>OX387715.1:79372389-80661826 GCA_947577245.1 Andrena bucephala
GGCACGAGTCTTTTTTGGGCCGTAGGCGAACTTGCCAAATTCCGCCATTTATTATAATACATTTAATTGAGCTTCTTCATGACCTTACTCTTAACTTTTACTCGTAGTTTAAAACCGTTGTAGTATAATTTGTAGTATTTCATTTAAAAATTTATTTTCAACAATGCCAACAATGAAAAGGCCATTTTGCGCCTCTTGTCAACTTTACGCCCTAGCAGTTGCCTAATTTTGTAAAGTAAAGTCACAAATAATCTCAAATAAATGTAATATACTAAAGGGCGCAATTTGACAATTACGCCTAGGGCGCAAAAAAGACTTATGCCGGGCCTGCGTCAAGATTTTGCGAAACGGTTGCCGTGCTCATCGTAAGCGCTTGCGACCATCGCGCACGCCCGTCGCGCACACAAAGGACGGAGTGTCAGGCGTCCGAAAGACGAAGCGAGACAAAATATCAACGCGTCGTCTGTCTTGTATAGTGCCTCTCCGAGCTATAGTGACTTAGGTGTGAAGTCCCTCAGCGGGGTCTTAACCGACACCCTGCTGGGTACTGGCCGCTAAACGTGTCCCTCTACTACCTCTTGCAGGACTGTATTTACAGAAGACCAGGACAAAACCGGGGCCCTAACAGAAAATAAACCAGAAATTGAAGATACGGTTTATCATTATTAAAAGACATCAATTAAACTTTGCTACCGGCTATTAAAAATTGTCTCATATTAAATCCAAATACATTTTAGTAAGGTATATGTAACATCCTTTCAAAATATTATTGTTACGCCGTAACGGTATTTTTATGAAATCGAGAAATGTAATTATGCGTGGTTAGGAAATCAAAATTTCTATTCGCACGAGAATAGGAATGGCGCTACATGTCAATTGTATCTAGTGATCCTCCAGGGAGTGATCGGTATAACCGCAGCCATTTTTTAAGATTTGAACCGCAAATAAACATAACCTAACCGTTCACTCTATCTCTTTCTATCAGTATTTCAGTCTCTTTCTATCAGTTTTTCTGTCTCTTTTTATCAGTTTTTCTGCCTCTTTCTATCAGTATTTCTGTCTCTTTCTTTTTTACAGTTTCTTTCTCTGTCTACTTCCGCTTTTGCTCCAAATCGCAGCAACCAATCAGCGACGATATACGTTGTTCCGATCACTCTCTAAATAGAGGATCACTAATTGTATCGATATTTCGTACCGATATTTATTTATCTCTTATGCGTGAAACGGAACAGTACCCGGGATAAGAATAAAATGCTGTGTATTTTGCAAATAAATATAATATTGAATAAGTTTGCTTTAAAGTAGTAAGAATTATCGAGTGTATTTAGTGTCCAATTAGCAATTATATTGAGGACTGGTTAATTAATTCAGAGCTTTCGTCTGTTATAGGTAAGCAATTCTTTCCTTTGGAAGCGTCGGTTCGTGTCAACTGGTCCCAGATAGCACACAGACGTCTAAAGACGCCCAAAAGTCGTCCTAAAAGCCATCCGGATCTAAAACGGCCGTTCAATTGACGTCTTCCAGACGTCTGTGTAAAATGTGGGGTGTAACGAAAACGCACTGGAAGAGTGCATTTACAGCATTTAAAATATGTCCCTTTTAAGTTAAACTTAAGTAATTAGACAATCGAATTATTATATATCACTGTACATTATTCAGAGTATTTTAATAAATCACATGTAGAGACAAAACGCATCATTCAATGTAGAAATGTACCCTATAACTTCCATTTCCCAATTAAATCCCAAATTCCACAATCACAAGTAAAGCCTGCATCTGCGTTGATTACTTCTCCGTCTTCGACTCATTCTCTCTCTTTCGACATCATGTTCTCCTGTTACGAAGCTCAATTTAGAGCGTTCAGAAAATTTTAACCAGATTTTGGAGCGATGTATCAGGAGAACATGAAGCGAAAGGAGGTAGGCCCTGAATTTCATCGTCGAAGGCCTTTCGTAGAACCCTGCGCCTCTACGTCGAATAGTTCTCCGCCTTAGATTCTCTTTCCGAAGACGCTAACTTAGTGCCACCTCTTCCGACATCATGTTCTCCTGTTACAATCTCAATTTTGGAGCGTTTAGAAAATTTTGGCCAGATTTTAGCAAATGTATCAGGAGAACATGAAGCGAAAGGAGGTATGCTCTGAATTTCATCGTCGAAGGCCTTTCGAAGACGCTGCGCCTCTACGTCGAATAGTTCTCCGCCTTGGATTCTCCCTCCGAAGACGCTAACATAGTGCCACCTCTTTCGACATCATGTTCTCCTGTTATAAGATCAATTTTGGAGCGTTCCGAAAATTTTGGCCAGATTTCAGCAAATGTATCAGGAGAACATGATGCGAAAGGAGGTATCCCCTGAAATTCATCGTCGAAGGCCTTTCGTCAACTCTGCGCCTCTACGTCAAATAGTTCTCCGCTTTAGATTCTCTCTACGAAGACGCTAACTTTGTGCCACCTCTTTCGACATCATGTTCTCCTGTTACAACCTCAATTTTGGAGCGTTCAGAAAATTTTGGCCAGATTTTAGCAAATGTATCAGGAGAACATGAAGCGAAAGGAGGTACGCCCTGAATTTCATCGTCGAAGCCTTTCGAAGACGCTGCGCCTCTACGTCGAATAGTTCTCCGCCTTAGATTCTCTTTCCGAAGACGCTAACTTAGTGCCACCTCTTCCGACATCATGTTCTCCTGTTACAATCTCAATTTTGGAGCGGTTAGAAAATTTGGGCAGATTTTAGCAAATGTATCAGGAGAACATGAAGCGAAAGGAGGTATGCCCTGAATTTCATCGTCGAAGGCCTTTCGAAGACGCTGCGCCTCTACGTCGAATAGTTCTCCGCCTTAGATTCTCTTTCTGAAGACGCTAACTTAGTGCCACCTCTTTCGACATCATGTTCTCCTGTTACAATCTCAATTTTGGAGCGTTCAGAAAATTTTGGCCAGATTTTAGCAAATGTATCAGGAGAACATGAAGCGAAAGGAGGTATGCACTGAATTTCATCGTCGAAGGCCTTTCGAAGACGCTGCGCCTCTACGTCGAATAGTTCTCCGCCTTAGATTCTCTTTCCGAAGACGCTAACTTAGTGCCACCTCTTCCGACATCATGTTCTCCTGTTACAATCTCAATTTTGGAGCGTTTAGAAAATTTTGGCCAGATTTTAGCAAATGTATCAGGAGAACATGAAGCGAAAGGAGGTATGCACTGAATTTCATCGTCGAAGGCCTTTCGAAGACGCTGCGCCTCTACGTCGAATAGTTCTCCGCCTTAGATTCTCTTTCCGAAGACGCTAACTTAGTGCCACCTCTTCCGACATCATGTTCTCCTGTTACAATCTCAATTTTGGAGCGTTTAGAAAATTTTGGCCAGATTTTAGCAAATGTATCAGGAGAACATGAAGCGAAAGGAGGTATGCACTGAATTTCATCGTCGAAGGCCTTTCGAAGACGCTGCGCCTCTACGTCGAATAGTTCTCCGCCTTAGATTCTCTTTCCGAAGACGCTAACTTAGTGCCACCTCTTCCGACATCATGTTCTCCTGTTACAATCTCAATTTTGGAGCGTTTAGAAAATTTTGGCCAGATTTTAGCAAATGTATCAGGAGAACATGAAGCGAAAGGAGGTATGCACTGAATTTCATCGTCGAAGGCCTTTCGAAGACGCTACGCCTCTACGTCGAATAGTTCTCCGCCTTAGATTCTCTTTCCGAAGACGCTAACTTAGTGCCACCTCTTTCGACATCATGTTCTCCTGTTACAATCTCAATTTTGGAGCGTTCAGAAAATTTTGGCCAGATTTTAGAAAATGTATCAGGAGAACATGAAGCGAAAGGAGGTACGCCCTGAATTTCATCGTCGAAGCCTTTCGAAGACGCTGCGCCTCTACGTCGAATAGTTCTCCGCCTTAGATTCTCTTTCCGAAGACGCTAACTTAGTGCCACCTCTTCCGACATCATGTTCTCCTGTTACAATCTCAATTTTGGAGCGTTCAGAAAATTTTGGCCAGATTTTGGAGCGATGTATCAGGAGAACATGAAGCGAAAGGAGGTATCGCCTGAATTTCATCGTCGAAGGCCTTTCGAAAACTCTGCCCCTCTCCGATTTTCCTCGATTGTTACCGATTTCTCAGTCACCCTGTATAGTAGGGTATTTTTCACTCCTTAGGAAAGTACTCGGTACGTGAAAGCGCATCCAAATAGTATAATAAAAGTACCCTTTGATCGCCGATTTTCCTCGATCGTTACCGATTTCTCGGTCACCCTGTACAGTAGGGTATTTTTCACCCCTTAGGAAGGTACCCGGGACGCGAAACCGCGTTCAAAGAGTACAATGAATGTACCTTTTGATTGCCGATTTTCCTCGATCGTTGCCGATTTTTCAGTCACCCTGTATAGTAGGGTATTTTTCACCCCTTAGGAAAGTACTTGGGACGTGAAACCGCGTGCAAAGAGTACAATGAAAGTACCCTTTGATTACCGATTTTCCCCGATTGTTGCCGATTTCTGAGTCACCCTGTATAGTAGGGTATTTTTCACCCCTTAGAAAAGTACTCGGGACGTGAAACCGCGTCCAAAGAGTACAAAGAAAGTACCCTTCGATCGCCGATTTTCCACGATCGTTGCCGATTTCTCTATCACCCTGTATAGTAGGGAATTTTTCACCCCTTAGAAAAGTACTCGAGACGTGAAACCGCGTCCAAAGAGTACAATGAAAGTACCCTTCGATCGCCGATTTTCCACGATCGTTGCCGATTTCTCTATCACCCTGTATAGTAGGGTATTTTTCACCCCTTAGGAAGGTACCCGGGACGCGAAACCGCGTCCAAAGAGTACAATGAATGTACCCTTTGATTGCCGATTTTCCTCGATCGTTGCCGATTTTTCAGTCACCCTGTATAGTAGGGTATTTTTCACCCCTTAGGAAAGTACTTGGGACGTGAAACCGCGTCCAAAGAGTACAATGAAAGTACCCTTCGATCGCCGATTTTCCACGATCGTTGCCGATTTCTCTATCACCCTGTATAGTAGGGTTTTTTTCACCCCTTATGGAAGTACTCGGGACGTGAAACCGCGTCCAAAGAGTACAATGAAAGTACCCTTTGATTGCCAATTTTCCTCGATTGTTGCCGATTTCTGAGTCACCCTGTATAGTAGGGTATTTTTCACCCCTTAGGAAAGTACTCGGGACGTGAAACCGCGTCCAAAGAGTACAATGAAAGTACCCTTTGATCGCCGATTTTCCGCGATCGTTGCCGATTTCTCTATCACCCTGTATAGTAGGGAATTTTTCACCCCTTATGAAAGTACTCGGGACGTGAAACCGCGTCCAAAGAGTACAATGAAAGTACCCTTTGATTGCCGATTTTAGTTCTCCGCCTTAGATTCTCTTTCCGAAGACGCTAACTTAGTGCCACCTCTTTCGACATCATGTTCTCCTGTTACAATCTCAATTTTGGAGCGTTCAGAAAATTTTGGCCAGATTTTAGCAAATGTATCAGGAGAACATGAAGCGAAAGGAGGTATGCACTGAATTTCATCGTCGAAGGCCTTTCGAAGACGCTACGCCTCTACGTCGAATAGTTCTCCGCCTTAGATTCTCTTTCCGAAGACGCTAACTTAGTGCCACCTCTTTCGACATCATGTTCTCCTGTTACAATCTCAATTTTGGAGCGTTCAGAAAATTTTGGCCAGATTTTAGAAAATGTATCAGGAGAACATGAAGCGAAAGGAGGTACGCCCTGAATTTCATCGTCGAAGCCTTTCGAAGACGCTGCGCCTCTACGTCGAATAGTTCTCCGCCTTAGATTCTCTTTCCGAAGACGCTAACTTAGTGCCACCTCTTCCGACATCATGTTCTCCTGTTACAATCTCAATTTTGGAGCGTTCAGAAAATTTTGGCCAGATTTTGGAGCGATGTATCAGGAGAACATGAAGCGAAAGGAGGTATCGCCTGAATTTCATCGTCGAAGGCCTTTCGAAAACTCTGCCCCTCTCCGATTTTCCTCGATTGTTACCGATTTCTCAGTCACCCTGTATAGTAGGGTATTTTTCACTCCTTAGGAAAGTACTCGGTACGTGAAAGCGCATCCAAATAGTATAATAAAAGTACCCTTTGATCGCCGATTTTCCTCGATCGTTACCGATTTCTCGGTCACCCTGTACAGTAGGGTATTTTTCACCCCTTAGGAAGGTACCCGGGACGCGAAACCGCGTTCAAAGAGTACAATGAATGTACCTTTTGATTGCCGATTTTCCTCGATCGTTGCCGATTTTTCAGTCACCCTGTATAGTAGGGTATTTTTCACCCCTTAGGAAAGTACTTGGGACGTGAAACCGCGTGCAAAGAGTACAATGAAAGTACCCTTTGATTACCGATTTTCCCCGATTGTTGCCGATTTCTGAGTCACCCTGTATAGTAGGGTATTTTTCACCCCTTAGAAAAGTACTCGGGACGTGAAACCGCGTCCAAAGAGTACAAAGAAAGTACCCTTCGATCGCCGATTTTCCACGATCGTTGCCGATTTCTCTATCACCCTGTATAGTAGGGAATTTTTCACCCCTTAGAAAAGTACTCGAGACGTGAAACCGCGTCCAAAGAGTACAATGAAAGTACCCTTCGATCGCCGATTTTCCACGATCGTTGCCGATTTCTCTATCACCCTGTATAGTAGGGTATTTTTCACCCCTTAGGAAGGTACCCGGGACGCGAAACCGCGTCCAAAGAGTACAATGAATGTACCCTTTGATTGCCGATTTTCCTCGATCGTTGCCGATTTTTCAGTCACCCTGTATAGTAGGGTATTTTTCACCCCTTAGGAAAGTACTTGGGACGTGAAACCGCGTCCAAAGAGTACAATGAAAGTACCCTTCGATCGCCGATTTTCCACGATCGTTGCCGATTTCTCTATCACCCTGTATAGTAGGGTTTTTTTCACCCCTTATGGAAGTACTCGGGACGTGAAACCGCGTCCAAAGAGTACAATGAAAGTACCCTTTGATTGCCAATTTTCCTCGATTGTTGCCGATTTCTGAGTCACCCTGTATAGTAGGGTATTTTTCACCCCTTAGGAAAGTACTCGGGACGTGAAACCGCGTCCAAAGAGTACAATGAAAGTACCCTTTGATCGCCGATTTTCCGCGATCGTTGCCGATTTCTCTATCACCCTGTATAGTAGGGAATTTTTCACCCCTTATGAAAGTACTCGGGACGTGAAACCGCGTCCAAAGAGTACAATGAAAGTACCCTTTGATTGCCGATTTTAGTTCTCCGCCTTAGATTCTCTTTCCGAAGACGCTAACTTAGTGCCACCTCTTTCGACATCATGTTCTCCTGTTACAATCTCAATTTTGGAGCGTTCAGAAAATTTTGGCCAGATTTTAGCAAATGTATCAGGAGAACATGAAGCGAAAGGAGGTATGCACTGAATTTCATCGTCGAAGGCCTTTCGAAGACGCTACGCCTCTACGTCGAATAGTTCTCCGCCTTAGATTCTCTTTCCGAAGACGCTAACTTAGTGCCACCTCTTTCGACATCATGTTCTCCTGTTACAATCTCAATTTTGGAGCGTTCAGAAAATTTTGGCCAGATTTTAGAAAATGTATCAGGAGAACATGAAGCGAAAGGAGGTACGCCCTGAATTTCATCGTCGAAGCCTTTCGAAGACGCTGCGCCTCTACGTCGAATAGTTCTCCGCCTTAGATTCTCTTTCCGAAGACGCTAACTTAGTGCCACCTCTTCCGACATCATGTTCTCCTGTTACAATCTCAATTTTGGAGCGTTCAGAAAATTTTGGCCAGATTTTGGAGCGATGTATCAGGAGAACATGAAGCGAAAGGAGGTATCGCCTGAATTTCATCGTCGAAGGCCTTTCGAAAACTCTGCCCCTCTCCGATTTTCCTCGATTGTTACCGATTTCTCAGTCACCCTGTATAGTAGGGTATTTTTCACTCCTTAGGAAAGTACTCGGTACGTGAAAGCGCATCCAAATAGTATAATAAAAGTACCCTTTGATCGCCGATTTTCCTCGATCGTTACCGATTTCTCGGTCACCCTGTACAGTAGGGTATTTTTCACCCCTTAGGAAGGTACCCGGGACGCGAAACCGCGTTCAAAGAGTACAATGAATGTACCTTTTGATTGCCGATTTTCCTCGATCGTTGCCGATTTTTCAGTCACCCTGTATAGTAGGGTATTTTTCACCCCTTAGGAAAGTACTTGGGACGTGAAACCGCGTGCAAAGAGTACAATGAAAGTACCCTTTGATTACCGATTTTCCCCGATTGTTGCCGATTTCTGAGTCACCCTGTATAGTAGGGTATTTTTCACCCCTTAGAAAAGTACTCGGGACGTGAAACCGCGTCCAAAGAGTACAAAGAAAGTACCCTTCGATCGCCGATTTTCCACGATCGTTGCCGATTTCTCTATCACCCTGTATAGTAGGGAATTTTTCACCCCTTAGAAAAGTACTCGAGACGTGAAACCGCGTCCAAAGAGTACAATGAAAGTACCCTTCGATCGCCGATTTTCCACGATCGTTGCCGATTTCTCTATCACCCTGTATAGTAGGGTATTTTTCACCCCTTAGGAAGGTACCCGGGACGCGAAACCGCGTCCAAAGAGTACAATGAATGTACCCTTTGATTGCCGATTTTCCTCGATCGTTGCCGATTTTTCAGTCACCCTGTATAGTAGGGTATTTTTCACCCCTTAGGAAAGTACTTGGGACGTGAAACCGCGTCCAAAGAGTACAATGAAAGTACCCTTCGATCGCCGATTTTCCACGATCGTTGCCGATTTCTCTATCACCCTGTATAGTAGGGTTTTTTTCACCCCTTATGGAAGTACTCGGGACGTGAAACCGCGTCCAAAGAGTACAATGAAAGTACCCTTTGATTGCCAATTTTCCTCGATTGTTGCCGATTTCTGAGTCACCCTGTATAGTAGGGTATTTTTCACCCCTTAGGAAAGTACTCGGGACGTGAAACCGCGTCCAAAGAGTACAATGAAAGTACCCTTTGATCGCCGATTTTCCGCGATCGTTGCCGATTTCTCTATCACCCTGTATAGTAGGGAATTTTTCACCCCTTATGAAAGTACTCGGGACGTGAAACCGCGTCCAAAGAGTACAATGAAAGTACCCTTTGATTGCCGATTTTAGTTCTCCGCCTTAGATTCTCTTTCCGAAGACGCTAACTTAGTGCCACCTCTTTCGACATCATGTTCTCCTGTTACAATCTCAATTTTGGAGCGTTCAGAAAATTTTGGCCAGATTTTAGCAAATGTATCAGGAGAACATGAAGCGAAAGGAGGTATGCACTGAATTTCATCGTCGAAGGCCTTTCGAAGACGCTACGCCTCTACGTCGAATAGTTCTCCGCCTTAGATTCTCTTTCCGAAGACGCTAACTTAGTGCCACCTCTTTCGACATCATGTTCTCCTGTTACAATCTCAATTTTGGAGCGTTCAGAAAATTTTGGCCAGATTTTAGAAAATGTATCAGGAGAACATGAAGCGAAAGGAGGTACGCCCTGAATTTCATCGTCGAAGCCTTTCGAAGACGCTGCGCCTCTACGTCGAATAGTTCTCCGCCTTAGATTCTCTTTCCGAAGACGCTAACTTAGTGCCACCTCTTCCGACATCATGTTCTCCTGTTACAATCTCAATTTTGGAGCGTTCAGAAAATTTTGGCCAGATTTTGGAGCGATGTATCAGGAGAACATGAAGCGAAAGGAGGTATCGCCTGAATTTCATCGTCGAAGGCCTTTCGAAAACTCTGCCCCTCTCCGATTTTCCTCGATTGTTACCGATTTCTCAGTCACCCTGTATAGTAGGGTATTTTTCACTCCTTAGGAAAGTACTCGGTACGTGAAAGCGCATCCAAATAGTATAATAAAAGTACCCTTTGATCGCCGATTTTCCTCGATCGTTACCGATTTCTCGGTCACCCTGTACAGTAGGGTATTTTTCACCCCTTAGGAAGGTACCCGGGACGCGAAACCGCGTTCAAAGAGTACAATGAATGTACCTTTTGATTGCCGATTTTCCTCGATCGTTGCCGATTTTTCAGTCACCCTGTATAGTAGGGTATTTTTCACCCCTTAGGAAAGTACTTGGGACGTGAAACCGCGTGCAAAGAGTACAATGAAAGTACCCTTTGATTACCGATTTTCCCCGATTGTTGCCGATTTCTGAGTCACCCTGTATAGTAGGGTATTTTTCACCCCTTAGAAAAGTACTCGGGACGTGAAACCGCGTCCAAAGAGTACAAAGAAAGTACCCTTCGATCGCCGATTTTCCACGATCGTTGCCGATTTCTCTATCACCCTGTATAGTAGGGAATTTTTCACCCCTTAGAAAAGTACTCGAGACGTGAAACCGCGTCCAAAGAGTACAATGAAAGTACCCTTCGATCGCCGATTTTCCACGATCGTTGCCGATTTCTCTATCACCCTGTATAGTAGGGTATTTTTCACCCCTTAGGAAGGTACCCGGGACGCGAAACCGCGTCCAAAGAGTACAATGAATGTACCCTTTGATTGCCGATTTTCCTCGATCGTTGCCGATTTTTCAGTCACCCTGTATAGTAGGGTATTTTTCACCCCTTAGGAAAGTACTTGGGACGTGAAACCGCGTCCAAAGAGTACAATGAAAGTACCCTTCGATCGCCGATTTTCCACGATCGTTGCCGATTTCTCTATCACCCTGTATAGTAGGGTTTTTTTCACCCCTTATGGAAGTACTCGGGACGTGAAACCGCGTCCAAAGAGTACAATGAAAGTACCCTTTGATTGCCAATTTTCCTCGATTGTTGCCGATTTCTGAGTCACCCTGTATAGTAGGGTATTTTTCACCCCTTAGGAAAGTACTCGGGACGTGAAACCGCGTCCAAAGAGTACAATGAAAGTACCCTTTGATCGCCGATTTTCCGCGATCGTTGCCGATTTCTCTATCACCCTGTATAGTAGGGAATTTTTCACCCCTTATGAAAGTACTCGGGACGTGAAACCGCGTCCAAAGAGTACAATGAAAGTACCCTTTGATTGCCGATTTTAGTTCTCCGCCTTAGATTCTCTTTCCGAAGACGCTAACTTAGTGCCACCTCTTTCGACATCATGTTCTCCTGTTACAATCTCAATTTTGGAGCGTTCAGAAAATTTTGGCCAGATTTTAGCAAATGTATCAGGAGAACATGAAGCGAAAGGAGGTATGCACTGAATTTCATCGTCGAAGGCCTTTCGAAGACGCTACGCCTCTACGTCGAATAGTTCTCCGCCTTAGATTCTCTTTCCGAAGACGCTAACTTAGTGCCACCTCTTTCGACATCATGTTCTCCTGTTACAATCTCAATTTTGGAGCGTTCAGAAAATTTTGGCCAGATTTTAGAAAATGTATCAGGAGAACATGAAGCGAAAGGAGGTACGCCCTGAATTTCATCGTCGAAGCCTTTCGAAGACGCTGCGCCTCTACGTCGAATAGTTCTCCGCCTTAGATTCTCTTTCCGAAGACGCTAACTTAGTGCCACCTCTTCCGACATCATGTTCTCCTGTTACAATCTCAATTTTGGAGCGTTCAGAAAATTTTGGCCAGATTTTGGAGCGATGTATCAGGAGAACATGAAGCGAAAGGAGGTATCGCCTGAATTTCATCGTCGAAGGCCTTTCGAAAACTCTGCCCCTCTCCGATTTTCCTCGATTGTTACCGATTTCTCAGTCACCCTGTATAGTAGGGTATTTTTCACTCCTTAGGAAAGTACTCGGTACGTGAAAGCGCATCCAAATAGTATAATAAAAGTACCCTTTGATCGCCGATTTTCCTCGATCGTTACCGATTTCTCGGTCACCCTGTACAGTAGGGTATTTTTCACCCCTTAGGAAGGTACCCGGGACGCGAAACCGCGTTCAAAGAGTACAATGAATGTACCTTTTGATTGCCGATTTTCCTCGATCGTTGCCGATTTTTCAGTCACCCTGTATAGTAGGGTATTTTTCACCCCTTAGGAAAGTACTTGGGACGTGAAACCGCGTGCAAAGAGTACAATGAAAGTACCCTTTGATTACCGATTTTCCCCGATTGTTGCCGATTTCTGAGTCACCCTGTATAGTAGGGTATTTTTCACCCCTTAGAAAAGTACTCGGGACGTGAAACCGCGTCCAAAGAGTACAAAGAAAGTACCCTTCGATCGCCGATTTTCCACGATCGTTGCCGATTTCTCTATCACCCTGTATAGTAGGGAATTTTTCACCCCTTAGAAAAGTACTCGAGACGTGAAACCGCGTCCAAAGAGTACAATGAAAGTACCCTTCGATCGCCGATTTTCCACGATCGTTGCCGATTTCTCTATCACCCTGTATAGTAGGGTATTTTTCACCCCTTAGGAAGGTACCCGGGACGCGAAACCGCGTCCAAAGAGTACAATGAATGTACCCTTTGATTGCCGATTTTCCTCGATCGTTGCCGATTTTTCAGTCACCCTGTATAGTAGGGTATTTTTCACCCCTTAGGAAAGTACTTGGGACGTGAAACCGCGTCCAAAGAGTACAATGAAAGTACCCTTCGATCGCCGATTTTCCACGATCGTTGCCGATTTCTCTATCACCCTGTATAGTAGGGTTTTTTTCACCCCTTATGGAAGTACTCGGGACGTGAAACCGCGTCCAAAGAGTACAATGAAAGTACCCTTTGATTGCCAATTTTCCTCGATTGTTGCCGATTTCTGAGTCACCCTGTATAGTAGGGTATTTTTCACCCCTTAGGAAAGTACTCGGGACGTGAAACCGCGTCCAAAGAGTACAATGAAAGTACCCTTTGATCGCCGATTTTCCGCGATCGTTGCCGATTTCTCTATCACCCTGTATAGTAGGGAATTTTTCACCCCTTATGAAAGTACTCGGGACGTGAAACCGCGTCCAAAGTGTACAATGAAAGTACCCTTTGATTGCCGATTTTAGTTCTCCGCCTTAGATTCTCTTTCCGAAGACGCTAACTTAGTGCCACCTCTTTCGACATCATGTTCTCCTGTTACAATCTCAATTTTGGAGCGTTCAGAAAATTTTGGCCAGATTTTAGCAAATGTATCAGGAGAACATGAAGCGAAAGGAGGTATGCTCTGAATTTCATCGTCGAAGGCCTTTCGAAGACGCTGCGCCTCTACGTCGAATAGTTCTCCGCCTTAGATTCTCTTTCCGAAGACGCTAACTTAGTGCCACCTCTTTCGACATCATGTTCTCCTGTTACAATCTCAATTTTGGAGCGTTCAGAAAATTTTGGCCAGATTTTAGAAAATG
This sequence comes from Andrena bucephala, assembly GCA_947577245.1. Taxonomy (NCBI): domain Eukaryota; kingdom Metazoa; phylum Arthropoda; class Insecta; order Hymenoptera; family Andrenidae; genus Andrena; species Andrena bucephala. The sequence continues at coordinate 79,385,664 of OX387715.1, forward strand.
TATCAGGAGAACATGAAGCGAAAGGAGGTACGCCCTGAATTTCATCGTCGAAGCCTTTCGAAGACGCTGCGCCTCTACGTCGAATAGTTCTCCGCCTTAGATTCTCTTTCCGAAGACGCTAACTTAGTGCCACCTCTTCCGACATCATGTTCTCCTGTTACAATCTCAATTTTGGAGCGTTCAGAAAATTTTGGCCAGATTTTAGCAAATGTATCAGGAGAACATGAAGCGAAAGGAGGTATGCTCTGAATTTCATCGTCGAAGGCCTTTCGATGACGCTGCGCCTCTACGTCGAATAGTTCTCCGCCTTAGATTCTCTTTCCGAAGACGCTAACTTAGTGCCACCTCTTTCGACATCATGTTCTCCTGTTACAATCTCAATTTTGGAGCGTTCAGAAAATTTTGGCCAGATTTTAGAAAATGTATCAGGAGAACATGAAGCGAAAGGAGGTACGCCCTGAATTTCATCGTCGAAGCCTTTCGAAGACGCTGCGCCTCTACGTCGAATAGTTCTCCGCCTTAGATTCTCTTTCCGAAGACGCTAACTTAGTGCCACCTCTTCCGACATCATGTTCTCCTGTTACAATCTCAATTTTGGAGCGTTCAGAAAATTTTGGCCAGATTTTGGAGCGATGTATCAGGAGAACATGAAGCGAAAGGAGGTATCGCCTGAATTTCATCGTCGAAGGCCTTTCGAAAACTCTGCCCCTCTCCGATTTTCCTCGATTGTTACCGATTTCTCAGTCACCCTGTATAGTAGGGTATTTTTCACTCCTTAGGAAAGTACTCGGTACGTGAAAGCGCATCCAAATAGTATAATAAAAGTACCCTTTGATCGCCGATTTTCCTCGATCGTTACCGATTTCTCGGTCACCCTGTACAGTAGGGTATTTTTCACCCCTTAGGAAGGTACCCGGGACGCGAAACCGCGTTCAAAGAGTACAATGAATGTACCTTTTGATTGCCGATTTTCCTCGATCGTTGCCGATTTTTCAGTCACCCTGTATAGTAGGGTATTTTTCACCCCTTAGGAAAGTACTTGGGACGTGAAACCGCGTGCAAAGAGTACAATGAAAGTACCCTTTGATTACCGATTTTCCCCGATTGTTGCCGATTTCTGAGTCACCCTGTATAGTAGGGTATTTTTCACCCCTTAGAAAAGTACTCGGGACGTGAAACCGCGTCCAAAGAGTACAAAGAAAGTACCCTTCGATCGCCGATTTTCCACGATCGTTGCCGATTTCTCTATCACCCTGTATAGTAGGGAATTTTTCACCCCTTAGAAAAGTACTCGAGACGTGAAACCGCGTCCAAAGAGTACAATGAAAGTACCCTTCGATCGCCGATTTTCCACGATCGTTGCCGATTTCTCTATCACCCTGTATAGTAGGGTATTTTTCACCCCTTAGGAAGGTACCCGGGACGCGAAACCGCGTCCAAAGAGTACAATGAATGTACCCTTTGATTGCCGATTTTCCTCGATCGTTGCCGATTTTTCAGTCACCCTGTATAGTAGGGTATTTTTCACCCCTTAGGAAAGTACTTGGGACGTGAAACCGCGTCCAAAGAGTACAATGAAAGTACCCTTCGATCGCCGATTTTCCACGATCGTTGCCGATTTCTCTATCACCCTGTATAGTAGGGTTTTTTTCACCCCTTATGGAAGTACTCGGGACGTGAAACCGCGTCCAAAGAGTACAATGAAAGTACCCTTTGATTGCCAATTTTCCTCGATTGTTGCCGATTTCTGAGTCACCCTGTATAGTAGGGTATTTTTCACCCCTTAGGAAAGTACTCGGGACGTGAAACCGCGTCCAAAGAGTACAATGAAAGTACCCTTTGATCGCCGATTTTCCGCGATCGTTGCCGATTTCTCTATCACCCTGTATAGTAGGGAATTTTTCACCCCTTATGAAAGTACTCGGGACGTGAAACCGCGTCCAAAGAGTACAATGAAAGTACCCTTTGATTGCCGATTTTAGTTCTCCGCCTTAGATTCTCTTTCCGAAGACGCTAACTTAGTGCCACCTCTTTCGACATCATGTTCTCCTGTTACAATCTCAATTTTGGAGCGTTCAGAAAATTTTGGCCAGATTTTAGCAAATGTATCAGGAGAACATGAAGCGAAAGGAGGTATGCACTGAATTTCATCGTCGAAGGCCTTTCGAAGACGCTACGCCTCTACGTCGAATAGTTCTCCGCCTTAGATTCTCTTTCCGAAGACGCTAACTTAGTGCCACCTCTTTCGACATCATGTTCTCCTGTTACAATCTCAATTTTGGAGCGTTCAGAAAATTTTGGCCAGATTTTAGAAAATGTATCAGGAGAACATGAAGCGAAAGGAGGTACGCCCTGAATTTCATCGTCGAAGCCTTTCGAAGACGCTGCGCCTCTACGTCGAATAGTTCTCCGCCTTAGATTCTCTTTCCGAAGACGCTAACTTAGTGCCACCTCTTCCGACATCATGTTCTCCTGTTACAATCTCAATTTTGGAGCGTTCAGAAAATTTTGGCCAGATTTTGGAGCGATGTATCAGGAGAACATGAAGCGAAAGGAGGTATCGCCTGAATTTCATCGTCGAAGGCCTTTCGAAAACTCTGCCCCTCTCCGATTTTCCTCGATTGTTACCGATTTCTCAGTCACCCTGTATAGTAGGGTATTTTTCACTCCTTAGGAAAGTACTCGGTACGTGAAAGCGCATCCAAATAGTATAATAAAAGTACCCTTTGATCGCCGATTTTCCTCGATCGTTACCGATTTCTCGGTCACCCTGTACAGTAGGGTATTTTTCACCCCTTAGGAAGGTACCCGGGACGCGAAACCGCGTTCAAAGAGTACAATGAATGTACCTTTTGATTGCCGATTTTCCTCGATCGTTGCCGATTTTTCAGTCACCCTGTATAGTAGGGTATTTTTCACCCCTTAGGAAAGTACTTGGGACGTGAAACCGCGTGCAAAGAGTACAATGAAAGTACCCTTTGATTACCGATTTTCCCCGATTGTTGCCGATTTCTGAGTCACCCTGTATAGTAGGGTATTTTTCACCCCTTAGAAAAGTACTCGGGACGTGAAACCGCGTCCAAAGAGTACAAAGAAAGTACCCTTCGATCGCCGATTTTCCACGATCGTTGCCGATTTCTCTATCACCCTGTATAGTAGGGAATTTTTCACCCCTTAGAAAAGTACTCGAGACGTGAAACCGCGTCCAAAGAGTACAATGAAAGTACCCTTCGATCGCCGATTTTCCACGATCGTTGCCGATTTCTCTATCACCCTGTATAGTAGGGTATTTTTCACCCCTTAGGAAGGTACCCGGGACGCGAAACCGCGTCCAAAGAGTACAATGAATGTACCCTTTGATTGCCGATTTTCCTCGATCGTTGCCGATTTTTCAGTCACCCTGTATAGTAGGGTATTTTTCACCCCTTAGGAAAGTACTTGGGACGTGAAACCGCGTCCAAAGAGTACAATGAAAGTACCCTTCGATCGCCGATTTTCCACGATCGTTGCCGATTTCTCTATCACCCTGTATAGTAGGGTTTTTTTCACCCCTTATGGAAGTACTCGGGACGTGAAACCGCGTCCAAAGAGTACAATGAAAGTACCCTTTGATTGCCAATTTTCCTCGATTGTTGCCGATTTCTGAGTCACCCTGTATAGTAGGGTATTTTTCACCCCTTAGGAAAGTACTCGGGACGTGAAACCGCGTCCAAAGAGTACAATGAAAGTACCCTTTGATCGCCGATTTTCCGCGATCGTTGCCGATTTCTCTATCACCCTGTATAGTAGGGAATTTTTCACCCCTTATGAAAGTACTCGGGACGTGAAACCGCGTCCAAAGAGTACAATGAAAGTACCCTTTGATTGCCGATTTTAGTTCTCCGCCTTAGATTCTCTTTCCGAAGACGCTAACTTAGTGCCACCTCTTTCGACATCATGTTCTCCTGTTACAATCTCAATTTTGGAGCGTTCAGAAAATTTTGGCCAGATTTTAGCAAATGTATCAGGAGAACATGAAGCGAAAGGAGGTATGCACTGAATTTCATCGTCGAAGGCCTTTCGAAGACGCTACGCCTCTACGTCGAATAGTTCTCCGCCTTAGATTCTCTTTCCGAAGACGCTAACTTAGTGCCACCTCTTTCGACATCATGTTCTCCTGTTACAATCTCAATTTTGGAGCGTTCAGAAAATTTTGGCCAGATTTTAGAAAATGTATCAGGAGAACATGAAGCGAAAGGAGGTACGCCCTGAATTTCATCGTCGAAGCCTTTCGAAGACGCTGCGCCTCTACGTCGAATAGTTCTCCGCCTTAGATTCTCTTTCCGAAGACGCTAACTTAGTGCCACCTCTTCCGACATCATGTTCTCCTGTTACAATCTCAATTTTGGAGCGTTCAGAAAATTTTGGCCAGATTTTGGAGCGATGTATCAGGAGAACATGAAGCGAAAGGAGGTATCGCCTGAATTTCATCGTCGAAGGCCTTTCGAAAACTCTGCCCCTCTCCGATTTTCCTCGATTGTTACCGATTTCTCAGTCACCCTGTATAGTAGGGTATTTTTCACTCCTTAGGAAAGTACTCGGTACGTGAAAGCGCATCCAAATAGTATAATAAAAGTACCCTTTGATCGCCGATTTTCCTCGATCGTTACCGATTTCTCGGTCACCCTGTACAGTAGGGTATTTTTCACCCCTTAGGAAGGTACCCGGGACGCGAAACCGCGTTCAAAGAGTACAATGAATGTACCTTTTGATTGCCGATTTTCCTCGATCGTTGCCGATTTTTCAGTCACCCTGTATAGTAGGGTATTTTTCACCCCTTAGGAAAGTACTTGGGACGTGAAACCGCGTGCAAAGAGTACAATGAAAGTACCCTTTGATTACCGATTTTCCCCGATTGTTGCCGATTTCTGAGTCACCCTGTATAGTAGGGTATTTTTCACCCCTTAGAAAAGTACTCGGGACGTGAAACCGCGTCCAAAGAGTACAAAGAAAGTACCCTTCGATCGCCGATTTTCCACGATCGTTGCCGATTTCTCTATCACCCTGTATAGTAGGGAATTTTTCACCCCTTAGAAAAGTACTCGAGACGTGAAACCGCGTCCAAAGAGTACAATGAAAGTACCCTTCGATCGCCGATTTTCCACGATCGTTGCCGATTTCTCTATCACCCTGTATAGTAGGGTATTTTTCACCCCTTAGGAAGGTACCCGGGACGCGAAACCGCGTCCAAAGAGTACAATGAATGTACCCTTTGATTGCCGATTTTCCTCGATCGTTGCCGATTTTTCAGTCACCCTGTATAGTAGGGTATTTTTCACCCCTTAGGAAAGTACTTGGGACGTGAAACCGCGTCCAAAGAGTACAATGAAAGTACCCTTCGATCGCCGATTTTCCACGATCGTTGCCGATTTCTCTATCACCCTGTATAGTAGGGTTTTTTTCACCCCTTATGGAAGTACTCGGGACGTGAAACCGCGTCCAAAGAGTACAATGAAAGTACCCTTTGATTGCCAATTTTCCTCGATTGTTGCCGATTTCTGAGTCACCCTGTATAGTAGGGTATTTTTCACCCCTTAGGAAAGTACTCGGGACGTGAAACCGCGTCCAAAGAGTACAATGAAAGTACCCTTTGATCGCCGATTTTCCGCGATCGTTGCCGATTTCTCTATCACCCTGTATAGTAGGGAATTTTTCACCCCTTATGAAAGTACTCGGGACGTGAAACCGCGTCCAAAGTGTACAATGAAAGTACCCTTTGATTGCCGATTTTAGTTCTCCGCCTTAGATTCTCTTTCCGAAGACGCTAACTTAGTGCCACCTCTTTCGACATCATGTTCTCCTGTTACAATCTCAATTTTGGAGCGTTCAGAAAATTTTGGCCAGATTTTAGCAAATGTATCAGGAGAACATGAAGCGAAAGGAGGTATGCTCTGAATTTCATCGTCGAAGGCCTTTCGAAGACGCTGCGCCTCTACGTCGAATAGTTCTCCGCCTTAGATTCTCTTTCCGAAGACGCTAACTTAGTGCCACCTCTTTCGACATCATGTTCTCCTGTTACAATCTCAATTTTGGAGCGTTCAGAAAATTTTGGCCAGATTTTAGAAAATGTATCAGGAGAACATGAAGCGAAAGGAGGTACGCCCTGAATTTCATCGTCGAAGCCTTTCGAAGACGCTGCGCCTCTACGTCGAATAGTTCTCCGCCTTAGATTCTCTTTCCGAAGACGCTAACTTAGTGCCACCTCTTCCGACATCATGTTCTCCTGTTACAATCTCAATTTTGGAGCGTTCAGAAAATTTTGGCCAGATTTTAGCAAATGTATCAGGAGAACATGAAGCGAAAGGAGGTATGCTCTGAATTTCATCGTCGAAGGCCTTTCGATGACGCTGCGCCTCTACGTCGAATAGTTCTCCGCCTTAGATTCTCTTTCCGAAGACGCTAACTTAGTGCCACCTCTTTCGACATCATGTTCTCCTGTTACAATCTCAATTTTGGAGCGTTCAGAAAATTTTGGCCAGATTTTAGAAAATGTATCAGGAGAACATGAAGCGAAAGGAGGTACGCCCTGAATTTCATCGTCGAAGCCTTTCGAAGACGCTGCGCCTCTACGTCGAATAGTTCTCCGCCTTAGATTCTCTTTCCGAAGACGCTAACTTAGTGCCACCTCTTCCGACATCATGTTCTCCTGTTACAATCTCAATTTTGGAGCGTTCAGAAAATTTTGGCCAGATTTTGGAGCGATGTATCAGGAGAACATGAAGCGAAAGGAGGTATCGCCTGAATTTCATCGTCGAAGGCCTTTCGAAAACTCTGCCCCTCTCCGATTTTCCTCGATTGTTACCGATTTCTCAGTCACCCTGTATAGTAGGGTATTTTTCACTCCTTAGGAAAGTACTCGGTACGTGAAAGCGCATCCAAATAGTATAATAAAAGTACCCTTTGATCGCCGATTTTCCTCGATCGTTACCGATTTCTCGGTCACCCTGTACAGTAGGGTATTTTTCACCCCTTAGGAAGGTACCCGGGACGCGAAACCGCGTTCAAAGAGTACAATGAATGTACCTTTTGATTGCCGATTTTCCTCGATCGTTGCCGATTTTTCAGTCACCCTGTATAGTAGGGTATTTTTCACCCCTTAGGAAAGTACTTGGGACGTGAAACCGCGTGCAAAGAGTACAATGAAAGTACCCTTTGATTACCGATTTTCCCCGATTGTTGCCGATTTCTGAGTCACCCTGTATAGTAGGGTATTTTTCACCCCTTAGAAAAGTACTCGGGACGTGAAACCGCGTCCAAAGAGTACAAAGAAAGTACCCTTCGATCGCCGATTTTCCACGATCGTTGCCGATTTCTCTATCACCCTGTATAGTAGGGAATTTTTCACCCCTTAGAAAAGTACTCGAGACGTGAAACCGCGTCCAAAGAGTACAATGAAAGTACCCTTCGATCGCCGATTTTCCACGATCGTTGCCGATTTCTCTATCACCCTGTATAGTAGGGTATTTTTCACCCCTTAGGAAGGTACCCGGGACGCGAAACCGCGTCCAAAGAGTACAATGAATGTACCCTTTGATTGCCGATTTTCCTCGATCGTTGCCGATTTTTCAGTCACCCTGTATAGTAGGGTATTTTTCACCCCTTAGGAAAGTACTTGGGACGTGAAACCGCGTCCAAAGAGTACAATGAAAGTACCCTTCGATCGCCGATTTTCCACGATCGTTGCCGATTTCTCTATCACCCTGTATAGTAGGGTTTTTTTCACCCCTTATGGAAGTACTCGGGACGTGAAACCGCGTCCAAAGAGTACAATGAAAGTACCCTTTGATTGCCAATTTTCCTCGATTGTTGCCGATTTCTGAGTCACCCTGTATAGTAGGGTATTTTTCACCCCTTAGGAAAGTACTCGGGACGTGAAACCGCGTCCAAAGAGTACAATGAAAGTACCCTTTGATCGCCGATTTTCCGCGATCGTTGCCGATTTCTCTATCACCCTGTATAGTAGGGAATTTTTCACCCCTTATGAAAGTACTCGGGACGTGAAACCGCGTCCAAAGAGTACAATGAAAGTACCCTTTGATTGCCGATTTTAGTTCTCCGCCTTAGATTCTCTTTCCGAAGACGCTAACTTAGTGCCACCTCTTTCGACATCATGTTCTCCTGTTACAATCTCAATTTTGGAGCGTTCAGAAAATTTTGGCCAGATTTTAGCAAATGTATCAGGAGAACATGAAGCGAAAGGAGGTATGCACTGAATTTCATCGTCGAAGGCCTTTCGAAGACGCTACGCCTCTACGTCGAATAGTTCTCCGCCTTAGATTCTCTTTCCGAAGACGCTAACTTAGTGCCACCTCTTTCGACATCATGTTCTCCTGTTACAATCTCAATTTTGGAGCGTTCAGAAAATTTTGGCCAGATTTTAGAAAATGTATCAGGAGAACATGAAGCGAAAGGAGGTACGCCCTGAATTTCATCGTCGAAGCCTTTCGAAGACGCTGCGCCTCTACGTCGAATAGTTCTCCGCCTTAGATTCTCTTTCCGAAGACGCTAACTTAGTGCCACCTCTTCCGACATCATGTTCTCCTGTTACAATCTCAATTTTGGAGCGTTCAGAAAATTTTGGCCAGATTTTGGAGCGATGTATCAGGAGAACATGAAGCGAAAGGAGGTATCGCCTGAATTTCATCGTCGAAGGCCTTTCGAAAACTCTGCCCCTCTCCGATTTTCCTCGATTGTTACCGATTTCTCAGTCACCCTGTATAGTAGGGTATTTTTCACTCCTTAGGAAAGTACTCGGTACGTGAAAGCGCATCCAAATAGTATAATAAAAGTACCCTTTGATCGCCGATTTTCCTCGATCGTTACCGATTTCTCGGTCACCCTGTACAGTAGGGTATTTTTCACCCCTTAGGAAGGTACCCGGGACGCGAAACCGCGTTCAAAGAGTACAATGAATGTACCTTTTGATTGCCGATTTTCCTCGATCGTTGCCGATTTTTCAGTCACCCTGTATAGTAGGGTATTTTTCACCCCTTAGGAAAGTACTTGGGACGTGAAACCGCGTGCAAAGAGTACAATGAAAGTACCCTTTGATTACCGATTTTCCCCGATTGTTGCCGATTTCTGAGTCACCCTGTATAGTAGGGTATTTTTCACCCCTTAGAAAAGTACTCGGGACGTGAAACCGCGTCCAAAGAGTACAAAGAAAGTACCCTTCGATCGCCGATTTTCCACGATCGTTGCCGATTTCTCTATCACCCTGTATAGTAGGGAATTTTTCACCCCTTAGAAAAGTACTCGAGACGTGAAACCGCGTCCAAAGAGTACAATGAAAGTACCCTTCGATCGCCGATTTTCCACGATCGTTGCCGATTTCTCTATCACCCTGTATAGTAGGGTATTTTTCACCCCTTAGGAAGGTACCCGGGACGCGAAACCGCGTCCAAAGAGTACAATGAATGTACCCTTTGATTGCCGATTTTCCTCGATCGTTGCCGATTTTTCAGTCACCCTGTATAGTAGGGTATTTTTCACCCCTTAGGAAAGTACTTGGGACGTGAAACCGCGTCCAAAGAGTACAATGAAAGTACCCTTCGATCGCCGATTTTCCACGATCGTTGCCGATTTCTCTATCACCCTGTATAGTAGGGTTTTTTTCACCCCTTATGGAAGTACTCGGGACGTGAAACCGCGTCCAAAGAGTACAATGAAAGTACCCTTTGATTGCCAATTTTCCTCGATTGTTGCCGATTTCTGAGTCACCCTGTATAGTAGGGTATTTTTCACCCCTTAGGAAAGTACTCGGGACGTGAAACCGCGTCCAAAGAGTACAATGAAAGTACCCTTTGATCGCCGATTTTCCGCGATCGTTGCCGATTTCTCTATCACCCTGTATAGTAGGGAATTTTTCACCCCTTATGAAAGTACTCGGGACGTGAAACCGCGTCCAAAGAGTACAATGAAAGTACCCTTTGATTGCCGATTTTAGTTCTCCGCCTTAGATTCTCTTTCCGAAGACGCTAACTTAGTGCCACCTCTTTCGACATCATGTTCTCCTGTTACAATCTCAATTTTGGAGCGTTCAGAAAATTTTGGCCAGATTTTAGCAAATGTATCAGGAGAACATGAAGCGAAAGGAGGTATGCACTGAATTTCATCGTCGAAGGCCTTTCGAAGACGCTACGCCTCTACGTCGAATAGTTCTCCGCCTTAGATTCTCTTTCCGAAGACGCTAACTTAGTGCCACCTCTTTCGACATCATGTTCTCCTGTTACAATCTCAATTTTGGAGCGTTCAGAAAATTTTGGCCAGATTTTAGAAAATGTATCAGGAGAACATGAAGCGAAAGGAGGTACGCCCTGAATTTCATCGTCGAAGCCTTTCGAAGACGCTGCGCCTCTACGTCGAATAGTTCTCCGCCTTAGATTCTCTTTCCGAAGACGCTAACTTAGTGCCACCTCTTCCGACATCATGTTCTCCTGTTACAATCTCAATTTTGGAGCGTTCAGAAAATTTTGGCCAGATTTTGGAGCGATGTATCAGGAGAACATGAAGCGAAAGGAGGTATCGCCTGAATTTCATCGTCGAAGGCCTTTCGAAAACTCTGCCCCTCTCCGATTTTCCTCGATTGTTACCGATTTCTCAGTCACCCTGTATAGTAGGGTATTTTTCACTCCTTAGGAAAGTACTCGGTACGTGAAAGCGCATCCAAATAGTATAATAAAAGTACCCTTTGATCGCCGATTTTCCTCGATCGTTACCGATTTCTCGGTCACCCTGTACAGTAGGGTATTTTTCACCCCTTAGGAAGGTACCCGGGACGCGAAACCGCGTTCAAAGAGTACAATGAATGTACCTTTTGATTGCCGATTTTCCTCGATCGTTGCCGATTTTTCAGTCACCCTGTATAGTAGGGTATTTTTCACCCCTTAGGAAAGTACTTGGGACGTGAAACCGCGTGCAAAGAGTACAATGAAAGTACCCTTTGATTACCGATTTTCCCCGATTGTTGCCGATTTCTGAGTCACCCTGTATAGTAGGGTATTTTTCACCCCTTAGAAAAGTACTCGGGACGTGAAACCGCGTCCAAAGAGTACAAAGAAAGTACCCTTCGATCGCCGATTTTCCACGATCGTTGCCGATTTCTCTATCACCCTGTATAGTAGGGAATTTTTCACCCCTTAGAAAAGTACTCGAGACGTGAAACCGCGTCCAAAGAGTACAATGAAAGTACCCTTCGATCGCCGATTTTCCACGATCGTTGCCGATTTCTCTATCACCCTGTATAGTAGGGTATTTTTCACCCCTTAGGAAGGTACCCGGGACGCGAAACCGCGTCCAAAGAGTACAATGAATGTACCCTTTGATTGCCGATTTTCCTCGATCGTTGCCGATTTTTCAGTCACCCTGTATAGTAGGGTATTTTTCACCCCTTAGGAAAGTACTTGGGACGTGAAACCGCGTCCAAAGAGTACAATGAAAGTACCCTTCGATCGCCGATTTTCCACGATCGTTGCCGATTTCTCTATCACCCTGTATAGTAGGGTTTTTTTCACCCCTTATGGAAGTACTCGGGACGTGAAACCGCGTCCAAAGAGTACAATGAAAGTACCCTTTGATTGCCAATTTTCCTCGATTGTTGCCGATTTCTGAGTCACCCTGTATAGTAGGGTATTTTTCACCCCTTAGGAAAGTACTCGGGACGTGAAACCGCGTCCAAAGAGTACAATGAAAGTACCCTTTGATCGCCGATTTTCCGCGATCGTTGCCGATTTCTCTATCACCCTGTATAGTAGGGAATTTTTCACCCCTTATGAAAGTACTCGGGACGTGAAACCGCGTCCAAAGTGTACAATGAAAGTACCCTTTGATTGCCGATTTTAGTTCTCCGCCTTAGATTCTCTTTCCGAAGACGCTAACTTAGTGCCACCTCTTTCGACATCATGTTCTCCTGTTACAATCTCAATTTTGGAGCGTTCAGAAAATTTTGGCCAGATTTTAGCAAATGTATCAGGAGAACATGAAGCGAAAGGAGGTATGCTCTGAATTTCATCGTCGAAGGCCTTTCGAAGACGCTGCGCCTCTACGTCGAATAGTTCTCCGCCTTAGATTCTCTTTCCGAAGACGCTAACTTAGTGCCACCTCTTTCGACATCATGTTCTCCTGTTACAATCTCAATTTTGGAGCGTTCAGAAAATTTTGGCCAGATTTTAGAAAATGTATCAGGAGAACATGAAGCGAAAGGAGGTACGCCCTGAATTTCATCGTCGAAGCCTTTCGAAGACGCTGCGCCTCTACGTCGAATAGTTCTCCGCCTTAGATTCTCTTTCCGAAGACGCTAACTTAGTGCCACCTCTTCCGACATCATGTTCTCCTGTTACAATCTCAATTTTGGAGCGTTCAGAAAATTTTGGCCAGATTTTGGAGCGATGTATCAGGAGAACATGAAGCGAAAGGAGGTATCGCCTGAATTTCATCGTCGAAGGCCTTTCGAAAACTCTGCCCCTCTCCGATTTTCCTCGATTGTTACCGATTTCTCAGTCACCCTGTATAGTAGGGTATTTTTCACTCCTTAGGAAAGTACTCGGTACGTGAAAGCGCATCCAAATAGTATAATAAAAGTACCCTTTGATCGCCGATTTTCCTCGATCGTTACCGATTTCTCGGTCACCCTGTACAGTAGGGTATTTTTCACCCCTTAGGAAGGTACCCGGGACGCGAAACCGCGTTCAAAGAGTACAATGAATGTACCTTTTGATTGCCGATTTTCCTCGATCGTTGCCGATTTTTCAGTCACCCTGTATAGTAGGGTATTTTTCACCCCTTAGGAAAGTACTTGGGACGTGAAACCGCGTGCAAAGAGTACAATGAAAGTACCCTTTGATTACCGATTTTCCCCGATTGTTGCCGATTTCTGAGTCACCCTGTATAGTAGGGTATTTTTCACCCCTTAGAAAAGTACTCGGGACGTGAAACCGCGTCCAAAGAGTACAAAGAAAGTACCCTTCGATCGCCGATTTTCCACGATCGTTGCCGATTTCTCTATCACCCTGTATAGTAGGGAATTTTTCACCCCTTAGAAAAGTACTCGAGACGTGAAACCGCGTCCAAAGAGTACAATGAAAGTACCCTTCGATCGCCGATTTTCCACGATCGTTGCCGATTTCTCTATCACCCTGTATAGTAGGGTATTTTTCACCCCTTAGGAAGGTACCCGGGACGCGAAACCGCGTCCAAAGAGTACAATGAATGTACCCTTTGATTGCCGATTTTCCTCGATCGTTGCCGATTTTTCAGTCACCCTGTATAGTAGGGTATTTTTCACCCCTTAGGAAAGTACTTGGGACGTGAAACCGCGTCCAAAGAGTACAATGAAAGTACCCTTCGATCGCCGATTTTCCACGATCGTTGCCGATTTCTCTATCACCCTGTATAGTAGGGTTTTTTTCACCCCTTATGGAAGTACTCGGGACGTGAAACCGCGTCCAAAGAGTACAATGAAAGTACCCTTTGATTGCCAATTTTCCTCGATTGTTGCCGATTTCTGAGTCACCCTGTATAGTAGGGTATTTTTCACCCCTTAGGAAAGTACTCGGGACGTGAAACCGCGTCCAAAGAGTACAATGAAAGTACCCTTTGATCGCCGATTTTCCGCGATCGTTGCCGATTTCTCTATCACCCTGTATAGTAGGGAATTTTTCACCCCTTATGAAAGTACTCGGGACGTGAAACCGCGTCCAAAGAGTACAATGAAAGTACCCTTTGATTGCCGATTTTAGTTCTCCGCCTTAGATTCTCTTTCCGAAGACGCTAACTTAGTGCCACCTCTTTCGACATCATGTTCTCCTGTTACAATCTCAATTTTGGAGCGTTCAGAAAATTTTGGCCAGATTTTAGCAAATGTATCAGGAGAACATGAAGCGAAAGGAGGTATGCACTGAATTTCATCGTCGAAGGCCTTTCGAAGACGCTACGCCTCTACGTCGAATAGTTCTCCGCCTTAGATTCTCTTTCCGAAGACGCTAACTTAGTGCCACCTCTTTCGACATCATGTTCTCCTGTTACAATCTCAATTTTGGAGCGTTCAGAAAATTTTGGCCAGATTTTAGAAAATGTATCAGGAGAACATGAAGCGAAAGGAGGTACGCCCTGAATTTCATCGTCGAAGCCTTTCGAAGACGCTGCGCCTCTACGTCGAATAGTTCTCCGCCTTAGATTCTCTTTCCGAAGACGCTAACTTAGTGCCACCTCTTCCGACATCATGTTCTCCTGTTACAATCTCAATTTTGGAGCGTTCAGAAAATTTTGGCCAGATTTTGGAGCGATGTATCAGGAGAACATGAAGCGAAAGGAGGTATCGCCTGAATTTCATCGTCGAAGGCCTTTCGAAAACTCTGCCCCTCTCCGATTTTCCTCGATTGTTACCGATTTCTCAGTCACCCTGTATAGTAGGGTATTTTTCACTCCTTAGGAAAGTACTCGGTACGTGAAAGCGCATCCAAATAGTATAATAAAAGTACCCTTTGATCGCCGATTTTCCTCGATCGTTACCGATTTCTCGGTCACCCTGTACAGTAGGGTATTTTTCACCCCTTAGGAAGGTACCCGGGACGCGAAACCGCGTTCAAAGAGTACAATGAATGTACCTTTTGATTGCCGATTTTCCTCGATCGTTGCCGATTTTTCAGTCACCCTGTATAGTAGGGTATTTTTCACCCCTTAGGAAAGTACTTGGGACGTGAAACCGCGTGCAAAGAGTACAATGAAAGTACCCTTTGATTACCGATTTTCCCCGATTGTTGCCGATTTCTGAGTCACCCTGTATAGTAGGGTATTTTTCACCCCTTAGAAAAGTACTCGGGACGTGAAACCGCGTCCAAAGAGTACAAAGAAAGTACCCTTCGATCGCCGATTTTCCACGATCGTTGCCGATTTCTCTATCACCCTGTATAGTAGGGAATTTTTCACCCCTTAGAAAAGTACTCGAGACGTGAAACCGCGTCCAAAGAGTACAATGAAAGTACCCTTCGATCGCCGATTTTCCACGATCGTTGCCGATTTCTCTATCACCC
Organism: Andrena bucephala; assembly: GCA_947577245.1. Lineage (NCBI taxonomy): Eukaryota > Metazoa > Arthropoda > Insecta > Hymenoptera > Andrenidae > Andrena > Andrena bucephala. Next base: position 79,400,732 of record OX387715.1, read on the forward strand.
TGTATAGTAGGGTATTTTTCACCCCTTAGGAAGGTACCCGGGACGCGAAACCGCGTCCAAAGAGTACAATGAATGTACCCTTTGATTGCCGATTTTCCTCGATCGTTGCCGATTTTTCAGTCACCCTGTATAGTAGGGTATTTTTCACCCCTTAGGAAAGTACTTGGGACGTGAAACCGCGTCCAAAGAGTACAATGAAAGTACCCTTCGATCGCCGATTTTCCACGATCGTTGCCGATTTCTCTATCACCCTGTATAGTAGGGTTTTTTTCACCCCTTATGGAAGTACTCGGGACGTGAAACCGCGTCCAAAGAGTACAATGAAAGTACCCTTTGATTGCCAATTTTCCTCGATTGTTGCCGATTTCTGAGTCACCCTGTATAGTAGGGTATTTTTCACCCCTTAGGAAAGTACTCGGGACGTGAAACCGCGTCCAAAGAGTACAATGAAAGTACCCTTTGATCGCCGATTTTCCGCGATCGTTGCCGATTTCTCTATCACCCTGTATAGTAGGGAATTTTTCACCCCTTATGAAAGTACTCGGGACGTGAAACCGCGTCCAAAGTGTACAATGAAAGTACCCTTTGATTGCCGATTTTAGTTCTCCGCCTTAGATTCTCTTTCCGAAGACGCTAACTTAGTGCCACCTCTTTCGACATCATGTTCTCCTGTTACAATCTCAATTTTGGAGCGTTCAGAAAATTTTGGCCAGATTTTAGCAAATGTATCAGGAGAACATGAAGCGAAAGGAGGTATGCTCTGAATTTCATCGTCGAAGGCCTTTCGAAGACGCTGCGCCTCTACGTCGAATAGTTCTCCGCCTTAGATTCTCTTTCCGAAGACGCTAACTTAGTGCCACCTCTTTCGACATCATGTTCTCCTGTTACAATCTCAATTTTGGAGCGTTCAGAAAATTTTGGCCAGATTTTAGAAAATGTATCAGGAGAACATGAAGCGAAAGGAGGTACGCCCTGAATTTCATCGTCGAAGCCTTTCGAAGACGCTGCGCCTCTACGTCGAATAGTTCTCCGCCTTAGATTCTCTTTCCGAAGACGCTAACTTAGTGCCACCTCTTCCGACATCATGTTCTCCTGTTACAATCTCAATTTTGGAGCGTTCAGAAAATTTTGGCCAGATTTTAGCAAATGTATCAGGAGAACATGAAGCGAAAGGAGGTATGCTCTGAATTTCATCGTCGAAGGCCTTTCGATGACGCTGCGCCTCTACGTCGAATAGTTCTCCGCCTTAGATTCTCTTTCCGAAGACGCTAACTTAGTGCCACCTCTTTCGACATCATGTTCTCCTGTTACAATCTCAATTTTGGAGCGTTCAGAAAATTTTGGCCAGATTTTGGATGTATCAGGAGAACATGAAGCGAAAGGAGGTATCTTGGAATTTCACCATTGAAGGCGTTGCCTTGAAGTAGCGAACAAGAGCTGCGCCTTCTAAAGGCCTTTTACCATGGAAATCATTGGTTTGGAATTTGGATAGGAATTTGTAAAAGGTATTTGTAAATAATAATACAGTTCTTTCCCAATTTTTTTCCACTTTATTTGCATGAAAGGTCTTTTTTACAGTGTTACAATATTGTATAATTTCATTTTACTTTTTGTATAAAATCACTATCTTCTTCATGTTCATTGTTGAGGCTGACAGCTTTCCATCGTTTGTCTCATTTAAAGTTCCTGGCTTCGGAGGAATGTTCCCAAGATTTATCTGCAAGAAGAAGAAAAATATTTTCATTAACCTGATTTGTCTATTATGTATAGAAAATACGACAAATATTACAATATAATTTCATGTAAAACGTATAAAGAATTTAATTATCTTCCCAATTTAACCTTTCGCCCGAATTAACCGAAAATTCGCTCCTCGAAGTGACAGAAAATATAAGCGTAACTAAGAGACTGTACAAATGTTTATTACGCGTTGTATTTATATAATATTTCTGATCGAAATTTATAGAAATACGTGCAAATTATGCTTGTATCAAAATTTATTAATAAACGGAATTATACAACATGTTTCTTGAAATTAGTCGTAACATTCAGGCCGTTATAGATTTTAAATGTTTTCGATAAGATTTCATTTTAATTCCTATCACGCGTAGCGTTACAATCTGCACAGACGAGGTATATACCTCGTCTGTGCAATCTGTTTCAAGACTTAACCGGTAACGTTGCATGCGACACTAAAATGATAAGGGGGTCCTAGGACCCCCCAAACCGGTGACAGAAAAATACATTGGTTGATAGGTCTATTCTATACCTCGTCTGTGTTTATAGAGAAAAGACATAGTTTTGGTAAAGGTACATCAATGGCTTTATTCAAATTTATATATTACGTTATTCCATTGGGAATGAAGGAGATACACATTTTATGAAGCAGTAATTAAAATTTATCTATTTAAAATTTATTCATTTGTTATCAAACAGCAAACAAATTAGGGTACCTGCAATATGTTTGAAACCAGTTAATAAATACGTTTATTATGCCTTTTATATGTAAAGTGTGGACTCAACCTGTTAAGGTTGGCAATACAGGGTGGTAAAATGTTGTGAGGGGGGGCCCAAGTAGAATCCTTGCTCCGGGGCACTTACAACCTAATTTGAGGCAGTCAGAGCAACAACGGACTAACCCACATTTTTTTCGAAATTGAATTACCCAGATAGCACACCTCGTCTTAGAGACGTCTAGTTTATGTCCATTTTAGGTCTGAATGTCTTGATTTGTAACAAGACGTCTGTAAGACGTCTTTAAGACGCCTTTTGGACGTCTTTAAGACTTTACCAGACGTTGTGCTATCTGGGTAGTAGCAATAACGTATTCCAATAGGCTCTACGAACCATATAAAATAGGAAAAAAAAAATTTTTTAACGTGGGTTGGTCCGTTGTTGCTCTGACTGCCTCATTTCGTCCTTGCATAATATAACCTAAAAGAAAATGTTATATGATTTGCCGATAGAAATCCCAGATAGCACACGACGTCCCAGATAGCACCACGTCTGGTAACGTCTTAAAGACGTCCAAAAGGCGTCTTAGAGAGGTCTTAAAGACGTCTTGTTACAAATCAAGACGTTCAGATCTAAAATGGACATAAACTAGACGTCTCTAAGACGAAGTGTGCTATCTGGGGTCTTAAGGTCCGACGACCTTATTAAGAAGTCTTTAAGACGTCTTGAAAGTCTGAAACAGACGTCTTTAAGACGTCTTTAAGTCGTCTGTGTGCTATCTGGGAATGGGATTAAAATTATTCAATAAAACTGGATATATTTATTGTATGCTTGTATGATTTGTTCACCCAACATTATCGACTCACTCTAAAATAAGATTACAATGCTACGAGTAGTAGGAATTAAAATTAAATCAATGTTTGAGAATGTAAAAATGCAAACTGTCTTCAAGTACCAAATAAATGAATAAAGCGACTAATAGAATTGTTTAGTAAAGTTGCATAGTAAATTATATTACGCGGTGGTTGGCAACGATGTGGTGCTGCCATTGTTTATATACAGTTGTATACGAAGGATGCAACGAATTAAATTTTTTAAGGGAAATTTGACATTTCGTTAATATTATTTGGTGAAAATGGCTGATGACAACGTCCTGTTTGTCCGAGGAAATGGAAATGTATGTTCGTCTTCGTATTATTTTTAGTTGAGGTTATGTTCCGTTACCCCAAAATATCTCTTTGCTAAGTCTACGAGTTTCTACGAGAATGATTTGTGAAAATCAATGGCCTTCTTTATAAAAAGAAGCGTTTGAAATACTCACGTACATTCAACCATATGCATATGCTTTTATAAGGATGAGAAAGCAGATAATGAAGATGTTTGGGACGATCGTGCACTAATACAAGCGTACGATAAAGCAGTGAACCTAGCGAAAGAGGAAGTCGCCAAGCGGATGGGCATGGAAGTGGACGCTCCTCAAACCAAGCAGAAGTCGCAGAATTTTAAACAGCCTCAACATACAAACAAGCCTTATAAGGTCATGATTTTACAACAGTATTAGGTGTTCCGTATAAGACAACATTCAACTGCCAACTTAAAAGTTCCAAAACTTCTGTCTGTCTTATCAATTACAATATTAAAACGCACGTGTATTTTATCTGCATAGAAGTGGATCGTGGGAGCACCTTGCCGTGCGGTATACTCGGAGGATGGAGAAATTTACGAGGCAATAGTGTCGAAAATTTATGAGAACAGAGGGACTTGTATCGTAAAATTTGTAGGTAATGCTGTCGAATAAACTGCCGTCCAAGATTAACAAGTGGAATTAAGTTGCGTAGTAGTGTTCTATAAATTTTAAAGCGGCTATGTATATTTCGATGATTTCAGGGTACGGTAATACGGAGAAGGTGGAGTTGAGTTCTCTTTTAGAATCGGAAGGCTTGCAGAGTCAGATAGCTCAGCAGAAGGATTCCCTCGCTGAGAAACTTAACGAAGGACATGCAGAAGCCGATGAGACAAGCGCGAACTCAAGAAGGTACAATGGAGAGAAAATGGATTTCGAATCGGAGGAAACGAAAGCGTACAAGCATCGCTTCGTGCCAGGACCATCTTTCAATTCTATGGTAGATATGATGCCGCCTGCGCCTCCCTTGCCGCCTCAATTGATGGCTAAGTAAGCATTAGATTTGCATGATTTTGTACTAATCGATCATTTTCTATTTTAATCGGACGAGAAATGTGAAACTCTAATGGAAAACTGTTGCAGGCTTCCAGACAACGATGCAGATGCACTTTCGAGTATGTTAATGTCATGGTACATCAGTGGTTTTCATACAGGTATTTAACTTATATTCGTGTCTTCTTTTAAGGCCGTTTTAAGTTTATGAACAATTAATGAATTATTATGAATCTCTTCGATTCACCGAAAAGTGTGCGACGGCCTTTAAAGTAGACTTTTAATTGACTGTGAAACTTTTACAGGTTACTATCATGGTTTGAAGCAAGCGAGGACTAATCAGGAGAAAAGGAAAAACTGTTGACTGTATAAATGTTTTTTATTTAAAATACAATTTTGTAAAACAGTGCGATAGTAATAGAATTAAAAATGATGAGTTTTTCATTTATTGTGGGTATCGTATAAGACGAAAAGTATTTATTAAGTATCTCGCGATGTAACTTATAAGCGAACTAGTCGTTTTGGTCTCTCCTTGTAGATTCCGGTTCGATGAAAGTCCAAGTATTTTTTAATAATATCATTGGCTGTAGGTTTAATTAATTGCAGCGCCGCAAACAAGTGACTGATGTCATCTATATGGTATGCCAAATCCACTACGGTTATCTCTTTATTCTCGATTCGCTGCCAAGTAGGCTTCGATTGCGATATCCATGCTTGTTTGCAAACCAACTTTATCTGAGCGCCAGAAAAGCCATCCATTTCTTCAACTAGGTTAATATATTCTTCCGTTTGTTTCATCTCGGAAGAAACATAATCCGACAATATAACGTGTCGAGTATCTTGATCAGGTATCGGTACATAAATATGTTTCTCCAGACGTCTCAATAAAGCTGAATCTATGTTCCTGGTACCAAAAGTAAATATACAACTTTAAGTGGTTCTGGGACAACTATACTCAAAACACAGAAATAAATTGACTAAACGATTCACGGATTTGGCTCTTTTTCATAAAGAATACTCGATAACAAATGGCAGAAAATGAAATGGGCGATGCTACGTGACAAAATAATACGAAAATTAAGAGTAAAGAAACTGCGGTGGAGGTTTGTGTTTTTTGTAATTAATGCTGAAGAATTCCGAGTGAGGAGCACATGCAACCTTCTCTACTGACCTACGCAACGCGCGCCGCTGATTGCCAAATTGCCATTCTTCAGGCGTTCCTCACCTCACTTAAACATTAATAATTAGAAAACGAAGGCTCAAACGCAAATTCGTTATTCTTGATTTTCCTCTTATTTTCAGGTCTGGAGCCACCCCTTAAATTTTCCCCCGCGTATTTATTCATTATTTTACATTCGTCAGAAGAAGTTCAGTCAAAAGCCTCTTCCGTGAATTTTAATTATTAGTGTAGGCCAAATATTATTGCCAGCACTCACCAAGGGACGTTAGTAGCAGCCAAAAGCATGACATTAGAGTTCTCACTGGATAATATTCCATCTAGCCTGGAAAGCAGTTCCGCTCTAAATCTTCTCGCGGGTTCGGATAACGAGTTATCCTGCATGTTCGTGGCTATCCAGTCTATCTCGTCGATGAAGATAATGGTGGGCGATTGAGCGTAGGCAAGATCAAAAAGTACCTATCCAATTGAATGGCGTGTGACGATGAGAAATTCAACGGTACAGTAATAGGTGCCAATCAACTTACCCGAATATACTTCTCAGACTCCCCTCGCCATTTACTGACCAACGAGCTGGCTGTTATGTTGAAGAAAGTGTAGCGGCATTCCGTCGCGACCGCCTTCGCCAGCATTGTCTTACCTGTTTATCGAGTCCCTTATTCATCTTTTATTTCTCACATTAGAATAAGGTGACCATTTTTTTTCTTGGGCATTCCGGGGACATGAGAGATATATGTTTTTTTTTTCACTGTTACACTGTTTCCAAGTTAGTAGAATTTTAATAGCAAACGCGTGGCTTCGGTTTCATATCACCCATTTTCTAGCTTTAACCCTGACAGTTTAATAAAACTTCAAATTCCGGTTTAAAAAATATTATATTAGTATATTCAGCGACAAATGATTAGCTTAAATTTAGAATTGGGGACAAAAATTCCGGGGACGAATGGTCACCTTAAATTAGAAACGTGAACGTAAGCTTATATCTCACCTGTGCCAGGTGGCCCGTACAGTAAGATGCCCTTCCAAGGGCTAAATTTTTCACGGAAGAAAATCGGGTACTTCATGGGGTACACTAGAGCGTCGAACATGGATTGTTTTCCCTCGTCGAGGCCTTTCACATCGTCCCAGGTGACGTTCAAATTTGTCAGTATAATTTCCTAAGTCAACAAACGCTATAGAATTGACTCTGCGAATGAAATATTTTTTGAAAACTTCCTTTGGGTTTACTTTCGAGATCTGTTTGGCTATGCCCTGCAGCTCCGCGTCCTCGGGATAGAGGTCCTTGATGGCCTTCGTTATATCAGAGCACGTGGATCGTTCAGGCGCCTCCTTCGTAGAAGCTTGGTCACCACTTCCGAAAATCGGCATCACCGTCATCGCGAGACTGATATCCTGTGGAGCGAAATTATTCATCTGCTGATCGGGTCCCTTAGTTTCCAGGTCACATCTGCTCGCGTTCCTGTTCTCGTTCTTACTCTGCGCCTTGGCGCTCTTCTTGCTCCCCCTGTAACATTCGAAACATCGACAAACCCGCGTACGACGTTCGCAACGCGTTCCGAGCACTTCATCCATTTCGAACGAATAAATTCGTAGATAACGTTGCTGGTTTCCGGGAAACACGATTATCATTGGAATTGGGGCGGAGGGTATCGTATCTGGATAGGTTTCTGCGAGTGGGCAGGGCTTTTTAATTCGTAGACTTCTAGCAGAAGTTTAATCTGCAAATTGATTATTCCTGCAACCGAGGTACACGCATTTAAATAAATAATTTAACTCTTCAGACACGATGTGACCTTGAAAGGACCTTCCACGATCAGTTGAATGTGGGTGACAGTAGTGTATTATTTTTACAGGATAACTAGATTGCTTTCGTCCTGTATAGTGGCCATTTTCAAATTATGTAAGGGTAACTTTGCCGATTTCTTAAAATCTTTTGCAAGATTTTATATTCCAACCCTTTACCCCTCCTCCCTTGCGTAATATTTTTTACATTGCATTTTTACAGTTATTAAAATTCTTTTAAACGTTTATATAATTATTTAACTCAGTTTTGTGCGTGCGATAAAACACCATTTTTTAGCTTATTCTTAATGAAAATTAGGTTAAAAAGGTAGTAAGCAAAATTGGTACCTAACACCGTCTTCCCCATTGTAAGAAAACGTAAGAAACTCGTGACCCCCTTCCCGCTCAAAAAGCCTTACGAAATTTAAAAACGACCCTGTAGAGGATATATGTATAAACCGCCAGTAAAGCGTGTAGAGCTTACTGTTGCGAAGGAGTCGATTTGTCGTGCAACAAGCGTGTTACAAATTTAGTAAGTTAAATAAACACTGGCTTACATTGTAATCTTACAAAGAGTAGGATATTTGTTTAATCTTAGGTGGTAATAAGCAACAAAATCCATGAGGATCATTTCCAAGTCGACGTTATCGCAGACTCGAACGTCCTCCCGTAGCTGGGCTTCTGCCGAAAGGGCGTCGGAAGACTTCGTGAATCTGTAAAGAGATTACCTTCCTACAGTTTATATTTTATTCCTGATAAATCGTCAATTATTGCCAATCAATTGCCATCCATTTCTGATAAATCAAATTTATTAAACGATTTTATTCAGCTTCGATCCTCTGTTTGTTTGTTTGTTTGTTTGTATGTATGTATGTTTGTATGTATGTTTGTATGTATGGTTCAAATCTGGGAACTCAAATTTAACCCACTTCCAACTATCCAATTGACTTGAAACTTTGCAGGCGTGCGTAGTTTGGATGACAATACAATATTAAAAAAAAAAATTAACCCCGAGCGGGTGAAAAAATTACCCAGTCGTCAATAAATATAACCAATAACCACAAATCCAAACGACTTGAAATCAGCCACTCGCGTTCTTTACGAAAACAACAGAAAGCCGTTGCGTTTGAAATGAATTTGTTGTGAGGTACCCTGCTCCATGATTATATTTGAAGTGAAAAAACACCATCGAAATTGCAATAAAAGAAAAGAATTATTTTTTAGTTTTTTTGTGCATTTTGTTTCTGAATTAACACGGGACTTTCAAATCGTTCGTTAATTTATTAAAGATCATTTTAGCTAGAGGCATTTTCGCATTTAACCACTCGATTAAAATGAAATTCAATAACAATGCTCACCCATGATCTTCCAGATAGCTCGCTATGAGGTAGAGAAGGTGTTGACGCCGTTCTCGAACATTCTTCTCCATCTGAGTAAAAGTTAACGCGTTCGGGATTAAATTCGCGGACACATTGCGTAGTCCGAAGGTAAAGGGAAAATTGTAGGAGTCGGGAATATTGTAATTTCCGTTGGAAAGGTGGAAGATTTTTCTGTTGCAGCGATCGCGACGCGAAACAAGGACGATTAGAAAGATTGAAAATACTGCAGTTGAATAGAATAATACGTATCAAAGCTAAGGTGAATATTTTTTCTTGTGGTTTCCGGAGAGATGAAATATTTATTTTTTTAGGGCCCACCCGCTCGTAGACTTCGGTTACACTGTTACCAAATTAGTAGAATTTTAATAGCAAACTTGAGGCTTCGGTTTCATATCGATTATTTTGTAACGTTAAAGAAGAAACACAGAATCAGGGACTATTACCGAAAATTGGGGACAAATGATTACTTTAATATCAGAATTGGGGACACACATAGTGTTCCGGGGACGAATGGTCACCTTAATCCAGTGATTTAGAACCTGTGGGTCGCGACTTCGGTTGTTTAGGAAATAAGTCACTTCCGAGTTACTGCACAGTCGTCTACATTTTTCGCGTGATTCCAACGGCAGTCTATTTAGCATCCCGAGACAAAAGCACGTGGAGACAAAGGCGCCGCGCACGACGGAGAGCAAGCGTTTTTCTCACCTTTTCCCGCAGATTGTGGTTAACTCGATCCGAGTTTCCTTGCAGCGTCAGGCCGTTGTTCATCTCGCTGGTGGGGAAAGCAGTGCCGTTTAACTAACGAGCAGAATTCCGTTAATTAGTCCCTCTAAAGTCGAAGAAGCTCTTCGCTCGTCCACCGCTCCTCAAGACTTGTTTGAAATAGAACACGATCTACTCGTTGCTATGGCGATGCCGATGACGCGCTTTCCTCTTCGACAGAGCAAGAGGGGTGTATAGCTCTCTGCGCTCTACCGTCGAACGGTAGCGGAACCCCCCACTTCTGATCGGTTTTCTGCATCGACCATTACATTTTCTCTACCTAAATCCACGTTTCCATTGTTCCCGTTCTGCGCGCTACGCCAGCTTCGACATTGCCAGGTGTAATTAAAAGTTTCCGGATAGTTGTAACGATCTCGCACAGCCTCGCGAGGCATCCCCGCGCAAAATGCGGGAACGAAATGCCCAACTGTACTAGGCAGTGAGGCAACCCTGAGTATTTACAGCTACCATAGTCAATAATTACTATTCCAAGAAAGCATTTCCCTGTTCCGTGTGTATTATACTTCTTCCTTCGCCGGGCGATCCTTTCGGTGAGCGTTTATTGCGCTGTTTCCATTCCTCTTGTCCCTCGCGTCAAGCTCAACGCATTCCGTGTGCCCGCGCATCTGTTCCGCCTCGAGGTCCACAAGATCGACGCCCTTGGTTCTTTCCAACTCTTTGCCGATGCAACTAGCCCCTGGACACCCTTCACCGTCGGACGTTACGAGGGCTTCCAGCCTCCCCCGGGCGTTCCCGGATCCCTCGAAACGTTATTGCCCGGAAGACGAGCGCGGAAATAGATGAGGGCGTTAGAAATGATGGGACCATCAGAATTTCCATTCCACGTTGAAACGCTGAGCGTTACTTTCCCCGAGAACGCTTTTCTTCCTGCAAGCCGATTAGGACGCCCGGTTGCTCCGCCGCTTTGTTTAAAGCGATTCTGTACATCTCACCTCCCGCGCATTGTAGCTCCGCCGAAAGTGGTAAGCACTGGATATGCCCTTTGCTTTCTCTCTCGATTTCGCTTCTCATCCCTACATTGTATCGTCGACGGGAACGTTTCAGTGGAAATCATCTGCAGCCGGTTCACTTTCAGCTGGGGTTCGAGTCTCGACGTTCATTCAATTTTTATGGGAAGCTGTTCATAGGGAACAGTCAATCCTCAAAATGACAAGAAATTAGTTAAACGCAGTACGGATCCCATAATTTTGTACCTACCTAATCCTTATTTTCCAAAGAATTCACAACTCATACATTATTAGGTACAATTATTAAAACTATCAAGTCATAGTTCCATGTTAGATTTAAAAAAACAAAAGCTATAGAAAATTTAAAATAATATTAATTATACTACTCACTATTGAATAACCCATTAAAAAACATTGTAAAAGAATAGCAAGAAATAAAATATACCCAATAGAAATAAATCTACATTTAATTAGTAATTAAAATCTGCAAACTAAAATTCAATTTCAGTATCATTGAGGGTTGGTACCTTCCTGCACAACTAGGCCCAATTATTTGTCCGTTTCATCCTGTTTTCTGTTCTCAATGAGCTCGTCGCATAAATAAATAAATATATAAAATCGAAAGGTGAATGTGCCATTATAGAAGCCAGAAGACTCCTCCACTCCTCCGCTCCTCCACAAGTCAAGCGTCGCGGACGGAGGCAAACATCTCGACGCGATGATATTAGAAAGCAATAAAGGGAGGATCGCGTTTCGAGGGTCATCTCCATCCTGGAACTTCTTCGCCGAGGCAGTCGCGCAGATCTTAAACCTTTGCGGCAATCTCGCCCCGAATTGGCAAGCTTCCACCTGCCGGCCTGACATTCTGCGGCATCTGTCATCCGTGCGTATGAGATACCTAGCATCCGCAGCACCTTTCACCTTACGCTTTTGAATTTGCCACAACGATTGGCACAACAATTTGTCCGTTATCGATATTGTCGGAGCGCGCAAAATTTCCGTGTTTTGCAAACGGCATGGGATGGTGTTCATGATAGCCGTGGGTACACCATACGATATTTCTGATGTCGATATTGCCATCTGTGCGAGGCGTTTTGTCATCGAAAGTAGAAATGAGAAGCTTGCTCCCAACTGTTGTGAATAATAATAAAGCGTCTTTATTACACACAAGATTCTTATCTACTTACTTAATCACAAGATTTTTCGCGGCAAGCATACTTTTACAGAAAAGATTGAGTAAAGAATTTTAACTTTACTTTTACTTTAAAAATTCATCTCCTTTAGACGTTTCTGTCAAGTTTCAGCTTCCAAGTGATATGTAGATTGAATAGAGACAGCTTGGCATGAAAAATCGGTACGTTTCCGGTCAACTTGGCTAATATTTCACAATACATGCGCGTATATGGATGTGTGACGGTTGAAAGCCTGCGAGCAGCGATATTAAATTATTACTGTCGCCGCTGGTTAGCCACCGTCAATTGAAATAGTTACAATGCATCCCCTCTCGGCTCCAAATATCGTGTCGTCAATATTCATTAAACATACCTACCACCGTGCATCCGCTTCCAAAGCTGTCGCGAAACCAGGCGTCCTGACTCGAAGTTTCGAACATTAATAATTAAAAAACGGAGCCTTCGTCGCAATTTCCTTACTCTTCGCTTTCCTCTTATTTTGTCACGTAGAGACACCAGTTTCATATTCCAGTATCTGTTGCTAAACATCTTGTATTTAGCCACTGTGGAATCGACCAGCTGTTATTTTCGTTTTCAATATTTGACGCGAAAACATTGGACTGTTTGTTCTACATTGTATATGTATAAACGGGACAATGCAGGGAAGAATTTACGCAGTTCCGTGGAAAAACCACAGCAAGGTACGTTCTGCATTTTAATCCCTAATTTCAGAAACCTCCTGTGCTAATAGCCTCAGCTAATTAAGTTAGCTACTGACTACGGTTTTGTAAAAGTGGGTAAGGAATACGGAAACGTTCATGTTGAAATCTTGGCGTGGCAGATTAAGTATCATACATATCTGTGCATAGATTAAGTGTGATCGTAAAGAATAATATAAATTGCTAGTAATAAATCGAGTGCAATTTTGCAGGCTTCGTGCTAAGAAGTTAAATCTTAATATATAAAGCAGAAAGCTTCTGTATGTTTGTGTGTTTGTCTGTCGCCTAAAAACTTTCGAACGATAAACTTTGGAAGCACAAAATGTGCCTCAGCTCATTATGCCTGGCTAATCCAAACGAATATGACCAGTTTTACAAAAAAAAGTTAAAAAAAAGTTTTTTTCTAAAATCAGAATCTAAATTTCGGGCGAAGCTGAGTAGTAGAGCTACTATAGTATGTTATATGGAAGGATTTTTTGAACTCCCTCGTCTTGGAAGCGTGCTTCCATCTCCATAGTTTAGTGCACAAAATAATATTGTATATCCATTTTTTATGACATTTGAGTTTTTATATGCAACAAATAGTTATTGAGTGTTTCTTTATGCTGTATAAAAATCACATTTATACCTGCTTCATAAATTTGTCAAAAATAATATTTTTGTTCATTGAATGTCCCTGAATTTTATGTACCACTGCACGTTTAAACCTGTTTTTTTTTTTTAAAAACACTGAAAGTGGACTAACAATATTTGTGCACTAAGCCATCGTAATACAGCTGAATTCGAAACCCATTTATGTCAGCGAACGGAGGAATTGTTGAAAGTTCACCGCCATCGACATACTCCGTTTCTCGAAAGTACTTACTTCAATTCTAGACAGAAACTGGTGAACACTGGACGCATTCTTCTCTCCGTCGACGCTCGAGTCGAAATGAAACTAATCGAGGGACCCGAAGCGAGAACAGAGCAACTCCATTTTCAATCAATTTTGATTTATCCCCCTTCTTCGCTGCAATGTAAAGGAATTCCTTCCTGTCGCCTGTAAAACGTGAAACATGGAAGCTGGGAAAGGTATTCCGATATCGGAACGGGGCTTTACTTGTCACAGCAGAACTTTGTAGCAATGGTTGCATTCTTAGAGGAACGAGACGTTCGAAGTGTAATTATTTGTCAACACCAGAGAGGAAGTCTATGACAGAATAAGTAGCCAATGTAAAATTTTTGTTACATAGCTTGGGGGTTTTAGAGTCCCTATGCCAGTTTCACTTCTCATGTAACGCTATCGTTTTGGAATAGAATACTTTTCCATTGCCACTATTAGTAATTAGCAGGGGTCGAATGAAACTGTTAACTTTTATAAATAAAAGTTATTTATCAAACTTTTGACTATTAAATGATTTTTTTCTGTTTTAAATTAACTTTGTACATTAACACTTTAACTCTGCTGTAAGATTTCAGTTTTAACAGTTGTTTCAGGTTCGATTAATTAAAGTTCTGGAGGATCATATACTTTTGAACAGGGTGAAATATACATATTAAGGGTGAAATATAGAAGTTAGAAATTTTTTTTTAATTCGTATTATTTGAGGAATTGTAAGCGGGATAAATATAGAAGAGAAAGCACATTGTAACTTTTATACAATTATCTTCACTGAACGGTTTAAGGTTTCAATTTCAGATCTATATATCTAGCCCACAACATTTTCAGCAAATCTGCTTGTCAGAACTTTCAGAGCAGAAGTAGGTTTCTGTTTAACTAGAACTTCTTTCTACTTTCAAGAAAATAAAAGTTTCTTATTTGCAGAAAAATGTATGGAATACAAGTTTCAGTTATTATGTACACTAAAGGACATCTTATGACATTGTACTAAAGGTAGGTAATCAATTTTTTATATGAAATCTGTAAATCAATCCTGAATAAATTCTTAAAAAAGGGCTGATTTTTCCGGCCGTCACAGTAGTGTTACCCCTTAAATAAACAAATAAATTTCTTGTCCTCAATTAAAATGTAGAATAAGCCAGCTACGCAAAATATCTACATACACAATTTCTACACCCCCACATAGAAGATACACATACAGATTCCCCCAGTTCCAATCGGACAAGTAAACGTTTCTGTGCAAACGTTTGCGCTCCCTTTTTCTGTCCCTTTCGATACATGGATCTCGCGTATTGCAGAGGGTTCCTGTTGCCCTGTTTCGAAGCTCGCTGCGCAGCGGTGTGTTCGGCGCGCGTGTAGGACGGGTCTCGTCGGGGAGGCGAAGAGGAGCCCCGGTGGTTGCAGGTGCATCAGCTGCACCGGTGCGTTGCGGCCGTCGGGGCTGGCTTTGCCGCCGGTGCCTAGTAGAGGCGCAGAACGTGTTCGATCGACCCGTGAACGCGGCCCGTGCTCACACTGCGACAGAGTTCAGTCAGTTGCTGTTTGGCCATCGAGCGCGGCGTGTTGCGGACCCGCGGCTCTTCCACCGCTTCTGCCTCGCGAGCCCACTCGTCGCAGCCGGCCTACGATCAGCTTATCGCGTCGATCGCCTCCACATCTGTTGGTCTCCTGCCTGTGCCCGTGCTCCCTCGAAATCACGTTATTCTCTTTTCCCCCCGTTTTTTTTCCGCGCCAAAAGAGCTCTCTGTTGGGAAGAGTGGCTCCGGGCACATGGGCCTTGAGACACGAGGGACGGTAGAGGCTTCAGCGTGATGCATCTGCGAGGTAACTTTCAGAAATACTTTCTTTATTAATCCATTCAGTTCTATTTATTTATTTATTTATTTATTTATGGGATCAACCTATTAAGTGTTGACAGAGATAATGATGGTAAATCGTGGTGGTCATTTTGGAGATGTAACAAGAATTTTTTCGTTGGTGTTTGGCTGTGATAAAGTGTCGTGAGTTATGACCCCCTGCGCTGGAGACACTTCTTTTGTTTCTTTTACACAGGGGTTGAAGCTTATTTGAATAGAAGCGTCGACAGCGCGTGCGACAGTTCCGGAGCGTTAAGGTTAATTCGGGACAACTGCGATGAAAGTTGCGAGGGTTGGAAGAGATGGTAGATATAGTCATGACTGTGGACGACGCGTATGTTTTCGAGAGCTCAGTGAAAAACGAATGGGGACACTACTTGCAAGTGATGAAAAACAGAAACATTTCAAATCCAATCTTCTTTATTCACCATTACTGAGCATATAAAACTTAAAGATTAGGAACAATTTAAATACATATATTATATTCATTTTATTTTGTCTATCAAATCGAACAATTACACATGCTAGATCGGTAATACCCCTTTAAAACCCACGCGCTATACTAAATTACTAACCCAATGAAAGCGCAATTATAATTGCAACGCGATGTACGAATTATCGCGCTTAGTCTGACTTGGCTTGGCTGAATGATTGACCTTAATCACTGAATTCCAGCCGCGGTTCAGTGATACAGTTTTACATATGTCAGCCGTCATAATCTCCCCGGAACGCATCGATATTCATCGGAACGCAGCGTTCATTAGCGGAGCAATCAATTTGCATTAAAGTTCGTTGGGAATTTGATACAATCTGGAATCAGGACATTTATTAGTAGCGATGCGTCACTCACTCCGCTACTTCCCGGTGTCGCGCTCAGAGTTTCGGTGGAAAACACTGCGATCACCTGAAAGTTTCCCGTTAAATTGTACATCCTTCGTGATTGCAACACCCCGTGAACTCCGTCCCTCGGCGCCAGCAATTAACGTGACGCCCGAACTAGTTAATCAAGCAATAATACTCGGAATTAATTAACGAGCGGTGGCTGGCTTGTTTCCCGCAGACATTATGTATTCATCGTTCCGGCGTGGGATGTCGAATGCGGCTCACCTTGATACTTGAAAACCGAGGGATAATTAGGTTCAGCCGCCCTTGCCGGATCGGCAAAATTCCCTGTTTACACGGTCACGATTTCAATTAATTTAATTGGCGAGAAGGTTCCCAGTCACAATTCCCTGGTAAATTGCAGCGCGACGACGGTATTGGCATTGACGTCAGCCCCTCAAAATTCCTGTATCGAGGTCGATTATTTGGGTTAAGAATTTTCTTCCCGAGCTGCTGTCAGTGGAGGGAAAGCAAGGGGTGAACAGGGTGGGATGTAATTTGCAACAGAAAAGAAAAGAAGAAAACATATCACGCTAGATTCCAATTAGTCAGCGATTGCAATTGGGTTTCCTTCTTTCAAAGTTTATTTTTTCGATGGAATTTAGACAGAGGGTTGAAGTCTACGGAGCTCATAAAAGTCAATCCCCGAGACCACCGTTTTAAAGTAAATTGCTCCGTCATCTAGAGTAGATGGATGTTTTATTGATACAAGAGTCGATATAACTGCGTTCGAAGCTGGCAGGGAGCATGTACGCGTTTACCCTGCGAACGTGAAGCA
This sequence comes from Andrena bucephala, assembly GCA_947577245.1. NCBI lineage: Eukaryota > Metazoa > Arthropoda > Insecta > Hymenoptera > Andrenidae > Andrena > Andrena bucephala. The sequence goes on from OX387715.1 coordinate 79,417,717, forward strand.
CGTGAATAATAGAGCAGATGGCAGGAATCACGCGAACCTGAGGTGCACAACTGGTCAGGGTATTAGGCCGAGTGTACAAACTGTAACCACCCTTGCAAGTTCAAAGACCGATCGTTCGAGACTTGCCTCGTATACAGGGTGTCCTGGCGGGCGATCGACAGGCTTTTCTAGAGTATTTGCCAGATCATGTAATGAGGCCTGCTCCAGTTCTTCCTGGAATAAAGGATTAGCTATTGATAGACCTAAAGTGAATTTTCAGTCAGTAATAAAAATTGTGGGTTTCGGTAATATCATTGAGGGTAAATGGACCGAGTTATAGGTACAGAAACCTACGAACCCGCAAAATGGCAAAAAATTAGTTAAACACGGTAGGAATCCCATAATTTTGTGATCTTTATTTTGTAAAAAATTATCAACCCATCGAACAACTCTTATATCATACAATTATTAGTAGTTCCACTTTAGGCTTAGAAAACAAAAAGTACAGAAAATTCAATTATACATTATACATTATACAATTATTAAAACTACCAAGGCATAGTTCCACTTTAGACTTAGAAAACAAAAAGTACAGAAAGTTTAATTATACATTATACATTATACAATTATTAAAACTACCAAGTTATAGTTTTATTTTAGGCTTGAAAACAAAAACTGCAGAGAATTAAAAATAATATTAATTATACTACTCACTATTAAATAACTCATTAAAAAACATTATAATACAACAACAAGAAATAAAATTATACCCAATAGAAATAATGCTACTTTTCTTTAACAATTAAAATCGTCAAACTAAAACTTAATTTCAGATAATTTGGTAGCTTTCTGCATAACTTGGCCCAAATGTAGTAGCTTCATTCACAATAGCGTGTATCTCCACATTTCGGATGCAACTGGTGATACATAACCGTCCTCGGAATTGCACAAGTTATACAGGAATGCAGTATCGGTGGATTCTGCGTTTTAAAATGTGCAAGCATGGTCCAAAGTGAATAGGAGTGGATTTAGTCAAAAGGTGGACGTGGAATGAGGATCGCGAATAGGTTACATCTGCGCTGATAGCTAGCATAATAAGTATCAGGACTAAAGACCGTTTATCTCGAGAATGGATGGAAATAGATCCATTATGTGCATGACCTTTTTTGCTTAGAAAGCTAGTCGATTATCTAACGGGACAGCACGTGTACGTGCACGTGAACGGGGCCATTTAATTCCATTTTGTAATTAGGCGATGGATCAACGATCGCAGATAATTTCGAGCGTGTTTCTGCTCCCCTGGGGTATTTTGAACTGTGCTCGGGGCCCTCGGGGTGTGTTTATCGACTCTGCAGGGGTTGTTGTCTTTGTGAGATCAATCTTTTGAAGGGAACATTGCGAGTCGATGTTGGTTTGGAGGAAATGAAGAGTTAATGAAGTGGATTTAAGGCGGGCAGCAGTGGCGTGCCCGGGAGTCAATTACGTGCTTTCAAGGATAATGGAAATTTAGGATTTTTGCACGTGGCATGATTGCAAATAGTGAGGTCGCAGGAAAATGAAATTGTGCCACTCAATACTTCTTCTTTAATTAAATGGCAGATACTCTGCTTCACCTAATTCTGCGATTTAACAGTAGAACTGGTCAAAATGACTGGTTTTAAATTTGGTAATTTTATGATTTTTAAGTAGGTATGAAAGAAGTGTACTTCTAAGTACTATAAATATGTGTAATATTATGTATATATTTTTTAACAATATAAGATTTAAGAAAATATGAATAAAGATTTATTTTATGAGAAATAGAAATAGGTATATATTAATTGTCGGTAGTTTTACTGTTCATTTCCATTGATAGCAACATACTTCCTTCGTTGCCTGATACGAAGACGAATTGTCTACAATTTTAATCTCCTGTAAGCTTTCACACGTCACAACTTATAATGCATTAGAACGTTGGTTTAGTCGCTTCAAAATAATTTCGCAAATATTTGTTCGTTGTTAATAATACTTTGCAATACACCTCAGGCGATATAAAAATAAATCGAGGTTGTTGATCGATCATTTCACGCGCTGTAAAGTCGACAGGTTCAAAATAGCTTCACAATAGAAATTTTCATCAATGAGACCATTACCAGTGCACATTTTCGCGTAAATAATACAACGGAGAGAAGTGGATTTGATCTGTTCCGAACGATTGTGCGAGCTTTAATTAAAAAAGGGGAGAAATTTACTGTTGACAGTCTAATTGAAAGTATCTGTTCGCCTGACAGTTTTCGCCAACTGAAATGTCAAAGTTTGCCTACAATGCCGCGTTTTTACATTTGCGTGACAAAAAAGTCTCGACAAGCGAACGCTACCGTTTTTAATTAATTTTGGGGATCGCGATTTCCAACTGCAAATTTGGGCGTATACATAGTTTTTTGATATCTTAATAGCAATTCAATGGCGGGAAATAATCTGAAATTCTCAAACTGGTTACAGTTTGAAAGTTTCTTCATTAACCCTTGAAAGATGAATATACCTTTTGTAATTATTATTCGACTTTATTACTCAGTATAGGAAGATACATCAAAATTGAGTAATATAGGAGAATAATTACAGTAAAATTCGAGGCTTCAATGTAAACTGTTGATACTGTTAATATGTTATATAACTAAATCTAAACCTAAACGATATTAACGCGAGGCGTCTTTAGATTCTAATCTACTTGTGATCTAAAATTCCTATCTTAAAGAAATAATAATAATAATTCTATATTGCACCAGTAGTTGTTACGAAAGTAATAAGAAAATAAAAAAAATTAGAAAGAGAAAAGTAGTGGAGTTAGAAATTATACGATATATGTAAAAGTACAAGGAGAGTGCAAAAGTAATACTAGTAGATAACAAGTACCTAACACACGTAGCTTCATATTTAGGACGAATTAAAAATGGCCCCTGTATCCTCCATCAGAAGGTTAATCAGCTAGGGATCAGCGAAATCCCGAAAGTTAACAAAGAAGTCGTGTCTGTACCCCAAATCCGGGTTGTATCGTAACCCTTAACAGGAGCGTTTGGGGGAGGGTGAGAACGAGTGTGCAAGTCGACTTCCCCGAAGCTTTTGTTCGCCGTAACCCGCGACGCCAGTAAAAGAGAAATTGTGCGTTTATCTCCGGACTGCATTTCGTTATCCCTCATTCTCTCCCTCCCACCTTTTGCCGTAAACGCCGGAACTCCCCCGAGCTTCCTTAATCCTATTCTGCATTTTTTACACGAGGTAGAAGTTTGTTCGGCGCGTCCGAAAGAATCGCGCTAACGAGCGGCACAAACATCGTTCTTTCTTCCGGCTTTGTCTTCGCTTCCCGAGCAGAATTCCGCGACGATTAATCGGCGAGAGTGCGCAGGTAGCCCGGGGGACGGTTTAGCGAAGCATTGTAACGTTTGCGCTCGGCCGCGTTTCGCCGACTTTGACCGGGGACGTTTAATTTTTACCGTCATCCCGCTCGCTCGCGGAGCCGCGCGGTTAGGGGAGGCATGCACGATCGATTGGTTCGGGTTACAGGGCTGCAATAAGGAAAGCCAAGCGCCGTTTGTTTAACCTTTATCGCAACGGGGCCATGTTGGCCTAAGAATAATGCAGATGGCTAATATTGGACGTTCAGTTCGCACTTAAATATTCCATGGAATTGGTCGCCGTCTGTTCGCATCGCCCGGGGGCAGAGCGCCGCGTTTCCCTGCCCGTTTAATTATTTCACGCTGTGCACGTCACGCGCCAGTAATCGTGCACGTGACACCGCGAAAACAACTGCGGACGCGTGGCTGCATATTAAATGCATTTGCAATTGGCCAGCGCGATAACTGGAGCAAACTGCTTCCCCGACTATCCATTTCCTGTGCGAGCCTCCATAGCATGAAAAGCAAACCTTACCAATCTGGCACGGCAACGAGTTCGACATGCACTTATCCGGCTGAACCGTTTCAATCGATACCCGAGTGTCACTCGTTCCGAACAGGCCTGTGCTTGAAGATATTGATGCTATTCGTATCTCGTTTGACAAACTTGCGCGGCATGTGTGTGTGTGCGTGTGTGTGCGTGTGTGTGTATGTGTGTATGGCGTAGTACTTGGAACAGCGAAGCTGGGATTCTCTTGGGCCACTTAACAATTAGAGAGCACGAAGTGGAGATTTATTTTTATATTTTATACTTGTTGAAAGGCTTCGAGAGATCGTAGGTTGATCCATCCCTAGTAGCATTTATTGTTGGCATTTTGATGGCCAATTAATTCCCAACTTGGGGATACCGTGGGCCAACTAGAAATGCTACTAGGGAGCTTCATTTTGTAAGAATAGGTTTCGTAATTTTTATATTATGTTCGGGAGCCACGGAAAAAACGGACCTCGAGCGATGGGACTCGAAGCTACGATCTTCAGGGGAGATCTCCTTACCAATGTCGCCAAATCCGAACCTCCGAGGTCTCTTTGTCCGGGCTCCCTTTTAATGGGGTTCCTGATCCCACAATTTTATTTGCAAATCAATTTATACATCGAGGTGGATCACACTGTTCGGATCACAAGGGTAGTTGGCAACCCTGAAATTCAGAAAATGATGTAACTTTGGGTGCAAGTAGAGTAGTTCATCCGTAACACAAAACTATTTTTCGTTGGTGGCATAGTGCTGTTTTGGGGGTTGAAATCAGAGTTTTCTATATCGTGGAATATCTCGAGAACGTTGAGAGATATCGAAAAGAAGTTTAAACAAGAGTTGTATCTTTTTTTTTATATCTACACAACTGCGTGCAAATAATTCTTGAATTAAGGATTGGTGGTGGGGGTGACTCAGAAACCATGGATTTTTGGATAATTATATTTACGCAGAATTCTAGATATAAAAAAGATGCAATTTTTGTTTAAACTTCTTTTCGATGTCTCTCACCGTTCTGGAGATATTCCACGATAAAGAAAACTCTGCATTTTCACAAGGGGTGACCAACAAGAAATAACTCTGCTTGCACAAAAAGTTGCATAATTTTCTGAATTTCCGGATTGCTTACCTTCCCTTGTTACTCATAAATAACTTCTGCTCCCCTTCATTTAAATTCGCTGCAACTCATACCCCAAAGCGACAGCACCTCATGACACATTATTACAAAGCTTCTACCCCCAGAAGTTTGTGCCTTTCGAAAAGTCGTGGGAGCTGAATCTCGAAGGAACTTAAGCAACGATTGGAGCCGTTTACGCACAATCAACCGGTTAAGATCGTGTACGGCGTAGGGAAATTATCCCGCGTTAAGATCAATCACGCGAGTCCCACGCGAAATTGATCCAACGATGAGAGAAACGCGTTATTCTGATTTCTGTCGCAGATACGATGCTCCTGGTCGCAGTGCCTGGACGGAGGTTGCTGGAATAGTCGTCTCTCGTGCATCCCTCTTGGAGCGATACGCGTCCACCTTCGTCCTTCCGCCAACGACAATCGAGGACCATGAAGAGATCATCTAGTCTCCCGCGCTCGATGATCCTCCCCTGGATTTTCTGCCTGCTCGTCGGTCTTCTGCTTCCCCCGAGGGCGAGTGAGTAGAAACAGCGGGACGGTCCCGATCTCGCAGCAAGGAAGTGTGGATTTCAACTCCGACGCGGGCAATAAATTCCCACGGCCAGAAAAAATTTTCATTCAATCTCTGGCGAGGGAATTATCGCGTCAAATACGCCAAGTCAAAAAGCCCGGGAACCCGGGAATCCAGTTTTTCATTACGCGATTATTGACACTCGTAAATCTGTAATCTACGCGAGCGCAAAGGACGCGGTCCCCGGACTCAATCCGCGTTGATTGAAATAGTTTGGAATAATTGCACCGACGTCCATTGATTTAATCGATCCGCTTCCCATTGCGCAAGCCCCAGAAAAATTATACTGCGTTAATTATTCGTTAATCACGCGTGAGATTGAATCGGTTCGAGTTTGTTTCGACGAAGCTCGACTCGCTGGGGGCGAGGAGTAATCAAATGTTTTGTTCGATCGTGTACGGAAGCATTTCGGTTGTGCCAAGAAAAAGAAATACGTAGCTGCAATGCAGATGATAGAGACTGCCACAGGGTGGCACCTGCAATTACAAAGAGTAGAATTCTCGGCGACCAAGCGACATTCGAGGGAAAATCGTTTCAGGCGCCTTGGAGGAGAACTGCACGGACTTCCAGGGTGGCACCGTTCGACACGGCGTCCACTATGTGCCGGGACCTGCGGTTTGCAGTCTCTGCGTCTGCTATCATTCGGAGCCGATGTGGTGTCAAGCCATCTACTGCACGCCACCCTATGTAAGTACACGCCAGTTCTCGAACAGGTGCTCCCAAATTCAGCTCTCGAAACGTTTTTATCAACCGCGAGCGGGAAACAAAAGGATTTTCCGAAGCGCGCTTCCACAGAGGAAACCTCTGGACTACGCTCGAAATTTCGTTTGGTTTATTAAATTGTAGATGTGGTTGCCGTTTCGGTATAGTGCGTTTCCAAAGCTGCTGCAACTGGAACACACTTTTCGAAGTGGAAAAGTAAGGGTGTTTTCGGGATTTTTATTCAACCAGACAACGCGAGTAAATCAATGTTTTGCTTAGTATACTTAATATGTATATATTGAAGGGTACAAAAAAATTTTCATCGCAAAGTTTGCGCATATTTTTACCTATTTAGATACCGGAGAAAGTGCAGCGCGAAATTCGTTCGCATGTGCTTGTTCGCACCTGCATGCGAAAGTATTCTCGTTTTCGAACTGCCCTTGAGAATATTTCATAACAATTGGAGTAGCGAAGTTGTCAAGCGGTTAGATATATCTATAGACCCCTACCTGGCAACTGGGTTAACCATTTATTATTTACATCCGCCTTCCTTTTATATCCCATTAAGTCGCTATTATCTTGCATGCCAGCTACTTTCTTCGAGCTAAGTAATCTTCCCAAGGGAAGAATCCTTCGCGTTTTAATCGCGATTATCGGCGCAAAAATGGCCTCAGCAAGAAACAAAAAAAAAAAAAAAAATACCATACCTACAAAATCTCACATTTACGTCGTACGCATTTTAATCAATACCTAACTACATTCGAAATTCACACGCTGGAACAGAACTTCGTTACATCCCCAGCGTCGACATTCGGATTTTTCCATTTTCGGATATTTCGCTCGCCCTTCGGTGATTATTCGCCAGAACACTGCACGGGGACAACGAGAAAACGCTGTATATGGGTCGAAGCTAGAAAAAAAGGACGAAAAAGGGCGAAGCGGAGGGGATGAAATGTTACTCGAAGCGTGACGAAATTGCGCCGCATCGAAGCGCGCGGAATCGATTACGCGACACGGATGCGGCCGGTGTAAATGATTTTAATGAGCTCGCTTTCACGAATGAAATTCCGAATGCACGGCAGGCTGCGCAGAATCGCGTCGAGTGATACTGTCGCAAAAATATCTGCGCGTTAATGGGTCAATTACTCGCCGGCTGGGGGAAGGAGACGACATCTTTGCCTTTGAACGCTCAACGTTCCCGCGGGTCCGCGAAATTGCCGGACAATTTAGTTCGATCGAGGATTAAAAGGACACTTCGGCGAACGCGTTTGCGGTGGTAATTGCTGGAGACCTCCTTTGAATTCTTAACGACGATAACGTCTTTGTCAAGAGGGGTTGCTGCGCAGAGTATTTTCTTATTAAATAGTAGGCTTTCCTGTAAGGCATCCTAGTTGCGGAGCAGCGATTCGAAATTTGTGGTCGTTAGGAGAATTATATTATCTGTAGCTCGGCGTTATCGGATTACGAGGGAGGACGAGCAGAGCGCAAATTAATGAGGGATATTCGTTTAACGGTTCGTCGATGCTGGGCCAGGGCCTCCTTCCCTCGCCTTTTCACCACTATTTTTCATCGGCTCTAGACGGAGCAGCTCATTAAAGTTTGCTCCAGGAATCAATTACTGCCAGCAGGAAATTCTATTATCGCTCGAACGTCTTGGAATTACGCCCGCGACCATCATTCTCGGCCGTTTCCGTTTCGGGCAATTCCGTCTAATCGCCTAATACAAGGCTCTATTGGTACACACGCAGTTTCCTGCGAGTCCTTATGCGATATTCATGAACAGCGGCGGCAAACTCGCGGCGACGATTTAACGACCGAAGGATGAGCTCGCTGCCTGTTGGTAGAATAACGGGATTCGAAGAGAGGGAACTTGATCGGTGGGCAATTCTTTGCAGATCACTCTCCACGTATTCATAGCCGATCAAATAATATTTAGGGGTCCTAAGTAGTGTGACTGCTGAAAAAAAATCAATGTGTCGGGAATTAAAAAGAGCAGCAAGTATTGCAAGTTGGTGGCTTTATTTACAGTGGCGTGCAAAAGTATTCGGCCACCCTTTAACATCGCATAACATTTTTAAAATTAATCCAAACGACTTGAGTTTTTTTTAAAAGCTAGAGGGATTAGTTTGCTAAATGGTGTGACCCGTCGGTTTGAAAAAAATGCACTTGGTCGGAATAGCAAAAAAAAAATAGTAAAGGTCATTTTTTAAACTTTTTTTTGTGAGCCCTTAATGAAAATTCAAAAAACCCGTTTGTAGATTTAGGTAAGTTATATACGTGCCTAAAATTTCATCACAATCGGTTAACGTTGCTCTGAGCTATGAACGCTGAAAGATCGCAGAATAAGGTCGAAAATCGCGAAATTCTCGAAATCAGCGATTTTCGACCTTATTCTGCGATCTTTCAGCGTTCATAGCTCAGAGCAACGTTAACCGATTTTGATGAAATTTTAGGCACGTATATAACTTACCTAAATCTACAAACGGGTTTTTTGAATTTTCATTAAGGGCTCACAAAAAAAAGTTTAAAAAATGACCTTTACTATTTTTTTTTTGCTATTCCGACCAAGTGCATTTTTTTCAAACCGACGGGTCACACCATTTAGCAAACTAATCCCTCTAGTTTCTAAAAAAAACTCAAGTCGTTTGGATTAATTTGAAAAAAGTTATGCGATTTTAAAGGGTGGCCGAATACTTTTGCACGCCACTGTATTCAATCACCTTTTAAGACTAAAAAGAAATTGTAAGCAAAAGTATCCATTTATAGTGGAATAGTTTTATCGAAAATTTAGCGAAAAAAATTATTCTTCGCGAAATTTTTTTATCAATTTTAGTAAAAAAAATTTCATCAATTTACGGATTCAATTAGAAAGAATTTGCAAAGTTCTAGTTCGAACGACAAAGTATCGTCTGCTGAGTATACTGAGTATTATTCTCTTCACAATGTTCCAATTCCACTATTAATGAATATTTTTACTCGCAAAAAATTCTTTTATAGCCTTAAAATGTGATAGAATAAAGCTACAAACTTGCAATACTTGCTTCTCATATTAATTCCCGAAAACTTAAGTTTTTCTCAAATCGTCACACTAAGTAGGAAGATCCCTTCAGTGATCTGTAATTCTATACCCCGAGTGCGTTTACTTGCCGCAAAAGGTGCAGCAGAAAGGCTCGTAATCCCTTCCGCAAAAGGAACTTTGCCTCGTGGTCGTGGAAGTTTCCCACGAAATCAATGCACGTAATCTAGCTATCAAACTTTCCATCTAAAGTGTCACGCTCGCGCTTGGATTTTGCATTTCAATTTTCCCCGTTCGTACCTATTTCAAGCGAAGTAAATCGAACCTGCCCGCTGGGGGCAACGAGTTTCGAGACGGAGCATAGGCATTCCTTCGTGTTTGCGCAGTAAATACGAAGGAGACGTCATAATTTTAATCTCCCTCTTGGTCGCCACAGTGCACCATTTCGCTGTCCCCATTAGTCAACTTTTCATTCGTCAAAGCGCCACTTAAGAAACTTGCTCGGTTTGCATTTCACGCTTTAACGGGCGGGCGAGCGTTTCCTGATGGGACCGGCGGGTTCTTTAGACGCCTCGTTTATTAAAAATTATCTTCGATCGCGGGGAACATTTGTCAGAGACAAAGCGTCTCGGCGGTTCGTGCCGCGGGCAGTTGTTAGCCTCGATCGCAACAACACGGCTGTATAATTATCCGGGACGTCGCGTTTCCGGCTGCGAAAATGGAAACGATGTTTTCCCAGCGAGAACTCACAAATAGACGGGTCGATGTTCCGTGTAACTTGGGCCTTCTGAGTTTCAAATGGCAGCAATCCACGGGATATCTGCCATTTCGCGAGTTTTATGTCAATCGGCCAGTGCTCGTTCCTGTTCCAGGCATTCGCGTTTAAATTAAAAAAGTGAAGTTACAAAGTTCTTCCTTTAAGCTTTGACGATGAGCATGAAAAGCTTTCAGACACCGGAGCTTTCAGCTAAAAGCTGGGGGGATCAAGTCGAAAGCCTGGAATGGTGAAATGGTCTAGAAAAGTCAACACATTTGATTGCTTAACCATTGCTAATTAGAACCACGAACCTTTGGGCGAACCTTTGAGTCCCCTCAGAAACGTTTAATTAATGAACGAAAGATTGGAGAGCGGCAGTTTGCACGCTTTACCTTCGATTCCATACGTCCTTCTACATTAATTAACTCGTCTGCACATTTCGCGAATTATTACTTCGAATGGCTTGGTTCCTCGTGGAGTCATCGTGTAATTATTTTCAAGGGTGGAAACAAAGAAACTCGTGAGGAAACGGTACACTCAAGTGTATTCTGGAACGAATATTTACTAATGGACACAAATTCGTTGAATGACAGACAACCGTGGGGGCTACTTTTTCCCTTCGGGGACCAATTAGGTTTATTTAGTTAGTTACCAACCCTCAAAGTGCCAAAAAATTAGTTAAACGCAGTATGGATCCCATAATTTTGTGATCTTTATTTTGCAAAAAATTACAACTGTTACATTATAGGTACAATTATTACTACTACCAAGCCGTAATTCCATTTTAGGCTTAAAGATCAAAAGCTGCAGAAAATTTCAAAAAATAATATTAATTATACTCATTAAAATCCCTTCTAAAACAATAACAAGAAATAAAATAAACCCAATAGAAATAAATCTACTTTCTAAACTTAGTTTCAGATGATTAGGGGTTGTCAGCTTTCTGCATAACTAGAAGATTAACTTATTTACGTATTGCAACACGATTGCCGGGGCTGCTAATCGCTTTATTGAATTTTACTTGATGTGACATCGCTGATCTCCTAACGAGATTTTTCACTACGCCTCTGTAACCGACGTATTTTCTGAGCTTCCGTGGCGGGGCGAGAGACGTCGGACATTTGCATGAAATTGATCCCGTCAGCCTTGTTCACCGGGCACGACAATATTGCATGTATTCACCCCCAGCAATTCTCTCTCCCCCTGAGGCACGGAATTTTTACCCCAGAATTTTGTTTACGTGCTTAGATTGGAGACTCCGCTGCAGGCTCGTATTTGAAAAGTTTCGAAAGTTTGAAATAAAGCCAGCAATAAGCCTCGATAAAGTACCGTGAGATTTTTGTACACGGGCCAATTACGGTTTTGTGGAAAATTTCGAAATGCACGTTGGAAGTTGGCGACTCGTTCTGGAATAATTACTCTCGTGCAAGAACAGGGGAAGTTGAAGTTGGGCAAAGGTCAATGTTTAATAACGCGGTATTAATTCCAAGGTGCACGGTAGAAAGTTCTATGTAATGGTTAGTGTATGTATACTTCTATCGGGTTTCCTGTTCCTCAGCTGAACCGATGATGTAATCCTATTTTCGATAGGGGGATTACACGTGTGGATGCCGTGAGATTGTGCGATTTCGCTGGTAGACGTTTTTCAAGAATCGCTGTCGAAACGCGAGCGCGGTACGTTCAGAGGCGCAAATTCAATTTGAGACGCAATTCCAGTGTTTGCGTGGAAAGCATATAAGATCGATATGCCGTACACGTGGCAATAGCTGTAGTGGCGTATCGCATGTATAGTAGGGTGGAGCGAAATATAGTGGCAGAATTTTTTTTTTATTATTCGTGACTTCTCATGGTCGGCAAAATTTTAAAATTGTATTTAAGCTGTCAAAATCTGAATTTCGTCGATAAATGTTTTGCGGTGCCGCAAGTCAGTTAAAAATTATTATTTTCATTGATCTTAGTAATTTTATTTTATCACGCGCAGTTTTTGACGGGGCGGATTTTTTATTTAATTCATACTTTCTTTTTTATTGCATACAAAGAAAAGATTTCACGTCCGAAGATTGAACGTTTCATTTAGAGTGCTGGCATTCCTTTAAAAATTAAATTTGTTTAAATCGGCCCTGGCAAAAACAGCATTTGTTAATATATTTTAAGAAACTAATTTCCTTTTTGCTTTCATATAAAATCTGTTTAATTGGGGGTGGGTACCACAAATCACTGTAGAGAATGACGCATTTGGAAGTAGCCCCTACAACTGTATTAAACGACTAATATTTTTACATACAAAAATCAAATACCGTTAAGGAACTACTTAGTTCTTGATCAGGCACTAATTTTGGATCAGTTCATAAAATAAATCGTTCTTTTAAGTTTATGTCAATAAATAATTGTTTGAAATAATTATTAACATAAAACTTGATAATTCAAAAATATATGTGTTGTCTGTGAAAGCAGTTAATATTGTTAGTTTTCGAGAAAATGAATGTGTAAGGTAGCCCACTTGAAGGAAGCCTCTGTTGAACGCCATCCCTTACTGTTCGAAGTAAGAGATAACCATCGACGCCACAGTCGATTTCTTTGCTGGATGTTGCGGTATTAAAGGTTATTTTCATACATTCTGTTTACAATAGTTTACTTTACAATGTAGCGCAAGAATATTAGTATTATATGTATCATTTTGCTTTAAAAGTCAGTGATCATTATTTAGTTCCAATTTTTTCTTATGGAACTAATTTTTGATCACCTGAATAAAAAATAGGTTAGGACATTATAAAATTATAGAAAAATTAAATTTAGATGGTATAATACTAAAAATAAGTTTATTTGGTAGTTTCTCTTTAATTAGTATTAGTATCTGATAAAAATAAGTTTATTTGGTAGTTTCTTTTTAATTAGTATTAGTATCTGATCATATATTAGTTATTTACCTGATAAGAAATTAGTTCCCATGTATTTCAAAAGATCAAAAACTAGTTCCTCACCTGATCCAAAAATTAGTTCCCATGTATTTTAGATGATCAAAAACTAGTTCCTGACACTGATAAAAAATTAGTTTTCATGTATTTTAGTTGATCAAAAACTACTTAGTTCCTAGTCACCTTATTATTCCGTACCTTATAAATAATTAAATTATACTTATTTTCAACTGTTTACAATTTTTCCTTAATGTTTAAACATTAATTCATCTTTTAGTATAAAAAAAGTTTATGGTTTAAAGTTTTATTAGGTTAAAAATAAATATTAAAGTGGGAAGCCCTCTAAACTGATCAGAAACTAATTCCTTAACGGTATTATAGCCAAAGATGTGACATAATTAATAAAAAAAGGACGAGCACAATAATGCTAATATTTTTAAAAAAAGAAAAATCTAAAATGACGTCAGTTTCTAGGCTTCTCTCGGTGTATGTTCCCCTTAATCTCAGAATTTACTACAGACTGAGAATATAAAAGGCGCACAATTTTATTTAAAAATCAACTTACTTGCTACGCTCGCATCAGCACAGAAAGTAACTAACTTTTCAAAGCCCGTAAGCGAGACTCACAAGGAGAGTATTTTAGGTGTCCGCCTCCGATCATTTCGATTTTTGGATATGTTATAGAGGACCGAAAAATAAGAAATACGTGTTTTTTTATTTTTCCCCGTTTTCATATTTGGGGGGTGAAAACTGCGTTCAAAGTTAGGGTTGAAAAATCATTTTTGTGGAATATCTCGAGAACTATTAGAGATAGGGGAATAGTGTCAATGGCCGAATTTTGTGTCTTTGAATGCGAAATATGACTGACTCACCAGATTTTCAAAAAGTCCATTTTTTCCACAAAAATGATTTTTCAACCCTAACTTTGAACGCAGTTTTCACCCCCCAAATATGAAAACGGGGAAAAATAAAAAAACACGTATTTCGTATTTTTCGGTCCTCTATAACATATCCAAAAATCAAAATGATCGGAGGCGGACACCTAAAATACTCTCCTTGTCAGTCGTGAAACCTCGCGTCCCTTTTCGCTCTTCACTCATATCTTCCCCTCGTTCTTATTTTTTCAAAGAAGAAAGGTACCACAGATCTGTGCCTCGGGCTGGCGCCTCGGCTGGTTGGAATCGTCAACCTCCGTTCGAACGCCTCGAACCGCGTAGCACGCGCCCTGTCCTCGTTCCTCGATATTCAGGCCACCCCTTTGGCTCGCATGCGACGACGTTCATGCTAATCCCGCCGGCAATTACAATATCTTTCGGTCGTTAACAAGAAAACGGCGAGGGGTGTTGCGTGTGCCGACGCAGAAGCCACCGGTACGCTTGCACGATACCCGCGGCGCTGTTGGATTTCGTTGAACCCCGTGTTCTTAGCCGTGTCTTTTCGTGCCGGCTGCAACGAAAATAGAGCGCGATATTGCGGCCGCGCCGTAAATCCTCATCATCCGCGGATTGTGCGCTCCGCGAAACACATTTCCATCGGGATACATACCCGTTTAGCGGGACCCTTCGTTCACCGAGTTTTCAGCTTGAAATTAGATTTACCGGTTGCTCCGCGAGCCACACAAGCGGAGGTAATTAACCCATTAACGCTGTCATTTGGAATATGTCGGTCCATGCAGCCAGCCTGTAGTCAATCACAAAGTAACTTTCTGAAAAGAGAAACGCCCAGGCTTTGGGGTTAATTAGATTCGCGTCGGAAACTCTGGAAATATCCCTTCACCTCTACACTTTGATTTACGCTCCCTTTTCTGTACCTACGCCGTGGTAGTGGTCGCGTAGGGTAGGAAAATTTGCGAGCATTTTCTCCGCACTGCGAACTGCGGAGCGCCGTCGAGAGGCACAACCCGCGAGGAAACAGGGACGCGGGATCGCTAACGGTAGATTCGAAGTCGATTTTCTCGAAAATGAAGCGCAATATCAAAAAATTTCATTCCTTTTTCTCGACTCATTCACTCGTTACATGTCGAAAAGGAAGAGTACCTTGTTTCGATATCGCGCTCCATTTTCGAGAAAATCGGCTTTGAATTTCTTGGCGCTGCGTCCAGGCGCGTATAGGAAAGCATATATTTAAAGTAGAAATGCCACAACCGTCCAGGGTTTGATTCGTCCCGTATATTTTTATTCCCTTGCTGTACGGAGTCTGACAATCCATCGACGTCCCGAGGACCTGCCTCTGAATACGGGGCTGCAGCGTGAAAAGCGAAGTGCAGGCTCCGAGCCAAGTATCCGTAGGTGTCGGTGTGTGTTACCACTCGACTTCTCTCTTGAGGGCTGCCGGCTCGGAAACATTATGCTCCTGGACGAACCAGCGACTTGACATCGATATTTTACCCCCTGCATTAACGTGTGTCGAGCGAGCATTGGCGGACGGCCGTGTAAACACACCGATGCGGGCAGATGTGATTGATTGTGCAGGATGCTTCTACAATGGGCGGCTCTGAAAACTCCGCTCTAGTTCCAGGAATTGAAAGGAGAGTCTCGGATGAATATTGGGTGTCCGGGGTTCCTTCCTTTCAAGAAACAGACTTTTGTGGCAGATTTTAGGAGATCTCCTGGAGGAGTTGGGGCATGGGTGTATGTAGCAGCGAGAGAAAGCAATCGGGTTATTGGAGCGCTATAATCCTTTATTATCATATATTAAATGCATACAGTTACGTACCGACAACTGAGGGATCTTTAGCAGTAAATTAAGTTACCATTTTCGTATTTTTGAATCTTTCAACTTTTCAGTCATCGTTGTACATTGTCTTTTTCTAGAAATGTAAAATTTGATATGTTGAAGTTTGTAGGTAGTTGAAAAATACTTGCGGATAAAATTGATTTTTTTCGTTAAAATTCATCAGATTTGTAAATCTTAAGGTCTAAAAATTTATAGAAATATTGGCAAAGACATATCCTGGGGGTGCGATACAACCCGTGTAACCACGAAGGGTTAAAGAAGGAAGATGACAAAATTTTTATGCATTTTCACATTTGTAGTAGTCAGAAAAGATGTAATGTTAGAATGGAAAAACGTTAATTTTTATATTAGACCAGCTGTACCCGGCCACGCGTTGCTGTGGCTCAATCTGGTTAAATGGAAAAGAAAGAAAAGAGAAAGCGCACGTTTCTAATGTTTTCACCTGTCACTGGTGTGACATCTATATAATAGTAGGTATATAAAAACACGCGCGTATTCGAATTCAACCTTGTGTCAAAATTTCAAAGCAACCGGTGAAGAACTTTCGGAGATATAAGATTTTTAACAAACGAACATTTACATTTTTATTTATATAGAAGATAGAAGAAGATATATCACAAAATATTACAAAAACCTGTCAATGCTTCCCCAGTTTACGGTATGAAATGCGGATTAGAATCGCGAATTCCTACTGCGACCTCGATTTAATCTGTAAAATATGTTATGTACCTATAGTTTGGCCAGAAATTGTCCCAAGTAACTGCATTTCAACAAGTCAACTTTCTTACCCAAACATTCAACAACCATCACTTATGAGAATAAAAGTCTCAAACACACACTTTCCCTATAATCATCCCTGCACGCAACCCTCCAATGACAGACAGCTCTGACAAGCCCCTTCCGCCATACCGCCATAAACCCATTAAAAGAGCGGATGAAAGAGATTCTCTCAAAGTCTATAAATTACCATTCACAGAGTGCAGTCCCTCGATGAAAAGGGACCCAGCTCGCCGTCATCGTCAGTTGTCTCCTTCCCTCGATCCTCCCAATCCTTTCGCCATATTTCTCTATTCAATTCCGCTGCACGCGGCCCGGATTACCGCGGGGGCGTTGAAGCTTTGTTGAATGGCAATTGACCGGCGATCGATCTTCTCTGCCGCAGAAATGCAAGAGGTTTCGAGTCGGCGAGCGTTGCTGCGAGTTTGAGTGCCTGGACGACACGGACGTGGACTGGACCGGGCCGGACCTGATCATAGCCGCGGGATCGTCGAGGATCGAGGAGCAGGGCACGATCTGGCTCCTCGGCTTGGTCGCCCTGCTGAAGGCGCTCTAGTTCCCGCGAGGGGATCGGCGACGGCGCGACGGCACGAGCACCGTCGGCTCGTCCACGTGATTCGGCCTCTGGCAGCGTCATTCACGGCGAACACGGGCCACCAGGGATAGGGGAAGGTACGGTGCGGCCTGCTGGCGATGAAACGTCACGTTTAACTCGCTGATTGCTCCTCGAGGCGGGCCGAGGAGGGAAGAGGAGCAAAGCTCGCCCTCTGGGACCGTTTTCGTTTTAATTTACAAGATCTCGGTAACCGCAGTTTTCTTTTTTAGTTAATAGCAGCTCGTGCATCGTCGCTGAGTTACATGGTGAACCGCGAGAAACTTTGTCTTCCTTTAGCCGGCACCTTGGATTTGCATCGAAACGTAAAGCCTCGTTCGAGTTAGTCAAGTTACTTGACTTCGAGTCACTTGAATTCTAGTATATTGACTTCAAGTTTGTGTTCGCTAGTGTCAGCTGCCTTTATGTTACTGTCAAGATTAGTTGAAACAAGAAATATTATATTTCTCATAGATTTCTACAAATTTAGTAATCTCGTCATTACTCCGCCTATCTTTAGTCATTGATTTATGATTAAAACCTTACTTGTCAAAAACAATAGACAGTCAACTTTACTTCAAGCGACTGCAAGTCCACACTTGTACGTACTTTCACACTATTCGAGTTGTATTTCAAGTAAAGTAAAGTTGAAATACTCTACTCCCCATGAAACTAGAAAGAAACCTGAAAGGATTATTCAAGTCAAGTAAATAACTAATAGTTCACATTGGCAGAGTAGTTTTGAGAGTTACTTGACTAGTCCGAACGAGGCTTAAGCGATATTAGTAGCCACGGTTGCCTTCGACGATCAACATAGTGTCACTAAACAATAAAATATTTATTTCTTTAGTACCTACAACTTGTTAGTTATAATCGTAAACGTCACATAAAGGGTCGAAGCGCTGCAATGACTTAGGCCAGCCAGTAGCTTGTTTCCTACACACTATTTCCGAGAGCACTCCAGAGAACGATATCAGGGAAGCCAGAGGCACTGAGAGCAGTTGCTTAGGTGTTGTTCTCGAGAAAACGTCATGTCGCCTTCCTTCCTCGACGAGAGTTCCCGATAACGATGTTATCCTAGGGCGAACGAGGCGTTTCATAGCCAGCAGGCGATGGCGTGCAAGTGTAAAAATCACCCTCCAAGGGTGGCGACTCGCGCCCTGGAGTCGTGTCTCAGAAAGTTTTATTTTTTCATTCGCGTGATAGCAAAGATGTGATAACGAGGTCACGAGGCGCGGTGCGAGGGAATGGTGGTTCATCGATGACGAGCGTTGTGGAGACCCGTCGAGTGTCCTTTCGTCGATAGGCCCGGTCGAGATCATCGGATGGAAAGGCTGGGGGTTCGTTAAATGCCGAGCTTTACGCCTCGACAGTTCGTCACTTTCAAGGCTTACAACCTAAAACTCACGGTCCAGTGGGCCGTCACCTTTTCGAGACCTTTTTGGATAGAGTGACGTCTGGAAAGATTTTAATCAAGGAGCCCGCGACCGGTTTCATCTGATCGTCTCGATTACGACGCGAAACTTGATTGTGTGAAATTGATGAATGGAGGGTGCGCGAGACTTGGCGTTTGTCGCGGTGAGAACCGAGTGCGGGGTTGTTTTCTGACGCCTTTGGGGCTCGATTAACTCCGCGATGTCGGGAATGAAGATAAATGCACGATGTAGTAAGGTGACGGGTATATTCTTGATCACTTGGAGCCAGAGATGGGCAAAAAATTATTTGATATAAAGATTTTTGTACGAAATTTTTATTTCAAATAATTTTTTGCCCATCTCTGCTTGGAGCTAACGGAACCCTTTAACCCTTAACCCGTGGCGTCCCACTTTGTGACATAAGCTGTGACGTGGAGTCTCACAGACTCCTCTTTAATAATTTCACATTGACAAGCATAAACTTATTTTTAACATATAGTGGAGTTATTAGTGACTTTATTATATATTTGAAATGGTACTTTGCATGGTTTGTTCAAAACCACTGAAAGTTGCCTTCATGACGTGTCGTATTTTAAAACAAGGTCGAATGAGAAGAAGGAAAATATAGGAAAAACAATTCTGCAGGAGTGTTCGAGACTCCACGTCACCAGTTAAGGGTTAATGCTACAACGTGACTACACATATATAACGTTTGATTTGACGAGAGTAAGATTATCAAGCAATCTTCTTAGTTGCCCTGATGCCTTAATGATTAGAATCGTTTTTGTTGCGCTCTCATCACTTCCATGGTTTCATTTACAGATTACACGAGTGAATCGATGGATAATGTCATTTATTTTAGCAGAATTATGTGAACGGCTCCTAGCTACGGCTTCATGAATTTATCTGTATCACGGCAATTAACCGAGCTCCATCCGAAGCACTGGTTCTCAATCCCAGGGGCTTATTTTGCGACTATAATTATCAAATCAATTACCGTGATGAATGTTAAAGTTCAAATATGATCCAAACATGGGGAACCATTGCCCCATGAAATAAGATTTTCAAGTAAATACAGTGGCGCACCCAAGGGGCTTTGTAAAAATAGAAGAAAACTGGATTATATTCTTTAAAGAAATTTTCATAATACCCTAATCAAATTTACTAAATTTGCATTAAAAATTACTTTTTCCCTTCAACTCGGCTCCCCCAAAATTAAATCCTGAGTGCGCCACTGCGTAAACATACCTCCACTTTCCCGTCTTTTTTTCGCTAAAAGCGCAGAAAGTCCCCCAAAACCGCGCGACTTCTCAAAAGTCTTCTGTGCTCTCATTCCCGACGGTTCAGTCACAAGCACGTAAGATTTCCCAAAATTCGCCGTTCTAGAGCCGCGAACGCGTCGAGAAAATGGGAGATAGAAAAGAAAACTCGTGGTTGGCATTACTCAATTATGTAATTCGGATCAGTCCATCCATTCGTTCGACGGCCTACGCGTTTCCGATGGCCGAACATATGATTCCCGGGAGAGTTGACACGCCGGAAGGAAAGCGAACCTACGAGGGCTCCTTCGAACGATAACAATAAGCTTCTAGGACCCAAGAAAATGACACAGAAACAAGTGACGTTTATAATTCCGTGCGGCACCCAAATCCAAAGTGGACTCCGGGAATAAAAGGAACAAAAAAAAAAAAGAAAAGCAACACCCCTTTACACTCGTCCACCCAAGGCACTCGATTTCCGACAATGGGTGTATAACGGTATATACATATATTACCAATACCTATAGGTACAAGTACGTTTTACTGATACCGTCTTCAATCTTGGGGGCCCGTGGCGGGACAGCGAGCCATCGGCTTTATCAGAGGCACCGTGAACGAAAAATAATACGTACGTATTTTCTACGTGTACAAATATTACGCGATACACATATTGATCTGTACATACTCGTGGGACTGGAAGGTGGAGGCGGGCGAGACTCTCCCGGAGCGAAGAGATATTTAGCTACCAAAAGAGAAGCGAGGGAGAGGTTAGAAGTTACCATTGACGCGCTCCATATTTCTGTACTCGAAGTATTTTAATTGATAGGCGCGCTCGAGCGCCGAGCATCCCCGTCGAGCGAGGAAGATATCGATTGAGTATAGGCACATGCTCAATTAAATCTAGTATTAATATCCCATTGAATACATAGTGTTTTAAGTAAAAAGAGGGTTGCAGCGGACTCAATTTTAATATATTATTACGTACACGTTCATTGGAACGCCGCGCTCATTAACGTGCCTCTTTCTTTCCGCGTTGCCGGCGTCGTTATCGACGGGGGCCATTCCTCGGCGTACGTGACCACATTTCCCGCGGACACGCTGCGGCAGCGTTTTCACTTGCTGTAATCTTCGCGCGCTTCTTTCCAGTAACTATCAGGCTTCATTGCTGGCGCAATCACGGCCAATCATGGAGCGTGATTGGAACGTTGGTCTGCCTCGGTTCAACAGCGTTGAATATTATTTGGTACTGTGCCGTGCCGGGCAAATTAATGGTGTCAAGCTGCGGACCTTGGGCTCGATGTGTTCTACAGATCCAGTCCCAGATACATAAAATGGTATTCAAAATTTCGGACCGTGAACGCCCATCTGGCTCAGCGAACAGTCGTCTGCCACTGGGCGAATCTCCATTTACAGGCGGTTAGGTAGCGTTTCAACGATGTACACTGCTCGACACTATTTTTCGCCGAATATAGGTACATTAATTGAAACTAGGATTTGTCAGTTTATAAAACTGGGTGTTGTAGTATATTTTAATTTGTTATATTCTTGTAGTTCCATAAATATTAAATGAACTGAAATTTGTGCGGATTTTAGTTATTTTAATTTTTTATTTTATTTACTTGGTTTTGTGTTGAGAGACTATACTTATTTTATTTTATTATATTTTTGTAATTCCAGCAATATTAAAAAACTGAGAAATTTTAAAATAAGTGTAAATATTTCTTTATTGTTTTAATTATATTTTTTTTTTGGGGTGGGGGAATTCGAAAACCGATTTAACCGTTTTTTTTTTAGAATAATGGAATTCGAAAACCGTTATTTTAAAAGCCGGATTTTGTATAAATACTAATTGAAACATAAATGCCCAAGAAAAGGCATATATCTACCTGCAATCTTCCAAAAAATCATGTAAGAAATAAATAAGATAGAGAAAACAATTTGAATAGACCAGAGTTACACACAACTTTAGAAAACTTATAATGGCAAATTTATTGCAACACATGTTTCTGACGATAAAGTTTGTCGCTTTGAATAGTCCCTTGTTTACTAATTCTTAAATTTGAAACAATACGCCATCCTCTTGTAACTAACAATTGATAATTTAAAACAATACTATATATATATATATATATATATATCAGATGATACACTATTTACTTTACATAAATTTCGTTTAACTTTTCGCGTGACCGATCGGCAAAAAATAGTTTCCAGCAGAGTATCACTGAATTCTTGGTATTAGGATTTCTCCTTCCCCTTTTTGCGATAATTGGCACACATTAAAGTCACAAAAATACTCGCTACGGTGTGATTCAATTACACTGCCGAGGTTCAGTGTAGGTTCTCCCGGAACGGCCCGATTGTTACCCACCGGAAACGTGATTGGAGAGCGAGCACTGCTCAACGATTGACCGAATTGTGTCTGCGCCATAATTGTACCGCCATCGAGTCATATTGTTCCGCAGCACCGTGACATTGTTCGCACAAATACGTCGAAACTGCAGACGAATAGGCAGCATTCCGTGTTTAATTCGAATTTATATCCATCCCCTTTGTTAGGCTCGTTAAACCTGTGTCTGCTTGGCGAAATTGAAATACGAAAATTGTTACGAAGCCACGGAAGAGCGCATACTTAATTCGAATTCACGAGCGGAATTTTTCGCGCAAGGAAATATCGTCCCTGACTCTATTAACCGTTCAACGAATCTCTTTTTCGGCCCGTCCAAGCCGATCTGACGCGAGAATAATCCCTTTCCACGGATCCCGCGATTTCCATTCTTTTCGCCACGCGCGTTCGAGCGATTTGAATTGCAGAGGCGGCAGCGGCGTCGGCGTGTTTCAAGGGTACGTTAATCGCATATGAATTTTTCCTCCGTCAAACGTTCCCCTATTTTTTCATCGTCAAGCTTCCTACGCGCGTTACGATGACGTCGAAATTATAATAAAGTCCAGTTTTCGAGACCTGGTTTCTTAAGTTCGTAAGATATCTGCCCTCGAGTAGCCGCGGCCGTTTAGCTCTCTTCCCCGCCCGCGGTCGCGACGTTGCAATTAAACGAAGGGACAATTAAATTTCACGGTGGCGGAAACGGCGCAATTCGAGGTAACCGCGCGTACACAATTTTCGCGTTTCCCCCTTGATTCAGCGTTTCCGCCTCGCGAAGGTTTAGCCGTTTTCACGCCCGTGCACGTCAAGCACCCTTCCGCTCGGCACACAGCGATTTTAATTCGTTCACACTCCGCGTCAAAGTAAGAAACGGGGCCCGTTGACGGCTGTCGCGAGGCTCGATGTTTTCGCATTCACAGCTCTGGAAATTGTCCGCCCGCTTTCCCGCCGCTCCAGCGTAAACGGTCTCTCGTTAACTCGGGCTTCGCAAAAAATTACGCGTCCCGCGGTTTACTCGGCCGTAGAGACTTTCGCAGTGACGAGCAAATAGTGGAGAGTGGAATTTTAACAGATTCTGCGCGACGAAAATGCCATTGTCTGGTTTTGTACACTTTCCAAGCGAACTTGCGCGAAGTTTTTTTTAAATATTCCGTGTATGAGAATTCATTGAGCGTGTCGTCACGGGGAAACAGCTTTAGGCAGGAAAAGTACGTTGGCGGAAATGTCTCCACGTTGACCAAAAGAAGAGATACACGTTGCCAGGAATGTCCCGACATCCGTCCCCCAAAGTGTTAATATTTTAAGTCCTCGCGAAACTCCTTCTCGAGACCTGTGATTGCGAAAACATTGGTACAGAATGTATGTATCTATACATCATTTAAAATACGAAATTCAGTTGAAAGAATTTGGAATCGAAACGCGTTTTCAGGAAAATTTCAAGCAGAGGGAGCACGTGAAATTACAGTGTCACCTTTTATAAAGAAAATTCTATATTGGAACGATCGATGCAGTTCGCTTTGCCTGGAGGCTGAGTTGGGAAAAATTTTTATTTAAATAAAATTCCGAATGACGAATAAAGGTTAAAAAAATGATTCGCCCTGTGTGGAATAAAGTTAAGTTTTTTATTCGTCGCGTGTTTCAACCTCAGCGTCGAATAAATTTTTCAACATTAACTTTAACTTTATTCAACGTCGAAAAATTTCTGTTATTTAAATAATTTTTTATTTAGTTATTACCCAACTCGGCCTGGGGCTACCTACGTTGGAAATAAAGTACCAAAGAAATCGCTGTTTTCGACGCTGCTTTCTTCTGATTTTCACATTTAATTTCTACACCCACACAAATTTGCGGAACACAGTTGTCTGTGCCGTAATATTATACTTGAAGGTTTTAACGAGCGATTTTCTTACACATTGATCCCCTCCCGCGGAAAATGAACGTGTACACTCGAGTTTCACCTAGGAGCAATAAGGTTTTAACGATACAATTTTACCGGTGACATTTTAATACGATGAATAGTATCGGAACTTTTTAATTAGTGGCGTTGTTAAGTCGGAGTTTCAAAGTTTTCTCAAACGACGAGCATTTATTCTGATTTATGCGATATACCAGCTGGCATTTTCATCCCCGGTAAATCTTCCTGCCTCAGTTCCAACTTCCATGATTAATCGGTTTCCTTTGCTCATGAAAAAGGCATCTCGCATATTTGATACGTTCTCATTTTAATTAAACGACGCAGGAACACTGACACAATCCATGGAACGCTGCGTCCTACTCAAGAGATCTGTCGAAGGAATTGCCGTTAATTTAAGGTCCTCTGCTCGTCGTACAGGGTATTAATTAATCATCTACAACGGAAGCGCGTCCGAGTCCAGTTCGAGCTTAAAGTCCAATGAATAATTCCGCGACAATAGTCTAAATACATAGGTATCTTTTCGCTTGTCGTTTATCAGGCCGCGGAGCATCCGTCGCGTTTCCCCGAGCGGAGATAAATTGAAAAATCATATGGCTTGTCAGAGGTGACGTCTGACGCGCAACGAAACGGCACTCGGAGCTTCGAATCGGGATGTCGAAGGCCACGATAGTTTCCCGTTCATTGCGTATTTATAGAGGGCTGTCGATTCGACGGATGCTCCCGGCGAATTTGAATTGTAAATAGATGTATTGCAGATTTAAAGTAAAAGCAACGATAAGGGTACGCGCGACGGTTCGCTTGGAGACGGGGCGGTTCGCTTTTAAGACAGAGTAATAGTGTATTTATTTTTGTTCCGGAGTAAAGTTTAAACGCCGTTGATCGCGCGGATCGTTAGTGGCCGTTATTTAAGCTCGTCTCCAGTTAAGATTAACCGATAAAACGGCCCGAGAGTCACGCGGCCCGCGATAAATCTGGAGCGAAGCTGTTCAAGGGAGCATTATGATTCCGGGCCGCTTGACTTTTAGGGCACGACGGGTATCGTTCGACGGCCATCGTCGCTCGAATCGATCCTTTTCCCCTGCCCTCCAACAACGATAGACAAAGGCACCGAAGGAAATGTAATTTCTGAAAGTTCGGTCGGAAAGTTTGGCGCCCAAGTCGTTAAGGCGAGCGGCAAAGGGGGCGTTTTCTGCTCTCCCTCGCCGAAGGTGGCGGAGAGCGCAGACTTTTTCCGGCTGGCGAGCCGCCGGAGCGTTTTTCAAAGTTTTTAGCGCCGTCGTATTTTTGCTCCTTTGACTTAACGTCGAGACACTGTCTATCGAATGATCAACATTAATCGACCAATTTCTCTAAGCTTGTACTTCGAATTAACGTTTACATGTAAAGAGGATTATCAATCTATATCGATGTAAATATTTAGACGATAGATTTAATATTGCTATGATACGTAACTACCTTTGATTGTGATTACACCGTATTATCATCGAGGGGCCTTTTATGTATGGTTAACCATTCCGAACCCATTACAGATTATAATAATTTATTCGATCGATATTAAAGATATTGGAAACGATGGCGAGTCAGTGTGCTTTATTGTACCCTTACTTTTTCAGCATCCTGCGGTAGTGTCTGTGGCCTGTGGGCGAGTAAGTTATAACTTTTACTACTTCTAAGTAGGTTATATGACACTAGAACAGTGTTTCCCAACCTTTTTCGAGTCGCGACCCCAAGGTAAATTTAATAACTTAAAGAAAACACATTAAAGATAGGTATTTTAGAATATAATTCTAACTTAATAATATTTCATTATATTAATACATATATTAAATATACTTAAAGATATTTAATATATTGAATTATTTTATTATTTAGTGTGATGGGTGTGCTTGCTTCTGGGCAATTAGCATCATCTTTTTCCATCTATGAAAAATCAGTGTTACTAAATAGAGTATACCAATGTAACCATATTAAAATAAATAAGTGCTAAAAATCGTCAACTAAAAATAACCGCGGTGGCCCCCCAGGAAACACTACGCGATCAACAGGTTGGGAATCACTGCACTAGAAAAAGAAATACAGTGCAGTGTGCTCAAATCGTTTGCTTGATGTTTTATTAAGTATAAATGTGAAAAAATCCGCATGGAAATATCTTATAGAATCATAAAGTATGATTGAATTAATCCTTTTTCCAAATAGTGTCGTACAGGTCGGTGCGCCTCTGAGAGAACGTCGGTATTTGAGCTCTCACCTCGTCCACGACCTTTAGATCTGAAAGAAAAAAAGTAAAACCAGAAACAACGAAGTCAATCAAACTGAACAGCCAAATCTTCGTGTTTCAAAATCCTAAAAATTCTAAGCTTCGCGCAACTTCTTTGCAAGGTCGACAGTTCTTTATCTTCTTGATATAAATCGGATTATGGTAATAAATATCCTTAGGTACAGTAATTCTATGCAGTTCGATGACGAGAGCGGAGAAGGAAACGTCGATAAATTGTCAGACGTGGAAATAAGTTGACAAACTATCGTGTAACGGTCTAAAGTGGCAATCACCTATATCAGCGACTATGAGGCCCTCGGCGGCATCCAGCTCGTGAAGAATTTCACCCCAGGGGTTGGTTAACTGGGTATGCCCCCATGCGACGTAGCCGGGCGGAGAGCCGCGAGCCGGCGATACGCAAGCGACGTATAATTGATTGTCATTTGCTCTGGAACGCTGAAGCAACGACCAGTGCAGTGGTCCGGTGGTCGTGTTGAATGCTGCTGGATATATCAGCATTTGGCAACCTGACCCAGAGAAACGGGAATTATGAACACACTGAATTCCGTCCGCCCCGCAATTTCTCGTCCCACGTTCCACCATCTACTTTAACTCCTTACGGGCCCCCATATTGAAGCCACCCTGCCACTAAACTGCCCTCTTTAGTTAAAATGTGCTATTTAGCATTTTGAAGCAACCGAGAAAACTGAAGTTTTATCATTTACTTCGTACCGTCATTATTTTTCATCGTTCAATTTAAAACATGTTGTCATTATTTCGTAACAGTCTTATATAATTTTTTGTAATAGGTGTACCGGTAGGTAATGTATTATTAACGTACCAATTAATTAATTGTTTTAGATAGGATATTTTAACCATTTGGAAAGAAGTTAGGTTAAATATATTAGACTGTTTATAAATCTTTACGAAGCACGTAGAGTTGTCTAACTTTACTCAAAAGGTAAAAGACGTGTGGAACTTCAAATAATTCAACACATCTCAGAAAATGAAAAAATGCTAGATAGGACAGTTTAACTAAGGAGGGCAGTATATATTACCGCGCTTAACTTTATTTTAAGCCCGATTTCGCGTACAAATAGTTTTATGGAGAGTAATAGGTATCTTTATGGACAGTAATAGGAGATTTATAGAGGGTGGTTGTGATCATAGGATTACTTTATCAAGCTCCTGCGTCTGCAGTACCTACCTTTGTTCCGATAAAGGCGTGCCATTTCTTCGAACCTGATATCGTAGCAAATACCAACTCCTATTTTGCAGCCCTTCGCCTCGAACATGGTCAGCGAAGAGCCAGGACTAAGCGCATCGCTCTCGCGGAATGTAATTTTCCCCTTAATGTCGATGTCGAATAAATGCATCTGATAACACAACAAAAAAATGACCCTTATTTCTTTCCCACTTTTATTATTATTCTGTTTTCCAATTATGTATTTTACAGGGTTTTCTGTTACAAAGTGTAACAGTATTTATCTTCCAGCACATAATGCGGAGAAAATATATTTTCGAGACGATTCCACGGCATTGTTCCCGCAGCGGTGTAAAACGATTTTCCGCACCGCTGTTTCTAATTTCACTGGAACAAAAAGAAAGATGCTTACCTTCCTGTGCTTTGCTATTAGAGTTCCATCCGGCGACCAAACGGTGCATGTGTTGTACAATTTATCGGCTTCCCTTTCGGGTATTGTACCACCGATCACGTATACGTTATTCCTTCTGGCTGCTTCCGATAACGCGACGCTCGTTTCCCCGTCGGGAATGGTCTCGGCATATTTCGCAAAGTGTGCTGCGGAGTGAAACATTCAAGTTCTGTATTTTACTAACACTGATTGTTCTCATTGCACGTACAGTCACATATGGGAACCATAAAAGGCTGGATTTTTAAGAGATAAGAAGAAGAGTCCTTGTAGAAAACACTGTAAGTGCCGAAATTAAAATAAAAAATTTTATCGGAAAATCTTCTACGTGCCAATGGTAATACTATAGTATAGACTTTGATTTTTGGCACATACAGTGTTTTCTACAAAAACTCTTTAATTAAATACCAATCTTTCCATGTAACCAGATGTAAAATAGATATTATTACAATACAATATATAGATAGACCTTACTATTTTTAATTTGAAACGCTCGCTTACTTCGTGGTCCCATACCATATTTGTATTTGAATTATTTTAGCCATTCGCGCGATTGTGAATGGAGGGGAGTGTTATCCTATGGCCTCCTAGCGCGCCATAATTCTTAGAAATTCAAATATTCCCCTGTGGTCAAGTGGCTTACTTAATAGAATCATTTACAACCGACATCTTTATATCGTAATATTCAATAAATTTAACCAAGAATAATTACATCAATTTTCAAATCAATTTTTTCAATACAATTTGTTATATAAATACCCCGCGCGAAATGTTCCAAAAAATGTTCGCTTCTCAACGACTCCCGCAGTACCTTTCGAAACCGCGAGCCGAGACGCTGCTACCGATCAGCCCTTGCGACGAAAAGTGCATCAAATACCGAGTAATATCTGTTAAAAGTTAAAAAACCGTGTTTTCTTCGTTGCCTCGCGAAGCTTTTAATATTGTGGAATGTGAATACGCGAGTGGATATGTGATAATCAGCAGAGAAATGGAAATATTATATCCCAGTTCCTTCGTCCTACCAGACACCCCCTGCCCGCCCACGAACTTTATGCATTCAACCGTAACCGTAAGTGATTTACTCTATTACTAATGGTTCTATACTATTTTTAACGAGTTAGTGTAAAAAGTGCGATGAAAGACGTTACATATTCCATACGGCGAATTGAAACATTCGGGAAGGGCGATAATATCAGCCTCCTGTTGTTTCGCGCGTTCGATGAACGAAACTGCTTGCGCTATGTTCGTTGATTTGCTTTCGCCAACCGCGAGCTGTACTAGCGCCAAACGAAATGCTAAAAAGAATATTAGAAAGATTGAATACGTTCATTAACGCATTCCCGTGCATTTCGACTGTAATATTTTGAGAAGTAAAAGTACGTACTCGACATTGTTCGCAATCCACGTTTCACGATGTTTCCGCGTAGCATGATAATTTTGGAGGTTAGGTGCGTTTCCCGCAACTTTATCAAGATTACGTAAGCAAGTTGTATTATCAAACAAATCTTCGTTGATAGTGTCGTAGCAGTATGGACGTATCTTTAAATTATTAATCAGGAGCAATGATTAGAATTATTTCAAAACTTCTCAGCATTTCGTACACGGGTTCGAGTAATTATTTTCATAAGTACAGTTACGTTCTTAAAAATTTATGACGAAGTACAAGAAGAACGATCTTGTAAAAATAAGTTTTATTACAAAATGTATATAAACAAAATTGTACAGCTCGTCGTAAACGTAAAATAACAGGGTACATTGGCCAAAAACTGTTATCGTTTACTGGACGATCGAGATCTTGACCTGCCCCGTTTTTTGTGTTTCCGTTTCTCCGTATGACTCCTCGATTTCCTGTCTTTCGTTTTCTCCCGCTCTTTATCCTTCTTCTTATGCTTTTTACTCGACCTCTCTGGCGAGCTGTCTTGCTTCTTGTGCTTCTTTGATTTCTTCGATTTTTTTGATTTGTACGAATCGCTGCTACCGGACCTGCTCCTCCCCTGCTTCCTTCTTTTCCGGTACTCGCTATCATTATCGCTGTCGGACTCTGAGTGCCTCTTTCGGCTTTTTGATTTCTTTTCTATTCTGTCACTCTTGTTTCTCTCGTGCTTTGTACCTTTCTTCTGTTCCTCGTCGATATTACTCCTCTCCTCGTCTTTGCTGCCCTCCGAGCATTCAGAAGGAGTTGATTTTCGTTTTTTAACTATTCTATGCTTGGTTTCCTTGGATTCTTTAGACTCCTTGTCTTTGTACTCTTCGTACTTCTTAGCATCTAAAATCAACCCCATAAAATACTAAAGGCTACAACCTCTATAATTATCGCGGTTCTTGTAAAAGGTGGAGGGACTGTTAAAACCAAAAGCAGAAGAATGCAACTATGTCGCATCGCGATACAATGTTTTTTAATCTCTAATATTTTTAACTGTCTGCACATAATTGTAAGGACAGCTTTGTTACTCATTTTAAAAGTCCCTTAATGGAAACTGTTCATTTACACTAACTTAGAACTTTTGCATTCTTCGAATACTCCGAACTGGTTACTGGCTGCACCATGAACTCGTTCACAGATATAGTATTCCCTCCAAGGGCCAGTTTGATTATAAGTCTTCCAGCGTCGTCGTCGAACCCTTCTATCTGACCATAAGCGTTGCTTTGTTTCCCAGCGATGATTTTCACGAATGTTCCTTTCTCAATTTTAAGCTCCTCCTCTTGCTTCTTAGAATTCGTAGTTTGCTTTTGTAGCGTCACTTTGTCAGCCCCGAGACCCATGCCTTTTGGACGTAACTCAGGCGTAACGGCTGAGACGAGCCTGAAACGGTAACAGTAACAGTTCTTTATTTATTCCCCAGTAATTCATATATTAAACGTGTTGCAAAAATGGTTCTAAAGTAAATCGCATACTTTTCGTTTTTACCAATTCCCTTGCCTGGCTGCCATCCCATTCCCCGTAACATTGCTACGCCAAAGGCATCGACGGGAATTTTTTCATAGTCCTCTAATGTAGACTAGAGTAAAGAAAGATACAGTAGCGCATAAGATAATAAGATAACTCAGATAAATATAATATATACGTGCGACTGTCTACCTGGTCTTTGCCCTTTAACGACTGATCATCTACCAATGGCAAGGTCAGCGTTTTTGTTTCAGTCTCTTGCTTCTCGTTAGAAGTAAGTTCTGCGATAATTTCTTTAGCCGCTTGCTCTTCTAAAGTAACAACTCTAATCTCCTCGACCTCTACTGGTTCTAGCTTTATCTTTGGTGACGTGCTTCCATTCGTCAAGTCCACTTCTTCCTGCTTAACATTAGCGTTCTCTTTATTCTCCTTTGTCTTGGGTTCAAAGATATCGGCATCGATTCTGTTAACAATTCTTTCGTGCCAGGTTTTCGAACCCAGCAACGGAATAACGAGAGGTTCGTCCTTCTTCTCCTCCTCGCTGAAACCAAGAGTGTTTTTCAAGATTCTCAGAATAAATGGAATATATCCTTTTATAGGTTAAGTTTAGGTTATGCGTTTACTTAAAGTGGTATTCTTTAGCTTACCCTATCACTTTAATACTCTTCTCATCGAGACACTCGATGTAATCGACCTTCTTCGGTTCCTGTGGCAGGGTTTGTTTTAAAACAGGCTTCCTAATGGACTTGGCGAAGCCAAAGGATATCTTCTTCCCTTCCTCCGCCATCTTTCGATTATCGCGACACTGATTTGAAAGTGAATACACTTAGAGCGTAAATAAATATTCGCTGAAATTATTTACATTGATTCTACACCATGTTTCATTAATCGATTCGGAGTAAACTGTAAGTTATTCAAACATCGTTACGGTACTACGGCGTGGACCTAGGAATATAGGCAAAGAGAAGGTATACCAAGAGGCGACACTCCGAGCGGTATCTTTGAAGTTCTTTGTTGGCTTGTCCCTTTAAATTGGTTGTATCGGCAGCTGTATATCTTCGTCTTACTATCGCCTCTTGTTAATTCGTCCTCTTTCCGACTACCGAATGGACATTTAAATTGGTTGTGCATTTCGTTTATCTCTAAAACTGGTTTGCCCTGGTCGTAGTGTTGAATCGGGCGCATTTACAATTTAGTTAAGTTATTTCTCGATAATTAGAGGATTGGCGTTCGTTGGGCTAAATAAGATATTGTCTTGAAGTGCCGTCTTTTAGTATATTGTATGTATGCTAGGAGAAAATAAAAACCCTAAACCCCCTATTTCTCGATAGAGGGTCTTGGAGGCACAGTGTTTCTCGTTGGTTGCTGTAACGTTAAGGTTTCGTATATGTATAAGCAGGGCTGTGTGAAGCAGAGATGGGTAAAAACACGAATTTTTTATTTTATACACGACACGTGACTTAAATGTCGTAAATGTGTCATAAATGTCATATATCTGAAATTAAAATAACTAACCTATAAAATATTTTTTGTATAGGTTATGAGGAAATGCCAATTTATTAATAATTATAATTCTGATTAAAAAAATTAAATTAAATTAAGTTACACTGACGAAAAATGGATATTGAAAGGTTAGTAAAAGAAATGCATATTGGCAAACCAAGAATTTCGATACGTCAACTAGTGACAGAAAATTGAACTACTGAGAGTAGGTTGAAATCCGTCGAAATCCATATGATTATCAGTGTTTAAATAGACATGTTGTGAAAAACCAGTGTTTTCAAATTTTTTTGAACACTAAATTTTTACTTATTCGATTAATAGATACTTATTCGGAATGTTTGGTGGGACCCGGACCTACTTTCAATAGTTTGCCAACTTACCACCAGAGCATTGAAATCTACGCCACGCTTCCACTAAGTTTCCCAATAGAATAATATAATTTGTTCAAATTAAAAATTATGTTAAGAAAAAGACTATTTTTAGTTTAGTCTTTTTTTTTAAGTACAGCACCTTGCTGTTCATTTTGTCCAATGGAATTGTATAATTGTTCATATTGTACATTTAAAAGTGTTGTACTTAATGTTTTTCTCGATGGAACTTCATAGTTCTTCTTTAGTGCATGCACAAAAGCTTTAAAATGGCTTGATTCCACCACACTGAAAGGGATATTGCATTCCAAAAAGAAATTTGATAATAATTTATCAATTTCATTTTTTCTGAAACAGATATTCTTATTTACATAATTTTCAATTCAAATAAATTTGATTTATTATCGTACATTTATTTCAAATTACTTTACCTTTCACAATTCATTTGTTACTAGTTATTATCTAAACAATTACAAAACAATAATTAACACCACGCTTTTGAATACTTTTTTGGGGTTAGTGGCGATTATATGTAGTTTTCGACGTATTCTACAGTATTCTATAGTATTCGTATGCAACCAACAAGCTAGTAAGAAAGAACTATATTTTTCCAACACTTTAGTTGTTGAAACCTTAATATAATGAATATTTCTATTCACTACATTTGCGACAAATGACACGTGTGAAATGGGCTTAAAAACGACATATTATACGTAGTACTACGGCCTCGATCGACCATGAAAGCGCTACGTTGAAGACTCACTAACCTATGCACGCCAAGTGTATGGTATTTTCCTTGAATGAATCCATTTTATGCGTTTCCATGAAACATGAATGGGCCGAGCATTTCTCTTGGAATTGTGATCCGATAGGTTGAACTCGATAAGGGACATTTTCACGGCACGCGTGAATTATCTTTGAATTTGAAAGACACTGGTAGCTCTAAAAATGTTTTTTACTTATATATTACATATGCATCTTGCTTAGTAAAAAGATTAATATACATATGTATTTGGAATCAGCGTTCCTCGTTCTAAGTATAAAGAAATCTGTACTTTATTTTCAGGGAAACTGCATGAAAGTTTAATGCGAATTATTTTGCTGTAAAAGGGGCAGTTGCCCCCCCTGGCTTTTGAGAAAAAAATCGCTTATTTTTCAAAACAGATCTTTATTAAGTTTTATACTAAAAAAGGGAGTATTTTTAAATTTCGGTTTTAAATTTTTAATTAAATTGGCACTATAAAATGGGTTAAAAAAAGCAAGAGGGGTATATTTTTCTTTACCATCATCCTAAAGTTGCCCCCCACCTCCCTTGGAAAAAAGTCTGCGCACGCCCCTGGTTGTATTAATTATTTTATCGAGGCCCAAAACACGATTGCCTAGACACTTGTTAATTTGTAGATTTATGATATTTAAGATTAATTCGTTTTCATAATAAAGGGCGGATAGTTGTAGGTCTTATTTGTTCTTTGAACAATACGCGTTTGAGCCTACCCCAATTTATGCACCGTAGCGCATGACAGCGCTATTATGTATTATGTCGCTCGCAATCTATTCAGGCCCATTCTATTTTCAGTCTCTACTCTCTGTTCCGCTTTTTTATACTTTGTAAATTACTCCACTGAGATGGAAGGTGAAAACGAACAATTGAAAATAAAAGGCTCGATATTCGTGTGATTGAGAGTATGGAGAAGGTTAAAATAATAAATATGTGTAACTATACCTCTGTGATAATGTATTTGCTATGCGGAGGTCAGACGTATTGGCCGGTGAGAGCGAGTGAGCCCTCTTCTTCTTAACGTTCTCCTCTTGCTCACTCTCTGTTTTGCTACGCCATGAGCACGTGTAAGGCTCCTTGAAGAGGGGCCGATTTCCCCTCGATCGCTGTTGGCGAAACCGCTCGGACCGGGCAATACATCTGACCTCCACCAATCAACTTTAATTGTATAAGTGCGTGTAATATCATTTGAATCGTAAACTTTGCAAACAACGATAGCAAACGAATTTACACCTTTGGCTGAATACAGTGGTCGAAATAATTAGAGTATTAGCTACTCAAACGACTTCATCGAGAAGCTGCCAAAATTTCCTTTATTCTCCTGAATCGTTCAAGAGTATAAAAATTCCGGGTGAGGGGTGGCTTTGTGTGGAGAAATTTTTGGGAGCGGCAAGTTTGGGGGGAGGGGCAAATTTTGGGGAGCGACAAATTTTGGGCGAAAAAAAATTGGAAAATGTTTGAACATAGTGGCTTGAGCTAACGTTAAAAACTAGTTATATTTAATTAATTATGATATTATCCCGACTCTTTTCGTTTAAAATATTTGACGATATTTCACGGAAAGAGGGGCAGACGCTTGTTAGGGGCGCCAGGTGTTTGCAATATTTGCAAATCACGTGACCATCGATATACACTTGAAAAATAATAAGGATCCCCCTCGAGCGTTCTTGGGAACGGGTTTCCCAGAATTCCAGCATTTAAAGGTGCCGGCTGTCTGCACGATAACCCGTTAGCGCGCTAGTTCCGATAAAGCTCCTTAAACGATTTTCTCCGATCCATTCCTGATGCGTCGCAAAGGAAGCCATTTGCCTATCTTTCGGTACAAGACATTACAGTTAAAAACGGCGACCAATTGAGAACGGTAGTTAAGCTCTGTCTAGCAGGTGGGGGGTGAGCGTGTTTTAGCGGCGACAACAGCACCGGGTATGCAGATACGAAGCCGGGGTAAACCGGGAAGCCGTAGTTCGCGGAGCGTAGTAATCGTAGTAGCTCCGAACAGTCAACGACATTTCGAAGCCGCGGACACACTGGTATTCAGGAATCCAGGTAAATCTCTTCTCTCGATTCTCATTTCAATTTTCATCATTCTCTCTGTTCACCCAATCCTTTATTGACTACTCTGGAATTTGTGTTAGTTTTGTTCTCTCAATTTGAGCAGTGAATCTCTTTGATAAATTACTTTGGGGAGTAGATAATTTCATTTATCTTCTCACCTTTGCTTTTAATAATTAATCTTATTCGGGGCGGATTTGTATGTAAGAGAAGTAGGCTGTAGCGTAGGGAAAAAAATAGCAGAATGTTTTTATTTTGAGGTAATTTTATTACCGGGTGATCTTTAAACACAGAGGCTTGAGGCACCTTTAAAAACAATTCAATTTTTTGTCATGTAGCAAATTTTCAAAAAGCAATAACTCGTATGTGAGTTGTCATATTGAATTAATTTTAAAATTCTTTCAAGTGTTTTAAATTAAAATATTTGATAATATTTAACGAAAAGGGTTAAATGTCCAAATCCGCTTTTGATTCTATTCGTTTGGAATTTAGCTAACCCTTTTGTGGCAGCTTTGGCAATTAATCCTCCTTAATTCTTTTCATAAACTACTTTGATATTGGAGTTAATCTTCTTCCTTGATTTTGATTTTGAATCTGATTAACGTGTCTATATCTCAGAAACGATTAATTTTCGTAGCCAACTTTATCGTTTAAAGTTTAAACCTGCAAACCATAAACTTTAAACAGCTCCTCCTTAATACTGCAAACGATAAGTCATTCTGTTGAGTCCTTACGGTGCTTCAAATTCCTCTCAACTCGTTAATCGATTCCATCATCGAAATCTCCGAGACCAGTGATTAAGGAGCGACCGAAATATAATTGCAAGCGGAAAAAACGGTCCGCGAGCGACTCCTAACTGTAAAACAGCGAGCGTAACAACGCGATGCCGATGCTAACGGAGGAGATCCTGCTGGAGATTTGTTCCGCTATGCTGAGACGTCCTATCCTCTTCCTCGTTGCTTTTTTGCGGTTACAATGTTGCCCGTCGTGCTCCTAAGCGTGCGAGCCGCGATAAGAGCTCGTCAGTTTTGCATTCTTCGCGTAACATCGAATTCGACGCGGTCCATCGACTTGTAAATGAATCGTCGATTAAAAGCATAACCCCGGCTACATTTTTCTCTGTAAATCCAGATAAGGAGATAAGCTGTCTTTCAAGTACACTCATTATAGGTCGTAATTCGTAACTACGGTCCCACGTCGGTGTAAAGATCAGTCACTTCGCAAACTTATTTCATGTTAATTGAACGAGCAAAAAGCTTCGGGATCCTCTGTTCGACGCGCTCTGGCGAGCTAAACGTACCTACCTTCAAGCATCTTTTGTGAAATAAGGCATGAAAGAGTTAGCTGCTCGATTAAAGTGATTCGGTTCGTAAATCAAGTTTACTAGAAGTCAGTATCAAAAATCTGATGGATTATTTATCAGGGGACCACTGATGTGATAGAATCCCCCCCGCACAGTGGATCGATTCAAATTTCTCTATTAGATTTGTAGTAAAAATGTATTTTTATTTTAAAAACAAGCTTTTATTAAAATGTACTAAAAATGAAAATAATAAGTATTTTAGGTTATATAGTGAAAATATTGTATTGCTATCGGAACTACGTATGTGTGCAAAATTAGCTTACAAGATTTCACCCTTACAAACTCACAAGCGAAGCTAAATAAAAGCTTGTAAAATAGAGGTTCGTGAAAAAAAAAAAAGTAGCCTACTCGTAGCAGCAGAATTTTCGACAACGTGGTTCTATTGTTACCCGAATAGAAGTTTCGTAACCGGAATCGGTACGCGGTTGGTCCCGAGCTCGATGGTGCATTGAACTTTGGTCGCGGTGCACGCGTGTTAACGAGTCCCTGGATTCTGCCTGGGTTTCGCGGGGAGGATGCCACCGTAAATGTAGTCGAGTGAACAATCGCGCGACCGGATCTACGTGTTGCCCGGAACTCGGTATAATACCGCGGAAACGCTCGGGAAATGATATTTGTTATGGGGATCGGAGTGGTGGTCCCACAGTCGAGGGCGATCTCATCTGACCGCGCGGCTTACCGGACGGAACGGTCATTAAACGTCTGTCGTCGGTTTTTACAGAGTCCTCCCGCCGTTTCGGTGAAAGCTTCGGCTGACATTCACGGCTAATTTAGGCTCCAACGGTAATCGGCTGCGTATTGTTGGCTACCGCTCATTTCGCGACGTAACGAATGCATTAACGCGTTCAATGTCGCCGTTGGAACTTTAGGCTTTCAGTTAGAGCGTTAAGATCCCTCCTCATTGTGCTCCACGATTGAATCCTCTTCCCGAAACACGATCATTCCAAAGATTGCAAATGAAATTTCCCTTTGTATCAAATTTGCTTCCCGCTTCTTGTAGACCAACGATGCGACTATACCTCTTCAAAATATACACGCTGCTGTTCCTGTCAACGGAAATCGACGCGGCCGGGATCGGCAAGGCATGGCAGGTTCTTCCGCATTCGAAGGACCAGTGGAACCACCCATGGTGGTCCCGTTTAGACAGCTCCGCGTTCGAAGTGCGCAGCGTCAGCGGCGTGGGTCGGCTGGACCCTCTGGAAACCCCGCAGAGGAGTCTAAAGCTCGATCGACTGGATTCAAACGGCGCCAATTCGCAAGATTCGCAAAATTCGCACGATCAATTCGATCGAATCTACGACGACCGGTACGACAATCTCGACGAACCAGAGGATGCAGAAACGGAGGACAAGGTGTTCAAGACAGGAATCGTGATGACGCTCCTTCGACCAGCAAATAGCAAACACATTCCAGAGGAGACGCCAGACAAGACCAAAGAAGGTTTGTCGAGAGTCCGGCGGGATGCAGAGAATGAAACAAAAATGGAGCAGATCTCGACGACGAAGAACGTTCGCGAGGTCCGTCTGAGCTCCCCGGAGAGCTGGTCCACTCAGCCCTTCTCCATACAGTTCCTTCATCGAAGCAACCCCGACCAGGTGGTGCAGCAGACCGTGGACGACGAAGACGTGGGGAACGCGAGGAGCTACCACGAGCCGAGAGCAGATTTCGTCACCAGCCACCACAGGAGGAGCTACGATCATCGGGAGACTAGGGATATGCCAGTGACCAGGAGCTACGACGACCTGGAGTTCCCTTGGTACAGGAACGCCCTCAGAGAACGGGACTACGACCCCCCGGCCTACCGTCGCGGCTACAGCTACTACTACCCTGAC
The DNA here is from genome assembly GCA_947577245.1 of Andrena bucephala. Classification (NCBI taxonomy): domain Eukaryota; kingdom Metazoa; phylum Arthropoda; class Insecta; order Hymenoptera; family Andrenidae; genus Andrena; species Andrena bucephala. Next base: position 79,456,457 of record OX387715.1, read on the forward strand.
CGTTACAGGATGGAGAGAGACTACTACATGCGTCTGCCCCAGGATTACTCTTACTACTACGATCGGTACAGAGATGAGGATCTGGATTTGTACGGGCGAAGCAGACCGACGCCCAAGCCGAAGAGGATCATCTACTACGCGACCCTTCCGGAGGTAGTCAGGAAGCCCGTGGACCTGAGGAACTACCCCAGACCCTACGACGGGACCAGATCCCCAGTTTCCAGGGACGGAAGCTACAAACGTATCCCGGGGAACGTGGACCCCAGCAGGTTTCGGTACAGACACCTGTACGACGGCTATGATTCATACTCGAAGAGGTCCAGCTTGATGGATAGACCGTACCCCGAAGAGGAGAGTCGTCGCAAGGTGACGCTGGAGAACCTTCGCAATAACGATCCGTTCGATCAGAACAACGATCGGAAGCTGGCTAATCAGGTGTCCGTGAGGAACGAGGGCAAGGTCCCTTGGCCGGTGCAGATCGGGACGGAAGTGAGCGTGAAGGATGATGAGAGGATCCCTGGGAGAAAGATCTTCGGGGATAATGGCGGCTACGAGAGATTCCAGAGCGCTCAGCTGCAGAAGGCACCCGACGCCACTGGCTCCAGCGAGCTCCAAAGCGATAATTGAAGAGAACTTCTGCGGCGTCTTGTAGTCGATTCTGACAGATACTTTTCCATCACTGCTCTTAGACTTTTATATGTTGGCTTCTCTTTTATGAATATTTGGTTGAGAGTTTCCAGCGTATTATGATTTTTATGGAGGCTGTATTAAATATGATATGGGATCGATATGCAATCGTGTTTGCTTTGGGAGATGGAAGAAAACATAATGGAACGTATTGTGATCTGTGGAGTTCTTGCAACTTTTCCAATGCAGTCGTGGTTATTTATGAGAATATCACTTGCGGTGCTTTTTGTAGGCTTGTTTAAAAAGGAACGCTGATCGCATTACTATCTGTTTTAATGTGGGAGTTTAATAGTAGTTATAAAGCGAGTCCATTTTTAATTGTATCAGGTGCATTGTGTAACTGTAAAGGAACCAGTCGATTTTCAATTCCTTTCTTTATATTAATATCGAAGGATTGAAATGTTTTGATGTTGAGTTCGAAGTGGTTTCGCGATGGGAAATAAAGAAGGGAATGGAGAGGGTTGGGTGGTGGTTTTCAATCGCTTTTTTTATACTACTTTGATACACGCTAAGCCTTCACGAGGGAAGAAGTTGTAGGTAGGGAGTTTAGAATTTTGTTGTATTTAATTCTCTATTCCTAAACTAGCAAAATCAAAATGTTGTGTTGTACATTTATTTTTTAATATACAGCTAAACGATTTTGAGTATTTATAAAACTGTTATCGCCCTGATCACTCGTTACATATTTGTCTTCTTCATCGTCTTTTTGAATAGAAACTTCGACAAGCCTTCGGAGAAATTGTTCCTCGAAATTATTCGACCCAATTCGCCCATCCAAGAGCTGACCTGCGCAAGTTTGTGCATGTAACGTTAGAAAGAGATGGAAGAGGTTTAATCCCGTTAATAATAATAATAATAACTTTAATAGCAAATTGAATAAATTACCGAATTGGGTATTTTTCCATTGATAAAGCCAGACAGTTCCTCCGGTGTCATGTTTAAAATGTTGCAGGCAATTTCGTGCGCCTCTTTCTCGCTAGCTTCATTTCCATTGGGACTTTTTTGTGATTCATGATCGATCCGATATTCGTAAAGCTTTTTCAAAAATTCCTAGGTCAAAGTAATGCGAGATAAGAATACACGTGGAGCAAGAAATTAGTTCTCACTTCTCTACAAACTTGTCATACCTTTATAGCTTTCGAGTACTCCACGTTCTGATTTTCAGCAGCAATCATTTTCACTTTCATAGATTTAACGGTTTCCTCGTACTTAGCTTTAATGGCGTCAACTTCCTTCTGCATCAACTCTTCCCAGTTCTTGGCATGTTGAGTTTCCGTCTATTAGCAACACGGTAAATATCGAAAAAGGAATCTTTGTTCACTTTTGATTATTGTTTAGACTACTTAGACCTTTACCTTCTCCCTTATATCTGCCTCGGACTTGCCATTGCCAGACAGCAGTTTATCCTTCTCCTTAGTCAAAACCGAAATCTGTTGGGCATAGTTAGTCGACAAGAGAACATGTCCGCGAAATATGAAGCACATTTAACAACTTTTAACTCAGAATATGTACTTTCGCTTTCAGCTGTGAATTACTGTTTCGCGCAGCGCTGATCTCGTTCTCTAAACAATTTATCTTCGACACTTGCTGATTCTTATCCTTATTCAGATCTGCTAGCTGACTTTTGTAACTGCTCAGTAAGAATCCCTTGTTGGCGTTCGCTGATTCTGATCGCAGTAATCTGGATTATTCAACTTGCTGATCATCTCGTTTCAATCAGCACGATACGATTTCCCATTTTCACAATAAATTCAGGAGTTGAACTGGTAAATAATATATATAAGTGCCAGAAGTGAAAATTTTCATTATTTCATTTTATCTATTTTGCGACAGCCCTAGAAAATAAAATAATTTATTTTACAAGTTTTGAACCAAAAATAAAGATACGAAACTAACGAGAAATACCAATGTTTTTTATATATAAAATGCAACGGTACACACATCAAATGCATGGTAATGTTAAATCGGTCTACTTTAAAGTAAAAACACCAAAAAATAATTAAGAATTTCGTTTATTATGTAATAAAAAATATAGAAGTGTGGAATACTACTTATGTAATATAAATATTAAATAAATTATTGTTTATTTCTTTGTAAATTCATAATGCCCAATACTTTTCCAGAACTTTCCAATAAAAAATATTGGTATTTCTTGTTAGTTTCGTATTTTTACGTTTGATTCAAAACTTATTGCCAGGGGTTGTAACACTCACAGCGTTTGCCACCAAATTCACCATAGAATTAACACCCTTTTCCACTAAGGAAACAATTTTTCATTTCCTTGCCACTTACATCGTTCACCACTTCAACTCCTCGATCATAAAAACACCTTTCTTAGCATTAAATTTCTTAGATTTTCTAATTTCTTGAAGCTACCATTTAACACGAATAACGTTTCAATCGACTATTCCCCACAACTAAACGCTTACTTGTTTCGAAGCTGAGTAATCGCCGTCGCGTCTTCCTCAGCCTTTTTCTTCAGACTCGCAAGCTCCCTGCTTCTCTGGATGTCTCTAAAATGGACCGCGTTACCTTTCTCGCGCTGCTCCTTTCCCGCATTCTGCTCCATCCACTCCCGCGTGACCTCCATCCTCTTCTGCAGCGCCAGGTTCTCGGAGATGAGATTATTCAGGTTGCCCTCGGTGGCCTCCATCTCCAGCTTCAGCTTGTCGAAGCCTTTACTGATCGACTCGTACCTCTCCGATTTGCTTTTCAGCGCCATTCGGGACGTCGCCAATTCCCGTTTTAATTTGTTCGATCTGGCGACTGCCACTCGCAGCTGGGCGAAATTGGAACGCGTGATACTACGCCTCCTTCTATCCCGTGCTCCTCGCTCGACTTTCTATCGTTCGTATCGTTTCAGTTACCTTTTTATACAATTTGCTCGATATTTTCTTGCGGCCCCTCATAAGCCCGCGACATTTGTACCGATAATTCTGCCCTGCCTTTTCGATCATCGCGCGGGGACCGAAATTTTCCAAGACGGACGTGCAGATGCGCACGATCCTCTCTTGTAGTATCTCGTTCTCTTGGCGAGCTTCCAGCTTCACGCTCTCCAACGATCTGGAGAAGAGTCCAATTGGAGAGATTGCTCTGTGTTTAATCCTTTGACAGTTTATCTGAAGACAGAAGAAGAAGAAAACGGGGAAAAAAGAAAAATGGTAGGGTAGAGGTGCTATAAAAGGGACAGTTTTGTTTAGCGCCCGTTTCTGACAATGTAATTATAGGTATTTAAGAAACAAGTACATCAATAGAAAGCGTGTTTATTTCCCTCCATTAAAAGTATATCAGAAATTCATAAATTATATTAGAAAATAGCAAAATCTTCGATTTTCAAATATGTGGGAAATGTCCCTTTTACGATTAGGTGGTTTTAAATGAGACATTATAAGTCATGAAAGGGACATATTAATAAAAATAAACTTATTAAGTATTACAATTATAATTGTAAATCTTAATGATACAAAACAATGGAATCTATGAAATAATTAACTCTTTGTAATATAAATCATCAATATTGTTGACTAACTTCATAGAGTGTGACATTAATGATAGCTTTAGCAGCTTTTTTAGTTATAAAGTAATATTTTTTATAAAATTTATGTCTTACAAACTAAGCTCAACACAGGAATACCCACGAGTGGTAAATATAAGTACGTATATAAAAAATCTATAAAACACTTAAATAATAAAATAGTTTAGAATTAAATTCTACTTGAGCAAAAATGAGATCAATTGTACTAAGATAGGTAGGTACGTTTTCATATTGCAGATTAAAGATTTTATTATTAATTTTTTACGATAAAATTTGTGGCTTTGAATAGACAGTTTATTAATTCTTAAATTTGAAACAATACGCCATCAACTAATAATTGATATTTTAAAACAATGCCATCTATGTATCAGATGATACACTAATAAATTTACAGGAAAGTTAAATACAGTGTCCAGCAGTACATGTGTATGAGAGGGACAGCCATGAAACGGACGTCCCATTTAAGACTTGTTATACTGTCCCATTTAACACTACAAATGAGTTTAATATAAAATAACCTCAAAACAAAGAAAATAATTACTTAAGCTTGCCTGTTAAGTATTTTCGTTTCAGTTGAATACAGGCTATTTTAATGATATAATACTTTAACATTTTGTATGTGCCTTGATCGTAGAAAAAGACACAAAAAAACCAACGAAAATTGTTCTTTTGCTGCCAAAAAAATAAACCGCGAATTACTACTCTGTTGCAAGTGAGACCACAGTAAAGTTTACGCCAAATGACTGGGCACTAGTGTTGACATAAACAGGAAAATAACTTGCATGTGTAATGCGTTTAGAATTTTGGCAATTCGATTTGTCCTATTTAAAACCTGTCCCTTTTATAGCACCCCTCCCCTACTTCTAAAACATGTTTTTACCATAAACGGTATAACATAAAAAAATATACACTTTTCAAACCGGAATTTGAAATTTTATTAGACTGCCAAAGGGTTAATCGTAATTTGGAATATTACCTCTTGTATTTCTCCTTAACGATCGATTTTGTCCTCATAGCTTCCTCCAGGTCCTCTTTCGTTTCAGAGAGTTTCACCTCGAGTTTGGAGATAATCGCTTCCAATCTGATTTTAAATCGAGATCAAAAAGACTCTACAGTGAGATTGTAAATGGGAGATTGAATGAAAAAATGGAAACGAATTGCATTGCTCGACCAATGTTAGCTCGAAATATTTCCACGCTCGTCCCTTTTGCTATATTAAACTTGAAAAATTATTCCCCTTGGTTATTCCAGAATCATTCGACATATTTGACAAGCGAAATATTTTTCTTATTATTTTGGAAATCTCGTTAAACGAAGGTTCGGAAATGCCCGACGCGCCCCGGGCAACATGTTACGATTACGTGTCGGAATTTTATCGAATACTTTTATAAATTCCACTTTATCATTGAGATATGCACGCCCGGCGCACAATACACGCGCGTCAGCGCAGATATTTCATTAATCCAGCTACAATAATTTTGGCATATTTTCGTGATCGTTTTTTGCGCGAATCGCCGGCTGGGAAAATTACCGGGAGTTTTTCGGTTGAAAACGCTCGAGTATGGCTTTCATTGCGTACAAACTCACTCGCTCTCCTTGTTCGACGTGGTTTCACCCTTTGTCCATTGCTCGCTGCGCTGATTCGATTCGACGTTGATATTGCATGCCAAGCAAAAATGGGATATTTACATTAACTGTGCTTGAATCAATACGGCTGGGGCAGTAAAAAAATGATCGAGTGCTCCAATTGAAAATTTCTATGCTTTGCTGTTTTTACCTCGGTCTCTCTGTTCAGGGCTTCCTCGATCAGCCACTGAGGCGCAGGATCCTCGTCGATATTCCAAAATGCCGAGGATTTCTTCAGCTCTAAATGTGTACACGACGTGGAGGCATGGTTCATTTTTGTTCTAGCTTCACTGACTTTCGTGGGCTTCTCGTCCGACTGGATAGCAGTGGCGGAAGTTTGTGTGAAAGTTGTCTTCGTTTCGGTATCAAGCTTTTGAGCTGGGGGTAGAAAGAAATTTTAAAGAAAAAATCGCGACACGTTCGATAATACTTGAAAGTGTTATCGGAGGAGCTATGGGTGCCCCGTGCGCTACTGCCACCTGGTGCACCTGTTACCTTCTTCTGCGTTCGTCCAACCCATTGCGTCGATAAGTTGGTGGAACATGAAATTGACACTCAAGTACTTAAATAAGTAGGTATCGAAATACCTGGGTACCTGATTACTTGTGGCTTTAAGAGACACCATTTCTAAAATTCTGAGTCCCTGGAGGGCCCCGGGCTGCACAGGGGCCCCAGAACAAGGAAAAATGAAGAAAAGAGAAAAAAAAATGAAAACGCAAATTTTTTATTTCGTTAAAATTAAGAAAAAAATAAATTAAAACATAATTTCTAATATAATAATATAATAATCTAATATTATTAATGCTATGGTAATGTTAATGTTTATTTTTTATTTTATTTTCTTTATTATTGTTATTATTATTCTTTTTCTTGTGATTTCTTTCGGTGAAAAGATATTATGCTTTTTTACCGTTGAGAAATTCTTTGCGGCCCCAAAATATTTCTTGCACCGGGGCCCCTTTATAGGGAAGGCTGTAGGTACCTAGTGTTTGCATAGATAAATAATTATATGCATTAGACTCCTCGCGTATTAATTATCTATTAATGTACTACAGCACTGGGACTCCAAAGTATTAGAATGTCAGGGTGCCAGAGAACTGGAACACACAACTTTCAAATAATTAAAAAAAAAACCTCTTCGTATCCATCTGGTCCACATTTCGATACCACTAGCGCGTACACAAAAACTCGTATACATCCCTCGACGAGTGTAATTGAAAATTAGAAGCGATCCGGTGGAGTCATACGGTCACGCAATCTCCAGAGAGCTATAACTTAAGCAAAGGTGACTCCCCCGAAATTACTGTTATTGGAAACTTGCGGCGTGGCGATTCGGAGCAAAATAGCGAATCGGCGATGCGAGGATGCAGCGAAATTTCTATAAAAGAGAGGGTTCGGGCGGATAATCCGATCGACGGGACTATCGACGGAACGAGACAAGGATCCATTCTCCAATCTGCCGGCCCGGCCGTATTATCGGATATTATCGGGCCATATGGAATTTGGGCCCGAAAATAGTCCCGTGCAGGAAATTGCTAACGACTTAAACGTTGGGGCGGTACGCAGAGACCCGTAAGTCCCATGGGCCCAGTTGTGATGGATGACCCCTGGCCACTCTGTAATTTGAAGGCGTTACGTGTGTACCCTAACGCGTAGTTCTGCAACGATCCTCCATATGTCCCCGACTGTCGTCCACCGTACAGAACCCCAAGGATCCCACAGTCGCCGGTGAATTCCACGATTCCCCGAAGTCCACGCTACTAACGAACTTTTTCTTCATTTACCCGGCGGCAGGTGTTCCCTGCGAGACGTTCGAGCACCGTCATTCGTGTCCCAGTCATCCTTTCGAACAGCACGACTACTTACCTTCGCAATTCAGGAGTGGGAATGGTAAATGATGTACTTATAAGTGCCAGTAGTTAAAATTTTTTGTAGAAACAGAAGACGCGTGTCTGTTCATTTTGCCAATTTGATCGAATATTCTGCGACCTTTCAGCGTGCACTACCTGCACAAATTTAAGGTCGCCGCACGTTTTGGCGAAACGAAGCACAGCGGCAAATAATTAATTATTAATAATTTCTTCGCCGCGCTTCGCCAAATGCGCGACGGCCTTTAGAAGGAAATAAAAAGACTAGGGCCGTGAAGATTTGGGCACTGTCATGGTTCTTCGCCACAGCTAGAGTTGGGCAAAAAATTATTTGAAATAAAAATTTGTGTGCGAAATTTTTATTTCAAATAATTTTTTGCCCATCTCTGACCACAGCGAAATTGGCATTTATGATTTTAGCTCTATCTGTATGTATGTATATTATTCTAGCACTTATAACTTTTACCACCGTATTCCGCAAGGAATTCACATCCTTTTCTACTAAAAAAATTGTTTTCTAATTTTTGGCCACTTACATCGTTTACCATTTCAACACTTCAATCTGCAGGTCACCTCGAATCCCGAGTAATTCTTTCAAAACTTCGTATTTTTAAATGGCCTGAATAGTGGCGCGGGAAGTTTAGTGTAACGACAAGCTGAACTGGTACGGCAGTGAAGCGATCAGGTTGCCGTTCAATAAACTAGCGGTAATTACACGAGGCAACTTACACGTAACACCGAGCGACTATAATGAAATTTGTTTGTCAATTAAATGGCGATCCCGGTGGATTTTCGCTGTACTTCCCCCCTCGGCACACTAATTAATTTCCACGCTCGGCTTCACTTTATTTACGCGCGACAGGCCTCAAAATTGCAGCAGGCCGGACGGTATATTTACGCGGGCTGGTAGCGCAGACCGCAGCGCGGAAAAACGGCGCGCCGCGAATCGGTACCCGGCGCACGGCGCGGCGTTTCGCTGACCAGAACATAACGTGCACTCTGTAAATTGATCCCCGACTGAATTGATAGCCGGAATATTCGAGGCTTTATTAAAAAAAGAAGGGTGGGCAACGCGGGGAAAAGAGCAGTGCCGTTCTCCCCGGTTTCGTTGCACTAGCCTAGTTTACACGATCGGCGGTTCATTGTTTGCGCACCCTTGGACACTGCGGGGATATCTGATCGGAGCAGTGAAATCATTTGTTTTGTTTGGGGTTGGATTGGCGAATGGGATATTCGGTAAGGGTCAGTGTTGGACGTTAGGTACTTGATTCATTTCGAACAGTAATTCTTCGTCTTAACACTTTAGCGGCTACACTTTCCGTGGGTGTGGGTGTGAAATTACGTTCACTGTCGAACTTGTTTAAACTTTTCGGCTATTCATATCAAAAGAGCATATTATAGGTACGTAGGATATGGATATTTGAATGGCGTAGTCTTGTCGGTGATAAATCTAGGGGAGAGTTGTTTAGTACTGGCCACTCTACGTTTTTGTATTATAACTTGAGCTACTGTTGGTAAAGATCAAATTTTAAAAATCTAATTTTTAGTACGAATGGTGCTTAGTAAAAGGGGACAAATCGTTTTTCTCAATTTTTATCATGAAGATTAATAGTTCGCTGAAATAAAAAAGTGGTAATTCGCAGCGAACGAAAAATTGTCGTTCAGTACCAACTACTTATACCTAATAAAAATAAAATCCAAATATCACTGACTGATACCACTCAAACTCATCGCGATTTCTCTATAACCACTGATTCTATGACCATGAGATTTGGTAGATAGGTTCCTCTTAGCCCCTAAGTCGGAACTTAAGAAACCATTTTAAAAACCCCATCCCTTTCACCGAAAAGAAGATATATAACTCGGGCAACGCCGGGAACTTCAAGCTATATACTATGAAATACAATTGTACAGTGTTAAACAAAGCACCCTCTTGGATGCTCATTGTCAGAGTAATACTTGCCCAGCACCCCCACTTTCCACCCCAGAGCCATGGAATTATTGTAGATAATATGTGGATAGTTAGTCCGCGATTAGTCTGTCCAACGGATTATATTCCTCCCCTTTTCATTCCCGTGGTGCCCCGGGGGCAGCAGCGCCGTGATAAATGACCGAATCCTTTAGTGTTTTTTAGCCGCGGACCGCTTAGCCGATTCGTTCCCCTTCGTCCCCTCCCGACCCCCTTGCCCCTCCGTTTCCCCTCCATCGCCATTCCGGAACCTCGGCTGGCTGGACGAAGGTCGTCGGCACAATTTCGCCGTAAATCACTGCAAATCGTTGACGTAAACGGCAAGGGTAATTAGATACACTTACCCGCGATAAACCGCGCTTCTTGCCCGTTCAACGCTTCGTCCTGTTCACTGGCCACCGTGCTCCTCTTTCTTTCCTGCAACAATAATAAGAAGGAGGGCTGTTTTACTTTGAGGGTGTCGAAGGAGAGGTAGATTTGTCTTAGTTTACTCTTTAAAGGATTAAACATTAGGTTAATTTTTTATGCATTTTGAGAATTCTCCTCGAGAATATTTTGAGGAAGAGAGGCGATTCAGGGCTGCGTTTACCATAAGGCCCATTAGGTCGAAAGCTGGGGCCTCACTCTCTATGGAGCCGCGCTTTAAAACTTTACTCCTCAGAAACAACAATATAAAAAACACCCTAGATATAGTTGCAAAATAAAATGCTTCTTTTTAAAGATCAAATTAATAATGTGAAAACTAGATAAAGTTGAAAAATGTGTGAGGCCTCATAATGAGTTGCGGGGCGAGGGGTAGTGTGATTGGATGCAATGACAATGTCTCGGCGACCGCTAAATCAATAAAATTGTTACTTGCGTTGCAAGTGAATTCTCTGAACGACTGAGCTGAAATGTGAACCGAGGCAAGCTGCAAACTTGAGGTAGAGCAAAACTGGCTTTCGTGTGAGTGAGAAAAGAAGCCGTAGCGAGAGCTTCGTCTTAACGATACCTATCTACCATTTTCCCAATTTCCACCCACAATCCAATATCGAAGGTGACTCGCAACTTTTATGACCCGAGTGTACCATAGATTTATGGAGTAACCCGATATCCAGGGTGATCTGAATTAAAGGACAGTTCGTAATGCGCGGAGCCTCCCTGTTCCTCCAACTCTCCCGTCGCAACATCGTTCATCCATCGGCCGTCCACCCCAGCGAAACGGGGGATGGGCGAGCCGAGTATGAGGCTCTCTGACGTAGATTGCGACGCCGACCGACCCACGCCTAATTTCGAGGCTCACCGTTGTTTATTGTCGAATCCTTTTAGCCAAGGGGGTGATAGGGCGCGTCGCCCGTAAGAACGCTCCATCGGAAAAGGAGCTGGCCGAAGGGAAAAGGGGGACGGAAAGATTTCGTCATTAACGCGACCGAGGCATCCCCCTCTAACGACTCGCCTCGTATTTCCTTCACTTAGAATCCGCCTGGATCGTTATCGTTTTAATGCGTGGACTCCCCTTAAATCAGTGGCACTCCGGCTTGGCTCTCCACCCCCCGACGAATTCATATTTTCATTTCGCGTCATTAACGGGCCGCGCGGGGCGCGTTCTGAGCTCGCGTAAAGGAGGAAGCTGCGTCGAGGTGTGCATTACCGTGACGTTGCTTTATTAATCGTAAAAAAGTACATTTTCGAGACTTTGTCGGGCGGGAAGTTTGCTCCTCGCTGGTAGCTTCTGAGGTGGTGCCGCGAAATGGCTGCGCAAGGTCTCTTTTAATATGGCAGGATCGTGTTCAGGCGACAACGTTTCACGCACCGGTGTGGAAATGAGTTTCTCGCTTATGATCGTTATACTGAATCGCTGGAGAGAGCTGTCGATGGTAAAAGCCAGAGCGGCGATGAGGTCCGAAGCTTTCAAAGGTTGAAGCGTAACGGTTCAAGGCTGGCGATAAAACGTAACGGTTGAACGCTGGGACGTAATTGATTGACGAATGAGGCCCGATGCCTGAAACGTAACTCTCCGATTTTTCCGCGAGTTCTTCCCCGCAACATTAGTCGGGTGAAAGTTCAAGTGCTATTGGTCGGTGAAAACTTCTTGCAGTCTTCTTGTTAGCAGAGGCGATACTTACCTTCGCCGAGCAACGAATCGCGAAGCCCTGTTAGTGCAAGTTCAATGTACTTGTTCTAAAAGGTCTTCTTCGACTCTAATCAGAGTGATTATAAATAAGATGAGTCAATGGGAAGTTCGAATCCCATTCGAGTCTGCGATATCTTTCACGAATATTTCACCCAAATTGAACTGAAATTCCAATTAATTGCTTAAATATTTATATTTTATATTTTATATTTTATAGTTTATATTTTATATTTTATATTTTAATTATTTTTCGCCAAAGATAGAAATAAAAATTTATCAACTCAATAACGACTACTTATTGCGTGCAAATATATATAATTCAAATTAATGTTCTCTTTTTCAATTTTAAGTCAAAGCAAATAATTCTATAAACACTTTTTTCTAATTTACTCGAAGTTGGTCGAGTTCCACCCTTCTTGCTGCAACGTCCTCAATTCCCTTCCTCGAAGCGAATCTCTAAAAGAATCTTCTAAGGTTCGCAGAAGAAGCTTGTATTCCACATTTTCGATTCGTTTTTGCACTTAGAATCAGTTCCTTCTCGCCTGCGCCGGTGATCGCGAGGGTACCCTCTATAATATAATAGATGTACCGTGGCGTAGCGGTGAATAGCGCAGCCACGAGCGAATATAACGTTACAAAATGGCAAAAGTAGCCGCGGGGCTGTTGCAGCGGGTCGTTAGAGACACGCCCGTGGAAAACACGGGGCCAGACCACCGCCGCTTGACATTAAAATCGCATTTGCCGCTTTTCCGCGGAATCCGCGCGCCCGGCCGCGCGTTTATTCATCGATTACCTCGTCGTGAACCGAGTCCGCGGCTCGTGACGTCCGAGCGACATTAAATGTAATTTAACGACGACATTTACGCCGACTCTAACGATAAGTGATTTCATTGCGCCCCCTGACGGATTGCACCGTGCCGGATTCAATCGCGTTTCTGTTTCGAGCGGAAACTGGTGACGCGAGATGGATTGCTGCTCGAGTCCATACTAAACCGATTAAGTTGGCAGTGTGATACGGCATAAGAAACCGAACAATCCTTATATTTAAAATTTCGTTCTATCCCGCGCCGTTACAAAGTTATATTTAAAATATTCAAAATATTCAAAAGAATAAACTATTTAGAGAAATAATAAAACGCGATGGCTTTAAGGGCTGATTTCACCTCTTCGGAGTGAATTTCCGCAGAGAGAAATACTACCTAGGAATAATATGCTCTACATTCGCACGAAGCTTCATTAAAATTAAAATTTTTGGGTTGATAACGTTTCCTCGCGAGTGGATCACGTGTCCTATCGAAAAAGGTCCTCGAGAATAACCATCAACTTTCATCGATACGATCAATCGTCCGTCTCTAAAGGCGAGAGCAAGTCGGAGGCCACGCGATCGAGCGTTAATTCCGAGCAAAATCTCCGACCACTGCCACCACCAGCACACCACCGCCGATAATGCGATCATCAGAAGCGTCTTTGGACTCTTAGGGGGAGGAAAACGCCGAGCGCATATCGGTTCCCTGGTTTCATCGGGCTCTCCAACGAGAGTACACCTATAATTTGTAACGTGGCTCGGGTACCGGCCTAATGGAAAAATGCGTTCCGGCCAATTTTACGCGCAGCCGTCAGGCCAGGTTGTTGGCCGGTGGAAGAGGAAGAGGAGGTGAGCAAAAGTAGAGGCGAACTGGCGAGGAACAGGGGACGGGGACGAAGGAAACGCGCGACTGTGCGAAAGATGGTCGATTGGACCTCGGGACGCATTTTGGCTTTAACCCTTGATCGCGTTAAGGGTGGTTCTGTGAAGTCTTTCGTCAAGGGTATCAAAAGAAGAGAGAGAGAGAGAGAGAGCTAGCAAACAGATTAAACTCCTAACAAAAGAGTGAACGATATAATAATAATAATAATAATAATAATAATAATGAGCAGCTGCTGCTCTGCTATGAAACCCTATTTAAAACAATATCCGGTAATTAAAGATATAAAAGGTAATTACCTATAGAAAGAAATAATAAAATTTAAAAAGGAACAAAAATAGGCTTGTGGAAAGCAATAAAGAATACAAGAAAAAATCACACGTGAACCATTCTACTTGGCATATATTAAAAGCGGAAATGCGCCAAACGGCGGCTTCCGCAGCGAAAGGTGTTACGGAAACCGTGAGAGGATGAAAGAATGAGGATCAAATGCAACGCGACTGTCGATGTCAGCGCCCTGCGTTTTGTAGTTTCCGTTTGATTGACAGCAAACGACAGGGGAATATTTAATATTTTGTATCTCGTACGGACGCGCAGTTGGACATATTTACAGGGCACGGACTTTTTCCCACTCTCCGTTCCCGTGTTTACGTGAGTGCGATGCGAATCATTATGGGATCGCGTGCAGCGCGATGACCGGAGCAAGAGGGATGATTAACGGTTACGCGGCGAGCTCAGCTTTCCAAAGACAATTATTTAACTCGTCAATATTGAACAGCGTTCAATTAGAGGCGAATTGAAATGAACACCGCGAACGCTGATACAGCGATACCGCGTCGGTTTTAAATCCACCCCCGTAACAGCGCTGCAATCCGTAAATGAAAATCTGTCGGCGGGATCGCGGAGCTGGTACACGCGCGTGGGATATCGAATAACATTTATTTGTCGAAGGGACGGCCGCGGAACGGGAACAGGATATTTTCCCTCCTGGTATATATCGGCGCCCTGTTCGCTGCAACTCTTGCGCCCGTGTATCGTGAGTGTGCAAGGTAGTGTTGTTAAAATGATCTTCGAGCCGTGAGCTTCGAGAGCTCGAGTCGCTGTTCAAACCCTAAAGGCTCGAACCCTTAAGGCTCGAACCTTGTAGCCTTTAGAGATCGAGCCTTTAAAGCTCGAGTCTTCAAGCTCGAAGGCTCGAGTCGTATAAATTGTATATAGTGAAGTGATGTACAAAGCTCGAGTTTTGGAAGTCTTTTTATAACTTTTATAATGTTTCTGCTCACTATATTCTTTCTTTAAACGTTCCTCAACACGAAACTAAATGAAAATGATCGATATCGCTAGCGTTATGTACTTCGGTTCTCTTGACGATTAAAATAAAATCGGTTAAATCGCTTTTATGATCTGCTCATAATTTTATGTTGAGAAACATTCAAACCAAGAATGTAGTGAGCAGGAACACTCTAAAAGTTATAAGAAGACCAGATAATATATTGAAATTTATATTATAGTGATTGTGTTGTTGTTTTTGTGTTTTATCATAATTTTATCAAAGAGTTTTGTTACAAATGACTACAATTACAAAATAATACTATTATATAGTTTTGTACTTTTATTGTATTATTAAAACACGGATCCATCCAATTGGTGGAACCATTAAAAAGCATCTTTCTATGTGTTTAAGTTTAACGTTTTACAATAGTAGTTGCGCAAAATAAAATATAATATCAAGGACTTGGAGTTAACTTCATTACTATTAAACACATGAGCCTCCAGCTTCGAGACCTTGAGCTTCATATGATATTAGCTTTAAAGGCTGAGTCTTTAAGGTTAAGGTTTAAAGCTTCGAAGACTCGAGCTTTATACAACAGTAGTGCAAGGTGACGAGAACGATATTTCGGAAACTAACAAGGAACATCGCTGGAATAATCAACCGCAATTTTGATAGTCACAAGCAAAGGAGCAGCGTTGCCAGGAGAAATTCCCTCTGTTGGAAATACTATGACATCACATTAGCCCCAGTACCACTCTACACCTATCATGTATCTCCCTTGCATCACGTCACTTAAGTTACGTCCCTCACTACCATCCGCCTTTTCTCTTTTTCCCTCCATTTGTCAAAAGATTGACCTAGGGTAAAGGACCCAATTACTGCCACCTACCCGATTACTGCCACCCTCAGCTGTTTTACGTAAAATAACGAATAAATCTTGTGAAATGATGCATAAAAAAAATTTAGCATACAGTTGAAACTGTTACTGATACGATACAAACAACAGCACTTCATTTTTTCTTCGATAATTTGGATAAAACGATAAAAAATTTTAAGCGGATATTAGGAGAGTGAAAACGATGACTTCTCCTTACTAAGGTCGGTATCATATATATTAGCCGGTGAGTTTCGTGAGGGGTATTCTCCCTCCACACAGTTTGCCTGCCTCGGTGCTCCTTTTCTCAACGTTTTCTGACTCGCTCTCGTTCCATCTCGCTCTCGCCTTCGCAGAACAAGAGTGAGCCAGAAATGGTGGGGATAGTGCCAAGCTTCTGGGGTGTAGACCAAACCGAGCTGTCAGCGTAGAAATACACACATCAGAATAGGTGTGCGTTAGCTACGAAAAAATTCAGGAGCTTTATTGGTTAGAACATTGATACTTTCTCGATAGCTTCATCTCGTATTGGTCTACGCATAGCTTCGTAACGCACACAACTATTACGCTAAGAATAAATAACAGCCAAACGGCTAGGTTCAGGTGGAGCCGAGCAGCGTTCCTCTTACCCCACCATGCCCTGCGAGGGCCACGCAACTCCAACTGACAAATCCACGATCGTCAGATGGTGGTGGCTGATTTCTCCTCGATCGCTGTTCCCGAAAACGAATTCACCGGCCAATATATTTGATACCGACCTTAGCGAAAGAGAAAACAAGGCGTTAAAGCAAATGCTGTAAAGCAAAGAATGTTTTAAATAATATAAGCATCATAGAAAGTAATAAAGATCCGAATTCAACGATTCATTAAGTCTTTTTACTTATTAATTGGGTGACAGTGATTGGTGCAAGTGCTTCAAGCACTTTGGTATTACTGTCATAGCAGTAGTTGCTCATGTACATGAGACGATATAACAGTATTAGGTTAGCTGGCAGTAATTGGGGTGTCAGTAATTCAGTCAAATACATTTGAAGGGTGTCAGTAATAGATTCCGAAATATATTTTCGAAATTGATGAATTTATACATAAAAATCGAAGTTTTAAGATCCACCAAATTGTGTTCATCAACATATTAAACAATAATAAATAACAAGAATAACATATACTTTTAATCTATAAGTACAAAACTATAAGACAATGTCAGCGTCAACACTTAAAGTGTCAGTAATTGGGTCCTTTACCCTATTCCAATATACTTCATCTTATGCTGAACTCGACCACGCAACAACCACGACTTCTCTAGCATCCTTGGGCCCTCCACCCTGCCCAGACTCCAAGCACAATCCACAAAATATTCCCCTTCGATTAATTTTCGAAGACAGTCTCTCCCAAAGAACAACGATACGCAAAGCGATACGTCGCCACCCGTGGACGTGGCACGGCGAGTAGAAGGAGGAGCAGGGAAGCTGGCGCGTATCGCAGCACTCTGTTCATCGTGAGCGAGTAACGAGCCAAGCATTCTCGGACGTAAAGATGTCTCGGCAGTCGGCTCGGTTATATCTTCATTATAAGGCCGGCAGAGTTACGTACTGGCGCGCCGCGCCGCGGCGGGGCCTCGTGCTGCTCAAAATTATGCGCCGCCCGCAGTTATCATTGCCTCCAGGGTCAGCCGTACGAATAATTGGCTTCCACCCATGTAATACGCTCCGCAACGTACGTACGATAGACGCATGTCTGGTCCGAGTTTGCGTCCCACGATCCTGCCTTCTAAGCGAGCCACCGCTGCCCCGTTATCGAATTAAAAACCTCTACAGAGACTGGCTAACGGGACGCTGATTCGTCGGATTAAATTGGAACTCGCGTTGCTTCCGGCCCGCTACCCCCGGGGAACGTTCCGTCGGATATTGGGGCCGAGGTAATCGCGGGCACTGCGTCGACAGGTCGCTCTTAAACTATCAACGATCGAGCTGCGATACTGCGTCGAAGACGCGAAGCGGATTGAATTGCATGGTGCGATTTGCACATAGGTGGCGCCCCTTAAGGGGGTAGGTTACCCTCAACAGCCCAAAATCAGGCCCTTCAAACGCATATTCTAAATCTAAAGTTATGAATGAATATAGAGATAATTTTTGTTTAAATTTTTAAGCGTCATTTCGTTGACTTTAATGCGCAAGAAGAAAATTTTAAATATATTTATAGGAAAAAAGTTATAAATATAAATGTGAGAGCATGTACGCGATGCACCGTTTGATGGTGAACACGATTCCGGACAGGTGAATTACCTAAAACATAAACTAAAGGCATTTTTATAATCTGTAAGACAGTCTCCATCTTGTGCAGGAAGCAAAATTTTGATAAACAAATTAATACAATTTGTATGTTGATGTTTCTGGTTTTATTCTTTTTTGTAGGAAAAATATTTTTATCTTTTTTTTAAGAATTTATATTGAAAATGTGCTCCCAATACACGGAGGGGAATGGTTTCCTGCAGCTCGCTGTAAATTTTCATTCAAATCGGTCGAGCGGTTTTTGAGATTTTATGTTCACCGTTTTGGAAAACGTAGTTTCTGGGAAATCGCGTTTAAAGTTGGACATCGTTATACGATCTCATGTGCAGGCTCCTACATTTTTTACTGTAATTCCTTCGATTTTTGGAATTTTGGGGCCCGGTTGCGTTTAAAATACGTAGAAAATATGTAGCTAGCGGAATATGCAAACATCCTAAAAAACAATTTTCGAAAATTTTTAGGGTAACCTACCCGCTTAAATAGACTCCGAAATATAGAGACCTCGGGGTGTCGACTTTGGGCGAATCGGCTAAGGCGGCTGGCCAGCTCGCAGTGGATCCGAATATCGTGGGTTCGAGTCCCCGCGTCCGAGAATCGTTTTTTCTCCTACATATATGAAGAATCAGATTCATAGTGATGATTCCAGGGAAATTTGTGTGACACGGTGATAAGAACAATTGCTACCTACGCTTGTGTTCTTCGCGCTGGATATTCTCGTTGATCGAAGGGCACCCTTCGAACCACCGAGGGGACGCGAAAGTGTATTAACAAAAGATATACAATCGACGGGTTGTGCAAGCTTTCGCGCCTAAGATCCAACATCAGGCTACCCATAAAGCCAGTCCAGTGCAGGCAACCGTCGAGCTCATCCGGCCCGGCCGCCACGAATCCGCGACATCGTTCGAGGGTACCGAGGCGTGCCAGAGGGTAAGGAAACGGGGGCCAAAGACGGCGCAAGAGGACGATCCTTCTTCTTCTTCGTATTCCTCTTGTTCGGGGTGCCTCGAACCGCGCTGGAGAATGCAGATACATAAATTCATGAGCGGAGTAACAAGCGGTGACGCCACGCTAGCTTCCGTGCCGCGGCGAGCCACGGTCGCGCGGCAATCGTATTCATGAACCGACACGGTAATTAGGGACACTAGCTCGCCTCGCAGCCGGAAGTCGCCGCGGTGAATCCTCCCTCCGCGGCGACTGGAACACCGCCGGAAATACTTATGCATTCCGTTCGTTTCGTAAGAAAACGCGAGCGCTCCGCCGAATGGGCGCGACTCCGCGCGACCGTCTGCAAGCCGAAAGTTCGATAAACTCCTCCCTCCCCCTTTCTCTCCGCAGCCCTGGCGAACAGATGGAGAAATTGGAGAGAGGCGTGCGGAGGATTCCGGGGAAAGTGCCTAGATTCTTTAAGCGCCTCCATATCCACCGATGCTATCTGGAATTATAGGTACCACTCGCGGCATGAAAAACAGGTGTAAAGTAATGCACAAGTGGTTAGCTTCCTGGCTCGCATTCGACTCGTGAAATCCCACACTGCGGAGGACGCGTTAATCGACGGTCCACGGTTTGCCATTTTATCCACTGTGCGAAGAACGCTCCTTTCCGTTTCCCTGGATCTTCGCTGAATTCTATTGTACAGGCTTCCCTGCAACGATTCCACGCGACAATCGCGATTACCATTTCCACAGCAATTAGGACGGCGCCTGTTATCTATGGATCTGAAATAGGAACGTCGATATCTCGCAAAGGACAGCCTGGTTACAGGCAGGAATCACGTTTAGTCGCGTTCACCGGTTCCCGAACGTCCCCGGCCGACTCGCAAGCGTGGCGACGAACAAAAGAAACCAGCGCGACTTAACATATTAGCGTTAATTAAGGCAATTATGTCTCCGCGTAGCGAGCATGAGACTGTGTCCGCTCTGCGCCCCGACTCATCCATATTCAAGCAGTCGTTTCCGACTTGGAGTCGAGCGTCGCCTCCGCAGCCGAGCGTCGTCGTCTTCTTCGCCTTTCAAGCGGTGCTGAGCGTTGACAGTCGTCGTGGGACTGTCCCGTTCACCTCCGCATTAACGACCGAGGCCATCGGCAAGGTAATCCTCGGATTTTCATATTCTTAAGTAGGTATTCGTTTTCCATATTGGTTAGCAGTGGTACGCGATGCGTCCTCAGCCCAGCTTTACAAGATTCACAGTTATCCGCGTTTCGACAATTAGGACCCATTCTGGCTCCCTCCTTTCAAGTAACAGGCTAATAACACCTACATACTTCGACGTTCTACGAGATAAAACGAAAGCCGTCTCATGGATACACCCCGGGCATCCACTGATCATCGATCCTCGAATGCTCGACGTATCAGTGATTACAAGCAGGCACAGTGGATACTCCCGGCAGCAGTAATAGCGCGGCAACGTGGAGACGTGGTGCGCAAAAAAGGAGGAAAAAGCGTAGGAAAAGCGAGGCAGGTGGAGGAAAAGGGGAACACAGGGAGCGAGGGCGAAAGGAGGGGGCGGCGTGGGGGGTCGGGAATGAGAGAGAGAGAGAGAGAGAGAGAGAGGGAGAGAGCAGAGTCGAGGTTGAGTCGAGTCCGTGAGGAGAATGAAGCAGACAGAGGAGTTGAAAGGGGAGAAGGGTGCGCGAGGCTGGCTAGGTCGACTGGGTATAGATAGAGTCCAAGGGGGTGGCTGGACGGAAGAGGGCGAAGAGGGCGAAGAGGACAAGAGAGCGAGGGGGAGAGAGGGGAAAGGAGAAAACCGGGCACGTCTAGGTTTTGCTATGACCAATGGCAGACGGGGACACAGCGCGCGCCGTTCGTATCGATCCAAGAGACTACGTTGGACTCCGTCGAGTACCTCTCTTGCCCAGGTCACCTCATCCGTCCTCCGCGGATCTTCATCGTCCACCTTTTTCACCCCCTGCCCGATGCTATTTTACCCACTCGTCTCCCTTCCAATATATCCAGTCTTTGCCTCCATCTTTTCCTACTTGAACCATGAAACCATATAGGTTGTCGAACAGTCTCGAGCGATTGTCTTCGTCCCTCTTCTGTTTCGCTGGTGTACTGGGTCAGCGACCTTTGGTCCCTTCGTGGAACACTTGTTCCGAGACGTAGCTCGGGACGAGAATGAGTCTGGGGACTCGCTGAAGCATCGACTACTTGATTCGGTGTCTAGGTCTCCGTCACTCACTGATACGGGACAAAATAGGTGCGAGGATCTTCATCCACGTGCTTCAGAATTCTAGCGAATGCAGTGGATACTGGAAATTAGACTAGGTACAGCACCTATTCCGCATTTTCTCTTGCATTTTGTCATTTTGAACCGTGCAGTTGCTCGAGGCGTTCTCCAATTCCTTGGAGGGAGGATGCATCTTGAAGGAGGAAGAGTGGAGGGCACTTAACCTCGCGGTAGAGAGGGCGCCTGCGCGAGACCCTCGACAGGATTCAGGCTAGGTCCTCCCTGCTCGAGGACACGACGGATCGAGGGAAAGAGCGAGCGAGGAGGGTTGCAGCGCTAGGGAGGGAAAGAGGTGCAGCGTGTCACCGCGAGCGCGTGTCGCCTGCCGTGGTGACACTCTACTGGACATGCGTACTCTTCCGACCTATCGTTGCTGGGGTTATTAAAATTTTCGAGCCAATGAACAGTCGCGGAACGACTGTCGGGGCTGCGCCCTGGGAGGACTCTGCTCCACTCTGTTCCCCGAGGCTCAAGGAGGGATGTGCTTGACACGGAGCAAGGACCAACAGAGAAATACGCTTTAAAGCAACCGTGACAGAAGCTCCGCTATCGGGTGCAGAAGTAACAGCAGCCCTGAGCAGCTAGAGAAAGAGAAACGCAGAGACAGAAGAGGAGGAGTCCTCGCGGGCTTGTCATCGCGAGGGATCAGGAGGCAAGGTTCTGCACGCGATCGTCGGGCCGTTCGTTACGTTCGCCAGCAGAAGGGAAGGAAATGGGCGAGCAAAGAGGGAACGCGGAGAGAAAGAAAGAGAACGGGAGGCGGGGTGGCGGAGAACTAGGATGATTTTATGGTCGTGCCAGCCGGAGCAGGGTCGTTGAGTGGCGGTTTTTGTTGGTAAGCTCGGTGGACTGGGCCCCGAACCATCCAGCATCTCTCCTCCGTGTAACGCCCACTCCATTATCTCGGTGATGATGAGTGCGCGGGCGGGTGGACCTCGTAACACACATCAGCAGAAGGATTACCCTTCCTTCCAGCGTCTCCTGCCACCTCTGCCTTCTACTCTCTCTCTACCCCCTCGGCCCCTTCGCTCACCCTCCCGATACATCCTCCTACGTGGGCTAATGGGCAGAATGATTTGCGAGCAAAAAATAAATTGCTCGGGAATTCTTCGATGACGGAACCGGGAGGATATCGTCCCACTGAGGCCGACTCGATCCCAGATCGCGCTTTCTAGAGCACTCGATTCAAGTGTTCCCTACTCATCTACGTATCCGAAAGCCAGCTCTATGCACCACTTTGCTAGAGGCCCCCGAGAGAAGGAGCGCTTTTCGAGAGCAGCGATCTCGGCGTTACCGGATCTGGCATTTCGCAAGGTTGTCACGTAGCAGCATGAACGATGTCGGGAGCTGGCGGATCGACTTCCAGGAGGCGCGTCGTCCCGGCGACCCGGGACAATCTTATCTTCCGCGGAAAAAAATCGAGACGTCGGTTCGCGTCTTTGTGAACTTCTGGACGGGATATACATAACTGCCGTGGCCGTATCAGGTTTTCTGGGCGGCCGATGCGGGGGAGATAGGGTATGTGGCGGGCTTATGCGTAATCAGACCCGTATCCCCCACATATTAACGAGCCACGCGTGTCCGTGCACGCCCGCGCGGCTGTATGCTCTCGCATGCGAGCTCGCAGATTCGCATCGCGTACACGGGCAGCGACAAATCGGCTTGCGGAATGCCACATGGCTGAAGCCGCGGTATTTTTCATCGAGAACGCCGTCCTGTCCTCTCCACAACGCCTTGGGATCTCTTCTCAACCCTGCGCAACAATCGGCTGCGCGTAGGGAGTTTTTAAACAGAGTAGGGGGTGACAAGTCAGGAACAAAGTACACGAATTTTCTCAGTACTATTTTCTCGGTACTGTTACGATTTGGATGAAGGGAAGGTTACTCTAGGGACTTTTTCTCCGTCCACGGACTCTGGAGTAAAATATCCACGCCTTTTACAATCAGAATTAGAACACGTGAGGTTTTATTGATTTCCTTAGGGTTGGCTGGAAGGGTTTTTATATAAAATTAAATAATTGTATGGCGGGGGATGAATGAAGGGGTTCACGTGAGATTCCAAGCGTTGGAATTTTTGGTCCTTTTGGGTGATATGATACCGTCAGATATGTATAAGTAGTAGATAAAAGTTCCTATTGTTAGTTTAAAGAATATTATAACATTGTATTGAATACAAATTTATGTAAATTTTATTTTCGTCATTAGTCACTTTTGTGCCTCTCATTGTGAACTTTGAGGGGTGGTTTCACCCCTTAAATATGAAAACGAGCTGCTATAAAAAACACGTAGGGGGAGTAGGGGCATGATGGGGAAGCTAAGGAAAAATGCAAATAAAGTGATGATTGTACCTATTAATTAAGTCTTTATTACTCCAAATACAACAGTTGTATAAGTTACAACCTCCCTTATAGTTACTATAAGTTAATGATTTAACATTTGTTTGCACACTTCGGACTATCTGTGGTCAGGCGTCTAAGTTATTAAACTTTACAAAATAGATGGAAAAAACCGTCTTGCCCCTACCGTGGGGTAAAATGGGGTACCGAAATGATTTGCCTAAATATTTGATAAATTCGAACTAAAAAAAAACGAGAGTTATTTGAATTAAATTATAATAGAGAACGATGACGTTGCTTAATCTCACATGAACAACCATGATACGGAGAATGATGGGGTACCCCGACCTAACCCCTAATGGGGTTAGATATCAAGGACCCCATCTTGCTTCAAAGCATCGTTTTCCAAAGATTAATATATTTGTACAACAAATAAAGAAATATTGAAATTTTGAATATGTCACATTAAAATAGATGAAATGGAGATTATCATAGGAGAAAAATAATAGACTTACCGTTCTTAAATATATATTTATTTCAAATCCTTTTATCACACGAAATAACATCGACGCAACACGCAAACGGTTCACAGCTATAAATAAAAAACGCGTGCTCTCCCACTCGCTTTTGCCAGCGACCACACTATTATAACACATTGGCTTCCTAATGATGTATTTGTCACGTGCCTAGCATCTTTTAATTAGGGTTCAGGGAGATACCCCATCTTACCTCGCTACCCCGTCATGCCCCTACTTCCCCTATCTTATTTTTCGGTTCTTTAAAACATATCCAAAAACCAAAGCAATCATAGGCGGACACCTAAAAACCTCTCCTTGCCAGTGTTGCTGGTTCTTTAGGCCCCCGAGTCTTGGACTCTTGCGTTGCACCGGTGATAAAAATATGTAGTTATTCTAACAACACTCGACCAAAGTTGCTCCAAACAAACGTTCCCCACGATTGGAGCATCCAGCGATGCAGTTGCTGCTGGCACTAGCGCAACACGGTTAACGCGAGTCAGACCGTGCCTTGGAATAAAGGCAGCGCTAAAACGATCCTCCGCTCCGAAGCGCGGCGAAACCGCGGCCACCATTTGCATGAGAGAGCAAAATCGTGGGTCGCGCAGCGTTCTATGGATTTCCATAGTTTAATTCCCGCCCGGTATTTGGACTGCAGCGGTTTCTATTAAAGCGTCCAGGGCCGCGGCGGAGGAAAAAAGAGAGGCGGAAAGGTCGGACGGCTGTGTATTATTCCGTGAATATTACATTTGTGACTTGGCGCCGCCGCCGTTGGGGGGATACTGCCGTTGGTTGTTGCGTTTGCTACGCGTTTCCTAATTTCCTTCGGGAAACGCCGCGAATAATGTCGCTGGTGGCTGTAGCGCGCGCTCCCCGTGCATTATTCACGGGATACGGAATTGTCTTTCCCTTTTTTTCCCTCTTTCTTACCCCGCAGGTGCATGTGGTAGTAGAAATGTTTCTGTTCGGTCGCTAAAAGACATGACCCGTCCAGGGAATGGACACTTAAGCTGCGTGTCTGTTAAAATTAGTATTTACAAATCGTTATATAATCCCCTGAATATTATTACTATAAGCGAGCTGCTTCATTACTGAATTCATACATCCCGGAACATAATTCTAGCAATGTTTGATAGTTACAAGCTTCATTAATAGTCTGGCGCAGAATTGAACATAAATTTCTAATGAATTAATGAGAGGTATTCCAGTGAATGAACAGGATAATAACAAAGCTTAGATGTTCAATGTATTTAGAAGATTTCTGTGTGAATATTTTTTCATTATTGTCTTGAAACTTTATTAGTCTTATAAGATCATAATTATGCATAGTTGAAATTCGGTTCCTGGGGTGGGTTGGTTATCCCTATCCACACTGGCAGCGAAAGTGTTAAGAGAGAACAAATTTGAGAATAAATTTCAACGTGAAGAGTGATTTCATTCATTCACTGGACAGGTTCCCTTGCAGCCGCTTTTCGTCAAAGGTATTCGTATTGATAGATGAAGGTACCTACTGGAATATTAAGCATTGATATCAATATCGCTGCGTAGAACTTCGATACTCAATGGAACACTACACAGAGAAAAAGAAAGCGTTAATGGCAAGCGGGGCTCGCTACAACAGCACGTTTCCCAGTTCGCGGGTACCACCCGCGCGTAAACACGTATTAAGGCATAAAAACAGTTTACGGGTAGCATCTTTCGAAGGATCTCATATTTCCACGGACCGTGGGGGGGGGGGGGTTCGTCTTGAGGGAGTGTTGTTCTGGAGGCTGGAACACCAAACTCTTGCCTTCATTTTGTCCTAAAGCGACAAGCTTTAATATCCTGGCCCCGGTCGTTTTACTCGTTGCCGGTGTTGCTCCCATCCCTCTCCAGCATCATCCCTTTCTCGCCCCCGTCCCAGCTCGCTCTCTCCCTCCGCGCGCTACGTACTGCGAGGTGAAACTTTAATACAATTTCATTTGGCTCTCGCTGACAAACTCTCTCCCATCCCCCTTCTGTTCTTCCGAGAAACTTCCCTTCTCGTCGCTTCTTTACTGCCTCCCGAAGGCGGACTATTTATAACCTTAACCCTCCGGCGCGCACCTCCCAGCCCGCTCCGCGGAAAATGGTTTGTTCTGACGGGACACCAGCCGCCAGGATGAATCGTGCCCTACCAGGCGGCGGATATTAATAATTTCGCGGGCTATTAACGCGTTTGCCCGTCGAACGGCTCGCGATTTCGGTGATTAACGCTTCGCGATTTCGGTCGGGTATATTTCATATCTCATATTCCTGTGTTGAATTAGTTTTAAGTATGGTTAGTATTAGTACACGTGGTACTAATAAATGTTTAGTTTATTTTATGTTATGGTTAGGCCTACTAACAGTTTTTTTACTGCTGCCTCGCCTTTACTCGCCTTTACTTTCTCCTTGTACTTTACCATTGTTTTACGAGTAATAAAGACGAAATAATAATAATAATAATAATAATAATAATAATAATAATATAGGATGGATTCGATGTAAAAACTTTACATTTTTCTCTGGATCGGTTGATTTATACCAAAATTCCATCCATGGGCGTTCGCAGCGAGGGGCAAGGGAGCAGTTACCTCCCCCGTGGCTTGAGAAAAAATAGCTTATTTTAAAAACTAATTTTTTTTTAAATTCATATTAAAAAAGTGAATATTTAAAATTTTTTAATTAAATTGACGCTATAATACGCTACGTACTTGCGACCATCTCCGCAATATAGTAGGTACTATTTAACTTAATATAACCCCATTGTAATTTGTGTACTAAAGGGTTTCACCCGTTGATTTAAAAAAAAAAACAATAATACTAATAAAATCGTTCAGAAATAATATGCAGCTATTGATGAATGTAACGGAATTCTGTTGCTCACTTTCGTTAAGCGATCCTGCGAGGGATTCCCTTTAAGGGAAAGTGTACCCCAGTTTGCGAAATCGCTGAGCTATTAGGTAACAATTTGGAAGGCAGGGTGGTCGGTTATTGGCGGTGGCCTGTTCTAAAAAAATTGCTGCGTCAAGGTGGGAAATCGATGCGTTCGGGATATTAAAATTTGACGGCCTAGCGGAAGTGCGTTATATTCTTCGCGCCCCTCGCAGCCCATCGGTCGCCACGGTTTTATGCCCCCGCTGGAAGACAGAGGCGGGCTGCGCGAGAGGAGGCTCGGGTGGACGTTAAACGCTTTTAAAATTTAACTTTCCGACGAGTTATTCCGGGGCTCGCGCCGCACGGAAATCTCCGCGAGAATTTACTTTCTTTCCGTTTCGCCTGGCAACACAACAGATTGCCCTGGGAAATTGCCCTCCCTCCGAGTCTTTGCATATTTCTGACGTTTACGCTTCATCGCGGTCCCCCACGATGGCTCGCAATCCGTTTAACAAGATTTTGTAGTCATTCGACGACGGAGATGCCCCCGTGAAACAAAAGGGTCACTTCATTGCGCTAAAATGACGTTGACAGGGGGCATTTATTAATTAATATCGGTTTAAGTTCCTCTTCTGCCAAATCCAGTTCTGTTTATCAACGTTACAAGTGTTGGAAAGTATCATTACCAACTTGGAAGAAAGAAATAGAGTGCCATTTCGCTACCTGACCTTACAAGGGACATCACCCAGCTGTTACACACAGATTTTTATGAGGTTTACGTAGATTATAGTTCCCGAAAAAATATTTGACAACTATTTTTGTCGATCAGCAAGCTTCCATATCTGGAGTGTGAAATCAGCCCTCAAATTTGGGGGGAAAACAGGTTTGTCTCAATATTTCGGAAACTATGTATTACAGAGAAAAATCTTTTAAACGAAATTAAAGTATTTTTTTACAACAAATTTAGCCATGTAATTATATTCGTAATTCATCAATTTGGTTAAAAAATATGCTAAAAAATAGTAATTTTCCACTGAATCTGATTACGTGGCTGAATTTGTTATAAAAATATATACCATTTTCTTCTAAAAGATTTTTCTCAGTGGTGCACAGTTTCCGAGATATTGGGACAAACGTGGTTTTCACCCCCAATTTTATTGGCTGATTTCCCTAGATATGGACGTTTGCCGATAAACAAAAATACGTGTCAAATATTTTTTCGAGAACTATAATGAACCTAAACCTCATCAAAATCGGCGTGTAGGTAACAGTTGGGTAATGTTCCTCGTTAAATAGCTAAAACGGCGGCTTAAACCTAAGCCTAAATCTAGAACTATTTCTTTCGTCTACTTAAAGTAACAAATGTTAAAAAAAAAGTCACACACCAGAGACATTTCACAATTAAGGAACACAAAAAGTGGCCACCTCTGAAGATTTTAGAAACGATCTTCACCCATTCTAGTAGCGATTAGGTTGGCAAGAAGTGACCGGAGAACACATTACCGGATCCCGTGTCCCTATAGTTTCTACCCAGCAAGATTCAGAGTAATGACTGTCCCAGAGCAGTGCTTATAAAACAGCGTGCACCTCGAGCACGCACACGACAGTTTGTCCGCGGCTGAGCCGTTGCGGCAGAAAACAGCGAAACGTATCATTAAGATGGAAAGAACACACGTGACGGGGTTTTAATGCAAGCCAGGAGAGTGTGTTCGCACCTATTTCACCAAGTCTAATAAGATCCGCGTTAGGCTTCCTTTTTGCAGGAACGTTGAAATTACAGCTCGTCCATAGAGGCGCTCACGGCTCGCTCTTCCGTAGGAGCGCAGCTGGACGTCTGTATCTCACGTTTCAATATATCTCAATTATATCGTAAATAAAATATGACCGGCTAGTTGCGTGCGCCCGGTAAATTGGCAGCCGAGGTGTCCGTTAGCGAACCTGTTCTCCTCTCCCTTCTCCCCCCCCCCCCCTTCTCCCCCGGCCCTCCCCGTAACTTTCAGTATCGAGAGTAGTTTTTGCCCTTAAATCGATTTTTCCCTCGACACACGATACCCCGGCGAAAAGCCGTATCCTTTTCTCCGAGGATCGGCTTCTTGCCGCGTCGGTCCTCCCTCCGGTTGCTTTCGTGGGTTAGCATTAGGCGATGATTGATTAACAGCGAGGGGTGTTATTAACTGGCAAATTTATCTTGTATCGAACTCGGATTAGCAAACTACTCAGTCGTTGCGCAACGGGATGTTCGTCCGGCGAGGACGGGTCCGCGGGTTCTTCCGGATGCGCTGCAATATTCGCAGGAAGCAGGGTGATAGAGTGGACCGCGCGAAGAGGTGCAATAAAAACGAGAGGGAACGACGCGAGGGTCAGAGAGGAGGCTTGAGGGCCACGCGCGTATGCTGGACACCTGGCATCGCGCGATCCGTAATAGCTGCATAAATTTCAAGTAATAAACGGCGACGCTGTGTCCGCCGGTGCTGATGCGATTCCCTGAAAAGGCTCTCCGGCTAATCGCCGCCGTTGAGTGAGTTGTTACGCTGCCCGCCGCTTTTCCCGCCATTTCCCATCGGCCCGGATTTTTGCGCGATCGCGATATTCGTTAATTAAACGATCGATGGTCGGCGGCCTGTGTAATCTTCCGCGCGGCCTACCGCTGATTGCGTAATTAGTGGGTAATTATTGGGTTCTGTGTTGAGCTCTCGGATTCTTTCGCAACCACCGCCGAGGACAGCTAGGGTGGATGTACCAGTAAATGAACACGTATCAGTGATTGAACATTTTTATTAAAACGAGGAAAATAAGTTATTGAAGTAAGCAAGTAATTAATTAGAGACTTCTTTTAATTTCTTGCTTCATAGCCAAACAAGCTTTGCAGCACGTGGATTCAATCGCGCTGCAAACTTAATTTTATAATAGTGTTTATTCGTTACCCTTAAGTGTTCACTTATTGGTGCGTTTACCCTATACGTAGCGGGGTTCGCGGCACAGCGCAGAATCTGCTAGACACGCGTAGAAAACCTTGGGACGCAGAAACATCTTTTAATTCCAGCCCGGCTGAGGGTCAGAGTATGATCGATGCGATCCGTTCGCGAAAGAGAGCTTCATTAAAAATGTATGAAAGGGACGGGGGTGGGAAGGCCTCGTAGGTATCCGAGAGCTGGATAGATAGATCCTAGATCGGGAGCGTGCGTCTCGACTACCGCGGCGAGATTTATCCTTAAGTAATCACAGGGTTGCTCGGTTAAGGATTGTTATTGGTGCATTTTAATGACGCCAGTTGAACAAAGGGGTGTTATTATTGTTGCGGTTTTGCGGTTGCCCGAGAAAATTAGCGGTTCGCCGTGGAAGCGCTCGCGAAGGGGCGGACGGGAAGGGCCAGGTAACCCTGAAGATCCATCTGTCACAGCGAGGGCGTTCGCAATTCGTCAGTCCGCCGGAGGTCGGACGGATTGAAAAGTTCTGCCGGGCGAATTTACATGCCCGTTCCACGCGAACAGATTTCTGCCATTCCTCTCCCCCGCTTGCCAACCAAATTGCATTTCGTTTCGCGCGGCGCCGCGGCTCTTCTGCTTGAAACTGGGGGAAATCGGCGGGGACGTGTTCCAGTAAATTAGCTTTCAGTTAAATGGAAATGGTAAATAATAATAGTAGTAACGGTTTTAATACACGAATCGGCGAGGTCCAGGATTTTTGCTCTTTTAACATATAGGGTGACCCGTCCAGTGAATGAACACCCCTTAGTGAATGAACGTTGCTCATATTATATTAAAAATTAAACCTAAGTAAGTACCTATCGCGCTCTCTTCACGTTAAAATTTACACAGTAGTTCTTTATTCAACTATGTTTTTCGTTAAGTTCGTGGTAAGTCTTGTTGTTGATTTTGTTAGATGGTCATTCATTGAACAGGTCACCTAACACTGTAGGGGAAACGTGGGGTAGTTGATCATCGGGGATACATGATCACGTCAGTTTTTTAATTAATATATTGGCAATTTGTGCCTGCTGTCACGTTATCGTGGTAATGTTTGCATTTCTGGTCTATTAATGCTATTTATTGATGAAATATTTAAGGTAAGTTTAGTTTTTCACCTTTTTCAAATCGAGTGCATTGAGGGATACTTGATCAGTATGTGAGGTGGGATACTTGAACAGGTGAAAAAGCCCCAGAAAAAAACATAGAACGGTTAATGAAACAGAAAAATACGTCAAAGAAAGTGAGAAGGAAAATCTTGTCTTCATCATCATCTGAATTAGATGATATCTAACAATAAGTGAAATGTCTCTTAAGAATGCATTTGTGTTGTTTTATGTCATAGAGTTTTATGTCATTCTTCGGTTTTATTTTTTCAGTAATTCTTTCAAGTTAGTTATAGTTTACTTTCCATTCATGATATTCCCTTTATTTCATGTTATTCACTAAGATAATAAATATTTTTTTAGAAAATAAATGTGTTATTTACTCTTAAAGTTCACTGATTAAGTCTCCCTAACCTTTTGATCAAGTCTCCCCTTTAGTGGGGGATACTTGTGCATAACGTCACTACCGGAAAATGTTTAAATTCAATCATTAAAATTAGTTTTCACCTCTCAAATTTGTACAAGTATATTGAGAATACTCTAAGAATCGCAACTTAAGTAATTAAATAGAAACAAAGCAAACCATTATTATTTTAATAAAATAGCAAAACTGTGATCAACTATCCCACCTTTCCTCTAAACCATAAAAAGAGGTTTATAAAAGCGTTCATGACCGTTGACTTCAATGGAACATATGTCGCGTTGAAAAAATGGGTTCACGTTAAAACTCGCGCATTATTAGATGACCCCTAATTTACAGTACGGTCCCAGCCGCATTTCAATTCCCGCACCTGCCATTTTGCCAGGGGTTGCTCCACTCGAGCTCTCCATCCCCGTTCGAAGGACGACGCTCACCTGCCGCGATGTTTCTCAATTATCACGAAATTATAATCCCTCCACTTCCCGAGAGTCGTGGGCTGCAGCCTAGAGGATTTTGAAAGGAATTAGAATAAAACTATTCAAGAACCAGATCTTTTAAATTTTAAATCGTCCGGACTTCTGGGTTCTTATAATTCATTCCAGCAAGCCCTTCGCGTCATCGCCAAATTTCAACCATACCCTGAAAACTCTCGTTATACTCTGCATTAACCCCGAACCGCCGTTATCGAGCCATATAATATTCCTCAAGTATAATCAGTCCCCAGGTCCCGGCGCGTCCATATTTCAGCGCGCTCCATCCTACATGATATATTCCCCGCTTCCATCGCCAATTATCATGATTAAAGAAGCAACAACGCCCAAGACAGGGCATCCCCAAAATCCACAAGATCATTCTCAAGCGGAACATCAGGCTCGAATCGAATTTCGGATTCCCGTGGAAGAGGAACACGATGATCGGACCACTGTGTCCAGGCTTAATTACAGACCACTAGGGTCCCGTCGATAATGCCCAGCCTCGAAAAGCGGCCCGTAAACGAGCGACGGTGTGCCCGTGGTCCGTAACGTCAGTCGTTGATTTATGTCCGGGAAATGGGTCGTGCCTGGGAGGCTAGACCGTCCTGCGCTTGTTTCATCAGAAAACGGTCAGGGCCCCCCCCCCTCCCCCTCCGCCCCTCCTCCCCCTCTCTATTAAAGGAGGGCGCCGCGCTGGTAGCGGAAAGTGGAGACGGCGCGCCTCGTGGCACCGCCAGACATCATAAACTGTTTATAAATCACCGGTATGTACCTGTCATAGGGTTTAACAGATGCGCGTGTGCGCGGCGGATGCAAAAAGCCCCGGGACGGATAGCCGTATCTGGCCGGCCACGAAGATCGTATCGTTTACGCGGATCCCGACTCGCGCCGACTCTAATGCACTCTTATGCGCTCTTATGCGCTCTCGTGCGGCCTGCAGTCGGGACCCGTGCCTAGATTTACGTCCGTGCCGTCTCGGGCGGAATTGGACACGGACGGGCCGCGGTTTCGTTGATACTGTTCGATGGCGACGATGAATCGCGGCGGGTGCGAGGCGTTCGAGTGTTCCGCGGGCCCGCTCAGGGGCCTAATCTGACTATTCCGCCGCTCTGGGCAAATATGAATTTTGAACTAATTATAAATATGTATAAATAATTATTTTCAAATATAGTTTTTGATGGTGAGTGAAATTTTTGGAGGTGTTTGTTGAATAACAAAAACCTAATACAAAATATTATTAAAAAAGAGTGAGCACTTTTATGGATTATTAACTTTAACTTTAATTTTAAGTTGCCCTGATTGCGCTCCCTTAGGTCAGGCCCTGGGCCCGCTTATGGGACGTATGGAACACTTGGGAACGGGCGAATTTGGCTCGCATAATGGTGCAGCGGTGCGTGCGATTCATGCATAGAAAATTATCGAAAGAGCCGTGTCATAGATGGATATCGCGGAAGAAGGTCGTCGCTGAGCAGGGGCTTCCTGGCCGGTGAGACTCGGCGGCGACTCGGCCGCAGGAATTCGTCTTAATCGCAAAAAAATTACACGCCGCGCTCGCTCGGTCGTCAGCGAATTGTGACGAATTAAATCGGGCCTGCGCTGTAACGTGACCGTACGGTTTTCACCGCGCGAAACGGCGAATTAATTCAGTTCGCGGCAAGTCACCCAGTAGATTAGCGCGGCGGCGGTGCGCGCCGTAAATTTTCGTTTTCTCGTCGCACATTATGTATTATGCATTCTCTGTCCACCGGCTTCCAGGCCGTATTTAGAGCTTCTTGACAATTATCTTTCCGGTGGGTAAGAAGCCATGTAATATTCATGCGGTGGAATCGCGCGGCCAGTGGACGAACGAAACGGTGGCGGCACACAATACCCGTAGATTCCGAGATTGCGCGCTCACCGTGACACTAATACCGGAAAGGAAACGGAGAAAATCAGTCTTAATTGGGACACACGCTTGGAAACGGCGACGGCTTTATTCCAGCTTATTCGGATGCACCTGACTCTCCTCGATCGGCGTCGCCCCGTTGCGAAGTCCACGCTGCGGCCAGCCGTTTCTTTCGCTCGGTACGTTATGGTAGGGCGACTGTTTTTTTTTCAGTATAGGGTAAATCCGGGAGACGCGGTCGGGTCGGAGAGTTGGTCGAGTCGCTATATTTCAGACTCTGTACGTAAAAATGCATTAAAGTGCAGACCAATTCCTTCTCTAGAAGCCAAACAGTTGAATGAATAGCGTCATTTCGCTTCCTTCTGTGTTTTTCTGGATTTATAGACTTTAAAAGGTAAATTGAGATTACATTTAACCTCTTTTGTCAAACAGCGGTGTACAGAATCGTATTTAAAATATACTTCTAAGTTTATTTTCGTTTAATGTTTGGGATAATAAGATAGTAGAGATATTAGGGGACAATGCAGCCAAATTATTTGGCCATATTTAATCTTCCTCTCAAAGCTAACGAGAAGACCATCTCTCGCTGCAGAAAGGTGAGATGGTCGAATTATGATTCTTTTATTATTTTTGTTTGTTTTTCATTTTTTATTATTATTTTATTATTCTTTTTATTTATTTTTCATTTTTTATTATTATTTTATTATTATTTTTGTTTATTTAGTTTATTTATTCACTTTTTTATTCATTTGCCTTACTAATCGTCAGTAGGTAGTTCATTTTTTCTTTGATGTGTTCTTTACTTGTTTAGTGTAAACAAATTAAATATCAATGAATCTGTAGTTGTATTCACTCATAAATAATTTTGCTCTATCCTTTGTTAATTTTCCATGAATAATTATGTGAGTGGTCTCTGCCATCGACGAAAACCATTTCTCCCGGCACCTCGGGAGAGGTGGTCAGATGTCATGACTTCAGTTTTCAACCCGATTTAGAGTAAATATTGTCTTAAAGCAATAAAATTCTGAACATATAGGTTCGTTCTGATAAAATAAGTAATATCTATATTAGTTTTAATAGCCATTTTATATTAGGTCGACCGCGTCTCCCGGATATACCCTAAGCAATTTAAACCCTTTCAGGTTTATTTAGCTACACAAATATGAACATGACTCAATAAATTGTCACTTGTACATCAGACATTCATAGAAATTAAATGCGTAAATTACACTCTTTGAGGAAAGCACATAGGTATATAATTCCAAAAACCATCTCCAAAAAAATTATGATTTTATCCAAATACTATTTTCTTTTCTGTACTACTACACTTAGCCCGTTTTTAATAAAATATCTCTACATTTTCCCGAAAATTGAGCCCCTCAGAACGTTTGCAACCTGGGCCTTTTTCTTAAATCCGCCATTAAATTACATACCTTAATATTTGGCGTGGCTATAAACATATCGATGTTCAGTGGTAGTTGGAAGCCTAATTTGTGGAGTGACTTTATTAGTTTGGATCTCTATGAGCTGTACAGCCCGCATTGCCAAATTACATGATTTAAATTTTCGTATTGGTAATAGCACTAATTAGGGTGGTTTACAACACCAACGCGGGCGAGGCAAGCGGCTAAATTGTAGTGATCAGCTCGTATTCTATTAATTATAACAATCGTATCTCTAAGGGCGACGGTTTTGGGTATAACGGAACTTAGAGCGAAATAGGAATGGTAACGGCGCGGTAGGAGGCTCGTTATTTGAAAAATGCCCACTGGATATTGTACCCCCGGGTTCTCCGATACGTATTTAAATATTCCCGAGTGCTGTGGCATTCCCTGGCTTTCCCGCTTGAGCGTGTAATCTCGAAACGCAGCCTCCGTCCGCGCGTTAATTACGAACCGATCGGCGGCTGGCATTAAACAGAAAATTCCTGCGCGTCGCGAGCGTAAATCCAGGAACTAATCTCCCTCGATACGAAACGGTTACCGCGGGCCCTGACTCCAGGGAGATAGGTAATAGAAGGTGTCGTGAGGTGGCAGCCAGAGGTCGAGCC
The DNA here is from genome assembly GCA_947577245.1 of Andrena bucephala. Classification (NCBI taxonomy): domain Eukaryota; kingdom Metazoa; phylum Arthropoda; class Insecta; order Hymenoptera; family Andrenidae; genus Andrena; species Andrena bucephala. Next base: position 79,492,233 of record OX387715.1, read on the forward strand.
ATACTTTCACGCCTATCAAGCTGGCCGGTGCGCGGCGGCTCTCGTTTCACGATTTCCCGTCGGAATTTCGTGCCCAGCCCGTGACAAGTCGCTCTTGGAAATGCTAATACGATGTCATTCACGCGGTTAACAAAATGCTGGCTCGCGACGGGGTGCCTTCACGCGGGAAACTCCTCGGCGCACGAGCCTTGATCGAGCAACGAGATCTCGCGTCAATCATAGCTTGCGCTAGTAAAGTTCTATCGAATAATCGATTGGCTGTTGCGAATAGAGTTGTTCTATGCTCGAATAATAGAACTCATCAACAAGTGACAAGGTGGTTGTTGGAAAGTGGATATTTTCAGTTTCCTTGAAGCCTTTCAGTAAAAATTTATTTAAATAAAAATTGTATTCGTTACGTACAACGGATAAAGATAAAGTATCTTTAATTCGATACGTTATATAAATAATTTTTCATTTAGACAGGGAATACCCAATTCTGCTTCCAGCCCAGACACCACGATATCCCTCGTCCTCTAATTTTGTTTCCCCGCTATCGCCTTTCCTCGGAACCGCGATTCCTCATCGAAGCATTAATATTTGTCAATTACCCCTGGACCCCCGATAGGAGTCGATTCATCGAGGACACGCGAGGATCCGCTTCCGTCGGGCGACAGAACAGAGAAAGCAATTATAATTCCCTCCCCGTATCGCCGGGCGTTATAATTGGAGCACGGGGCTCCGATAATGGAGGACCAAAGAAGATTAAGAATAGGACGGCTGGGCTAGGGGGGGGGGGGAGGGGGTGCGAGAAGGAGGGTAGGAGACGAACGACGGAGAAGAGAGAGACGCGTCGAGGGAAAAAGAATGAAGAAACGGCTGGAAGAATAGGTGGAGAGGAAAGAGAAGGAGAGACCCCTAGGTATAGTCTCGATGACTTATGTGGCTCTGACGCTATCAGCGAAGCGTCTCTAGAGTCCGGCTTCAGCCCCGGAACGGCGCTCCTCGTAAATCATTGCGATCCACCCACGCCCGTACCGTCCCGCTCGCCGCAGAGCTGGAGCCACAGCATCGAGATGCGATATGACAATTAACGAGGTCAAAAGGGAGGACCAGCTTTGCTCACGGAACGCTCGCGACTCCGCCGGTGCCTTCCCAACCAGCGCCCCCCTTATCAATCCTTTCCACGGCCGCGGGAATTTATTAGCGGCCGGAAACGAGGTTCCAGTGGGAAACGGGGACGATTATATCTGCCGTGTCGTTCGTTAAAAATTAGACGTCGAGTGTGTTTCTTTAACAGCTTCCCACCGAACCGTTGCTGTAGTTGGTTTTAAGCTATTCTTGAAACACGCGCAGCTTTTGACATGGGAGGACCAAGTCACACAGTAAAATAGGAAAATGATTTGGCGCCCCTAAGCTAACAAACGTCTGCCGCTATTTCTGTGAAACATCATCAAATACTTTAATTTAAAAGAGTTGAGAGAATTTTAATATTAATTCAATATGATGACTCACGTATGAGTTATTGCTAATTTGCTATATGAAAAAAAAAGTGAATTATTTTTAAAGTTGTCTCAAGCCTCTGTGTTTAAATCTTTCCCAATTTCTTTCGCTTAAAATTTGCCGCTCCTCAAAATTTGTCGCTCCCCAAAATTTGCTGCTTCCTAAAATTTGTCGTCCTCCAAAATTTGCCGCTGCCCAACATCATCCTTCCTTTTCGGTGTTAGAGAAAATAGACATTTTATTTTAAACTAGCTGTACCCAGCCACGCGTTGCTGTGGCTCAGTCTGGTGCGCTGTTTTAAAAAAAAAAACATGATTTTACCTGTCACAGGTGTGACGTCTATATAATAGCAGGTATATAAAAACACGCGCGTATTCGAATGCAACGTTGTGTCAAAATTTCAAAGCAATCGGTGAAGAACTTTCGGAGATTTAAGATTTTGCACAAACGAACATTTACATTTTTATTTATAGATATAGATATGAAAAATAAAAAGTTACAGGCAAAAACATTTTGCTATCTTTTTCAATTTCTTTCGCCCAAAATTTCCCGCCCCAGGCTGCAGCCTACTTAGCCTATATACAAATCCATCTCTGTAAAAGACATATTGAAGAACCAAAAAAGTAACAGAAAAGAAAAATTGTTTGATACTTCTATTGAAGTCCACCACAAGCCTGCAAAGTTTCAAAGAAACAAAATCTTCCGGTTACCAAATTCCCCTCGTCAGTGACACACTTGCACAAGCAGCACCGTGATTCCAGAGCAAACACAGACTGGATCACCCTCCCCGAGCACGACATTCCGCTGGCTCGGATTATAAATTATTTAATCAAGCTGGAAGTAAGCTGAAAGAAAATATTTGACCCCGATTAGGGGGAGCGAGGGTGCGCGGGGTGGCTGGGGTCGAGGAGCAAGGGAAGCCGGGGGAGGGCTAGGTCAGGGTGGCTCCGGGCGGTAATAAGAACGACGGCATAGTTTTAACTTCTCTTTTATGCCGGCATTTTCCGCGGCGCTCGGGCTTTGTGCGAATGAAGGCACAAATTGCCGGGCCGCGCCTTCTGGGAGACATTGAGACACGCTCGACTCTCCCGTTGCCTCGTCTTCGACGGTGTTCCTCGCTCGTTTTCCGCCCTCCTCGTCGGCGTCTTTTTTCCGCCGTTTCCCTCGCCAACCCCCTCGACTCCGAGGAACGCGCGGCGTAAAAGCTTCTGTTGACTGCGTGAGCCTCGCCCTCGCCTCCTTGTAAATTCTTATAGTCGGTAGGAAACGTAGCCAAGCCGACGCTGCTCGTCCTTTTAGCGGGAGGAAGTGGATCGACCTGCTTCAGACACGATGCGCTCGAGAGTGTATTAGTCCTTTCCGTGCTCTGCCTAGTCTGAGTAACCCTGGATAGACCTTGGATTATATTATTTGTTAAAAAGAGACGTTGCAGGTGTTTGTAGGATCCTCGCCGTCTTTACGAGCGAAAGTTTGCGGAGATTAGAGCCGGCTCTTTAAATCCGTTGCTCTTTCCCGGCCATTTCAAGGAATGTCAGAAGTTGATGGAAAAGGGCCAGGACTCGCGGCGAGTAATGGATTGCAAGCGGCGTGTGTACGTACGGTATGGCCCCGAGATGCACTATCGAATGTTTTATTCATAAGCGTAGAACAAAGCCTGCCTGTTTATCCTGAGGACATCTCGGTGTGTACGCAACGTTACACCGCTTCCCAGAGCCCGTGAGTTGCACTTACGCGTCCTCCGACTGCGGTTGCATCGAACGCGCTGCATTGGTAGCACGCGTACGCGTAACGCGTCCATGTGTGTCGGTATTATTTCCTCAACCCCATAACGAACCTACTAAAGCTCCCTTGGTATCTAGATTCCAAAAATTTCGTACAAATTTCTTCCTTTCCCTTGCCATCGCATATTTCAAAATTAAGGGTGCACGATGCCCCTGGGTGCATTAAGGCCGTCGTGCATTTTGGCGAGGCCCGGCGAAGCGAATCGAAGAAATTAATAATAATTAATAAATCGTCATGCTGCGCTTTGGTTTTGTATTTTCTCTTCGTATCACTGCGCTTTGCCTAATACGCGACGGCCTTTAAGGGAGGATTTTCGGGTAACAGTTCCAAAAGTAACCGACATTTACGATTTTTTTTAAAAACTATTGGTAATTTTTTAAGGTTGACACGATTCCACAATAATTAATAAATAATAAGAAGGATGGATAAAAAAATTCTGCAAGTTTAAAGATGCTTCCTTATATCCGAAAAGACTTTAATCCAATATTAACAATAGTTTTTTACAAAAAAGGTTATAAACATCAGTTACTTTCGGGGCCTGTTACACGAGAATCCCCATTTAAGCTTTCAATTTTATTTTCAAAATTAAACCCGGAGTAGTTAGATCACACACAAAGAAAATTTGGCGAAATGGTTGTCTCCAAGATGGAATTCCAGCGCGTGCGTTCCCGTAGAGCAGGGTTAACCGGAGGGCGGAGAGAGGCGGAGAGGCACCGGCCGAGTGGTGAAAAATTTATGGAACATACCGGGGGATGAGCGGTGGAACGGCGACCGCCGTTGGGTCTCCGTGAATTGCCCTAATAAAAATGTTACGCCGCCCGCGCATTTTTCGCGTGGGAGTCGGCCAACTGCAGACCGAAAAAAGGAGAGCCTAGTAGCCGGACGATCGTGCACTCTGATAACCGCGAACGCGGTAGCCGGGCCACGGGCCCGTATCTTTGTCATTTGTATCTCCACGGGTGCACCCTGGCACCGGATGACAATCAAAGGACCACGCTCCCCTCGTACCAGCAGCACGATGTCCCCTTTCTGGGACGGGGATACATTTCAGGCCGCCTTCTTGGAAGCCTGTCGTTTCCTGCGTCCGACCTTTTGCGGGCCGCGACGCTTCGTTCGCGAAATAGGTACGCTGGAAAGATGATCGAAGGATAGGTCCATCCCCCGCTCCTCTAAACTCCTCGAGACCGGGCCCGATCTGGGGGTGCGCAAAGGCAACTGCCCAGAGCGGCAAAATTGGCAGAAAGAGAAACTTGAAATCAATAAACTAGGAAAACTTTTAGGTAACATGTGTTTCAATTTAGTATCAAACTTATAAACTGTTTTGAAAACACCCATGTAATTATAATACTATTATACTAGGGCAGTAAGAACGTAAAAAACACATTAAAAATAGGTATTTGAGAATATAATTCTAACTTAATAGTGTTCAAAAAAATAAGTGCTGAAAATCGCCAACTAAAAATAACCGTGGCGACCCCCCAGAAAACACTTCGCGAGCCCCCTAGGGGTTGGGAATCACTGTACTAGGGAAAGAATAGGTATATTACAGATCTTTACAAAAGGCTTTTCTTATTCAACAAATACCTACAAAAATTTCACTCACTGTCAAAAATGATATTTTAAAGTAATTATTTATAATCTTAATATATAAAGCAGAAAATGTTTGTGTGTTTGTCTGTCCGTTTGTCTGTTGAGTTTCCGAAAATCGTGTTCACCTCACTAAAACAAAGACAAATCGATGAAAAGGCTGGACGATTCCCGCGGAGCGGAGGATTCTTTTGTGCTGGGAAAGTTTGACCAATCGTCGACGTGCCTGGCGCGTCTCCGGTTCGTCGGAACTGGCACGGTGGATTTTCGAAATTGCGCGAAACGGGATTCCCGTAGCGAGTCGGAACGGAAAGCGAGCGGAAGCTGCGGCTCAAAGCGACCGCGGAAACCCAAGTTATTCCGAAGGGAGCATTCTTACGGCCCGCGATTCAAATATGTCAAACATCTGGCCAAGGAAAAATTAAGGGGTCGCGTCGCAGCCAGCTACGCGCGCAGACAGAAAAGAGAATCTTCCCTCGCCCTCTGTTTCCACTTTGATTAAAGTATGTCGCGCGGTTTTGCGCTTTCCTCTGTCATCAGGCTTTTCCACTTGCGGACGGCTGTTCGCTCCTTCGTTTGTTAAACGCGAGGGTGAGTTGCAGAGGGAAGCTTTCCGTGCGGGGAATTTCCGGATTGCGGCTGAAGAATAAGGTTACGGTTGATCGAGGCGTATTTAAATTGCGAGGAATAGGAAAAATTTTTTTATTTAATTGTTTATTGTTTAATTGAAATAAGAAAATTTGTCTCATGTTCCTTCGAAGCCAACTGTTCCGGAGACACCTCGTATATCTCTGTCCTGCCGTTTATTTATTATACTTAGAAAACAAAACCCTCTGAGAAAATGCATTATTCCGCGCTTTCAACTCGTCTTTGTTCATGAAATCGTCCCCTATTAATACAAACTGAACAATGGTAACAAGGATAAAAAAGAAACCGATCGTAATCTCTAGCCACTGTTGTATAAAAGATCAGGCTTCCGCGATGAATTAGATCGGTGCAAATCAATTCCAAAGATATCCAGTTAAAGGGTAACACTGCCGTTTCTCGCGATTTCGTTTGCAAATTCGCACGCGTCGCTCGTGACATGTTTATGAAGCCAACAAGCTCGTTTTGCCGCGAATGGCGAGCGCACCCACGCGGCCTCGTAAACAATGATATTACGCAAATGGGAGTTTCACCGAGTTTTCGCGGGACACGCTCCGCATTCGCGACGGAAAACTAACGAGGAAAACTGTAATTATTCGCGGTTGCGTTAGCGGGACACGGGGCCCCGTCGCCACTCGGCTAGAAAGGATTCCCACGTATCTTGTGATGTCACCGTTTGATTTAATGGCCGTCCACATTTTCCTATGCCGCGTGGAGCCGTTACGAGGCGCGAAAAGAACGCTCGAACAACAGGGCAGGACATTGTCGTCCGTTATTAGAAGCGTGGGAAGGATACTCCAAGGCGAAACGCTGTTCCACGAGTCTGTCCACTGCGCGCTTCGACGATTTAGTAGCAGACAACGCATATTCGTCTTTTACCGAGCCTCTGTACTTCTTTGCGTGCTTATCCGCCGATAAGGTGCGCATGCATTTGGCGTTTGGGAAAGGCCTACGGCGCGATTGGCACATAGGTGGCGCCCCGTTGGTTTCGGTAGGTATTTGTAGAGTTCGGAAGAGAGTAACATCGGGAAGTCGGCGTTGGGGGAATTGGTAACGCGGCTGACCAGTAAGCAGAGGACCGCGGGTCTTGGGTTCGAGTCCCGTCGCCCGAGGATCGGTTTTTTCACTCACAGTTGGATTTTATCAAATAATAATAATAATTCGTCTATAATTCTGCGTTAATTAAGTGACGAATTGGCGAGATTTAGCATTCTCGCTGTTTTATTTATTACAACCTAAACGTTAGAGGATCAACAAATAATGCGGGACAGAAGACAAGCAGCAAGGAATGTTAAGGAAAGTGGAGACAAGAATAAAGGAACGGCGGCGGCACGGTTAAAAGCGGAGATAGAAGACAAAGAACGAATTTTCCAATGGAACAAAATTATATTAAAAGGATAGAGATAGGAGAAGGATGCAGCAAATTTAACCGTAATTTTCCGTATAATAACAGAGATCTCTTCCTGATCTAGCTGTGTTCCTACAGCTTCTGCTTCTTTCCTTTCAATACGTGACTCTGTTAACGTCGCTAGCGCACCAGCGGGTACCCAAGTTCGCGAAACTTAATCTTTTCCCAGGGCATATTCAATACCATGCCCACCGAAAGTGTCCAGGCGTACGCGCGGTACCTTCATAACGGATTGTTTTCATTATCTGCGTTCCCTCGTTTCACCCAAAGCCTGAATCGCCATCGATCAAACACGGTTCATGGTGTGACTGCGACACGTCGTGCTGACAAAGAGTGATCGTGGCTCGCTTTGAGGTGCCACGTGTTCTATCGGTACCATTGCTCCTTGCTTCTCCAACTTTCCCTTCTAGTTCATCCATTAAACCTACCTGTGGCTGTCGCCTTTGGTTTCTGCTTGTAGGGACACGGGAATTATTAGCTGTTGATTAGTTTGTGGAATACAAAGCTCGGAGGAAATCAGAGGCTCCAAATTTCTTCTTCTACCCAGCCTTTCCTTCTTCCTCGCCAATTATCTCTTAAATATTGTACAAGAAGGAGTGATTTGGAAGTGCAGGCTCCAGGTGTCGAAAGTGAAGCAGCAGAAAATTGACCGTTTGGTCTGGCGTCCGTACGAGAGCGGTGCGTTGAAAGATCGATGGAGTTCTGGGTCGTTGGCTGGCTCCGGCAGAAAGGGCGCGCGAAACGCGGTTTGCGTGCTGTTTGCAGTTCGCGCTGCATTTCTCCCGCCCGGAGAACGGAGGCCGCTCTTAGCTTTATATAATTGCGAGCTTTCATATTTGATGTTGCCAAGCGGTTCGTAGCTTCAGCCGGGTGCGCGCTGGCTTTACACACGGCCCATTTCTAGCATTTTCAAGCAGCCGGCAGCGTGCGCGCCAGGTATGCGGCGACCTGCAAACACCCGCTAACTGTGCCTTGTTTGAAGCTGGGATTTACCGTGCGTTATTCCTGGATTTGCGGCAACACGGGATGTTAGAATCACTCCACCCCGTCTCTGGCCTTCGGCCGAGATTTTTCAGCTCGCAGCTTCTCTTTGCTCTTCGCTGGCGATCCAGCTCCGTTCCAGGAAATCGTTTCCTGACCCTCAGGATCACTGACGACTGCCAAATCCTTCGCCAGGGATCTTCTGCGCCGCGAGCCTTGGCCCTTTCGTGGCTCCTGCGTTGGCTAGCTCGCAGAACCTAATTTCGGGAAACTGGAAGCAAATGTCTCTCCTCCTTCGCCACCCCAAAAGATTCATCTGCAGAGAATAAACTTCATTTGGATGAAGATAAGGGGGTGAAATTGACTCCAAAATATCCGGCTATTTTCCGATTTTCTGTTACAACTCGCGAATTGTAAGAACTGTAAGAACTGGAAATTCCAAATGTGTAGTTTTAATTAAAAGAAGTAACATTTTTCCTGAAAACTTTTTTTCTATCTCTTACAGTTCGCGAGTAATAACACAAAATCCGAAAATTTCCAGGGGTCAATTTCACCCTCTTAGAGTGAATTTAGGCGGCAAACAAAATTGCGTTGTACTCAAGAGGATACCATATTCACGAAGTTTCATAATTTTTTGAATTTCCGGGTTCGGGATCTTCCCTTGTCTAAAGTATGAGAATTGAAACTTTGTAAGCTGTCATACGTGAAAATGGTCAGTCCTGCGAAAAAAACTCATACAACCTTTTCTGTAGAGAATTTTCTGGACTACACATTTCATAATAACTATTTGTGTCGTAAAACTAATAGATAACAAGATATTCGCAAAAAAAATTCAAACTCTGTTTAAATTTTAGCGGCGGTCACATCGATGAGGACTTTAGACATATTGTTCAAAACGACGAAATAAAGGCCCATGCAAGGAATTAATCCGCAGATTGGTCATATTTCCGTATAATTTCACTGGACTATAAGGTATTCCGTAGCTGCGAGCCGTATCCATGGACGTTCGTGGATTTACTGTTACGGTTGAAGAATCTTGAGTGGAAGCTGGCGGATTCGTGATCGAGGCCGTGTTGCCCGGGAACTGGATTAAAAAGCACGGGGCCGGGATGTCGTCGCTCGTGGCAAAAAGGACGATGCAACGGCGAGCGTGTCCCCGGGTGCGTTTTAAGCGGAGAGCGTTCGCGCGTAGATATGTATCCGCCGTGCTTTATGCCCCGGCCCCGGGTGTGTATGAGTGCGGGCCCGTTGTTATATTCAAATTCAGTCACTTGGCTAGTCCATGATTGTGCGTCGGGGAATATTCCAATACACCCCGATTCACCCGACCATATTGCAATTCTATTACCGCGGGATTCCACGACCGGCATAAGTAGCAGCCAGAGAATTCTCAGGTAGCTCGGCCTCCCCTCGCCCCGTGCATTTCCGACAAATTGTTTAGGATTATTGCGATATGACTTTATGCTGGTCGAACGCCAGTCACCACGTCCTCTGTATATCTCAGACTTTTCGCACTTCCTTAATGCTGATCTCGAGCGTTGTTTTTAATACTTGAAGGGTAAGGGGAAAAACAGGGAATGTCACAAAATAGCTTTATCGAGAGAATTAAGCTTTAGTACTTTATTTCACCAGTAAATAAGCAAGGTTCAATGAATTTAATTTTCTACTGAAATAATTTCTTGTTTTACTTTGACAACAGATGCTTGAAGCTTAAGCTTAGGCAAAGAGTGGGGACATTTTGAGTTTTGTTCCAGTGCAGAACTTCAACTTAACATTTCCTGCTTTTTAATTAGTACCTATACCAAATATTCAACATTATCTTGCAGGGGTATTTGAACATTATAACCCTTCGTGATCCTACAGGTCTGTAGTCCCAGTTGCCACCCACAAAATATGCTATAAATCGCAAAATCACGAAAAGGGAGCATTCTTTGTTTCTTCCCCTTAGGGTGACTGTACCTAATATCGCCAGGCCAAAGTTAAATCGCTGTCAATTGAATAATAATTGATATTTTTGCATGCAGCTCGAATCAAAGTAAAGAGAAATTATTCATCTTTCATGTAGCATAAGTTAGAATCGTTGAAACCTACAAATTTTTAATTAGGACTCAACAAACGTAAGACATGCAAAAATCGGGTTCTGAAAAAAGTGTACCTAATATCGCCAACTTAAGAAATATTGATTAATTCATATATTCATTTTTAAACTCATTTTCACATGTGCTTTTATTATTTCTTGCTCTATAAATGTATTTTTATGCATCTTTGATTTCATTTTTATTAGAAAAATATAGAAATTTAAAAATATAGATTTTCAAAATATTTTATTTTTTACGTTCCGATGTACATATTGGGTAAATAAAGTTTATTACGGTTGCTCGGCACATTTCGTAACCCCACCTATAACAAACATTACATCGAAACCCTTGTTCTGCGGTAGGCGGTATTGAGAACACCCATACTGCTAAAAGAAAAACATTATTTTCACTACGGAAAATATTTGAATCGATTTAATTCCTGAAGTACATCATTAATTAGGTATTTCTAGTAGATATCCTTGCATTCACGAAATTATTAGACTTACCTTCTCCGAATGTGATGTAAAATTGTGGCAGTTCAATAAATTTTTACACTATTAAGATTCACTAAAATACTTCTCTTTCTGTAATTGCTGACCACACGATGGTGCAATTACAGTATGTCTTCCTACATATGTTTAGGTACTAATTCAGTGCATAACCGATAAATTTTAGAGCTTACTTTGCAAGATATAGCGGGTGGCGATATTAGGAACAGTGGCGATATTAGGTACAGTTACCCTACCCCTTCATTTCTGACTGACAATCGCCCGAGTGCCTTACATCCGATTTTCACGGTAATTCACTAGCTCCTCGAACAGTTATTATTACCGTTGATTACCGCGATGGATATCTCCCCGAGCCACTGGCAGCCACGGCGAAGGCGAAACAAATGATCGTTCGCTGTGGAAATCAGGCATCTCGATACCTCGTTATTCCCCATCGAGGAACAATGCAAATTGGCGCGGCAATTCGCATCTCGCCCGGCTCGTCGCGCTTCATCGGCTCCGTTATTAATACCGCCAATATTTGCCGAGCAGCTCAAAAGATCGTCGATCCCCTCCTCGGATACTTTCTCCGTCTGGCGTCTCGAAGGAGGATCCGCAGCCTCCGGGCGCAATATGACATTTAATTAAGAAACTTGGGCGAGCTCTCCGAGTGATATTTGAGGTAATTAAAAATGTATCCGTCGCGGTTCTTTGAGACAAGCCATTTTCATTGCTGCACAAAGGAGCCTCCCGGGGCTAATCTCTCCGGATCCTCCCTCCCGCCCTCTCTCGCTTCCACTGCCTCTCTGCCGTCTCCTTTCTCGTCCTCCCACGCCCGGCCGTCCCGGTGCCTCGCACGAAATTGCCCGGGAGGTGACCGACCACGGGCCAGAGACAGAAAGCACGGCGAAACGAGGAGAGAGCGACGCTCGGAGAAAGAAGTGGGCGAGGAAAGAAGACCGAGAGGGGAAGGAGGGGCGCGGGAAAGACTAGGAGAAATTAAGGGAGCGAAGGACGACGAGGGAAGCGTTGAGAGAGATCGAGGGTGATAAGGGGCCGAGGTACTTGCGGCTTTAGCGATGCAAACGGAGGCTATATGTTTAACAAAATATGTTTACAGCGAAAATTACCGATAACCTGTCCGGTTAAAGGGGTTGTGGTGGAAATTATTTTAATCGTTTAATGATCTCGTTTGTCCCGTCATCTCCCACTCCTGGCCCACTCGCTCTGTTTGCACGGATTATGCACGGTCCGCGAAAGAAAGAGAGGCGGCGGGGTGAGCGGAGGGAAAGGAAGGCTCTTTGCCAGCGAGGCATCAGCCAGATTCCAGCTCCTGCAAAATTAAGCGATCCCTCGTCTGTTGGATGCCTTCGCGCACACCTGCGCGCGCCAACTAACTTCATCCGCTGCCCCCCCCCCCCCCTCCCCCCACCGAACGCGTGCATCGCGGTTCATTGATGGATCCTCTTGGATCAAGTGCATTCATCCGATCGAAGATCTTCCATCGTCGCGAATACATCCTCCTGCGTCCAACGGGATATCAATACCAATGGTAACGCGAGATTTACACGCTTCCCCCTTTCACCGTTTCCTCCTTCGACTCAATTAACCCCCCTCGATTAATTCTCGCCGCGATAAATCGCCGGTGCCCCTGCCAGAGCGTGAGGCGACGCAATGACACGGCGGCTGTTCCTCCTCTGGCTCACGGGTACCTACAACCTCCGCTGGGATATCCAGGGCAGGACAGACACCGTTGTGTCGCGATGTTCGATGGTAGATAGAAAGATGACTCCTCCTTCCGTGGAAGCAGGGGACGACTGGAGCTCGCATAACGCAGGCGACCATAATACGCGCGATCCGCACAAGCCGCTCATCTGCATAACACCGGCGGACGCAGCCTCGACATGAATATTTACCGGTCATTTATAAGTCCTGCTACGCCGGGGTTTATCGCGATTCGTCGTCCCCGGTCCCCAGCGCGATCCTATTGGAAGCGATCGTTCCGGGGATCTCGCACGTCCCGATGTGTGTACCGGAAGCGCTGCCGCCGGGACCCGTAACTCTCCTTCGCTGATTGCGCCGGCCTGGCCGAGTTTACGATATACGGGCCTTTACTTTATCGCCGCCGCGTGTCGTTACTTGAGGCCGTTCTGGGAAATCTCTCAGATTTCTCGCGGCCGATTCTCGATCGATCCGTAGTCGTCTTATCTCTCGATCCCTGCCACGTTCCGCTCATTTGGCTTAGTATGAGCCTTTTATCTGTGCGTCTACTTTTCTGGAGTGGATTTTTGAAGAAAATAAGAATTGCTCCTTTGGAAACTCTAATATGCTCCAGACCAGTAGCGCACTCGGGATTTAATCTCGGGGGCAGGCGAGTTTAAGGGATAAAAATGATTGTAATGCCAATTCAATAAAATAAAAATTTAGGGTAAACCAACCAGTGAGTGGCCAGCCTTTGAGATTAATACTTGAATATATTTATGTATAACAACAAAACAACAATTGCATTTAAATTTTTTTTTCTTGAAATTTCTATAAGAATAATTACTTATTCTTATCGTAAGTTAAAAAAAAAGATTATAAAATTCAAAACGTGTAGAAGCCCAGTAAATGACCGCATACTTTCATTAAGAATTGTACTTATTAATGTTTGCTTAGTACGCGTAACTAAAAATATGGGATATTAAAAGTGCAACTACAATCCATTTATAAATATATAATATTTTTAAATTTATAATTGACATTTCTTTGCCTAATGGTCATTCACTGGAATGCGGTCAATTATTATTTGGTGTACCGGGTACACTGTACCCTATTTATGGAATAAAATCGAGTTTTCTTCTCTTTTTACAAAGCTCCTGAATTACTTCAGTCGTGGTTACATTAATCTCTTTTTTCTTTCTTCTTTGGTGGTGCTAGGGCCTCTTGCCCCCCTCTGGGTGCGCTACTGCTCCTGATTCGTGCGAAGTTTCCTTGAAACTAGAATTTTCGGGTTGGGAACGTTTCCTTGTAAGTATCTAGGTCCTAGTAGCGGTAGTTCTAGGGACGTGCAACAATGTCGCCACTGGAATTTACATTCTACGGCAATTAAGTTGGAATGGAAATTAGCCGCTAGACTCACAGCTGAAGGCTACTCCACAGTCACCGTTATGTATCAACTTCTTCACGCACTCAAAATTCTAAACGAGTAGATTCTGGTTGATCCTCGCAATTAAATGGATCCAATGGCACCGATGCAGGAAAGTTTGCCAGCGCGAGCGGAAGAAGCGGCGTCCAGCTCGAGGCGGCTAATTTAATAAAACCGCGAGTCGGTCGTTGCGCGGGGTCGGCGGTGGGAATCAGAGGGAAAGGGAGAAAAACAAGGCGAGATAGAACGGGAAACCGAAAGAGCTGGAAGGGGAGAATTTTTCATATGCTTACTTGCACAGAAATAATGAGCTTGTCCATAAATAAAGGATAGAAGCCGCTCGCGGCGAATGGGTAATGAAGTCTCTCGTGGATAATTGTTATCGCTGGAAAACGTTGCCAGCCTTGCGTTTTTTTCCACGATGAAACAACGTAGACGCGAGCAAACGAAATACACCCTCACCCTCGTCTCCCCCTCCGTGGTTTTTTTTTCCGGGGCTTTATGCGTCCAACGGAGAAGAAGTCAAAGCGACCCGGCAGAGACAGCAGCTTAATTCGTGCCTTGGTCCAATGAATTTAAAGCTTTGCATTTGGGAAAATAATTGCCCGAGTATTCGATAACGCTGCTAACGATCAGGCTATCAGATCAGTCGACAGCTTTCTCCCCACCTAAAAGGCGATAAAGACGAAGTCCAGTAGCTCCGGTTTTAATTAACAAAAAAAAGCAGCCAACGTTTTCGAATCTCTACGTCAAACAGAACCAGCGAGCTGAGTCGCCCCAGAGAACTGCTTCCATCCAGTGATGCCAGATTCGGGACGGGAGCGCTCGAGAATTTCCCCCTCCTCGCATGCACCCTAGGCCGGAGCTGCGTGTGTGCATGCGCCGAGCTCGCGGACACGCAGCTACGGCGTAGTGTGCATGCGAGGTGGGGGAAATTCTCGAGCGCTCCCGTCCCGAATCTGGCATCACTGCTTCCATCGAGCTTGTCAACAAACTCCAAACGGGAGCCACGTAGAATCCACCCTCTCCACCCCCGTCAGCACGGAGATCTCTCGAATTCCCGCGGACCGGGTTAAAATAATCAAGCCGGGCCGGCGTTCGTCGAGTTTCGAGTTAATTCCATCCGGAAAGTAAAGGATTCCATTTCCTTTGTGAGGGCACGCCGGTGTGTACTTAGCGCAGCGAGCTTCCGTTATCACCGATATGTCGACTATCGCCCGGGCACATATCGCGCCGTCTACGAGGGTGCAGAGAGAGCTTTTTAATTAAACGTGCCTCGGTCCAGCACCCAGCCCCTACTCCCTGCCCCCGGTTGCTGGCCGGTGTTCCGGGAGTTCAAAGTCGAGGTCTGGCAAGTCAATATCAAATACCTCGGAGCTAGACGGAGTGGCTGTGCGCGCGGTAAGCACAGAGTAAGCACGGTAAGCAGAGACAGCTACCCCCGATACCGTCTAACTACGCGAATCTGCCGACCCCACTTCCCTTCATCCCACACCCCGCTTCCCGCCGTTCCTCGTGCAGTTCTAGGCCCGTCCGCCTCCATTCCCGTCCGTCCACTTCGTCAGGGACGGAGCGTATAGGCGCACCGACGCGACGCCACCGCCAGAAGTCCCGGAGAGCGTCGGGCCAGATCCTGCCGCTCGACGCGCCGCCACATAAATCCACGCGAGGGGCCCTTTCGTGTCGCTATTCCAGCGGCCTCGTGCCGACCCTATCGAAGAAGGGCACGGTGATAATGGTTACGAGCGCCGAACACGATTCCCTCCTCTTCTGCCGCTCCTCCATCTCCTCCGCTTCCTCCCGCGTCGCAGGGAGATCGTGGGACTAGCGGTTTCGGGGATCCTCTAACCCTTCCGCTGGTTTTCCGAAGGTCCTTGAGGAAGGGATCGACTTTGGAAATCTCGGAATTTGCATTTCGCTGGTTTTCTTGGAGGTAGTGGTGGGTTCGAGCGCGTCGCGAGTATTTTTGTTCCATGGAAGGCTACTGCGTTGTAACTATGCAAGTGTGACGCGGTTATGGGGATGTTATCTGGTAGCCGAAGGAAAAGATCGAGCGAACAACGATCGCGTCACGGAAACGGTGGCCCGTCGGTGCTTTTTGAGTCGTCTTAATTGCAGGACGATGCATGCATCCTTGGATCACGAGCCGGTATTCATCGCCCTTTGTGCGCGCGGTTAGGCCTCGGTTAGGCGCACGATCGCGCTTAACGGCACCGCGGAAATTGCTTTTCCCCGCGCGCCGTGTATATGACGCGATCAAGGATGAGAGCCCGTGAGAGCCACCGTGTCCCCTGATAAACGTGATTCACGAACACACCTGTACAGGTCGCGTCCGTTGCACGCGAATCGCGTCTTAACGATTTCCTCGTGTCCTCCGCGTGGAAAATAATTTCACCGCGCGTGAAGAAATGCCGTCCCGGAAGCTGCGCCATATTCCATCACCCTTCGAGCTTCCTCCCCCCTGAAGGGGAACTCAGCCGAACGCTTAATTGGACAGTGATTCTCGAGTGATACCTAAGCCATTGTTCTTTGTTTATCAAAGGAGAGCATTCCTAAATCGGTTGGATTTGGACGCGATCAACGGCAGACGAATGACGGGCTATCTATTCTATCTGGAGGAAGCCTATTTTGCTCCATCTAAACTCTGCTGTACGCACATCTTTCTGCCACCAAATCCGCCGGAGATATGCAGGCGTTCCGTTTCTCGCGACTTATCCCCGCGGAGAACAAAAGAATTGACGAGTCGCTGCTGTCTGAGCAACACAGGATTATCTACTTAGAGGCGGGTGATTATAAGTCCAGCAGTAATTGGCGCGGTTTGCAGCGAACACATCCTTCCTCGTTTTTTAAGCACCGTCCTCTCGGGAAGAGGGGACATTACTGTTCATATTGAAAATCATCAATGGCATGGTTGACAATCTAGGGAAAACCAACAAGTGAATGACCGAATTGTTGAATTTATGGATCTTTGAGATTAATACTTGAATATATTTATGTATAACAACAAAACAACTGTGGAAATTGCATTTACATTTTTTTTCTTTAAATTTCTATAAAAATAATTACTTATTCTTCTCGTAATTTAAAAAAAAAAACGCTTAAAAAATGTAAAACGTGTAGAAGCCCAGTAAATGACCGCATACTTTTAATAAGAATTGTACTTATTAACGTTTGCGTAATACGCGTAATTAAAAATATGGGATATTAAAAGTGCAATTACACTCCATTTATAAACATATAATATTTTTAAATTTATAATTGACATTTCTTTGCCTAATGGTCGTTCACTGGTATGCGGCCAATTACTGGTTGGTTTACCCTATTACTGTTTAGTTTAAACAAATTCAATTTGCTTGACTACCTCCACTTCTGTTCAAACCGCATTACTAAGTATATCTCAAGATTTCACGCTAATGATCCCCATGCACAGTATTTTCGTCTTAGTTAGTAGGTACCTATTTCAAGTGCCTAAGTAGAGCCCTAGACTTCTTCTCTGGCTGCTATCCACACATTAAACTCTCCGTGGTCGCACCTTCTTATAATTACAAATTGGTCACATGGGGTTCACTGCACCCTAGCATCATTTTTCAGTTACCATTTTCATATTTTTTTTAATCTTTTTACATTCCTAATACTCATACAATCAAGCTCTACTGATCTTTTTATAGAAATGTAAATTTTGATATGTTGAAATTGGTATTTAAAAAAATACTTGTGGAAAAAGGCGATTCTTTTTGTTAAAATTCATAAAATTTTTAAATTTTCATGTTAATTATATTTAATTCCTTTGATATAAATTATATTTAAGATGTAATTGGAGGTTTAAAAATCAAATGATTTTATATTAAATTTAATTGAAAACTAAAAATTTACAGAAATATTGGCAAAGAGCAAAATTCTTTTGCCTAAGTAGGGTGCAATACACCCCGTGTGACAAGGAAGGGTCAAAATAGTCGGTGTTCGCCGACATGGCTTTTCTTTTCGTCTCCACCTCTGGAGACCTTTCCCCTTTTTCTGTACACTTAAATGGTTTCAACCGTTTACGTTAAATAAAGGGAGAAATAATAGGAAAGATGGGTGGCATTCGGCGAGCAACGAGTGGCGGAGCATTAGGTACAAGCGCGGTCTCGCTGCTTTCATGCGACCGCAAAAACCGTTGCGAAGCAAGTCGCGTGTGCCGTTGTATTTCGCGTTAACGCGTCTCTTAGCGTGTCCGTCGGTGGCGGGTAAATGATACACGATGGCGAAATGACGTGAAATAACGCGAGGCTTTCCATCTGTTCCCTTACTCCCGCCGCCGTTTTCTAACGAGCGCCCGTTTCCGACGACCGAGTACGACGAACCTGCTGCAACTGATGAAATTTATAAATGAATTATTCATTTAATCGCCTCCACGGACAATTTAGTCGCGGACTGCTCGCTTCCACGTTTCGAGCGGGGATCGGTTTCACAGGCCTGCCTTCGAACCAAGTTTCTCCGCTCAACAAGTCGCGAAACTGTAGGGTAAATCCGGGAGACGCGGTCGACCTAATATAAAATGGCTATTAAAACTAATATAGATATTACTTATTTTATCAGAACAAACCCATATGTTCAGAATTTTATGCTGATTCAGAAAAACTGCTCGATATTTGCTTTAAGACAATATTTACTGTAAATCAGGTTGAAAACTGAAGTCATGACATCTGACCACCTCTCCCGAGGTGCCGGGAGAAATGGTTTTCGTCGTTGGCAGAGACCACTCACATAATTATTCATGGAAAATTAACAAAGGATAAAGCAAAATTATTTATGAGTGAATACGACTATAGATTCATTGATATTTAATTTGTTTACGCTAAACAAGTAAAGAACACATCAAAGAAAAAGTGAACAATCTACTGGCGATTAGCAAGGCAAATGAATACCAAAGTGAATAACTAAACCAAAATAATAATAAAATAATAATAAAAAATAAAAAAATAATACAAAAATCATAACTCGACCATCTACCCTTTCTGCAGCGAGAGATGGTCTTCTCGTTAGCTTTGGGAGGAAGAGTTAATATGGGCAAATAATTTAGCTGCATTGTCCCTCAATATCTCTACTATCTTATTATCCCAAACATCAAACGAAAATAAACTTAGAAGTATATTTTAAATACGATTCTGTACACCGCTGTTTGACAAAAGAGGTTAAATGTAATCTCAATTTACCTTTTTTAGCCTATAAATCCAGAAAAACACAGAAGGAAGGAAAATCGTTATTCATTCAACTGTTTGGCTTCCAGAGAAGTAATTGGTCTGCATTTTAACGCATTTTTACGTATAGAGTCTGAAATATAGCGCCTCGACCAACTCTCCGGCCCGACCGCGTCTCCCGGATTTACCCTATTCTGGGATGAACGCTCGCTTGGTGCCATTTCCAGGGGAAATTTCTGCCGGTCGCATTTATTAATTTGGTCACCGTTCCTCGCACCTTTTATTCCTGAAAACCAGAGGTAGCTCGTGGTAAACTGAAGGAACGCCGATAAACTGTGTTCCTAGAACTAATTATCCGATTTTAATGAATTCTAGGGACGCGAGGTGGGAAAAGAAGCGCGTGCGTAACGCGTGCATGTGCAACACGCATCGGGGGCGACCAGAACAGCCGGGTCACGCGATGGGAGAAACGTTTTTCCGTAAATGGGAGCGAAACTGGCGTTACTGACACTAAGGTTTTCGTTCTAATCAGACCGTGGTTCTATTGCAGCCACAGCTTTCCGTCCACATTGTTCAGCACTTCGAACTTCACGAGCCGCTTGCTATTACGAACTTGAAAGAAACGCTCCTTTCTTAGGTTCGCGATCTTCGTCTCTTCTTAATTGCAGCTGCCTTTAAATCTTGTTACAGATATCAATGGCGATACTATTCCCTCGTCGCAATCGAAATGGCGGGCTTCCAATGAAATTACATTCGCGAACCACTAACTACCATTCACAATTTACCAATTTCACAACTCACCACCTAACAATTTCAAAAATACAACTAATTTTCCTTTATTTTGTTCATTTTTGTGTTTCTACTTTTATGTATTATTCTACGTATATAATAAAATAAAATAATTTCCATCAATTTGTTTCAGTTGCCAGCACCTGGTGCACCAACGCCCAATCCGAGCAACTCGTGTCTGGGATCAAGGCGCACAGAGCTGAGAAAAGGAAATTCGAAGGGAGGTAGAGAGAGAGAGAGAGAGCGCCGGGCAAGAAAATAAATCGCAATGATCTGCAGCGTGGCGGTGGTATCCTTGTAATTGGCTCCGTGAGAGAGCGCATCCACGGCGATGATTGTCGCCAACCGGTCGATATACATCACCCGAAAGAGACACGGATGCGCACCCTCCGCAGGAGGATGTGCTGCCTCGCCACTAAAAGGATCCCAATGGAGTGGAGAGCTGGGAACGTGCGCGAGCCCCGGCGAAGATAGCGCTGACAAGCGGCCACCGGGAGCCCTCGCGTGCACGGCCAACGCTTCTTTCACCTTCGCGCACTCTCTTTCCATCTTTAAAAGGACCATCGGGAGCCGATACCTTCTTTCCCGACACCGGCACGAATCCAAGTCGTCACTAATTTGGTGTCGATCCGACTGCTCGATCCCGTGCCCCGGCGTTCCACGGACGCCGAGCGTAATGGCTGCCCCGCGTCGCCGTGGCCGATTCGTTAGCGGCGATCGAGATCCCATATTCGACGGAGCGGTCGAGAGCAGCTCCATCGAAGAAAAGGAGAGAGAGATCGGGAAAGGACCAAGTTCACGCAATCGACTGCCTCGCGTGAAATTTCAATGGAGCCTAGCCCCGTTACGCGCCAGCCGGCGACAGGCGAGGTTTTTTTTTCTGGCCGGCATCGGTTCCATGTACGTAGTGGATGTCGGCGTCGGCGGCGACATGCCTGGTGTGCGCGCAGTGTCGCCAAGACGCATTGCGCGTCCCCGCTATCGGCAAAAAGGCCAAGCTTTCCAATTGAATTTATTCGCCTAACGAGTGTAGATTCCCTCGCGCCGGGTATGGCCAGGACAAATGGCGCATCTCGCCGTGTTGCCGGAACGAGAGAATTCCGTTACGAAGTGGAAAGCGTCGAGAATTACCTGTGACAGCGTTACGGAGCTAGACCTGCTGGCGGCGTGGTACGTGCGCAGCTTCATGCAATCGTTCCAGTTTGTATCTCTCTGCTTGTGTGTTTAAAATTCCGCGTCACTGAGACGGTCTCTTCTCGCAATTTTCACTTGCGTTTCGTGTGTGATTTCGCACGGTATTATTCTCAACGGGCACCGTAGAGGAGAATTGGGTGGAGAAGGTGGGATCGAAGGAAAGCAAAGGAAGTTGCGTTTTGGGATGTTAGTAAATAGGACGAGACGGGTATAAATATATACGAAGGAGTAGATGAGAGAGAACTTGCAAGAGAGCGGAACGGTCGAGTGGCCCTCTGGCGGCAGAATTGGAGGTATCGCTACAGGTATGTGACACAAACTCAAAGAAAACGTATACTGCATAGCCGACTATGAGTGACCTAAGGTGATCCTTGCACTTCCTCTACCCTCTAGATATCTCCCTGTCTAAGTAGATGTCCACAGCATCGTGCATGCAGTCCACTTCCAGCCAGTTCTACGTATCGCTAGGAGCCTCGCAGCTAGGGGCAGAGGAGGAACGGCTCGAATGGTAAGTCCTCGGGCGAGCAACCCCATAGATCCATCCAGAGGTTGACCCGAGCGCGGTGTCCGGCTGTGCACTCGATCCCCCTCTCGCACGGGTGTATCTTGCGCAGTCACAGAGAGAGCTGCATTACGTATGGCGATTGCGTCAGGGTGATATCGTCATCGGACAGGGCGAACACGACTTTAGCCTTCTCGGCGTAGGACACGGGAGAGGAGAGCAGAGGTGCGTGTCCCGACACGGCTTGCCCATTAGGTGGACCCGCCGCGCCATCAGATTAGATTCCGTTTCGTTCTCCCAGTTCGTCCGCAACAATGCGGCTGAACCGCGATGCATCGCCGGAACGGCGACGTTCCGGTTAACACGCTTCCTGGATTCGTGAAACCACGCTGGCCCCCGATGGAACTCCGCGGCTGCTGGGGAATACTCTCAAGGGGCACGCAGCCTCGCTGTGATCCTTGGCACCGTAGCGTAGGTCCCTCGGGGTCCGCGGTATTTCGTGGTTCCTCTGCTCTTGGGGGTTAATTACAGTTCTAAGGCACGTTTCTTGGCAAATGATAGACACTTCTATCAGCTGCAACGACGATTCCTTTAAATATAGGGGGGCTTCTGCGGTGCTCAATGACACCTGTTGCAGCGTTTAGAAGCAATGGTAACGATTTCTACCAATCGAAACGCAACCATCGAGTAATCCCCCACAGCAATCGGCTTCCACGGCAGAGTGACAAGTGCTGAACGGTGTTATTACACGGCGTGTAACCTGGAAAGCATCCCGCGACAGGGAACACGGCCCTTTCGCGTGGTTAATAGGCGACGTAGATAGCGAGAAGAATATTGTTGCGGATACCGCGTATCGCCCAGGCGCAAAGAGCACGCGCGCCTCTTCTACCGGTTCTCTGCGCTGGGCTACGACAAAAGTGGAAACGAGCCGATACGGGGCGATAGGGGAGCGAAGCGGAAGCGAGCCGAGAGAGTCGTGCGCGCCGCGCCGATAAGAAAGCTTCGAGAAAGCATCAACCCCGGCCGACAAAAGCCCAACCGCGATAAGATTAAGTGCGCTCCGGGGCAAGGGTGCATCTTTTACCGAAGCGGAGGACTTTCAGCTTCGCTCCGAAAGCCCGATTGCGTAATCGGCCCGATCGATCGCGGCTGCTCTGCCTTTCGTCGAGCCGCTCTCCCTGAGAGCCGCGACTTTTTAACGATCACCTCAGAAATAACGCGAGAAATAATGCTCCCTTCGAGATCATCCAGGATCCTGGGTCGAATTTTCTGCATCTCAAACACAATACAGCTAAGATGCAATTACAATTTTAAGGGGTGAAACGGCCCCTCGAAGTTCAAAAATCGGCATTTCCCAAATGAAGAGTTCTGCCTAGTGAATAAAATCCCTGTCATTATTTACTATCCCGGGATTGCGGGATTTTTTAATGTCTATCTTGGGATTCCGGGACTAATCCCGGGATTGGATAATAGAAAGTTTCAGTAGATAAAATGATTTATTATGTGTTAAAATTCTCAATCTTTATTTAAAGCAAACCAACTTACTTTCTGTTATTAGTCTCAAACATAAACTAAAATCATTTTTGTCAATAAAAACAGTAGAACAATGAAGAATAATATAGTCTGAATAAGTAGGTAATATCAGTAAATCATTACGAAGATTTTTGGAAATGCGAATGAAGAAATAGCAAAGCACATAAATTACATATCTTTCTACTTTACGTATTCAGACAAATTGCGATTTGCAACTCGCGCGATTTCGAAATAGCGGAAAATGAGAATATCATTGTAAAAATAAATATAGTTTAGTTAGTTATATGTGACTATTTAAATAAATCCTTATTATTATTGTCATTATTATGAAATGACTATGTTTATTTTTATGTTTTTTAGGTGTTGATAAAGTAATTCACATTTTTAACAATTCCTGCAATTCTCGGGATTAGTTACTTTAAAATCGCATAACATTTTTAAAATTAATCCAAACGATTTGAGTTTTTTTAGAGAAACTAGAGGGATTGGTTTGCTAAATGATGTGATTCGACGTTTTGAAAAAAATGCACTTGGTCGGAATAGCAAAAAAAAATAGTAAAGGTCGTTTTTTAAACTTTTTTTGTGAGCCTGTAATGAAAATTTAAATATCCCGTTTGTAGATTCAAGTAAATTGTATACATGCCTAAAATTTCATCAAAATCGGTTAACGTTGCTCTGAACTATAAACGCTTAAAGATCGCAGAATAAGGTCGAAGATCGCTGATTTCGGGAATTTCGCGATTTTCGACCTTATTCTGCGATCTTTAAGCGTTCATAGCTCGGAGCAACGTTAACCGATTTTAATGAAATTTTAGGCACGTATATAACTTACTTAAATCTACAAACGGGTTTTTTGAATTATCATTAAAGTCTCACAGAAAAAAGTTTAAAAAACGACCTTTACTATTTTTTTTGCTATTCCGGCCAAGTGCATTTTTTTCAAAACGACGAATCACATCATTTAGCAAACTAATCCCTCTAGCTTCTCAAAAAACCTCAAGTCGTTTGAATTAATTTTAAAAAAGTTATGCGATTTTAAAGGGTGGCCGAATACTTTTGCACGCCACTGTATATCAAATCCCGGGATTTGTGGCATCCAAAAACCGTATCCCGGGATTGTATTCCCTAGTTCTGCCACTATGAACGCCAATGTCCAAAATCTTACGTGTTATTTCAGCAAAAATACATAGGTATTACAAATCGAGTTAAGTATTGTAAAAATATTATCCAGAAAAGTGGGGGGACTAGAGAAGCCTGGAAGCTGTTTCAGCAATAACGAGCAATTGTAAATAGCGAGATTGGTAATTTTCATTCGGTGTACCATTTTCGTCCGCCATTGCCGCAGTTGCGCTCGCGGCCAGAATTTTCCCGTGGGTCCGGCCATTCTTCGAGAGGCCAGGTAAATTATCGAAGAGCGCGAGGCGTGTCCCGTTGGGAATTTATTCGACAGGACTTATAACGTACACGGCCGGGGCCCGCATTAATGTATCTGCCGTGAAATCGGTGTCCTCGGAATCGCGCGACACGCACTCGATGGTTGTTGTGACTTTTTTCGATTCCGCCATACCGGTTCGGGACACGCTCTCGCGGCCCCTCGAGCACTATCGGCACCGTTCGGGCGGTCTTTGACGAACGAACGCAAACAGTACATACCATTCGAGCTTCCTGCCCCGCGTTAAATTAGACACCGGGCTCGGATCGGCCGCGAGATGAAGACCTTAACCGCCGTAAAAGGAAAGACCGTGGTCGTTAAAAAAAACGTAATTAGCAGTGGCAGCGGTTCTATGCCGCCCAAGCGTTTTACGCTCGATCGGATTCGAAAAACGAACGCCAGACGCGTAATCGCTCTAAGCTCCAAGTCAATAAAAGAAATTAAGTACCGTGGTTCAGGATTAGATCTACGAAGGACTCACCGCGGCGTCGTCCACGATCTCTCGTCCTCCGCCCAGTCGATCCAGGGAAGGATCCGCCTCGATCGGCCTGCAACACAGCGAAACGCGCGGATCAAAAGCATTTCCCTCGGTTACGGGCTCATTAAATCAAATGATTCGAAGTCGAATGTGAGCACCGCGGGGCACGTTCCCACTATCGTCCGGGGCCCGACGCTTGTCGCGCTCCCTCCACGCCCGTCGTCCTCCGAGGTAAGGGCACTCGTGGTTCTTTCCCTTTTTTTTTCTCCACGTCAGGCAGCTGGCGGAGGCCGGACGAAGGGAACTCGGTAATAAAGTCGCGTCTCGTTACACGATGATACGGCTACCTGGCGGGCAAGGCGCCGTGCAATTACCAAGTTGCATAATTGCGCCGTGGTAACAGAGTAAAAGAAGTAAATCAGCCCCGTTGCGCGAGCGGGAGCGCGAGCGCGAGCTGCCTCTTCCACGTAATATTACTTTATTAGCGAAATGGGATAATGCCACGGTGTGTGACAAATTGGGAGCAACGCACGCTCGCGTACCAGGCGACGGCCGGAAAACCGATGAATATTCATGGGGCGACGGAGAGACGAGGAGGGACGGTGCCGGTGGGACCGCTAGAACCGCGCGCAACGACGCCCAACCAGGACCTCGTTCACACGTCCTGGCGAACGAGCCGACTCGCGAGTCCACAGCGAAAACTTCCACGAGGACTGCGATCTTTTCCTCTACGAAACATTGTCGCCAGTGCTGGATTAACCGACGTTCAGAATAAGCACGTGCTTGGGGCAGCAGGAGAAAGGCACCATAGAAATTTTCTGAATTTTAAAATATAGAGTTTGTTAGAAACTCTTTTTAGCCAAATTATCGGAAATGGCCGATCTTAAAATCTTATAAGTAAATCTTATTAGGCATAGGGCCTGTAAAGGTCTCAATCCGGCCCTGATTGCCGCTGTAATTATCGTAGTCGAGCGACGAATTTTATTATTTCTTCTATTCGCTTGTAGAGCTAGGGTAAATGACCCAATTACTGACACTTTAAGCGTTGACGGTGACATTATCTTATAGTTTTGTACTTATAGACTAAAAGTATATGTTACTCTTGTTATTTATTATTGTTTAATATGTTTACTTGGTGAACAAAGTTTGGTGGATCTTAAAACTTCGATTATTATGTATAAATTCGTCAATTTCAAAAATATATTTCGGGATCTATTACTGACACCCTTCAAATGTATTTGACTGAATTACTGACGCCCCAATTACTGCCGGCTAACCTAATACTGTTTATCTCATTTTAAGGTTATATCGTCTCATGTACATGAGCAACTATTGCTATGACAGTAGCAAAAAATACTAATACCAAAATGCTTGAAACGCTTGCACCAATCACTGTAACCCAATTAATAAGTAAAAAGACTTAATGAATCGTTGAATTCGGATCTTTATTATTTAAAACATTATATTTTGTTACGTTAATAGCTTAAATTTTACAATTACAGCATTTGCTTTAACGCTTTGTTTTCTCTTTCGCTAGTAACGAAATCACCGTTTTCGCTCTCCTAATATCCGCTTCAAAATTTTTTATCGTTTTATACAAATTATCGAAGAAAAAATTAAGTGCTCTTTTTGTATCGTATAAATAACAATTTCAATTGTGTGCTAAATTTTTTTATACATCATTTCACAAGATTTATTCGTTATTTTACGTAAAACAACTGAGGTTGACCGTAATCGGGTAGGTGGCAGTAATTGGGTCCTTTACCCTATATGTATACTGAAAGTGGACGTTTTTCAGGAAAGTGAACTACGTATTTCAAGATGTGTCTTTGAATGCAAATCCGGATTATATTATCTTCTTCTGCTCCCTCTACCATTTAATATCGACAGAATTTTGCGTAGAGACCTTAATTCTTGGTAAATCGAGGGACCATAAAAAGTCCCGTTCTGTTTTCCTGGTTCTCCCGCAACAAAGAGATACACATAAAATGGCACGCGAATCGCGTGGGCAACGGATAGATAACATGCCCGGGGCCAATTTATTAACGTTAATAATAAACGTGATTAAAGTTTATTTCCGTGCCTGTCACGCGTCCCGTCTCCCTCCCGTTCGATCGTTCCAGCGCCGCTAATTAAAGTAATAAGCTAGGTCAAAGAATTTACCGTGAATCATTACGCGCGCGGCACTATGATTACTTTTTCCTTCCACCGCCCCGCCCCCCTCGCTCTTTCCACCGGGCGTCGTTAGAATCGCGTGAAAAAAGGATGCTTTCAGTGTCTTGCTTCGGTAATTATTTATTACAGGGGCCGCCGTTCGCAAATCTCGAAGGCGCGTTTCATTAACTGCGACTGGCGCGCGCCGTCCTTCTGCAATTACTCCGGTCGTTTGCAAACGAATACTCGTCGGTTTCTTTGCCTCTAATGCACGGGGTGGTCTGAGGAAAAAGGTGCGAGCATTCGGTACCACCGGATAATTGCAAGTGTGGGGAAAAAATATCCCATCAGCATAGACAAATCTGCGGCTGTTAGCGTAAGTCGTGATTTCCTGTCTTCTGGTAATGACTGGTACCCAGTATCAAGTTATCAAGTAATGGTTATCTATGATTATAGTGACGATCTTTGTTCTTCCTGCGTAGTGTCACTTGCGCTGCTAAATTTAGCAGTTAATTTAGAGGCTACGTCAGACAGTGGCGCACTCGGGATTTAATCTTGGCGGAGCCGAGTTGAAGGGATAAAAATATTTTTAATGCAAATTGATGTGATTATAAAAATTTATTTAAAGAATAAAATTCAGATTTCTTTTATTTTTACCAAACACCTTCTTTGGGGGTGCGCCACTGACGTCTGTTGACTGATTATTTTAGATTGTTATATGCCCCTAGATTTGTACGTTTCGTTTTTTAACATCACCCTGTACGCAACAGATTGAAAATGGAAATAACTGTTACGGGCATGAAGATTCGATGCAGTCTAGAATTAATTCCTGCCCCGACAATTACAATTACCCGGAAATAGCCAGGTCCGAGGCGCGTTCCAGCGATAATTACCCATCGCCCGGCGATTCGTGTGATACAAGAAAAAGAAAAGGAGGAAAAGAGCGAGCGAATTTATGAATGAACAATGCCCGACTCGGAACAATACTTTCTGCTCGAAATTTCGATCGTTTAATCGGCAGGTAAGCGAACGGCGATGTTCTAATTGATCCGGAAGCGAGGCACGTACGCGTCAGAGCCTATAAATTCAATTAAGCAATTATTTAACACTTAATTACTCGACCGAGCTGTTATTACCTCCCGGTCGAAGCGAATCGACGATCTCGGCCTTTCTTTAGCGCTAATCCGCTGTAATTGGAACTGCGGAGCTATTATTTTTCATTCTTCCCCTCGTAATAAATGCGAATGGAGTAATTAATGAGGAAAAGAGTCAGTATTGCTTTATTATAAGCAGAGGACAAAATGCTTAATCATATCTAATAAAAAAATTGAGTAAAAGTTTCATTGCGAGAAAGTGAAGAAGAGGAAGAGATCCATTTGATTTCTTTGAGGATGGTTTTAACGATGGGTTGGTGGAACATGAAAGATCGATATGGGCAGCGTTTAATAAACGATCTCTGCTGTGTCTCTACCGCTATACGGCTTGAGTTTTCATAGAACGTCCAAACTAATTCACCGTCAGGCTATACTATATTACAACATTACATTGTACCGGTAATACAAGTCGATGTTGTACGATTAACATCCAAGATTGCACAGCCAGGCTCCTTACGCCAATGAATGTACTTAGGCGGTGAGAAACGATCGAGCCTCGCGAAGATAACGGCGACAACGCTGGCGACGTGCAAGACCACGATTACAGGGTCCTTTGTCCCCGTGCAACACGCTGGCGATACTCACCAGCTGCGTTTACTCGCAACCTTAATAACACTTGGCGATTCAACCTTTTACTCGGGTTCTCGGAGATTTCACGCCTGCCTCTGATGCACTTCAAACTGGGTCATTCTGATAAAATATAAGAGAAACCACAGGTTCTGGTCTCTTGGCTCTGAGACCTAGAACTCTTTCATTTTCAACTGCAAAGATTCATGTCAGTGATCCCAGAATAACTCAGCCCAGAGTCCTCCACGAAATTCAGGAATTCGAGGCTAAAACGCGATAAAACAGCTTTGAAACCCAGAGCGCGAGGGGAGTCTCGTTCCCATCGCTAGTCACCGCTCTCCTCGCTACTTTTTATTTACGATACGAAGCGAAGTCGCGCTAGAAAGGTCGCGAGCGCGTGAGCTGTCGCCTGGCTTCTATCGGTGTAATTAAAAGAATGCTCTGTGCGCGACACCGCCGCGAATATCCGCGAGTTTACGAGCAGGCCGCACGTAAGGGGCCGCGATAAGTCCGCGCGAAAATGCCTGCGCGCGGGTATTACGATCGCCAACGGTGCATGGGGGAGCGAGGATCACCCACGCCTCGCGATTCCCTCGACACTTTTGCCCGATAGATCCCCCGACTCGATTCCAACGTAAAGGGAACAGGAAACACTCGTCATACCCAGTCGCTAGCGCTTTACGCATCCATTTCGGATTAAGATCTCCCAGTCTCGAGCCTTTTGTATAGTAATCTTAAAGCTTACTTTAAGCCGGTGCAAAAGTTCGTTTGCTTTATTCAACCAAACTGTTGATTAAGAGTAAAAATATATTATGAGTCTATTTAATCTAAATGAAGTATTTTCCTTGAGTATCTGTGTGTTTCCCCCACTTTTCTGGTGAAGGTACAAGTATTTTGGTGTGAGGTAAGCGCCGGTAATAAGGCCCTGCCGCCATTTTTCCCCGGTAGGTCAATTTACAATTACTGGTAGTGCTATGTATTTCTTCTATCACCTGTTTTATCTACACGAAACGAGGCCCCTTTACAAGGTTTTTAAAGACCTAAAAGGTATTTTGTTTGTTGTTTTTTTATATTATTCAAAATACCACAGTTTATAGATTAACTTTCACAGATTTCTATAAAATATAGAGTTCTCAAGAATATGTATAATTTATTTTGTAGAAAATTGTGGATCCTTAAGTGGGCCTTATTAACCGCACTTACTTACAAGGGAACACCGCGAACCCGGACTCACCGATTGGAACGCAACTTTGTGGGTTTTTAGAGTGACTCAAAACAAGAACAACGGTGTGTTTCATTTGGGCCCTATCGCCCTTTAAGGGGGTGGAAACTAACCTCGAAGTCAAATTGGCACTTCCAATTTTTCGCGTACAACTCCCAAAGTACGAGAGACAGAAAAAAAAATTTCAAACAAAAGTTTAATGGTGCAATAAGCGCTACAAACTTGCGTTAACAAAATTTTGAAAAGAGTTTAAAAAAAAATTCCTGAACGAAAAAAAAACTTTTTTCAAAATTTTGTTAACGCAAGTTTGCAGCGCTTATTGCACCATTACACTTTTGTTTGAAACATTTTTTTCTGTCTGCTGTACTTTGAGAGTTATACGCGAAAAAGTGGAAGTGCCAATTTGAGTTTGAGGTTAGTTTCCACCCCTTTAAAGGGCGAAAGGGCCCAAATGAAACACACCGTTATTATTGTTTTCAGTCACTCTGTAAACCCACAAAGTTGCGTTCCAATCGGTGAGCCCGGATTCGCGGTGTTCCCTTGTTAGTAAAAAAAGACACTGACCTAATGTACTACATCACAGAAATAAGTTTCGACTGAGAGAAAAGTCAAAGTTCCGGACCAACGTCCCCCAAAGCCCACTTGATTTGCCTTGATGAACACGTTCCCAACGGCCCGCGCCGCCGAAGGAACGCAAACAGCAGGAAACCGCGAAAGCACGGTGCCTCGGCATGGCTGAAACGCGACGCGACGTCCGGGTAATGAATCGCAACATTCAATTACGCATTAATAACAAGGCGGCGGGGACGGGCCGGCCGATTATCTCGCTGGTCGGACAATGTGCGAAAGCCGGCGGCGTTGTTTTATAACAAACAAACTGACGGTTATGGCCGCGGCCGCGGACAGTGGCCATAAAACACGAAGGTGGTCGCGAGCTACGGGGGCGCTGGACGGTGTTCCACGGATTTCCTTAATTGATCAGGCCATCGACTCCGCTCGACAATCTTATCAATGGACCATCGGCGTCGCCCGGCGTCCCTGCCGCTCCTCTAATCTACGATATCTGCTCGCGGCCCTCTCCCACGCCCAGCGGTTTCCTACACCTGGAAAGGCAACGCCGAGAAATATTTGCCGGTCGCCGGTTCCGCGTCGCCGCGCCACGGCCGGCTCGAATAATTAAACGATTCTGACCGGCCGCGGCGCACCGTCTAACGGCCTAGACAGCGCGGAACCGCGACCGTGCGCGCGCGAATCGATCCGAGACACGCGTCCCCGAGAATCCTGTCGTCTTATTTATTCTATTTAGTTTATAACCTCCGTACTCTCTGCAGAGGGTTTTTCAAACCACCCCCCTCTCTCGCGAGTTCACCCTCAAGTACTGATTGCTATATACATATATAGGGTAAGAAGGAAATTTTTCTTGTTTCATTTCTGTGGCCGAATTCAGTTTTAAAGGAACAGCATGTTCTTCCGCCCGCTTTAAATTTTGCAGTTTCGGATTTACCGTACTCTTCGAAAAGTAGGGCGAGGCCGAAGTAATTTTGAAGAAGCCTCGAGCAAGTCAACGCGAATTTTCCCAATTTCGTTAATCCGCTGGTTTTCAAAGAAACAACGCGAGTGGATGGAAAAGGGGAGGAGAAGATCGGCCGCTCCGCGAGGGAATCGAGATAATGAGTAACGGCCTCATTAAGGAACATAGGCGAGGGCGTAATGAAAATTTTTTCACTGGTAGGGCAATCTTATCACAGTATTATTAGCGTAGAATTCCGTTCACCCGGAATAATGAGGCGCCGACTGCAAATTCGGATGAGGGATGTCTCAGATAATTTGCTGAACCTATTAAATTCAATAGCAGATGGATAATAAATCGATGGTTCACAGTTAAGTAGGTGTAAAAATGATTCTTCCCTCGCGACTGAGTAATAGAGCCATTTAAATTATTTATACACGAGCTCCCCCGTAGGCGTAGCTATTCCCTGAAAATTATTCGTGCTAACGGTAGTGTGCGTATGCGGGGTTTTAACATACGCTACTTTACGATCTTTCCCTAATTTACGCTTCAATATTTCTCTCGCATCCTTCCGCCGCAAGCATCAATTGCATAATTTAGAGGACACCCGTGCATTCTCCTTTATGCAACAAGTGCAGATTTTCATTGCCAAAGCGATAACTGACCCCGGCCAAACGAGCCATAGAAATATTACGTCTTGCCGAACAAGAAACGAAACGAGGAAAAAGGTGAATATCACTTGATGTTACGCGATGCTCGTACAGTAATAGCCGATAGAATACTGATTTCCTGAGCGCGCTCTTCCATTCCTCTTCCAAGAATCGTCTTTAAGGGGCAGTTGGCATTCTTAGAAGCGATGGAACGAGGAATCAGGGATACAAACGGATCTAAGTAATTCAGCGGCGGCGGGAACCGCGAAGCACACAGCAACGAGCAGCTTACACCTGCGAGATCTGTACCTTGGAACAGTTTGCTGTTAGAAATTGAAAGATACGAATAGGTACGAGCTTACAAAGTGTACTTCTCGCTGGAACTTGATAAAAAATAAACAAGCCGTGTAGCAAACGTTACATCCCAACGACAAGACGGTTCGACTGTTAAGCAAGGAATCTGTACCACAAACTCCAGGATCGGGCAAGAAGCTAGATGAACTCTTTGATAAAGGATCCTCGTCGTAAACTGCAACGTGCCCTCCGCGCGCGAGCGTGGAAGAAGCACAGCCTAAGCACCTGCAAAGCACCTGCCACCTTTCAAGAAGACAGATTCATCGGGATTCCTGGTGGACGAGGAACCCGAGACGTCCCGCGGTCGGTCGTCGCGTCGTTAGCGGGCCGAGCGTGTACCCGCTTCCGTCGTCCGCGCGGCGCGGCGGTGATCTAGCGCGGGCACGTAGCAAATGGCGTCGCCGGTCGCTCCGTAAGTGCCTTTTTTTTCCCGGCCGGGCCCAAGACGCGTATGATACCTGGGCCAGCTCTCGGGCATCTCTTCCCTGGTACAGTTATGCTTAACGCCGCCTGGCAAAACATAGTGCCGCGAGTCACGCAGCATCGCTACCAGCCGCGGGAGACTTACCCTGGTAATTAACCGGTAATGAGCTATGGCCACGGGCCGCGCAGAGTGGATAAATAAAGTCGCGCGGAGGATGCCCGGGCAACCACCGACGGGAAACGCTCTAATGGAATATAAATCCGGGGCAGAGCGGGGGGTGAAGCGTGCGAACGAGGCGGGGGGGTGTCGGGTTAACCAAACCTCTGTTGGGATAATTGGGAGAGGTGTGATGTTCCATCGGGGATGGTTTGACGGTCTAGCATTGAAAACTGAAGTAGCAGTGACTTGGTACTGAAGTGGTATTAAGTTGATTTATTTGAAGGTGTGTAGGAGGTGTTCAGGGGTTTCCGGAATTGAATCAAAGGGGATAAGGCAAGTCAAAGTTTAGAAAATCATTTTCCAATGCATGGATCAGAGCAGAGCTGGGTATTAACTAAATAAGAAATTATTTAAATAACGCATCGAATAAAAGTTACTTTAACTTTAGATTATTCGACGAATATAGTTAATTTTTTTATGAGACGAGAATTTATGCGACGAATAAAATCAATACGGGGTAAATTAACTCGACACATGAAGAATAATTTTTTCACTAATTTATTCGGTATTCGAAATTTTTATTAGAATAAAAATTTTGTCCATCTCTGCATTGGAGTCTCTAAACTCTAAAACGTGAAGTTCAGACGAGGAGAACGGTTTGTCTGGCGCGTCTGTCCACTACTCGTCAATTCTACTTACGTGCTAGTCCTCGCGAGCGTTGAAGGTGACTTTCTAGATAAACGTGAATTTAGACTTTAAAATTTGGATGTGCATCGCGGATGATTCCACAGTGAATGTGAATTCATCAAAAGTAGAGATTGCCTCTACTTTGCATACTGGTCACATGGGATGAAAAGCAGATGAAAACAATCTTTCACTGTGGATGAATCATCCGCGACGCACATCCAAAGTGTAAAGTCTAAATTCGCCTAAAGCGCGTAAAACTGTAGGTAAAGTAAAATTCTGGAAAATCCAAGTCAGATCCTCCAATCGAAATGCTAGGGAACGCGCAGTCGTTGAATGTAGCCAGCCTTAAGTATACCGGGGAATATTTGCTTTTAGCAGTGCTCGGTAAATCACGGCAGCACGCGACAACGGGATGACGTCGGTTGTTTAAAAGCCATTTCCACGTGTTACGAGCGATCAACGACGACCCTCCCGGCGAATGATACTCGCAGGACAGTGGTTGGTGCGCGGGCAATCGTTTCCGTGTTTGCCCGGACCACCAGCGAGAGGATTATCTCGGAATGGCACCGGTCGTCCTGTTCAGCCGCGGGTATTGGCTCGTGTACTCGGCTTTGACAACGGTAAATAGCCAGTCGAGGCTGATAACGCGAGCCTACACACTCGCTATCTTGCGAAACGCTTATCGAACCTGGATACCGTTCTGACGAAGAAGATCTAGTTGGCTACTTCGTGCTGGTCAGTGCACCGTTCCTTGATTACCGTAAAATTCGGCAATTAACGCTGCACCGAGGATCTTGTATACTGCTACGAAATACGACAGCTTGGATAGTTAAAGTGTATTTATTTATTTATAACAAATGCCCCACTTTCTGGGTGAAATCATCGAAGACATTTACCCTGGGGTATGGTTACGATGGTTCCACATTTACCCTGGGATATGGATACGAACAGACGTGACTGAAAAAATGTAGTGGGTTTTTAAGGGTTTCGGAAAGTAAGAGAGGGGATGATGAGATGGGGCAAAAGTGCAGGGCTTCGGTAAAATGACGCAGTAGCAGGGATGACACAGTGTTTACAATTACGTACCGTTTGAGTAGTTGATACTATGATGCATGTTTGCGAAGAAAGTCAGAGCTAAATAATATTAGATTATGCGCGAGTTGGAGGAGACCGGGGCGAAGTGAACCTCGGGGTAAAATGAGCTTTCTTAATTCATTCTTTAACAATAGAATATATTTACAAATTTTGGTGACGTAATAAATGTGTGTAATACCACAATGATAATTATGCACATTCAGATATAAAAAAAAATTCATTTAAAAAATTAAATTACCTTCACCAATAAATATTAATTCCTGATGAAACTTTGGTTCAATTTTAGGAATTTATTTAATAATCCAAATTATTTCTGGTATTTTTCTATCTTTACAGTATTGTCCAAATATTAATTTAGCCTTTGAAAGAGTTATTCATATAATAAAAGATGTAAATTTAGGATGATTAATTCGTTTAATTCATATAAATGGTGCATCTCTATATTTTATTGCTATATATTTACATGTAGGTCGAGGAATTTATTATCATTCTTTTAAATCAACACCAGTATGAATTATAGGTGTAATTATTATATTAATATCATTTATTATATTAATATCATTTTAGAGACTTCCAATTGGTTTTCTTTTCAATTTAGATTTTTGGATAAATGAGCCTTAAATGTGTTATTTTAACTCAAAATTTTTTCTGCGTATTTATAAACAAGCTTATAAACATACATGTACACGCGTTTGAGAAAACATTAATCCTAACATTATTAAATAATTAATTTTCCACTGAGTCCACATTCGGGGCAAAGTGACCAGGGTAAACTTAGCTGCAATGAAAAGATGCGCGAGTGATATGCGCATTATTTTTATGTGAAACCTGTCTGCCAAAAATTATTGAAAACCATTTGAAAACAATTGTGATAGAAAAATATATAATTCTTTTGTTAAAAAATTTATTTAGATAGTATAAGTACGTATTTTATTAATAATTACGTATGTATTTGTTTTAGTAATAATATGTCAGACTGTTCATGTAAACAAAGTTCATTTAATAACTCATTTTCAGAAGAAAATGTGTTTACACAAAGTACAAAGTTACAAAGTACAAATTATTAACGTTAAACCTGTATTAATGAAATACATTTTTCAAAAAATAGTTTAAATAGTTTAAAAGTTCTAATAAAGTTATTTTTATAATTGTATCCTTCATTAAAACTCGTATTTTATTTCAGCTCACTTTACCCCATGTATGGGGTAAAGTGGTCGTTTGGGCATTTTCTTTACAAGTTGAATTTTAATATACTTTAAATTTATTTTAAGTATTGCTATTCGTCATTTATGAATAGTAATGTTCAAATTATATTATAAATCCATTTCCACACATTTTTATTGAAAGGGTAAAATTTTCTTCGACTTCAAACTGTTTTCGTCTCACTTTGCCCCGGTCTCCCCTACAGCTCTGCCACATCTCCAGTTTCCGTTGCACACTTTTTGACGTCACCGAATGACCAGGTTAGAAGTGAAGAGGTTTTCCGCGACGAAGGTTGCCAGCCCTCAGGATGCCGCGTAAAAGAAGTTGCCATTCTCGTTCCTTGCTTTAGTCTCGGTTCATTCGATACTGTAATGTCGTCATCATCCGCGTAATGACTGGGATCATAGTCCCGGCTCGATGGTTAAACCGTGCGCGTGGATTGATAGTTTGTAGTTAGAAACGAGTGTTCTCCTGCTCTGCCCCGCGGGACCAGCTCGCCGAACCGCCGCTCTCTCACGGCCCCGAGATCAACGCGACACTTCAACGTGTGTAGCGTAATAGACCGGAGTGCCCGGTAATCTTCTGCTAATAACTACTCGGTCTTTGCCCTTTCGTGGACCACCGACCATCAAATCCTCCATGTGTGCGCTCATTGCTGCCCCAGCGCGAGGTTCCTGTGCTTGGGATCAGGAATTGTCAACCTCTGGCCGCTTGGAATTTACGTCCCCCGCTTGACATTCAGGTCAAATGCCTCAGTCGTGTCTTTAGAGTGGCGGAGAGTGGCTGACTTCAGGGACAAACAGATGTGACTTTTATTTGTTAAACAAAGGGTTTGCGATGACATCAACGAGTCGGATCATGAAACACGTGGTGCGAGGGGAGTACAAATTGAAAACGGAAATTTAAAAATATTCACTTTTTTAGAATGAACTCAATAAAGATCAGTATTTAAAAATAATGAATTAATTCTCAAAAGCCAGGGGGGGGGGGGGCAACCGTCCCTTTTGCCCTCACTCCCCTTCGGACACCCATGATGCAGATGCAATCAACTTTTCGATTATTTGTTCCCCTTTTCTAAATCTTTGAATCCTCTGCATGAAGCAGGAAGCAGGGCGAATTAACTGAATCGATGAGAAGCAAAGAAGCTGGCGCGGCGAGCGTGGCAAACAAATCGCGGCCAATTATCGAGAAACAGGTAACGAGGATTGCCGCTCGTTTCGCCGACGATCGCAACAAAGTGCCGATTACGGTCGCGTTCCCGTGCATCCTCGATCACCGGACAGGACCGAGCAAACTTCCCCCGCGACCTCGGCCCCGATAATTCTTCCCGGGGATGGAAAAAGCGCGCGCGTTTCAGCCGCTGTCCCGATTTATGGGGAGCGAACCTAGGATTTCCGAGCATACATCTTCCCCTAGGGGATATTACGGGGACGTCCGAAGGAAATCGTCGACGAGGAATCCCGTCCACTGACATTCCGTGGCGGTGCGTGCAGTCACGCTTGG
Organism: Andrena bucephala; assembly: GCA_947577245.1. Classification (NCBI taxonomy): domain Eukaryota; kingdom Metazoa; phylum Arthropoda; class Insecta; order Hymenoptera; family Andrenidae; genus Andrena; species Andrena bucephala. Next base: position 79,529,601 of record OX387715.1, read on the forward strand.
CATTTCGCGCATACCGCCTCCTAGAGGCTGGCGCTGGTCGATCGGCGGCGGCTCTCCCCTGTTCTTTCCCTTCGATGCAAATTGCCACCTGTTTGACCGCGACGAATTCTCTGAAGATCCAGATCTTCTGGTCAACGCACCAAGCGCCGCAGCGGATTGTTGTGGACTTTGGAACCCAGCAAGCGTAGGAAGCACTTGGAAACAGAGGGTAGCTGAGTAGCTGGAGCTGCAGATGCGTGACTACTTAAGTGTCTTCTTGTTGGCTGATCAAGAGACTTGAAACAAAACGACGTGGATTTGGATTTCCTGAACCAACTATTAGGGCTCCGCGAATCCTGGCCCGAATCAACGTCACCTTGCGACGCTTGCCTGCACCGGGATTCCATCCCTGAAGAGTACTGTAGGAGTCGGTGCGCGGTCGGTCAAGCGGACGATTAATTTGTCATGCTCGGCCGTGTTACATGCGTGTTCCTCTGCCGGCTTGGCACGGCCGAGTGATATTATACGCGCGCGCCAACGATCCCTCATATTACGCGGTCAAACCGTCCGCCATTAATATCGGTACGGTTCTCGAAGCAGCGAAGCGGACGGGGGGTCCAGGACCCCACGTCGGGAAACGCCGTGATTAAATGGCCATTTTTTCGCCGATGATAAAGGATGCCCGGCTCGATTACCGGCGGATCAGCATTAAAACCAATAGAACGAGTGTGCCCAGCGGTACGCTACTCTTCGCGGCGCGGATCCACGCAGAAGAGGCACAGAGGTGGGACAGGGGAGGAACAGGATACGCGCTCTTCTTTTCTCCAGGCTCGCAGCCGTCCGCCCCTCTCTGTCCTCCCACCTCGATTAGCTTCTCCTTTCTTTTTGTTCAATCTGCCGCTAACCCCTCGATATTTCCTCGACCCGCCCGGTGACGGCTGATGGACGACGTGTACGAGCCGCGAATGCCTCGTTAGTCAATTAGCCACTCGCTCGTATTCGTCCGGGCATCTGTTTCTTTGGAAAGCTGACGTTCGGCTCACGATCGTACGGGAACGCGGTGTGATTGAGAAAATCCCCGTTCTTGCCCACCTGTGCATAGTTCTTTTCCCTGGGAGCATACGCCAGGGTACGTCTGGGGTCATTTAAACCTCAGCCGCCAAGCTTTTTCTAAATCAATCTCGCCAGTGAGGGTGGACGTTACACTGGACTTGATGCTCGCGTTTAAGAATTTAAGGCCAGCGTTTACCGGCAATGAATTTTCAACGGGACCGCGGGGATCGCGGCCACGCGGGCCCGTTACAAAGTCGGCAATTATCGAAGGAGGAGTGGCCCTGCTCGACCTCTTTGGGAACGCGCGCGTTACCCGATGTCCTCCCCGCGTCACGATCGATGCACCGATGGTATGCAGAGCCAGGTGGGGGATGTCACGGCGATACCGACTCTCCCGGGTCCCGTCGGAAGGTTAATTTCTCCCGATAAGATCGTACGAGCGGATTACGCGGCCGAACACGGCCGAACACCTGTAGCGAACGTGATTTTCTTGCGCGTTCCATCGAACGGCCCCGCTCGGCCGTGTCGCTCCTCTCCGTCCAGTTTTTCCTTCTGCACGCGTTATCTGGAAGACCGTTTGGCGAGCCGGGCTCTCGTTACGGGATCGGGGCGACCGATTCTTCGCCGGGCAGAGAGATTCCGGGTCGGGTGAACGGGGTTAATGATAGGGGCGTAGCCGATGAATACTCGACGAGTCGCTTTCCGTCTGCGAAGTCTTCGTTACGTCTGTCGGAGGCAATGAGGTGTGCAACGTTGCTGGTAACTGGGAAACTTGAAGTGTGTCTGACGCAGAGTTGGTCGATAGACCTTTGACCCTTGGTCCTGATCAGTCCGGAACTCTCAGCTTGCATTCGCGAGCCTGTGGCAATTATAATCAGAACTCGAGGACCACTAGGGAGATTCGGTTACCGATCTTTTTGCGAAATAAGGGAGCGTCAGGAATCTTGGAAGGAATTACAAAAAAGTAACAGAAGTCTAGGGTTAACTACCAATTTTATCGTTGAATCGCCACCAATTTGAAGATCGATCAGCTTACGAACGAGACTAACTCGACTAACCAATTCGACACTGCTTAAGGAGATAGTGAAACGGTGGAGCAGACCAGACGCGGAAAAGAAGGTGCCCGTTGGAAAATCCGACCACCCGCGGCGGTTTCGAGTAGGCGTTACACAGCGGTGCTCGGCCGAGCGAGAATAAAATAGTGTGGGAGAGGCCGTTGCTCGTCGACGGTCGCCGAGCCGTTCGAAAGAAACACTTTCTCCACTCGCTGGCCAATCCTGAAGACACCGCTCGACCCAGTTCGCCGTCCAAGTCACCCGGTCGCTCCCGTTCTAGCTTTGCATCCTCCACATTGCCGTGCACTGCGCCTTCGCATCATCCGCGTCCTCTCCAAGCATGCTGGCTCCAAAGAGACAGATCTCAGCTGTGGAAAATGGAGCTCCAAGGACTTTCATCTACCTGCGTCAATAGCTTTCCCACTCGCCGCAATATTTCAAGCCCCCTTTCTGCAGAGGATGATGCACGCGAATAGGCACGCAACGGACCGCTTGGTTCGGAGGAATTGAAATGAAGCTCTAGAAGAGTCGATCTTAATTAAATCGAAAATAAGAGAGGAAGGAGCGTCGCGGCAAGGAGCATCGATTCACTCTCTTCCTTTTATCCCCACGGATCGCTGCTCGGAGCAGCGGAGCCGAGAGTGCCAACGATTAATAAAGCCGATACACGTACAGGCTTGCACACAGACAATACGGGGATCACTCGTGCTCGCTATTAGTCTCCGCTAGCCTCTTATCTCCGCCACGGTCTCCGCGGCTCGGTCACGATTTCGGAGACACTGGCGAGCCACCGAGCGTGTAATTTACTGCGAATCAGCGTCAATTTAGCGATACCATCCTAGATCATCGGGCTGCGTAACCCTTATCTAGCTTCTGGGAACTGTCCCAGGTGCAGGCTGGCGAAGAAGACCCAGCATCGCGGCTCGACGGGCTAATCCCCCCGAGATCGGATTTTTATTACACCTCCGGGATGTTTCCATCTGTTCGTCGGTCGTAAACTTCAAAGAGGCCCCCGATAAGGAGCGCCAGGGACAGGCGCAAAATCGTTGCGCGTCCCGTTTCGAAATTCTCGAAAACGCCCCCGGAATGTGGAGCCTTTCGAGGCTCGTAAAATTAACAGTAGCATTTGGAGGAGCATCGAGGAGTAATGGAGGAGCAGTCAGCTTCCATCTGTGTCCTTTTTCAATCTTCCCCAGTGATTCGTTTCTAAAGGAATGTGCGTTATTTTCTGCATCGGCTAGAGCATCGAGGTGATGATCAGATCTAGCGATCAGGACGACTTGCAGTTGAAAGAGCTCTTCAGCGCAGACAGAGAGCGCCTAATCGCCTCCCTTTAATTATAACCGTTCGACAGATCCTCATCGCGATCACGTCCCAATTGCAACTGTCGCTCGATCGATCATCCGCGAATAAGGAGCGGCAATCATTCCGCTCCTCTCAATAGGCGCACGCAACGTAATAAGGCTTACTGGTTCACCGCGCGCAACAATACTATCATTAAATCCGCGCGCGGCTTTCACAGACGTATTAAGACCCACTTCTATCGGAACGCTCGGCCTGGGAATGGTACGCGGATTTATGAATCGCGGGACGACCCCGTCGAACCGCGCCAGACGTCGCGGATCGTAAACGGCCCGAGCCGAACGGGATGTCTCTCCGCTTAATGGCCGTTGCGAAACGAGCGTAGATGGAGACGGCGCGTTTTGAAACGCGCGAAAGCTGCGCGCCTTTTGATCGATGCGTCGTCGCCGTGTCGTCGAGCCGATTTCCCCCGCGAGCCTGCTATTAATAAGCAGCTAATGGAATCCCGACTTACGTGGGCGAACCGATAAATTACCGTGGCAGGAGCGCACCGACAGCCTCGCCAAGCCGCAACACCTACCGGCGAGATTTAGAGGCGCAATTAACGCGCGTGCCCGGAGACACTTTCTGCTCGGGTGCGTGGATACGCGAGCGCCTTGCGAAACTGGAGTTTCGAAGGGAATTGTTCTGCGCCCTCGATTCATTCTTGCGCGAGCAGTGACAATAAAGTCTCCGCTGCATTATGAAACTTGCATGCTTTCCAGTATATTATAGGTAGAGAGACTAGGGCAGGTTGATACAGAGAAATTTTCTCGACACTGTGTAGGGGAGACCGGGGCAAAGTGAACCTCGGGGTAAAATGAGCTTTCTTAATTTATTCTTTAACAATAGAATATATTTACAAATTTTGGTGACGTAATAAATGTGTGTAATACCACAATGATAATTATGCACATTCAGATATCGAAAAATGGAAATTCATTTAAAAAATTAAAAATGAAGTTTTCCAATGAAGACTTCCAATTTGTTTCTTTTCGATTTAGCTTTTTGGATAAATGTGTGTTAAATGTGTTATTTTAACTCCAATTTTTTTCTGCGTGTTTATAACAAGCTTATAAACATACATGTACACGCGTTTGAGAAAACATTAATCCTAACATTATTAAATAATTCATTTTCCACTGAGTATACATTCGGGGTAAAGTGACCGGGGTAAACTGGGCTGCAAATAGCTGCTAAGAACCAATGCGCAAGCGATGTGCGCAATATCCTAACCTGTCAGTTGGCTAGAAAACCACGCGGCGTGATGGAACAGAATCTAACCTCAAAAAAATGCAAAATCTGACAGTTTTTGACAACCACGGTGCAACAAAGCCAGAAGCTGCCGTGCTACACGCGTCATTCCAGCGCAAGGGGTTAATATTTACCTATTTCCTTAATTAAAGTTTTTATATTGTTGCATCTCACTTTACCCCGGATAGTAGCTCACTTTATCCCATATATGGGGTAAAGTGGTCATTTTTGGCATTTTCTTTTCAAGTTGTATTTTAATATACTTTAAGTTTATTTTAAGCATTGCTATTCGTCATTTATCAATAGTAATGTTAAAATTATATTATAAATCTATTTCCACACATTTTTATTGAAAGGGAAAAATTTTATTCGGCTTCAAACTTTTTTCGTCTCACTTTGCCCCGGTCTCCCCTATACGTAGCTGCATTTTAGCGGGATTTGTGAAGTTTATTGGTCAATTCTGTAGGGGAGACCGGGGCTAAAAGTTCCGGGGGTAAGTTATTCCGACGGTTCTATCTTCAAAATGAAAAGACCGTTGTACTTTAAATTATTTTTTCCGTGTAAATTGATCACGCCACTCTGTCTCCCATTTTAATAGTATTCGCCACAGCGAACCGCGAGGTTGTGAGCAAGGACCTATTAGTCGCCTACCAGATAAGTAAATATTTTTCTATCATTATTTTTTGGTCTATTTCGATTATTTAACGTCGATATTATTGATTGATTCGCTCTAATGGATCAAATGACATTTAAGAACATAGTGTAATAGTGTTTATCGTTTCAATATATGTATTGGCAAAATAATCTCTTAAAGAAGCCATTGTAGGCTACTAGTACAAATCTCAATAAGTAGGTATCCACAAACAGTTGAATATAAGACTGACTTGTAGATTTTAGTTTTTATACCAAAGATAATGTTTATGGTTATTATATTGTTTTGGTTTTCTTTTAAAGGTAATACATTTTTGTTGATCCAAATCTTCATAAATAAACATAAATAAACGTTTTATTTCATTAGAAAATGAAATATTTCATTAAAACTCCTATATCTTAGTAACTTGCCCCATAAAGGGGTAAGTTCCGCTTCGACCAGCCACAAATAAATTACTTTTTATGAAAAACCTATTACAATATATTAAATACAAGCTTAAAATCATAAAATATAATAAATTTAACAAGAAATTAGTCAATAGTGGAGAGAGTAACTACATTATTTTCCAGTCATTTTTTATGTTTTATTGAAATCGGAATTTTTAGCCCCGGTCTCCCCTATTACGATAGAGTGCACGCCTGTGTAGATTAACATTAGCAATCGTTTTTAAGTTTTTTCGTTTTTATAGAGGAAAGGTAGATTAATATCCAAATAACATTTTTTCATTTATTTTGTATGCACTTTCTTAAGTTTTCATTTACAACATATTAAAGAGAAAGGACCAAAGTACATTTTAGCATATTTGCTATGAAATAATTAATTCAAAGAAGAATGACAAAAATCAAAAACTAAAAAACGTATCAACGTGCCCTGGTCTCCCTTCTTCTCGCGCATACTGCACTTGTCCAGGCGAATATTTCTTCATTCGACGTTGCTGTGCCTGAAATCCACGATGAGACAAAAACATCGTCTCGCATGAGTCTTTAATCTCACGAGACAATTATTTCATTATTTTTTAATTATTTTGTCAGTAATGTCATTAAATTAGACTCTCGCGGGACAAGTTTCGTGATATATTTTCAAAAATCACCCGCGACTATTTCCATTATTTATTGAGATTTTGTTGAGACTTTTGTCTGACGATAGGAAAGTCTCGTCCAAAATCTCATCGCGGAATTGCACCTTAAGATCTCGCTCGGACGATTCTCGAAATATATAGATAATTACGCTCGTGGATAACGCGTGCATTCGATAGACGAGCAATTATTTACAGACGACTCCCGATTACGAGGGAACCGCGCCGTGAAATCATCCATCGCTTGTAATTGTCATAATAAGGACGATATTGTTGCCGCGCGTCAATTACGCCCGAACACGCGTAACGCGCGCGAATACGGGCGAGGTGTAGGTAATCGACCGCTGTCATGCAACGTGAATGGATCACGTAACTCGTCAGCCATCCTCTTCGAACCGATATTTCGCGATCCCCGATACTAGACCAGCAACGCTGATCCACGGCTCTACTGAAAGATTCAGTGTAGCTGAATAGGTACCTAGCTAGGTCCAGCAGAAGTTGCACAGAAACGTGGAATGCTTCCAGGAAGATACGATTGCATGCGTGTAATTTAACAGTCAAATTGCAGCAGGCTGTACGATACACGCCAAGTGGATTTCGCGAGATTGGCTGATGGCTCGATGATGAAATTGATCGCGCTACCGTGCGGAGGCCGGCTTTTCGCGGTCCGTGGCAAGAAGCGCGGGTAAATCGATCGACTAAAGAAGCAGTTTAAATTCGCGGTCTGGCGCAACGATGCCGCGGAAAGCGGCGGATAAAAAGACGGGGAAATGGTCGGCGCGGGAAAATAGATTACGTGCTCGCCCGTGATCTGTGGCGCGACGAAGCCGGAAATGCTCGCGGTTCGTAGGGCAAATTACGCGTTTACGCCGCGCCTTATACGATCAGGGCCTTTAGGTGGCTCGGGTACGTGTGCGCCCGCGGATTGTAAAATCCTATCGGCTCGCGCTGGCGGCACAGCGCGCGCTCTAAGCCGCCCCACGCGTGCAGCCGAGCGCGTTACATCGCTATCTTAATAAACCGCAGATATACGGTAATCTTTCGAGTTATACGCCAGCACGAAACAAACATTAAACCGCGTGGTAGCCCTGGTCCCGGCGATTTACGATCCCTCCCGCTTTATCGAATCCGACATTAATAAGTTGCACGCGGATAATAACGTTCCGCGGATTCCACGCGGAAGATTAACACCGGACCTCGTTGATCCGCGCTCGATGCACGATAAACCTTGCCCCTCCTTTAACCCCTCGCCGAGTGATTCAGATAAGCGCTTCATCCTCGCTTCCCCGACGCGTTCGGCGCCCTTTCCCCGTTTTCGTGAGTTCCATAGAATCTTGGAAACTCTAACTAGTATACCAAACGCCGATCGAGAATTGCGCTAGCACTCGCTCCCACTTTGCACCGAAGCTTCCAAGCACAAGCTCCGCCACTTGAAGACCACGGCTGCAATAACGAGGCATCGAGCTGCTGAAAGGATAACGAAGACGAGTCGGGTTGACCCGAGCGAAAGGTATCGGCGATCACTCATCGGCGGGGCGAACCGGCTGTATCGTGCTGCCGTATCGCGTATACGAGATTAATAGGGAATAAGCGAAGATTCACCGGCACTCGAGTTTGTAATCACGGAATCATCTCCGCCGGTCGTCGGGCCGACAGTGTCGGCTGGCCGATCGGCTCGACCACCCTCGAGATTTCCGCACGCAAGCCGAACGAAGCCACGGCCCCGAGGGTCCGCCGCTTCTGCCGCCGCGTAAATCCGAGCCAGGTAAACCGAGATACAATTAGGATTTGCCGGTGAAAAGATCCTCCACCGGTTCGAGCCGCGTCCGTGCACTCGTCGCGCTTATATCTGATCCCACGGGACATGAGGGGGACACTTTACGACTCGGGCGAATTCATCGGAGGGCAAACATGCGCCATCACGCGCACACGATCGTTCCTATTCGCTAACTCTAACTGATTCCCGCCCGTTTCGCTGTCGAAGATTTACTTTGCAAGCTACCTGTAACGGTCGCGTTTAGTTTACAGAAGGCAAATGATTTGAAAGCGACGGATTTGGATAGGGGTACGGTGGTGGTGTCATGACGAATAGCTGGCTACGCTGATCCGAGGATCGGACGGCATTGCATCCTGGGCAGATCGCTGCGTGTGACTCACGTGCTACGCGAACGCACCCGATGAATTCGTGGAATTGTCGACAGCAGGACGAACGCCTGTCCCTTCGGGGAGATCCGCAACGGAATGCCAGCGCGCCGCGGAATGGGCTCGCGAAATCCTCATCTCTCGAGGCACGTGTGTCATAGATATGCGAGTCCAGGTTGAATTAAACGCTGCGCCGGAACAATCCAATCGGGGGAATCTTTTCTATCAACCTCTCCCAAAAATTTCAAAAAGTCTACTGCCCCAGGATCGAACGTGCGTCTAACGATAAGACAGGTTGTTCCTAGTCGCCTCGTTCGACCGCCAAAGCAACCAATTCCACCGGATCGGTTCGATTCTACTTCTCCACTGTTAATCGATCTCTTAGCCCCCCAGCAGATCGCGGAGCAATCTCGATGGATCAGTGGGCAGTCTCGCGAGGTGGAACACGCGGGCACGTAAGGAGGCATTTTCGCGATGAAAACAGGCTGCTATCGGGAACGGCGAGAGAAGATACGACGGTGGAGAGCGGCGATCGCGCGAATTCCATCGCGGCCGCGTTCGTGCTCGCCGCTCGTTACTCTCTCTCTCTCTCTCTCTCTGTCTCTCTCTTTCTCTCCCTGCCCGTTAGCCGGCCCCTGTAACCGCGCCTAAATCCTGTAAATACGAGCGTTACAGCAGCGAGCCGATATTACGGATTGCTGGCATCCTCCAGCGCTACCGGTTCGTTTTCCATCATCGAGAATCTTTACTACCAAAATCAAATGCTGCCCTCATTCATCTTGTCACGTAATTCAACAGTTCATTATATTCCCGCTGCAACTCTGTGCTTCATTTGAAACCCCAGCCGAAGTAATTCCATTTCCTTACATCAGCCTAGTGTGCACTCTTCCTTTTCTCTTCAGCTACACCTTTCACCCTCCGTTCCCCGCTGCAGGTTTCTCTGCTTCTCTGCTCGTGGTCAGCTCGGAACGGCCGGCCGCCGAGGGCTGTACGCGCGGCGCGTGAAGCGTGTGTGCGCGCGTAGGTCGCCGTTGGCCGGTCTTCTCGAACGATGACGTGTTCAGCGTGTTTCGCGGAATGCCACGAGCAGCCCTCATTGTAACGGAGTTAGGCCCGCGGGCCACTCTCGTCAGAACGCTCCACGTTCACGTACACGCGCCCGCCGCGCCGCGCAGAGCCAGTGTGCGCGACTCTGCGGAACCCATCGCGTGGGCGTATGGCTCGGGCAGGTGGATGCTTGCCCCACGGCGCTAACACCGCGATCGCACACGCACGATCGGCCTCGCAACGCCGCGCCTCCTCTCCGTCTCCCTGCTGATGAATACCGGCCCACGAATCATCTTCTTTCGCCAACGGAAAGGTACGCCTGCTCGTGCTTCTTCTCCGATTCGATCGGGAATTTCGAGTAGTTTCGGGCTTCGTTGAGAATCTAGTCGAAGGGATTCGTAGATACACGCTGCGTGTGTGTAGAAAGAAGAAACACTCGTCTTAATCAATTCCCCTAACACCGACTCTCCGCGGGGACTCTCTTTCGCACTCTACATAACCCAAACTAACGGGGCGCTACCTATGTGCCAATGTCGCACCATAGGCCGTTCCCAAACGCCAAATGTCTACCTGTGAAAGAAGTGTAGTACTCAGAGAGAGAGAGATATATATATATATATATATATATATATATAGAGAGAGAGAGAGAGAGCCATTGAATACGACCAATAAAAATCAGAGGAGAAAGACACCGTGAGGCCGTCGCTGGAGGACTATTAACGATCGTTCGTCGGTGGATCGGCAGGGACACGGAACGGACGCTCGGCCGTAGGAGGGTTTCTTTGGCGGGTACGCAATAAATGGATAGCACTGGAACGCAGCGAGGTTTTGTTTCTGTTCCTCGTGGTCAGGAGCTTGGGAGCATGTGCGGTGATTGCCGTAACCATCGGGCACGCCTGCCTGACTGGCTGACTGGCTGACTGCTCGCTCGGCCACTCGCTCGCCTTCTCTTCGCCGGTCCGCAGTCTGTGTCCCTCTCGCCTCGTTGCCTCCGCTATCTTTTCCACGGCAATGCACCGAATGCACTCTGCTGCATGCTGCTGCATTGCACCGCCGCTGCCAATGTATCACCCATCTACCCGCGACCGTACGCAACGGCCCCCTCCGCTCACCTCTCTCTTCCTCTCTCTCACTTTTAGCCTCTTCTCTTCCTCGTCCCCCTTCGTCCCCCCCCCCCGAATTTTCCTCACCCTCCACCCCCGAATCCCCTCGCTTCCTCCAAATTATCCCTTCCGTTCTCCCAGCCCTCCGCACGTTCTCCTCTCGCGTTCATGTCTCTCTCTTGCCCCTCCACCCAGGCCCACGTCCGACCACCTTCCTCCGGGCCGCTTATCTGTAAGCTCGGCCAAGTGACTCACTCGGTGAGTGGTACGAGCACTTGTCGCGAGTAGCAGGCGACGCGGATGCCGATTCAACTTGCACGTAGCGCAGCTACAACGCCACAGCGGCCTGGAAAGGTCTCTCTCTCTCTCTCTCTCTCTCTCTCTCTCTCTCTCTCTCTCTCTCTCTCTCTCTCTCTCTCTCTCTCTCTCTCTCTCTCTCTCTCTCTCTCTCTCTCTCTCTCTCTCTCTCTCTCTCTCTCTTTCTCTTTCTCTAGAGCATGTCGCCCGAGCACGGCCGTTGCGTAAGATGATTTTACAATTTCACGTCCGAGCGGCCTGCTCTCCGTACGCGCAGGTGGACGCCGACATGCTGCACTCGCGCCGTGAGAATTCGCTGGCCGAGGCGCGATTTTCGTCGCGGCGGATGCTCGGGCCGCGTCACTTCCGCGGCCCGTGAGAGTTATCGACACCGGTGTGACGAAGCGAAATGGGCTGCCTCCGGTGCTTCCACTTCTGCAGGCTTATTTTCGTATCGGTATTAGCGGGAGGGTGGGTGACCTGGTGCCCTTATGCAAAGCAGTGAAAAAGAACGCCCCGGGCGATGGGACTTGGGAACTCGGGATCTTCGAGATCCTGCGCACTGCCCAGCCGCGCCTTCACCTCTTGCCGCCCTCCTTGTGTCTATATTTTCCGGGCTACTCTTACGGCAGAATCGAGAATATCCAAGAAAGACACAGGAAACTCGCAGCGAAAATGGAACAGGAAGTGTGTTGTTAGAGCGCGGTATCAACGCGGCCGCGGTTCCCCGGGATAATCGGCCCAATCCCTTCCCCGATTTACGTTATCCCCGGGCCGATAGATCGTTCCCTTCCCATTGTGAAACGGGCAATGCACTAAGAAATTTACGAGCGACATTTTTCGCGGTCCCTGTGATAACCGGGCGGGCTCGACGGCCAGAGATTATATTCCTCGTTGCGCTGATATTTCCGCGCGTATCCCCGCGTGGGAGTGCGAGATCGGATCTCGTTCAATTTCGTCGAGAGTTAATAGCCACGACTTCACGTAACGGCACGGCGTCCGCGTTTTTCCCCCCGCGTCGCGTTCCCGCTCCGCTCCGCAGCGGACAATGGCGCATTCAAAGCGCGCTGACTCTCGATTACTCGATTACGGACGGCGATACGCCGCACGCTCTCCACCGATTGAAATTTCCCCGCTCCGGGAAGTGGCGCGCGTATGCCTTTTAAAATGACCAACGCCACCGGCCGATCTTTTCGCGTGCTGGTTCCGCTCGCCAGCGAGATCGTGCCAGATACGATCGATAACGCCTCTTTGGGCCACTGCGCCTCAAAAATCCCCTCGATCCGCTCGAATTGCCGTGATCCTCGTGATTTCTGCGCCGAGCGATTAAAACGTGGGAATACACGCGCTGGGAAGTCAGATTTTATCGTGTCTTTTTATCAATCGGCTATTCATTTAATATGCAAGTCACCTTGGACTGATCTATGAACTTATATCGCAGTTAAAACACCTCTCTCTCTCTCTCACATCCAGCGCTGCAAAATTTTTTACCCTCTGCTCTGAATTCATGGTCGTCTTTGTAGGCGAAAAAGCGAACCTCGGGTGATGAGTCTGGGAACCCCAGATCCGCATATCCTTTGCGTAGGTGAGAGGTGCTATAAAAGGGACACTTTTGTTTAGCGCCTATTTCTGCCAATGTCATTATAGGTATTTAAAAAGCAAGTACATCAATTGAAAGCGCGTTTATTTCCCTTCAATAAAAGTATATTACAAATTCATGAATTATAATAGAAAATAACAAGAGCATCGATTTTCAAATAAATGGGAAATGTCCCTTTTACGACTAGGTGGTTTTAAGTGGGACATCATAAGTCATTATTATTTCGTCTTTATTACTCGTCAAACAAAAACAGAAAGGAGAGAAAAAAATAAAGATGTTGTACATGAGGAAAGAAGTAAAGGCGAGTAAAGGCGAGGCTGCAGTAAAAACTGTTAATAAGCCTAACCATACCATAACTAAACATTACTTAATATTACGTATACTAATACTAAACATGCTTAATACTTAAAACTAAACTAATCGACAAATGACATATAAAATGAAAAGCAATGAAAAATACACAATGGCGGCGAAAAGCGCAGGTAACGGCACAACATGAGCTAGAGAATGGCGAGGGAGAACGTGACAAAGTGGACTAACCCTAAAAGTGCTGGAGGATGTGATGCCGAGCTGCTTCTTTAAAAGACGGAAAAGAATCCAGCTGTCGGACAGTAGCAGGAAGGGAGTTGTAATAGTGTGCCGCGATGTATGAGAAGGAAGATTCAAATTTGGAAGTACAATGTGCAGGAATAGAGAGGAAGGATTGGGATCGGGTTGAAAGAGAACTAGAGGAATGATAGGAAAGGTTTGTGCGTAGGATGTTGTAAAGATATGACGGACAACCAGAGGAGAGTACCTTAAACACGAGACAGCATAAATGGAGTATCCATCTTTGCGACATACGCAACCAGGAGGATTTCACGAAGAGCGGAGAGATATGGTCGAACTTACGGACACAGTAGGAGTAGCGCAGACAGGAATTTTGAACACGCTGAATCAAAGAAGCGAGACGACAGGTGAGAAAAGGACTATATAAGACATCACAGTAGTCAAACAACGATATAACCAAAGATTGTGATAGGAGAAGTTTTTGAGAAGAGGAAAGAATATGCCGGGAAGGATATAATAGACGAAGACGATTAAAGGCTTGACGACATACAGTGGCTACATGATTTCCGAAGGTAAGAGTAGAATCCAATGTGACTCCCAAATTCCGGATAGAGGTAACAGGATGTAGCTGGACGGAGTCAAGTATGACAGTAATGGGAGGAAGAGTACGAAGAAAGGAAGGAGAGCCAAGAACAAGGAGAGAAGATTTGGAAGGATCAGATATTAGGGCAAGATCAGATTCAAGATTAGTAACGGCTTCGTTAATGTTATTCGGCGCAAAATTGGAGATAATCTGCATGTCATCGGCGTACATGCACGAGATATTCGTCCTAGTGAGACGAAGTAGATCGGCAACAAAAATATTAAATAATAGCCCGGCAATAAAAATCGGCAATAAAAATATTAAATAATAGTTTAAAAGTCATGAAGGGGATACATTAATAAAAATAAACTTAGTAAGTATTACAATTATAATTGTAAATCCTAATGATACAAAACAATGGAATAACTCTTTCTACTATAAATCATCAATATTTTTGACTATCTTCATAGAATGTGACATTAATCATAGCTTTTGCAGCTTTTTTAGTTATAAAGTAATATTTTTTATAAAATTTATGTCTTACAAACTAAGTTCAACATAGAAATACCCACGAGTGGTAAATATAAGTACATATACAACAAATCTATAAAACATTTAAATAATAAAATAGTTTAGAATTAAATTCCACTTGAGCAAAAATGAGATCAATTGTATTAAAATACGTAGGTACGTTTTCATATTGCAGACTGAAGATTTTATTATTAATTTTTTACGATAAAGTTTGTCGCTTTGAATAGTCACTGTATTAATTCATAAATTTGAAACAATACGCCATCAACTAATAATTGATAATTTAAAACAATGCCATCAATGTATCAGATGATACACTAATAACTTTACAGGAAAGTAAAATATAGTGTCCAGCAGTACATGTGTATGAGAAGGACAGCCATGAAACGGTCGTTCCATTTAAGACTTGTTATGCTGTCCCTTTTAAGACTATAAGTGAGTTTAATATAAAATAACCTCAAAACAAACGAAACAATCAATTAAGCTTACCTGTTAAGTATTTTCCTTTCAGTTCAATACAGGCTATTTCTAATGATATACTCACTTTGTATATATCTTGATCTCAGAAAACGACACAGAAAATCAACGAAAATTTTACTTTTACTGCTGAAAAACATTAACCGCGGATTATTACTCTGTTGCAAGTGAGACCGCAGTGAAGATTACGTCAAATGACTGGGCACTAGTGTTGTCATAAACAGGAAAATAACTTGCATGTGTAATGCGTTTAGAATTTTGGCAATTCTATTTGTCCCATTTAAGACCTGTCCCTTTTATAGCACCTCTCCCCTACTACTTAGACAATCGCATTACCAATTCCCTCAACGCCGACTCGCCAATGTTAATCTCTCCGGAATCTACAAAACCCAAACTAATGGAGCGCTACCTACGCGGCAATCGCACAGGCCGTTCCCAAACGTCGAACGCCTAACCTATCAAATCAGCAATCTCGTAAAGCAGGAAGAAGCCATCCAGCAGAGTTGAAGCTCACCTAGAGCAGTTTAATTACTCGCATCAATCATCGTACCGTTAATACAATCTCGACCAACGCCACCGTGCACATCGCACGCATAATATTCCAGTAATTACGTAATTACCTGTGTCTATCGTTCACTCGAACAAAGAGCGATTAAACCTACCAGCAGAATCAAAGGAAACACGGTGCCGCTCGATTTTCCAATGAAACGTGCATCGAAGTGATGATCAAGACCTAAGTTGCAGGCAAACCTGTACAGCCCCCAGAGGTAAACGCTCGCTAAATTAGATTACGCGATAATAAACAAACGCGGACCGAAGGAGATGAAATCTGTGACTAGGTACAGCTTACAAAAAACCCGGATAACAAGCCTTCGTTGCCTCGACACGAACGATTAACACGTTACGCTGACCGAAACAAGTAGCTACCTTATCGTGATCGAAAGTCAGACGGTTAACGTGGTCATGACTAATTTAAACCGGCTATCCGTCCAAACTAACCTTTCAAAATGGCTATGACAGAAGCTCGACGATCGAACGATCGCGTACTGTTTGGTCACGCGGGAAGGACTCGCTTGCAGCAACCCCGTGCGAAATCGATCTCGATCCGCGTAGCTGCCTCGGTAATCAGCGAGCGGGGATTCCAACGATTCGCACCAATACTAGTTTCCACGGTAGAAGCGTAGAGTGAAAGTTGCATAAAAGAAGAAGCTGCATCCGAAGGGAATGGAAATCGGTAAGGAAATGAAGAGCGGCGGGGGCAAAGAAGGGGGAAGGTCCAGCGTCTGCGTGCTCCGCGGCCATCAGCGGGACGTTGGACACGCTTCATCGACATGCAAATCGTTGGAGCGCGGGACTGAACCCCGCGGAATTCGTATTTATCGATCGGAGGACGAGGTCAAAACGATCCGGCCGCTGGAGCAGGCCTGGATCGCGAGACGGAGGTTCGTCGACGTGTCCGCGCTGGGCACACGTGGCCGTTCCGCCGAGCGCGAGCGTGTCGATCACGTTCGGAGGAATCATTATCATTGATCATCCTCTCTCCGCCTTCCCGTCGACCGTCCCGGGCTATCGGCTAATTGCCATCGTGCCGGCGATCTCGCGGGCGTAAAATCGTGAACGGCTCCAACAGTCGCGTACGATCGTTCCGCCTGCATCGTGAGAGCTCCCCCTCGTGGATTTTCGTATTTTTCGCCGAGCCGAACGGGCGTAGATCCTCCGCGGCGATTCCGAGATGCCGGAATATCGACTGCTCCAAGGAAATCAGAGGCTTAAGCTCTGGGTTGGGTCTTTCAGTCGGAGGTCTTTCACGATTTTCCTTAGTTTTGACAATTGGCCACGGGTTTCTGTGACTGCTGATGTTAGCATGAAGCTGAGTTACTATGACAGTGTTTCTCCGTGTAAATCAGAGACGGATTTGGAGATTTGACGCCCTTAATCTAACAAGTGTTTGCCGCCCTTTTCGCGAAATATCAGCAAATATTTTAACTTAAAAGAGTAGAGACAATTTCAAAATTAATTCAATACTTACGGCAACTCACATATGAGTTATTGATAATTTACTATATGAAAAAGAAGTGAATTGTTTTTAAAGTTGTCTGAAGCTTCTGTGTTTAAACCTTTCCCAATTTCTTTCGCTCAAAATTTGTCGGTCTCCAAAATTTGTTGCTCCCCAAAATTTGTCGTTTCCCAAAATGTATCGCTCCCCAAAATTTGCTCGCTACCCAACATTGATCGCTCCCCAAAATTTATCTACCCCTGGTGGAAATCATTGATCGTTCGCAATTTTCAACCTCCTGTATGGCTCCAAGACCCCCCAGCGGATTTTCCGGGAGCGTGGGCCAGGATCCGAAAGCGAGTCAAAGTCGCCTCGAGGTGCCTTTATTCCCGCGGCAATCCGCGGATAAGTGAGGCAACGACGCAGATACGCGCAAGCGAGCAAGCCGCTCACGGTCGTATCTAATAATCGGTGTCTCCTTGCCAGTTTAACGCGGCCTGAAATATTGTCGTTGCGAGTGCATTACGGCCCGCTTAGAGATTACCATATGAGTCATTCCGCGGGAACGAGACTCGGCCAGCCTCGCCGCGGCGCAGCGAATATTACGAAATAAACCGATTACGAATAATTTATCGGCGTTCATTTATCAGGAACATTAAGACCGACAAGAACGACCGCGGTTTATGAAACAATAAAGACCCGCGTCGGCCGATATTAAGCCTGTTCCTTTCGTTTTTTCCTCTGTCCTTTGGCCTGCCGGAGGATTAACGGAATTTACGGGACGCATCGAAGGAGGCGGGAATTAAAAGTCAAGGGCACTTTATACGAGCCTGGACGCATTGGACGCATTGCCACTTTTTTTCAGGGAGAAATATAGTGCTTTTGTGGAATCTTGAAAAAATATAGTATTTTGTGGGAAATTTAGGTAAATAAAGAGTATCTATAGATTTATTATTTTAGTTTACTTATTTCTTCAAGTATATTTCTTGTTAGTTTGTGCTTTTACTATCGAGGAATTATTTTTCACAAAGTAAAAACAGCACAACTGATTCTACGAAGGAAATTTATATTAAACAAAATAATAATGCTAATACGAATTTAATATTTTTAATGGACAGCCAGAAAAGCCAGAGGTTTTTGTACTGAATACCTATTACGTATTTTGTTTTTTTTTTGGTACGTTTCATACTCAGCATTGAATAAAATATTATTTATGTTAAAATTACATATGTGTTCAGCTTTGCTCCTTACTGTGAGGGTGCGTTTTGAGCACTGAGACTCGCGACAATTAGGTAATTTTAGTTAGGTTGATAAATAATTTTTTTTTAATTAACTATGAAGCGAAAATACATTATTTTGCGTACTATAATTGGTTTCAACAGTGTATAATACAATACTGTATAATATAGCACGGATGGCAACCGTAACGACGCATATAACTCCATTACTGGATGGAGCTTCCAATTTGAGGAATCCTGCGAATAAAAATGAGGACAGAAAAGTAAACTGTGAAAGCAGCGATCGCTGCCACACTGTTTCCTCGCGGAATCTTGTCACAGCTACTTCTACCATGATGGAATTCAAGTATCTCGTGAAAATGCAGTGAATGGTCGTAAGTAATACCCATGTGGCAGGATTATTTGTTGCTGAAAGACGGAAAACTTGAGTGGTCACTTAATATGGTCGCCCGAGCTAATGCACGGTGTGTCCCACCTAACTTTACCGCTTGGAATATCTCCTTTACGACCACGTGGGTTGTTGAACTCCTCTTAACGGTCATCATTAAATATTAATAAAACGTTCTTGAAAAGACCTTAAAAATCACAGCCACCGATAGCGGCGAAGGAACCTTCCTGTCAAACACATCCATTGTCACACACTCCTGCGTCTGAATCCCGTGTTCCTCTCGTGCCGCAAAAGAATTGTAGAATTCCGCGCGTGGACCTCGTAAAAGTACCGTTTCCCGTTTCAAGTCCCGACGCATCTGCGGGAGCTGGTCGTAAAGAGTGGAGTGTCCCCGCGGATCTAGATCCCAGCGCACCTTATTTCCGGGATAGTCGCCGTTGGCCGGGACGAGTTTTAACGAGGGACAAATTGAAATCGCTCGTTCGCGGACGACACCCTTCATTCTAACGAGAAGGCGACGTATCGGGAGCGCGGTGAGTGTCGATCGGAGAGATATATTCTATCTGGTTCTATCTGGCGCTGCTTTGAATGGAAACAGAGTCGCTGGATGGGCTGGGGAGGGCTGGATTCTCGCCAGCGGTAATAGCCGACGCATTATGTCAACCGTTGCCCCGACAACCGTTTATTACGGGGTTGCGCGGCGATAAAAAACGCATTTTGCATAATGCAAGATAATGAAGCGGGACGGGTTTGGGACAGGTGTTGCCGGCGCCCCGCCAAACGGCCGCCATCATCGTCGGCCGTCCTTCCGCGGAGTCGACGTGTAAATTAATAATCTATTAGGACATCCTCTCTTTCTGCCCCTCTTCTTCTCTTTACCTTTCGTTTTCTTCCTCTTCGCTCGTTCCCCCCGCATCGCGGGCTGGTCTTGTACGTACGTCCTCCCGGCGGCTTCTCTCTTTCCCTTCGTCACCTCTTCAATCGGGCCGTTTTGTTTCTCGCGTGCCCCTCGGCTTTCCATTACCATTCTCTTTTATTTCTTCACTTATTTCGGCGCTCTGATACTCTGCTCTGTTCTACGCTCGCCACTTTCAGACCCCCTTCCTGCAAATTTGACTGTCGAAAATTTAAGCTTGCCACTCCGTGGTAGATATACTAAGGCTGGCATTCAATATCAAGGTGATTTAATCTCGCTGGCCAGAGTTAACCTGGGCCGATTAGATCAGATCGACGCCTGGGAGATTTACGTAAATCAACGGGCCACGATCCAATCGATCTTAACGGCGTTATTTATAGCGCCAGGAGGCCGATCCCTTGTCGCTTGTGGACGATCTCCTTGGAGATCGATCCTCTTTGACCAGTGGGGGTTCGATAAGAACATCTCCTAATCGTTTCTAATAAAATCTTCGCCGGGAATCGCGCTGAAACTCAGTGAAATACTGTGGGCACCAGAGAGCACGGAGAAAAGAAGGAAGGGAAAAGTTTTTTTAAGCTCTCGAAACGGAAGATGATCCGATTCGCTTCTCCTATACGCGATTGGGCAGAGTTGGGCATTATTTGAATAAAGAATTATTCGTTATTCTCGAATAACTGTAGAGTTGGGCATTAAGGGAGAGTAGGGTAAAGGCGAACGCGGGGTAATCGCGAATGCGACGGGTACGGCGTTTTAATAAATAAAAACTATGTTTCCTCTTCACTAGCTAATAGTTTAGGTCGTATCAAACGCCGGGCAGAAAGTAATAAATACAGAGCGCTCATGCTATTCGAGATAAACACCGTTTATTATTTTCATCATGCTTCAAGTAATATTTTGCCCATTTTCAATTGCATGTAATTACTGTTGAATTAATGATACAATTGTTTTTTTTTAAGTTGAAATAAAGCACTTTTTTACCCACATTTTGTGACCACGGCGTTGCTTGAATTATGATTCTAACCTTTGAAATAAATTCTTTTTCATTTTTTCATGTCGCACTCGAACCTTCGAGATTAGCAATGTTAACCAACTTTGATGAAATTTTCAGTATGTATAAAACTTACTTAAATCTACAAAAGGGATTTTTGAATTTTCATTACAGGCTCAGAAAAAAAGATTAAAAAACTACCTTTACTATTCTTTTCTAACGAACAAGAAGCGGAACTTGAAAAATACATTAGGTATATGTTGTAGCAACATTTTTTATGGGTGGACCATTGAAGTCGCGCTTTTTGTGCGACTTCTGCGATATTTAACACTCTGTTCGTGCTTACCCCACGGCAGTCTAGTAATCACCAACA
The DNA here is from genome assembly GCA_947577245.1 of Andrena bucephala. NCBI lineage: Eukaryota > Metazoa > Arthropoda > Insecta > Hymenoptera > Andrenidae > Andrena > Andrena bucephala. The sequence goes on from OX387715.1 coordinate 79,550,238, forward strand.
CCAAGGGTTTTGCTTTTTCACTATAAAGTTGATTTTTATTATAATTTTTCAAAAATTCGTCACAGTACTTTATAGATGAATAGTTTAACTATGTTTGTAAATAATAAACAAATTCATTTCTCATATAGTTTTCGTTTTGTTTGCTTTTTTGCTCAGGTGTTCGCAATTACCCCACCCTCCCTTATACGAATAAATTTTTATTCGAATAATTTCGAATAAATATTTATTTGTATAATGCCCAACTCTGCGTAAGAAGCGCGAGGCGGCGTGCACGCGCAACGGAGAGAGGAAGAGATAGGAGAGAGTCGGACGGTCTCACGGTGCCCTTGAATGAAACGCCGTGGGGTTATTCGATTTAACCCCGTCGGTTAAATGCAGATCTCGAGCGGCCGCGGACGACATCCTCTCTCGGGAGGATGGCGTTTATGTAAGACGATCGTCCGTGATCACGACTTCTAGATCCCGGATACGTGCTGGCTCTCCCTCTCCCTCTCCCTCTCTCTCCCTCTCTCTCTCTCTCTCTCTCCCTGTGTCGCGTTGAGTTTCGCGAAACACTGCTTTCACGATCGATCATCGCTCCAATAATTAGTAGTAGCCTCCAGAACTCGAAGGAGCTTCTCTTATCAACTAATAAACTCTGAACTCATTAATTGGCCACGCTCAAGGTCTCCCGAGTGCTTTAATCGCGAAAAATAAGAATAACAGCTTCCAAGCAGCGTGGAGGAACAAGTGCAGAGCGTGCACGGCGAAGTAGACAGGGGGCCCGGTAATCGATTCGTGGCGATCGACTTTCAGTCGGTTTATCGGCGAGCCGATCGTGGCAGAGCCGCGGTCGCGGATTTATCTGGCCGCTGAAACGATTTGCTACGACGGGGACACGGGGAGCGATCCGATCGATCGAGACCGAGTCTAATCGTCGTGGAACGCTCGCGCCAGCCTCTTAATGAGCGTCCACTGAAATGTCACCGACGACGGTGAAAGCTGAATTCAGAATTCTTCCGGGCAGGTTTCGCAAGGGGCACGTGCCACGGACTGGGGGTGCGCGGGAACGAAAGTCGCGAATCAAATCGTTGCATTGGATGATCGTGCAATAGCACATCATAATCTTGGTGAAATATTGTGGGATCAGGAATTCACATAAGAGGGAGCCCGGAATAAGAGATCTCGGAGGGTCAACTTTGGCGGCATTGGTAAGGCGGCTGGTCAGTAGCGCAGCGGACTCGAAGATCGTGGGTTCGAGTCCCATCGTCCCGAGGTCCGTTTTTTTCCTGTAGCTCCAGAACATATAGGAATTACGAAACCTATAATATTCCTACAATATTATTATTTCCTTTGAAATCCGATATTTTCATCGCATCCAAATCTTCTCATTTTCTACAGTTCTATACGCAACAAAATCGTAAATCGACGAGGTATCCTCAGCTTTCATGGATGCTCACAATAGTGAACTCACGCGCAGCGTGATAATGGTGCAACGAAAGCATAAGTTAGGAAGGATCCACAAGCAGGTCGAAAGAAACACGCGCAGCGTTAACCAGTACCCAATTAGCGATGACGGGATATCGGGCAGTCGTGAAAAAGGGAGGAGCAGCAGACTGGTGAAACCCGCGTTGCTGGCGCGTAGCTCTATCTACCTGTTCCTACGCGGCTCGCACGCCCACCTGGGTAAGCGTTGAATTTATCGCGTTATTAATCTACGGGCGGGCATCGGAGTTGGCTTGCACGCGGCACGATGGATGACGACGAATTTACGCGACGCGCGAGTAGCTTGGCGCTGTGCGAGTCCGCGGGGCAGCCCCGTCCTTTGAGTAAGCCTCTGCGATCGAGTCGTCGAGGAAAAATACTGTGCCGGTTTCGCGGCTGGAGATAGCTCCGCGTGGGTACGAAAGAATAAAAGATTCTTCCATGTTTGTGCGAAGAATTTTTACATGCATTAATTGCGTGTGAATTTTTGTGAATTTCAGTGGGAGATGTTTGGGAAAAGTGCAGCGGCCCTGGTTTTCCAAGTGGCATTGTTGTTTTCTAATTCCACCCGCTCCGTTACCCACTGAAACCTTGGTTACAAATTCCAAGCAGCTATCTCGCGCAATCATCTCCCCACGGTGTCGTAACCGAGTTGCACCGAAACCGCGACGCAAACTCCCGATAAGTCAACGCTCGCCGTTCTCCGTCCACGAAAGGAGCCTCAAAGGGGCCCAAATCACCGGCGAAGCCTCCAATTTCCCCGGTACTCCTTGAGAAATCACATTTCCCGACGCTTCCTCGTTCCACCACCACCGGCTGCCGGGTGCACCGCGGGGAGGTGGTCGGCGGACGGTCGCGTGAAACGCGGACGGTGCACGCAGTCTCGAGGACGGTCGGGTCGGCCTAGCGGACGGAGCGTGGTGGAGAGTCGAGCAATGTCGAGTGGAAGGCAGGCGAGGCGAGTGGATGTATGCAGGTACGCGGAGGCCCAGAGGCGATTAAAGAAAGCGACACGGCGCATATGTCACAGCGTTCACACGCCCCGGCATTGCACCGGCACCGACACCCACCGCGCCTATGCGCCGATAGCAGTCGGTGTACGCGCGCGACTGGAAGCACCGACAGCACCGAAGGCAGAGCCACGTTTTCACGTAGCCGTGAACGGCGTTCCTGGCTCGCGCGGTCGCTCGTGACTGCACCGGCTACGAGATGCAGGTAGCTCTCTCGCGTACCTGACCCCCATGAATGCGATCGCGAACGCCAACCGAGCGCGTACGCTTACGCTACGTCCACACTTACCACGGACCTACGTTTCCTTATTGATCACGCAGTCGCCGAGACAGCGTGGTTACCTCAGCGCAATACAGTAACGATTGCATCTAGGTACTCTTGTCTCCTCGAATGGCTGATTCTAACCAGTTCACGTGGGTTATGTATTTGTGGGCGAAAAAGGGTACCTTGGGCGATGGGGGACTCGAACCGACGATCTTCGCAAGTAGAGGCTGCGTATGAACGCAAGGATGAGCGCAAGTAGAACGCTGCGAAGATGAGAAACCGTCGGATGCTGGATCGCGCGGAAGGGGGAGCCGATGGGAGAGGAGGGCGCAGTCGCGGGTCATCGAGAGCACGGCAAAAGGACCATCGTCCTCCAGGTACGTTCCGGTGGGTGCATCGCGAAAGGCACGGGGGAAAACGAAGACGAGGAGAGAACGGAACGGTGGAGGTTTGCGCGCACAGGCAGCGGCGCGCGGCGCGGCGTTCCTCGCCGGACGAGGGGCGAAAGACAGATCGGAGGCACAGCCGTAGCAACCGTAAAATAAACAACCTGGTAATAAACCGGCACCGGTGTCCAGCGTTGTAAATTACCGCGGCGTGGAGGCCTAACGCGCCGCAGAGCCGCGTTTTATGGACCGCCCTGCACAATTCCCGGATCCGCGATGATGGCTCAATACGCCTGGACATAGTGTTGCCCATTCCTTCTACATAGCTTCTGCGAACACCGAATTCACGTTCTTCTTTCGATGTATAAAGTGGAACGACAGCAGGTAGGGGAGACCGGGGCTAAAACTTCCGATTTCAATAAAACATATAAAATGACTGGAAAATAATGTAGTTATTCTCTTCACTATTGACTAATTTCTTGTTAAATTTATTATATTTTATGATTTTAAGCTTGTATTTAATATATTGTAATAGGTTTTTCATGAAAAGTAATTTATTTGTGGCTGGTCGAAGCGGAACTTCTTACCCCTTTATGGGGCAAGTTGTTATCGCATTGGGGTGAGTTGTTACTAAGATATAGGAGTTGCCTTTTAATGAAATATTTTATTTTCTAATGAAATGAAACAGAATTTTATTAATAATTCTTATTTATGAAGGTTCGGATCAACAAAAATGTATTATTTTTAAAAGAAAACCAATACAATATAATAACCATAAACATTATCTTTGGTATAAAAATTAAAATCTACAAATCTGTCGTACATTCAGCTGTTTGTGGGTACCTACTTATTGAGATTTGTACTAGTAGCCTACAGTGGCTTCTTGTCCAGATTGTAGTTTTTTAATAACTCTCGATAGAGTCAAGTCGCAGATACTGAATTCTCTAGCGACAGTTTTTATCTTTATGCATAACTTCGATGGAAATGGTGCCCCTTTCCGCCTTTCATTCATATGTTCGCATCTTAAAACACAGCAGGAACAATTTATACATTTGCGGTGGTGCAAGTTGTTACGGTAACAAAATGCCCCAAATCACGGTAACAACTAGCCCCTATCGACAAATGTAGCAATTTGAGAGATTATTTTGCTTAGACATATATTATACACTATGTTCTTAAATGTCATTTGATCCATAAGAACGAATCAATCAATAATATCGACGTTAAATAATCGAAATAGACCAAAAAATAATGATAGAAAAATATTTATTTATCTGGTACGCGATTAATAGGTCCTTGCTTACAACCTCACGGTTCGCTGTGGCGAACACTAATAAAATGGGCGACAGAGTGGCGTGATCAACTCACACGGAAAAAATAATTTAAAGTACAACGGTCTTTTCATTTTCAAGATAGAACCGTCGGAACAACTTACCCCCGAAACTTTTAGCCCCGGTCTCCCCTACTAATCCAGGTCTCCATGAATTTTTATTTATTTATTTGGGGCATGTTCCATTAAGAATTAGCCAGGGTAGTGCAAAAATAATACATATAGCGTTTGAATACCTATAACAAAATGTTAAGCAGTAGGTGATTTTAGAGAAGTAAGCACTGATCGCTGGAATTTGGTTTCTGACGATCAAGAAAAGTTGACCTGCTGACACAAACCACTGGCTCTACTACATTAATAATAATAATAATAATAGTTCAATTAACTGAAATAAATTCCACTTATACAGAGAAAATAATAGCAATAAAGCCTTTAACATGACATAACAAGCGTTGAGCATAATTTTAGATTTAAATTTAAACATGCGCAGGGATTCGTAAAAAAATGATGCCTCTGATGATTAGTTGAAGGATTTGCTACAGAATTCGTCTCCATAGATGGTTGCATTGGCGTTCTCGAACAGATTTATCTCCGCCAAGATTCAGTCTGAACGAATTTTTCCCGACCAGTGGGATCCTCGAGACGCGAAAGGAAAGAAGGTTAACGGGAACGTTCTGCGAACCTAGGTCAATGCCGATCGACCTCTCGCTCGGGCGCAATTTCTTTGCCAAATACGAAGGTCGATCGATCGAGGAGGATGACGTAGATCATCCTCGATCTTCGGAGCGGCGAAAGGTCAGCGCGTGTATTTCACCGTTCGACGCGCGAGAGGAGAGCCGAGAATATTGCTCGAGTGTTTCTGAAATTTCTGACGCTCCCCCGTATCGATTCTTCCGATCAAGCTCGTTCCACGTCGTTACAGCGCCCGTCGTGCTTCTTTAGAATTATCTGTTACGAGACTCGCAGTTTGATACACTCCTTTGTGCCCGCAGAAACTTCAACAGGGGGATGTGCGCGACTATAAGACTACGTTTTTAATGAGTCCCGGTATCCCAGGCCTTCTGCTCCAGTACCCCAAACGATTTAATCTCCTCCAACCGCAGCCATTCCATGGAAATATCCCGCAAAATTTAGTTACGGTCGATCAATTACGAGTGGCTCCTTTATTTACCGAGAATCTTGTCAAGTGACTTTTACCCGTGCCCCTCGCCTCGTCACGCTCAATTCAAGATTCCAGATCGCCTTGGAAAGATTCCAAAACGTTAAATTATGACTTCGAAGAATCGCGACCACTTTCCAAGGAGCGTGTACTTGACCAAGGCCAATATCAGTGATTGGTGACGGTGGTAAATAAGAAATCATGCAGAAACCTTAAAATCCCGCGGTCTGAAAAAAGCAGCCTCCGTGGCACGCCGACGTCGTGCAATTTCTTCGTCTGCGCTGGTAAGGGAAGGCGATGGAAGGCGGCGCGGCGCGGCGTTGCAGGAACGCTCGAGCGTTCCCGCGGTCTCAGAAAGCGTAAAACGAGCCGGCGCGGCGATCGTCCGCAATCCGTTTCGTAATCAAACGTAGACGGCGATGCACTGGTTACGGTTCCGTACGGTCGCGCGCGTACCACCGTTCCCGTGGTACGTGGGTTCGCGTACGAGTCGCGTCTCGCGTGTATATCGGCTCGACACGCACCGCTGATAATATCTTTAATTACCCGGCACCTCGAGCAGGGGCCCCTAACTCGCCTCCGCCAATGACAGCGCCGCCGCGATCCAACTTCGACGCGTACCGATCCGATGACTCTGATCGTCACTCGATCGGGGATACGGGAGCGGGGTCGACGAACCGGCTACTACCACTTGCGAGCTTCCAAACTCACGGCGTCATGTCTCGCGAGCATCCGCTTTCCGAGCGCTTGGTTTTTTTCGCGTTGGCTGGCTTTCGGGTGTTTCCAGGAGGAACGCGTCTGGCTATGATTGTCTATTCTACTTACGGAGCTGTAGGCTAAGTTTCCACACTCGGCGGATGGGCTCTCTATTGCCTCAGCGTTGAAAGATTGGAGGAGTGACGTTCGGCGGTATTCTAGATTGAAAATTAGCCAGCATTTGCAGTGTGATATGGTTTCGATTACTGGGAGATTGGCGCTCGATAGTCCAGCGAGTCGATTATAGCATAAACGGTGGAGCATTCTGGGAAAAAGCACGTTCTCATATCTCCAGTACAAGAAGTTTAATTACATGCCCGGGTAATCGAGAGCCGGGGAATTAATGTCCTCAGGATCGCGAGTCCTCGGGTAATCGATGCGTGATAGCCTGCGCTTTAATGTATTATACATGTCTGCCATTGAGTGGACGGAGACACGGCGGACGTTAATGAATGTCTCTGTTAATTTTATAGGCACGAGTGTCTTACCGAGAACGCAGTAGCGTGTTTCGCAAGGACGAACGTAACGACACAAAAGTTAGATTTTTCTGCGTCTCGAGGCTTCTCGGTGGCACGATATAATCGATGTTTCTCCGAATGCAATCGCGCAAATTCAATTTCATTACAGTGTGAAATGGCCACAAACCAAAAATAATTCCACACCTCTACTAGCTTCAACTAACTCTTCGCCATTGGATCTTCTTTCCAGCGAAAAGAAACCAAAGGATCGGAGACGTTGAAAATGTGGACCAGTTGCAGGTAGGAAATGCTCGATAATCGTTTCCTCCGCGAGCACCGTCCCCGGAGAAATGCAGCGCAGCCTCGCGATCCTCCACTCGTTCAACGTCCCAAAGACACGCCCGGTATTGCTTTCAATTAGCAGCACCTGGAGATCGGTATCCGGTACCGTCTCGACCAATGACAGAGGCAACCTCTCGGCCCGCAAAAGTCCGCGGACGATAAAGCGCGCCGCGGGCCGCGCGGGAACTTAATAATGGTAATTACAACGCAGCCATGGAAATTTATGATGTTACCCCGGCGAGTAGCGCGCGCGCATTTCCATACGGTCCCGCGTAAAAATCCCTATTTTTCCAGGCTTCTTACCTCGTCGCATACCATTCGAGTGATACGCGCGACCGTTCGCTTCGAATTAGTCGGAATTCGCGAGCGTGGACACGCCTTGCCGATCGCTTCTGCAGAGGCGTGCGCAATGAAACGGCCCTGTCTAATGAATCTCCGCGGCCGTGCCTCGCTTGTTTCTTAATTTTAAAAGAGAAACTTGTCTCTGTAAACTTCAATCTCATTCGGAGGCTATGTCTGACAGGCAGTGGAGGGTTTCTCAATTTTTTTCGCGTGTCATAATTCCAGGCTCTTAAATCCGCGTACGAAACAATGTTGGAAAAGGAAGGATCGATAAGAGAAGCAGCCGTTTCGAGATTACCGGGCGCATATGGTTAATCGCTGTGTTTATCCTGCCCGCGGTCCTTTTTTCCGCCCCATTATCGCGATATTATTCACCGGTGCACTAATAACAAGTGACTCACGACAGAGAGCAGAAAAAGCCGCGGCGTTTTTTTTGCGGGACGATTACGGAGACCTTGCGTATTATACTTATCCTGTCACGAGTTCCGCTTTAATCTCGTTACCTTGTCACGCGATTTTTGCCTCGCCGCTAATCGCCGTATAAATCCAATGAAATCGTTCTCGCATTGCGAAAAGAATTCCGGGGGTACCCGTCGATTAAAAGACAAACTGAAATGGGTTTCATGTAGGACGTTTGCTTCTCTTTTTGCGTCACGCTTACGCGTTGCCTGAACTAAAAGGCAACATTCTACTCCCATCCGTCCTTTATCGCACGCATTCTCTTGGATCCAGAGCCAATTCATAGACCTCGGTGCATCCGCTTCTTCAGTGGCAACGCGCAATATGACGCTCCGTGCGAAGGGGCAGCTCAGGGGAACTCGAATTTGTGCTCGGAAGAGCAGAAACGGTTCGGACGATTGCGGCATGAGAGTGTCTCTGCAGTCTTCGGCAGCGATTCGCGCCGTTACCGATGTTAAATGGGTGCCACGGCACGCGGGGACGCAAACTAATGCCCGCGTCCACCTCGTATATAGCATCGCGACTGCTACCGCGATGCAAATGCCGGATTCCGCGGGCCACCGCATAATGAATCCACTTTGCGCCGAGCGGCGTTTCTTCGGCCGTTTTTTTCGCCCGCTTCCACGTTCCTCTCTCCGTTGCTCTCTTACACTCTCGCGCCGCGACGCAGCGTGTCCCCGGCTCGCCGCTACTACGCCGCGCCGCGCGACCGCCACTTAATGAAATGTCACAGGTGTCCTAGCGATCGCCGAGCTAAATGTCGCCGGCTTCCCATACCCCGCCTCGCAGCCACTCGAGCCAAGCGCGATTTCGACTTTACGCGGAATGCCGCGAAGATGACGGCGGAGATACCGAGGCATCCAAGCGCTCCTCTCGCCCCGCGATCCTGGAATCTTATCTGGCCAGCCAGACGGTCACCGAGCCTCGCGTAGCATCCCGAGGAGGAGCTTCGCTCGGAGGGGCTTCGACTATCCACGAGATCGGTTTCCAGAAGCTGGACTCAAGGAGAATTAGACTCTAGGCTTATTACAATAAGAAAACTACGACGAAAGCCTTCATCGATGGCTGATGCTCTGTGCTCTGATGTCCCTTGAAAATGCTTGCGAAACGGCACCCGGGGAGCACGGTGAAGATATTAGCGGCGTCGGTAGGAGCGTAAAGAGCACCCATGTCGGGTTTCACGCGAAGCAGGGTTGGAAGGGGATGATCTAATTCCTATTCTCCGCGATCTGACGCCTCCAGGCAGATCGTGCTGGCCGATGAGTTATGATATGCATACGCGCGCCTCGACGCCTCGACGCCTCGAGATCTCCTTGTTCGCGGTTCTGTAGACGAGACCGGTCGCTACCTATCGATCTACGATCTATCGATCGAGCGTCGTCCACTACCTGTACCCATGGGCGACTCCTTTTTGCCTCCTCGCGCCAGGCCATCCGTCACCGGTCATTACGCGGCGTCCGCGCGGCTGCGTCCTTGTTAAAACCGCGAAGGCTCGCTGGTGACCTACGACACGCCGCCAGCTGACGAGAAGATCGATGGTCGTACGATTTCGCTGACCTTTCCGCTGCACGCGGCTCGTTACCATTTGTTGCGATCCGAGGCCCGAGACTGCTCCGCGAGCGGGCAAACGAGACGTCTTTATTCCACTTCTGTCCCATGGTTTCTCCTTTGCTTTTCAGCGAACCAGGTCTACTGGTATCGAACGCGATGGGGAGCAGCTGATTTCAGATGCGAATTTCCAAGCGTTCTTCGATGAAAGGATTGTCTTTGGAATGTAGCTGTGTTGCAATTTCGCTGGGAACTTGAATACTTAATTAAAGTAACAAAATTGTTGGTTTGTTGGTAAAAGCGACCAAACCCATATTTCTTGGCAAATGGAATTTTTCCGTTAATTAAACTATTATTAGGGGAGGGTTGCCTATATCGTACCACTTAAGACATTTCACGTTATATTTCATACTAGCCGTACCCGGCCACGCGTTGCTGTGGCTCACAAGGGAATGTCCCGAACCCGAAACTTCAAAAAATTCTGAAACTTTGTGAATATGTAGGGGATTTTCTCCTGATTACAACGCAATTTTTGTTTGCTGCCCAAATTCACTCGAAGGGGGTGAAATTGGCCCCTGAAAATTCGGCTATTTTCCGATTTTGTGTTATAACTCGCGAACTGTAAGATATAGAAAAAAGGTTCCAAGACAAAAGTTACTTCTTTTAATTAGATCCATCATTTGGTAAAAAAATTTCACAGTTCACGAGGTATAACACAGAATCGGAAAATAACCGGATTTTCAGGGGTCAATTACACCCCCTTAGAGTGATTTTGGGCAGCAAAAAAAATTGCGTTGTAATCAGAAGGAAATTCCCTACATATTCACAAAGTTTCAGATTTGTTTTGAATTTTCGGGTTCGAGATGTTCCCTTGTCAGTCTGGTGCGCGGTTTTTAAAAAAAACATGTTTTTACCTGCCACAGGTATGACATATATATAATAGTAGGTATATAAAAACACGCACGTATTTGAATGCAACGTTATGTCAAAATTTCAAAGCAATCGGTGAAGAACTTCCGGAGATTTAAGATTTTGAACAAACGAACATTTACATTTTTATTCATATAGATTTGGTAGTAATTTGAACGAAAATGACTATTGGATATTGTAGCTGGATCTTTTAGGCACCTACTATTATACGCTTAATCTTTTGTTCAGAACAAATTAATTTGTTATTAATCAAATTATTATTAAACAAATTGTTATTAAACAAATTAATTAATTTGTCACATACTATAAAAGGGCCGATTTAGGCAACATAAGTAGAAAATATTCAACATAAAGTAATGATTATTATATACTTACATATATATATGTATATGGATCGCAGACAGGCCACAATAACGTATGAATATGATATATGTACATAACCTATATAACATACGAGTTGTCAAATCCTACTGGGACGATTGTAGTAGTACCATTTAGGAAACATGGTCAATTTATTTATAAATATCAATTTAAACTTTATAATGAATGTAATATGTACATAAAATGAATATAAAATATTCTACATTAAACCCGCTTTTAGAAAAATACAAAAATACAGGACAAAATTGCATTGTTTGATCATTATCAGCTAAAATAAACTATTAGTAAAAAGTTACATCAATCATACCAGATTTTTTAAAATGTTTATAGCACGCACAAAATAGGGTGTAAGCTCAAAAGGTTTTGTTTCTATTTCTTATTTCGCATTTACTTGATATTTTTATCATCAGATGTTGTTTACATTCATTAATTACTGAGAAATTGATGAGGTACGATTTAGGTGACCAATAGGATATTGGAAACTCTCCCCTATTATTAATGCAAATTTAGAGTTCAATCTATTACACTTAAGCAAGTGTATGCAATAATTGAATGAACACTGAGGGGTGTCCATTCACTGGTCACGACACCCCACATAGATTTTTATTAATCTATCCCTGTAAGAAACTTGGAAAGCAATTGCTTCCATTAATCCTCAAGAAATTTAGGATGCAATGATGGACTGGGTGAGTGTTACCAGCAGTCACTGAACCATGTCAGTCTCTGCTTCATGTCAGAAGAAGTAAAAACGTGTTTTCTCTTGCACAGGACACGCTGGTGCATAACACCCTGAACGAGTCCTTAACCCCTGAAACAAATCATTTCGCAGCGCCAGCGGTGCGAGACCGTTGCGAAAACCGCCGATTCTTCGGGCAGCTGGTCAAACGTCGCTGAAAGCTAAAGATCGCGATAACGATCCAGAGACAAATGTTTCTCTCCGTCGACAATGTTCGACACCCAGTATCCACGTTCCTCGACCACCGATCGGTTCTGCGCCCATTTTCTTGCCCGTTTCTTTCGTCAGATGAATTACGACAACCTCTCGCTTTTCTAACGGTCCGGCGCAGATTATTTAATTAAGTATTATCTGGCAATTAAGACGGCCGCGCGGCGAGTCGCCAGTGCTTTTTACGAGCGTGTTGCAACGGTAATATGGAGTTTGCATAACGTGGCCTTGCTAAACTTCCATTAGAAAATACAAATTTCTGTGTTCACATGTGTACTTAACCCCTCGCAGTCACACGGATTGTTTTGCCCCCAAGAGCAATTTTCAAGGTCAAATGTCACGCCTTTACAATTTCTAGAGGGGATTTGTCGCGAAAAAAAGAAAAAAAAATCGCTTTTTTCCACAACCGTGGTAGGGTAAACCAACCAGTGAATGACCGAATTGTTGAATTTATGGACCTTAGAGATTAATACTTAAATATATTTATGTATAACAACAAAACAACTGGTGAAAATGCATTTAAATTTATTTTTCTTGAAATTTCTATCAAAATAATTACTTATTCTTACCGTAATTTAAAAAAAAATTATTATAAAATGCAAAACGTGTAGAAGCCCAGTAAATGACCGCATAATTTTAATAAGAATTGTACTTATTAATGTTTGCTTAATACGCGTAACTAAAAATATGGGATATTAAAAGTTCAACTACACCCCATTTATAAACATATAATATTTTTAAATTTATAATTGACATTTCTTTGCCTAATGGTCATTCACTGGTATGCGGTCAATTACTGGTTGGTTTACCCAAAATCACTCTTTTTCCACTACAAATTTCATCATATTAAAATTTACACGTCTGGCAAAAGATTATTACATAGAGCACGGTTGCACAATTATCAATGAAAAGTTAAAACATTCAAAGATACAAAAACAGTAACTGAAAAATGACGCTGGGGCGCAGTGGACCCCGTGTGGCTAACTTGTGATTATAAGGTGTGACCACGAAGGGTTAAAACACCCACGATCTTTGTTGCTCGAGTAAAAACCTTCTCCACAGATTCTCTTCGGTAAACATTCTCAAAATCTCGATTTTAATCTGAAATAGCGGCTGGTACACCCTCCCCAAGCTCCGTTGCGTTCCATACACCGTGCCGATCCATCTTCGATTTCAAGTCCATCGCCCAGTTAGCTGCGGTCGCTGGCAGCGTGTAAGAAGACAACAGCAGCGACTGAAATCGAATCGCCCGGTGTGTGGACCAGCGTCCGCTGCTTGTCACGGGCCAGCCACGTTTCCGTGAACGCGATTTACGTCGCGAGCGTGGTCGTGGGGCCGGGATAAGCGGCGTTTTATGGTGCCCCGTGCACTGTTCGCTCCGTAGCGGAAGGGACGCACTTTGTTCCGCGGCTGCGAACGTATCCCCGGGCCCTGATCCACCCACGAGGAAGCACCGACTCCGAGAAACCAGAGAGGGAAAGATAGCTGCGCCTGGGCGCGGGAGGAAGCCACCTCGAGGAGGATCGCGAGCTACGACATACGAGTGGCTCTACAGGGTGTCGCGGTAGCCTGCACCGTTCGGTACACTGCTCAAGAGATGTAGGAAGCTTTTCAAGCTAAAGTACCGAGGATCGATGGATTCATACCTATTACAAATATTCGAAATCTTGATTCAACGTTTGGAATTCATTTCTGCTTCCAAGGGAAACCGAAGTTTGGGTGTTTTGAGTACATAGTTGACTCTTCGCAAGCTAGGTATTGTAAAAGGTATCGTGGTGTACAACAAGTGGCTTTCACCGTACAAACACAAGAACGCCACTTCTATGGAAAGCTTGTGTTTAGCTTAAGGGGGTATTTGCATTTCAAGGTCCCAAAATAGGTGATTTTAGTGATTTATTTTTTAATAGAAAAAGCACCGTGTAACGTGAATCTTTGTACAATGTCTGTATTAGTTTTTAAATATAACGTATACAAAATTTGGTTAAAAAAAAAATGGCAACGCGATAGACAAAGCAGTTCAATTTTTTACGAATTTTCTAAGCTTTCATCTAAGAAAAAAATTAGTAGTTGTTCGTTAATTTTTACAATTCTAGTAGGGGCAAAAATAGAAACCATTTTGAATATGAAAGTAACATTGTTTTTCATTTCAGATGGACACGAAAGACAGTGTTTCTTTCTATTAAAAAATAAATCACGAAAATCACCTTGTTTTGGGACCTTGAAATGCGAATACCCCCTCAAACTAAACTTGTTTATTTAATATTACACAAAAGAACTTATTCTCTCTACGAAAGCATAAATGATCATTCAGACTATTTGCACGTGTCCCCAAATCGGTATCGGCGAGAGTGATCGTAGGATCGTTTCCGGCAGTGTTGCGAACATAAAACCATTCCAAAATTGCTCAATGCCAACAAGTATCAGAGTTCATCCTTCGTTCGCCGAAAGGACACGAGTCTACCCTCGTCTCCCACGATTGACTCCTCCATCCCGTCCCGCCAAAAAAGTCATCACCCGAGTCCAGGCCCGGCTCGAAAACACAGGCTTGAACCGTCACGGTGATTTCGCTGGACACCCTGTATGAGAAGACAGGCCGAAAGACAGACGGAAGGGAGAAGGTGAGCGCTAGAGGGGGCTAGAAAGAGGGAGGCCGAGGGAGAGCCTCGGCAGGTGAGGTGTCACGAGGCGCGCGAGTAATATATCGTTGCTCGGCCCATCGTAGGTGGGTGTGCTCGTCCTGCGCTCGTCCCGCGCTCGTCCAGGTATCTCACCCGAGCCCCTGGCGCTAAGAAGGGTAATGCCGGTATAAACGCGCCCGATGACTTTTTTTTCGCCGAGCCTACTCTGCCCCCTCCTCTCTCCCTGTGCCTCGCTCTTTCCGCGAGATTGCCATTAGCAAATGCCAACGTGAGACGCGCACGCCCGCGCTCACCTGCCTGCCACCACACCTCGTCTTAGTTCCTCTTCGCCTCGCGCTATCTCTCCTTTCCTCCTCCTCTGGCTTTCACCTTCTTCCGTTTGCTTTTGTTCTCTTACCACCGCGCGCCTTCCATAGCAGGCCTCAAGGAGGAGCTGGTGGATTCGGTGTCCTCCGGGGGCAATGTTCCATGCGTTCTAGTGGATCTCGCCGAAGGGGATGCGCTGACTAGATTTCTAACGAGAGATCTGCGAGATTGATCTACGAGATCTGAGTTGAGAACGAGTTATTTACTTGGCCGAAGGTGTTGCGCGGGACTTCCAAGTGCAGAGGTACCTTCTTCAGGTAGTTTTTGTATGCTCTGAGTTCGGACGAGTGTCCCAAGAATGCCACGTCTTTTTTATACCAGAATCCTGGATTTTTCTTCGATGTTGTCTGAACAGATCAATTTCGGCGAGGATCGTTGAAAGGTTGATGTATTTTTTAGTAGCACTGGGTAGATATCGATCGACGAGGGTTGCACGAAAGGCGGGGCCGGTTTCTAATTCCGCACGGTGTAATTTGTGCGTTCGGCTAATTGGCGGCCGTTTCGCGATTTATGCTGTGACACGACCTGCAACATCTGCTCCCGCCGCATGCACCGTATCCTCCGATGCCCCGGAGGAGACCGCGTGATCCCGGCCAATCATACATATTAATGGAACCTTATGGGATGCTGAACCTTGAAATATCCTGTACCGAAATCGATTCGACTCGTGCAAGCTGAGAGACGCACGATGCATGGTGAACTTTAATCTTCGTGATCGTTCAATTTCCTTGTGTTTTCCTCTTCACGCGCTCGTACGTGGCATTTCTGATTGCGAGGGGAGGAAGTTTCAGTGGAAGAGTCTTCAACAGTTTCTGTAATTTTATGGAGGCTCAGATTTTGGAGAATCTTAAGCACAACGTGATGTAAATTCGACAAAATTTAAAATATTCGAATTCACCAATTCCCTAAATTTCATACTTCGAGATCCAAATTTGTCATAGTTCTGGGGGTAGTTCCATTCTTTCACCAACATCAAACTTGATTAAGAGTTGTCAATACCTCCCGGTTTCTCAGACTTCTTATCCTTCGTTATTGGAAGCAGTTGGATTTTGTAACGAAACGCCGTTGCACCGCACAGTGGTCTGGAGGGTGGCCAAAATTAAATTTCCCAACTTCAACATTATTACAATGTCATTTTTTTTTTGTATGAATTGACAACTCTCCAGAGTTTCTAAATCCGCATACCTTTCCCTTTTCAGATGATTCTTTGATTAGATATAATATTACAAAGACAAAATCATGAAATTTTATGTGAATCTAATTGTTTTAATTACTCATTATAGAAAATCAAAATACGTGTTTGTATCGTACAGTTATATAGGTAAGGAAGTATATTTCAGTAATGTATGTGTCATAGGCATTGTTTAGTCCATGTACAAATAGTCCAATGTTTATATCAATTTAAACTTTGAGAAGGCTTATAAAAAAATGATTAAGCGTGATTAACATCGGACTTCTTTTACCTGAAAGCTTACACAATTGTTAACAGGAGCATGTAAAGTTCAAGTGCAGTCTTCAATTTTATGCAGACTTTTAGAAATAACGCTCGAGGTATTTGGGCGTCCCGGACGCGTGTATTTTTTAATATATTTTTTTTTAAGTCAAAGATAATGTTAGAACTGATTCTTTTTTCTCTTTTTTTTCTCTAGTACGGCTATGATTTTTAATTTTGGCTATAAAATACCGCTTTCCAGACCACAATGCGCGTCATATTGAATCTGCCATTTTGAATTTAGAATTTTTCGTGCCAAATTCGTTATCAGCGACCTCAAAAAACCCTTAATCACCAAGTATCAGAAAGATCAGAATTTTGGCCGCTAAAAGTAGGTATCCCCAGACCACTGTGCACCGACCGAAACTGAAGGAAGAAGCAGGTTCACGAATGCCCGCCGCAATGTAAATCAGCGGGAAGCGCGCGCGAGGTGTAACGCGTCCTTCGTACAGGACCCCAGATCCCATAAAAGGATAGCGCGCGCGGTGTCGTGGCGACCTCGCGAGATAAGGATATTCTAACGACGCAGCGGCCACGTACGAACATGGGAGCACGACTTCTCGAACAGGGAAACGCCGCTTCTCTTCCACAGGCGTGGCCTTTAACACGCTCGCGAAAGTACCGTGGACTCTCACTTTTCACAGTTCCGTGAATCACTGCTTCCAATGTATCGATCCCGTCTGATCATCCGCTTTGAGTAAAAGTTGCTTCAAAGCAGCATCCCGCATTTATATTCCATCGAATTCTTCCCTTGGACCATCTAGCACCCAAAGAAGACGCTTCTACTGCGAGAGTAAGATCTACCATATTTCTATCGATAACTTTGGAATACCCTTCTATTCAACATCCATCGTTCCAAGCCCAACATTCAAAGATTCCCGTCGCCTAAGGTCAGAGAAAGCTCCGCCATAACTGCCCCGATAATTTCTCGAAGCCACTCCGTTGCTCAACACCTCGAGATGAGCGCGCGTTCACCGTCGGCAAAGGCTAGTTTCTCAAAGAGTGCCCCCTCGCGAAACGTCGCCAATTACCAATCGAAGCGGCGATCGCGTGTCTGGGCTCAGTCCCGAGCTAATTAACACTTGCGTCGAATCGATCTGGCTTGGTACCCCGGTCGCGGCTCCGGAGCACGGAAAAAAGAAGAGTGAAAGCGGGTCGGCGTTTTCCCGATCTTTCCATAAATTGAATTAACCAGCTCGGAGCTCTCTCCGCGAGGCGTAACGCGTCCGATCGCCGGACAATTAAGCATCCGGGCGATTATTATCGATCGGCACGGTCGTACACGGAGAAAGTCGGTCCCGTGACCTCAGACATGCTTCCACGCAGGCATGCTTCCACGCAGAAGCCGATGCAAAATCGCGACGCGTGCGGAACGAATCCAACGCTCGAGGAAGCGGAACCGATGCTGCCGATCTCCGGGTACACACGGGGTGTCCGACTTCCAGCACTGACTGCGACTCCTTGCTCTTTCGAGAATCTGTTGCGAGTTGTACAAGGTGTTCGTCACATAAACGATGAATCAGCTGGATGATGATCTTTCAAAGACGCTTCAAATATTTTAGAGATGATCTTGATTATGAAAAAGATGGGGGCGGGGGGTGCTTCTAGGGGCAGCGGGGGGGGGGGGGGAGGGGGCGTGGAGAAGCAAGCGGGTGGTAAGAATGCGCTTTAAAACTTTGGTCGCCTAAACATTTTTTAAAGAAACACTTACATTTTAATAAATACCTTGAAATTTCAGTTTCTACTTATTTTATTTTGTGAATATTCAATCCAACTTTTTAAGATCAAATAATTATATACACAGCTACACTTGGAACTTGTGATAATAGAGTCAATTCCCCACGCAACCCCCCCCCCCACCCCACCCCCCAAGGCTGCGCTGAACAAAAGAAAAAACGAATAGCAATGAAAATGAAAGGTTTAAAGTGCGAGGCTACGATCAACGAGTGGGGGTAGTTCGAAGACGGACACAGCGTAGACTTAGCTACCGGTTCGCCGACGCCGATGTGATTGATCGATGAAATTTCCTTACGAATTGACCCCTCGAGCGCGTGACTAACCCGCGTTAATAACGAAAATAACATTCTATCTCGTTGCTGCGGACGCAGGAAGCCCGAGATCCTCCGGCTGGGTGTGGCTAGATGGATCTCCGCGGATTTATCGTGACCCCTATGATTTCTACGAAGGACGTGGAACACGAACGCGAAATCATCCAGTCCTAAGCCGCGACCAGCCGTCGAGTAATTGAAAAAGCGTAATCGAGCCCCCCGGCCCCTTGGCACGTCCGCCAAACGTCTAATTGCGCCGTTGGATAATAACGCGTCCGGGTGGCTCGACAAAATTCAGCCAGCTCGTTAAACGAGGCCCGCAAAAAATGGGGGTTAAGTGGAAAGGAAGATCGATCTCGGCCCGTGCGTGCAATTAACGCGATCTCCTTAACCGTGGAATCGGCTGGACGAGAGTAACGAGAAAAGGGAATAAAAGAAAAAGTATGAGTGGGGGGAATGGGAAATTAAGGCGGACGGAGGAGCGGCGTGGTTCAGCGCGCGGGGAAAAAGGCCGAGGAGGGAGGGGCGGGGGGGGGGGGGTGAAGGAGGTGGGCCGGTGCACGCGCGGCCGGTTAAAATAATCGAGATTCCATCGTGATTAATTCAATACGGAAGACACGCGTTCCATTGAGGATCGAGCGAGGAGAACCGTTGTTGGGCCTCCTCGAACGTCTTCATCGCCAGCGTACGGTGCTCGCTGTGACCTGTGCAGAGAAGCGGGCCGAGGGGAACGGCGAGCTGAGAGGAGGAGAGAGAAGGAGAGAGTGGAAGAGAATGAGCGTGGGCATGGGAACGAGGGAGAGGGCTCAGCATGTCGGAATTAGAAGTCTCTACGCGCGTCCACGGTTCTTGTTAACATATTTTTCGTCCCCGCCGCCGAGAGAGGAACAACTCACTCTCGCGGGGAGAGATGGTGCACGCGAGTCCCGGTCACGCACGGTCACGCACGGTCACGCACTCGGCCCGATATGTAGCCCATACATCAACCAGCTCCGCCAGTGTGTACTCGCGGAGGAGCCGGGGACCGCGAAAACTAATTTCCGCGTGGCGAACCGAAACGCTGCGGCGTTTCACCGGGAGACCCATGGGAACGCTCGATGACTTCTGCGATCATTTGGAATTTACAGGCTACGTGATCCACCGCCGTGGCCCTTCTACTTCGGTGGGGTGATTAGTGTTTTCTAATTAGCGAATTTCTGCGCGAACTTTTCGTTTCGTCGTTCGCCACTTCCAGCTCCGATTACCCGAAACGCTTCACGCTGCGAGCAGCCCTAATAGCATCCAGCGTAGCAGCAATGGTTGCATTACGTTCGATTGCAAACGTAAATAGCGATGGAGTAAAGGGTTCGAGCTAACGTTAGTGCGAGAGCCGAAAATTAGCCAGAGCGAAAGGTTTCAGGAGACTACATAGGCAGTCAAATTGCTCGAAAAAACAAGTATTTTTTGCGAATTAATACAAGAAGATGAAAGTAATTACAGACTTTTATTTTTATGCAATATTTATTACTATCGCGTAGGATAAAATTTTTTTTTTTTTAATACATATCTATTTATTTAACAAATGGCGCCACACGAGGAATTTCTTTTTTTTTTAGAGTTTATAGTATTAATAAATATTACCCCAAAGTACTAGCCACAACTTGTATTCATCTCGTTGTAATTAATTTGCAAAAAAAACTAGGTTTTCGATCGATTTGACTGCTCAGCTTAACATAGGCAGTCAAATTGCTCGAAAAACAAGTATTTTTTGCGAATTAAATACAAGGAGATGAAAGCAAGGACAGACTTTTCCTTTTATGCAATATTTATTACTATCACCTAGGGTAAAATAATTTTTTTTTACTACATATCTATCTATTTAACAAATAACGCCACACGAGGAATGTCTTTTTTTAGAGTTTATAGTATTAATAAATATTACCCCAAAGTACTAGTCACAATTTGTATTCATCTCGTTGTAATTAATTTGCAAAAAAATCGGTTTTCGTTCGATTTGACGGCTGAGTTTAACGCTCGTTGCCGATTCGAAAGGACATTACGCGGGTAATCGGTCGCAGGGATATTGGGAAAGGCGCTGCAGGGTCGAGTAATCAAAATCGTAGGATAATGAGAACAGTTGTACAGCCAGAC
Source organism: Andrena bucephala (assembly GCA_947577245.1). NCBI lineage: Eukaryota > Metazoa > Arthropoda > Insecta > Hymenoptera > Andrenidae > Andrena > Andrena bucephala. The sequence goes on from OX387715.1 coordinate 79,570,689, forward strand.
ATTTATAGAAGACTCGTGCGAGGCTGTGTTCTCTTTACCTAATAGAACGCGATAGAATATATTGGTTATCACTGACCATATGTTTTAAAGCAATGAAAGTGTCCGAGTTTCTAAATTCGAGCTGCGTTTCCTGTAACGGCCGAGACAGTTACTTCCCAAGCGGACTTTTACCGGGGCGAGCCACGGATCTCTGCGAGCTTAATTAAACCTCCCGTTGCTGCTTTCAAAGAACCCCGCGTCGTAAAATACGCTCGCCCATACAAATATCGCGTTCGACTTTATTCCGCTGATATTCCTGAACCTGTAACCGACATTCGCTTGCGTTTCCACTCGAGTACCTACTTGTCCATAACCCCGACGACCGCGCCGAACATTTCTCCTCGCGCGGGTTTATCGACGCCAGGAATCCATAAACTCGCCCAACTATACGCCCGTCAAGCGTCGGAGCAGCGCTGAGATTGGAAAGTCGCGTCCCGCGAATTAATTGCGCCGCGAGTGCATTACGATGCACGCCTGTCGCTTGCGCAACCAAAAAGGACACCGATAGGAAAAATCAATCTGGGCTTATCGCTGCTAATCGAGATCCACGATCCGCGGTCTTGATAGTCGCAGTGACTCAGAGGATCGCGAACCGGGGTCCGATCCTCTCGGTGCAATTAGACGCTCGTAACATGCAACAATTTATATTAATCTAGCGGGGCGTTAGTCAGAAAAGATCGAGCGGAATTTCACGGTTCCCTGCGGACGGGGCTTTCGCAATCCCAGCTGATCGTTCGATCTTGGGATACTTTCACGCACAGTCGCGTGGCGATTGATAAAAGAAAAAAAAAAAAGGAGGATATCGACGCTGGACGAATGGAGAAGAAAATCGAGAATTTTTCCCCGACTAATTAATTGCAACGAGCTCGATTAATTTTTCGCCAGGTTTGCGCGCACGAATTTTACGATCCCGCCGGGACTGGCTCGACCTACTCTCGTTAATTAGCGGCAAATTGTCGTTGAACGATTTGCAGAGTTGCGATCGGCCGCGGTGCGCTCGTCACGTCCCGCGCGCTGTCGAACCGGCGCGGCGATATATCACTCCGCAAATTAGCCGGCTCGCGGACGCTTTATGAATCGTAAATATTTGCTGGACCGAGTGAAACTCGCCTGCGTCCACCGGTCGAATGTTAATCGCCGGTTTTCAGGTGGAAACGCGCGCTATGGAAACGAGCGGCTCGGCGCGTCCGCGGATTCACGTCGCCCGTCTTCCTCCGAGTAAATTACTGGTTTGCCAGATACACACACGCGGCTCGTGGCGAAAGTTCCACCGACATTTTCTGAGTTCTCGGTTAATTTACGCTGGCGCGTTTAGTCGTCTCGCTGTGTACTTTGGTTGATAATTCGCTACAGCCGCTCAGACGTGTATCGTTTAGACTTTAGAATATTTAGACGATTTCGTAATGATACACTCAGCGGCGGATTTAAAGGCCCAGGTGGCAAACGTTCTGGGACACCCTGTATACATAACAGAATTAGAAATACAGTGTCTAGCGTAAGCATGGGGAAAACGACCCCAGCAATAATTTTAGTATTTATGTAAGTGTCCACCAAATAATGCTCTTTGCTTAAAAATCATTGAAAGAAATTTCAAATCCCTACCCTCTCCCGCTAGGGTGCTAGGGGTATAACAAGCCTTAACTTTACTAATTTTTAAACGATTTTATTCAGCTTCGATCCTCTGTTTGTTTGTTTGTATGTTTGTTTGTATGGTTCAAATCTGGCAACTCAAATTCAACCCACTTCCAACTATCCAATTGTCTTGAAGCTTTGCAGGCGTGCGTAGTTTGGATGACAATACAATATTTAAAAAAAAAAATTAACCCCGAGTGGGTGAAAAAATTACCTAGTCATCAATAAATATAACCCATAACCACAAATCCAAACGACTTGAAATCAGCCAATCGCGTTCTTTACAAAAACGACAAAAAGCCGCTGCGTTCTGGTCGCTAAGTAGTCGCGTTGCGATTTGAAATTAAATTTAAAAAAATAGAAAATAAAAAATATATCAAAACAAATTTTATGTTAAACGATTTTTTATAATAATTATTTTCTTGTATTGTGATTTCGATGGTGTTTTTCACTTTAAATAAAATCGTGGAGCAGGGTATCTCACAACAAATTCATTTCGACGCTTGATGCTGTATTAAATTGATTCATATTCTAATATGAGAAACATCCTACTCCACGATTTTATTTAAAGTGAAAAAACAACATCGAAATTGCAGTACAAGAAAATAATTATTTTTTAGTTTTCAGTGCCTTTTTAATAAAATCGTTTAACATACCATTTTTTTTTATATATTTTTTCTCTCAAAAATACTTGAGATATTTGAATGCTTCAAAGTGCACGTAGTAGGTACTTTTTAGCTCTATTACAAAAAATTGTTTTCGAAATTGCAGATCAATCATTAAGGGTGGAAATAGAGCAATTCATTTTCGGGGTTTGATTTTGCAAAGAACAACAGAGTCGAATTGATGGAACATATTGAAAAGAAAAATAAAACGAAAAATAAAAAAATAAGAAACTAACGATTTACTTATTTCAAGCAGTTTACAGAAAAGTAGTAGGTACGTAAGGTACATGGATCGGTCACCGGAGTCGATAGCTAACCCCGCATCATTCATTCAACAATTTTCCTCGCCGTTCCTCCTGCACACGACCAAAGCGTGCTAACTCATTATCGACCAAAGGAAACGAAGCGAAGTGGAGGATGAAGCGAAAGTCTAAAGGAAGAAACTCGTTTGGCTGAAATATCGAAGAGACCAGGTCGCATATCACTCGTCCCAAGCTTCGTTTCCGCCTCGAGCAGCGTTAGTTCCAAGCTCGCCAGCTCGCTGCTCGCGGCCGAAGTTCGTCATGACATTTTCCGGCGAAGCTCTCCCTCTCCCTCTCTGTTTCTCGGGTGGCGCGTCTCCCCGGACACTTTACGGGCTTCACACGACGCGTCGTGTACTTGAAATAAGAAGATAACACCGCGCAGGATGTACCTGGCGGTGGCGCATAAGAAATGGCGAGCTGGCACTTTCTCGGTTTGCTGTCCGCTTGCTTCGAGCGTGAGAAAGGTAACGATGACCATTCGCGTACGCGGCCGAGACGATTAACGGGCCAGATTTTTCGCGATCGAACGCTTTTAACGCTTCCAACGATCATCCTCCTGGTTGCATGTGCAAGTCATCCACCCGTGAATCTTCCATTGCCGATGGCACTCTTAAAAATAGACATCGCAGCGTGGCAAGTTGTCTGTGTACCTCCAGACATGTTTCTTTTAAGTTCCCTCCACTGAGTGGACAGAATACGGCGGAATTCAGGTTTCAATTTAAAATAGAAGGAAAAAAGCTGACTGTATCCGAGGGGCTATTCCGCGTTAACCCTGGTGATTAAGCCGTCAAGGTCCACTGGGATTCGGTCGAGGCTTAGCCGGGACCTCGGTGCGAAGATCATCGAATACCGTACCAGAATCGTACCGTGACTGTGCCTTCCACAAATAAAGATTTGAGATATCGAAGTCCAGTTAAACGGCTCGATTACTAAATTCAATCGCACGGAACTAATCTGCGACCCAAGGACGGGCAGCGACACTCTAAGCTGAGTCTAGGCCGACTCGCGATCCCCTATATTCGTTGCACGAATATGGAAAGGGCATTACCATCCTCATCTCGGAGCACGCTCCTCAGGTGCGACTCTGGAATGCCCGCGTTTCGAAACTCCATCGCGTGCCCGCGTTTCCTAGCCGTCATCTGCTTCGTTACGCTGCTGAATGGCTCTCGTCAGCGGAGAAACCCGTCCGACCGCGAGGGGCCATTTTTCAAGATCATCGAGAAGAAGCGACCGCATAGATCACTCCGCGCATTGTCTCCTCTCGCTGGCTGGTCGGGAGGAAGGCAGAGTCCTGCCTCGTCCTTAGAGCGCGCCGGTGTAATGGCCGACGCGCTTGATATATCGAGGGGAAATTAGAACGCGGCGCGGTTACGCGACGATCTTTCCTCTGCTCGCGATCGGCGAGCGGCGCCCCCCCGGCGAGTGTCTTTAAGGCCGGGTTACGTAACGCCGCGATTGCGTTCGCACGGGAGACGCTTTGTGGGTGTTATGAAACAGATATCATGTTGCACGGGTATTTGTACGCGCCACCGCCGGCGCGGAAACGATTCTGCCGGCTATTTTATCGGCCCCTTCTAACGACAGGCCATTTCCCTCGAGCCGCGACTCGGTGTCCGAGTAATCGACACCGAGCTTCTCGCTGGAGATCGCTGGGGATCGCTGATCGACCGCTCGCCTGCGACGTAGCCCGCTTCCACGCTGCTCGAAGGGCGGCGAATATTAGGCGCGTCAAAGTTGGCGCGTGTGGTCGTGGGAATTAAATTTTTTTGCGAGTGGGCGGAGGCGATGCGACACGCCATTCGGTGCGAAAGGGAATCGGAGATGTTTGATTGTAAATAGTTATGGAAAAGAAGTAATTACTGGACGAGAGTCGGAGTGGAGATGTGTTAAGAGCAAGGAGATCGATTCGAGTTAGATCGAAGAGAGCGCGAGGAACTGGCGCGATAAATCCTGGCAGCTGCGCGTAGATCCGACTCCCCTAAATGGGATAACGATCGAAAAGCGAGCGAGATCGCGGCAACCCTTAAAAACTCATCGAGCCCGGATCCTTTTGTCGCGGTGGACGCTGCCATTTGCGGCTTCCCCGATCGAATCTCCGCTCGTCCTTACGGCACCGCGCTCCATCCTCGTGCAAACTATTGGAATTGGATGCAGCGTCGGCCACTGTTCTGTCAACCGGCCACTTGCGCTCGGACTTCGCGCTGAGGACAGAGATAGAAGCAAGTAGGGGCGATTATTTGTACTTGCAGCTGGGGAAATTGAGACTATCTGTGCTCAGATCCCCCTTGGGGGTAGGGAGGAAGAGGAATGGAGTTAGGAGTCAGAGAACGACGAACCAAAGCCTAGAAAAGAAGGCAAAGATCTTTGTTGTAAGTATCTCTGGGAAAGGAACCTTTATCTCCTCCCCAAAATGTAGAATCTAAAACATCCTAGAAGATCCCACATGAAGATTGCCCACATTCAGAATTACGAACCACTAAGTAGACAACTAAATAGTAGGGTAGGGTGGGGCTAAAAGTCCCGTTTTTCGTATAAACCTATGTAAAATTTAGTATTAACTATATCTGCGAAAAATATCTGGTGTTATTTTGTATAAACCATAACTATTATACTTTACGTTCAAAGTTCGTTTGCTGATACTGTTACTTTCTGTTGAATTATACCACAAAATGTTTGTCAATGTAAAATGAACTTCTTGCCCCACGCACGGAGCAAAAAGTCCTTAATGTCTTTTCGTATAATATTAAACTGAATAAGTAAAAAACTCTATTCAAATCAACAAATATTTACTAAACCATTTCTTTATGGTATAAAATATTGAAAGGAAAGCATGGCTTCTTTACCAAAAAATAAAAATATAAGTCAGAGGCACACTTTGAACTAAAAACAAAAAAATCGCTCAACTAAAACAAAAACACTATTTAAAGACTTTGGCATCATTTCTTTATAGTTTGGTCATCTTATTATGAAAACAAATGATAAAATATATATTTTCAGTCTGAGGGACTTTTTGCCCCAATGGTACCTCTATAGTTTAGAAACTCAATACATTGATTAGGAATAGAGATTTTGAATTCGGGACTTTTCACCCGCCGGACTTTTAGCCTCAGCCTACCCTACAGTAGTGTCTCGAACTGACGACGGGGTTTTTGTCTCTAACTAAGGTGAGCGTTATCCCCTCCACTTCTGTTCTTCCCGCGGGGAATGAGACAGTCCCGAACCGTCAGCTTCGTTCGAGCCAAATCCCCGCAAGAAAATCCTAGGAAACATGGAATCACAGCTGGACAAGGAAGAAGCAGGGGGGCATGCGGCCAGAAAGGGCCACGACCACTGAAGCTATCGAAGAAGAGAGGACGCAAGAAAGGAGAGTAGTTGGCGAGCATAAATTCGTCGGTTCGTTTGAGAGCGCCGCCGCGGTAACTCAATATTGGAACGCCTTAACTAGCGGGCCCCCGGCTCGGCGCACACTTTTCTGGCCGCGTAATTCCGCGCGATGCATAAAGTAGCTCGTGGCTAGCCGACGGCCACGCCGATGTGTTGCGCGGCCACGCGTTCCTCCGAGTCCCTCCAAGCTTCTCGGAGCTCCTCCGCCTTCCCCGGCGTCGAGGGCTGCCTTTAATGAGGCCGGCTCCTGGCGTGGGTGAACGTCTGCACGGCGATTAATAGTACGACGGGGACGATATAGAGGAGCCCAGCGACGATACCCTCGGAGAAGTAACGCTGTTCGATACCGATCGCTCGCCGAGATCGCCGATGTCCGATCTGCGCCGCGGCACCAAGCCTAGGTCCACTTGGTCATTGCGGGGCTGTCGCACGCTTCGCGAGCAACCACAATGCTCGATTTTTCGCCACCGTTAAGTGCAAGCGGTCGCTGCCACTCCGTGTCTGACTGGCCACCGTCCGATGCTACTGATCAGCCTCTACTGCGATCAGATGGATCCCATCTGATGGAACCTCTGAGCCTCGCAGCTACACTTGTACTCGCGCAAATTGCGGCGGAGTCTCGAAGAATTTCCATTTCCCGAGGTTCTACTCGTGTCTGACCAAATACAGTGTAGCACTACTGTACTAGTACAGTAGTGGCCATTCTGGGATTTACATAAGGGTAATTTTAGCGATTTTATACCCCCTCCCTCCTCCAGTATAAGAATTCGTAAGATTTTATATTCCCATCCCCCCCCCCCTTCCCAACGTAATATTTTTTACATTCCATTTTTTCAGTCATTAAAATACTTTTAAAGCTTTATATAATTCATTTAACTCGGTTTCGCTCATCTTGAAAATTACGTTAAAAAATATTACCCAAGACGTTAGCTGATTCCCTCTCCGCTTTGTAAGAAATTCGCGACCCCCCCCCCCCCCCCCCGTAATCCCTCGGTCAGGAGTTCTACGGGCTTTGACTCCTCGCCGTCTGACGAGCTATCGTCCAGCACTACTTGCCACGGCAAGTGGCATGGAGCTTTGGAAATCTTCTACCTCGCTCTTACTTATCGTTTTAGAAGGTAACTCTGTTTGAAATCGGAATTGAAGCAGAAAAGCGTGCGCCGAGGACGGTAAAGCGTGCGATCGCGATTGGCCGTCGGAGGCCGTAAAGAAACTGCACCGCGGTGGAAAAGCAACGGGAAGGTTGCTCGGGCAACTTGTCCCGCGGGTCTAAAGCGCGCGGTGCACGTGTCCCTCGCGCTGGCGAGGAGGATATCAACGCGGAAGCGAGCGGAGCGCGGCGCGGCGGCCCTCGTGTGTCGCCCGGCGACGAGAGTCACGGCTCTTCCTCGCAGTTTCTCTTCGGCTGACCGTCGTCCCGGTGCACGCAGTTCGCTTCTGCGACCTGTTACGTGTCGCGATGGTTTTGTTTCTCAAGCCCTGGACACGCTTGCCACCGCTCTTACCGAGAGACATTGATTCATCCTGCTCTTCCATGTCTCCACCGTTACCCGCCGCAATTGTGCCCCGTTGCATGCGCGTTCCCTTCGGCCAGCTACAGGAACCTTCAAGTCCCATGCTTCGGGGGACAGGCACGTGTTTTATTGGACAATGCTTGCTTTCTGCTTCCTCTCTGCGTTACAATGATGATGTTTTGCTGCTTTGAATTGTCATGGAACCATAATCGAGTGTAGTAGATGGGGAATGAAGTAAGAGCTTTAGGAAATTGTTGCTTGGGAGTTCGAATAGAAATTGAAGGTGCCCCGGTAATGTTAATTAATTCGGCAGCCGAGAACTGAGCCAAGACTTTTTGAACTGTTTGCGCACGGCTCTGTACAGGGTGGTCCAGTTAATGGCCCCGTCGCGGCCCCTAGCCCGAGGTACCGATTATGCGGCTCGTTTTTCTGATTCCGCGTCGGTAATCTCCGAAATTTCAGCTTCCTGCGAATAGTACTCGGAACCGCGTTGTCTTTTAATGAGACACCGGTGCCTGTTATTATCGAGCGGATCGGTTGGGCGTGACTGGACGCACCGAGAAGTAATTGCCGGTTTACTGGGCCCTTAGAACAACTGAACCGAGGAGTCGCGATATCGATCTCTCTTCCACCGAACGGTGAACCTCTCTTCCTGCTTGCGGGGCCCGTTTTTGCAAACACGGGCCCCGAAATCTTGCCCCAATCATCGCGGGATTCCGTATACCCATCGTGCACTACTTAGTTGAAGCTTCTTAACACGTGAGCAGTATGGGCACCGAATGCACTCTATGAAAACAAAACAGAATGCCCCCAAAATTATAAACACTTACGTTCACTCATCTAACCCATGCGTAGACCAGTGGCGCACTCTAGATTTAATCTTGGGGGAGCCAAGTTCAAGGGATAAGAATATTTTGAATGCAAATTCAATAAAATTCGTTAGGTGATTATAAAAATTGATTTAAAGAATTTTCTTTTCTTTTTACAAAACCCTTCTTTGGGAGTGCCAATTCGTTTCACAATTAGATCCAAAGAAGCTAGACAAAAGTCGAATACGAAACCCAAAGATGAGAATGGTAAGCGAAGAAAAGTGATGGCGCAGATGGTTCCACGATCATTCCTCTGCCATAAATCTACAACGAAGGAAACCGCGATTCCCTGTCTCTTCCCGAGTGTACCTGCGACTTCCACTTGAAAATCGTAAGGTGGATCAATCAGCGCGCGATGTCGCAATGCTTCTGGAACAGCCTGTACACCAACCTGTCGGGCTCACCGGCTAGGTGTAGATGGTTAGCCCGTTGTACGTGTATCGTCCGTGCTCCAGGCACGACCGATGATTATCTCGACGCTCGGTTTGAACCACAAAGCACGGCAGTCCCACGCACGCCTTGTCGAGTTATTAATCGCCACATAATTCTACAATTACAAAGGTTAATCCGGCGTTTTCACGCTCCGAGCGTCGTGGGTGCTGGCGACAGACCAGGCCACGCTCGGCGGAACGACGGGGGAGGGAAAGAGAGCGGTCCCGTTGTCAGGCCAATCCGTGTCACTTTACTTTCGATCCTCACCTTTGCCTCTCCGCTGCTCCGTCGAGGCCTGGACCGAGGACTTTGCCAGCTGCCTTGGTAACGCTCGCGTGATATACCACGGACGACTCGAGCACGCCTGACGATCGAATAACGATGAGGCCGGAGCTGTTCGGTGATGTCGTTTGGATTTTTATTAATTGGAGAAGTGGGGGGAATTAATTTAACTATGTATATTACTCTAAACCTTTACTTGCTGAACATTTTCTAACGTAAGGTTCCCCAAGAGCTACCTAGAAGCTGATGATTGTAGGCAGAAGTGAACTGGAAATGTAGGGTAGATGTCCCTATTAGGGTGCCTTTATATTTAAATAATCGGTACAAAAAAACTCGCATAAATAAATAAGGACAAATTTTTTTTTCATTAACTTAGATTATTAATATGTGTGTTACAATCGAGAGGAATACATTTTTAAATAATTAAAGCATAGTGAAACTTTTTTCAAAAATGTACATACTTGGAAGGTTTCGATAGATTTACCCAAATCCTTATTGAAAATGGTAAGGATCACATAGGTAAACACGAACACATAGAAGCTTCTGATTCTATGAAAAAATAGGAAAATGAAGACTTGAAACGTTTTCGTATTTTTTAACGTGAAGCCATTAATGAGGACAGGATTTTAACGCATGTCCGTATTAATGCGCGTCAGTGCTCCCTCTGTAACAGCTAAACCTAACTTTACTTTCCTTTCTCCTCCAAAAAGGTATCGCAATTGGGGACACAGTAATTGGGACAAAAACATGTATTTTTATTTCAATTAAAAAAATATGAAAAGTTAACATTTTTAACCCCCCAAAAATGCCTTAATAAAGAGAAAAGTTAGAAAAACTAAGAGATTTTCACCAAACAAAATTAAAGTAAAAGAAGTTAGTAATTAATTAATTCGCGAGGAGGCCGCCGTCAAAACACAGTGATAGGGCCATCTACCCTAGTTTCGTAGCTGTAGAATCTGACAAGAATGCTGGATCGAGGTGGGAAGATTTCGCGATCGGGAGAATTCTGTTCCGCGCGTCTACCGCCTATCACATGGCGCTGAAAAGTCCCCGCGAATGATTAATTGACCGTGCTCCCCGGGAATCCGGGTATCGTTGTTTTATCTCGAATTTCCTACGTAAACGTTTGCCATTTGAACGCGCCGCCGGCTAATAACGAGAGGTGGTAAAAGGGTAGGATAGTTCCGCGCATTGTCTGGCGAATCTACACGCTAGGAATTCCAGCGTTTGCGTTTTGTCCCGATCGCTCCTTTCCCAAACCCGTGCAGGCGCATTCCATCGAAAAGTCAGCCCCCTATTGCGTGAGAATGCGCCGATTTTTGTCGCGATTCGCGCCGATCCGCCGATAAATCATTCGAAATTTCGCGCTGGGAACTCGCGCGCGACGCAGCCATTGTGCTCCCGCTCGGAAACCACGCAACTTCTTTAACCTTTCCTACCGATCTTTCCTCTGTTTCTCCTGACACGACGACGCGAATCCATTGACAGACTCGATTTCAAAATTATTTTCCCCAGGCATAGCCGAACTTCAGGTTCCCTGAAATTCTTTAATCCAGCTTTCAAGTTCCGCGAACATGTAAAATGACTCATTTAATATGCTCCGCAAGGAGATAATTCCAGAATATTCACCTGGCGGGGCTGTAACATCCACGAGGCATTTGCTAACCGTGCAGAGATTACGCTGGCAATGCTGAGCATTTCTAACAGCCTCCACCTTCGTCGAGCAATTGCAATCTCCAACTTACAATCCACTTAGCCGTATCAAAACGCGGAGAGCCTCGGAGTCCCATTGAAAGCGACAAAAAGGTCGAAAGTACAGGAGATTACGCGGCGCGGGTAGGGCTGGGGTCCTCTGACCGCAGGCGACTCTGCCTGTCCCCGTTTCCTCTGTTGGGGTGTCCCTTTGTGTCCTCCGCTGGCGCAACAGCAGCCGCGTAACAAACGAGCCCGCTTTCAACCGAGCATTACGCATTGGTCGCGCTGAATTACGCACGGAAGTAGCGAGTTACGATGTCACCGGAGCTGAATGGCCATGCGACCGCGAGACCTGCACGCTTCTTGGGAGGCGAGTCGCCGCGATAATCCATTCGACTCGCTTCTTATCGGGCCTCGCTAATATCCTCGGTGCAGGGGGACTGTCGGTGAGTCCAGTTCGACGCAACGTGCCACTATCCTCGGTTTCCCTGACCACGATTGTCTTGCGCTTTGGGTCTCCGTGGATACCGAAGGGAAACGCCAGGTCAAGGACCAAGAATGGCAAGTGTAATAGAGCTAATAGAGGGACGAGGAGCTTCAGCATCGCGTTCATTAGCGGCAGAGTTAACGACACTGGATCGGTATGACACAAAGTGGCAGGGAAGGTAGAAGAGATCCGGCGGCTGCACATCAGGGCTAGATCGGCGAGAGAGCAGCCCGGTGATCTCGGGATAGAGGCCTTGCGTGGAGGCACGGCTCGTAACGAAACGTGGAATCGTATTAGAAAATTAATACCCGGCTGGGTTTCCGCGTGGAAGGAGTGGTCAACGCGGAATGAAAATTTATCGTGACTCGCTCCAAGGGGCACCGACTGCCCGGCTCGCCTTCTCCTTCGCTGCCCGCGGAGTTGCATAACGTTCACGGAATTCTGATGCTGGACGACCACGACCACGACGATCGCGGAACGATGGCGACGACCTTAGCCTCTCCTGCGTTCTTCCCTGGGGACACTTGTCCCTGCTGGGCCTCCCCGTCTGATCGATGAGCAACGCTTCGAATTCCATCTGTTCCCTTCCGTTTTACTCGCTTTTTCGTATCCCCGCGCGGTCGAATTAGAAGCCTCTCCTTTCGGGGCCTGTTCATCGTACGGTCAAATTTATGGCATCTTTCTCCTATTCATCCTGCTTTTACTATAATTCTCTTCCTTTGGAAATTCGCTCTCTGTCCTCCGTCCCTGCTTTTAAATGTGCTGCCCCTTTTATTCTCGTCCACTATCCGTAACTCCCTTTGTCTTTTGGTTCTCTCTCTCGCTCTTCTGTTGTTTCGCTAGCTTTGTTGCTGATAGGTAATATTTTGGGGTTAGGTTGCAAAACAGCAGGTATCCTGAACCTCGCCCATTTATCACATAATTTACGTAATTTGTGGTGAATAAAGTCGAATTATTATTATTATTATTATTATTATTATTATATCGAAATATTTCGAAGACCGGTGAAGCCTAGAATTTACTGGTAAGTCTAAAATATCTTAGGGTAAATTCAGGAGAGACGTCACACTTGTAAAATACGTGTCTTCCGATCCGTAAAAGAAAACTATATATCTTGTGGCTTTTTTCATTTTAGTTTCGAACTGTTTTTTCTTTTATAGTATATGCAAAAGGGGGGCGTGAAAGTGTGGTGGTCAACCAAAAAGGGCTGGCGTTTCTGCTGAATTTACCCCGAATTATGGTGGCATTTCTTGGGACGATTCTCGCCTTAGACTGACAACGTTTCCTGGAATATTTCTCATGCTAGCAGTACCAGTAAATTCTAAGATTCATCGGTCTTGGAGTTTTACGCGGCCATCCACGCCAGCTGGACAGCTCGCTTTTAGCTGGAAGGTTGCGCAGCCCAAGTGACATGCAGCGATTGCCTTCCTTTCGTTATCCTCTTTAGAGTAGGACACAAATCGAGATCGTAAACGAGAAGAACGAAGATGTGTCCCGGCCGGAGTCGCGATCGTCTAGAAAGGAAAGAAGAGAGGCCTCCTATAACGTGTACGCCGTAGCGAGCATAATTAACTCTCGGGACTGCCATCCTACGGTAATTACGAGCGCTGCCATTATCGTAGATTATCCACGCGTCCGGCTTCTTACGCAATCCCGCTGTTAGTCCCGATATACTCGATAATTGCCAGACAAAGCGTTAGTTTTTTGCCGGTTTTAACGGGGCAGCCAGCGACGATCCGCCTCTGAGATCCGCGATCCCGATCCGGCCGAGTTTTCGCCAGCGAAGCCAGCCAACCAGGGCGTCCGAGAGACTTCAACGCGTAACTTTCGACCGATCGCGGCTACCCATTAATCACCGTTCCGCACACGTCGACACGTAGCGTTTATTAAGTACCACACTGCGCCTCCGAGTGTTAATCAGTGGGAACTGCCAGTTTAATTTCCTTCACGACATGCGTGCCCGTAATAAGCATCGACTTTGTTCTATTATAACGGTACCCCCTTTGCTCGATAGACACCTGCCATTTTCATTAGACGCAAATACCCCGAAAGAAAGTCTCAGCATTTTTCGCCGATATTCCACGCTCCCGCAAACGTGAAAGCATAATTAGCCGGCCACGTCGCTCGGATGGCTCGTGATTGGCGTTTCAGGATCCGCGGAGGAGCTGAACAGGTCCAGGGGGGAAATGCGCGCTTCTAATCTTCGCTCGTTTCACCGGTTCGGTAGATTTGGACAGAAAGCGACTTCCGAAGACGAAGTATATGTCCAGTTTTACAGAGGCTGGCAAGTCCTACGCTTGGGTCACCGTTTAAAGCTGATACCACAAGCCGATGCGCAGTTGCCGCCTAGGCCCCTACCCAGAAGGGCCCATCTTCAAAAAAAAATTATGATTTTCTCAAAACACATATTTTTTTCTGTACTACTACATTTAGCCCGTTTTTAATAAACTACCTCTTCATTCTACAGAAAAATGGGACCCTCACAACGTTTGCCACCTGGGCCATTCTCCTTAAATCCGCCACTGACCACAAGTCTAACAATTTACTCCTGCAAAACAGAAACGAACATAATCTAAGATTTAGCAAACGCCCAGCATTGTTCCTCTCAGCAGCAAAGTGGAAACGCGTACCTATGTTGCAATGCAGCTGGTGATAAATAGCGGAAAAACGAAAGAAACCATGGCGAGTACAGTGTAGATACACAGCGGACAGAATGGCCCCTCGTTCGTCTCGGTTTTCCATTGCCACTCGGCGAGGCTTATCGCGATAGAACGATAGAATATGGAAATGTCCCGACGTGGGTGCGCTGGAGGATTAACGTGGAAGATAGTTTCCCCGCGAGCCGTTGCCGGGGCCATTACGTAAAACGCAGACGATATCGCGTTGCCAGTTAGCCTTTCTGTCACCTCTCGAATAATATTCCAATAATTCGCCCGAGCGAAAGGCAGAAAAAGGAGGAGAGGCTTAACCGGAAAACGCTCGGCTATCTGCGTCCGTTCGACGGTTAAATATGAAATACATCCCCGGGAACGGTGAACGGCGGACTCTGGCCGAGTGATTTAGTGGGCCGAGATAAGGCCGTGGCCCGTGTATGCACAATTCATTTATCGGTGCAACCTGCCCCGTCCCGCGGAGCGAGCGAGCCACGGGGAGAGAGGAGAGATAGAGAGAGAGACGGAGAGAGTAAGAGGTTCTCGCGGCTGTTAACGATTCCGCGATTAAGTGGAGGATGATCGGTCTGCATTTCGCATGCTCACGCATGCGTAAGTCCGAGGGCAGGATACGGTTATGTCGGGCATGTGTGTCATCGTTGCTCGATGATGGAGGATAGAGGTTCCCAGGGGCCAGGGATTTATCACACTCACTCACAGATATTTAGCTCTTCCGCTATTCCAACTTCATGCGCGATACGTCGAAGCATGGACTTGATTGGGAAGATGATAAGCAAAAGGGCCTGTTGGGCCTTTGTTGGGCGCTGACTTACACAACTCATTCGATCGTGACCACGTACCTACCTACCTTCGATTATTTAGTGGACCACTTCACGTGGCTGGTCATTTTTCTTGCGAACATTTTTATAATTTTTAAAGGTGCAAACCCACGACGAGATTTTATATGAGACTTTTCTATCACGAGACAAAAATCTCAGCGACAACAAAATGTAAATAATCGAAATAAAAGAATAATAATAATGGAGATTAAAGTCTCACGTGAGACACGATATTTTTGTCTCATCGTGGATTTGCACCTTAAGGGTCCATTCCACTTTGTTGGTCGGAAAAGGGACCTATTTTCGTGATTTTTTTTCAAAGAATTAATGTGCGAATTTTAATGCTTTTTTTGTTAAATGTTTATTAATCCTTGCTGTATAGAATCGTATTTTTCATGTTTCTAAAATATAATTACAAATGTGTGGATTATATCGCAGTGTTTGTGCCTCGTGAGCACAGGCCCTCGTGTCATTATGTCATGCAGGGGTGTACGCATAAAGTGGACTAGAATTATCCAGGTGTCAAAAATAGTCTTTGTTCTGTCCACAAGAAAACATTCTATACAGCAAGGAATAATAAATATTTAACAAAACTCCGTACAATAGTTCCTCAATAAAAAATCATGGAAACAGGGATCTTGTTCGACCGGCAATGTATGTAGAATGGCCCGTTACAGCTTCAAATCATCCACACATTTTCCTAGCTTTCCCCAGCAAAAGAAACGTCATTCTAAAAACTCAAGCTCTTTCTTGGTGCACGCCACTAGAGTCAGCTTCCTCGTCTAACGGGTCAATTAATTCGCGTACAGCGAGGATCGATAAAATCGCCGGTCGTTCGCGGAGCGACTCCTCTCATTTGAATATCAAGCCCGTACAAATTCCTTCCGCGAGAAGATTCGTGGAGTGACATCGGCCGATCGTCACCGGTGTCCGCGGCTACCGGTCCAATTATCCGCGGGCAATTAAGCAGAGTCGACGGCGAATTAACGAGTGAGGCGCGAACGAGTCGCGAGGAATTTCGTTGTCGTTAGCCCCCCACGGTGGGATTAAGGGCTGGTTAACAGGCAACCCGATGGGACTGAATCGCGATCGTCCAACCTGCCCGCGGTCGTAATGCTCTCTTGAATGAAACGCCGACGGAAAATCGCGCGGGCCGCGAACCGTGTCCTCGACTTTCCTTTCCCACGGACGTCTATTTCCACGAGCTTATTCAATTGCAATTTCAATTTCAACTTCCAGATTTACCCCGCAACGGCTTGATCCCAAGAATAGATTTCTACTTCACAACAATAGATCGCTAATTACGTTTTAGCGAAAGGGTAATGAGCCCGGGCTGGCGTCGCCTGGGATAACCAAGCAGGCCCTGGTAAAAACGTTCGCCAGGGAGTCGGTTTATCATCGCTGATCCCCATCGATCTAAATTACCGCGTGCTATCTGGGCTCGCGATCGACGGACTGGCGAATCAGCTAGACCGAGGGGAGCGGTATCGCGTGACATTCGAAATTTTATGCCCGGCGAGAAAGCGACCAGAAGAAAAGCGACCGCGGTGGAAAGCTAGCGGACCCGCGATCGCGATCGGTGGTCGAGAGCGAAGCTCGTTAGCCAGCCGCATCTGCATCAAATCCAGCAATTAAACGCTCCGGGACGGGACTCGGGATCGCGTCCACGTACCACTAAATACCGATCATTTCGCTGAGACGGAACGCGGCAGAGTTATGGTCCGAAGGGGCACGGCGACAGACTTTGTAGATAGCCAGGATCCGCGAGGACGAGGAACGGCCGCTCCCCTTGGATTCTTAGCGCTATCAAACGCGCATCTTCCGCTACGCTGGCGTGGTCGACGACCTCTTTATCTCGCCGCGTCCTCTGCCGCTTTGAAATCAAGTCCCAGCGGGCTCGCGTCGAGCTCCAGCAGACAATCGAATGGGTTACGGGAGAGAATTCCCTTGGTAGCCCCGTTAAACTCTGGACACGCTTTGGACCGAGTACAATGATGCAACTCTGTTGCGCTAGGTTGCTTAGAATTAGAACTGGAAGCTCACTACTATCTATGGATAGGAAAACGTGTGTCAGCGAGGGGTGGTGTCGTCTTCACTGGCGTTACCCCAAAAGGGGATGAAAACCCTACTATTGCCTCCAGTATTTAATCGCACTCAGGATTTAATCTTGAGAGGGCCGAATTGAAGGGATAAAAATATTCTTAATACAAATTCAATAAAATTCATTACCTAGGTGATTATAAAAATTTATTTAAAGAATAAAACGTTTTTACGTTATCTTTTTTGCTATTTGCGTTCCATTAGCTAAGAACACTTTATTATGGATTTCACAAAGTGCGAGATACATAAGGATGAATACTCCCATGAAGTTGGTTGCAAAGTTTTTTAGGTTCTTTTGTGATTCGCCTATTACCGTCGGAGCAGATGGTTAGTTTCGGAGGCACAGGGGATGGTTAACATTTGTTTAACAGGGGATGAGTCGACTTGTTTGGGGAAATGTGTCCAAGAACGTGAACAGTTGGAACAGTTTTCCCATCGACCGATTTGCCGGATCAGTTAAGAGCAATTTTAACGAGGCGTGGAGGAAGAAGGAACAGTGTTGCTAGGAAGGATGATGAAAAAAGAGGGGCACGCCGAAACGACGACGCGTCCGTCCACTCCCGAATTACCATACCGACCGGATTATCTTTCGAGCGCGGAACATCTCCATCGGCGAGGGCCGCGAATAATCCGATAAGCGAATTAAGATTAGCGGCCTCTGATGAGCCGCTAAGTGACTATCGACGTTTGCATATCGACCGACGTCGGTGACATGGAGCCAGCCGCGTCCGCTGGAATCGATCGCCTCTCGCAAATCCCCTGACAGTTCGACCTTGCCAACGGGATTGCTTCCAGTATTTGCGCGACGATATTCGATACCTATTCGATAGTCCCGTGGCCAGCCTTTCGTGCAACCCTTTTCGACTTGTAGTAACCATTCTTCCTCGATCTGAATTTCAGCTCTGGTAAATATTCTGTATGAAATATGAGACTTCCACCGTTTCTCGAAGTGTTTCCAAATGGTCATTTAGCTGTCGTCAACGTGGGGCTTGGAAAGTGAAAGCGATCGCCACTTGGGGGTGTTATAAACCAGGTGGTATGAACAAGTGAAGCTTTTGACAATTGAGGCATTTGATGGAAAGAGGGCACATACGCCAAAATGTAATTTCAAGAAAATTGATTTCAAAGTTTTCATTACAGTATAACTTAATAAAAAGTAATGCAGTTAAATCAAATTTTTTTTAGGGATGTAGTTAGCGTGTCCTTCAAACGTTCTGAAAACAGAAGTCCTGATTTGGAAATGATATGTGTCTTTATTTATAAGTTTCAAGCAAGTGGTTTATGTGCCCTTTTTCCGTAAATGTGGTGAATTCGTAACAAAGTTGCATCTTTGTTTAGTTATTTAAATATAACTTTGTTTACTTACTTCGATACACATTTTTCATAGGTACATTGCTTAAATAAAAAATACAAAATGAAGCATGAAAATAAACAAAAAATGTAATGTTTTAAGTATTAGTTTATTCGATTTTTTGCAGCAAGCTGTCTTCCAAATCAATTTTTTCTTTTCTAAATTAGCTTCTTTCCTTGCGGATTCGATACTCGCCTCACTTTCCACATTTCCTCGCTTACACAAAAATCCTCTATGAAACAAAAGTACTTATTGCACGACAGCACGGTAGCGCGGCTGCTCAGCGAGTATGTAGCTGCGTGTCAATCACGCTATGTAATAAAACAACATCTAGCTAATCTAAACGCGAGATAAGTAGTGCCCTTGATATATATTATATATATATATATATATATATATATAACATACACCTGGGTCGATTTAAACGATTTAAAGAAAAATGTGCCCTTTTTCCATCAAATGCCTCAATTATAAAACCATCGACGACAACGCATTGTTCTTTCTAGCGAAAATATAGCATTTTAAACGTTATTTTCTGCATTCCAACGCATTCAGCGTCCAACCATCGACTCTTCGTTCCAAAGCCAGTGCCGGATAGTCGGAGCGGCGCAAGTTAAAAATCGGTCCGCTGCAATCCTCTGATACATAGTCCCGTCCACTCTAACCCAAGTAGCAACGATCGCGACAGACTTTCTCCTCCACGAAAATCCAGCAAGGGAAATCGATCGAGGATCCATCCGCGAGCCGAACCGATCCAAGTGTCAGGTTCCCACGAGGCGCGAGCTCGCCGCGAAATCCGCGGCCGCGAAGACGGTGTCGCCGTCGCTCTCGCCCGTGTATTATTGGGCCGGGAGCATCGTAAGTACGTAACGTTTACGACGTCGCTAGAAAAACGGCCGTAAACGTGATCGTCGGCCGCTCGGCTGCTCAGAGCTGTCGTAAAGACGCGGATCGGCAACTCTCGCGTTCTGGGCCATTGAGATCCGCCTCGTGGACAGGCGCACCGCGAAAGAAAGGGAGTCGCACGCCTTCCAACAGCTGAAAGGATACTTTCTCCGTTTTGCTCGTCGACGGTCCGTCGATCGACGCGACCGCGCGACGTGGCGATCGCCGATCGGCGGGGCCAGCGCTCGCGATAGATCGACACCGGCCGCGGTGATAAAACGAGCGTGTTGCAACCGAGGACGACTGCTCTGAAACCGTCCACGATTGATGGCTGCGGCTCGCCGAGATCATCTCGCCTTTAGGAACCAGTCATTTGTTTCAGACACTCTTCTCCGAGAGCGATTTGCACTCTTATTTTCACTGAGGAGACTCTCGTCGATCGTCGTGGGAGACGTAAGGAAATTTCAGACATTGTCGAAGTAGTAATTTCTGTTATTTCTGTAATGTATCGCGGGGCTTATGGGAATAATTCAAACACTACCGTAATATATATATAATAGTAGTAGTATAGGTCAGAGTTAGTAACGCACCCGGGGGGAGGGGGGGGGAGGACAAAGGGCCCTGGGCCCCCCATAGAAAATGGAAAAAAAAGATTGATGTAACCACGACTGAAGTAATTCAAGAGCTATGTAAAAGAAGAGCTGAAGTAAAAAAAAAGAAAACTAGATTTTATTTTATAAATAAATTTTTATAATCACCTAATATTAATGAGGCCTAATATTTATAATCACCTAATATTAATACTAAATAATAACGAGTTTTATTGAATTTGGATTCAAAATATTTTTATCCTTTCAATTCGGCTTTTTATCCCTTCAAAATTAAATCCTGAGTGCGCCTCTGATAAGAATACCCCCCAATCATGTGTTACATTTGACGATCCTTGGGGTACTGACCCCCACTCTCGCTCGTATACCTTCGCGTCGCTATACTCTCAACAAGGGAGCTTAATATTGTATTTGTCTAGTTCCTAATATTATCGCCCTTTCATCACAATTTCCTCTTGAGTGAAGCGATACGTGTAAAGTAACGACTTCCACTTTACGAGGACTCACACCCTCGCTCTATCTCAAGAGTTCAATGCCCCGCGAATTTCGTTGATCGACCAGTAATGAATTACCCGCGGATTTCAGTAATTACAGTTTCCCCGTGTGACGCAAGTGGCGCGAAGCGAGGCTGCCTCGCCGAGGCACGATCGAGGGTAAAGGGTATCGCGTTCGACGAAGACGTTTGAAGAACGGGGAAACGTAAGGTTCGGCCTGGCAGCGGGAATTATTAAATTGTACTCGGGCCAAGTTGAATTGGAATGGTCACGAAGCGGCCGGATCGGCGACGAGCGCGAGTCACGAGACAGGACGCCTCGCTCGAGCGATTTTCGACGCGGGAACCGTTCCATTCCAACCGACCAAAGTAATAGATTTATCTTTTATCGTCGCTAGCTACCATCGTCCGAGCCCGGAGAGTGGCTCGCCTGGGAAAATAACGATAACGAGGAAAGGTACCTCGGCAATTGCAGAAACTTCTACAGGGTAGCATCGAGAGTGGAGCAGTGGCAATTACTGTCAAAGCGTCTGTAATGACGGTGATAGCCGCGATCGCGGGTGAAATTAGCGTGACTGCGGCTCGTAGAGCTCTTCTTGGCCCGAACTTGGGTGCTGGTCGAGTTTTCCAAGTACTTACACCCTACTTTAGCACGTTTCAAAGCCGGCGTGGATTGCTGGCTGAGGTCGAGATGAGCGCCGCGAGAAGCTCGCGGGATTCTATGCAATATCGATTATCGATGAGTCCCCTGTGGCACCTGGCGAGTCACGGAGACAGCAGGTACTCCAGCGAGCATCTCCGAGTCACGTGAACGGAAGTGTCGTTGGGTTTGCGACGGTGACACGGAAAACGGGTAGACCGGGGGGAGAGAGCTTCGTGTTTCGTGACGGAATGACATAGTCGCTTTCTACGGAGTGGCAGGGTCATCTCGGTGCAGAGACACGGCAGCTGCCAATCGTGAACGGTCACCGCACGACTCTATTGTTCCGCTCCGCTGAGAATCCTTCTTCGACCTAGCGGTATATGCTGGAACACGTTCAACGCTCGGGAGAAATCCAATTCGGCATTTCGATCTCCAAGTGTGGGATCTTTTATCAAAATTTATCACGTGCTACTCCTTACTATAGGTAGGTACGTGCAACGGAAACTACACTCATATACCTAGTTCATGAAAAAAAATTAAATTTGATTTCACTGCTGCTGTTCTATAGTTCCAGATCCCGCCAGCGACCTAGGTATGTTTTTTTGTGAGGGTTTTAGAAGATTAATTAATAAATTAAAATCTATGCATGTTTTTCTATTCATTTTTGTATAGTTTCTTAAGACGTTGTTCTAAAGGTAGGTAATAAGGTAATTGCCCCAGGTGTCGATCAAGTCCCAGTTCTAGATCATTTTCACAAATATTATGATAGCCATAAAAGGTGTTCAAAATAATATTAAACAACCTTTAGAAACGAATAAATAATAAGATGGAAATTAAGCATACCTTATTATTGCTATTTATTAGTAATTTAAAAGTTTGTGTTGAACATGTTTTGTATGATTATACAAGTATTTTATAAAAAAAATTATTTTTTCTACTTAAGTATTTAATAAATATTGAATTATTAGAATTTTTAAGATAATTTAATGAGATAAATTATTATTTATAAATGTTTCGGAAGGATTTTTTTACCCGTTTTCGTACTTTAAGTTTTCTTTATAACCTCTCTTTTCTTGATCGACGACTAGAGCAATTACTGATCGACTAGTTCCGACCGTAATTTAGTGATCGAGATCTGGGGCGTCGACATTTTTTATCTCAATTATAATTTCCACATTTAAATATATATATAGATTCTAATTTTTTACATTGCTATTATCTATATTAATGTTAAAATTAACTGCTAAAAGAAAAAAAAATTAATTTTGGTCCATTTACATAGATTTTTTCATTAAAAACATTTCGACCTCCTACTAACTGATCGACAACTGGGGCAATTACCTTACAAATTTTACATACAAACTGTGAATTATTCCTTGAGAAAGAAATCTTAAAGAAGTCTTATTTTCCCGGCCATCACAGTGGTGTGCCCCCTTAAGTCTTAGTCTCAAGCTGTGCAAGGTGAAGTTTCAAAACAATCCTGCGACAGAACGACCTCGCCTCTGCCCTATTTCTTTCTTCATTTCCTTCCTGCATAACCATCTCGCTCCCTCCTTATCCTGATCTAGAATCAGCGCGATGCATCCCGAGGTGCACGAGCGTCCCCCAATGCGCTTTCGTCTCATTGTCAGTCAGCTAATATCGGAGTGACGGTCCACGCGAGTACCGAGGGACACCAGCTAAGCGCCAAGGAACGCGACTCTCCTCCAGTTCCGTCATTACAGTGATCGGGACCGTCTGGCGGTCGATTCAAACGTCCATGTACAAGAGCGTCGCCTCCCTCTCTCCGTCGACTGGGAAATGGACTCGACCCTGAATTATTCGCCGCGGCGAACCTCCCTTGTCGCTCCTCTCGCGTGGCTTTATCGGCCGGAGAGATCGACTTCGGACTCGCCACTAAATTACCGGGTGGCAGCGTGTACGCGAGCGTGATAGACGCGGCAACACCTAACGCCAGTCACGGCGCGGAATGGCATGGCCACGTGCAAAACGGCCATTCTGACCTGTCGGCCTACAAAGTGCAGCGACGCGACCGCGACGTTTCGGATCACGGACGATTTCCGAGGGCAACGGCGGCTAACGGACTGTCCGGGGGCCCCTCTCGCCGGGCGACTTTACATTGTTCCGCGGAACCGATCGCGATAACGGGCAGGTTTTAACGTTACGCGTGGCATTAGCTCGCGATCGAGGCTCGCCTTTGTTTCGGGCCACGAGTGGAACAGATACCTAGCTTCAATGGAACCCCGAGGAATTGGGTCGAGTGCACGTCGAGAAGGAAGATGAAGCGTTCAGTGAGCAGCGAAGGATGCGGATGCTCTGAGATCGAGTTGGTTTCTTGGGGTTGAGTGGTGCAGCTGCGAGGTACATACATACCTAAGTCATGATTTTTCAGGTTTGCGTGCAGTTGCATCAGGGCCTGAGGGAGCTGAGGAGGAAGGGTGTAGGGCAGAGATGGGCAAAAAATTATTTGAAATAAAAATTTCGAACACAAATTTTTATTTGAAATAATTTCTTGCCCATCTCTGGTGCAGGAGGTGTAAGTGTGTTGAAATTACGATTGAAAATGAGAAAAGGAATGTGGTGTACGTTTCGTCCTCAGCCATCTAATCGAGTCTTGAACATAGGAATCGGTAGTTGAGGAAGAACTTGAGAGAGAGAGAGAGAGAGAGAGAGAGAGAGAGAGAGAGAGAGAGAGAGAGAGAGAGAGAGAGAGAGAGACAAATGCTGTCAGAAGTCTAATTCGCAAAATAGTCATACCAGCACTGTTTGGATGTCGCACTTTTCAGAAGACGTTTTATCAAGCTGATGTTCCCGGACTTCTACATGAGAATGGGGGATACCTCGCTGAACCAGATTGATTGCAGCGTCTTCTAAGGCAACAGCTAATGCATCGTTATATCCTCTCGCCCCAGCGTCAGTGCAGATCGTTAGAGCACAGAACGCAAAATAAAACATGATGCTGCGACTTGCAACTAAATCCACAGGAATCTCTCTGGTACACTCTGTGCAGCTGAACTTTCTGTCATGAAATCTCGCTGGAAGCCATTCCAGAGCGTCTGCTAGCTCTGCTAGGGGAAGAAATGTGGCGCAGCATGACAATGGCGCGTTATCGAAGGGAAACGCACGGTCACCCAGTATCTTAATTCCGGTTTACAGCGTGGCGATCGACGAGCATCCCTCAGAGGTAGCTCGCAAGGGCCGCGGGTCAAGGCGAGCAGGGCCTGTGCACGCGTGTGTGCACGCAATGGCGCGAGAACACAGGTGGACGTTAACGAGCCCTGGGAAATCGTTCACCCTTCTCCTCTCCTCTTCCCCCCCCCCCCCCCCGCAGCAACTAGTTTTGACAAAGTGCCCGTCCAAGTGCCCGTATTACTTTCTATTTTCTGACCGCTCGCTAGGTAAACCGATGCACAGTACAGACTTCGAAGAAGATAGTCTGTCTCACATCCGATCATCCCTCAAATGGAAGAAGGATGGCAAAACTTTGAAGTGCATCGAGGTTGCTTCTGATTCGTGGATTCTTCCGTGGGTGGCATTCGTCGTTTACGAGAGATCGCATTAAATGATGGATGAGCCAATGTGAAAAAAATTAAAGTGAGACTTCTGCAGCAGAGCGAGCTTCGGGTAGCTTGTCAGTCTGCACAAAGGAAAAGGAAAGTTCCAACTGCATACGTTTCTTTTAAACGAACTTTGGTTCGTCTTGCCTGTCAGTTGTACCTTACTTGTACCCGGTCCTGACATAATTCTTTCTGGCTTATTAATTGTTCGTGTTGCGTTCAGATACATAGTACGAAAGAAACACGTCTTAAGCACTGCTAAAGCCTCCAGTGGCGTCCACGAGCCTCGTTCGTCCCCAAGAAACCGCAATACCCTCGATCCACTCTTAGGGTATAAACCCTAACTTCAAACACCTACCGCGCCCTTCATTCTCCACACCACCGATTCACCCCCAAGCTTCGAGAATTACAAAAATTCAGGTCACCGTACAGCCGCACGCAAACTACCAGAACTAAGCCAAACCCTGGCAAAGCTGTTAACCAAAATCACAGAAGAAACAACCCCCAAGCCGGGACTGAATCCCGCCTTTTAAACCTACTTTCGCGGAAGAAGAATCGTTGGCTTTCACGAACACAGGCTGCCGTCGCTATAGATCTCCCAGCATAAATCTTTCCATCTAAATAGTAGAAGAGTGTCCAGCGGTGGCTGCTGCAGAGCTTTAAAAGCTGGAGAAGTTTACAACAGAGGGAAGGAGGCGCAAAGCTTCTACGCCAATGCGAGTACGCGTGGTGCGCGTGTGCACGGTTCGCACACGGACTCGGAGAGAAGATTTCACGTGGACTGGAGTACCTCCTACACGGCGTACGACGCGACGTACGGCGTATACAGCCCGCCGTATAGCAGCCACTTGACAGCTGTCACCTTGGCCGAGGGGGCGACAAGAAGACACGCCGTGGCGAGGCGAGTCGCGGTGATTCATGCGCCACAGGGGGCCTCCAGGATCCGGCGACCTCCTGTCAAGGATTCCTTCGTCGCATACCGCGCGCCGGAGGTGACATCGCGGCCGACTGATTTAATCGCGGACACTCGTGTAGCCGAGCCCCTTGGATAACGTGCGCGTCGTGGGCCCTCGAATCGCCGATTTCGGGCCCAGCCGCACCCCTCCCCGCCGTTCGCCCTGTGTCACGCGTGATCCGATGCAACGCGAGCCTGAACTCGGCTGACCCTACCGAGAGATCCTGCTGCAGGCTCGCGTGTAGACGTAGCCGATCCTCTGGTTAATGAAGGGAACAAGTACCTTACGCATCCAGCGACTGAGGGTCGAGGTTACTCTCAGCCCGCCACACATATCTTATCCTTCGCCACCCTCGTCCGACACCGTTTAATCAGCAATAATTAAAAATACGCAGGATAAATCTCACGGGTCCGCCGAGGTCCGATACATCCACTCGGTTTCCGAGCCCGCCGAGCAAAATCCATTCGCCATATCGATCGCGATCGGGCTGGAATGGAGCGCACGACGTGACACGGCAGGCCACGGGTCTCGACAGCGCATTAAAATCGCCAATACGGATTGACTTTGGAGCGGCGCGGCGGGGGAAAAGAAGAACCGTAGGAAGGTGAGAACCTGACCCCCGAGGCTTGCGCTTACAATGTAACTGGTGCTCGGGGTTATAGAAGAAGCCTGGACGTTTTTCCTTCCTTCCCGCCGTTCGTTAGCTAATGGAATTACTTTAACGCAATGACACAGCGATTACATAATTGCGGGGCTCTCGTTGACTCTCCGCAGCGACAGCCCCATTACTCTGCCCTCCCTCTGCCCCCCCCCCTCCCCTCCGCCCCTTTTTCCCTTCGACGAGACCTCTCTCCGCTAAGAGCGCCGCGGCTCTCTTCAACAGACTCCAACGGACTCGTCGATTATTCTCCCGGAGACAAATGACGCGACCACCGGAGAGTAATGAGCGGCAACGAGACTCGTCAAACACTCCGCGTGCGTGTCGCTGCCGCCCGCGCGTACGATATTTCGGGGGAAGGACCCCGGCGAGATCGGAAACGAGAACATGCTTAACGTTCCGACGGTGACTTGCGTTCTAACACGGGGCGAGCTGATTATTTGCAGCCACTCTTCTTGATTGCTCGCGGCTGGAACTCGTGCCGCGCTTTATTAACCGTCCCGCTGAAATGGCAACTCTGGGCTCGAAAGCGAAATGTTTCGCGGCGTTGTAAATGCAACCCCAAGGTCTGCCCAGCCTCGCAGATCATCTCCCTTTCGTTGGATTTTATCCCCTCGTTTTTTCTTTCCTCCCCACGCGTTCCGGGAACGTTGATATTAACGGCACCCGGTAGATCGTAATTTTGTCACCCGAAGTCGGGAAGGAAGGGGTTGGGAGGCTCCTAAGAAGCAGCGCGTTTTTAAGGGAGCCCCGGGCCCCGCCGGCTAATTGCATGCATTTTTAACGGCGATACGTCCTAATCGCCGGCCGGTATGATGGAAACGCGTGCATAAAGCTTTACGCTCGCGGCACCCTGGGGAAAACGGTCTAGCGAGGGGCTGAACATCCTCCGTAACTGGCACCCGACCCCCTCCCACCCCCCCCCCCCCGCCCCTCTTCGCTCCTTTCCATTCTTTATTCCCCGCGTCGAGATCGTGGAAAGGGTGAAACGGTAACTGCGATACTTATGACGGGACAGACATTCCTCGGGGGGGCGAGACGCTCTTTCTCCCTTTTTTTTCCTCTTTCACGGAGGTCGTGAGGGATAAGCTCGGTATCAACTGCTGTTAACCCGATTTAACTGAAAGGGGAATTTGTGTTCTTAACGAGAGCCCTGCAATCGCCGCTTAAGAACTGGAATTAATATTCGGGGGGGGGGGGGGGGGGTGACAAAGGGAATCTGCGTTTGCTCGAGATACTTAAATATTTACGCGTTCGTCTTAAATCCTTTGTCACCCTTCCTTTCAACTTATCAGAGCCGGTTAGCGTTACTTTTGTACGAGTTGAAAGAAATGCTGTGCCGCGGTATCCGTTCGCCAAGCGGACTAATCGTGCACCGTTAAGCAAAAGTCCGCGCAGCAGAAACGCGGCGGCGATCGTCGCGAACTTTCGCGGCGACCCATATAAATCGCGCTCTCCTCGTCCAAGGGGCTTTAATGGACATTGATGTATCGGCGATTCATGGACGAGCGGACGGCCATCCGCGTGGCGTGATTAACGCCGAGCTGTCCGCGCGGCGGCCCTGTGCCCCAAGCAGCCAAAGGAACCCGAGCGAGCCAGCCCGTCGATAACTCGACAATCACGTCTCACGGCTTTCTGGTGTCGCCCTGTTCCGATACGCTCGCGGACCTTGTCCACTCGGGACGATCGTCCCTCGACGTCGGCGTCTTTCTGGCGACGCTCGCGCCCTGCCATCCGCTTATCGACCTTATTACGTCGGCCACTCGCTGGCTCTGCCTCGAGGACACCACTGGGGACGAGGATCCATCCCCATGCTGCATCTTGCTCTCAACTCACATAGAAATGGAGCTTTGATTTTCTGGGGAACATCGAGAGGAGGTTTCTACTTCGCGAGCAATTCTGACGATGGCTGACGACGTGTCTGTAGCCTCTGTACCCACTGAACGACAAGTAAAGGAGTGAATATCGTGTGCACTGCGTGGTTCGAAGGGTGCGAGGCACAGGATTTCGCCGGGGTTACGATAAGGGGCACCGCGGGTGTTTCGAATCGATAGTGATGGCTGAGCTGCGCCCGATCGCGGCGTCTAACCTTGGTGTCTGGCCGTTCCACGTTTCGCGATAACCATCTAACGGCGGCCAGAAATAGAAGGAGCAGCCCTAAATACAAGATTCGTGGTGGCGATCACGGAGACCGGAAGGGAAGCAATCCCCCACCGTCCAACTTTCTTGCCACTCTCGAGGTCACTTAATAAAGCTGTAACGCTCGCCTGCCGCGGGGATAATAACGAGGAACGCAACTGCACTCGAGGCTCGCGGGCTGATGCAAAGTTTCCTCGCGCTCTGGGGCTGCGGGCTGGGGTTAACAAAGCTTCTTTCTTGTTCCGTGACGGAGATGGAAGGGGAGAGCTGCAACAGTCCTCGAGGATTTACTCGCGTTCCTGCGGAATTAACGAGACAACGCTGCGGTGAATCGATCATTTCTACGATTTTAGAAATGCTTTCGTTCTACATCCTGAAGTTGCTGCCGAGGGGTTGGAAGCAGTTCCAAATATGGGGGAGAGGTGGGACGAAAGGGACGTTGCAATTATCTGAAAGATAAAGGATCTTCCCACGACGAAAGTATTTTCATTTCGTAGCAACCCTAATGCATTCCCAAACACGCCTAACTGCAGGGCGCTGCCATTGCAAAGATGGCGGTGATACGCGGTTGAATTTTTTCGTGCTTCAAAGTAAAATTTTTTCTGATTTCTCGAAACGTTTTGCCAAGTGCTGTTACCAATGACTGATTTCTTTATTATTACATCTGGACTGATATTTATTCAGGAACAATAAGATATATGTTAGATAATCTTTTGTTCAATATTGTAACTGTAGAGATTAGATTTTCAATTGTGTTGCCACATTTATGAATGGGACACAAGACAAATTTATGAAAGGGACACCCGTTTACAAAGTGTTCGCTTCAAAATCTTACTATGATAAACCGAACATTGTTAATAAAAGAATATTTACCACACATCAAGATGTTTTTGATTAATTTTCATGCCAATTACAATCTTTTAATTAACCTAGTTTGGATTAATCTAAGGAATATGTGTTTGGTTATTAATGAAAGTATTATCTATTGTTTTCTAATGTGAGTATTATTCTTTGTTACTTAACTATGTAAGCTTAGTGTAAAGTTTGTTACAAATATTTTTGCAATGCCGTGGTATTTATGTAATTTGAGAAAAACGTCGACTTGTAGACTTGTCGACATCAATACTGCGATTTCGGTATCAGCAGAAATAATAGTTAAAGGAATAATATTAATATTACCTTCTTTTATTACTCTGTCCCATTCATAAACACCCATGTCCCTTTCAATACAGCCAATTTATGAAAGGGACAAAACACACTCTTTTAGGAAGCGAAAAATAAGACATACAAATATAGAGAGAAGCTTAATATGACTGTGTACTGTTAATACAGATAACTGGCCTTTCTAATGGTACCAATTAGAACTCGAATGGTTATTTAGTTATTTTACAATGTGGTCCTAAACAAAAATGTCCCTTTCATCCCACCTCTCCCCTAAATGTAGGCGAAAAAAGGTCCTTGGGGGCGATGGGACTCTAACCCAAGATCCGCGAGGTCCTCCGCGTACTGGTCGACCGCATTACCGATTCTCTAACTCTACAAATAGCTAAATAGGACGATTCGTCAAACGTCGAATGCCTGTAGAAACAAGGGCCCGATCAGGTTCGAGGAAAGGGTATCGCGTGTTTTCGCAAGATGGTAGATAACTACGAGTCGAAGCCATCCGGAGCGGATGGAAGAAAAAGGTGCTGGAAGATTCACGGGGACGACGTTCCCCCGTCGATTTCACAGCCTTGTACGACATTTACGAGCGTTATAAAAGGTCTTAATCGGAATTTGAATCGAGTTCGGCGGGCCTCCTCCCCCCTCCCCATTGCCCCTCGGCGATCAGATACAGATCTGACCTCACTTTGCTCGATCGGTGCTCACGCGCGACAAGATCGTAACGGATGACGAGTGACTTCACAATAGCCCGTTGTCGAGAGATTTACGATAACGTCGATCGTCCCGCGAGTCCTTCATTCATCATGGCGGGACAGCGCGACTGTCAAAATCACCGAGACGTTTCGGTGTCGCTTGGATCCTGGATCCCTGGATCTTGTCCCTTTTATCCAGAGACCGTGATCCATCTCGATCCATCCGCCGCTCTGTAAGGACCTTTTCATGTCTTGCTTGGCTATTGGCACTGGGGGAATCGGCCCCGAACCACTTTAACTTTCAAAGAGGATTTGCAGGGGTCTAGTTGAAATGTTTAATTATGTTCCCAGCTTGAGATTGATCTATTATTAAAGATCTAATTTCTACTTGGAGGAACACCAACGAAGGAAACCGAGAGGGACCCTCCGCAACATTTATCGTTATTTGTCATCGTCGGAGGCTCGATCGATCCGCTAAAGGAGCCCGCCACTAATTTACCACGGGGAAGCTTAACAAGTCCGTCGTGACGGCGGCCGAGCGGGGCTTTTTGCGCGCGTAGCAGCTTTTGATCTTGATTAGGGGATAACAGGGAATAGAACAAACAAGGAGGCGACTGGAGGCGGTCGACTTCACCGACGAACCAGCCGCGTCGAGTAATTTATCGACAAGCCTATCCCGGACACGTCGCGTTCCTCGTAATTCAGTTTGATGAATAAATGGCCCCTGCTCGCGCGCGATTCGCCCCGCTCGCTACCAGGCTACCACAGTCGTGGACCGCGAGAAACGCTCATAAATGTCTACCGACCACTGGTGTTCGTCAAGCGATCGCATGCAGAATATCTCGAACTCCCAATTAAACCATTAATTTGGGAAGGATTAAGGGGACCCTCCGGTCAAAACGCTGGAAAAATAGCTGATTTTTATTATTATTATTATTATTATTATTATTATTATTATTATTATTTGACGGGAGAACCCTTTAGAATACATAGATTTGTAACATTTAAGTACGAGAGAGAAGTACAGTGTAAAAATAGCTTAAAACTAAAATAAACATAAAGATAAATAAATACTATAAAAAATAACAAAAAAATAAATAAAATAAAAATAAAATTTATGAATTTTTTACAAAAAGAGGTTAGGGTAAATCCGGGAGACCCGGCCGACCTAATATAAAATGGCTTTTAAAACTATTATAGAAATTACTTATTTTAGCAAAACAAACCCTGATTCAGAAAAACTGTCGATATTTGCTTTAAGACAATATTTACTGTAAATCGAGTTGAAAACTGAAGTCATGACATCTGACCACCTCTCCCGAGGTGCCGGGAAAAATGGTTTTCGTCGTTGACAGAGACCACTCACATAATTATTCATGGAAAATTAACAAAGGATAAAGGAAAATTATTTATGAGTGAATACAATTACAGATTCATTGATATTTAATTTGTTCACGCTAAACAAGTAAAGAACACATCAAAGAAAAAGTGAACTACCTACTGGCGATTAGCAAGGCAAATGAATACCAAAGTGAATAAATAAACTAAATAAACAAAAATAACAATAAAATAATAATAAAAAATAAAAAATAAACAAAAATAATAAAAAAATCATAAATCGACCATCTCACCTTTCTGCAACGAGAGATGGTCTTCTCGTTAGCTTTGAGAGGAACAGTTAATATGGCCAAATACTTTGGCTGCATTGTCCCTCAATATCTCTACTATCTTATTATCCCAAACATTAAATGAAGATAAACTTAGAAAATAATAATAAATAAACATTAAATGAAAATAAACTTGCGCTGTTTGGCAAAAGAGGTTAAATGCAACTCAATTTACCTTTTAAAGCCTATAAATCCAGGAAAACACAGAAGGAAGCGAAATGACGCTTTTCATTCAACTGTTTGGCTTCTAGAGAAGTAATTAGTCTGCTCTTTATTGCATTTTTACGTAGAGAGTCTGAAATATAACGACTCGACCAATTTTTACCCTATAAATAATTTTTACCCTATAACATATCCCAAAAAATCTTTTTGTCTCTTATTAATACACTCGTTAGGGTACAATAAAAATTTTTGTTTCATGCTTGATGCATTTTCTAGGTGGCGCTTAGTGCGGCGCTGCCAAAAAGAGATGCCTAGACGATAACCATGATTCCAGAAGATCTAATGAACCGATTCAAAAAGCTCTTGAGGCATTTGGTTTGTAATTGGACTTGCCATCGCATCATCGTCTATCGTGCTTTTTTAAAACACGGGATTTTTTTATCTGCACATTTATGCGTAAAATTACTCATATTTTTGCACTATTTCGTTCAAAAGTGCACCAATTTTGATGTTTTTGCCACGAAGTTATATGTTATAATCTCTTCTTGTGAAAAATTCATAAAAATAGCCTATTTTTCGAGTGTTTTGACCGGAGGATACCCTTAAGCATTCCTTTGAAAGCCTCTTCCACACGGAGTTGCAAGTAAATAGCCCAAGAGAAGGACGCGGAACATTTCTGTCATAGTTGGGGTGTAACTGCTGTTATGTACAATACCTACTGTTTTATTATTCCTTATGATTGCTTTTGTTTTGAAGCCAGGATCCCTTCGCATCAACATAACATTCTCTTTATGCTAATCGTACGACCGAGCTTCCTTCGCAGACCTTGTTGCAGGCATCCTGTCACAACGTAACTAACATTGGCTAATATTAACCAACGCCACTGTAACTTTCCCTTTTGCGCCCTGGCAAAAACGCAACGAAACACCGCGTCAAACAAGAAGTGGCTCCCGACGCGTGCAAACACAAGCAAGAAACCTAATTAACGCGAAATGCCCGGGCTTTTTGTCCCGCGAATCAGCCGTTTAACTCGTCCCCGTTGAATTTGTCTCCCCAGAAGCGGAACGAACCCGTATCAGTTCCCTCGAATCACCCGTTTTTCTCCACCTGCAATTACGCCCCAAAAAGTTAAAATGTTGCGACAAGTCCATTTACAGCCGAGCAGATCCGCGGCGTAATTTCGCGTGACGTTCCGCGAGATAACCGTGTTTTATCCGTCCATTACAATAACGGAGAAAGTGGCCGGGCGAATGGTTACACGAATTTGTCGATTGTTAAACCAGTTAGCCGCGTGGAAAGTAGTTTTCGCGATTCGAGCGGGCATTAGAGTCTCGTGCTCCTTAATTAGCTTCTGGGTGCTTTTTTCCATCGGTGAACGGTTAAAGGAGCGACTAGGATTGGATCTCGGAGGAAATTAGAAGAAAGTCTGCTCGGGGAGAGGACGAGAAAGGATCCGTCGATACAGTTGAAAAACTAAAAAAAAAAAGGCAGCGCGAGGCTGGAATGCTCTTGAGCCTCGCGACGCTCGCGATTTGAATGGGACATTCAGTGGCTCGGCAAAGAATGCAGGGAAGAAGGCCTATCGCACGGTGATTAAGATCCTCCTGCGGTGTTCGACCGGCACGAAACGCCCAGCTTATTCTCTTTTTGTCAAGCCTTTTTCCCCGGAAAGGATCGAGGCGGCCGGCTGCGACAAAAGAGAGGATGAAACGGGACACTGAAGAACAGAGGAAGGACAACGGTAATCGCCTCTGATTATCGAAGCCAGCGGACAGATTACGAGCAGGACGGGCAACATCTGTTACTCCTTCAGAGGGCTGGACCGCTGTTCATCTTCGAGCAGCGTTCCGCTCTCTTGTCGCTGGCGCGGAAAGTGGCTCGAATTCGCTGTCCCGCGATTAATTCGTTCTAGGATCCGATTCCGGGAAGCCGAACGTGTGTGGGATATGCGAGGGCACTGATTCGTAAAGGTTACCCTTTAATGCTTGAAGAGCTTCCGACATTTCCCATTGATTTTCGCGATATACGCACGCCCGCGGACCTTCCAGCTGCTGGCGAAACATTTTTACCGTGTAATCGCAAGTAGCGAGCGCTTAATCGCATTACGCGACGCGAACGATTGCAAATTCGAGCAATTTGTTGCCACGCGAACGCGTCGAACCCGAACAACTCGATTCCGCGCACCTGTGCACCGTTATAGAAGCACGCCTTCGTTATTATTAGTTTCGAGTAATTTGTTTTCTTGCTGGGCGTCTAATGCGACAATCCTTCCTCTTCGGTTTATCAGCCCTGTACCGTTACAGAAACGTGCTTCTGTCGTCTACTTTCCGCTTGAAACGCGTGACCGTTCGAGGCGGTTTTTACGAGGAGCCTCGTACATCAAGAAATACGGATCACTCTGTGCAGGCTCGCCAGGTTGCACGGTTAGCAAAAACCTGAGGCTCCTGCGATATAAGGAGGGCTCCTAGGGTGTAAAAAGTCTGTTATAAAGGAAACTCTTCGATTACTTTTGCTGTGGAGCTGGTTCCGTTAGGCGACCATCGCGACGCAAAATAACAAGAGTCAGCATCGAGTTCTCGTTGAAATTTAAGGGGTCACTCCGGTTTGCGCCGACAAATCAAACGATTTTTAGGAATTTATTGCGAAGAAAAGAAATATAATTATATAAAACTTTTTTTCTATTTATTAAACTACATATCTGCAGTAAGTAAAATATATAAAAGTAATAAAATTAATGTTTTTAAAATGCTTTTAGAAGGTGGAAGTTCAATAAATCTCCAGTTCAATAAATCTCCAGAAAGTTTAATACCATTACTATATTTCTCTTCTCGCAATAAATTCCCGAAAATCGCATAGTTTCACCAAGAGGCTCCGCGAAGGTATCCCGAAAACCGTCGGTTCGTTCTTCTCTCGTAACCGCTACACCTGTCCCAAGCGCTCATCGTCCACGCGATGGCGCAGAACTCCCTCGACCCCCGCATTATCGCCGCCATTAGCTCGTGCAAAGACACAAGGGCCGATGGCTCGATAAAATACCTGAGGCCCGGGACTTCGGTGCGATCGGGCCGCGCGTCGATCAAGCGTGAAGGGGCGGCCGAAGGGGAGCGGGCCGGGTCGTAGAAAGCCCGGTAGAGTGTGGGCCCGCTCCTAATGCATGCATGGAAGCCGATACACGCGGCAGCATTGACAGTTTTTGCCCCGGTGTCATTATGACCGGCGACGGCACAAAAGACCGTCGTCGACCGGCCAGCCATCCGTAACGGAACGGCGACCGAACGCCTTCTCCCCAAAGAAAGAAGCCCCTGCTGAAGAAGGAGGGTGGGGGGAGGGGGGAGGAGGAGGAAAAAGAGCACGAGGAGCAAAGATGATGGAGAGGAGCACAGGCGGAAGAAGAAGGATCACCGAAGAAGCGAAAGAAAGGGCGACCGTGGGACGCCGGGAGTAGATGATTCTTATCATCGGCGGGCAATCGGGCAGGAGGCGACACAGCGCGCTTTTGCTCGCTTTGTCTTATGCACGCTCGAGCAAATTAATACGGGGGAATAGCTGGGGACGATCGAGCGTGCCAGAAGCGACTGTGCGTGTCCGCTTCGCTGCGCGGCGACCGCGGCCGCTCGGCTCCTCCAGTGCCACCGCCGGAAAAACTCATAGGAAACGGGAATTACCAGCGGCTATTACCTTCAGTGTTGTGCGAGGAGGGTGGGGAGGATTGTCCTTGCCGCTTTTTGCCGGAATTCTTCGGTGGAAGTTTTAAATGATGGCTACAGTGATGTGTTCGGGTATGGCTGAGCATGGGCGGAGTATTCTACTTACGCCGCTGATGGAATCGTCTTCGCAGCCGCCTGAAAGAAGGCTCCCGGAGCACCGCGATCAGTGGATACGGGTTCCCGCTTGGAACAAATCGAATCCACTTTGACAAAATGGTAAACAAGGCAGAGGGGGGGGCAGGCACGGGCGGAAAGAAAGGAAAGAGATGGAGATGAGTGGCGAAGGGAGGCGGGGAATGGTAACCACTAAAGAGGTGCACGTGCAGTTCGTACACGTTGTCGCTCGGTTGCCTGAAATCGGTCAATTTTCGTTCGGCCGCGGAGTCGGTTTCGCCGGATGCCAACAGCTTTTTCATCGATCCAACGGCACCGTTGGGGGAAGAACTTAATCGAGCTTGGTCGATCTCGTCCGCGATCCGCGGCTGGGGAAAAACGCCGACGATCGTATCTGTGGTTACAAAGTAGGCTTTGGTGCTGGGGATTCGTGCTCGGCTCCTGGCGAGTCGTTCCTCGCGGAAGTAATACCTGCTGCGAGATGTTTGCGTCAGGTTCGATCGGTAACGCTTATTTTCTGACATATCACATTATACTGGCAAGAGCACAGAATTCAAAAATATCGTAGCGAACTCCATTGAGGGAAAAGAAGGTGCCATCTTCATTCGCAAACTTTGAAAATAATCCCCATAATGCCCCGCAATACCCCAGAAAAGGAGAACGCATGGTTTACTCGCCGAGAGGCGAAGAGTTAATTAGACGCGGAGGCATTGAACGGGTCCTGGTTCACGCAGAAAGGCGCAAAAAGCTCGTATTTGCAGAGGGTCCTGGTCCCCTGCACAACGACCGTGCGAGCGATGGATCGAGCAGGCGCGAGGGTCCTCGATGGCGCGGTGCAATCAATTTGCAGAGGATGCTGGGTACGCCGAAGCGAGATCGCGGCCCGAGCGGATTTGCGGCGTGACCGACGATGCGTGACGCCGCGGAACACCACAACAGAGAGAAGCCGCCAATTGCGTACGCTCCACTTTGCCGGTGCTTGCTAGGCAAAGGCGAAAAGCTTGCGTGCCATCTCTCCGCGATCGTCCTCTACCAGCGGCTTTATCTCTGCTGCGGGATCGAGGGACCAGGATGCGGATTTCGTGACACACTCGTGTCCTTGACCGTAATCTGCTGAACCTACTGGTCTCATCTGAGACGTCGCGATTTTGACGAAGGGATATGTAGTTATTCTCATTCTCCGTTCCAATTTCTCTTAAGGGGGTATAGGACTATTGAACGACTGAAATCGACGGTTTCTTGTCGGTTGGATACTGGCACTTTTCACAGTTTTTTTTATGTACGTTTTTACAAGTAATGTAAAATAGAAGAATTGTCAGAATGTTGAAAATTATTCAAGTTATTTAACGCTAAAGAAGCTGCCGCGTATCCCGCAAGCTGTAATTGGTGTACATAGTCCCAGGTGAACCAATCATCTAAAAGCAAAATACTTTGGGACGATTGGTTTCTACACTAATACATATCGTGTGGAACTTTGCTGGCGAATTGAAACAAAAATTGTAAAATTTACACACGAATCAAGTTTTTTTCCACATTTTTATGGGAAAGAATCGTCTTTAATCAGTTATAAAATGTGTTTACAAGCATCCAATGTTGATGCGAAAATTCCACACGACAGAGAAAGGAATTCTACAGCTGCAGTTAAAATTTTAAATGAAACTATTCATTCGTTCAAGAGTTATGATTTACACCGTGTTTGAAAATGTAGTTTCGAGATAAACGACTTGAAAGACAAGTCACCGGTTAACCGACTCGTGCGTCGCACGTTCCCAGCAATGAACGTGATGATTGTTTAAATATATAAAAGCACACGCAGTATTTTTTCTTTTTGCCTAACTTACCTTGAGAATGGTCATAATCATTGACCGAAAAGTTGGAATTTGATAAAAATTCTTATAATTGCAAAATAGCTTTTATTTAATTGTTTAATAGACCGAACCAGTGCGCCGAAATCATCTCTCTTAATTAGAACAATTTTTACAGTCGAAATTCAATCTAAATTATAAGTCCCATACGCCAATACCGCTCTGTGAGGCTGTTACTCGACGGTGCACTCAATTACGTTCAGCGCTATAATTTCTGTAATTATTCGAATTTCCTCACGATCCATTGTTGTAAATGTTCGCAAAGCATGGCACTTTCAGAATTGCTAATAATAAAAACCCTTAAGGGGTTAGGACACAGTAACGGGCCAAGAAAGCAGACGATTTTTAGACGGCGATAATAAGAAAAGTGAACAATCGATTAATATAAGGTTTTGTGTTTTAGTTCACTATATTATGAACTATAAGAAAAGCATATAATATTTACAAAATAGCATTTGTACGCCGTGCAATGTCTCCATTTAAAATGTCCTTTTTTTCCGGACGGCCAACTGGTGGGCCGGATTCCGGCAAATCAGATGAACTGTAACAAAAACCCCAAAAATGTCATAAACTATAATATATTTCCCAGGCATTGACGATCCAATATTGAAAATTTATTAATTATTGTACAAAATATAAACAAAAAGATCATACACTTTTTTGTCGAAATTTGATCATTATTTTTCAAACATCGGCCATTTTGTAAATTTTCGCAAAAAATGAAATGTTGGATCGTCAATGCCTAGCAAATATATTATACTTTATGACATATTTGGGGGTTTTGTTACAGTTCATCCGATTTCCCGGAGTCCGGCCCCACCAGTTGGCCATCCGGAAAAAAAAGGACATTTTAAATGGAGACAATGCACGGCATACAAATGCTATTTTGTAAATATTATATGCTTTTCTTACAGTTCATAATATAGTGAAATAAAACACAAAACCTTATATTAATCGATTGTTTACTTTTCTTATTATCGTCGTCTAAAAATCGTCTGCTTTCTTGGCCCGTCACTGTGTCCTAACCCCTTAAAGCTGGGGGAAGTCTTTGGGCACCTAAAGTACCAGGGGATTTCCTTGAACAATACCAACTTCAACTCTGTACAAACTACGTTAATACCTATAAGTGACACTGAAATGGAAGTCGAAGCAGAGGCGAAGAATCCTAGGAATGACACTCGCGCGCTTCTCGATTTGAGCAATTTGAGGAATTAACTCGCCACCTAATCGGCAGCCGTTTCCCCAAAGTCGTGGAGCAGGGCCGTCCGGTGCGTTGCGTCGCGTCGCCTCGATCAGCAGCCAGGGCGCTGCGATGTCGTGAGAAAGCACTGAAGCAACCGGTCGTTAAGGGCCCCGCCGCTAGGTCCGTTAAGGCATAATCGTTTATCGGAGTCATGCGACGACCGTCCAACTACCAGTTTCCAAGTTTTGCTTAACTGCCGTGTCTGGCGGGGGCCAAGCAAGCTTGCCGAGGGAAAAGCAGCCAGCCCACCGGGTGGAAGACGACGGCCGGGTCAAGGAGGGAGGGTTTGCAACCAAGTAACACCTTCGGCGTCGCGTGATACCGGCAATTACTCAAAAATACCCGAGCCCTGGCCGGTGTTCTCGCTTTAGCTCGGCCAACAAAACGCCCCTGCCAATTGCTCGTTACGTGCTATCGTGCGCGTAAACGTGGGCCCCCTCTTTCGAAACTCGGCCGATCGCGTTCCCCTAAACGCCGCCGAACGGACGCTTCGAGGTCTCGCTGTATACGCGCCTCCGCATGGACGTCACTTCGCGGAGGCTAACTATGCGAGAGGCCGAAGGTTAATCGTCTCCCGGAGAACCGCTCAGAAATATTCAATCCCTTCTTTCTCCGAGTTTTATGCCGATACCCACGCGATTTCCCCCGGTTCGCGTAATCGATTGGACGCAACAATCGGCGTCGCTGAGTAACGAGCGGACGCGACGCGTTCAACCGGGCAATTAACGCGAACAAGAAAGGGGGATCCTTGGTTTAGAATTATCGCAGCGTGGAGAAGAGTTCCCTCGCTGCCGGAGAGAGTGTGCTCCCGATCGTCGGGTATAAATCGAGGAATCCGGGCAGCTTAGGAAAGGGGCGCCCGCGTGTAACGATTCCAGGGCGCTCGGGCCAAGCAAAGGAGACCGTCGCTGGGGTAATAACGACGGGCGATTAATTTGCATCGTACAGGGACGCAATCGGCATCGCTGTTACACGAGTCGCGACCATAAACGACCCCAGCGCCGGAGATCGGATCGTGTACCGTACGGCAGATCGATATCTCTGCAAAGTGCTCCTCGGACCCGGTGTATCGATATCGCGCTGCCGTGTCGCGACGACTTTATAACGGATATATCGGTGGCAGGATCGAACTTGCTGACGTCAATTTTCCTCTCATTCGACACCGTGACTGCCTTTTGTGGCGTTTGCTACGATGTTCAGCGCGGCCACGACAATGCCAGATTACGATTGTCAGATTCCATTGAATTTAATACAATGGGTCCAGTTTTAGGGGTGGCGTTTGACGTAGAGGAGGAGTGTAAGAGATGCTTAGCTTACGTTCGTGGTCCCTTTCCAATTAGAAATCTCCTGAATACAATCAATGACGATTATATGACTGAAATCTCGCGAAATCTGGTCGTCATTCGAAGCTCTCGCCTGTTATATCACTCTATTCACTGTATCTGCCGTTTCCACCGGGCGACTGACTCGTAAATTCTCACCGTCCCACATTGTCGCGGCACGTGTTCAAAAAGCAAAAATTTGATGTTTTGAAATTTTTTATTTCATTTCATGGAATTGATAGTAAACAGTCCTCCGATATAAGATCATCATAACTTAGTAGCATTAATAACGGATTTAAGGTTAGTAATTACATTCAAAGTCGAATAACCAAATGCAAGCTGCCACAGACTACACATAGGAAATATTTACCCACTGTATTTTTGTTCTATTTATAAGTACTTTTCTTCTTTTTTTTTCTTAAAATAAGCAAAATATATCCTTCTTTTGTTTTATTAATTAAAAATTCTTGCATTTAAAGATATGAATACGTACCAGTGGCTCAAATTATTACTTTTTTGGCGCATCTTCTAAATTCTGGAGAGAATTAAAAAAAAAACGAAATATATCGGTTCTTTCATTTTTTTTACTATAATTAGTTATTTTTATCCTCTTTAATTTGGTATAAATTTTATCTGCTCCCAAGTGCTCCCACATAAGAAAATATACACATAATAGAACGAAAAAATTAGGCAAATCTGTGGTCGAATATTTATTTTTAAAACACACTGAGCTTTGAATTCCTTGATACCCTAGTAGCATTTTTGGTTGGCCAACGGTAGCCAACAGTTGGGAATTAGTTGGGATATAGTTAGTGTTTTGCCTACAAATTCCCAACATAGGGCCTACGGCAAAAAACTTACAACAGTTTGCCAACGAATATTCAATGTTGGGCCTACAATTACTATGGTTGGTTAATTAACAAAAAATTTACAACGATGATTAAATGTCGTCTTACAAATGACAAAAAATTTGCTACATCCAAAAACCTGTTATTATATTCCAAGTTGTGATTTTTCTTTTCTTATTTATAAATACGTAATGAGGACGTCTGTCTTGAGACGAATGTGAAATTTTAAAGAATGAGTCTAAAGGTCGAATGATGCTATTTTGTAGAATATTTCGCGTCACTGCGCAGTTTTTATAAACAATTAATATTCGTTATGTAACTAGAAATTAGAATTGTCTACAAGGAAATGTGTTGGGTAAGTGGGAACAGCGGTTGCTTCGTAAGCGGAAAGTTTGGGTTCGATGCTTCTCACCCCGAATTTTTGTTTTTCCTAAGACGTGTTTACAACCTGAAAAAGACGTGTTGACAACGTCTTTTAACGTTCTTCAAGATGCCTTCTGAACGTCTGTACGACGTTGTTTGGAAAGAAACTGTTGGGCTTATGGAAAGAAACCTTCAATTGGACCTGCGTTGGTTACAATCGTTGGCCCATTTAAAAATAGCGCGACACTTCAACAGTTGGCCAACGGATATCACGTCATTGGCCCAACAAAGTCCCAGCAAATAAATGCTACTAGGGTATTCAGCTGATAGTGATGAAGATGTATAATAAGAATGAATAATTTAAAATTGATTATCATTACGAATTATTTAAAAAATTAATTTTATTTCTTATAATTGTTTCATATGTTTGTTATTAATTTGTGTTTAAATGTATTTAAAAAATATATATATTTTATTTTTTTTACTTTTATTATCTTCAAAAATATATTTTAATGTATAATTTTATGTTAAAAATCAATTTTCTGGGGTATAAATATTATTAACATATCAATTAAGTGTAAAGAACTGTATCTCAATGGAAAATTGATTTTTTTTCCTATACCTATACTCGTTACACTGTGGCGTCCCCTCTGATGTGCCAGATGCGCTGCGTGCCTGCCGCAGGCCCCCGTTGAAGCGACCCGAGCGATCCGCCGCGCAAACAGCGACAATTTTTCAAACGTACCGGAAACACGTACGAAAATTGCGCACGGCCGTGCATGAAATCGCGAGAGACGGGGCCCGTGTAGCGTGTTTATCGACACGAACGTTATCGCGGTCGGATCTTCCGCGAAGAGCAGCAGTCGTTCGGGTGGTACCAATTTGTCGTCCCTTTATCAAGCGTGATCTGATGGCGACCCGACACCGCGCGCTCCGGCCGAATGCAACGTTACCTTGAAGTGACACCGGCCACAATGGGAACAAAGCGGCCGTGGCGTCTTCGCCGGGGTTTTGTTTCATTCCGCGGTGGACAAGCCGCGTTATTTGTCATGCATTTTGACCCTCGCCGATTTCATCTCGGATATTTTTCTCTGCCGGCCGCGCGAATTCTAAAGACCCCCTCCTCGCGCCTGCCACTTCACGTCCGCCAACTGCGACTGCGTGTCCGCCGTGTAATGTGGCAATCTCGTATCTGGCTAAAAGCTTTTTGCTCCCAGCCGTATATTTTTACTACAAACAGACGGCTATGTATTTCTTTCCTAAACTTTGCCCTGGTTTGTCAGTCTTATTTCTGCTTCGTAATATTTGCGGCGCGATATCTTAGTCGAGAGTGATATTGGTTTTGTAGGAGAAAAAACGAGTCAAAGAGCCCGGATCGGATGCCTGGACCGGGGAATCGAACAACCCAGGATCTTTCGCTTGCCAGGCGACTGCTTAACCACTAAGCTCCCAAATAAACGCCTACAGTTTCGAAGCTTAATCCGTTTTCATTTCGCGATGGGGAAAGTAAATAGTTGTGGACATCAGTGACTCAGCTGTGTGGCCCGGTTTCCTCGGAGCAGAAGTGGCAAGGATTTATACGATCCTCGAATCCGTAAGAACCGCCGCAGCGACACGAGGAGTGTTCCCTTTTCGTTGCAGCCGGTTGAAACGGTACAACGCAAGGAGCAACGCATGTCGTCCAGCGGAGAACGCGTGGCTGTGGCGGTCCGAGCCTCGAGGTACCGCTTAATTGGCATATCAATCCCGAAGGAAGCGGGAGATAACCG
The DNA here is from genome assembly GCA_947577245.1 of Andrena bucephala. Lineage (NCBI taxonomy): Eukaryota > Metazoa > Arthropoda > Insecta > Hymenoptera > Andrenidae > Andrena > Andrena bucephala. The sequence continues at coordinate 79,613,789 of OX387715.1, forward strand.
CGTCGCCGAGGCAGAGAGGTCCCGCGGGTTAATAAAGTTACAGCGGCTCGCGGCCGGCGATTAAGCGTTTCGGCTGACGTTCGGGCCGCGTCGATTAATCGAATATGAAAAATCGCGGACCCAAGCGTAAACGGTGAAACCTGTCCCGTCCCTAGCCGTCCTGGAGCCGACGTGCCCGCCATCTCCAGCGCGCTGCCCTGAAAGCTTGCCAACCCGACCGCTTCGAAAGCGTCCCCGTTTCGTGTCGTTCCCGCCTTGTCGCATAGCCAGCCTCGCGAAACATCGCCACGCGAAGAGCGGAGCCTTGTCGTTCGCCTTTAATCCCGATCGCCGCGCCGCGCGCGTTGTACCTACGATCGTGCTCGATGATTGACTCGGATGACATCGACGGTTATTAAATCAAGATAACCGGTTTACACTGGCCGGCCAGCCGGCCGGGAATAATGGCGATTGAGCCTGTACGAATATACGCGCCGTGACAAAGGGAGGACGTGTACCTATCGAGCCGATTCAATCAGGAGGTACAAGCGACCGAGGATCGGGTCCATCGTCTTTGTCCAGCCTAGTCGCGTGATCTTCCCGCGAGCAGTAATACACGAAAAGTACATGACTCAATTCTCAAGGCCTCTAGCAGCGGTACACTCGCAGGTGTACATAAATGTTATCAGCGGTGCGTTATATTTGTCGGAGAGTCGGCGTTGAGGGGATTGGTAACGCGGCTGGCCAGTAAGCAGAGACCCCGCCGATCTTCAGTTCGACTCCTGTCGCCCGAGGGATACCTTTTTCGCCTACGATCTACATATTATAATCAACATTGTAAGTGTATGTGTCCACCAACGTCTCTAAAGGTATAATCGACTACTCCTCTCGAACAAATTCCCTGGAATCATCCGTGCTCGTCCCCACAAGGAAAACTCTCAATGCGCCAGGCCAAGGGACTCCCCCTTGCTTCAGCCAGCAAACCGGAAGTTTCCATGGAAGAAGCCGCTGCGTAGAGAGCGCTGAGGAAGACGCACCTCCCGGCGAAAATCCTCGGCAAAGAGAAGCAAGCCCGGCTGAATAATGAACGGTGCTCTCGAGGTGCTTTATGCGGTCAGCCGACCAGTCCTGTTTCCGTAAATTATAACCATCAGCGGCACTTGGCGCTCGCTCTCAGTCTCGGCAATTTTCGTGAAATTAAACGCGCCGAATCAATTACTCGTTCGGCCCGGCGGGTAATCGAGGCGGACGCTCGCGCCGGGAAATTGCGAGGCTGTCACCGTGGCCGGGATCCGCGTTTGTCAAGCGGCCGGCCTCCTATCCGCGAGCGGGATCGCGCGCGTAATGTCCGCTCCACGTCACGAGGCGGCCATAAAAGTGCAATTTCCTCGGCGATTACGCGCAACGACGATTCCACCGCGATTTATACAATGCTCCTCCCCGCGGTTGCTCGATCCCCGTGGAATAATTGAAGCCGCGGAGGAACGGTGACGAGCAACCGGTTCCCAGCGACTTCCGTTTAACAGTGACTTATCGACGCCTCCTTTGCCGCCCTCTTCCTGCGGGCTGCATCACTCGCCATCGGGCCAAACGATTCTCGGCCCTAGCATTCGTTTTCCCCGGGTTTCCTGCGTTCATTTGGCTGGATCTCTTGGATCTTCCTTGCGGGGCGAAGCGGGGACGCGATTTTATGAATTCCGTGGGAGACTCGAGGAGGTAACAGTGTGAAGCAGGGGGATACGCGTGTCCCGAAAGCTGACAAGCGTGACGGATGGGCGAGAACGCGGGTCAAGGAGCGACACGCCTTTTAAGGACTACGATCCGAGTCCCAGGACGAATTTTCTGTGAGAAGGCGTCGCGTTTCGCGGCCGCTTGGGTAATCTCGACGGCATTTTGGGCCCACCTCGATGCCTCTCGTGATGGACAACTTTCTGATGGACTCGCTGGGATTTTGATCGATCGAGAACCCAGTGTATCATTCCCTCGGAGGATATTACCTGTTTTCTCCCGTCCTCTCTACGTATCTCATGGTTAAGCGAAAGCTCCGTCTATAGTGTACATTTGGATGGGCACAAAACGTTAGACACTTACAGCAAACTCTCTTCACACGTGCTGATAAGATTGCAACGAAAAAGCTAAGTCTTCGGAGATCCTATGCAGTCGCCGAGGATGATTTGAGAGACTAATAACCGGTTAAGAGGATGTTTCATGCCCGTTGATCCTGTCAAAGAGAATACGCGTAGAACGGCTTCGTTAGAGGCTTGCAAGTTAATCGTAATTAAGGCACACTATGGCAATTTTTAAACACCTAACCGCTGGCGATCGGTTAAGTCGTGTTAACATTCGCCGGACGTCGAAACGTATGACGGATTGAGCATGGTTACGTTGCAGACAGCTTACAAAGCTGGAAACACTGGGGCAGTAATATTTACTGGAAGGACTGCTACAGTGGTGCTCCACTTTACTCTGTTTCTAGTCCATAGGGAAGTCTGTTATTCTCTTTGAAACAGAAGTCAGTGCTGTCCTTTGGGTAGGAGAGAAATGGGATCGACAGGATTACCCGATGAGAATTTTAGCACGAATCTTTGACAAATTCAGCTATTAAGTTTGTCTTCAGAAGTTCAATTTCGTAATAAGTTGAAGGCACGTGGTTGATTTTAACGTAGAAAGATTGGTGGAAGACAAAGGATTGACGAAGAAGATGGGCTGGGATCGAAACGCTGATCTTTCGCGTGTCTGACCTATTACACCCCAAACTACTTAACACTCGAGAATTCGAAGCGTAACGTATAGGGTGAAAGCAATAGTAGTCGACCACTGAAAGCTAAACTCGAATGAATAGTTAAAAAAAAATAAACAATCAATGTTATAAAATATATAAAATGTATTGAAGTAATTCAACTGTATTTAATGTATCATTAAAAATTTGTGTTAGTATAATAGTTCGGGGAAAATAAATAATTAGCGTTCACAATAAAGTGTCCGAATGCTTTAATAATCGACCGCTTAACTCTAAAAGTCGACCGGTCCGATAGCTAGTAGTCGACCACCTTTTTTTAATATGAAATTCAAAATAGGTTATGTGCGCATTACAAACTAAAATTCATTTTTAAATATAATGCGCAACAACGTAAATAATTAATAATGGCAGGAATAATGCGTAATTAAAATAAGTTCTTTTAAAAACTTTATCAAAATTTTAATAAGATAAATTATAGTTAACACGTGGTCGACTTTTAGCGTTCATTGTGAATGCAGTTAGCTTCAGAAGTCGACCGCTGTGATCGACCATTGAAAATTAAAAGGGAATGATGGTCCAGTTACCGACTTCCCATAAATAAATAAATTATCCCATTTTTTATATTTTTTTCAAGCGCACATAAAATTGTTGATGCTTTTTCAGTAAAATAGCATCATTTTCCAGTAAAAAATGTATAGAACTGAATTACATTTGTCGTTTCTATTCAAAGCGTATTTATGCTTCTTGTGTTGGAAAACAGCAATGGCACATGTAGAATCAAAATTAGTTTACAAATCACTTTAAAAGCATTTATTTTTTATAACCAATGAAGAGCGCTTTTTGTCGTATTTTAAAGTTATAAATTCAAAATATAATATAAAATTGTCATTTAATAAATGCTTTATTTCCGTACTTATTTCTTTAAGCTAAACAATAAAAGTGGTCGACTACTAGAGGGTGGCCGGCTACTAGTGCTTTCACCCTAGTTTATGGATATTCTCCGAGCATCCTGGGAGGCTAGCTTTGCGAAGCGCCGATACCAGGTAACTTGAGCACCACGGTGATTTTATTTCGCGGAGCGATCGGCGGCAAGTGGTGGCTCGTGGAAAGCCAGTTGAGCACAATGTGACATGGCGTTCAATAAAGTCTCGTGCTCTAGACGAAGTTCTCCTCTCCTGTAGCAGAGGAGGCAAAACGAAGCCGATCGTTTTTGTCAGCTGTCAACGACGGCTCATCGGCAGGCACGCGACGAAAAAAGGACGACGGGAAGAAAAGGCAATCGATTTCTTCGATCGGTTTCGTTCCGATCGATCGCTGCTCGGTCTGGATACAAGCGAAAATTCACTGCAAGTTAACTGCGCCAGTGATCATCTGCTTTTTACTAGAATAATTACTGTCATTCATTGTGTTCCGCGGCGGGAGAAAAACTGTGGGGTATTAATTTTAATCAACTCTGGCGCAATAACAGGTAACAGTACAAGCCCACTTTACTACGATAAACCGTATTGCGATTAGTTATCTGTCGGACCGAAACGATCTACATAATCAGCGTCTCCTAACGACGCGCGATTTCTCAAAAAGAAGCGAACCACCCGATTGAATCTGATTGACTTTGACTCGGACCGAGGCTGATTAACTTTCACATTGATTGGCACTGATTAATAGCTGGGAATTAAGAAGCCCCGCGATTTTTCACCGGCAGAAACGATTTACGCGGAATGCGCCCAGCCTCGCGGCCAGTTTTCACAGTGATTTAAATAAAATTCCCCGAGACGCTCTCAGGCAGTGTTGGAAAAGTGTGCTGGCCGCGGCGCAAGAGACGCGCAATTTATTCCCTTCAAGGTGCTCCTGATAAGCAAGTCGCGATCTCCGGGGAACGCGCCGGTCATTCGATTTGACCTGGATTTATGCGATCGCGGTCCAGGGAGCATCTTCCACGCGAGATAAGCTTCTCCTGGTTGTCTCGGCGGTCTCGATTTGCTTCTGGTGCATAGCGCACCGACTTCGCGATCCACCAGTCATCCCTAGCCGCATTGCTAGCTACCTTCTGATAAATCGCCCTCTGTTCTGCACTGTCTCGCGGCACGCTTCCGTGAAACGAGGGGCCGTCGGTGCTCCCTTGAATCATTGACAGTTCGAATCCAGAAATCGATGATTGCCCCGTCGAGCCTCCCTCGACCCGAGGCTCCGCGTTGTCAATGTACCTCCGTGGCGAAAGGAGGATGCGTTTGAAAATAATCTCTGCAGCTGTGGCGCGAATCTGTTACCTGCATATCTTTCCATAAGATTTCTCCGCGGCGAGGATTCATTGTCGCGAGGGTTCGACGGTCGCGCGCACGCAACGTCGTTTAACTGTTCGATCTCCAGCGGGTGGAAGACACGCAGCGGCTTCACACTTTCTAGCTGGAAAGGACGCCGCTTTAATTCCCGAGGCTGCGAGATCGCCGCGGCCAGATTCGCGAGGAGCTCGTGGCCAGGCACAGGGGACTGAGCAGCGAGCGTTGCTTTTCCACGATTTCACCAGGGGCCCTCTTCGCGCTGGAGGCTTGGAAAAGTCTCGCGAAATAGGCGCGGCGATCGTGCACGTGTATCAGCGAAACGATCGTTCGCAAATCGCCGCGGCAAACTGTAACTTTCTCGCGGGTTATCCGAAGCAGAGTACAGCTGGACGATCGCCTTTCACGCTGGGCTCCTGTCCAGTGGACGTTTTCCATTTTAAATCGCCTCCAGGATCCACCCAGCCGAGCCGCTCCGCTTCCTTTTGCCATTTTAGCAAGAGTGATTCCTTCCGTGTTCTCCGCGATACCTCTTCCTGTCAATTCCGCCGGTTTCCCATTTATAGCGTTCGCTGGCGTAATGTAACGCTTCTAAAGTTCTGTGCCCGCTTGGGAGAGGTTGCTCACGGAGGACACTCGTGATACTCGGCGCGAAAAGAATCAACGTCCATCCATTACAGGGACCTCGCCATTTCCTTTCCTCCCACGTGGCTGAATTTCGAGGCGGCGCGACGTCCAGCGCGCGAGGAAACGAAGCCATTAGACACGCGGGTGAGAGAATTCCGCTCCGGCCGCGGCCTACACGGAAACGATCCTCGCGCGGCTATGATTTATAGACGGTGGCTCGTTATCGTGAAAGCAGAGGAGTCACTCTCCGCGGAGAAGGAGAGGATCGCTCTCCTCGGCACGTTCGGCATACCGAGCTAGATTACTTTGTACTTTTGCAACCTCTCCAGCCGCGATACTCGCTCACCTGTTCTCCGCGGGCCGTGACCACGCGACGCGCGAAATCAATTCCTGCCATCGAGGACAGTTTTAATTTTCCTGCATTGTCTTTTGCTCGTGCCACGACCACCCTGCTGCCGACCCTTCATCAATCACTGACATTGGATTCTGCTTTAAAAACCATCCCCCACCCTTGGAACTTTTATTGCCTTCTCCTCCTTCTCCTCTTCTTCTTCGTTCTCTCGGTGCATATTCTAACAAGGGCACACATCGAACCCGCACACGCTGATTTTAATGAGAGTCTGCAGATTTGTAGAATACTTTGTAGTGAAAAATATTTGACACGTTTTTTTCTGTTAAAGGATGCAATTAGCCCCTAAAGTTGAGATGGAAAATATATATTCTGGAATATCTCCAGAACTATTAGGGGTCGTCCTTAAATTACGTAAAGCTTTTTTTGGGGGGGGGGGGAGAAGGTCGCGAATTTCTTACGTTTTCTTACAAGGGGGAGGGGGGAGTCAGTTAGCGGCTTACGTAATATTTTTTAACCTAATTTTCAATAAATACAAATTCTATCATTAATGTTCCAGAAAAGTTGTTTTAGTTTGAATTTCCCGAAACCGAGTTAAATGAATTATATAAATCTTTAAAAGAATTTTAATAACTGAAAAAAATCAATGTAAAAAATTTTACGCGAGGAGGGGGTTGGAATATCAAATCTTACGAATTTTTATACTGGGGGAGGGAGGGGGTACGAAATCGCCAAAATTACCCTTACGTAATTTAAGGACGGCCCCTTAGGTGTAGAACAAAATTTCCTTTTTTAAAGAGGAATCCAACATCCTACTCAGTTTTTAGAAAATTTCAGAAAACATGTTTTCGACACAATTTTATAGGCTCTTTTCACCCCTTCACTATGAACGGTTGCCGATAACAAAAATACGTGTGAAATATTTTTCAGTATTTTGCAAATTTGCAGAGTCTCATAAAAATCTCGCAAAATCAAATTTGTGTTCATCTAAGCACTTCTGCTCCCTGATGCATTGTTGATTGTGAAATATATAGATTCAGTTGTAAGTGGGTTCAGATTCTTGTTAAGCTTTTGATATTTTTGTACTTAAAGGGATTATCCAGTGAAATAAAAAAAAAAAGTAAAATAAAATAAAAAGTCGGCGTGTGCGGGTTCGATATGTTCCCTTGTAAGTCTCGAAGGAGGACTCGGGGTGAACTGTTACAGCTCGTTCTGGTTGAATCTCTGAATTGTCTTCGGGATCCACGCAACTCAGCGAGGGTGCAGAAACGCGCAGCCTTTTCACCGCGTAATTACCGACAACACGCGGTTGCGAATTTACTTTCCTGCCAAGGTCAACGTTGCCAATCAATTAAGAGCGCGGCTGTTAATTAGCGAGGGAACCGGGTAATTGATACCATTCCGAACAAAATCGCGATGAAATTAATTCAGCGGTTATCGCGGTCTTAATTGGCCGACGACGAATTAATCGCGCGCCGTGGACGAGTAAACGGGATTTAGCTTTTCCAGATTTTAATTGGTTCCCGTGACACGAGGCAAGGGCGGAACAGCCAGCTAAGATCCAGCGCTCCACAGCTGAGCGAACCTTACGTTTCATACATTATCCGGCGAGCATCGCGTTAATAACGTCTTCATGAATTTTCATGGAAATAATCTATTTTTAACTGGCACGTTCAAACGCAGCGTTAAGGCCGCGATGAAATTCTTACAAAGCGAGAGTAACACAGTGGCATTTCCGAGTTCCCTACCACCCGTGCGCCGCGAATTCGCAACATCTGCCACATTCAGCGACTCCTCGTTCGCGGATTCCATTTATCATTCGGACATCGGAGGAACTCGTCCCACCCTCCCAGTTAACATATCTCAGAATCCCATCTCCCAAAATTCTATCGCTGCAGGAATTCAGTTTTTCCGAACGCAACATTGCAGCATTCAGGGTGCGACGGAAGACAACGGAGTGTACGTTTCATTCATCAATGTCCGCGGATTCCTTGAGAATTTCAAAATTGACAAGCAGCTGCATCCTCCGCGTCAGCGGTGTCCCCGATGTCCGATGTCCGAATTTTCAGTGGCCCCACAACCACGCTCCGTCAGGCGCGATTAATCAAGGAAACTCGCTGAAGAAATGAGCGGAGCCGGTTAGTAAGAGAGGAGAGACAAAGAAAGGGAGACGCGAGAGAGTCGTACTCGGCCTCCGCCGCAGCGACGGTCGATTTGTTAAGCGTACACACCTGCCCCGGCGTCGTTTCAGGACAATAAGCTCTATCTCGATCTCCAGGAAGGTCCTTTTACCGTCTCGCCAGCGGCCAGCCTCACGGGGGCGATATATCGCTCGAAATAATCGTATAGCGTTTCGCTGCGAAGGTAGCACGGCCATTGTCCCCGGACGGCTACTTAGTCCGCGCTGTAGTCGATGAAACTAGTTCTTTGGAAGCCGATTTCGGGAGCACTCGATCCTCGAATGAAACTACACCGAGGAACCATCAACTCCGAAGGATTCTTCGAATATAACACAGAAACAATTTCGTTCACTCGTGATTAACTAATCCCCCGTTCCGCGAGCCCGCGTTAGCATGCGTAACGAGCCCGAGAGACAGGTACAGGAAAGCAGGATTCTTCCAGGGTTATAGACCCCCCTGGATTACACCGTTCGTAGTCTCCGATGACTGCGCGGCCGCCTAGCGGGGTCCCAGGACTCGCAGGCGCAAACTGTGTCCGGCTAAAATTACAGTGTCCCCCTGTATTATTTTTGCGCCACTTCGCGACCCGCTGAAACGAGTTGGAGATTTACGAGGGAGGTGTAAGTCCTGTCGCGCTTTCAGAGTTACATAGGACCAGTGGACCGTGCTGGTTAGGAGAAGGACTGTGTAAGTTCCAATGAGCTGCGGATCTGGAGAACGTCCGGCGAAGAAGAAAAGGTCCGGTGAGTGGAAGGTTCGTCCTTCGAGGCGACTCCCATTGGTAACGGTGGACCGTTAGCGGACCTTGAAACGGCTTGGCGCATCCCGCAGCAGCTCGCCGCGTAATTTAGGTATACACTGGCTGGCCGCCGGCGGCGGCGTTCTCGTTAGTTGCTCGATCGAGGGGAATTAAGGGGGAAGAGAAAGGAGGAGAGAAAGAGAAGGTGAAAGTAAGAGGATCAGCCGGCTACCGGTAGAAACAGAGCGAAGGAGCGAGACCGATCGATCGATGAATCACGATCAGGGTCGCGGATAAGCTTGGAACACGCGTCAGTCTGCGTGCGCGGAGAAGGCGAGATGCGTGTCGCGTCGCGATGGGGTAACAACGTCCCCGTGGACGTTTATGCAAATCGCTGCTCACCACCGATGTCTCGGTCCCCGGCACCCCCCCCTCGCCGGCCGATAAAAGCACCGATCGTCGGTCATTTTCGTCGTGGACGAACGCCCGGAAGATCGCTAATCTGCCAGCAAAGAGATAGCGGCTGTCTCCTCACGTATCAGGCTTGTTCAGTGGCTGGCCGCCGCGCGAGAACCGCAGATACGCTTCCGAGCTGCCCCTCGTTAATTTCAGACTCTAATTCCAGCGATTATCTCAGGATCCAGGCGGTGGTATTCGAGGGAATCGCGATATTTCACGTTGTCCTTTTGCCAGTAGCCCTGCGATAGTGGAGCTCCTTACCGCGAGCCACTGATAAGCAAATACCGGAGCGTTTAGCTGCGTGGTTAGAGTTTTTGCCGATCCGATCATTCGATTTCAATTCTGCGGAACTGAGATTGGAACTGGTGGGAGATGTTGATTAATAAATAATTGCAGGTGGTGCATCCTCGAGTGGTGGGGTGGCTGGTGGTTAACGCGGCCTTCGAGGGCGATTCCGATTTCACGTGCAGGCTCGGTAGAGTTCGATCTTCGAGGCGCGTTATCTGCTTGCTCGAATCTCGGGAATCGAAGCGTACGCGAGGGACAAGTAGCTGCCAGCTCGGCCGCGGTGGCTAGCTTTAATTGGAGGTTCGGCAGCTCACGGCTGAAAGAAACGCGAAACGTGCGCGGAGTGAAGATGCCACTCGCCTTCGGCTCCCCGAGATCACCGACACTCCGGACGCCCCGTTACCTTTGTCACCGTGTCCGTCCATCCCGCTGCGCCTCTTTTAATGTCCGCCACGGTGTCACCGAGATTCAGCTAATTGGACGGCGTAGATTGGACGGCCAGCGGGAAACGGGGCAGGCGATCGAGATGGGATCGAAGTGGGTAAAAGGAGGACACAGAGCGGAATGGTGAGACGTTGAGCTGGAAGTTACTGAAATTCTCGCGAGAAGATTCCTTAATTTGGCGTTCAAGATGGGTCAGCCCCTTCAGCGTTAAGATCATGGCTATGGTCCTATTATGCGAAAGCCGAGTATCCAAACGCTGGAGTGTAGGAGGATTGTTAGTGATTTAACCTTTTTATTCAGGGTCATTAAGGGGGGAGCCCTATTTAGGGCGGCTAGGAATAAGGTGATTCTTGGGAATTTTTTTCTAAGAAACTGTTAAGCGGATCTTTTCCAAACTTTCAGGGTATTTTAGGTAACATTCAGACAATAAAATTTAATTTTTACGTTACAAAGTGTTCGGTAGAAATGGAGATATATGAACACGTTCGTTAAGACTCGCGCGCCGGAGTTGCAAATTGGCGATTGTAATGGTGGCCACCTTTCTTCCCTGAAATAAAAAAACCAAGGATTTTCTTAGTTCTAGTATAATCACATTGTCGATGAACCTAACAAACGAAAAAAAAGTTAAAAGTTCGCAAATTGGTGGGACTTCAAAGAAAAAGTTACGATTCTGCCCCATGATATTTCGTACTATTTATGGGAAAAGAGTTGTTAAACTCAATTTATTTATCAATGTCTTATCTCCATTTCTACCGAACACTTTGTAACGTAAAAATTCATTTTTATTGTCTGAATGTGAACTAAAATACCCCGAAAATTTGGAAAAGATCCGCTTAACAGTTTCTTAGAAAAAAATTCCCAAGAATCACCTTATTCCTAGCGTCCTAAATAGGGCTCCCCCTTAATGGATTAGTGTGTAGCCCCCCTCTTATCAGCCAAATCAATTTTAATGCTCCGGAACGGGCCATTAGGCAATCTTTGTTATTTAGATCTTTAATTTATACCTCCAGATTTGGCAACACCGACCCCATGAACAAGATATGTAACTTGGCTAATTTGTATTTCAAGGATGTCGATTTTTTCAACGGATCTCCTTCTAGTTTTAAGGAAAGCGTCTATAGAGCGGTAGCGTTCCACACTACTTAGGTCTGGGCAGCCATATACTCTTTTCGATCGCCGTGTTTGTTAACGCTGTTGTGTTTTCAGTTGAAACGTGTCTCCACGTTGTTCGATGTATTCCTTTTCTTTGGTTACCAAATTGGTTTTACCCGTACAAGTCAAATAAATAAATAAATAAATAAATAAATAAATAAATAAATAAATAAATAAATAAATAAATTTCTTAGATGCGGACCACAAATTGTGAACTGCTGGAGTCGTAGAGGATGAAGAGATGAATCAACGGCGACGTGATAGGAATCGAAGCAAAGAGAAAAATGGACAAGTGGCAAAAAGGTTGACGGCAGGAAAAGCCGAAGAAATGAATCTCCCCGGGGAAGGGAAGAGGAGATCGCATTCTGACGATCGAGTTAACAGCAGCGACCATCCACGTGGACGTCCGAGTCAATGGTCGTTAAATTTAATGGGCCCGCTCGTTAATTCCATATACCGAGCGTTTCGCGTACGCAATAACAAATTACGCAAACGACTCGCTGCCTCGGCCGATCCGGTCGGTCGAACTGACGCGCGCATTTTCATAATATTCCCTCGGAACGTCGTCAATTAACATCCTGCGCGCCGTGTGCGCCCTGCTGAAACTCGAGCGGCTCGCTCGGTTTCGGCGGCGGGGATTAATTTTGACGTGGAACCGACGCTCGCGATACGCTCGTAACCAATATACACAGTGATGGCCAAAGGAAGCCTTAAAATACGGGAGTTTCAAGAGAAGCTGCTGCATAATTCTGTTTAACATAGAGTCGGGATATTTCTCAGCGCTCGCTTGATTAGCAATGATGTCCACACAGGGGCTATGAATCAGCGCCAGAGTTACCGATATCTAGGTACCCAGGAAAGGTATTATTTGCAAGCTTCTTTTGACCACCACTGCGAATATTCAGGAACCGAGCCGACGGCGAATTACGAGCGCGCTATAAAGATATATCGCAGCGAGCGTCGTCGCGGACATCGCGGAATACCCGAGGTGATAATGTAAATAAGAGGACCAGCCCATCCGCCCAAATTGCGACTCGGGCACGCGCATAATTTAATTGTTGCATTATGCGACCCATAAAGATATTATTTACGGGGCCCGGCTCCGAGGCGAACGCCGATCCCAGACGATTAACCCATTTCCTTTTCGATATCTTTTTTTCGCCTCTGCTTCACTCGATCGACTCGCCGCGATCTAGCGGCGCACGGGGCTCGTAAAGATGCGAGCGATTTTTTTTTTTTTCATTGTTGCGCGTTAAACGCGCGGAACGTGCAATTAGCTTGGATGTATCGCATACGTGGCGGGGCATTGACTGTTGCCCGCTTAATTACCGTGTGTTTAAAGCTGTGGGTATTAGAGGAAAATCGACGCATGGCGAAGGCCTTCTTCTCTGCGGCAGGTTGCAGGGAGTGTGAGGTAATAGATGTTGGGATTAGTTTTCGCTTTTTATAGGGGCCTGAATTTATTTATTTACTTACTTTCTCAGGAAGGAGTAGAATATTTGTGAAAAAGACGCAGAGTAGAGAAACACCGGCAGCAGAAATTTGGGAAAAACCCGAATTCATTGATTGAGAAGAAGAATATTCTACTCTGGGTGAACGTTGTCACGATCGTCTCAGACAATTACTTAACTCCCCCTCAGCGAGCCTGGTTTCTGAATCGGTTCTGCGGGAACGAAGCGGTAGATCGGCGATCGCGAACGCGAGTTGCCAAGGTCAGAGGTCATCGAGTGGTTGGCTGTCACGACGCGTCCGAAACCCCTTGATTTCGTCACCGCTGACAATTTTGCCGCGCTGCTCGTAATGCCTGTTAGCTCGGCTATCGTGGAGATCGGATCGGGGTAACGAGTCTGCGATTTAAGGAGCGTCTTTCTCGAGTCGTGACGCCGATCGATTCGATCCCTCTACTCCTCGTTGCGACACCCGTCGAGGAAGCAAAAGTACCGCCGACTTGTTCCGTCAATCGCGACGTTTCTGGCAGAAAGTGTAACAGCACTCTTGCACGCGAATCGGCTATGGAAGCGAAGAAGAGGGTGCTAACTGTCCCCTCAAATTTTCAATTGTAATGTCACTGGGCAATGAAAACGAACAAGTGAATCAAGAAATTAGGGTAAACCAACCAGTAATTGACCGCATACCAGTGAATGACCCAGGGTTGTGGAGTCGGAGTCGGAGTCGCGGAGTCGGAGTCGGAGTTCAGAAGGAATTTCTAATTACCTGTGGAGTCAAAAAATATATGCCGACTCCAACACCAACTCCATATTAGTATATTTTATAAAAATCCGAGTCGGTTTTATTTTGTTTTTATTTCAGTGAAACGAATTTCACTTTATATTAATTTTTCATTACTTCTTTTTCTTTTTGTCAGAATTCATTCATTTGAAATAAAAAATATAAACAAACTTTACTTATAATATTTCATTTTTAAAAAAGTATTTTATTTGGTATTTTATTGAAATAAAAAGTGCTTCAATGGCCATTGAATGTATTAGTTAAATTTAAAGTTTGTTTTTTTATCGGTTCTTTCCTTTATTTGCCTTACTGTTAGTGTAGCTTTAGCTTTTTATACTGTAGATATATAATATATACAAACATACTATATATTAAATATTAGTAATTTAGTTATATATATATATATATATATATTTAGTTATATATATATAACTAAATTACTAATATTTAATATATAGTATGTTTGTATATATTATATATCTACAGTATAAAAAGCTAAAGCTACGCTAACAGTAAGGCAAATAAAGGAAAGAACCGATAAAAAAACAAACTTTAAATTTAACTAATACATTCAATGGCCATTGAAGCACTTTTTATTATATATATATATATATATATATATATATATATATATATACACGTGTACTGAGTACACTAATAATCTATTATAAATGCAGGAGTCGGGAGTTTTGACTGCTGACTCCGCAGCCCTGGAATGACCATTAAGCAAAGAAATGTAAATTATAAATTTAAAAATATTATATGTTTATAAATGGAGTGTAGTTGCACATTTAATATCCCATATTTTTAGTTACGCGTATTAAGCAAACATTAATAAGTACAATTCTTATTAAAAGTATGCGGTCATTTACTGGACTTCTACACGTTTTGCATTTTATAATCGTTTTTTTTTAAATTACGATAAGAATAAGTAATTATTTTTATAGAAATTTCAAGAAAAATAAATTTAAATGCATTTTCAACAGTTGTTTTGTTGTTATACATAAATATATTCAAGTATTAATCTCAAAGGTTCATAAATTCAACAATTCGGTCATTCACTGGTTGGTTTACCCTATCTACATTCTATGCTTGCCATTTCATTTCTGTACCATATATTTTGAGACACTGTAGCGAGCCCTCTGATTCTTCCACTAGAGGGCCTCTCCACCGATCCCGCTCTCTCGCAAGTTCTCCATCATCTACTCTCTCCTATGTATGTACACCCCTTTCGTTCTAACTTCTAACATTCCCGCGTCTAAGGCATAAGATTTCCCTAATGGTCAAATAAATTAGTATAACCTAAACTTAATCTAGACTTAAATAATTAAACCTGAAGTAACAAAACATAAAGTATAGCAATGTCAAATTATCCTTAAGCTTATCTATTAACACCAACCCAGAGCAGAGCCTTTTTCTCCCTAACCTTAAGCCAACTTAAATTAATTCGGTCACATAAATTAAACAAAAATAAATATCCTAAGAATCTATGTAAAAATTGCAATGAAGCAAATTAAACTGCAAAGACCACCCGATAAGGACTCCCCCAAAAAGCGATTTATATCTATCACAGCCACCGCATTAAACTTACATAAATAATAAGGAAATGTATGTTTTTTCTATTTTTATAACATTGTATAAATAATTGTGGCTGTAATAAAAAAGTTTTTGGGGAAAAAGGCAGGGTCTGCTAGGTTAGCCTTACAGCCCACTACCAAGTCAAAGACGAGAAACGGCACCTTCCTTTTCTCTCCTTCCGTACTATCTACCAACTATACTTTCTACCGTCGCGAAAATGCCATCATAGAACTGAAGCATAGAAAATCGAGAAGAATAAGCGTCCCCCCTGCCTTATCGGATCTGAAGGGAGAAATAGGTTTCCTATGCGGCGGGTGCCAGAGAACGCCTCTTTTCCCATACAACGTCTCTCCCCGGCCGATCGGGGCAACCCTCGTTACGGGCTAGCACGACTAGCCGTAATCAATTTCACGCATTGATTAATACGAAGTAAATGAATACCTGGGAATCGTTGCGCGGGCCAGTGGACGGCGCGGCGCGAGCGGCAGCGAGCGATGATTTATCCGGCGTGGGTCGAGGGCTGGCTGCCACGCGTAATTATCATACGACAGCCGATTAAAATTGCGGCCGTGCTCGCGGTTCAACATCAATTTCAGCTAATTACATGCATTTTCATGTCTATGCGCGCGGACTGGATCGCTCGTGGAAAAATCGACCCCTACGTGACGCCGGCCGAGCACATCCATCCCTTGGACTCTGGCCGGTGCCTTACTGGATCGATCAGTGTTTCCCAACCTCGCTTGGAGGATCGATTTGTCATGCGAGTTACCGCTCCCTAATGGAACAGGTGGTTTCCTCGCGGACGCGAGCCAACGATGAGTAAAACGATAACGATCCACACTCACCCGAACGCGGCGAACGTTAGGTGTCCGTCTCCAGCGGGCAGCTCCCCTGCTCCTCTTCCAGTCTTCAGCTCGAAGCCGCGGAGCTTCTTCCGGAAGCTGTGCCTCGCTCGAATCCACGGAACGCTCGAAGAGGTCCTCGGCAAGTTCGCTCGCTGTTGCTTGTTGCTCTCGTGCCCATCACACTTTCTCACTGACACACCACCACCACCTTTCTCTTCAACGTTGCTCCCACAAGCTACTTTTCCCCCCCGTCCTTCTGCAGCATCGTTCTTATCAACGTCGAACGCTCGTTGGTTATTCACTGTCTTCAGCTTCGACTCGCTCTTGGAGCCAACCATGTTCCCGGCAAGTTTCTCTGCCTTGGTTACTTTCTCCAAAATCTGATCTCGATTAGAAACGCGCTCATTAGTGGCCGGGTACTTTCTCCTCTCGGGAATTAGATCCATCGCAGGGGTAGAAAAGATGTCCATCTCGGAGTTGGAAGTGGAGGACTTGGACAGCTTCAGTGACGGCACCGAGACTCGATTCTCCAGCGAGGTCGGGAAGTCTTCGTCCACTTTCTTGTCGAAGCTGTCCATGGCGGTGTCGTCTGTCTCGTTGCTCGTCCTCGATGACTTCTCGCTTCGCGTCAGGTCGGAGGCTGCCTCTTTGTCACACCCCAAGGTCGACACCCTCGAGGAACTTCGAAGGCTGACTTGGTGTATGTCCGCCGCGACGTCCTCCAACTGCGCGACGCGCTTCTCTAGGAAAGCTATTCGGCGGTCTCGAGTCTGCAGCAGGAAGAGGGCTTTCTGCGCTCGGCGCTCCTCGTCCCAGGCGTTTCTGAAACAATATTCGTGGGTGAGGGTTATATACTTGATGACGGTGGGATGGCGAGGTCGTAAAGTCAGACGGGTGTTCAAGTACAAGGTTAAACATATTTTGTGCAGAGGTCTTGACATGACTTTGGCTCAATGCAAAATTGTGAACGACAGGATCATTCATTAATGGAGCTTCTTTCTCTTGGCGCTTCCTTATTGGAATCTGTTTTGACTTGCGAACCCACGGGTGTTGTAGCCACGAATACTGTGTGTAGGTAGGGGAGGGTTGCCTATATCGTACCACTTAAGACATTTTACGTTATATTTCATATTTGGTACTAATTTGAACACAAATGACTATTGGATATTGTAGCTTGATCTTTTAGGCACCTACTATTATATGCTTAACCTTTTGTTCAGAACAAATTAATTTGATATTTATCTTTTTGTCACATACTGTAAAAGGTACGATTTAGGCAACCGGTCTCCTAAATCGTACCTCCACTAAACATAGTATCGATAACAAATAGAGAAGAAAATATTCAACATAAAGTATTGATTATTATATAGTTACATATACATATATGTAATAGCCTATGCATATGATATATGTACATAACCTATATAACATACGAGTTGTCAAATCCTACTGGTACGATTGTAGTGGTACGATTTAGGAAACATAATCAATTTATTTATAAATATCAATTTAAACTTTATAATGAATGTAATATGTACTTAAAATGAATGTAAAATATTCTGCATTAAACCCGCTTTTAGAAAAATACAGGACAAAATTGCATTGTTCGATTATTATCAGCTAAAATAAACTGGTAAAAAGTTACATCAATCATACCTGATTTTTTAAAATGTTTATAGCACGCACAAAATAGGATATAAGCTCAAAAGGTTTTGTTTCTATTTCTTATTTCGCATTTACTTGATTAATTACTTCTTTACATTCATTAATTACTGAGAAATTGATGAGGTACGATTTAGGTGACCAGTAACGATATTGGCAACTCTCCTCTACATATGTACGTCGTTGGATTATTTTCTAATTTTACTTATATGCTCTCGAAGACTTCCCCATTGCTATACACACATTTTTGTAGGCGAAAAATGTAACCTCGAGTGACGGGACTCGAAACCAAGATCTGTGGATCCTTTGTGTACTGGCCAGCCGCGTTACCAATTCCCCCAACGTCGACTCTCCTATTTTACTCTTTTCCGAACTCTACAAATACCTAAACAAACTGGGCGCCGTTCCCAAACGCGGAATGCCTACATTTCATTCGTTAAAAGTTCCAAATGTAAGCGCTCCAATATATTCGTGAGCTACCGTACCTATAAATGAAATTATGGAGACGCGACAAGTCCTAGCAAATCTTAATTATTAGAATGACACCGAGCCCGTTCACATTTAACCAGCAACTAGTATTTCCTATATGTATCGCGAGAAGCTACTCGAAAGCGTGAGTTCAGCTAGATTAGGTTAACTCGAGGGAGTAGGCCTGATCTCTAGAGCCGTCTACGGCTCCCCACTCGAAGCTTCCGTGCATTCAACAACGAGATCAATGGGAGCAGAGCGAGAGGTGCGAGGAGCGAGACAACCAGCTTACGACCCCAACCGAGGATCAGGTTTCTATTTTCCCACGTTTTTTTTTCGGCGTCGATTGTCCTGGCGCTCGAACTTGTTTACCTTAACGGATGGCTGGGCTCGCCGACTCCTCCGATTTCGCTGACCACGCATGCTGAGCGAGTGGAAGAGAAATAGGGAACTGGGTCAAACCGCTTCGGGCGTTAAAATAAACACGCCATCGGCGCCGGGGCAAGGACGCTGGAAAAAAAGCTACGAAGGTCGCCTAGAGCCGGAAGAAATATATATGTCACCTCTCGTTCCGTTTCCCCTATCCCCATTGCAGACTACATGAAGCGACGAAATGGAGCAGCGCGGGCGGTTCAATTAGGGAAATGTATTTCTTTATTACACTTATACTTTTAGAAGAGAAGGGTACCTACTACATTAATTACAAAAAACTTGTAATATATTTTTACTTTTAATAGACTTTGGACTAATTAAACGGACTAATTTTTACCCCGACCCGATATTTCATAGATTTTAAGGATTTGTAAAATAGACTATATAAGTAGCTAAGGTCGAAGCCAGATATATTGGCCGGTGAGTTTCGTCAGGAGTATTCTCCCACCACACAGTTTGCCTGCTTCGGTGCTCCTTTTCTCCACGTTTTCTGACTCGCTCTCGTTCCATCTCGCTCTCGCCTTCGCAGAACAAGAGTGAGCCAGAAGTGGTGGGGATGGTGCCAAGCGTCTGGCGTGTAGGCCAAACCGAGCTGTCAGCGTAGAAATACACACATCAGAATAGGTGTGCGTTAGCTCCGAAAAAATTCAGGAGTTTATTGGTCAGAACATTGATTCTTTCTCGATAGCTTCATCTCGTATTGGTCTACCCTAGTAGCATTTATTTGCTGGGACTTTGTTGGGCCAATGACGTGATATCCGTTGGCCAACTGTTGAAGTATCGCGCTATTTTTAAATGGGCCAACGATTGTAACCAACGCAGGTCCAATTGAAGGTTTCTTTCCATAAGCCGTTGGGCTTATGGACAGTTTCTTTCCAAAAAACGTCGTACAGACATTCAGAAGGCATCTTGAAGAACGTTAAAAGACGTTGTCAACATGTCTTTTTCAGGTTGTAAACACGTCTTAAAAAAAAAAAAATTCGGGGTGAGAAGCATCGAACCCAAACTTTCCGCTTACGAAGCAACCGCTGTTCCCACTTACCCAACACATTTCCTTGTAGACAATTCTAATTTCTAGTTACATAACGAATATTAATTGTTTATAAAAACTGCGCAGTGACGCGAAATATTCTACAAAATAGCATCATTCGACCTTTAGACTCATTCTTTAAAATTTCACATTCGTCCCAAGACAGACGTCCTCATTACGTATTTATAAATAAGAAAAGAAAAATCACAACTTGGAATATAATAACAGGTTTTTGGATGTAGCAAATTTTTTGTCGTTTGTAAGACGACATTTAATCATCGTTGTAAATTTTTTGTTAATTAACCAACCATAGTAATTGTAGGCCCAACATTGAATATTCGTTGGCAAACTGTCGTAACTTTTTGTTAATTAACCAACCATTATAATTGTAGGCCCAACATTGAATATTCGTTGGCAAACTGTTGTAAGTTTTTTGCCGTAGGCCCTATGTTGGGAATTTGTAGGCAAAACACTAACTATATCCCAACTAATTCCCAACTGTTGGCTACCGTTGGCCAACGAAAAATGCTACTAGGGTACGCATAGCTTCGTAACGCACACAATTATTACGCTAAGAATAAATAAATTTCAGGCGGAGCCGAGCAGCGTTCCCATTAGCCCACCATACCCTTCGGGGGCCACGCAACTCCAACTGACAAATCCACGATCGTCAGATGGTGGTGGCTGATTTCCCCTCGATCGCTGTTCGCGATAACGAATTCACCGGCCAATATATCTGCCTTCGACCTTAGTGATACCAAGATAATAGTAGATGAAAAGGTGGTATTATGGCCCCCTGCTGGTAATTCAGCGCCCCGCGATCTTAATATTATAAAGAAAAATATCTAGCAGCTACTAGCGTTATCTAATATACCTACTAAGTAGCTATATACACAGAGAAAGGCTTCATATTGCAGATATATAAAAGTACGAGTTCCAAACTTTCTTTTCCTGACAACGATCCGTCAATTAAATCCCCCAAATAACCCCTGCGCGATCGTCTTTATACGGCGTTCGAAGTAGACGAGAGACAAGCGAGATGAACTACTTAGATAGCAGTGAGGAGGAAGAAGCGGTCCGCGGTCAAGATTAAAGCGTAGTGGGAGCTTTTTACAGGAGCGGCGTCAATTAATATCCTACGCGGCCATTATTAACGTCCGTGGAAAGCTCCGGCGATGCCGTGGCGGCGAGTTCCCGACGACTTAAAGTGCTTAAGGAAACCGAAATAAATTACGCCACGGAGAGAGGTGCATATTTAATTCGAGCAATTAATGCCGTCTTGTAAAACACGCCGCTGGGGTGGCTGTTGCTGTAGCCCTCCCTCTTTCCTGGCAGTAATGAGCCCGATAAATCAACTGGCTCTGCACTCGAAACTTCGCGGATAACTTTGGGCTCCTGCAGTTTCTTCCCTGGCTACCAAACGCTCTCGCCGGTAGCGTTCCTCGCTGCCGTGCCTCGCGACCGATAAATCACGGGGGGAAAAGTGTCCTGGGTGTTCCCTTCTTCGCCCACGATTAACCCTTTGGAAGAACAAATGCACACGCTCGCTAAGTAGTGTCTAACTCGTTCTTGTCGCACAGAATTCCACTTTGCCGCGCTTATCGTCACCACTTCGTGACTATGAATCACCGATACGACCAGCGAAATTAATAACCATCTCGGCTCCGGATAATCGACGATCCACCCCGGGCCTTTCTGTAAAATCTAATTAAGAGGGGTATAATTTCGTAATCGCGGGCACAAATCATCGGATCGCCCCAGCTGAAAGACGGTATATCGCGCGAATTTCGGCGTAATCCCCGTTACCCGGACCCTCGTACAACCGACGATTAATTAGGCATAAAAATCTGGCCGTTTGCGAGGAAAAAAAATGCCGCAGATTGCCCCACTTAATCCCCGAGCAACCGCCTTCTGCGCTGGGGATGACGCCTCCTGACGTTCCGCCGGAGAATTCATTAAAGCGATATCCCATTTATTCCAAACAGCCCCCGTGGCCTGCTAAGCGAACGAAACAAACGCGTAATCCGCTAATCCCCGCCCCTTAAATTGCTTTTTTCTCGCCAGTGTCTCGTGGCACCGAGACTCTAAACCCACCCCCACCGCGAAACGCAGTGCCTACTACTTCCAACTGCTTCCTAGAAACGTATAAATCGATATCGAGGTACTGGGATGCGTTCAAGGGAAACGTATTATCCGAGAAGACATTAACGGAGCCGAGGGACGCGTCCGCCACAAAAGGAAGCTGTTTCCGTAGGCACGGGCTCGTAATATGGCTTATTAAAATTACAGAGGGGCAAGGGGTGGAGTGGCGGAGGGTTGGAGGGCCGACCGCATCCCGTCTAGGGACAGACCGCGACAGGGCCAAGACAGCTCGTGACCAGAGGCGAGGGGAGCTGGCTCCGAGTCCATTCCACGGGGCTGCTTTATACGGGCAACTCGACCACCACCAGGATACCACCGGGGGATTGCTCTCCGCGGACCTAACCCAGACCACGAGGAGACGACCTTTCTGGCCACCGCGCCGTTCTGGATTAATCATATTGCCTCGCTCACGTCCACTCGACTGGGCCCCGCGAGGTCGCGGGCTCGACGACTCCCGGTCACTTCCCTCCTCGCCGAATATTCAGGGCTGTGATTTAATTAGCTTCACACCGACAAGTAACTGTGGCTTGCAAGTAACCAGGCGGGCCAGTCACTGGAGGATTGATAAAGCTGACGACAATGAGCCAGATACTTAGGTGCATCGTTGTTGAGAATCGGTTCAAAGTGATACGGTAAGTTTGCAAATTTACCATTTTACGGGAAACGTCCCCGGAACGAATAAATCACTCACCCGAGCCGCTGGTTTATTTGTCGGCTAAAGACACTCTAATAAGACCGGTTCAGCGATCTTTTCCAGCGGTTTAATTCGTTTCCTGGTCACGGTTCATATAATGCAGATGCGCGAGCGATCTCTCGCCTGTTTTTCCCCGGTGTCCTTTTGGAGGAGAGAAGTCGGGAGGTGAGCCCTGACGCCTCGGTGATGCCCGCGATTCGATGAATTCGTTGATTAACGGGGATGCATGGAGCCGCGAGCGGACGCGGATCGTTGATACCGGAAGAAAAATCGGCGCCACGACATCCGCGTGTACGATTGCCACGCCGGCGATATTAATTACGATAATTGCTTTCGGGATGATAAATGATGGCCGGTGAGTCGGGCGTCTATTGAACCGGCCACCATCCTGTTCTCGTGACAACGATCTCTTGGTCGTCCTGTAATTAAAGTCGGCTAATGAAGCTTCCACGACGCGCTGCCCGTGTATCGTCGATCGAACGTTCGCTTCTACGATTCTAATACGTCCGTGTCTCGCAAGGTTATCCAGCCGCTCAGCTTCTTGCCGTTATTTATCGGTGATACCCGCAAATCGCGACGTTGACTAACGATTAACGATCACCGTTGTGGGCCTGCGAGAGAGCTGGGCGCTCCACGGTACGGTAGCGTATACTGTTCCTGAGAAAAAGTCCTCTTTCACTCCCCGCCATTAATGTTTGGACTCGCTCGATTTGATCGGCCGAGAATTAGACGACTCCCTTGAGTCGCTCGGCACGGCGAGACAACGTTAATCGACCGAAAACAGTTTGGTTCCGCTAGGCCAACGGCCGAAGGCGTGGACACGGTTCCATAGCCGGCTGACGTTCAAGTGGACGTTCACTTTCGAGCATCGTTGCGGCCTGGCGGACCATTCGTCGATCGGACTGGTGGCTCGGCTCGGTCAACAGTGGACTCGCGCTTCTCCCGCGGGCCCCAAAGAAAAGCGTGTCGAAAAGCGGGGTGCGTTCCATTAGGCCGGTCACCGTGACCGGTGTATACTCGAGTCACCGATACAAGAACCACCGTGAATCGGCTAATCTTGCGATTCACACGAGGCAAGGACGTGGAACGGCCTCTTGAAAGGTGCAATGCTCACCTCGACAGGGACTATCCTTCTTGCCACTACATTTACAATCGTTAGCCTCTCTCGGAAATCGTTTAGCGTAATTACGCCTCTTGTCACGCTGCCCCGCCTCCCCCTCCGCTCCCACTTTGCCCCGACAAATAAAACCAGTTGATTTTTTCCACTGCTCGCCGGTGGAAGCCGAGCGTTCTGGTATCGCGGCTGATGGATCCCCGACGGACGACTCCCTGGCATTCCTCCGCGACGACGACATCAAGGGGGCCCCGGGATCGGTGGGATGAGTCGAGCGTGATCGCGTCTTTCATTCGGCACGGTATAATGCACCGGGCATAATCGCGCGTTAATTCCTCGGCCCGCGGACAAAGGACGCGTCCCAGAGTGATACAAAGTCGCCGTTCCGCTGCAACGATCGCGGTATCGCGGCAAGAAGCGTTTACGGTTTACGGTTTACGCCATGGTTACTGGACTCCTTTTCTTTCGGCGCGGGGCGATTTAACTCGCCTCACGACCTTCTTTCTCGGCGTAGCTGACCGCGTATAGGTATTCCGCCCTTGGTAATGAAAGGCGAGAAGGTAAATACAGGGTGGGCTGCTCGAAACGGTCCACCCGGACAACTCGCACGTGTTTGGAGACGGAAGTATTTTTGTTATCCAGAAAATCTCGAGTTATTTGAAACAGTTGAAGCTGGGGAACCTTGAGCTGCGCGAGCCACGACCGAACAGATCATACGGCGAGACAACGGCTCACCGCGAGAAGGTATCATCGATCGACGCGTATTTCATCGACGGTAATTACATAACGTCACCGGGGGGATAGAAAGCGGGCAAAGCTCGGGACGATGGTACGCAGCGCGGCTTGGTGTCTCGGAGCGTTGGGGTCTCGGAGGTATCGACGCGTTCCTTTTACAGGCTGCTTCTTAACGATCTCTCGCGCCGATACCGCCTAATGACTAGCGGCGCTGGGCATCATCGTGTCCCGATACGGCATTCGAAGAAAAGCACCGGACCAGGCATCCGTCAGTTCTCTGTGCCAGAAATCGAGCTGCAAGTCACGCCGACCCGAGAAGGGTGAGTCGAGCTTCCGAGATCGCTGGGACCGAACATATCCACTCACCTCCGCCTCCTCCTGCCCCCCCCCTCCCCCCTTCCCCCCCCCCCCACTACCCCGCTCGTTTTCTCTTTCTCTAGCGGCACTTCTTTTAGGCCATCACTACCGAAGAAGCAGCTCGGAATCCACCTTATTGACAGGTTCACGGCTCCCGACGATATTCTTCTGCTACGGTATACGCGGCACGTATTCCCCTCTCCCTTTCCATCTGCCTCACTCGATGACTACTCGCCTCTCGTCGACCTGACCACTGAACTTGTCGTCATCCTCGGAATAGGTGGGCATGAAAGGGTTGCGCCGCGAGACTGTCTATCCTCGTGATCGACGCTACGCGGTAGATCCTCGTCACGATTAATAGAAATTATAAGTCATCTTCCAGTGGCCGAAAACTCTTCAATCTTGCCGGCAGATTATTTGCCGAGAACAATGCTGTAGGCGCGCGTGAAAAGAAGGATCGCTGGAGAAACGCGCGATCGTCATTGCTGCGTGACTGGAAGGGAGGAGGAGGGTGAGAAAGCACAGAGGACGGCGTACAAATTTGAAGACACGGTCGGCTGAGGGGTATACGACCGGCCGTTAACACCTCTCGGACAAATCACTCGATTTTCTCGGACGATTTTCCCGCAGCACGTCCAGCAAATAAGAAAACACGATGTATCACCCGTGGGACGTGGACGGGGAGGGGGGGGGGGGGGAGGGTGGTTTACTGCCCGCCGGTAATGACGAAACAGATGGCCTCCTGCGGGACGAGGACGCGCGAGGAGTACGTGTGTCCCGCAGGAAGAGGGGTTACTGCCGAGGAGCCTTGATGAAGTGCCGCCATTATCGGTACACAGGACAAAACCCACTTCTGCCTGGACGTCCGGCGACTTTATTACCCGCGAACACACGCTTCCACCGGGTCCCACACTGGGACCCGACTGTCATTCTCCGACCGTGTTACAGCCACGAGCTTAACGAGCTTACTCCACGTGGTAACATCGCTACCGGTCTCTGCAATCTCGTGCTCCCAACCTTCAATCCCAGAGTACTCCAGGCGTTCCTTCGGAGGAATCTCCGTGCACGGTAGCTGGGGAATGAGCATGGGCTTTCCTCCTTTCCTCTTGTTTCCTCTGTCACGTGCACGCTGAGTAAATAAATATGTACGCACTTTTCCCATCAGTGGCGCACTCGGAATTTAATCTCGGGGGAGCGGAGTTGAAGGGATAAATATAGTTTTAATGCAAATTCAATAAAATTGATGTTGGGTGATTATAACGATTTATTTAAAGAATAAAATTCTGTTTTCTTTTCTTCTTACGAAGACCCTTCTTTGGGGTTGCCACTGTATCCCATTAATGGCGGATTGTAATGAAGTTTTCGCGAACCTAGAGGTTTCTGGTTCTTAGAACAGGGCCCGATCTAGGGGAGCGCAAGAACAGCCACTGCCCAGAGCGGCAAATTTAGAGACGAAAAAATTGGCACAAAGAAATAATTAACATCAATAAAAACTAATGAAAAACGAACTAAAAATTCTTGAATTTAGTATGAAACTTGTAAGTTGTTTTTAAATCATACGTAGGGGAGACCGGAGCAAGTTGATACAGGGGGCAGGTTGATACAGACGAATTATCTCGACACTGTATAAATGTAGCTCCTTGTGTGCGAGATATGCAAAGCTTCTTGTTCAATTCTTTACTACGATCTAGCGTACGTCTGTGTACCTTAACGTTAGCAATCCATTTTTAACTGTTTTCGTTTCTATAGAGAAAAAGTAAATAAGTAGTTGTGTTCACTTTCCAATCCGTCTTGAGACGGGATAGAAAATTTTATCACTCAAATTAATTGGGCATCACATTGGGTACTTTGAAGGTAAGGTAATTACGTTTTGTTATTTTGTTTATATGCTCTACATTTTTTTATGGAGATGTTTGTACATAATGACTTCCTGTGGGGTAAGTTACCTTCGTCCAAATAACATTTTTTCATTCATTTTGTATGTATATTCTCAACTTTTAATTTACGATATATTAAAGAAGAAGGACCAAAGTATATTTCAGCATATTTGTTATTAAGTAATTAATTCAAACAAAAATGAAAAAAATTGAAAACTGAAAAACGTATCAACTTGCCCCGGTCTCCCCTACAATTGCTTTCATACATACTAGGAAAATGTGCATAACTATATTAAAGATCTTGGATATTTATTTTGCTTCATTCGTTAAATCCTAAAGATGAATAAACGTAATAACGTAATAGAGAAAAATAAGGAAGCTTTCCTAGGTGCAATTGCCGCTGGTAAAAATGAAGAAAAAGATTGAACTTGAATTTATTATAAAACACAAATAATATCTGCAAAAAATTTCACTCACTGTCAAAAATTTTATTTTAAAATAATTATTTATAATTAAATATAAAGGTCGGCAAAAATCATTTCTATGCCCAGAGCATCGGAAGCTCTAGCCCTGTCTTTGAACGCCACTTTCAGAACAGAATACCTAACTCCAATCTATTCTGAATCTAATTATTGTAAGATGTACGACACGAATTCGTTCACTGTAATCAGTGGATCGGTGAGAACCATCCTAAAGACTCGCGGTGCAAAGTGCACTTGTGTCACACGTTTCTATGTCAAGGCCCGTAAAGTCATTCCCCGGCATTCTTCTCCGGCTAATACGCTGCGTATTAATCGCGATAATGATTCGCGAAACCAGTTATGCGTAATTGCCGGGGTAATGGCGAGCGCGCGGCCGCGGAATACAAAGTATTAATTCCATCGGGAATGTCAATAATCGACGATGCTGCGCGGCTCGTAACTTATCGTATCTGGAGTCGTATAGTTAATTTATCGCGCAAAATTGCAGGATGTCCTTAGACAGGGAATGCCTCCGCTTTCGAGTCATCGATGCATCGTTCGCCGCGGGCGCCGATGCGCGCGGAATGCGTAAGTGTCGCGGGCACGTACGCCGGGGCCGTTTTTCTTCCCCAACGAACCTCTCGCGTTCATCGCGATACAAATCGCGCAGCTCGTTTAGGCGCGAGCTTCCTTTTTTAAACAGCCGATGACGCAACCTGCGGGTTTTTTGCGGCCACGCGGGGTCCCTGGGACGATCGCTGGCAGTCGAGGAAGGCGCCGATATCCTCTTTTCAGCGGGTAATGCAAAGTGGGATGGATGAGTCGCTGGATTCGCGATGCCGTTTTTTGTCCTTTCGCCGGTCGCTTCCACCTCCTCGTTCATGAAAATGCCACGGTTGTGACAAGTGCCGAGGCTGCTGGAAGGCTTTACGCTTGTAATTTCGGCGTAGAATCAGCGTTTCCTCGGTTGCGCTGCGTGTTTCAGCTCGCCTTTTGTTCGGGATCAGAAATAGATACAGTGGAAGCCGGTGTTCCGCGTTCCGTGTCCGAACGTCGCGGGATCCCACGGACGTTTAATTCGAAGGCAGCTCCGGCGAAAGAAACGGATCGGGACCGTTAAGGGTTAAAATGTAGATCGGGCACGAGGCGGCGCAGTCGGCTGACCGTTATTCACCGCGTGCCGGGCGAAGAAAAGAGAGGATCGGTTAGACTAGATAGGTCGGGGCGGGGACGGGGGATATTTCTAAATTGGATCGAAGGCGCGTGGCGCACATGCTCGGTCGTGCATAACGTCCCGAGTAAAAAGCAACTGCGTCCGCGAGGTATCATTTGATCCCTTGACTTCGCTGGGATCTGGAACGCGTCCACTTGCGGTCGAAACGCGTGGAAGCAATTCTCTGCAAGTTCGATGCAGAGTTGGGCATTATCTAGATAGAAAATTATTTAAATAACGATCGAATAAATGATAGTTTATCTTTATTCGTTATTCGAGGCTCGAGTAATCGAAGTTATCTTTATTCGAAGAGCAACGAATAAACAATTTTATTCGATGAGAATTTATTCGACGAGTAAAGATCATTTTTTTTTTGCGATGAGAATTTATTCGACGAATGGAGATAATTTTTTTATTGGATGAGAATTTATTCGACGAATAAAGATAACTTTTTTATTCGATGAGAATTTATTCGACGAATAAAGATAATTTTTTATTCGAAGGTTTTATTCGAATAAATGCGTCGAATAAATTTTTCATCCGTAGCCCGGCCGAGCGACGAGCGACAAGCGCCGAACACAAAGGACCCTCGGCGGCTCGAATAAACACGCTAGACGCTGACAAAAGTTAGGCTTTATTCGAAGGCTTCGAAAAGATAAATGCTACGGATGAAAAATTTATTCGAATAAAACCTTGGAATAAAAAATTATCGTTATTCGTTGAATAAATTCTCATCGAATAAAAAAGTTATCTTTATTCGTCGAATAAATTCTCATCCACTAAAAAAATTATTTTCATTCGTCGAATAAATTCTCATCAAATAAAATTGTTTAGTCGTTGCTCTTCGAATAAAGATAACTTCGACTATTCGAGCCTCGAATAACAAATAAAATTTATTTATCTTTTCTTCGTTATTTGAGATTTTTATTTAGATAAACTTTTGCCCAACTCTGAAGTTCGATGCAGGAAACTGTATAAGTACATACGAATCGTGGGAGGGGACCTGTAACGAAACTCCGAATCTACGCAGGACCTTTAATATATAGTGATATTACGTTTAAAGTATTACAGATCGAAATTGAACTTTACTAATTTAGAATTGAATGCGCCCAGTTGGGAGATCCATGAAAAATGGACAAGCGCTGAACACGCTTCTACGATTAGTCTACAATGTTATAGACCTCCAGAACGATTTCCAAGGCAAAGACGTGGAGAGTTGCGGCAGCGGCTCGCGCGGCCAGGTCCCCGCCGGGGCGAGGAACAACAAACGTCGTCCTCGTCGTGTGGAGCGCAACGAAAAACTTTATGAACGGTTTATGAGCGCAATAATCCGCTCGCGAGTAACACAATACAGGCTAATTATAGAGGACGAGGTCCAGGCTGGCCGACAGGCATTAACGTACGCGTTAAAGTCACGGCCGCGACAGCCTGGGTGGCTTCCCTATTTTCGTCTTTTTTCTCACTTTTTCTCTCCTCTCCCTGCCCCCCCCCCCCCCCCCCCACCCCCACGGTCTCCGTCACTCCGCCGCGCCGGTGTCTCTGGCGCACCTCGCACTTTCATCCTCGCGACGCTAATGCGTCTCTGTTATTTCAGTCCTTATCCCTGACAGCTAGACACCGGCGAGATGCGAGCGGGCGACTTTTTCGATTCGTGTAAACCGATCTGGAACGTCGCGCTGGCCGCGGAATGCGCCGTCGACGACACTATCCTTCTATGGGATTAGCCCGTGTCGAGCGTAACGGTTTCGCGGATCAATTCAGCCAGACTTTCGATACGCAACAGCTAGCGTATCGAACGAGCAGAGATGCACCACGGTACCTATGTATCTACTTTCGATTTCCGCCGAAGTACTTTCACGCGACCGACACCACCGCGCCACCTTCGAAACAGCTGAGCTTTCGCGGCGAAGGGCGACGAATGGAGGGGAAGGTGGCTCGCGCGGTGCAGGCTGCACCGGGGGAAGAAAAATAGAAACGATTTGCGGTCGGCATTACGCTTGAAATCGAGCTTGATGCGAGTTTTTCTGGGAACCTCCTTCGTACCGACCGCAAATCGCCCCGATTTTTCCACGCTCGCGAAATGAACATTAATACTCGAATCTGGCCGGCGGGAGGGAGGGGCAGGGATCGTAATCCGATACTGTAATCGTGTCTACCGCTATGTAAAACGGTTTTATCCGGCCGCGGGGACGCGGCTCTTGAGAAGCCTCTTTTGGGATAACCCAGAAACGACGAGGTATTTTTTTTTTTTTCATTTTTAATGCGACCCGCATTCAACCCCCCTCCGCCTCTCGCGCCACCCTCTGACCAGCGAAGGGACGCCTAACGAGAATAGTTGCGGCTAATTTCGAACGGAAAACGAACGCTCGGAGGATTTAATTATCATCCCGCGGCTCGCGGAGTTGGGAACAAGGTCGAGCTCTTCCAGTGACCTTTCAGCCCGCGCGCGGTGCCCCGGTGATTCAATTTGTTCTCGGGCTTTTTCTGCGCCGGAGGATATTAACATTCGTCTCGCGAAGGGGCTACCAATTACAGTGACTGATCGAGGGACGTTTCGGAACAAAAATCACCTCCGCTTGATACGCTGCTTCCTTGGACGGGCCATCGAAGGCAAGGGAAGGCGCGGTTTCTCGATCGGCAAGGTCGAACGTCCGCGGAGTGGCATTGGGCCACCATTTAGTGTAGAACAGATAGCTTCTGGCGAACGTGATTTACTTTCGAGGCTTCCTTAAGTAACGATTCTTGTTAAGGGGTTAGGCCACGTTGGACGAAGCGAAGTTATAGCCGTCTTTGACCATTTTTTGGTAAAATTTTCGAAACCCTGAACGTACGGAGAAAAGGTGCATTTTTTTTTATAAAAGAGTCAATTATCAAAGAGCTTTTTTTAAAAGTCACACCATTGATGTTAGTATTTATTACAAGGAGTGCTAAAACTGTCCCAAAAAAGTTTAGTCAAAGAAATCCCTTAAAATTGCTAAAATATTCATCTTTTTCTTCCTCCTTTAAAATCTTTTCTTCCTCAGTAAAATGCTCATACGAGGTTTTGCACTATCACCGACGATATATTGTATTAATCCGTTATACATTGTATTCTCAAGGGTTTTCCCGTTTAAATAAATAATAATAATAATAATAATAATAATGATAATAATAATCCTGTAGGGACTAGTGGGACTCCAGAGTCCCATTCAGACTAACACATTTTTATTTACGTTCTATCAATATGATTGAGATTTGATAGGTATACTGACTTTTAGTAGACAGGGAAGAAACTGTTTGTACGATCAGAACCCGAAATTGAACTTTTTACTGTTATAAACAAGTGAATCTAGTCGACGCTATTGATCATGATCTGAGCCTGTTGCAATTTGTTGACTATTTTTATTAATTAAAGTAAGTAAAAGAACTTTTTATAGTAAAATGAGCATATATATAGTAAAAGTGAGTCCTAATTGACGAAATACTGTATGGGCACTGCACTCTATTTACGTTATATATAGGGGCTTTCTTGTTAAAGTTATGGGACGTGTATGTCCCACCGAGACTTAGGAGTAAATATTTATGAAAATTGTTAAGTACTTATATGTCATTCCTATTTCTTTAAATATTCATACTATTCTATATTATTTGCTAAATCGTGTATAATTACATATTTTTATTAGTGTTTATATTATTTATCGTTACTACAGCAACAAGATATCGGGGCGTCGACAAGAACAATGCTCTTGTGAGTGTTTATAGATCATGTTTCAAGAGTAGATGGTGGTATCTGCCTATTTTTTTTCTATTTACTTGAGTTATGTATAACGAATGCGTGGTTGTTATATAAAAAGCAAAATAAAGCAAACCAGCACTTTGTTCTCCATATATCTAAAAAAAAAAAAATTAAAATTAAAAGATTTCAGAAAGGAAATTATTCAAAGTTCATTTTATTGTAGCAAAAAAGTACGTGGACGCCGCAATGGCATCTTCTCTAATAGGACTACCCAAATTTCCAAAACTCGCAAGCTGGTACCCACGGAAGACATAAGATTTGATTCATTACATCATTTTCCATTATTTAGCGAATGTAGACAAAGATGCACTCTGCATTCTAAATAAACCGTTTTCATTTTGCGAAAAGTGTAATGTATGTCTGTGTTGTAATAAAACCAACACTTGTTTATACGATTACCATAAAAAAACAGAATAGATATTTAAAATTATAACATTATTTTTCATTACTAATACTTACTGTCCAAACATGATTTCCCATATTAAAAAAATCATTTAAGTACATATTCATGTTGTTTTCTATATTTCCGATCAATGTTCAAAAACTTACCCGTAAGTCCGGGTGGGACTCCTACGTCCCATACCAGAAATCAAAGATTTTCACATTCTCAGCATTCCAACCGAGTAGCTTCCAAATCCGAAGTATAAAATACACCATTTTAACGCTCAAAAAAATTCTACGTCAAGTTTAAAACATCCCCGTACCTAGAGGGTTAGAGAGAAGCTTTAGCCATGAAGTTTTTGGGCTTATCTGTTCATGATCCACTCGAGAGGAACTGTTTCAAGCAACAGATTTCTATGTTCGTAAAAGGGATCGAAGACGAACGGTGTGGGATAAGTAAGCAGTTGTAGTAATTGTTTGGAAAGGAGCAACGATCTCGAAGAAGGCAGATCAGTCGGTCGGTGAAAGTACAAAAAGCAGCACCCTTGTCGTGGGTGACGGGGCGAATTCAGCGACCCTCGTTTTGTAAACTAGGCGCGAGGGAATTTCCAGCTAAAAAGCGGGTGATTAATGATCGCAGGCCTCTAAAAAGGTCGTCGTGTCCCTCGCGTCCCACGCGCCCTCTCTCTCTCTCTCTCTCCGATCCATGAGGGGAGCGGTTGTTCAGGGTTGCGAGGCTAGTAATTGATTCCGGATTACTTGTCGCCGACAAGAAACACGACCATCACCGGATGACTCTTGACATCGTTCCATCCTTGTAATCTGTACTCGCCTCGACACGTAGCACGAGTATTCCCTCCATCTTCTCGCGAGACGCCTCAATTCTCTCCTTTTCCGTGCAGTTGATGTCCAGTTTTCTAAACTCGAATAGAGTGTTGTCGTGATTCTTGCCTGCTGAGGCAGGCCACAACTTGTTTAGTCAAGTTTGGGAGTGAGTCTCGCAGCAAAAATGGCCCCAACAATCGTAGATAGAGGTAAAGCGCGTGAGCAGTGGATTCGAAGTAATGGGAAGCATCGTCAAGAGACCCAAGAATCGGAGATCGTTGTGCGATTCTTGGTAGGAAGTTGCTATCACGATAGCAGCGTACGCACGCGGGTTGCTAGAGGATGAACCGTTACGGTTAGACGATCGCCGAGGCGTTTTTCGTCTCGGGCCAAGCCAGGAAACGGCCGAGGTGACGAGGGTAATATTTCAAAGCTCGTTGAGAGCTAGAGAGGACCGTGCACGCGGAATGCCGGGAGTAATTTGAACAAACGCACGACAACTTCTCATTTGTCACGCGAGTGACATCGGGAGCTAACACGCCAGAAATACCGGCGATGGACATTTTTTACCCTTTCGCAGTTCATCTGCGAGGAATTCGATCGTAATGAGCTTACCCGTGTCAAAGGGTTCTTATTTTTACGATCAACGGGGGGAAAAAAGTGTGGGCACCGCGAGAGGATGATGGAACGTCTGGCGACTCCATTCCAGCTGATTTGAAAATACAGGAAGCACTTGGGACTCTGAGCTTAGAAAAATAAAGGAGTCTCTGTAGATTTTTATGATTCTAACTTCACCACAGTGAACAAATAATACCCCAATTACTTTCAACGATGTTTAATAGCACCCTGACTGAAGCAACTCGTGTTCCCCATTTCGATCGCCGATTCCGCAAAAAGGAAACAGTGCAAAGCTCCGCTGAAGCAATAAAACGGTGTGTTTTTTGCCGGCGCAGGCTCGGAAAGCGAGTGAAATCCGATGGCAAACGTCTGGTTGACCCGAGCCACGGCGAGGAGTCAAAGACTCCGTTCAGAATTTTTACTGCGAAATCGGCCCGCGCGTGCGCGCGGTTCAAGCCATATTGGCCAGTGTTTGCGAAGAGCAAACGGCGCTAATTAAAATCCCGCGGCTCTCCTCGGCTGGTAATCAACGGATGCCTTTGGGCAGCGAGGATGGTCAACGATCCGCGACCTTTCCACCCCCTTCACGGCCTCGGGAGCCTCTGAGCGATCGGTTTCGACCGTTTGCTTCCTCTCCCCGTTTCAACCCCCTTACCTGACGATGCAGCCCTCGATCTTCATCGCGAGCCCTCTCGGCGAGCATTGCACAGCGCCGCGGCGTTGTCCCTGCGCATCGTTATTCATCTCTGCAACAGAAACGTGGAAATTTCGGTAAAATATGTTGAAATAATTTAAGTGCCGAGAATCAAAAGCCCGGCCCTCGTGTTGTCCGCTGCAGCGCTCGAAAACTCATGTCACTTTTTAGCTCGTGAATTAGTCGGAGGAACGGGGGCGGCGACGTGGTACACGGTTCTCGTTTTATTTCCGAGGAACGATAGCATATGGTTTCGGAAAGCCGAACACTCGTCAACCACTTCCGCGTGATGTACGAGCGAAACTCACTTTCCGTGGCGACATACTTATGGCTCGACGCCTGAGCATATGGAGCTCCCAGCTTCCGAAGTTTTAGCTCACTGACGGCCCAAGCTTCCTGGCCACCCCGGGCTCTGTGCACCTCTGACACACTCCCTCGAAACCTACACGCATTACAGAATTCACAGAAG
The DNA here is from genome assembly GCA_947577245.1 of Andrena bucephala. Lineage (NCBI taxonomy): Eukaryota > Metazoa > Arthropoda > Insecta > Hymenoptera > Andrenidae > Andrena > Andrena bucephala. The sequence goes on from OX387715.1 coordinate 79,648,621, forward strand.
ACAGAGGGAGGCTACTATATTCATTTTACGATCGGTATTAATTCAGTGGCTACTTCACTTCCAACTGCTACAAGCCCGGAGAGATCTTCCCCCGAGGACGACTGATGAGAGGTCCTCCAAGTAGATTCCTCCTGCGACCCTAAATTCCAATCAGACGTGCCAGGAAGCTACGATCGACTACGATGGACTACGGTGAAACCCGGCACCCCGAAAATTTTTCCCATTACGAGGACCGTGGCCTCGCCTCCACAGCCCCGGAGATGGTATCTCCTCTAACCAGCGATCCACTCGATCCATCCCTGAGGTCGCGGCAAAGAGTTAGCCGGGGCAGGGCTATTAATAATCGTCGCATAGAAGGCGCGTGCTGCCGGGGAACGGTCGTGTGTCGCTAACGGGTGGCACGGAATGTTTGTTTGCTCGCGGTGGCCACCGGGTTGACAAACAGGGAGGAATTCCCTGTGGCGGTGGCCCACGAGGGGCACACAGGCCGCGCAGCCGTTGCAGACAAGGGAGGACGCCGATGGGACGTGTTTTCACGCCGGATAGAAATAGTAGCGCGAAACCGACCGGAGAGATTTATCGGGCCGTAATGGTCCCGAGCCCGCTGCCGAGGAAAAAGAGACGGCCGCGGGGGCTCGAGACTTTGTCAACGACTTTGTCAATGTTATGTCAACAGGGGCACGCTGCCAACAGCTGGCGCGTCGGCGTTAACGACGACTTGTTTATAGGCGCGATGGTTCTACATGGCAGAAAACGAGCGTTCGGGGAACGTTCGTTCCGTGGACAATCTGTTTATCGGCCTGTGACCGTCTCGAGGATGAAAGAAGCTTGTTCGGGCGTAATGGATCGGTCGTGGCGGGAAAAAGGATCGTTTACTCGAGCAACGGGGTAAATTTGGATCCCCCAGCTTGCCTTGGACTTGTTGCTGATTTCTTATTGTCCCTTGTGCTGCTTAGAGTCGTGGGTGTCTCGCTATACGTTGCCTTTAAGTAAGAATCTCAAATATGGCGATGTTGACTATTTCTAACGTTCATGTCCCCCTTAAAAGGTAAAAGGAGGCTGGGCACTGGTGGGCTACTCAGCTACACTCAGCTGATCCATCGCGATACGGTTGTTTAAAAGCACGTCGGCGGATTAATCACGGTTCGCCGTTCTCTAATAATTTTACGGTGTAATGCAATTTGGTTCCACGGACGAACGGTAAGCAAGCAGCAAGGCGGAGGGAAGTCTGAGACACGATCAGCTTATTCCACTCTGCTGGACGGCCAAGTAACACTGATGTGATTAAGCCCCTTCGCAAATTATGCCATTACACATTAGATAAACGTCTGTTTGACTTCGCCCTCTTGGCACTGTTCCGCCGACGATGTACTTAATACCGATTTAAACACGCGCACGTGAACCTCCGCGAGCTCGCGACACGTTCTCTTGAACTCGGCGAGTTCCTGTTTGCACAGGCTCCGCATCGCGTGGCGTCTCTCCGCGATTTTGTTATCCTCTTAATCATCGTGTGTATCGTTCGTCGAAGGAGACGGCTCCCTTGAAATTATTTATCCACGTTCTGCGACGCAAGCTGTGCCTACGATGTCAAGAAACTCGGGAGCTCGCGTGGAAGAATCACGGGTGATTCGATTTTTTCTATAAGAATGATGTGAAGTCTCAGATGATTGAAAGAAAGTCCAAGGGCTTTCTAGAGAATCCCGCTCTCGTTCCTGCGGGATATAATAAGCACCGGAGGTTCTGACAGCTCGGAGAACACACGCGGAACGATAATTACTCTAGCTTTTTTTGGGGACGTTATGCCGAGGGAGTTTAATCAAAGTCGGGACGCTCGATCATCGCGAATTCGATTACGATCGAACGTTCGTCACGGGTACAATTAATTCTCGTAAGTTGCCGGCTGCGTGGAGGTCAGAGGAGAAGTTATTGCGTTCTCCTACGCGTTAACGAGGAAACGATTTCGACGAATGCCTTCCCTCGTTGACGATGGTTTCGACGTTGAAGCGAGGTGAAAGTTTGGAAACGAAGAAATTACAGGGAATGGATACTCTACATCCTCATAGACACTTTTAAATTGCAAAATCTCACGAAAAATGGAACTCCCAAACTTTCGTATGTCTCTTATTTGTGGAACCGTTGTAACCCCGGTTCAATTACGAGTGGAGAGAGCCTCGAGGCCTTTCGACAGCGACACCACGTCCCTCCATAAATCGTTTTCCACCCCTCTGGACGAATCATGGGAAACGACACCGGCTGGGTGTCACTAGCGAGGGAAAAGCCTGTTGTTTCCGTGCTTCTCTCGAATTAGTCGAGTCTACTTCGCGTGGTTTCATCGCTGGCGCGTGTTCACGAGGAATTGCAGGAGCAGGAAGCGATCCTCCTACCGCCCAATTTACGGCTCTTTTTGCGTCTTTGAGGCTGATCGTTACCCTCGAATATAGTTGTCAGCTGAATAACGAGAAGCTCAGATGTCCGATAAATTAGACAGGACGTGAATTGGCGAATTCAAAACTATTTGGCGTGGAGCTCGACAGTTCGTTTGGCCGAAAATTATTTAGGTAGATATATTGTCCACGAGATCTTCTTGAGGCACATCTTTTTCTTTCCTGCATCTGCTTTTTAGAGTGGCAACGACAAAGTGAAAGCAACGCGGCGGACGGTCAGACGTGCCAGAGGCAGAGGACTGACGTGGACGGATGGGGGTGGGCCTCGCGTCGGGTATCGGTGGTTAAATCCACGGATCGACGTGTCAACGCGTTCGACGATTCTCCCCGCGGAGGTTGCGCGGCGTGGTCTGCGGTTGACGTCGATTAATCACGCGGTGGCTAGCGTGCCCGTATCGGTGTGCGTGGCTGTGGGCAACGACGTGCCGGTGACTTGCAACTACGCCCGCCGCCTATCATATTAACGGGTAATTGAAAGATATCCGGCCGGAAAGCGGCACCGTGATTTTTTGTGATGTCACTACGCTGCGCGGAATGATCGCGGGGTGACTTGCACCCCGAGCTGCGACGCCCCGAGCTCCCCGAGATCGCGCGATCCACTCGGCTTCGAAGGACTCGTTCGCGATATCCACTGCTACAGGAATCAAGGTTTCAGAGATTACAGAGAAGACAGTTTTCCAACGAAATCCAACCAGATGTCACACGGGCAATTAGCTCCGCATCGCATTGGTAAGTGTTCAGAGATCCTCTAGTGAGAATTCCCTTACGCGTCGGTCGGTCTCGACGTCGAAGGTTCCGCCGAGGCCTCGAGAGACGGGCGTAAAAGCCCGCGACACCGTAAACAAAGCCGCTGTTCGGCGTTATTAATAATAACCGGGGCGATTTGGGCGCGGGCGCGGGGGTGGAGGCGCTCTCAGCGTTTAAGTTGGCTTCCGCTCTTGACGGGCTGGCGTCGTAGGAAAACATTCTTCGTCGATTTACTTTCGGCAATTCACGCGTAAACGTTGACGTATTTAAGGGAGGCTGTAAAGCATCTATTTCGGTGTGTTGCCGGGAATAATCGGGCTGCCACGGATTATCAGCCGCCGGGGGAAAGTCTTCTTTCATTGCCTCCTCGGTGACCTTCGACGCTGCCGATCAAAAGCATCGTGGCTGATTAACAATCTTTAACAATTAGGCAGAAGCTTGTGAACAAAGGGGAGCAGGTCTGGAATTTACGTGAACGCTTCCCTCGAGCTTTACAATTGCTCCCTCATTTTCACTGCTGCCATTGACAGGCCATTGTCGGTGCTCCTGTAGAAACCCCTGAAACGTAGCCACGAGTGCCGTTTTCGAATTTCGTTGACGACGAAAGGCGCGCGAAGGCCAGCCCCGGGCAGAAGCTTATCTAATCGAGATTACTTGGTCCTCGCGTTACAGGGCTGCTGGGTATATCGGGCCTGCTATCGCCGGCGAAGAGGAGGCCCCTCGTCGTCGCTCGGATTCGCCGGTTGAACGACGCCACGACAAGGAGTTATGATATCGGCGCCGATCGCCGCGCCAAGTGAAAACACGGTGGCGTGAGTAATATACAACCATAGGGCGATCTTTTATGGTGCAGCGACTCCGAAGGGAATGATCCGCGGCCACGTCGGGAGATAGGATCGTTCTAACCCCCGCGAGAACCAGAGGAGAGGGTCAAGGAGGAGCGAACCCGGAGCAGTCAGCGATTCTAGTCGTTAATAAAACCGTTGTCTGCTACCAATGCCAATCCCGCGCCGAGTGCGATGCCTGTCGGACGCCAGCGAGCCTTTATAAACCGTGTGCGCGCTTGAAAATGTATACCACACCGTTTCAAATCGAATTCATTAGCTCCTCTGAATGGGGATTCTGCAACATTGTCTTTTGAATCGTGGAATGGGAATAGTAGGGCAAATAGGTGAGAGGCTTCGAGAAAGAGACGAGGTAGTATCGGTGCGGATTTAAGGGGTTATACCTAGTCAGGCGGTCGAAAAGAGGCGAATGTTTGTGATTTTTTTTTAAAAATTGGATGGATATATTCTTACAAAACCTTTTGCACTTAATAGAGCAACGTTTAAAGAACATTTGGTAAAATATTTAAGTTTATAATAAAGTAACAACCCACACCGAAGCCTTTTTAAAAATTTGGTTTTCCGGTCAGCACTTCCATTCGGAACCAGGTTATCTAGAACCAAAAAACAAAAAATATTTCGTTGGTATATTAATGTATCCTCTGATTAACGGAGGGAATTTCCGGAGTATTAATTTAAAGCCAAATGGTGACTATTTAAAGTTGAAATCCTGATTTTTTCGTGCAAAATTCACGCGAAAAAATCAGGATTTCAACTTTAAATAGCCACCATTTGGTTTTAAATTAATATTTCGGAAATTCCCTCCGTTAATTAGAGGATGCATTAATATACTAACGAAATCTTGTTTGTTTTTTGATTTTAGATAATTTTGTTCCGAATGGCAGTGCTCACCGCAAAACCAAATTTTTAAAAAGACTTTTTGAATGTCGGTGTTACTTTGTTATAAACGTAAATATTTTTCTACGAAAAAATTACCAAATGTCCTTTAAATGTTGCTCTTTTAAGTCCAAGAAGTTTTGTAAAATTATATGCTTCCACTTTTTCAACAAAAATTCACAAACATTCGCCCCTTTTCGGCCGCCTGACTAGGTATAACCCCTTAAGGAAAATGGCCCAGGTCACAAACGTTCCGAGGGGCCCAATTTTTTCGGGAAAATGAAGAGGTAGTTTACCTACAGAATAAAATATAGTGTTTGGATAAAATAATATTTTTTTTGGAAAATGGGGCTGGGCGGCTCACCGCTCATCGGCAGCCAGTTAAATCCGCCACTGGGTAGATTTACACTTTGGGGAATCTGTAAGAAGGGCGAGAGCTTGATTCCTAAGTATGCGCATCGCTTCACACTCCTTTGTCCGTTGCTTCCTGGAATTATCATCTCCTGTTCCACGCAAATCGCCTTAAAAATCGGATCGAACGGTACCCGCGATTCCGTTCGATCTGCAACAGTTGCCGGGCGCAGAAGAAACTTGACTGAATCGCCGCGATCTTGAAAAATGGCGGAACGTAACGATACGTTGATTGCCATGCTGCGATTCTCCTCTCGTTCGCGAGTCCTTCGGAGGAGAATCATCTTCGAGCGATCGTGCGAAACTCGTTATTCCGGAGCCGTTAGTCGCGCGAATAAAGAAACAAAGCATCGGGGACGGGACGCCCTGACGGGCGAATCATCGAACGATAACGTCACTTGTCTTGATTTCCACGTAATCATGGTACCTCGAGGAGGCCTACTTGCCGATCCTCCATCACTTGGATCGCAATTTTCTTCGCGTTAAGCTACAGCGTCCACGTGCATTCGGTCAATCTGCAAGTCCCTGCTCGTTTTCTCGTCAACGGATATTGCAAATCACTCTGAAAATCGTCCTGCGTGGCGTCCTCCCTTCGAGCACCGACAACCGGGAACAATATCTCGCAGCTGCCTATTCGTATACCCCAATTCATCCCGAATGTTTCAAAGGAGCACGTGCGAAATTAGACTACACTCCAATTTAACCGGAGAACCCAAGCAACAGCTGAACCTTCCAGCAAACCTGAACAACTTCCCATGAAATCTCCACGCAGAAATTTTCAAGCAGAACGTTATTGCGTTATTTGGGGCGGGGGTTGAGGGCTGCGGAGCCGAAGAAGACCGATGGTCTGGCGGGGCGGCGTTGCGTGTACCGCGATTAGGACCGCCGCGATTTGAATGATTAGATAGGGCGGAGGATTCGGAGATGGTGGTGCCGCCGGTGAAATAACAGCCTCCGGGCAGAAGCGGGATTCGTGACCGGTAGGCACGCATCTCACTCCGCGGGTCGATAGTTCGCACGGAACAGCGTTCACCATCCTCGATGATGCACGCCGCCGTCCGCCTAACCACACGTGTCCGCTCCAACGACCTAGAGCCGATCCTTCCCCGCCTTATCATCCCCCTAACCCCCCTCCTTCTCTGTTCACCGTGCCTCCTCGATCCACGACAGGTGTGTCGGGCCGGGATTAATGCTCGATCTACTCGCTCTGCCCGATTCAGAGAGCACCCAGGGAGCTCTGAACCCTGGAAATCGACGTATGCAAGGTATTCTTCGCGCATCTGAATAGCATCTGGCCCCAGTGCCGATTGCCAAGTTACTTTTCGGGGTATCAACTATAGTGCATCATTAGAGGAAGATAATTTTCTGTTTCAGAGGCGATAGATTAAGAGGATTGGGATAAGATAGACGTAAGAAGTATCTAGAATTAATTGTAATGTGGAAAAAGACGATGATGTAAACGGAGATTCTAACCCCTACGGGATCGATAAAAGTTTATATATAATTCTTTGTTCCAGAAGTGGGATTCAAGAATTTTGGTTGAGGACGAAGTAACCACGGAATATTGTGGTGATTTTGTCCATGCAATTAACGACTGTTTAATTGAACTTCGAAGCTGCGGCAAGAAGAGAAAGGAGAGACTTGCTTACCAATATTGGACATGAAGGATGGTTGACCCGAACCCGTTTCGCGCAGTAAATCTGTTAAAAGATTTCACAGGGCGTTGGATGTTCCGTTGCACTGGTTATCGCAGCGCGACGCGTTCTTATTCCGCAACGGTTCCGCGATTTTTACCCGGTGGTAAGATCGGAGTTAGGTTTGACTCGACGGCCGAATTTCGCGAGTGACGTTTACCGAATGCGGAGGTGCTACCCTCTGTGGTGGTTTGCAGCGTTAATCCCGTGGAATTGGTCTTTGAGACAAACGGTGGGGCGTGAATTCTAATTAGTGCGTTAATGAGATTTAACGAGATGAGTGCGTTAATGAGATGAGAATATTATTTATTGAGGGAGGGGATGAATGAGTATTAAACTTAACGCAAGTTTCCTCCAAGACAGAGATATCACATTGTATCACAGTATTTATTATTCACTTGGCCATTGAAATACTTTTGAATGCTTTTAATTAAGAGGGAGGTGAAGATTCTGGATCATTCGCGCGTGGATTCGATGGCACAGTGAATCGCAAATTTTTCATCCGCTCTGGCCGAAGGTGGGTGTAATTTTTCAACTCGTAAATTTCCTCGATCTCTTGTTTACTCACCGCTGGAAGAATAAATAAAACGCAAATTAATACCCCGTCCGACTTAAGATACACTTTAACCATTGCACTTACTCGATAATTGCTCCTGTCTAAGCAGATGAACAGTTCTCTCATTGTTCCCCACTTCCTTCTGCTTCTCGTCTAACATCACCTCCGCAGGTTTGGGTCTTCGCACCAAATTGCTCACCGCTGTTGCGTGAACGATTAAACATCTTTCAAATTATCCTCACTCGTTCAAGAAACACCAAAGCAGAACTTACTCTTTCTTGCGTAGGGCCTGGGGTAATTTCCACTGACTCCGTGCACAGGACTAGCAGGAGTTGGTTGAATAGTTTCAACATGTGACGAGAGATCATCCTGAAATTCACTGCGTTTTTTCATCACTGCGTCTTTATTATCCGCTTCAATACCAGGCATGCTTCCAGCTGGAGGCGGTGAGTCGTGGGGATTTGCCAAATGCAATGAATGGCTAGTTGTGCTGTCTTCTTCACCTTCTGCTCGAAACAGTCGATACATTTATTCACTCACATGCTCCCTGCGATATCATTGCCTTGCGTTGCTAATAAAGAAACTAAATCAGTAACGAATACCCCATTACGAACGAATAGACTATTACCCGCTACCCCCGCCAGAAAAGCACAAGTTAATCCGCAAACAATCCATTTGACGATAGTTTGATCCCCGTCTAATTTAGAATCTTATTCCGCGGAATTGCTCTCCGGTAATAAAATTATTTGCAACTCCCATATTATTAATCGGCCGCTCGGCATCGTTTGTTACTCGTGCTGCGCTAATGTAACGCAAATACCGCGTGGCCATGATCGGGACGCTAATTGCAACCGGGTCCCATCAGCGATCATTTACGCGAGGCGTAGGTCGACGCAAGAAATCGCGTAATGATCGGTTACGCGCGCGGACACCGGAACTCGCGTATTAACCGTATTCCGCGTATCACAGTCTTCCTAATTATCGCGATGGCTAACAAGATATCGTTCCATCTATTCACTTTGTATCACATCTTTATTACCCGGGAGATCGTTTCCTACGTGCGCCGCGATCGCGAACAGGACCAAAAGGAAGTCCAACCAGATCTGGGCCTGGGAGCACACTCGTCAGGAAACGAAGATGACTCTTGCGTCGCCACTGATCTGTGTGCTCGTTCAAAGTGTCCTACCCCCGCAAAAAGGTCCCCTACGTGGCTTCCAGACAAGATTCGGTTCAGAGGAGATACGAAAGCGAGTGATAGAATAAAACTCGGAGAGAGGAAACGTCAGTGAACCAGCTTCCGGAGCGAGTGCTCTTTTATTAATTTTTCACTGATATTTTTGGACAATATGGCACAATATTAATGGACCTTTGCACCGACGAGGGACTCTTCTTAGGAGGAAACGCACACTTCTTAGCTGACTGTGGTCGAAGATACTGCGTCTTCATAGGTTGACGGTAATTTAATTATTGGTTAAGCCAATGTTGGGCATTGCTTCACTATGCGGGGGAGGCAGCGTGGCGGCGCGGGCGTCGTGAGACATCTTACGAGTTTGCGGAATCTCCATGTCCAGGGTGGCGTCTGCGTCAGAAGAGGAGGGATTCGAGAGGAAATCAGGCCTGTCGAAGGTGCGGCCTATGGGGATGTCGCGTTGGGCCAGGCGCCACTTCTGGAAGTGTTCTCGGCTGTAGGGGTAGGGATCCCCTTGCACCTTTACATAGTCACCGTCTACTGTAAAATCGTCGGAAGCATGCTCGTTTCCGTCTGCGCTGAACTTGTAAGATTTTCTAGTCGCTTCCGGTCGCGAGTCTTCTCTGACAAGGGTACTCGGTTGAGATTGCGGCTTTCTCTCGTATGACGGTTTCTCTAAAAAGTGGTGCAATGGGAATGGAATCGATCCTCGAGAGTAGGGTAGGGTGGGGCTGAAAATCCGGCGGGTAAAAAGTCCCGAATTTAAAATCTCTATTCCTAAACAATGTTTTGAATTTCGCAGTATACTAAGTAAAAGGCGAGAAGAAACAGAGGTGATCACAGAGTCTCAGAAAGTATAGAGGTACCATTGGGGCAAAAAGTCCCTCAGACTGAAAATATATATTTTTTTATTTGTTTTCATAATAATATGGCCAAACTATAAAGAAATTATGCCAAAGTCTTTAAATAGTGTTTTTGTTTTAGTTGAGCGATTTTTTTTTTAGTTTTCAGTTCAAAGTGAGCCTCTGGACTTATATTTTTATTTTTTTGGTAAAGAAGTCATGCTTTCCTTTCAATATTGTATACCAAAAAGAATTGGTTTAATAAAAATTTGTTGATTTGAATAGAGTTTTTTATTTATTTAGTTTAATATTATACGAAAAGATATTAGGGACTTTCTACCCTATGCAATGGACTTTTTGCCCGGTGCGTGGGGCAAGAAGTCCATTTTGCTTTGACGAACATTTTGTGGTATAACTCAACAGAAAATAACATTATCAACAAACGAATTTCGTGAACGTAAAGAATAATAGTTATAGTTTATACAAAATAACACCAAATTTCTCTAGATTATTGGTACTAAATTTTACATAGGTTTATACGAAAAACGGGACTTTTAGCCCCACCCTACCCTACTGAGAATGATATTTGCCGAAGGATAATGAAATCAGAATATCTTTGCCCCGAAACAACTAGTTACTTAACCCTTCGTGGTGTATCGCAACCCAGTCAATTTTCCAGTTCAAATATCGCGAGTTTTATAATTTTAGAAATTTAAAAATTTCGCGAATTTTAACAAAAATAATCAACCATCATATCGAAATTTACATTTTTTAAAAAATACTAGAGCGTGATTGTATGTGTATTAAAAACGTACAATTATCACTGAAAACTTAAAAGATTCAAAAAATGGTAACTGAAAAATGACGCTGGGTTGCAGTGAACTCCGTGTGACCAATTCGTGAATTATAAGAAGGTGTGACCACGGAGGGTTAAAGTGATCGTTGAACATTTCAGAATACAGGATGATTCTTTCCAAGCGATTGATTAGAATACCCTGAAAGTGCGAAGGCTAAACTGTTTTGGGCGCTTTCCCTATGAAATACTGAATATATATATATATATATATTACCCATCATTGGTTCCGTGATCGCGCCAGGGAAGTAATCGTCCTCGTACGGGCTCGTGTAATTAAGGCTGCCGTGAAAATCGTCGGGTCGAGTGAGTTGGTGCTCTTCGCCATCGAGTTTCCTTTGACTGGACACCGCCATTGGATTTTCACCACTCTCGTGATCCTCCTGGTGCGACCGGTTCAGCGAAATCTCGATCTCCTTTTCAGCTATGGCGTTCAAGCCATCAGCAAAATCGTCGTCCCCGGCCTGATTCGCCTGCTGCCGACTTGCCAGTTGCTGCTGGTGGGACTCAGTACCTTCGACACTAGTTATTCGGTCGTCAGGGCTATGCGTTGACTCTGACTGACTACTTATCTTCCCCTCTCCCGCAGGAAACTGGTCCTTCATCCTTGCCCAGCGAATTACGGAGCTGGTGGAAAATTCCGAACGATCGCCACTCAGGTTCTTCCCCATGATTGCTGAAATCAACATCGAGCTGCGAAAGCTCGAGGTTCCTCTGGATCTATCGACACCACCCAGAACGTAAAAAGCCCCGGTGTGCAGCTTCTTGCTGTCTATCTTCTGAGAGTCGCTGGGGCCTCCAGATCGTCTCAAGTCCACCGGTTTGGTGCTCGATTTGTAGTCCTTGGACAGCTCCGCTTCGTCCTCTTCGTCCCTGAAAGAGTCTTCCATGGACCGCACTGACTGCACATCCAGCTTTGGCTCCGGTGGTTCAGGTCGTATCGAGAGCATGTCCAGCCGCGTTTCAGGGTCCTCTTGCAGAAACTCTTCCTTCGGGGGGCTTGACGGTACCTTGGACTTGAGGACCAGGTCCTTCCAGGCGGAGACCTCAGCGTCGAAGGTCATTTCCGTCGGCACGTTGTACTCATCGTCAGTGGTCCCTTCCACCAGGCTAGGGGGGGTTTTCAGTATCCTCTTCAGGGACTCTAAGCTCCCTATCTCATCTGATGGCTTGACCAGCTTCGAGCAACATTCTTCCATCTTACCGATCTCGCTTCTCGAGTCTGTTTTATTGCCGGAATCCTTCGCGCCGCTCATCGTCAGCTGAGCATCCCTCATCTCCTGGAATCCATCGCTGTCCGAAGGAGCTTGGAAGCTGGAATAATTCGCGTCGGTGACCATCGTCGGGCGTTGCTGGTGCTGCAGACCGTTGTTCCAAGTCTGCTTCGCCTCGCGCTCATGGTCCTCGGAAAGCCTTATAGCCCACAGATGACGGAAGTTTACGTCCAAGCTATCGTGCAGCTTGGTCTCCGAGTCTGAGCACGCGTCCTTTGTATAAACATTCGAGGGATTCGTGTGTATCACGGGCTTCTTCTTCTTCCTTTCCTTCTTATCTTCCTTTTTCTCCCGCTTCTCTGGCATGTTCGGTTCCCTGATGGGTGTCTTCGTGTTCCTGGGCTTGCAGCTCATGATCGTTCGAACGGAGGTGTCTATTATCTCTGGCACGGCCAGAAATTTCTGACAGGCAGCGAGCGACGCCGGGTCGGCGCTGTAGACGTCCGCATCTCTGGCTTCGCAAGTGGAATCGGAGGAGCTCTTCCGTCGTCCGATTCTGAAATGGTGATTCGCAACATCGTCGAGGAACTTGGTCGTGCCGCCGAGATCCAACGACGAGGACGCGCAACTTTGCATGCTATGAGGGAACTTTCTAACGACGCTCCTGGCAGCCACATCCTCGAGTGTGAAATTAATCAACGACGCCTGATTATCGTTGGGATAATCGAGCACTGTCACGGTAGCCTCGCGATCGATCGCGTTTCGATCTTCGTGGACCCTAGCGTCTACAAAGCGTTACATTAGCGCTGCTTCTGTCCGATCGCCGGTGACACTGCGGCCCTGATGCCAGCAGGAGTCTCTTATTCGGAAATTAATCTTAACGGAAATTTGAGTTCTTACCCGCTTTGAAGATGTCCTTCAGCCAGGAAAATACGCCATCGGCCTTCTTCCTATCCTTGTCGTCCGCATACCTAACCGATGCTGGAAAAATCAGCGTTCTGTTCTGTATTATCGGAGGAGAACGCTTCCCAAACCCGAAATGATCAGTATTCGTTAGAGGACCGTGTTCAGGGGTGGATTTGTATGCAGGCTGCAGCCTAGGGCGGCAAATTTTAGGGAAGCGATAAATTTTGGGCTGAGACACATTTTGGGGAATGACAAATTTAGGGGAGATGCACAATTTGGGAAGTGGTACGTTTTACGAAGCGAGAAATTTTGTTTGAGCGAAAGAAACTGGAAAATGTTTAAACGCGCAGGTTTGAAACAACTTTAAAAACAATTCCTTTTTTTTTTTCATGTAGCAAGTTAGCAGTTAGCAACAATTCATATGTGAGTTGTCATATTAAATTAATTTGATAATTATCCCAACTCTTCTAAATGAAAATATTTTATGATATTTCACGGTAAAGACGGCAGACGGTTGTTAGCCTAGGCTCGCCAAATCTCCAAATCCGCCCCTGACCGTGTCTTGCGTCAAACAGATCGAACAAATGTCAAAATTTGGGCGACGAGCACTGGGAGGTTATTCTGTACGCCGAGAATATTCGTGGAACTTCTCTGGTTCCATTTTTAAAGCTATATGTGGCATTATAAATGATTAAGATTTGATTTGGTAGGTGAAGCGCAGGCTCACCTGCGGTCAGATTCCTTCGGAAATAGGGGTTGAGGATGCCCCGTAGGAATTCAATCGAACCCACGTGCCCTCGCAGCATGTTGCTTCTAGAACACGAAGAAATTCTACGCGATCGTGAACACTGGCCGAATTTTGACGACAAGCCGGATGTTGTCGGCGACGTTTCCAGAAATTCCTGTCACGATTGACACCCTCACAGTTTTCTTGATAGGTTCGACAGACTGTCCGTTTTTTTCCATCTCGTTCCTCTGCTTTTTTCAGTCGCCAAGTCGCTCGATTTCGCTGCTAGAATCGAGTACGAACGACGTTGCCTCGATTTATATTATATTGTAAGTCCGGGAGAGATCGACCACTTTTAGGAAAATAAATTGTAGCATCATTGTTTTTCACATTTTTGTCGGTTTGTTCACATTAAAGCAAAGCCCAAGCAATTTAGGGTACATATAAATTATAGTGTGCGATAATTTCAAATATTTATTTTCATTTTCAACCAAAAACATTGGCACTGCAACTGGTCGGTCTCACCCGCAGGTCGGGGTTAGGCCGTCCACCCACTACGGCTGAGACCGACCTTGAAAAATAACAAAAAGTGTAGCTTATAAAAAGTATAATACACGAGTAAATTAATTGATATTTTATAAATCACAAAAATTCTCGTATTTGGAGCATCTATCACGAAACCAACGGCTGCAGCGCATACATTTAATCCAATCGTCGCTTTCCGAGGTTTCAAAATAGTTTTCTCCGCATCCCACGCATTCATTTTCGTCCCACTCTTTCAACGACATATCACTATCTGGTAGAATGGAATTTTCGCACGCTGAATCTGAATATGGGTTTATAATGAAAAAGACACATCTAAGTAGGTAGTGTTTAGAAAACGTTTCGATGTCAATTACAAGATAGTTTACAATTATTGTTAGATTACAATTATTTTTTGAGATAGTTGCACTTTTTCAGATACAACGGACACACTATATTTGTCTAATGTGGTCGTACTGTCCCGCATTAATGTGGCCGGACTATCCCCTAATCAAGGGAGTGATCGACCACCTTGTCAAAATAAATTAAAAAGGAATACATACGTATTGTTGGGGTGACACTGTAGTTTTATGCATATTATATCCGCCAATATCGGAATAGTATAAATAAATTTACCTGTCTTTCAAATATCACCAGCACTGTAACTTGGTCTAAAAACTTTTAGACTCGCATAAAGTCTTAAGTGTTTCTTATAATTTAAATATGGATTTTTGACAATGGTCAATGCATGATCAACAACAAGCGCATTCATTTCTTTTGTGTGAATGGCACACAGTGCCCTATCTTGCGTCAGTCTTAAAATATCAACACTGGCCGGACTCTCCCGGTGGTCTAACTATACCGGACTTACCCTATATGTTCCTATCCCAGTTGAAATTTTAATTTTGAACATCATTGGTTTCCTAGCTGCATGTGACCACTTTCAAATTGGAAGTAATTTGATTTCCTTTCAAATCACATCTGAATAAATCATATACCAGGTTCACCAGAGGAGTAGTAACAGCGAAATCTTAACGAAGTAGACGTGAACGTAACTTTCGCATCGAGAAGCTGGCACCGGGACATAATTATTCCCCGCAAATCAACCGAGGCGAGTTCCATCGACTCATCGGGGCTACGGCTCGGACTTCGGTTAATCATTGCCGAAACTTTTCTCCCCATGAGACTACGGACCCTCTCGCGCGCTTAATGCCATAATGGACACTTCTCTTTCTCTTTGGGATCGCCTCCCTATTGATCCGAAACCACTAAACTCGCGTGCAACGTGTCAGTCCAGTTGCCCACAGATTGTCTCGCCTCTTCATCCCTCGAAGAAACATTCGTGCGCAGAGAAACTGCCTTTCGCGACAGAAAGTGTCTTTAACACTTGCAGATAGAATAAGTAAAGGCAACTGACTCGGCTATGTGGCTCCGTGGAACGTGTATACATTGGGCAGAAGGGGATTCCACGCCAAATGAATCGACGTTTCTGTGGCGGTTGTTCCGGCCGAAATAAATGTCTTACGTGTTATCAGATCTCCCGAAGGAGGGCCGTTCGTGATGTCGCATGCGAATGGCCATGGCGATTCGGTCCACGTACCGCTGCTAACCGTTAATAAAAGCTTAAAGGACATTATCGTGAGCATTCGTCGGGACATTAAAAAGCACACGTGCCTTTAACGGTGGCCCCTCGATGCAATTTTAAACAGCTATTTCCGGCCGCTGCCACCTATCGTTCTCGGTGACACATGTCCCCGATGCTGTTACACGGATCCAGGGGATCCGCCCGGCTGAATACCAATCGCAGGGGGATCGTACAGAAGGGTGAAGCGAAAGGTCTGCTCGGGGGATGTGTCCTCCTTGCAATCAAAACAAACATTCGCTTCCCGTTTCATATCAATCGGGGGATTATTTTCCTCTTAGTTCTACGAACATTGTTGCTTGCCTTCGTTAATGAAACATAAAAAGGAAACGAATTCGAAGAGTACCATTACACTTTTCAGAGCAATAAAACAATAACATTATCCCAAAACAAATTTCCCTCGAAATTGTTATAAACTACACCGACGCAGTGATCCTAGAGGAAGCAAGCCACGACATCTCGCAGCGTCCCCGTTGGGTTTGAAGGATCGCGACGGCAAGCGTTCACGACGAGCCATCATTCCCGCGTGGAAATAGCGGTTATTTTTTCACGGTCCAACGGTGAGACGTACGGCGGATCGAGAGAGGGAGGGACATTAGCCATAAATTCGTGTGTCCCCGGTGGCAAATAGCGGAGGAGCCGCCATGCCAATTGTATAAATTGGCTATGACAAACTTATCGTCCCGGCGGCACGCGTGCCCGTGGCGCACGTACACGCCTCAATACATACGATATAATACTTTTACACGGGATGGAATGTGGTGCAGGTGCGTCACGGCCGTGGTTCCCTCGTGGTCGTTTGAGACATCGTTCCCCGGAGGTCCTCGCCGGAACGTGACGTTCCACCTTTGGCTGCTCACGTACGGGAGCCACGCAGCCTCCTTTTGTCCCGCGATTCATCCTCAGCCACCTCGACCTCCTCGTCCCTCCTAAATCGTCCATTTCGTTTTAATGAATTGCTCGTGAAAGAGGTCCGAGAGACTAGCCGAATGGATACGCCCTCGTTGGTTAACCAGAGGCAGCCGATCTGCTTAAGAAGAATTAGAGAGGCTGTCGCCAATCCGCAGATCGAAATCAGGACGATTAATTCCGGGTCTGTCGTCGACAATCGTTTAAGTTGGAAAACGATTTACACCGTGGCCGGTCTACCCACGCCACGGGGTTGAAACGTGCCGGGGAGTGGGGGGTGGGGGGGGGGGGATGAAGGGTGAGTTTACATTCAGCGGGGGTAGCGCGTGGGGGTGAAACCGCTCGTTTATCAGTAACCGACTCTAGTGAAAGCGACACCGAGCCTCTACGCCGCACGAATAACAATCCCCCTGCCCCCTGCGACCCCGATGCGAAAAGTATTGGCCCGCGCCACCCTCCGCGCTCTCCTTCGAGCCTTGGACGTTATTTACGCGGCCTGCCACCTTTTTTTTTTTATTTTCAATTCACTTAGACCCAAACGAGAAATTTCCTGGGTTTAAAGCCCCCCTTGTCGGTCCTCGGCTCCCCCGAAACCACCCCCCGGGAGCCGGCAACCGTGAACTCGAGGTGTCGCTTCTGATTTCTGCTGATGTGCGCTGTTGCGGTTAATGATCACTGCTCGAAACGAGTTGGCGGTGCCACAGCCTTCCACTTTTTAACGCTTATTAACTTGTAATTTTTAGCTAATCAAATTTAACGCAAGAGGAACGATATAGGCTAACAGGGGGAGATCCCCAACCCCGGAAATTCAAAAAAATTATGATACTTTGGGGATATGTACAGCATGTATGGGTATGTAGTACGCAAATTATTTTTCCTGCCCAAATTCACTCTAAGGGAGTGAAATTGACCCCTGAAAATCCGGATATTTTCCGATTTCTGTTATAACTCGCGAACAGGAAGAGATAGAAAAGAAGTTTGCAGACAAAAGTTGCTTCTTTTAATTAGGACACTCCTTTGGTGGCTCGCAGTCCTTGAGTTATAACACAAAATCTGAAATTATCCAAGTTTTCAGGGATCAATTTCACTCCCTTAGAGTGAATTTGGGCAGCAAAAAGAATTGCGTAATAAAGTTTCATAACTTGCGGAGTGGGGGATCATTCCTTGTAAGTACCTACCTAGTGAAATGTTCAACACGCCAAATCAGTCGGAGCACGCTGAGACCTGGTTTCCGTCGAAAGAAGAGAATAATAGGCAGGGAAGGGGATGGGAAGAGGGACGCGAAACACGGATTCAGGGGTGGATCAATCGCACCTCCCGTCCCGGGATAGCCTCTTCTTTATAAATGAGAGAACGAAGGGGGTGGACGTGGCCGGGGATGGGACGAGTTTCGAAGCTGCAGTTTAGATATTCACCGGTTGATTACCGTCCCGATGGGGTGGGCCCACGGAAAAGGGGAATCCCCCGGAGGACGCTAACTCGACAACTGACAAATTAGCCCGCCGCCACGACGACACTTGCAAAATGGGTCGACAAGAAGGTGGCCTGCTTCGGTTCGAATTTGACGCCGTGGGTGAGATTCGAAGCGCGTCCCGCTCCAAGTCAATCTAGCTGCTCGACAACCTGAACGATCCACCCTCCACTAGATATCGGTCACCCTCGATTAATCGCACTCACTCGCGTCCAGAGCTTCTTTAATAAATACGCGTCTATCGCACCATCCGCTTGTCCTACCACGTTCGTCTTCATCTACCTCCTTCAGCTTCCCACATAGGTGCATCCCTCCTCCACCCTCTCAAATTCAATCTTCTAAACAACCCAGAATACCCACCAGTCGAAGCCCAACCGTTTCGAGCCGTAAGAAGAATGCCACGCAGAGTTCCTTGGAAAAGAGCGAGCCACAAAGGATGGGAGGGTGGCGTCGCGAGACGGATCCGGAAAAAAAGTATCCCAGCGGAAGAAAGGCGCAAGACGAGTAGCGGAAAAGTGGCAGCTAATGTTCCACGGCATGGCAGGTGGATTCCCTCGGTTGTCACGAGACTCCCTCCCTCTCCTTCTTCTCTGTGGTGGCGGATCTCGGGGCTTTGTAGTCATCCATTTCCAGGCTCACCCCCGTGCATTATTTAAATAAACAAGAGCGAGGGGCGGGGCAGATTGGCTCGGCGTCTCTCTCATCTTCTTCTACGGAACAGTCTCAGTGACGAACAATTATCCCCTCCAGAACGGCGGCGGGGAGAGTAACCAGCTCGCCTTGTCGAAGTGACAGGCCAAGGGGGTGCCGAGGCTGTGCCCGCGCCTCTTCTAATGAATTTTAAATTGCCTCGCATTCATAATGCAGCCCCGTTGACAGTCGGGATGAACCGGAGATGACAAAGTAAAACGGCCGACTTAATATTTCCGTGCGCGGCCGAGAAGCGACGGCGTCGCCTCGTCGGGGTGCGAGAATTACCGGGGTCCCGCCGCTGGATGCGAGGATGAAGCGATATTCTGCCGATAGAACGTCGCGAAAATCTCTAGGGAGGATTATAGGACCGCTAGTTATCGTTACTGCATCGCGTGCTTAGCACTGAGCTGACTAACAGTTTGCTTCGTTTAGCCGCGACTCGAAATATAAATCTATAAATTTCTTTGCGAATGAGTCACTCGAGCTACTCGAGCGAGTCGTTGATGCCTGGAGGCTGCAAGAAGTGCTTGGAGTGCTCGACATCCAAGAAAGACGTCATGTGTGCTTCGTCTATATTTTTATACGCTGCTCGAACGTTTCTTCTCGCGTCGTTACGTTCGTAAGAATTTAATCAGCATTTAATAATCAGTCTTCCACAGGATTGACTCAGCTTCTTTTTCTGCCATCGAGGAATATTGTGAGTATATTGCGAACATTTGGCAGTAATATCGCCGCCCGTCTCCGCGATAAAACGGGGCTTCGTGGTCTTGCGCGACGAAGGGCTGTTTTCACGCGTATAATTTCCTTGGCCGATTTCGATCGCGAAAGGGCCAATTATCCCAGATACGCTGGCCGCTGTGGTTTCGTGCCGATCGTAGATTAAACCGTATCATCGACAACGTAACAGTCATTTAATGGTGGACAGTGGCGGTCGTTTCGCGCGATTTACATGCGTGTAAATTATTATAGCCGTCGCCGGATCCGATCTCACCGATCGTTTAATACATTGTGTCCGAAGCTCTCCTCCATTCGCCACGGAATATCGACTAACCGCAGATTAATTTTTTGCGACACCGTCGAAATTTGTATTTTAAAGGCAGTCGGGCGAAATTTCTCCCTCGCCCCTTCAAATTACTCATATTTGCAGACTAACGTTGCATCGTATAATCATCGAGGAGAAGCTTACGCGCTGGGACGCACGTGAAAGTAGATTAAGACGAGCGTGGCCAGACAACCGTTCCAAGTAGATTAAGGATATGTACTACTAGGCAGTCGTTTTTGTCGAAAATGAAGCATATCTTTTTCATTTAATTACAAAGTAGGTAATAAATTGGTGCTGTAACTGGTTCTTTGACGCAAAGTTTATTAACATCATAAGCTTGAAAAAGATATGAATCATTAAAGTGTCTTTTTAAAGAAGTTTCTTTTGTTTTGCAGTGATAATTAAAAAACGGAGGTTCCAATCGATTCAAATCAAATTCAAGGATGCTCACAAAATGTGTAGTTTTGGCCTGAACCTAAATTGAAGTTAATAAAAACTCTTATACTTTTTTGAAAAATCGCCACCTCGTAGCTGCCATTTTCATAATTTTGTTTCATTTACAGATTCAGTGCAGAACCAAAGGCATTCTGAAGTAGAATTTCGTTTCGTTAAAATCGCTTCAAAAGAAAAGAAACTTTTTTAAAAAACCTCTTTAATGATCCATCTGTAGCTTCATCTATAATGCTCCATGTTTGACTAAACAAACATGTTTTCTTTTAAACTTATGATGTTAATAAACCTTGTATCGAAAAACAACTCTCAGCATCAATTTAGTTCTTTGTAATTAATTGAAAAAGAAATGCTTCATTTTCGACAAAAACAACTGTCCATTTTAAGACGGTCAGTGGAACAGCTACTGAAATTCACCGGGCGTATAAATTAGCATTTCGTCGATTTTACTACCAGAAAGGATGAACGACTCGTATAAAAAACTGTCGATGCCCCCGTTCTGGATTACAATCGCGATAAACATATTCGAGAAGCGTTCTACAGCTATCGAGAACTGAGCCCTGAAAGATCTCATGCCAGATACATATATTTCTTCTTAATTAACCGGTAATAATGTATCGTTGAAGTTGTTCTATTGTTCTATTACCATCGTGTTCCACATATCAATATCTCACTTCTTTCTTCCCCCAAACTTGGCACTTCTCACAAAGTTACACATCAATTTATTCACATACAGATCTCTCCCTCTCTTCCCCCCCCCCTCTCTCTCTCTCTCGACTCTATTTATTTATTGCGAGCACATCGCACGGAAGGCACAGCAATCCTTCCATCGCTTTCCCCTCGCGTAATCCTTGCGTTACACCACCGTATCAAGCCCAGCTTCGCGCCTAAAACGATTAACTGTTACTTAATCTTGGCATGAGTTGACTACCGCTCGTCAAAACTACCGTTTATCCGCCTTCCCTCTCCCCTCCTGCCCGCCCCTTGTTTCTCGAGAAGTTGGCTAACCGTCAGTTCAGCGTATCCATCCATACAACGTTCGTCGAAACGTTGTAAACGGCATCGCGAGCTGAGATGTATGGTAATTGTACGTGGCTAACTTACAGACTGGGAATGGCCCCGGGGCGCGAAGTATCATCAGGCTGGTATCACTGACTCAACATCCGGCCGCAGACACCGAACTCCCGAACGAAAACCACCCGCCTCCAACCATCATCCCCCTTCGCAGCCTGCAACCAACACCAGAGACAGAGCTCGAAGTAGGTAGTTCGATCGTCTGGCTTCCAGAGACTTTGGGCGATACGTATGCCCCACGGGGCGAATATTCGAAGCGTAGCGGAATCCCGGGGATTAAACGCAGCGGGGGCGAAAAATTTCTCGCGATCAGTAAATGAAGGGTAAGGGTGTAGAAAACAGGGAATGTCACAGAGTTAAGTGTTTTGCGCAGAGTTGACATTACCTGTTTTTACCCAGTATACCAAAGCTTCAGCATTATCTTACGGGGCGTTTGAACATTATAACCCTTTGTGGTTCGACAGTTCTGTATTCGAATTGCCACCAACAAAATATGCTATAAATCGCAAAATCACGACAAACGGCCTTTCCCCGTTTTTTCCCTTACCCTTCAAATGAACTTGTTACGCTAAGCCTACGGCTGCACGTGGACGCGGTGAAAGACAGCTGTGGGGAGTTTAGTTATTCTAATCAGTTAGGGATCACGTGTGCTCCTCGAAGGCTCGTAAGTTTATAAAGATTCAGGCAGGCATTCTAGACGCGAACAGGTACCGCACCACTCGACAGCCGTGGCAGCCGATCGAGTTATCGGTGTCTGCGTTTGACGGGGAAGAAACGACGACGGCAAAGGACTATCCGCTCGGGCCTGTGGTCCTTTGATCGGCCAGGGCTAAAGGGATCCGAGAGTCGCGATCGAGATCAAAGAAATGCAGCAGATAGCGGGGTTTTTCGCGGCGGGTTCGAGTGGCGTGTTTATCGGCACGTCGAGGACGTTGGCCAGATGCCGTGGCCCGACGTCTATTTTCGTGTAACGGCGGCTCTCCTCCCTCTATCCTCTCTCCTCGCTACCTGTCCCTCGTGTTTTCCCGCGTCCACCAGACCGCAGGCACCGACGCACGGTCTGATCGCGAACAATAAACACGGCTCGGCCCGGATTCCGTGGAATTCCGCCCCGGCCGCAAGCAATTCGTCCGTGCCAGGGTCGTACTCGCGGGACTGCATGCGCAACGAGTGCAACACGGCTCCCAAGACGGCAGTTCGCCCGGCCGGGGCAGCATCTTCGCGAATTGTTCGCGGTTTATGCGCGTCAAGCAGCGCGGGCCAATTCGATGCAGCTACCCGTACAGCCAGCAATTTACGGTACGCCGTAACGCTCCACCCTACAGTTCGCCGGGGTATTTTTGGGGAGAATGCGGTTCCGGAATGGCTGACCGACCTCCCCGGCGATAATTACTTGGACGTGTTTCCGGAACGCCGATTCCTTCCACCGAGCTCTCGCGCTCTCGCTGCTCCCAGCGTTCCCGACGGATGGACAGGTCCTGGTGCACGAAATTTCCATGAATTAATTCCAGTAGATTAAAACAGCACATCCGTTTCGTCAATCGGCAATGTCCTTGCGAAAAGAATCCTTGAAGTCAAGTCGTCGCGCGAAAATCGGTCACGTCAGACGCGTTAAAGCTGTTTAAACAGTAGGTAGAGGGCGATTCCCAACTCGGACTTAATTGCTCTACAAACGAGCTTGCTATACTTCCATTGCCTCGCGAAATCGATAATACGCGTGCAAGTGGGTCACCCATTCGGCTGGACGAGCGTCGCAGAGCCTCTCACCCCGACCATAGAGAAGAATGATGGAACAGAAGGAAAGAAGGGGGATGAAAAATGTGTGTCGCTAATCTCCAAGCAAATTAAGGAGGAAAATAAAGAAATCTTTTTTGAAGGGCTTAAGGGGCGACAGGATGCAGGCGAACCCTTTCCGTAGGAGCTTATAAATGTCAGTGAGGCCGGTGAATCTGTCACCCTGACAAGCTGCGGCTTTTTTCCACGGCTAAAGTGCCAGCGGGGAGCTTCTGCTCGGGTCGTGGGGGGGGAGGGGGGGGTGAGATTTAAAACAATTACAAGGAGTCGGGGCAGAAGAGGGGAGCTAATCTTGAGGGCGGTTTAATTAAAAGTGGTGCCAACTGACGGGTGGCCATCGATCAACTGCCGCCGCGTCGCCCGACTGACGTTTACAATGGCATTCCGTATTATTCTATGACAGTCCCGGCGCGGCTTCACGGAAACGAGTTCTACTTTCGCTCGTAATAACTTCTAGTCACGGACCGGCTGCCGCGAATCGAATTTATCGCGGTAATTCTCGGCGGCGCTAAAGACTCGTCCCTCCTTGAAAACCAACCGTCGCACCTCTCCTCTTTCTTATTCCTTCGGGCACGTTCCTTCGTTCACAAACTCTTAAGTCTTCCTACGCAGCGCCCTCAGTTTCTAGTTGTGATAGGTACCTTGACACGCTATCAGTAGCGCGGAGTTTCGGTGACAGAGCGGAAGGACACCGAACGGGCGGAGGGAGGAGGCAAGGAGACGGCAACGGCGCCTTGGAATGCTAAATATGCCCAACGAAAGGACCCAGCGAGGACTACGGCTGGAGAGATTCCGCCTGGCATTTCGGAGTCGATCGGCATGTGTCGGGAATGTCCACCGTCTGACGTCCTAACGCCCTGTCACCCTGTCGACCTTTGCGTGCCGAACAACCCCCTCGAGACATTCCTCGGCTCTTCTTGGAACGTCCGAGCGTCTTGGAACATTAATTGTGGAAAAAGGCCACTCGTTAAGCTTCGATTCCCCGGTATCGAGCTGTTGAATGGGCTCTGAGTGCGTGGGTGGAAAGGGCGACGTCGGGAGGGCGTTGTCTCCCCTCCAAAGTGTTGCAATTCCACGCTATCACCGGTAAAAGGGAATTATTACTTTCGATTTCGGGTTCCTTACAAAATTCCAACACTGCTGAGGCTGATAACAGAAACACCCTTCGAGCAGCCTAGACAAGAGGGTGAATCAGAGTGCAAATCTCGCTGAAAACACAGAGCAAACCGCCCCCCGGGTCTGCAGGGTGGGCGAAACGGAGGAAATGCAGGCAGATGGGACGCAAAGGTCGACAGAGCGACCGAGGGGGTTGCTCGGGGAGGGAAAAGATCGTGGGACTTTGCGTGCGGCCCGGTCATCCCTCGTCTCGTTGGAAGATTTATGCTCGTCGTCCCTAACTAGTCCAGTCGCTTCTTCGCTCACGGACCTAAGGAAGTTGCGGCGGCTTCTGTCCAGGGGCGGGCCACCCTTGAAATATCACCTCCCTGCCCTTAGCTAGCCTTTATCGTGGCTGGACTGGCCTATCCTTGGTCTTCCTTTTTTCTCCTCTCCTCCATCGAGTGCCGTGCAATCTCGTCAGCAGGAGGAATCTCATCGGCGAGCATGCAAACGAGGGAATTTACATAGCGGCCAACAGTTTTATCGCCGACAAGGCCCCCCTTTTTTCCGGGGGACTGTTGCCTCTCGAGATTAGCTTTCGAATTTAGTGGCGGGCTTCGATCCGGGACCAGTTGCTTTTGAGGGTCCATGTTTTTAACGTGATTGCCTGTTACGGGGGATGCGCAACCCTTAACCTCGTGACTTTTCAGCTCTCCTTTTATCGCTGATTTTCAAAGCTCCTTTTTCTTCCAGGAGACTTTCGAACTCGGTCCGGCACTCGGTTAAACTTCGAACAAAAATTAGGGGTGAAGTTATTAAAATAAGGGTTCAATTATCGTACTTGTTAAATTTATTGCTGGGAACTCGAGAAAGTCTTTTGAAAGCCACGCGAGTTAATATCAGGATCGCTGTTTGAAGAAGGAGTCGAATTTGCAATTTGCCAGCAAAAAAAGAGGAGAGAGGGATCCAAAGAAACTTTGCGTGGATTTAGCGGGACGGATTTATGGTCATCCCCGCGAAGGAGATGCAAATCGAAAGACTTTCGAAACTCCATCGCGGAGGCGATAGCTTTTCATTTGACGCAACTTCTCCACCAACTTTTTATCTAACTTCCTCCTTTGCCTAAATAATCGCGGCGCGTCCATCGTATCTCTCGCGCGGGACAAGCCCGCTAGATTTATGACGGGAGAATTTACGAAAAAACACCCACGCGTTAAATAACATTTACGAGGGGAGTGAGAGTCTAATTAGAATACACTGCATATTCGAGTCGCTAAGAGTTCGCCAGTTTACAAAATCCCCGTCATGCGAAAGGTTCAATCTGAATACAGTTAACGTCGATAAGGCGAAGTCAGAAGTATCTGCAAAATTAAGGTAAATGTACCAATACCCGGACGCTTAAGGGGCTTAAGGAATAGCGGCAAAATTTGTCACCTAATTTAATTTGTAAAACCATCATGAAATAAAAAAATGTTTCTGAAATGTGGAAGATAACACAATATTATACTATCGGAAACTGAAAAAAAAAGTTTATGTATTATAATAGACATATTTATTAATGAAAATACGAAAACATGCAGATGTCCCAGTAAGCGGACAACCTAAAAATGCATGTTCCGATATCTGAATTATATCGTCCCAGTAGCCGAACATACATAGGTACAGTAAATAAACTTAAAATTTGCTTGCAAGTTTAACCATCTTAAACTAAATTTAAATCTATTTACTATTATAATAATGTATTATTATAATATATAAATAAGAAATTCGGTCAATATTTTCTTAGGAAATGACAGAAGTGTTTTGACAGAAGCTTAAGAAATTTCTCGAAATCTGCTATGCGTACGAAGTGTGTTACAAAATAATTATTTCTATCTAACGATTTTTAATTTTCTATAATAATGATTTAATTAATATTACTAAACACTTATGCATTATGGTACTATTTTTTGTTTTTAATTACATTAAAAATTGAGCTTGAAAATAAATAAAATTCGCATTACTGTTAAAGTACTGGGACATGGCCGGGCACTGGTACATTTACCGAACATGCCGCACGAACATTGTCGAAGGCATGGTATACCTACAGCATGGCTTCCGTGGAGAACACGAGTGCGGGTTGGAATTAATCGGAAGTTTTATCGCGTCGTTAGAATGTATGTAACCGGTGCGGTGGGTAAAGAATATGGGACTGTGGAAGGTAAGCCTCGGCCTCGGTATCGCCTGTGGGTGCTTTAACCGAATATCTCGTAGAAGCTAGCCCTCGGCGGCCAGTCGTTACGCGCGCCCCTCCGGTTTAACGAACCGCAAATGCGTTGTTTTAACGACGTCATTAATATTTAACCAAATATCTGGCCGGTATCTTGCGTGACCCGAGACGGTGCGGCCACGAGAACGTCACGGCCAGCCATTTGCACACGATTTACCTAATTCTTCGGGGGGCCACGTCGAAAACCGATGCACTTTGGCTCGTCGCGATATTTACGTAAACGAGAGACCGTCCGAGAAGCCGGGGCCTGCATAATGAGGTATTTAGATCATAATGGACGTTGCTCCAGAGACGAATCGTTTTGTATAAAATTCTGCTGAAATATTGCACGACGAAGGTATATTATTGTTGCGGTGATTGATCGTAAGTGTTTCTGTGTATTCTTGGGCTAAGCTTCCGAGGTGCCATCAGCGGCTTGGAATTCCAGCTCTAAACGTGTTAACGGTCAACAGATTTTGCCACCGTCCAAGGAAAACAAACGGAAAGCTATCAGGCCCGGCTTCCGTTTCTCTTGTATACCCGTTCTTTCACCGACGCCTCGCCGCTTCCTCGATCCGAGCCAACGGGTCACCCGAAGACTCGGCGACGGAGAAGAAGAAGCACAACCGAGCTAAATTGCTTCCGCCGGATCGTGCTGGTCGCGGGAATTTTCCCGAGGACCGCGGCACTCTAGCTCCCTTAATTGCGCCTATTTATGCCCCTTTGCTTCCGTTCGGCCGAAAAGTAGTACGTGACGTGTTTGGCAAAGGCGAAGGGAAAGAGAAAAGAGAGCTAATGCCCTGTGCCCTCAATCAACCGGTATATAGTATATATCGAGCCTTCCCATTCTATTCGCCGCGTCCCGCCTCTGTTTCTCCCGAGCGGAGCAGCCCTCCTGCGTCTCAGGAGCGTATTGATCTTTGGGGGCGCTTTGATCTACCAAAGGGTCGGGTCGGGACCCCCTCGACCCTCCACCCTCCACCCTTTTCCGCAGACACGCTCGGTCCCCCAGCGCTCGAGGAGCGCGCACAGAGCCCGACAGCCTCCGACCAGTCGGACCACGCTCTCTCACGTCCGACACCTAAGTTTATCAACGGCACTGAGAGCAGGAACTCCTCTTCTCCAACGGCACCCTGCTCGACCGGCGCCTTTGCACGTCCGACGCGCGACAGAAGTGGCCGCGTAATTAGAAAAATGAGTTAGCGCCGCTCGAAGCGCCCTATTCAGCGGGCCTCGAGCGGAATTTCCGCTGAGATCGCGATCGTAACGGATTGTTATTTTTTAGAAATGGCCTATCGCGACGGCCATTTGTTAGAAAATTAAAAGGACAGCAGACAGCTACCTATTTGTCTTTGCATGGTGGAATTCCAACGAGAATTTCTATAAAGAAAAGGTGTCTTTAGGGGCGCTTCTTCAGCGGACGAGAAGATGAACGCGAGGAAAAGGAGCGGGTCGTTGGTTCCGCAATAATTGGCAACCGCAGAGAGGCAATTGCTCGGGCCCCTGAAAAATGGCGATTCAAAGTAATTTAGCCGGGCTCGCGGGGCCGCCATAGATCACGACGTTTCGCTGTGAGAATATTTAGGGAGTTAATTGCCGATATATTTTATTAGAATTGCGCGAGCTGCTCGGCTGTCTCGTAAATTCCTTTCGCCGGATGTCCCTGCATTTGAACTTTTCCCAGGCTTATCCTCGCCGCTCGGCGAGCCCCTCTGCCAGTCTCGTGTTTCTAATTAAACGCTCCGGCATTCGTCTGCCAAAAACTCGCAACTAAGCGGGAGCGAGGTATGCCGGTGCATTCGTTTCCGCAAAATTTCCGATCCGCTCGGCCCGGGCCGCTGTTCGCCCGGCGCTTTTGGGAATAGAGGGTGGAAGAGAGAGTTGATTGACGCGCGAATAAATCGATGGAGAATGCTCTGCTATCGGGGGGGGGGAAGGGAAGATCGATCGTTCTCGGTGCTACGGATCGATGCCTCCTTAAACGAATTAGGAGGATTTCTTGGCACAGAGAGCTTGTCTTTTTCGCAAGAATCTGTTAGGACGAAAGCTTTTCGCTGGAGGATTGCGGCGTGTAACTCTGACGGTTGCGGTGGAAAAATGCGATGCTATTAATTTCAGGGACGAAGATTTCACGGGTAAACGGATACGTCTCTCGAAGACGGCGGGCAGCTGGGAGAGATTCCGTTCTGAGTTCGTGACTGACATTAGTAACATCTCTTCTCCTTCTTTTGCCCCTGCGCGCTCGTTGTCACTATCGCCTCCAGCGAAATCTACCGAAATCTTTGCCCCCTCGTTACAGATTTTCTTGCTAATTAGATTCTATTATGTATCACCGAATTATGGCATCTCTGGGCATGCTCTCTCTCCAACAGCGCAGGACTGTGTCGGATTTAATGTTTGTATTTAAGAGCAGTCCATATTATTAATGATTTTTACTTTTATTTATTTATTTTCTCATGAACTGTTCAGATCCATTTTATCACAGAAGAAGATTAAAAAGACGCAGTGTAGAGAAACAGCGTTACCACACGACAAAACAAAACAAAGCAAAGGTGACGGAATAAAATATAAAATAATAATAATGACTTAAGGGGTTATTCTGGTAATCACGCCTCAAAATTCAGGTTTTTTTCTCAGTGAATGCAATGAATAACAATGTCAAACTTTTTTTCATTTATTAGGTTACTTATAATGTATACGGAACAATTTTTTAAATACACTTTTAATTGTGTTTTTCAATGCTATTTGGAATTGAAAGTCGCGCCTTCGAAAAATACGGCGGGAGTGATTTCAGCTCACCGACTCATCTGAAACAAAAAAAGCAAACTGATTCTTAATCATTATGAGTACCGCTATCGCAGGTGCCAGAATTAGACACTTAAGTCAAAATTTAACAAAATTGCGCGCATTCAAACTTCAAGTAAAAATGGAAAATTTCGATACTTGAAGTTTAAATGCGCGCAATTTTGTTAAATTTTTACTTACATGGCTAATTCTGGCACCTGCGATAGCGGTACTCATAATGATTAAGAATCAGTTTGGTTTTTTTGTTTCAGATGAGTCTGTGAGTTGAAATCACTCCCGCCGTCTTTTCAAAGGCGCGATTTTTACGACCAGATAACATTGAAAAAACATAATTAAAAGTGTATTTAAACAATGATTCCGTATACATTATAAGTAGCTTAATAAATGAAAAAAAAAATTGACATTGTTATTCATTGCATTCACTGAGAAAAAAAACCCTGAATTTTCCGCCGTGATTACCAGAATGACCACTTGAGTCTTATTAACAGTTGATATCGCTCTGTACACGCTGGCTTTAAATGAGTAAAGAGTCCCGGTGCAAATTTGTCAGATTTTAGAATTATTTAAAATGAATGCTCTACCTAGGAACTTCAGGAAATTTTCGCTTTTTCACCGATCACGTCACACCTTTGATTTCGATGAGAATAATTGCATTGGTTGCTTGTGCAACTTAGCCAACAAATTCTGCCACGCTGTATACCATTTTTCAAACACCAGCGTGTCTTTCAAGAACCAGCTCTTTTATTATTATTATTATTATTATTATTTACGGGACAAGCCCAATTTATACAATAAAGAATACAGTAAACATACGTACATGAAGAAAATCAAGACATCTAACCGTAGAAAAGAAGAAACAAAAATAAAATTTTATCATTGCACCTTAGTTAATAACAATTTTGCGCAGATTTCTCTTGAAAATTTGTATCGATCCGCCGAAAAAATCAATGTGGTCTGAATATAAATTGGCAACGTTGACGATCCTGTTTACAGGGTCACGAGCACCAAACTTAGATTTAGTGTTTGAGCAGTAAAAATATGCCCTTCCTCTTAAGGTTCTGGATGGTGCATAGAGGGAGATATCCCGTAAAAGTGAAGGACATTTGATGCAACCATTTACAATTTTAAATAAGAAACAAAGACCAGCAATACGCCTACGCTCCGATAACGTGGATAAGTTCAGCTCTTAACTTTAGTGCGCGACAGCTCTGTCTAAAATCATTTGTGTTCGCGTCCTACTACATCTTGTCAATTCTTACCCGCTTCCGTCTTCTGTTATTGCACCTCTTACCAAAGCCTGTCCACCCGTACCTATATAAATAAATTACCCAATTAAAACTCTGATATCGAGGTACGATACAACAGGAAAGAACTCGAATACATAGTAAGAGCTTGAGAGGAGAAATCGATAAGTTCCGTTCGATTCGAGCTGGTTACACTCGCCTGTTCGCCGCGCCCCGGTAATTAAGCTCCACGAGTCGCGACGACACCGCCCGCGGGCATCCTCTCAAGTTCCCGTTTGTAGTAACTAAATGCGTTTGACAACGGAAGCTTGTGTCTCCCCTTGCCGCCTGTCTTAGCCGTGAGCGATATTCGCCTGTGGAATAATCGCGGCTATGCCTACGACCGGGAGCAGGCTTCCGTTAATTTCATCAGTGGCTGAGCGTGCATAGCCCGGACGTCTTGCTTTGTGCCAGCGAGCGCGCGTCGAATGTGCCGAAATATCGCGACCTAACGTTTGCTATGACAATGGGAGCGCCGTGTTTCGACAGGCAGTAACTGGAGCCGCGGTTAGCGTTCCGAAAATACACGAGCGATACGAAGGGCGGCCGCTGATAAATTCGTAACGACGAGCAGAGCTAACTATCCGGAGTGAAAGCACTTTGGTCAGGTAAGATGCTGCGCAGTGTCACGACTCGCGTCACCCTTTGATCCCAGCTGAACGCTGCAGTTTCGCCGGCTTGGAAGCCCGCGATTAACTCCGGCGGATCTGCTCGGCGCGTGCACGTTCCCGTTTTCTTGTCGGGCGTCGCCTCCTGACGTCACGAGGCGTTTGGTGAAGTGGCGGCCGGTTCTGCTCCCCTCTGGATATAGGATCAGCCGACGCTCCGTCCCGTCACTCGAGATTGACAGCCCTCGAGAAGACACCGGCCGGGGACCGGGACGAGAGGCGAACGAGATGGAGGACGCGGCGAGGGTCGGGCGTGCAACAGAGACGGAACTGGACGGCGGAGGTCAGATAGCGAAAGTATTAGGACGGCTGAAGACGAGGTACAAGAGCGGCTCTGATACGAGCCAGAACCCGTCCGCCGCACGGTCGTGCTTACTTGGAAGCGCTTTATCATCTCGTCTTAATTCGGGACTTCAAATATTTATACCGTCGACGGGGTGACCTCACGACACGGTCTCAACCGATGGGTTCTATTTTTTCCGCCAGCGAGCCCGCCCGCGCGAGACCACCGACTGATTTATGCCGTCTGCACTTTTAACAAAGTCTCGATCGAACTCGATTCTCCCGTACTGTGCTCTTTCAACGGGGAAACACGAACGCGTGGTTTACCTCGTACAGTATAATCGAGGAGTAGCTTATAAGGTAATAAAGCTGGCGCAACAATTCGATGGGCGCCAACAATTTGAATGAAGAGGAGAGCGAATCAACGTGCGGCTCGCGTTTTTCTGTTTACAAGGGGGGTACGTGATCACCCTCCGGCAGCGAAATTCCATCGGGCCGGGGCTCCTCAGCAATAATAGGAGCGTTCGAAGCCGCCCCTTAAATCCTTATGTCGTTCCAACCCCTTCTCGATTCCCGAAGGGTCGCGGACGTGCGATGAAATCAACAAGAACAACAACCGTTGGTGTACGGTGTTGGGCGAGAGCCACTCGAAGCCCGCCCCGAGTGACATTCGTGAAAGGGTTGCCAGCCTCCGCGTCCCTCGCCCTTTCTTTCGACCTTCTTCTCCTTCGAGATGTACGGGCGGGCGAGTCGAGAAGGGTTCCTAACTACCGGGGCGGACGTCGCCTGATTGCCAGCCTGTTATTGCCTGTCAATTGTTCCCGTTCCACGTTATTAAATTAATATTAGGGGTAAACTCTAGCCGGGGCGAAGGGTCCGGCTCGTTGTCCGGCTTTTTCCTTTATTTCCCAGCGATTTCCCAGGGGGATTTCGTCGCGTGGAAACCCTTTCGACGGCGCGACACTTGCTCCGGTCAGCTGCGCGATAACGTCCAAAGGACGATGTCGATTGACGGCTGGACCATTTACCCTTTGATTGATAAATTGTTTACGAAGGGAAGGGACGACGGTAGATACATGCGCCCTGTGTATAGGGTGCTGGGAATATCTATCCGTTAATCTGGAAGCCTCGTGGACGAACGACAGGACACCCTTTTCAACGAGTCAAGCGATGGTAGCAGTTGAAAGGACGGAGGAATGGATGAGGAACGTAGCCTCTTTCTGGACGTTTAGGTAGCGCGTTGCGATGTTACGAGCAGCAGAGGCGGGTTATCTAAATGTCCGACTGTTTCGGAGGGAGTAAAAAGAATCGAACGTGGGGGCATTCGTGAGTAAGAGCTTGCAGACACGCGTCAGGCTTCCGACCATGCGTTGGCGATAACCAACGTCCGCTCTCTCCGCCAGAAATATCCTACGACCGTAGGTATCCACTGCGCCTCGGCCGACGTGCTTCTACATTCTACGTCAAGATCCCCGGGGTATGAAGACTCGTCGCCTTGAATTTCGCCGCTGGACTTTTGTTTCAAGGCAGTTGAGACTAACTCGCAGCGACTTGGCCCAATCAGGACCGAATTTCACGGTTGGTCAAGGAACGGTTGGCAAGGAACAAAGCCCCGACTATCGCCAGACGTCGAAATACTTTAGCAATACCCAAAATAGCCAGTAGAAAGGCACGTCAAGACTCCGTCACAAGTGGCAAATATTTGCCGCAAACTTGGTAACACCCCCATTTCAGACACACGCTCGTAGGAACCCCTTTCCATTGTTTCCAGGCATCGAGTTCCGTGTGACAAGCGTTAGCCACGCTTCAGGGAGCTGCATGTAGGTCCGTGACGGAACAAAGAAGACAGAAGCGAGGGGAAACGGAACGTAGGTATACGTAGAGCAGGTAGCAGCACGGCGAGATCGTTGGATCCGCAATCCAGTAGGACGTGCCTTGATGCGCCGTGGTGGCTCGAGATACGTGCGCGAAGATGCTACTTCTTCTGTGCAACTAGCCGGGGTAATGCACGGGACTGGCCACCGCGGCAAGTGCATCGAGAGCATGGCGGAGCCGCGGCCCCGAGATAATTTGCCCTCCAGAAAATAACAGGGTGGCGCAGGGACGCCTGGCTGAGGAGCGACGTGTACCGTACCGACCCTCCGCCGTTTCTGCGTACCTACTTACATACCTACGTCCGAGGAAACAAAGGAGGAGAGATGCGAAGGAAGAGAGGAGCTGTGCTTCAGCGTTCCACGCAGACTTCGATCGCTCGAATTCTGGAGAACATTTCGGGGAATTATGTTGCGACAGGTTCTAGTAGATTGAAGAATTTGCGAAGGTCGTTGAACCGTGTAGGTTCGCCTCGCTTCGCGCAGATTGCAAATTTCCCGGCTGTCTATTATTCTTCTTCCTCAGAGGCAGAAGAAAAGGCACTCGAGCCCAGAGTCGTCGGGTCACCGCGCGAGAATGTCACGCGCGCTCGAAGCGGTCAGGTACCATGGGACTCGGTGTCAGGGACAGCGATGTTTAGCCATGGGTAACCGTCACTGTCAAGCAGGGAACTTCTAAACGCCATTTAATACTCCTGTGTCATCGTCACTGATGGTTCCAACGATCGGCAGATGTCGATTTCATCCGAGACGTTGGTTCGTTCGAAAATATTCGCGAGAGGCGAATAATGGATGTTCGACAGCCACGCGAGCCTCGTACACCACCCTAATGAGACGCGGGAACGTCCTCCTCCGTGTCTGGCTACGAGTCGTCGCAATCTACTGACGTAAACGCGCGTAGAAGACACTGCGATACGCAACTCCCAGCTGAAGGCCTCTGACGGAGAGAAAAGATAGAGAAATTTGATTTTACAGAGGAATTACAATGTCTCAAAGTGCTCTAACGTTGCAGGGTTACTGTTTTAATTAACGTGAAATTTATCGGAATGGAAGGAGTTTATTTACAAAGATTAGGTACACACGTTAGGAGGAAGTATTGTTAACCTTTAGAGGGCCGGGATTTTTTCATTGAAATTGTAAATTTTATTTACTTAAAATTTATGCATACATACCACCAAAATGGCCGGCAAAGTATTCAAATTTTTAGGTGGCCACTATAGTGGCCAGTCCGACCGCGAATTTATTAAATTTGAACTTTAATGTTTCTAAGGATTTTTGATATCGCTAATCACGATTCTAAGATCAGAGTATCGGAATTTTACGCAGAAACAGTGTTGCCAACCTAAACAAGCCTAAATGAATAACAGCAGTTACATTCATATATTATTCTTCCCTTCGAAGTTACCCAGAGCTAACGTCGTGGACGTAGAAAGTTTTGTAGCTCATTTTTTGTTTTTGGAATTTTTTGCGTTATTTTTGGATTTGTTTTTTAGTTTTCTGATTTTACTATTTATTATGCGAGCTGCAGTCGTGCAACTCACTAATGCTAATGCATTGTACAAAATGAATAATGAATGTCTGTCTCTTTGTTACGTTTTTTTTATCTGTTTGTTCATACTTCTTGTCCTTCCAAATGAAAAAAAAAAATTAATTTATATGTCGGAAATTCGAATTTACGGCATTGATTATTTCGTATGGAAATCCTCAAAACAGGGTGTTATGCACAACGCAGTGTCACATGTAGAGCGTATATAGAGAGTTTTGCATCGTAATTTTTTATCCAGTAATTTTAGGAAATGACGACCTATTAGTCGAGAGGGTTTGGGTAGATGAGAAGTGAAGTCATTCGGATCAAGATTCAGTAAAGCCCTAAGCACTTGTAAACGAAATGAAGGAAAGTATACAGGTCCATTATTCATTTTGTATAATGCATGGGCATTAGTGAGTTGCACGACTGCAGCTCGTATAATGAATAGTAAAATCAGAAAACTAAAAAATAAATCCAAAAATAACACAAAAAACCCCAAAAACAAAAAAAAAACTTTCTACGTCCACGACATTAGCTCTGGGTAACGCCAAAGTAAGGAATAATATATGAAATTTCTTGAATAATATATGAAGTTTCTAGGTAAAATTTCGATACTCTGACCTTAGAATCGTGATTAGCGATATCAAAAACCCTTAGAAACATTAGTCCAAATTTAAAAATTTTCAATGGCCACTATAGTTTAAGGCTTAAACTTTAAGCCCTCTAAAGGTTAAGCTTCTAGAGAAGGAGTTTTGGATTTCTAACTTCGATGTCGAAAAATAACCGAGAAAAATGATATTCCGTCAAACTTTTTTTTCATACCGGTGCCACTTGATTATTTTCCAACAAAAATTGTTAATTAAGCTACGGGCGATAGCGACACACATACCTACAGATTAAGAATCTTTTCGAGTTTTTGCTTCAGATAAGCCTGAGTGGAGAAATCACTTGCACCACGGACATACCTCTTTTTTTTAGGTACCACATTGACGCTATAAAAAAAACGCTTAAAACAAATTAAAAAAAATCTTTTTAAATTTTTTTATATAATACAAGAGTAGCTTAATAAATACCGAAAATGTTTATTCCATTATATGTTGTATTTGCTGAGAAAAGAATCTTTAAATTTTGAAACTGCAAGAAAGTTTTTACGGTTAATCCTGAATTATTATACCTAAGCTAATTTCTTTATATTCTGTATTCCATAAACCGTCCACTACAGTATCTCAATCGCGAAGGTTCAGGCAATTTTTCCCTCCATTATCAGCTTCCGCAAGCTTCCCCATCTCTCTGATCAAAGGAACCGATCGAGCAGGTCCACTGTAGTTCCTCCCCCTCGGTAGCCCTCCAATTAAAACGCTGGCCGTGCAGCCGGTAATTTCCCGAAAAAATCGTGGCCAGTGTTTTTCCCGCGTACGGCGCGCTCCTCCAGCCGTTAATCTCTGCGCGGACGATGAATCGTCGTTGCAACCCCTTGGTAGCGGCGCGGCGCATCGGCAGGTGCGGCCGCGGTGTCTATCGAAGTTTAATTCCGGCAGAAACGACCCCGGGACGGTTGGGGGTCGGGGTCGAGCGGTACGAAAGCGGAGGAGCGGCGCGTAGTCGCTTTAACAAGGCGAACTCATTACCATTCGTCAATTTGAGCTACGCTCCGCCGGAGTGACCAATGGCTCTCTATTCCGTGTAATGGGGTACGGTCCGACATCCGTCACCGTGGCACCCGGGGCCGTTATAACTGGAGCACCCCGTTAAAGAGCCCCAAACACCCGATACTACGAGGCATTCTCTGTCGTCGACAGAGAGAATCCCCAGTTTCGCCCCTGGGCAGCGTCTACCCCTTGGAAAAAAATCTGGGAGCTTTCCACAGTAACTTCAATCTTAGCAAGCTTTGCTACAACCAAGGAAAATTCACTTCTAAACCGGTTTGACCCGAACGGCCCGTTTCACTTTGCTGTGCCCGGTGGAAACGGTCCTCGGTAACGATGGCCCCCGACGCAAAGTGTTAATAAACGCCTAGGTAAGAGTGACGGGCCAACACGAGGTAAATTTCAGGTTAGGAGGCTCGATCGCGCGGCTCGCTGCGACAGAAAGCTCGAGCCTATCGGGAGGGAAAAGGGTGGCGAGCGGAGGTGGGCAGGAAGGAGGGAATGGGGGAGCGAGAGAGAGTACGCGATGGAACGGTCAGCGCCCATGGCACGAAACGTGGCCCCGGGGTTAAACGAGTTCCACTAACGAGTTGACAAATCGAGTCTCGGGGGGGTCGTGCCGAAGTAGACCTATAAAGCGAAGGTCGAGGGGGCCGTGGTTCACGTCGTACGTATCACCCGTTACTGCACTCCGACACGTTTATTGCTCTTGTTCGCGGCCTCGTAACGAATGACTCCACGGCAGCTTCTCCTCTGGCGGTGGCGAGGGGCAGGAACACCCGGGGACGAGCAGACCGATGAGGGAGTAAGACCAGCGGAGTTCGTTGTTCTCGTTACTGCCACACGCACGGAAGGACCGAAGAGCGCGCCGCCTCTTTGTTCGACGGCGAGCCGTCTGACCTCCGAAGATCGAACGCTCTCGAAGAAGCTCCGTTCAGGGAACAATGACGGATCTACAGGTAATATGGAGCTATCTTCTTCTGCCGGAATATGGTAAGCAGCACGGTGAGTAGAGAAAGTTGCCAGGTGGCACCCAGAGGTGGATCGAGAGTGAAAAAGAAACTGCAAAGAATAGGGGAGGATGCTGGGCCGCTAAAGGAACACCTACACCTATGTCCAGAACACCGTGCGTGGGAAAGGAATTCGAAAGTCTTGCTATTGTGCTCGAACCTCTGACAGGTGGAAAATTCGGTGAACGTCACCGAGCTCGAGGCGCGTCACGAGAACGCGATAAATTCCGGGCGGAAGCGAGGAATCGCGGTGCGATCGATTGGTTTAAAAGCACGCCTCTTCTCGATCCCCTTGCGGACTGGGCCAGGCCAATACCTAACGGAGTTTATTCGACATTGTTGAATGGAGGCAGTTGTAAAAATGATAACGGATGACCCGTGAGGCTCGGGGGCCCTTCTGGGTAATGAAGTACGGTCAGTACGGGCTGCCCCTTTGCCGAGTGCCAGGGCATCTCCTAGAATACGTTCCCCTCGGACGACCTACACTCGGATTTACACCCCGCTTCGGACACCCGTCACTTTGCGGCCGTTCCAACGCCGCCGATAATATCCTGGCAGAAGTATCTACGTTGTAGGCTCCATGCACAGAACTCTGCAACTTTGAATGCTGATTTCATGTCCCTTGCAATGCCCCTTTTTTTTATTTATTTTTTATTTACTCCGTGATTTGGACACCTGTTTCCCGATGGGATTCAAGAGCAAAGTCTCACAGCAGTCGAATTCTACCGAGGGAACCAAAGAGTATCCGTAGGGAGATCGTCAAAGAGGGGACGAACAAGTGATATGCAACCTTCATAAAAATCCTCGCTACTACTGGGAAACACACCGCAGCCTGTAATTAGCACTTGACGATGCATTAGGCGGCCGCGCGGTCTCCCTCATCTCGGCGGAGAACGCCCTTGCAATAAACTTGAAATGACCAGCCGTCGTTAGGCTCAGACCACCACTCTTGGAAAGCCGGCAGCTTTCTTCCTGTAGCAATGCTCCATGAAGAACGACTTCCATCTTGTGGCATTGCTACTGCACTCTGTAACCCTGATTGCTTTAACAAATGAAGGCACTGTGGTCTCTGGTGTATTCTTCTATCGTGTTTTACTTCGTCGATTGGCCTAATTAAAGACACTTTCCTGCAGACATCTCGATGCAGCGGTAGTGGAGTTAAAGTCGAGGCGGGGCATCCCGAAGAAGCTCTCCCTAAGTGAAAGAGAAATCCTGGCAAAGGACGGCAAGCACGCTCGTGCCATTTTCTGCTCGTACCACTTGCACGGCTTTCACCGCCCGTCTGCGGCAGCTGGACTTTTCGATCTATTTGCTTCTGCACACCGCGGCAGGAAAAATGCGCGGGTATTGCGCGTGAATTCTACAGTCCAGACACGGTGTTCGTTTCGCAAACGAATCCGTGGCTCCTTGGAATCTTAAGCTCATCTCGGACCATGCACATAGTCCTCGTAGCTGATTCGCCAGCCTGCTTGGGTAGTGAAACGAACCGCTTCGGGTGAACGAGACCTGTTACTTCTTTCAGCATTTCTGCATCATTTCGAAGAGTCACTGACCCCAGTGTGCCTACCTGCAAGTAAACTGTGAATATCGGAATGTCTCGGGAACGAACCGAGTTCGTTTTCTCGGACGGAGGTGAGAACGCTGTAAATCAGCCAGATCTCCGGCTTAGATATTTCCTGTGAAATGTAAATAACAACCTATGGACACGTTAACATCACGTGCTATAAGAATTGCCAGTCTGCAGCCTCGACAAAGCGATCTGCTGCCCCGTTTGCTCTCAGGGCTCGCCTTTTTGATGGGCGTCAATCATATTGCGAAACTCGCTGATGTATTGCGGAATCAGGCCCCTAAAATCCATCGATTGCCATTCCAGCGATCGTTTCCACGCGTTCACAGAACAGATCGTAAGGACTCGTTTGCGTCACGACATTTCGTTCCCTACGTAGGCGCGTTCGATGCATAACGCTTCAAAATTGCTTTATTTCTCGCGGCACTGGGGCAAGGCATCAATTGTCTCGTGGTTTCGAAATGCTCAGTTCAATGGGCGAAGTCTGGGAAACGTTTCGCGATAGGAAACGCAGATCGATTTTCACACGGAATCGAATTTCGCTAAACTGTTCGGTTAAACCAGTTTCGTGTTTTCGATGGAACTCTGCGAAACGCGCATTGAAGTCCACAAACAGGTATTAAATTCATTTCAGGGGCACGTGTCCCATTCGTAATCAATTAATGATAACACGAATCGGGATTCCGCGTAACGGTCTGTTCCGTGTATTAAGAGAAAATTACGCGGTAACGGGATCGGGACGCGATTCGAAAGGACAGCCGGGTCGTCGTGCCGTTCGACCATAGATTCACACGCGTTTTTCCCGTCTGAAATTGCATCGGGTAAATGGCGATTCCCAATGGAACACACACTTTCCGATACTTAATCTTAAATTACGATCGTTAGCGACGAAAACGAGTAAAACGACGACCGAGCGTCGATAATGAATCGGGGGTATCTTGTTCGACAAGCACACGGAGATCTTGAAAATTGCATCGCGTAGACGTGCGGAGTCGAACGCCGCTGCAACACTGCGCGCCAACCGCGATGTTGCGTTTTCTACAGGTCGATTCACGTAACGGTTTACACGGGATTTTGATTCTTCGCCGTAGCGGGCATTCCAGGTTTCATCAATGGAAACTATTCGAACTTCTTCGCGATCCTTCGTGAATTTTAGAATAGATACCATTAGGTTCCTAACAAGGGAACATACCGATGTGACGATCGCCGATTTTCATGCGACTGTGCTAGAAAATAGTTCTTACAAAAATATTTAACGCGTGTTTGATCTTATCGACTGACAGAATTGTTCATGGGGTGCAAAACAGCGCTCAAAGCTGAGGTGTGAGAAACATGTTTGGTGAATGGCAAAAGTGTGTATTTTCTAATAAGGAATGCAGCTCTGCAAACAAATTGCAAAAAATCTGTTTTCCTTTAATGTATTATTTAAACAAGCAGAAGTGTTTGGAATCTGTTTTCACAGCTGCATTCCTTATTAGGAAATACACAATTTCACCATTCACCCCGTTCTCCTAGCTCTAGTAGTTTCCAAGATATTCGAGCAAACACGTTTCCCACACCTCAACTTTAAGAGCTGTTTCCACCCCTTCAACACGATTGTCAGCCGATAAGAAAGAACACGTGCCATATATTTTTGGAACAACTACTTTCTAGCAAACTCGCATTAAAATCGGCGATCGCCGCTTCGAATATGTCCCCTTGTAAGGCATTATTTCCAGGCTCGAAGGTGTCGCTCGCTAAATCGAGCTGTAGGTCTGGCCATTATGTAAACGTCGGATAACGAGTGTCACAATTTCAGTAATTACAGCTAGAAAGCGTGCTGCTCGTTTTAGAATGGCGTCGCATCAAATTTCAGGTAATCATTTTTATTCGCCACGATTGATATGTAGTAAGAGGCTCTTAAGGCGGGCTTCAGGTTTCCACATCAGGCGAACCGCGTTATAAATTTTCCTCCCCGTTGGAAACACCACGAGTTCCTTCAGCCTGGTGGGTAAAACCTGCTGTCGCGAAACAAGACGAGACAGAGTGCTCGAGCATTTTAATTTCCCTGAGAATATCCCGGTGACAGGAAACTTCACCGTAGCACAGTGCCATCTTCCAACCAATCCCCGTTCAGTGCAACCTACAATTTGGAAAACACCGATTCCGCACACCACCAAAAACACCCGAAACATATACCTACCACACAAATATAGAAGCACGAAAATCGTCGCTCTATACCAGTTCTGGACAGAGGGTGTTCTAATTGCTTGGGGCTATCATTGCCAAGGACCCATCGACGCCAGCGTGGTCCGAGAGCTCGTAAACCGTTGCCCGAAAGTACCTTACCTCTGTGTTGGAGGGCAAGCAGAACGTTAAAGGGGAAGGCCGCGATCGGTGGTCGTGGTGTCGTGGTGTGCACTCGCGAGAGCACGGTCGCTGTCGGACGGTGGCGATGCAGCGTGGTGCAGCGTGATGCAGCCGGTGCAACGTGGAGTCGGTGCAATTGTCGGCGCGGTGGGCGCGGCCGTTCTCCAGAGGCCGAGAGGTCGTCCAGCGAGCCGCTGGGAACCGGCGATTGTCGCTTATGCCTGTGCTTCGAGGAGCACGCACTGGCCTCTCTCTCTCTCTCTCTCTCTCTCTCTCTCTCTCTCTCTCTCTCTCTCTCTCTCTCTCTCCCTTTCTCTCTGCGGTGCTGGGCACGCCGTCCGCGCTACCCTGCACCGCGCAACCTGCGATTACCGAACGATTTTCAGATCGGTAGCGGCCGACCGTCTTGGATTTTTTCGCACGCTCCACGATCGTCTTGCCGCACTCGCGCGCGTACTCCTCGGGACACGTCCCGAGGTCCTCCGTCCCCCTCGGAACGGCTCCCGGGAATAGAAGTAAACGGGCCTGCCTGCTGTAATTACGCCGCGCGTCTCGATGCTACATTG
Organism: Andrena bucephala; assembly: GCA_947577245.1. Classification (NCBI taxonomy): domain Eukaryota; kingdom Metazoa; phylum Arthropoda; class Insecta; order Hymenoptera; family Andrenidae; genus Andrena; species Andrena bucephala. Next base: position 79,690,443 of record OX387715.1, read on the forward strand.
TGCGGATGCTGCTGTTGCTTTATTTTCTGGGGAATTCTTTGGTAATAGCTCGGCCATGAATTGGCTACGATACTACCGCGGTGATAGAAGTTTGTGGGGACTCTCGTTGGTATTGGGGGGAGGAGTATTGAAGCTAGAGTTAGTACGTGAAGGGACATTGTCGGTACAAGGTTGTATGGTGTGGTCGATACTTATCGCGCTTATTATCAGAGCTCGGATGGGGAATAGAGATCCTCCGACCCACATGCCTCTTTAGGGACCACCTTCTTTCACCACCATACCGATCCAAGACCCTTCAGATTGCCACGGATATCTTGAACAATCTCAGGAGTGGATTTTGAGTAACCACGAATCGAAGGCAGTGGAAGGGGGAAGAGCAAAATTCGCGACGTGATCGATGAAAGTACCGGGCCGCGAGAAAATGCTTGGCGCGAAGGATTCAGGGTCGACGATGAAACGATTGAAGCCGGCGGCGGGGTCGTATCAATCGGATCTCGAGGTTGCGTGCTTGAGGTCACGGGGATGGATGGGAATAAGGCGATCGCCCCTCCCACAAAAAGCGAGCAAAATCGAAGCAGGTGCAATTGCCTGTGCTCGCGAGCTGGAGAGGAATCGTCGAAACAATTATAGACCGGGCGATCGCCGGGGTGTGCACCGGTATGCAATTCTGTCCGGAGCTACCGTACTTATAATTGCTTCCGAAGCAATAACGTCCCTCGGAAAAATTCTGCCCGAGACCGCGGAAGACGGGATCGCGTGATGCCCGCCTTCGGTACACGCGTCTCTACGTATTCACAGCACCGCACCGCTGCATTTTTACGAGTTCCGTCTTTAGGACCTCGCGACGGCCAATTAATACCGGGCCGCATAGAAATCGGCTCGCGATCCACCTTGCCCGGCTAACACAACTAACCCCTGCGCCTGGGGTTAACTGTCTAAAGTGTCTTCGTGATTGTGTCGTGAACAAGAATCGGTACGAAGGCTGGATTAATTCACAGGGACATAAAAATGCTCATCCACCTGTATTGGCGGATGTTGCTGGAGAGTGTACACCGAGGTAAGGTTAATTGAGTCGCGGTAACATCGTGAGTCACGGTTGTGGTATGCGAACCGCGAGTTTATTCCCGGTCGGAATCGGAGTAAATTTGAATGAATAGCCTCGTAATACCGTTGATAATGAGCAAACGCACGGGATCCCGTTATCACGCTGGCGATGCCTATTTTTCCGTCGGCAGCGCGTCTAAGGGAGGGGCGGGCAGGAGCACGCACTTAACAGTTGCTAGTTTTATCTATGCTTTTTTTTTTTTGCTGCCCGCGCGCAACAGGTATTTATTATTTTTAACGAGAAAATTGCATTCGTGGCAACGGGCATGGTACAGGTAATAATTAATATGGCTTGGCTAGAGGAACGGCTGATTGCGTTTTATTCCTTCCCACTCCACGGTGCTTTACTTTATGCCGATATTGGTGCGTCAACCATTTATGCACCCCGTGGCTGTAATTCGCGTGAAGAATAAACGTGAGAAGAAAGCTTCGCTGATTTGGCAACTCGAGCTACTGTGACGGCTAGAAACGGGTAAGTAGAAATAGTGTGTAATGGGCAGACACGCGAGTATTGGAGACGGCCGCATAGCGGGACAAACTGTACTCTTTTGGATAGCAAAATAGGGTGATGAATCTTTTTGGAGAAAAAAATAAGATGTTGCAGCATAAGGGAAAAATAGTGAAAAAGTACGGCAAACAAGTTTGGACATTAAAAATCTATGTCAAAAGATTTTGAAGGGCAAGACAAATTCTCCGGTCAGATTTGAATTTAGCCCGTCAAAATCTATAGGAAATGATGTATAAGAAAGTTAAGGAAACGCTTGAACCACACATTATAACGGAAAAAACGCAATTTTCTTCGATAATGTCAACTTTGACATAGATTTTCACGGTCAAAATTTGTTTGTCATACTTTTTCAATATTTTTCCCTTATTCCGCAACATTTTAGCTTTAACCTCCAAAAAGATTCATCCTACTATCTTATTTCTATAAAAATTTCTACGATTTTAACAGAAAAAAGTGCAATTTGTCCCATTGTGGGCCGTCCTTAAGGGGCTATATCCGTTTGAACCCTCGGAAAATGTACATTTTGTGGATTTTTTTACGAGTCAACGGCTTGATGAAGATTTCCCGCTTTTTTACTATCTTTGCATAGTATTATGAACTACTTAAAAAAAAAGTTTCAGTTAAAAAACTATTGTTTTTCGGATGTTACGCATACATATCCGAAAGTCTCTCGATTTTAGACGGCTAAACGGTGGGCCTAAAAACTCGCGCTACGTTCAACCAATTCACTTCCAATTTTGCATGCAGGATCGTAATAAGATTCCACATCGTCCAACGAGGGATTTTTTTATTCCGATTCCCCGTTTATTATTTATAAAGAAAAAAGGTGGCATTTTCTCTTAGAAAAATGTAACTCTACCTTTGATCTCTCACCATTTCTTTATTTTCCAAAATTTTCAAAATCGGCCCTGTTGGGCGATAGCTATTGACATACTTTATAAGAAGATTTTATTTTTTTCGATTTCAGACACGACATACAGCTGTTTTCAGGCCCACCGTTTAGCCGTTTAAAATCGAGAGACTTTATGATATGTATGCATAACTTCCGAAAAACAATAGTTTCTTAACTGAAACTTTTTTTTAAAGTAGTTCGTAATACTATGTAAAGATAGTAAAAAAACGGGAAATCTTCATCAAGCCGTTGACATGTAAAAAAATCCACAAAATGTACACATTTTCCGAGGGTTCAAACGGTTATACCCCCTTAAATTACGTAAGAGTAATTTTGACAATTTCCCACCCCCTCTCCCAGTATAAGAACTCGTAAGATTTTAAATTCCAACCCCCTTCCCTCCTTCCTTACGTAATATTTTTTATATTGCACATCTTCAGTTATTAAAATCCTGTTAAAGTTTTATATAATTCATTTACTCAACAAAAAATATTACGTAAGACGCTAACTGACTCGATCTCCCCTTTTGTAAGAAAACATAAGTAATTCGCAACCCCTCCAAGAAGTCATACGTAATTTAAAGCCGACCCGAAACTTGTTATCCGACTTTTAACGCTTCCACTAATCGCAATTACTGCTGGCTGGAAAGTTGCTATCCTCGGTGAGCCCTCTGACCGGCAAGCGTACCGAAGAAACGGAAACGCATCGGGGATGCGCTGGGAGCGTTCCTCGCAGGCCCGCGCGCAGTAGTACCGGCGGTGGTAGTCAGACTACTCCGGCGAGTAGGCAGTAAAAAAAGTACGTGTGTCGTTAGACGAAGTTCGGAGGGCGGCGTGCCGTCGTAAATCGTAAATAGCGCGACGGCGAGGGACGGCAGGGCAGGAGGAAGGGCGCACGATCGAACGGTATTTTATTTACGAGGATGCAGCGGCGGCGGGCGTTGCAGCGATGATGCAGCGCGCCCGTATGGGTCGTTTTCCAGTCGAGCGATCGGCCGCGAGTATGAAACGCTCCCAAGGATCGGCTCTCTAAATAACGCGCCGGTAATAAAAGGATAATGACCAAAGAGAGCGAGCTGGTACCTCGCGAGACCGGCACACGATCGTGGGGCACCGTTCAAAAGAGGAACAGGGCGAGAGAGAGAGAGAGAGAGAGAGAGAGAGAGAGAGAGAGAGAGAGAGAGAGAGAGAGAGAGAGAGAGAGAGAGAGAGGGAGAGAGGCAGAGCGGCCTGATATCGCAACACGCCCGACAAATTTATATTACACCGCCGAGTTCGTGGCTTTCGGTAAAACTGCCGCTGCTTTATGGCTGATCCTCGGAAGTCGTTACTCTCGCGGACGTGGAATTATCCTTGACGTCCTCGCCGACAGAGAAGCGATCACCCCGAACGACGCCGGAACTTTCATCGAGCAAACTTTTCCGTTTCTTCTGCGGCTCGGGCGGTGAAACGGAACGCCATGGGCTTTTCCCGAGTAAAAGTACACTACTCGACTGTCTAATAGCGATCGATTTGCCGCGCAGGACTTTCGGCGTGTCCCAAGAATCGCGCGTAGCAATCGAATGGCCGAGATTCTCTCTGGCGCAAACAGCAAACCGAGGCAATATGGCGGGGCGCTCTCCTCCAGTGTATAAATATACCGAGGCACGGTTATCCAGATCGGCTCCATCGAAAGGCACGAGAAACTACTTCCGGTTTCGCCCTCTCGAGCGCCGAAATATCCGGCCTGCCTTGGGTCCTCGGCCTATATCAATCTGGGAGCTCTTAAGAGGATCTCCGTCGAGTGGCCTCGCGATAGCAATTAGCTTCGAAGTCGCGGAGCGTACAAACGTCACGGTAAATACACCTATAAAACTAATTCACGACCGCGAGTCCTCGATATTAACGCGCCCCGAGCAATCTGCGAATAGAATCGCATTCCGTTTCGTCCCACGACGTCGTTAATGCCGTGTAATACGACCGAGACGTATAATAACGGCCCCAGTTCCGTAGCTAGCAAATGGGTTTTAAAAAGTCCGATTATGTGTCTCCGGTTACTGTAAATTCTGCGGACCTGTTTGCAGGAGCTGGTAGTTTAACGAATGCACTTTTAATACGATGTGAAATGGTTCGCCTGGTGCTACCAAAAAGATAAATGGGTAAACTCTCCTCACCTCTGCTTCTTTTACAGTTCGAAGAGGCTCGCGAGTGTTGGGTGCGATTTCGATCTGATCGACTCTAGAGGCGGAGTAAACACGGTAGCGCGCCGGAAGTGTCTACGGTTCGCCTAACAATAATCGTAGGAGTTGGCGCGCAATGACGCTCGCGTGCGTTTATAAAGCGATACATTGTTGACGAGCGATCGGTACGGTCGCTCGTGTTCACACGAGCGTGCTCCCTCTATCCGCCGCGGCGGCCGCGATGCAATTAAAAAATTAGCCACGCTGGGGAACGAATAGGAAGAGGATCGAGGCTGCCGCGATTTGTCGAGCTTGTGTGCGAGCGAGCGAGCGCGTGCGTGCTGCGAGTCGAGTGCCGGTAATTATTTCGACGGAATCGGCTCTGACGGGTTTAATGGCAGCGAGTCGGTCTCAGAGCACCGGCAATTAATCACTATTCATTAAGAGGCCGAGCCGGAAGCCTCCACGAGGAAAACGAAATTACAAGTCGGCCGTCCTCCTTCGTAATCCTTTCCGTTTCCACTGAGACGACGACGCGAGCGCCGTCGCCGTTTTCTCACCACATTGTCCTGCCTCCTGTCCCCCTGGGAAAATGTTTCCTCGAGCGTCTAACAATAAACTGTAAGATAGTTCTTCAAACGGGAATCGAGATCGGAGGGAACGCCGCGTAAATGGACGATCTAGCAAGGCGAAGAGATAACCACCCAGCTATTCCGGGGATTTAGTAGTCCGCGTTTGCCCGATAGCCGATGGACCGGAGGAATTCTTTCAAATCTCGATGGCGAAACTGATAATTCGATGAATCGAAGCAGCTCCATCGGCGGGAAATACCATGGGGGAAGCATCGATAACCGAAGGGCTCCGTAAACATGCATAAACCGATATCCAGCTTCCTCTGCAAATACATCCAGGCGAGAAAAACTAATACTTCCACTCGATGCCAATGGATATCGACTTTCACAGAGCCCTCCAATGGAATCCTCATTTTTCCCCGACAAGTGACCACGTTGTACCTACAAGCCTCCGCGGAAATAATTGATGCGGTCGGAGCCGACGTGGACGTCAATGTTTCAGCTCGCCCGGCCTAGCCGAGACCGCGTTTCGTGCCGGAGAGAGCCTTCCCAGGGTCATCAAAATTCATTCCATCGACGGGATGAATCGCGGCGATCGGGAGGTGACTTTTATCGTCCTGTCCGTGGATCGGAAGGACGCGCGTCGCGGCAAGTGTCGAGGTTTCCCCAAGGCTTTCGGCTACATCCTGCGCGAAGGCCAAGGGGCTCCGGGACCCTTCTTCCGACCGCTTTAAACAATTTTAAGGCTCATTTCCCCCCTTAAAGCGAATATCCTGCGAGGGGGCCTGGATAGGGAGAGGGAGCGCAAGAGGACGCGGAGGGAAGCCGCGAGGCATCTTACTTCGTAGCCCATCCGGCAACCCCTTGGTGAAAACTGGAAGGTAACCCTCGTATTTACCAATTACCTAAGTAATCTGCGGCGGCCAGACTCCGTCTCTGTCCTCACGACTTCCCGCAGCTCTCCTTCTGCGGTATCCGAGTCCCTTGCCAACTTTAACTAGCCCACGGCGAGCCAGCCCACCGTATTTCGGGGCTCACCTCTGACAAACGCGGGACATTATAGCTCGCTTGCACTCTAAACGACGTACGACCGTCTTCTACGCCCAAACCACCGCCTGGAAACTTCTTTGAGAGGAAAAGATTGGGTGGACGGGGCCAGTCTGCTGTTCTACGACACGGCTATTAATGCACGTGTCATCGGCTGCCTCGATTGGACATTTAAAGGATCGAGGAAGGCTAAGAAGCAATTCCACCGAGGAACGGGAAGTCTGTTAACCCCATGGGTCAGCCGTAGCCGCGTTCCTCCGCAGCTCGACGTACCAGACGAGACTCTGCCTGCAACGAAGATGGCCGGCGTCGGCGATTATTGCGTAATCAAGGCTAATTATCGTGGCATCGCGGTGCGCTTTCCGCAGGAATGGATCGCGGGGCCGCGTCGTGTACCCCAGCTCCGCGGAGGAAAGCAAACGCAAAGGCGAGGATGGAAGAATAGGGGCTGTAGGCTGCAGGAACAGGGGAAGAGAGGAAGAGAGGAAGAGAAGGGCCGAGGAGTTGTGGGTACACGCGCGAAAGAGACATATAATGGCACTCCGTGGCAATCTGCATACATTACGCGAACGTACGTGGAACACGTCCTCCGCCGTGCTGTGTTTCCAGCGTCGATTCGAATCTCTCCCTCTCTCTCTCTCTCTCTCTCTCTCTCTCTCTCTCTCTCTCTTTCTCTCTCTCCCCGTCTCTCTCCTCGCCTGTACGTGCACAGGAGCAGCATGCACACTTTGTCCCCGGCGTTTCTCACGGAAGCTGACTCGAGACGCATGACGGTCCCAAGGTCTCATTGAATAAGCCGACTCAGGAGAATCGGCCCCGCAGTTACCTATCCTACGTATCGCGCCCGGGGGCGGCCGTATTCGCGCCCTAGGAATCGCTGCGCCGCAGCCATCCGGTTTCCGGTGTCGTTTACCCTGCCGCCGCCGACAGCTAATGGCGGAAGAATCTCCGATTAGATGCGATCTGACGGCGGTGCGCCAGGCGAAAGCGTAATTGAAATCGCGGAGCGTTTTGTCGCTCCCCTTTTTTCCCCTTGCTACGGTATACGTAATATCGCGAAGGCGTTTAGTGCCCCCCCCCCCCCCTCGCCCGTATGCAAGCGGAACGTTCCGTGAGTCATGAACTCCTGGATAGGCGAGCGGAAAAGAATGATCCTCGGGTTCTGCGGGGAGCTACGCCGGAATTACGCGCGGAAGAAGAGGAACGATACGGGCAATCAGCTCCCGACGGATCGGGCGGGTAGGTAATTGAAATCTCGGATGATTTTCCCGAGGGCTCAAAGGGTAATTCCGTGGGTATAATTAGCAGCGACCGATGGCACTGTTGGGTAGCAGCACGGCACGTCTTGGCAGAAAATGTCCGTCGGTCGTGTTACGTCGGGCCAGATGTTTGCTGCTGGCAGCAATGGCGGCTGGGTTCATTAATTAATAGGCTCCGTAGTCCGCAGGCCCATGGACGTCTCTCGTCTGACATTTCGAGTGACAAGCCAGTGTTCCTTGGTAGCGTGACCGGCCGTGTCCCGCGCATTTATTATTCAGCCCTCCGATAGGTTACGTCCCGGCAGTTGGTACTTGGAACTTGGCGTTCGTCGGCCATCACGCGTCCCATTAAACGTTCTGGCGAATTGACGCGCGTTCGATGCGCGGAGAACGCGAACCTTCCAAACACTCGCAAGGTCGTCGATCCAATTCTTACGCCAGATTTTTATCACCCCCAGGGAATCCGTTCGCGGGATGAAACTGATGCTTAAACCGATCATCGGTCATCAGGTACACTCTCGACTTTTCAGTGCTCAACAACTTTCTTAGGTATGATTTTAACCTTCGTTAGAATCGTAACGTCACTGTTCCGAGTACCAAGAACGACGAGCTCTGGCCAGTCGATCGCGAATTCGTGGACTCCCCGTGGTTGGGGTGTCGATCGATATCCCGGTAGAAGCATCACCCTAAAGAAACAGAACGCTGGGGTGGAGCACATAGAATTGGGTTGCACGGGATGGCGGACAGACGGCATTTACGTGGAATCACATCGCAGCTTCTCGCGATGCTTCCCCGATAGAGCTGTATCCCGTATCGTCCCGCGTGACAAACCGCGTCCCATAAACAGCCGTTTTCCAGCCTCCGCTCGGGCTCCAGCGGGCCGCATAATCGTAGATTCGAGGGCGTTGCATATTTGATGTCGCATGCCCCACGATCGCCAGAATTTTCCCCGGGTGGATCGTGGCGGGCGGTCATAAGAGGCCCCAGTGATTGAGGGTTAGGGCAGAAGCCGATACTCCGTATCCTCTGTCTCCCTCTCTCTCTCTCTCTCTCTCCCTCTCTCTCTCTCTCTCTCTCTCTCTCTCTCTCTCTCTCTATCTCTCTCTGTCCCTCTCTGCTCCCGTCCTGCCATTAACTTTTCATCTTTATATAATTCCACGGTCATAGCGGCGGAGCTCGTGCTCCTTGCCAGCTTTTTCCGGAGCGTGCGCGCGCGCGCGCCGCCACCGGAACCGGCCGTAATTGCCGGCTATAAAGATCCGCCGAGATACGAGCTCTCGTTACGAGATTTGCCACCGGTGGGACCGATTCGCCGTCTCTACGTGTCCTACCCTACTACCCTTCGCCCACCATTTGCGTATTCAACGATGGACTTTTACGAGCCGAGTAAAAGTGTAACGCTTTTCTGCTAAATCACTTGCGAAACTATCGATTAGGCACGCGTCTCGCCACGGCCGTCTGTAGTACAGGCCGGAACATAGTGAATTTGGCAACGCTGTCATCAGTCCTATTTGAATTTCTCTGAAGCCTTTCGCGCGTTATGTCACGGTACGGTTCTGGTACCGGTCGGAACATAGTCATCGGACTGATGGTTGTTCGAAATGCGGTGTTGCAACATCGTAGTGTCCGGCCTTTACCTACTACAGACGGCCATGGCGAGGCTCTATCTATTAGCACCGTGGACCACTGCGAGATAGCGTGAACCCCGTGCTGGGTGACTTTTCTATTGACTCGATCGAGATCGTTGTCTTTCTTCTCCAAACGCGGAAAGCCAACCGTGGAATTTTCACCCCCCCCCCCCCTGTTTAAAGAACGCAATCAACGCTGAGCAGTTTCACCGAGCGATTAATTACAGGTGGAGCAACGTGACCAGTCATCCACCTTGCGCTCGATGGCCGAGGAGAGCCGTTGGTAGCCCTGGAGCACCATCGCCGCAGCCCATTTCGAATTTACGACAACAAAAGGAAGTCGACGGGGACGGGAGTGTATCGACGGGGGTGAAAGATACGAGACGCCCGAGGACTTACTACGTCGTCGTGCCGTAGTTCGAGGGCCGAGGAACCACTTGGAAAGAAATCTATTGCATCCGTGGGTCGTGTTCGACGGGGTAGGGCGAGTGTGGGCTCAAATGACACGGAATAAAAGTAATGCCCCCGCGATACACACCGCCCCTGCTAAGAACACCCTTCTTCTCGCCCTTCGCCCTTCCCGCTGCCACCCGCTCTCGAGGGTTCCCGCTGGGAAGCGAGCAATCGATATCCGGGGATAAGAAATGTCTGCCCGCGTGGAGCGGCCTTTCTCGGATATCGGACCCGCGATTATTCCCCGATACAATGGCAATTCTTCCATGCTCGTGGTGTTACTTTGTGATTACCGGTGGAATATAGGGAAGGGTTGCCTATATCGTACCACGTAACACATTTTACGTTATATTTCATATTTGGTACTAATTTCAACGCAAATGACTATTGGATATTGTAGCTTGATCCTTTAGGCACCTACTGTTATACGCTTAACCTTTTGTTCAGAACAAATTAATTTGCTATTAATCGTTTTGTCACATACTGTAAGAGGTACGATTTAGGCAACCGGTCTCCCAAATCGTGCCTCCACTAAAAATAGTATCAATAACAAATAGAGTAGAAAATATTCAACATAAAGTAGTGATTATTATATAGGTACATATACATATGTATATGGATCACACACAGGTCACAGGTACGATTGTAGTGGTACGATTTAGGAAACATGGTCGATTTATTTATAAATATCAATTTAAACTTTGTAATGAATGTAATATGTACTTAAAATGAATGTAAAATATTCTGCATTATACCCGCTTTTAGAAAAATACAAAAATACAGGACAAAATTGCATTGTTTGATTATTATCAGCTAAAATAAACTGGTAAAAAGTTACATCAATCATACCTGATTTATAAAATGTTTATAGCACGCGCAAAATAGGGTGTGAGCTCAAAAGGTTTTGTTTCTATTTCTTAATTCGCATTTACTTGATATTTTTATCGTCAGATGTCGTTTATATTCATTAATTACTTGAGACACTGTCTCTATTAATTACTGAGAAATTGATGAGGTACGATTTAGGTGACCAGTACGATATTGACAACTCTCCCCTACCTACAAGCTGTGACGGTTAAAATTATTTATATATTTATTTATTTATTTCACTTGTACGGGTAAAACCCATTTGGTATTATTATAAATCTTGGGTTCTGAGTCCCCAAATATCAGAAATTAACTTAACCGGATTCGTGTTTTCGATAGAATTTACATTCCTGCGATACAAGAACCGATCTGCAAATTCGCCTCGGAGCAAAATGATCGATAAACTACCCCCGTCTCATCGTTCCATCAGTCGTTCCCCGTACGATCCACGGCCATGAAGATCGATCTCTAAGCCATACTCGTAAATTCCCGATCGGAAATCGACCGGGCGCCGCTGCCATTCCATAATTCGATCCTCAAAAAGCTGGCGTCTCGATGACGAGAGGGATCGCGGCCGTGTATCTCCCGATCTTCGACGTTCCCCGAGCGTTCCAGGAAACCGAAACAGGAACCGAGACTCGTGAACGCCGCGGGACAGTGGATCGTGTGATCGTACCAAGTCGATTCCTCGAAATCGCTCCTTCAGGCCCGCGTGGTCTTCTCTTTTCGGTAGCAAGATCTTATTTACTTAAACCAGCGTGACGCTGCGTAAACCGATCAAGACCCCCCTGGCTCTGCTTCGATAGCCTTCAGCCATCATTTCCTCCCCCTTCGATCGATTTAATCGTGGATTGACAATACAGTCGAATCCTCCGTGAGTATGAATCGATCGTTTTCCTCGCCGTTAAGTACGGTTAGATATGGCGTATGAAAGTGCAGACAAAATTATCCTTGACTCGAACAGCGTCGACACTGTGAGAAGAATTTGCAGCGAAGATCAAGATCGAGGCTGAATGCTGAGAAACGACTAACGTTCATTCACGTAGGTGATCGCATCTGGTGTGCAAAGTTTCAGAGTTCCTATGAATCGGGATAGAATCAATATATTATTATTATAATTTCAAAAAAATCCCTTCTTATCGGGCACCATCAAAATTTCATATTTCTAGGGTTAGCAGTTTGGGCTGAACGGTGATGAATCAGTGACGCAACAATTATATAGGGGAGAGTTGCCAATATCGTACTGGTCACCTAAATCGTACCTCATCAATTTCTCAGTAATTAATGAATATAAACGATATCTGATGATAAAAGTATCAAGTAAATGCGAAATAAGAAATAGAAACAAAACCTTTTGAGCTTACACGCTATTTTGTGCTTTCTATAAACATTTTAAAAAATCAGGTAAGATTGATGTAACTTTTACCAGTTTATTTTAGCTGATAATAATCAAACAATCGAATTTTGTCCTGCAATTTTGTATTTTTCTACAAGCGGGTTTAATGTAGAATATTTTACATTCATTTTAAGTACATATTACATTCATTATAAAGTTTAAATTGATATTTATAAATAAATTGACCATGTTTCCTAAATCATACCACTACAATCGTACCAGTAGGATTTGACAATTCATATGTTATATAGGTTATGTACATATATCATATTCATAGGTTATTGTGGCCTGCGTGTGATCCATATATGTACATATGTATATGTAACTATATAATAATCATTACTTTATGTTGAATATTTTCTACTCTATTTGTTATTGATACTATTTTTAGTGGAGGTACGATTTAGGAGACCATTTACGTTGAAATTAGTACCAAATAGGAAATATAACGTAAAATGTCTTAAGTGGTACGATATAGGCAACCCTCCCCTAAGTATAGATTAAATATTAAATATTAAATATTAAATTTCCACAGCCTAAACACCAGTAGTAGGTACGCAAACGAAACGTAACAAATGGTAAAATGCCTTCCGAATTCCCGAACGTGGAATTTCACACTGAATAGAATCTCTTGGCAAGTTAACTCGCGTATAAGAAACTGAAGAAACCATGATTTAACGCAGCCTACGTTTCGAAAACCGGCATACTGACCTAGTGAAGGGATATGTGGTATGACGTCACTCAGCTTTCCGACGTAGGGGTAATTCAGAACCGTGGGGTATAGAACTGTGGGATCGATATTTCGGTCCATGGAGCTTGTCGGCATTAAAGAGGAGAAGACACGTACCCGAAACTTGTCTCTATTACAGTACCGCCATAAACCACTAAGGAAACACTTAAAACTGCACTCGTTTTCATCCACTGATAAAATATCTCGATACACTGAACCTACCCCTTTAATCGAATCCTCCCTCTTCCGCTCAATATTCCTTCGTTTACATAAACGATACTTGGACATACAAGTTCGAGTGAGTGGTTTTCCAATAAACGAGCCCTCGCCGCGCTTTTCCATCGCTTTCTCCGTAATTCCATAAGGAGGAAGATCAAAAAGCTTCCGCGGGCGTCTCTCGCGGCTTGAATATCGCGAAATGCCGCCGTCGGTTCGGCGGCGTTTTTGTTAAATTAGGGCCGATTGGAGGATGAAAGTTGCTGGCCCGAAGAACGAGCTGGCCACTTCGTCATCGGGGAAAGAAGACTCCGAGACGCCGGGCGTCGATTAAAACTTCCGCGAGCTTTCCACGCTCCGGCTCATTGGCTGCCTTGGCAAACAAGAGTGACAGAGTTCCGCCCGTGACTTTTTGCACGCTCGCTTTTTCACGCGACTTCGCGCTAAGCCGATAGTGGGATTGCCACGGCCGGCTTCCGTTCTTTCCTCCACTGTTCGCTTTTTTCAACCCCAAGGAAATATTTCGGGGGACTTGTTGGCTAGAGGAGACTTTTCTGGTCCATGGAAACGATAAATTTCATTTGTATTTCCACGGACATGGGTCACGCGAGAATGAACCCACGGTCCGTCAAGCCTCGCGCCCTCGATAATCGCGGCGCGATTCGACTAAAGCGCAGATCTCCAGCGCAGATTCAATTAAAGTATCCCTCCATAATTCATTATCGTGGAATCGTTGAGCGTGTCGAGCGAGAATTAGTGCCCTCAGCCGATCACCTTCGCGGTGGGCCCTCGGCCACGCGCCCCTCGCAGCCCATCCAGCGACAAAGCGACCATCAGAAGCACCGTAATGGAGCGGTCAAAAATCATTAGAAGAACAGAAGTCCGAAAATGAAGGGGAATTATCGTCGCGCGGCGTCGTATCGGCCGGCCATAAAAATCCCGGTGGCCAGCGCAAGCGGATAATTTGAGCGAGCGGATCGAAAGGTACCAGCCCCGTCCCAGACGGCATTACATTGTAATTAGCATCAATATTCGCGTACGAATCGCGTTTCAGCGGCGTCAAGAGCTGCCCCGTAGGATGCAATTACTTGCCACTTTCTTAGCGGCGAATCCATGAATTATTCGCGGTGCGGCGCTCGTTAACGAGCGCGAAAACGGAACGGAGAGGAGGAGGACGGCTCGGCGCGCGATGCCCGACGATCATCGCGATGTCAAAGGAGATGCAGCTGCGCAGAAGCGACCGGGGACGAGGCCGAGCAGGCGACGAGCCGCGCAACGTCCGGTGTGTAATCTGCCTAACGATCTCCAGCAGCTCGGATTAATAATCACGGTCGTTCCGAGTCCTACGAAACAGTCCGGCGGAATCTTATTTAAAAATAATTGCGTACCCAGTTGCGATGGTTTCCTGTGCTTGATTACGGCTAATTGTTCGGAATTTACAAGTATAATGGCGCGTTTAACGCGACCGACTATGTAACGGCCGTGCAGTCCGTCCGCCCGTCCTGTCCTCCTGCAGGCAACTGCAATTCCTGTTGCGCCGTCGGGGCCGGCGAAAATTGTTGGAACTCGTCACGCGGATCGGTGGAGCCCTTTTCAAGGAACTCTTCAACCTCCGCGACGCGACCCTGCCAGGTCCATTCGATTCACCACTCTGTCGCCGCTGTGCCCATTCACAGTCAATTTAGAAGATTAGCCAGCTCTGCTCGCGTTCTTTCGCCCGTAAGGGACAACGAAGTCCGCTCACCCAGACCGAGCAATCCGTTAATTAACGAATTCGCAGAGTCCTCTGGAAGCGCTCGGCTTTGGTGGAAAATCAGCGGAACAGAGGGGTGGAGCCCCTTGTTGCAGCGCCCTCCGCGCTCGGGTCACAGCGGCCAGACACGCGAAACGTCTTTATGCGGGGCGCGCGTTTGGACATTTTCGCTATCGGTTTGAGCTATCAGCGAAATGACCATTCGCCACCGTATCGCCGCCGCGGGTGGGGGGGGGACGGGAGAGTTAGAGGGAGGAGGAGAGAATCGGCTACCGCCAATCTGTCCCAGGCTGCATTAGCCCAGGGGGGGGGGGGGGGTCGGCCTTTTGAAAACGGCCCGTTTGATGAAGCGCTCTCTCGCCGCGCTCGGATACTTTTAAAGTAAATTAGCTTTTTAGTTTTCTGCCCCTAAAACCCGGGGAATATAACATGTATAAAAGGAAGGGCGGCTGCTCGGACCAGCGCCCACTGCCCGAGGGTTCAACTGCCTCAATGCCTGAATGGACCTCTTTCTCTCCCTCTCTGTTCCTTCCTCGCCGGGCATTCGGCCCCGTGTGTGTACCGCGTTCCGCCTAAGTCGGCCGCTGTCTACGTACGTCTGAATGCCTAGAAACAAAATGCGTTGCATCTCGAGCGGCCGCGCCGGCCGGCGCCGATTCATCTGAAAGACCCGGCCCCCGATCGAACTAGCCCTCTCGACCGCCGTGGACCCTTTGCGTCGCAAAAATACCAACCCCGGACGATTCTTCGAGGCAGAGGAGCCGGGGCGAGCTTTCGGCGCGAGCCCGACCGCCGTGGAAAAAAGGTCTACGTAGGTAACCTGGTTCGGCCGAGTCTGGCTCCGCGAGAAAAACCGGCGCGGCTCGGTCCCTTTCGGGGGAGGAGAAAGCCCGAAGGAACCGCGCCAGCCGAAAGAGTGCTTTTCCGGAGACCCTGACGAATGCTGCTGTCTGGTTTTCCAGCTTCGAGAAGCTTTTTCGAGGTCAGGGAAGAACGAAGTTGCTCGAAATGGCGTAGGGTCTACGGACAGTGGGCAAATAGTCGGCGCTGGCTGCTGCGCCAAATGGAATAAATAGTGGCAGAGCTTTCGAGAGATGTGTGTACGTTAGTCTGTAAACGATATGCGGGCTTTAGTTTTCGAATGTCCAGTGCAATGTGATATTTCCACCTCTAAAACAACACCGTGGTCCAAGGGTTGTTTTATAATTCATGTGGCGATCAACGCAGATGTTTGTATCGATACCGCGCGCTTAATATCTAGGCGAGTAAGGGAGTCTTGCGGGACGGACGGGGGAAACCCAAAAGGATAGAGCAGAACAATGACAACCGTATCGATCATCGAGACGTACTCCAGATCGTCCGCATCGATCAAGCCGCGTTGCACGAGCGATCTCATTAAGACCGCGTTTCCTTCGATCTAGGAAGCGGAGAAACGTAGGTAATCCAGATTCCGTGGCGGACGGGCCGGCCGGCGATAAATAATCGAACGAGCGGAAAGATTCGAAAAGGAGAAAAAAAAAGCGTTTAAAGGCAAATACACCGTGGACTCCCCGCGAGGCGACCCCGGCTGAACTCCTAGCAGACGTCGCGGGGGGTCTTCTAACGAGCCGTGCAATTAACATTTTTATTAGACTGCTCTTCTGCCGGTCGACCTGCTCCACATGTGCAGCCAACGTCGATACCCCTTCGACGACACGGAACAGCTTCCTTCCATCTTGCGTTAGGGTAAATCCGGGAGACGCGGTCGGGCCGGAGAGTTGGTCGAGTCGTTATATTTCAGACTCTCTACGGAAAAATGCGTTAATGTGCAGACCAATTACTTCTCTAGAAACAAACAGTTGAATGAATAGCGTCATTTCGCTTCCTTCTGTGTTTTTCCGGATTTATAGGCTTTAAAATGTAAATTGAGGTTATATTTCACCTCTTTTATCAAACAGCGATGTACAGAATCGTATTTAAAATATACTTCCAAGTTTGGGATAATAAGATAGGAGAGATATTGAGGGACAATGCAGCCAAAGTATTTGGCCATATTAACTCTTCCTCTCAAAGCTAACGAGATGACCATTTCTCGCTGCAGAAAGGAGAGATGGTCGAGTTATGATTTTTTATTTTTTATCTTATTATTATTTTTGTTTATTTAGGTTATTTATTCACTTTTGTATTCATTTGCCTGGCTAATCGCCAGTAGGTAGTTCACTTTTTCTTTGATGTGTTCTTTACTTCTTTAGCGTAAACAAATTAAATAGCAATGAATCTGTAGTTGTACTCACTCATAAATAATTTTGCTTTATCCTTTGATAATCTTCCATGAATAATTATGTGAGTGGTCTCTGCCAACGACGAAAACCATTTCTCCCGGCACCATGATTTCAGTTTTCAACCCGATTTACAGTAAATATTGTCTTAAAGCAAATATCGACCAGTTTTTCTGAATCAGCATAAAATTCTGAACATATAGGTTTGTTCTGATAAAATAAGTAATATCTATATTAGTTTTAATACCCATTTTATATTAGGTCGACCGCGTCCCCCGGATTTACCCTATTAATTGAAAGCCGGGTTCTCGGAAAAACTGCCTACCTAATAGCAACGGTCACCAGATTCAAATGCATAGCATTACCTAGAAAGCTATTCAGCATCGGATGGCAACGCGATATTAACGAAACAGTTATAGGTAAACGTAATGCGCATAACCAGCGAATATATCCAGCACCTGCAGGATGCTCATTGGTCCCGAGCGCTGCAATACTCTATAAGTTGTATAGAACCCAGGACGAAGCTCCGGAAAGTGGCAGTTATCGAAAGTTCGATTCGAAAGGCACGACTCGCCAAACCGGTGGCCCCGAAAGGGTCAAACAGACATTCCTCCCTCGCAGCTCGGCTATCGCCGGATCCCACAGTGCTCTCGAGGAAAGGAACAAAAGGAAGATTATCGGCTCGCGCCTGGAACCAGTCGAACACGAGTTACGGCTCCGGAAGAGTCACGGTTCGCTGGCTCGCGCGCGAATCCGCTGGAAAAAAAAAAGGCAGCCCGCGCCGGCCGCGATAGTCTTCGCGCCTGAGATTATGATTATCCCGCGTGCAGAGGTCCCTCGGTGGAAAACAAACAAGGGTTATCGTCGAGGGGGAGGTATCGCGAGGCCCGGCCGGGCATCTTGGACGTGTGCAGCGGCGCTGTGTGCCGCTAGCAGAAGGGCGAAGAGAAATGGAAAAAGGGGGAAGCGAGAGGGGGGGATGGCGCGGATAGGCGGCTGTTCGGTGCATCGGGCATTGTTCGGCATTCGATGCGCATCGGTGTGCTACGTGCCGTACGGTGATTTGGCTAACCACACGTTGTTGAGCCATCGGCGGCATCCAGCATTGTTTGCTCGCTTTGATGAGGCCAATTCGCGTTTCGCTTTTGCGTTCCCGTTCACGTTCGCGTTTCGTACGGGGATGCGCGCATGATTCCCGGCTGTACCGGCAGCGTGTATCCCCGGCTGGATCGCGTCGGTGTACCTCCGACGCCGCGTTCCACCGGGCTATAGCATTGTTCAGAAATTCTGCGCCGAACAGACGCGCGGCATCGTGTAACGCGGTTTCCATTTACGTTACACCCCCGCGCCCCGACTAAACCAGACCAAATGACCCGGAAAAAGGGGGCAACTACGGTCTTCGCATTTTTCGTTTTCGAGCCTGTCCGCTGAGGATTGCTGACGCTTCGAACATGGGGTTGCCGTAATTTGTTGTTTGGATTATTTCATACACAGTAATTAAGAAACTGAAGGAGCGAAGGCTTATGTTACCTATATTTACGTCCTGAGAGGTCATCAAATTATTTAAATTCCCACCTCCACGGCTGATCGATAATACCGTAACCAGAGGTGGGCAGAATTTTTATTTAAACAAAATTTCGAATAGCGAATGAAAGTTAATAAATTATTCGTCATTCGTTCCTTAACCGGAGTTAACATTTATTCGACACGTGGCGAATAATTTTTTTAACTTTCATTTCTTTATTTGAGATTTTATTTAAACAAAAATTTTACCCATCTCTGATCCTAACGCGTATCAACGGTGAAACAACCCACGCATTTCCCTCTACTCGCACATGCATCAAGAGATACGCATAGAAAGAAACAACCCCTCGCAATTCGGGAATTAAAATCGAATCCGTCTGAGCTGGCGCGAGCTAATAGTAGGTAGTTGATTCGAATCTATAATACTACCTATGCTCTGGCGGAAAATCGACAGATCGGCTCGACACGGGACTGGATTTCTGAAGGGCACTGTACGTGCACGGAGAAGCATCGGTGTGTGGTAGATGGGGCGTGCGAGTGTAGGGCTGCGTATGTCATTAGTGACCCCGGGGGTGACCCCAGGATTCGCTCTCACCGTACCGGGCTATCAACACCGACCACCGTGCGCACAGGGCTCCATTACGCCTTTTCTAACGATCCTGCCTGCACGACACTGTCGCAGATTATAGTTACTCGCCTCGACGCGAGTAGTTCGAGGTTTCCCTTACGTTTTATCACGTGTTGCGGAGGTAATGGCGGGATATGTGGCCGGGAGAATTGTTTCTTGTCGAGGGAGGCTTAGGCTTAACTGCATCAAATGTCTGTGCGCGTTCGCTGACGTCGCTACCAGTGCCATTCGTCGTTATATTTAAAGCATTTTTCCACTTTTAATTATTATGTTCATCTTTGTTTCAATTTCACGCGAGCTTATTCTTTGAGAACTCTGTAGGAACAGGTTTCGTAGGGTGACCTGTCCAGTGAATGAACACCCCCCAGTGAATGAACGTTGCTCATGTAATATGACAAATTAAGGCCTAGGTATCGCGCTCATTTCACGTTGAAACTTACACCAAAGTTTAGAGTGGAGACCCACAGACGTCTCGCAAAAGCGTTTTTCTTTTTACTTATAACTTATACGGCATTAATTCCGTTTATTCAACGGCTGTCCTCACAGCCGTTCATTCACTGGCAAACGTGGACATTTCTTACTTTACCAATGAATGAACAACTTACCCGGTCTTTTTTTCTCTTGACACTATCGCCGCCAGTGTGGGGATTAATTAATGGAAATCAATAATATTATTGCAATTGGAGAATGAAAAATTATTTATAGAAAAAATCGTCTAAAATGCATTGGAAACCTAACCTCTGTTATTATCCTGTTCATTCACCGGGGTACCCCTGTTCATTAATTGGAAATTTATGTTCATTCACTGGTCATTGGCCCATTTTTTGTTTAATCCTCTGCCAAACTTTTAATGAAAGTTATGAGTATTAAATATTGCTAGAATGGTGTTCTGGGACGTCTGACTTTAGTAATAGAACACCTCGCTTAGGTATAGCAATAACATTCAGGGGATTAAATAACGACTTTTGAATACTAATTTTAAGAGACATGCAGCTTAAGTGTTCATTCACTGGACATAGCACTCTATTTTATATTTGGCAACCACAGAAGAAAATCGGCCTTGGGCGACGGGTCTCGAACCCACGACCCTCGGGTCCTCTGCGCTCCGAGGTCTCTTATTTCTGATCCCACAATTCCACATTATGGGAAAAATTGTGACGCTGACGCTATCGTTTAACAGTTTTCCATTGGAATTCATCAAGGAATATGAAATCTACCAGAGCTAGTGAGTGGCAAACACGAAGCCAGCGGGCGTTAGGTAGGTAGGGGAGAGTTGCCAATATCGTACTGGTCATCTAAATCGTACCTCATCAATTTCTCAGTAATTAATGAATATAAACGACATCTGATGATAAAAATATCAAGGAAATGCGAAATAAGAAATAGAAATAAAACCTTTTGAGCTTACACCCTTTTTTGTGCGTTCTATAAACATTTCAAAAAATCTGGTATGATTGATGTAACTTTTACCAGTTTATTTTAGCTGATAATAATCAAACAATGCAATTTTATCCTGTATTTCTATATTTTTCTAAAAGCGGGTTTAATGTAGAATATTTTACATTCATTTTAATTACATATTAATATAATTAAGTACATATTAATAAGTACCACTACAATCTTACCAGTAGGATTTGACAACTGGTATGTTATATAGGTTATCTACATATATCATATTCATAGGTTATTGTGACCTGTGTGTGATCCATATACATATGTATATGTAACTATATAATAATCACTACTTTATGTTGAATATTTTCTACTCTATTTGTTATTGATACTATTTTTAGTGGGGACCGGTTGCCTAACACGTCCCTTTTACAGTATGTGACAAAGCGATTAATAACAAATTGATTTGTTCTGAACAAAAGGTTAAGCGTAGAATAGTAGGTGCCTAAAGGATCAAGCTACAATATCCAATAGTCATTTGCGTTGAAATTAGTACCAAATATGAAATATAACGTAAAATGTCTTAAGTGGTACGATATAGGCAAGCCTCCCCTACGTTCGAGAGGCCCGATGCTAGAGAAAAGGGACTGCGTTGGAAAGTCGTGACGAGCGCGGGGCAGAGGTGCGATCGATCCGACACAGGGTCTGGCGTAGAAGAGTACGTATGCGAAAAGAGGTTCGCCTGTAACGATACTGCTCGGTCGTCCTGGCCTGCCTCCACCGAACTGGTAACTGCTGCCGCTATTAAATGCAGACACGAGCGAGCACGGCCCGGAAATTGCCTAATTTCCTGAGTGCGCACGCCGATCCGTCAACCTGACGTGACGGGGGACGTAGTTGCACGAATACCGTGACTTTTAATGTCAAGTGTCAAAAGAAACTCGGTGAACACGACGGTAATAACGCCGACTATATGACCTGGACCGTGTTTCGTCCCGCAAACGAGCCGAGCCGAAACGATCGCGATGGATCCGGCAGCGTGCATCGCGCTTCGCCGTCAAAACTTCCGCAATTCTCAAAACAGCGTTGGATCACGGAACTGTTCCCTCGAAACCAGTTCAGATCTATAGGAATCGGTGAAATTTTCAAAATTCATTCCGAGATTGGTCCGTGTTAATCCAGAAGTCGATAATCCCAGCGATGCTTGGACGGTGATTAACAATGGGCCACGGCATAGTGTACCTACATTCGGGAAATCAATGTACCGCGCACCGCGATATTTGCCGACAACACCGGCGGAGAGTCGAACGGGTCGATACAATAAGCCCCCCCGGAGCGAGTGGCCATCGAGGGAAAGATTAGGCGTTCGACGTGGGTCGTCAGTGATAGAGAGACTAATCCGAAAGGGACTTAGCGCCAACAAGGGGATAGTGTGACAGTAGATAAGAGAAAAGCCACAATTAAGAGACGTCAATCGCTCGAGACGCTCGGATCGCGTTAAACGGACGTAAGCCCCGCCGAACGAGGGACGCTTATGGAAGACAGAAGCTGTTTTTCCAAGGGAGTTCCACGTTCGTTCCAGTCTCTACCCTTTCGCAACGATTAAATGATAAATGAATGGTGCACGAACTGGAAGGCAGGGCTTCCGAAGTAAATACACGAGCGAGTCGAGACGCGCGCGACGTTCGGAGCGCCATAAAAAATGCGCAGCTATGCATAACTTTTCCAGTCGAGGTTTTACGAGAACTCGCGCATTTTTAAAAGGCAATTTCAGAGCCGCTCCCCGTGCCCCGCCGCCGCGCAGGTTTCTTTGAGCGAGCGCGGTCATTTTGTTCGAGTAGACGTCCGTGGTCACGATCCGTGACGAAGAAGCCCCGTAAGGAAATTTATGCGCATAGCCACAGAGGTACGAGCTACCGAGTAGAACCGAGCGACTCCGTGCTCTCCAAGTACGTGCGGGCCCACCGGCAGATATTCCGTAACCTGCTAGCCACTCGTTACAAAGCCCCAGCTTTTGACGCACGAAAGGAGATCAGCGCGAATCGCGTCGAGTTTTCAGCGGGGAAAATCTCGTAATCGAGCAGCGATCTTTCCGCGGTTGCATCATCGCCCGACAAACCGCGCGAGCGCCAGCGTGATTTGGAACCGGTTTTTTTTTCCAACATGTTGCAATCATATTGAAAACCATTGCACAAGGGCTTCGTTATTTAAGAAAATGTCTTATAGGCATTCCGATAGATTGCCTGCGTTCCATTCGCTGTACGCAATGAAGCTCGATGTGGAAGAACCGCGTCTTTGAGTGGAAGGTTGATTAAGTAGAGCGAAGTTAAAGTAGGCACTTTAGATTTTAGATGAAGCTAATTGCAGCGCCGTTGAGACATCGCTGAAATGGAGTGGAATCTTTCACAAGTTTCTTAAAAATTCTCCTCGCAATCTTTCGGTGTAGCAAACGAAAGGAACGCCTGTCTATTCTGTTTCTAATTCAGCTCTGGATTCGGAAATAGCCGGGGTTCGGAATGATCGCTCCTCGAGCTCGCTTCTGTCGCGCGTATCTTTACACGCGTAGCGGCAAACGCGCCACATGCGCCACGGTCGGCGCAACCCGCCGCTGCCCCCACCATCGTCCAGTGGGCGTGCACGGGCGTCCCCACCGCGGGCCACCTTCCCCTACGACCCCTCCGGCGCGCACCCCACCAGGCGACCGGAGCGACCAGGGCGACCGTGTGACCGTGATCACTGACACAGACACGCCGGAGGAGCCGAGAGGGACAGAGGGACGGCTCGTGTCGCTCGAGAGTCCCCTTCTTTCCCGTGTCGTCCGCTTGCCGTGCTCTACCACTTGGATCCACGCCTTCCCACCTCCCCATTGGCTCGATCTGTCCCCGGGTTGTTGGTGACACACGCCCACTCCCGATCGTTCTCCAGCTCCCCTGCGGAAATTCCTCCTCCCGGCCTGTCGTCCTTTGTACTTACCAAGCATTCGTAATTACAAGCTCCTCGAAACTTGACGGTGAGGGGGGGCGGGGGGGCGGGGGGGGGGGAAGGGAGCCGTATTGGATTCTGGAATTTTATCGCCGGATCCGTTGCTCGCTGGGAAATTGGAAATTTGATTACTCGGGGAAGAAGGAGATGCCAGGCGCTGCTCCGCTGGGTATTGTCGAGGAGATTGAGAGCTGGAGACTTGGGAATCCGCGCTCGCGTTGCAAGCCGCGAGTCGCGGAAGTGGATGCAAGTTTCGTGATCCAGATAGCTCTTGACTGAACGCTTCCGTTATCTGTATGCGTATGAATTACGAACTGTAAAGTGAAACTCGGGAACAAAGAATGAAACTGAAGAGCAGGAGTAGCTGCAGTAACGATATAGACAGGTTTTTGTTGCCGCGGCAAGCCCCGAGCGTCACACTGTCGCGGAAAAATATAATTCTTACGGATGTCTGTTAGCAAGTAAGTAAGTAGACGTCTACTCAATCCCCGATACCGTGTGAATGAGCAAGCGAAAAGCGAACGACCCCGAACTGTGCAGCCCCGGAAATAGGACTAATTTCACGAGGATCCCCGGTTACGGTGGGGCGTATCACCGTGTAATCTAAACAAGCCGGTAATCGATGTATACGCGCTTGACGTGGGCTTGTTTTTCTTTGCCCTACGATACCGCGGCCCCTCTGCTCCCCATCCTAGGCCACGATCGCATCGGACAGCTGGGAAGCGTGGCCCGATTGCGTAACGAGGACCGTGTTCCTCGGTCGCCTCGTAAAATATAATCGTTTTGCTTGGCTCGAAGCTCGATCTCTCTCCCGACCGTGCCGAGCCGCGTTTATCGCCGCGGGAAACCGCGTTATCGCGCCTGTGGCTGCGCAGAAACGCGGCTGAAAAATCGGCAGCCGCGCTTAAAGGTCGCGGCCGATCTCGCTGCGCATTTTTCGATCCCGATATGTCGCTGTCAACCGGTATCTCGAGCTTTCTAGCTGTATCGTGAAGAATTTTTACGCACTGTCATACGATAAGCCTGCGGCGTGAACCGGGCGGTGCCATTTTCTTTACGGTAAAAGGTCGCGGGCGAAGCGAGTGTCGACGGCCGAGTGTAAAAAGAATTTCGACAAAGGGACTTTTGGAGAACTACCCGCGCGACAGAACTGCGGGGCTAAATAAATTGAGGGGGTGGCCGTTTCATTGGCCCCCGACAAGCGACCTTCTGCCAGACTGCTGCGTAACATGCCGCGGGTTAATCGATTCCCCGAACAACGTAATCGGGTCCATTAAGTTTTTTACCGGCGGCTACGCGTAACCGAAGTCCTCTCGTTTGACGTAATAGTCCGGCAACAAAGGGATGCTGAAACAAAACGACGGAGGCACGGTCGTCATCCCCTCGCCCCTGCTCATCACGTCGCGGGGCACGAGATTCGAGACGCGATGCCCGGTCCCGAGGAAAAAAAACGAGGAGCGAGCCGGCCGAGCGAAAGATGGAGGCACGATAACGACGGTGGAAATTGAATTCTCTCACCAGTCATCCCCGCTGCGAAAGTGCACGTACACCGTGCCGCGTCCTCGGCCAATCCCCGCGCGACTATCGAGCGAAGGGAGTCGAAGGGTCCCTTGTCCCTTTTGTGTCGAAACCGGAGCACAGGTAGGCGAAGGGTTACGCGCGGGCTACGCGAGCCTACCAGAAACTTCCTCCTCCGGATGGGACGAAATGAAATAACTTTGGCGACCGTAGAGCGATACAATTGAGGATAACGGAGGAGAGGAGCGAGGGAGATTGGAAAGAGGAGGCTTCGGCAGCTGAGTGGACTGTGCTTGGATAAAGGAACAATAGGCGCACATCTTACATTTGTAGATTGTTGTTATTAATCGTCTTTATTATTCTAATTGAAGAAACCTGAATATTTACAAAAGGCATAGATTGTGACACTGTTGGCAAGCCTAGCCGTGAACTAGGGTAAATCCGGGAGACGCGGTCGACCTAATATAAAATGGCTATTAAAACTAATATAGATATTACTTATTTTATCAGCACAAACCTATGTGTTTAGAATTTTATGTTGATTCAGAAAAACTGATCGATATTTGCTTTAAGACAATATTTACTGTAAATCGGGTTGAAAACTGAAGTCATAACATTTGTCCACCTCTCCCGAGGTGCCGGGAGAAATGGTTTTAGTCGTTGGCAGAGACCACTCACATAATTATTCATGGAAAATTAACAAAGGATAAAGCAAAATTATTTATGAGTGAATACAACTACAGATTCATTGATATTTAAGGTAAACCAATGTCAATTATAAATTTAAATGTCAGTCAGAAATAATGTAAAATGTCAGAAATGTCAATTATAAATTTAAAAATGTTATATATTTATAATTAGAGTGTAGTTGCATTAATAAGTACAATTCTTATTAAAAGTATGTGGTCATTTACTGGACTTCTACACGTTTTGCATTTTAAAATCGTTTTTTTTTTTAAATTACGATAAGAATAAGTAATTATTTTTATAGAAATTTCACGAAAAATAAATTTAAATGCAATTTCAACAGTTGTTTTGTTGTTATACATAAATATATTCAAGTATTAATTTCAAAGGTTCATAAATTCAACAATTCGGTCATTCAGTGGTTGGTTTACCATAATTTGTTTACGCTAAACAAGTAAAGAACATATCAAAGCAAAAGTGAACTAACCACTGGCGATTAGCAAGGCAAATGAATTCAAAACTGAATAAATAAACTAAATAAACAAAAATAATAATAAAATAATAAAAAAATCCTAACTCGACCATCTCACCTTTCTGCAGCGAGAGATGGTCTTCTCGTTAGCTTTGAGAGGAAGAGTTAATATGGCCAAATACTTTGGCTGCATTGTCCCTCAATATCTCTCCTATCTTATTATCCCAAACTTAGAAGTATATTTTAAATACGATTCTGTACACCGCTGTTTGACAAAAGTGGTGAAATGTAACCTCAATTTACCTTTTAAAGCCTATAAATCCAGAAAAACATAGAAGGAAGCGAAATTACGGTATTCATTCAACTGTTTGGCTTCTAGAAAAGTAATTGGTCTGCACTTTAACGCATTTTTACGTATAGAGTCTGAAATATAGCGACTGGACCAACCTTCCGTCCCGACCGCGTCTCCCGGATTTACCCTATAAACTAAACTAAAATTACACAGTGTAAAATAATCTTAACTTAAAGTAAGATTAGCTTGAGTCTTTAAGCTCAACATGAGGAAACACAAAAGTAAAGTAAAGTAAAGTAAAAGTTTCTTGTAATTCTTGGCCAAAATAAATCTTTCTCAAAATAACTGATCTTGAAATTCAATCACGGCACAAGTTAAAAAGTTTGCGCTCGTTTTCCTGAACGTAAGTATGTTTTAACGCATCCCCTTTGTTCCGCCGCGCGACGGCACGGTTTTATCGGGCGTTTAACGCAAGTTTTACTCCGATCTAGCCGGAGTGGAGCGATGCCCGTTGATCTAGTTAGCGAAATTGGAATTGAAAGCGTGACCGTTCGGCATTACGATAATTTATCACTCAAATAAATGTACGCCCGTGGTGTTCAGCCGTGTACGAGTATCAATTTACATGACGCAACGGATATGTAATCTGATATATCGCGTAACGGCGCGTACAGAGCCGCGAACGGTGGTTCTCATCGGAACCGAGGGTACATAACGCAGAATCGGAAATGATAAATTTCCCCTTTCACCCGCCGCCAGCCACAGACACTTTCCTTATCGAGTGAGTGCTTGCAGCGTCATTCTTTAACGCGGTCGCGTTCCACGAAGGAACGACGTGTCACTTCGGGGTGGTAAATAAGCGATACGTTGCTGGTTACGTATGTAAATATATACTTCAAAGGAGCCGCGCGCATATCGCTTCTTTCATGTAAATCGCTATTTTCTTCTCGCGCGACGCGTTTGCCTGTAGGTATATTAACGACGCCTTAATGGAATGGGAGTGTTCGCTAACGTCTCGCCCTCGATATTTCTTTACGTTAAATTGCCGCCACTCGGCGAGTAATTACACGCAGACACAGTCGTCAAATAAAGTAACCTATAGAATTTTATTACCTATTTATTACGTCCAAATAGGTATCTATCACGAGTGTCGGTGTTAGAATTCAGTCTGATCGGATCATTAATTATTCAACAAAGGGACGAGTAGCGGAAAACAATTGAGTAGGAGGTTTACAACGCTGTTTGGGTTTATTGGTCAAAGCAAAGGGAAATTATGAGCGAGGAGGAAGATAATCGAAATTGTATGAAGAAAGACTCAGATAAAGGGGATGATAAAGATGCAGGAACAGGATGAAATACGCAGAGGCTAGCGGGGTGGAAGAACCACGGGCCACACTTTCTTTCTCTGTATACTAATGAAAGTTGCGTAAGTAAGGATGCACACGAACAATCCCGAAGTAGATACCTACCTACCTACTTTTTATTGGCACAGATCACTAACTTCTGTAATTGGTGAGTAAGTAGGTAGCGCCACGCTGTCTATACACTATATAGGTATTCTTGTCCAATCGCTGATTGGTATTTCTTCATTCAGATGTGGGGCCAAGAGCCCCTGGCACCCCGAAAGATTCTTTGTAAAAAGAATTTATTCTTTACCTAAAGGATTCTATTGAAATTGCATTAAAAATATTTTGATCGCCACGATTGTGCCGCGAAAAAGTGGCGCCAGTGTTCGGCGGTTGAAAATCGAATTAGCGAGGCCATTACGTTCCTTCTCGTTCGTGGTGCCGTCAGAAAGAGCGGGGCGCGGGAGTGGTCGGGTAAGTTGGTGTAACATTCGTGCAGAGGGATATAGGCGAAGCAAGGACGCGCAACCGGGACGAAGGCATGGTAAGAGAGCGCGTGGACGCGTATCGTGGAGAAGCAAGGAACCAAGCTAGCAAGCAGGCCGTGAATAGAAGCGCAGGTCGGTGGATCCCGACAAAAGGTGAGCCCACAAAGTGGGTCTGGCCGTGTAGGTTCGCGGAAGGAAGGCGGGAGGCACAGCCGGCAGACTTCGTAGGTACAGAGGAGATATATCGGAGCTCGGGCGTGTTCGGGCAGGCTCGTGCGTTCCCGGCGGCTGGTGGTGGCCGCGCACCTCCGCCAATAGTTTCACGCTGCGTGGAACGAAACTCGTACGCGATCAGCTCGACCGAGGCAATCCGGCATCCTTATACGTATGGCCGCTCCGTTCTCACCGATATCAGTGTTTCTCTCCCCGGCGTAAATCGCGGGGGATCGTTCGCCGAATCGTCGTGGTGCCGGTTAACCAGCGGGTCCCGTTCGATCGAGGCCGGTGTCGCGTCCGGAGCCCATCGGTCGCCCACTGGGATCCTCGAGGCAGTGTACCGTAAAAAGTTCGCGGAACACGGTGAAAACGCCTTGCGGTGCTTCACGCTCGACGACGCGACGCCGACGTCTCGCCGTGACGGAGGAGGAGGCGTTGGCGGCGGGATTGGAGGGAGAAACGGAAGCCTCGGTGACATACCGCCGGTTCGTTCTCAGCAGCGAGTGACAACCCTCTCCTCTCCCCCCTCTCTCTCCCCCGCGGCTTCACGACTTGCACGACCACTACGGAGGACAGTCGACGAATGACCGAGGAGGAAAGGGCCCCCGACAGGGCCAGGTATAACGATCCGAGCGGCCAAGGAAAATCGGAGTCGTAGGCGGGGCCTAAGGTCGAGGACACGTGACACGGAAACTGTCACGCCGCCCTTGTCCTCCCCTCCTTCAGCCCCCTCCACTCGACCAAAAAGCCAGCCAGCCGGCTATACGAGCCGCTGCTTCTCTGCCAACCGACTGTGCGCCGTGGAACGCTTCTGTCCGCTCGCTGGAGCGGCTTGAGCCTGGCATCTCAGCTCTCCTTTATCCCAGTGGACAGTGGACACTTAATCTCAACACGAATGATATGTTGAATGCCCATGCCGATGATGGTGTTCGTGTAAGGACACGTATGGCTTCCCTCTTTTTTCCCAATCACACGCTCCGAATCTCGCGAGTGACGCGCTCCGTTGTCTACATTTTCAGCGTGCATGATATTGTGCCGACTAATATAAAGAATTCGTCGAAGGCAGAAAGTAAGAATGGCCCCGCACCCAGTCGACCCGTTTCCAACCGGCCAGTTTCCGCCAGCTCGCGTGCACGACGCGAAGGACGAGCGACAAGGATTATGATAATATTTACCGGAAGGCCCCTCTCGACGATTTTAGACGCATGCTGGACACCCGAGAGAACTGTTCTGCCTGATCTCGAACGATGTGCCTACGACTGAACCCCGCGCTCGATACCGCACCCGTCGCTTCGCCGGAGATCCCGCCGAGGTTCAGCAGCGGCGAATTCTGACGCGCGTTTCGCACGACGGCGTGCGATGAGGCCGTGCAAAGGGCGTCGCGCGTGAACATCCCGAGAATGCAGCAGGGCAGCGTGGGCGGCTGCGACGGGGACTCGGCGCCGAGCCCGTCGTCCAAGAATTTCACCAGCAAGGGCGAGATCGCGGGCGAGAGGAGCTCGGGCGACGCCGACGGCCGTGTCAGAGTCAAAGTCGAGGCGCCGGAGTCCACCGAGCCGTTCCAGGTGAAGCCAGAGCCCCACGACGAGTACCATCCGCCACAGCAGGACTACCAATACGACAGGAAGCCGATCGTCCCGCCGAAGATCGACGGCAACCCAGAGATCCCTGGCTGCCAAGCGCAGCACCAGGGATACAGGCCGATCACCGGCGGTCTCACGAATTCGTACGGGTTCCCGCATTCGTACGGGCCGGCGGCGATGCTGCCGCCGTCGTTTCCCGGCGCCAGGCCATCCCCCGATCGGCCGATGGGGAAAATCGAGGCGCACGATCACGAGCAGGAACGATTCCGCGTGCCCGGTGTCGCTGGCGACGGTGCTTTCCTTCACCACGAAGCCCACCGGTTCGATGCTAGTGACTATCATCACGGGAAATCAGTGGGATATCCTGGGATCCCTTACGCCGCCTTCAGGCCCTCGATGCAGCATCGGTCTGCTTATGGCGGGCATCAAAACAACAGTGGCTACAGGGCCACGCAATACCAGAACAGGCAGAGGAAGTGGAGCGGCGCTGCTCTCCGTGGGCTACATCCGTCGATGCCGGTGAGTGTTTGTCCTACGCCCGCTCCCTTTTATTCTTTCAGGGGATTTGTTTAAGCTGTGGCTCTGATAGCTTTTTTTATAATACTGCCGTGTTAATTCGAAAGGGCGTTGTATTTTTAACCGACTTCAAAAAGAAAGAGGTTCTCAGTTCGAGGTGTTTGTATGTATGTTGTAGATATTATGTTTGTCCGCGAATTTCTCCGTAACTACTGAACCGATTTTGGGGAAACTATTGCATTTTGTTTGGCTTCGATCAACTTAGGTCATGGAGAAAGAATTATCAAAATCGGTCAAGTAGTTTTGAAGTTACACCAAAAAATAAGAAATCCGTTTCATTATAATACATTGTATGCACGGGCAGGCAAAGGACGGAGTATCAGGCGTCCGAAAAACAGAGCGAGACAAAATATTAATGTGTCGTCTGTCTCGTACCGTTTCTTGTTCGCTTTCAGTCCCTCTGATTCGCTCTCGATCTCGCCATCGGCAAGAATGGAACAAAAACGGATGCTCGGAATTATGTCCCTTCTACGTTATAATATTATATCTTATTTATTATGTTATAATATATATTATATATTATGTTATATTTATATTATAATATATTATATATTATATAACTTAAATAACTACAAAGTACAAAATAAAAAAATTTTAAAAACATTAAAACCGACTTCAAAAAATAAAAATGCGCTAAAAAGTAAAAAATAATTTTGTTCCTTATTTAATCTACGACTCCCAATTTTTGTATGTCAGCGCCAGATTTACACAGTGCAAATGATGAGGCGCCGACATAAAAAAATTGAGAGTCGTAGATTAAATAAGGAACAAAATTATTTTTCACTTTTTAGCGCATTTTTATTTTTTGAAGTCGGTTTTAATTTTTTTTAAAAATTTTTGTGTTATGCCATCTATATTTTATATAAATCGGATTAGGTTGTATATTAAATCTGGATAAAAAGGTATCTAAATATTTCTGACAAACCTGTAACATATTTCATGAACTTTAAAGGAAACATTGGAAGATACTAAATATGTGCAAACAGGGCTGTAACGAATATTCGATTACCTATCAGAGAATTCGAATTTCAGATTCGAATATTCAAATATTCGTTATACTAACTGGGGTAGAAATAAAAATATTATAGTTCGTCAAAATCGTTTATAGGATTTTAGTCTAGAGGAGGGGATCCTTAGCCGACTAAGTGGGGGTTGTCCACTCATTATTATTAGAATAATAGTATTAATAAGTGATGGTTGTTTTCGTTTGAAAATCTATAAATTTACCAAAGATTAATTGAGATCCAAATTTATTCTAAAGGCCAATATGAAAAGAATTTCACGGTAAAGTGTGAACAAATATCTCATGTTCAGATTCTTATTCCGATTAGGTATTCGAATACTCGAATGCTCCTAATTATTCGAATATTCAAATATTCGAAGAAATTATTCGTATTCGAATAGTCGAATAATTACAGCTCTAGTAGACAAGCCCAAAAGTAGGCATCCGAAATATAAACTGTTATAGGTATCTTCAGTTTCAATGCAGATATGGCATTCTTATTTAATATACATACCTATATAAACTATATTTGTGCTGCCCGACAGCAATTTAAGCGAAACTTGCAGATACGCCCTTTCGAATTAACACGGCAGAATAGTAGCTACAGAGAGTCACTAAGTTATTGATTCAAGCAAAGGCTTGATACCTAAAAATATTTTCATGAGAATGATAAGACGCACCTAAGATTTCCAAGTTCGTTTGTTTTCGTAGAACGTTCAAGCTGTGCCAATAGTTTCCTGATTCACTGTATTTTGACTTGGCTACGATAACCTATAGATCACGCAAACAATTAAACGGTAACTGCGGATATTAAGGTGTTGGGAATAGTTAGGAGAGTATAATTAAACTAACTAATGAAAATTCATTTGAGTGATTCTTCTTTAAGATTGATTCCGAGTTGTATCCTCCGTTTTCTCTAATCTTGCCCGATATCTCTTCCAAATGGTTACAATCTTTATTCGGAAACCTCTTCTCAAAAGCTTCAATTGTATTTACTTTCCCTCTTGTTTACCCTGGATATACCTACTGGATTCTGGTATTATATTTCGTATTCAGTCGGTTACTCAGCCCTGCGAGGCAGTCGTCATATAATATCCCTATCGATCTTTATTACGAAGCCGTGGGTGGTAGGCTGATGACTCGTTCGATGCAGGATGCGTGTGCCCCTCTTACCCGTAACGCGGTTATTATGTGAGAAATCGAAACGTAGATCCCTCGGTTTCTCAGTTGAGTTCCTCCCGGGCGCGATTACCTTTCGTCGCGCCACGGTTTGAATTTTAACTCGTTAATATCGACACGTACGCGAAGAATACCCCTTTGTTTCCACACGCGGAAGCAGGCGCCGCGATTTTACTTGCAGATTATTTTTAATTGTATTCCCCGTTAATGATGTATTGAACGCCCCTTTCTTTTGTTCCGCGCGGCATATAGTAAACAGAAGGGTATGCATTATGTAAGAGCGACGGTA
The DNA here is from genome assembly GCA_947577245.1 of Andrena bucephala. NCBI lineage: Eukaryota > Metazoa > Arthropoda > Insecta > Hymenoptera > Andrenidae > Andrena > Andrena bucephala. The sequence continues at coordinate 79,723,459 of OX387715.1, forward strand.
TTAATCGAATCCGCGGATATTCCACCGATAGGTACTTACACGCGATGTGCCACAATTTTATTTTCTAACTACGCGCTCGGCGTGCGCCCGAGCTTCGCGATGCAACCGACCGCGCCCTGGGGCCCCCGGGGGGGCCAAACGATTTTTCAAACCATCTCGAAAACTCGGCCCGCTCTAAATCACAGTGATTAGAATCGTCAGGGGCGTGAAAAGAAAACAGCGAGAGGACAGGGGGTGGGTAAGAGTGCGCGCGGTAACTCGTGTCCTTGGGGAATCGTTGTTGGTCACGTCGCGTTATCGTCGCACGACCTGCGAACACCGCCCGCGGTCCCCCGGCCTCTATTAATGAAATCGAATGAAAGTTCGCGATCGTTCGGTGAAAAATTACGCCGCTCCGTGACCGAAATTACAGTGATTACAGGCGCGAGCGTGTCGGTTTGGCCCCTCGGGGTAGGACTCTGGCTGGCGTCTCGCTCGCTGCGTTTGCCGCGCTCGCCGCGCTCGCCTTGCTCTTCGGCCCCGATGCCAGGGCCCATTCAGAGCCGCCCTGGCCCGATTACGAGCGGGAAACGGCCAGCCCGCCGAACCGTTTGCTCGCCGGTCATTATAATAATATCGGAGCATTAAAATAGATGCGCGTGCTGCTCGCATCGCGCGCCTTCGTACGCGACTTCTGGATCTCCGCGACGCGCCACCGAACGCATTACGTATTCTATGGTTATATAATGCGTTCTTACGAATAACGCAGCGGTGTAATGCGGTTGCTTTACAAACTACGCCCGCGGCGCGGCCGGGAGGGCGAGGTTCGATTAATTCAAATTGCCCCTCGCCACGGTGTGTGTACTTCTTCGTGGCTCTCTCTTGCGCATAAATTACCCGGCTTTTACCTTTTTTCTACCTAATTGAGGCTGGTGGGGGGTGGGGGGGGGGGTGGGAGGAGGGGGGTGAGAGCGGTGAGAAGTGGGTCGCGATGGGCCCGTGTCATCGGCGACACCGTGCCGAAATCGGTAATATTCACGGGCAAGAGGCACGTGACACGCTTTAATTCGCGAATTCGGAACAATGTAGCAGACGAGAGCGTGGATGTGTTCGGTCGCGGAGCGATCAATCGATCCTCGCGGATTCGAGGTTTTCACTTCGTATGAAGGGAGATGTTTCAGGGGATCGATAAGTCCTTAGCTTCAGAATATCTCAAATTGCTTAATACATTGACTACTTAGATAATTTGTCATCTGAAATCGATCTCCTGTCCAGTTGCTCTCATCAAAAGCCACACATATGACGCAGTACTTACTTACCTACTTCTCACTTAACTGATCTCCAAACGGAAATTTTCCTCATTATAACTACCTACACCTATTTTCGACTAATTTTAATCGTAAAGCGTCCAGCAATTTACCATTGTTTTACTAAACTACTCGACTAAATTTTAGTGTCCACACACGGTGAATGACTAAATTACTACTCAACTAAATTACTGAACGTGTCTGAATCAGCCTTTACATACACCACCATACAGCTAGAAACAAATGAATGAATGCAGAGTTTCAGTCGGCCGTCCATAAAGCGGAGAATGAATCGCGAGCTGGACACCACGCAATCCCCGTAATCGCGAGTCGCGCCAAAACAGGCCGAGTCGCGACCCGATTCGCGGCAACTGGCTTCCACGGCGAATGTGTCCCGGTCTGGAGCGGCCGATTGCACCGTGGCCTCTCATCTGCATACCGTTTCCTCTCTCTAACGACCGTTCATCTTCCGCGGTAGGACGTTACGCACCTGTATCGAGATAACGCGGCGTAAGGTATACCCGCGGCGAATAAGGGCATTGAATCGACGCCGATATCCCCCTCGTTCCTCACCACTTCGCCGCGCCGTTTCCCTCGGGCCCGAGTCGCGCTCGCGGATAACTCGGGGCGCGAATAAGTCTATAAATTTCGCGTCGGGAAATCGTGCACCTGCGGCCGAGCCCGAGCCGCCGAATCGATTTCGAGATCCTGTCGGAAGATTTTCTGCTCGTTCCCTGGCGAAGGAGCGCGGCGGCGGAAGTGGTCGTGCTCTCTTCAACGAGCGACGCGACGGCCTCGCTCGCCTTTCACCGTGGGACGCGTCCTCACTTTCAGGGAGAGTTTTCGTTTTCATGTAAACGCGCTCGAGTACAACGTTGTTCTTGGTTTTGTCTTCTTCTTTTTTTTTTTTTAATAATAATGGTAGTTCAATCGACGGAAATAAATTCCACTTACACAACGAAAAAATAGCAATAAAAACCTTAAGTAGCTATAAAGCGTTGACATCGTAGATACACATCAACTAATCAGGGTAATGCGTTAACTACATTCGTTAGATCATCCCCTTAGTATGTTCGTGATTTTTAAACTACTTCAAAAAGAAAGAGGTTCTACGTTCGATGTGTAGCTACCTATGTATTATGTTTGTCCGTGAATTTCTTCGTGACTACTGGGACGATTTTCGTGAAACTTATTGCATATAGTTTAGCTTCGATCAACTTAGGGTCATGGAGAAATAATTATCAAAATCGGTTAAGTAGTTTTGAAGTTACACCAAAAATAAGAAATCTGTTTCATTAACCGATTTCATTATTTAAATAAGTGTAGTTATATAACTTGTATAACTAAAGAGTAAAAAATAAAAAAATTTATATTACTTTATATTTTTTTTATTCAATCGAAGCAGGGTAACACATACGGGGATGAACTTACCATTCAACGTTACTTGATATAAAAAAAAAACATTAAAAATGTAAAGGGGGCATTGAGAACAAAAGCGGACCAACACACATTTTTTGCGAAATTGAGTTCGTAGCAATAATGTATTCCAGTAATGTATTCCTACTAATCATATAAAAAAAAAAAATAATTTTTTTTCAATGTGGCTTAGTTCGTTTTTGTTCTCAATGCCTCAAATAATTCCTGAGACCAGAGGTGGGCAAAAGTTTATCTAAATAAAAATCTCAAATAACGAACAAAAGATAAATAATTTTTATTCGTTATTCGAGGCTCGAATAATCGAAGTTATCTTTATTCGAAGAGCAACGAATAAATCATTTTATTCGATGAGAATTTACTCGACGAATAAAGATAATGTTTTTATTGGATGAGAATTTATTCGAAGAATGAAGATAATTGTTTTATTGGATGAGAATTTATTCGACGAATAAAGATAACTTTTTTATTCGATGAGAATTTATTCGACGAATAACGATAATTTTATATTCGAACGTTTTATTCGAATAAATGCGCCGTATAAATTTTTCATTCGTAGCATTTATCTTTTCGAAACCTACGAATAAAGCCACGAATAACTTTCGTCAGCGTCGAGCTTGTTTAAACGAACCGCCGAGCGGCGAGCGGCGAGCGCCGAACACAAAGAACTGGCGGCGGCGACTTGGGGTCTTGGTGAGTCACCGGCCGGGCTCGACTCTCGGCGGCTCGAATAAACACGCTCGACGCTCACGAAAGCTATTCGTGGCTTTATTCGAATGCTTCGAAAAGATACATATATAAATGCTACGGATAAAAAATTTATTCGACGCATTTATTCGAATAAAACCTTCGAATAAATCTTCGAATAAAAAAATATCGTTATTCGTCAAATAAATTCTCATCCTATAAAACAATTATCTTCATTCGTCGAATAAATTCTCATCCAATAAAAAAATTATCTTTATTCGTCGAATAAATTCTCACCGAATAAAATTATTTATTCGTTGCTCTTCGAATAAAGATAACTTCGATTATTCGAGCCTCAAACAACGAATAAAGATAAGGTATCATTTATTCGATCGTTATTTAAATAATTTTCTATCTAGACAATGCCCAACTCTGCCTGAGACACATCCACACCGAGGTGATCCACCAATCATTTCTACACAGATATTGCTCATCGATTCCTTTACGGAGTGGGGAGGATAAAAGACATTCACTTAATTATTTCGTTACGGCCGAGAAGCTTTTATACCTACCACTCCATCTCAAGTATCGTGGGCTTCAATGAGGATCACGGAAGTAGCTAGCATTTGTCTGCGGTCACGACAATTTGTTTCCCCCTTCTCCCAGCCTACCATCTACTTTCCATAATTATGCACATTTAATTACGCGGATAACTGTAAACATTGTACCGTGCACGGCTGAATGTAACTCCTCATTCGACACGGGTAATTATCTCATCTATTCTCGGTCTGCCTGTGCACGCGCAACTTTTCCGTACCTTGAACGGCTATTGCCAGCGCGACGTGTGCGACATCGGTTGATACCGAAGCGTGTTCGCAATGTGCTATTTACCGATCGACGAGCAATTGCAGTTAATACTCGTAATCGATCGTGGAAGAAGGCCTCTGTGAGGAAATCACGAGTGATTCGTCGTCTGGCTGGACGCACGTTAATTACGCTTTTTTTCCGGCGATCGTAGTCGGTTAGATGGGAGAAAAAGGTACACGAAGCGCCTCGTTCCTCGCCCGAGGCGCGCAAAATGGAACAAGTTCAAGGGTACTAAACGGACGTGCATAAGTATAACCTGCCCAGGTTGGATGACGCGTTATTTAACGCAAAACCGCGTCGATTTGCAAATAACACCGTCGAAAGGAAGAGACGACGAAAGAAAGGAGCACGGTTTGCACGCCTTCGGTCGGGGGGCGCGGGGCCCTCGAGCGATTCCGCTCGCCAGATGCGTTCGCCAGCGAGCGATGCGTTTTTCTACCTGAAGGGCATCCAATTGAGCGCAACACATGGCGCTGCCGCGGTGCCCTACGCGCGCCACCGATTCGTCTCGTCTCGTATACACGTGAAAACAAGCGGGGGCCCGCCTTCCTGTGCATCTTGAGGCCGGGCGAGCTTTAACCGAGCCGAGGCAGCGTAGAAAAAGTCTCGCTCGTGGCAGGGGGACACGGTGATTTCGGGAAAAATGAAGAGCAAACGAGAAAGCGGTTTCTGAAATATTGCGCTTGTGTTCTTTTGGACGGGGCGGGGCCAAGGTTGCCACCTTATCACCATATAACTCCCGGAGTGTCACACATTCCAACCGGGAGATTCAAATATAAACCCGGAGATGGAAAAAGCAAAAAAAAAGTTTTGTTCTCGAATATCCGGAAAACAAATGTGCAATTCTTTTAAGCTCAAACAATTCAGATATTTAAAAGTATGTTTTTTTAATTAATAACTTTTATTATATATAAAATTGATACCATTATATAATACCACAATTTCTTATTATCTCATTTTTTTTTCTACAACCCGAAGATTTTTCCAGTTAAACCGGAGCCCGGAGATTTGCTTCAAAACCTGGAGTCTCCGGGCCCAAACCGGAGAGGTGGCAACCCTGGGCGGGGCACGCGACTGGAATCCTATCGAAAACCCATATTCTCTCCACATCTTTTTCGTGGCTTGCAGTGGTAACGACCCGGCCCTACTATGGGATCGCGACTTAGTGTTCCCCAGCGTCACCAGAGGTCTAATCTTTCTAACTCTTTCTCACAAGTTCTAAGTTCCAGTCTCGTTTGTATATATACAAGATCCAAGCAGGCTTCCTCGTGGTCATCCTCTGGCTCCTTTTGAAGTAGCAATGAATTCTCTTGTCAGTCGTAACAACCAAGAGGGCGCGTCGTAGATAATATTATAGAATCTGAATCTTTAACCCTTGTAATCTTGAGTCTTCGGGACCATGGCAAGTTTGCATTCACGATGGGCCGCGCTTCATTTTTAATACATCTATGAGCGGTCCTGTGCCTTGTACTCGTCAATTCTCACAATGGACCGAGATTCTGACGTAAAAAACGAGACGCCATACTTCTCCCCGGCCCCGGGTGCTATTGTGCCGGCTGCTGGCAGAGGCGGCTACACGCTTTTCATCGCTAACAAGCATGCTAGACAACGTTTGTTCGCTGCCACCGGCTCCTCCGGGCCACGTTCTGTGGAACTTTTCTGCCGTAACGACTGTCGAAAGAATCCGGAATCGCGGACCGCTCGAGTTTTCTGGATCGTAAAGCGATTTAAGTGCGCGCTGCGCGGCTGGCGACGAACGACCACGGAGCCTCTCCGCGAGTTGTAAGAATCCTTGGCGAGCAAGGCAAAGTTCAAATATAATATAATATATCTGCTCTGCCTTTTTTCCTAACATAATCTTCCTTCTTGCCATTGCGATCCTGAACTCCTTTTCGAGGTAAAAATCTTGCAAAATTACATTCCAGGCGAGTGCTCCAATCGTGGTTAAAAATACCCAATTCGAGAAAACACACTGTGTGAAATTTCAATTATATCCGAACTGTTAATTTAATTTGCTCTATCCAATTAATTACCGCTATGAGGTATTGAAACGCGCGCGGGATAGCATTGCGACCGTGCAACTCTCACTGTGAAATGACGCGTGTTGCCGCGCTCGTATTTGCCCGGTTTCCACCGCGGATCGTCGAGTTAATGACACAAGCGGCGACAAAAAGCGTGGCGGTCGCCATTATTACCTCGGAACGAGGCATCTCGATGATAGTTACGGATGCAGGGGGACGTCTGTTTGTGCCTCGTGTCCGCGTCGGGACACCCTTCGATACGCCGCGTAGGTAATCACACGGCTCTACATGTCACTTTGCAGCCATGAATAATTAATGGGCCTCGCTTATATCCCGCGTTACGGCTGCAGTTTTTCCATTTCCCCATTTGATTTCGACGCGCGGCCAAGCGATTGACGCGTTTCCCTGAATGGGGGAAAAAAGTGGACACCAACGACACAGCTCATTGCGTCCAGGTAATTGTCGCGATTACCTCCTTCATCGAGGAAATGATTGCAGCGTTGCGCTGCCGCTTTGCTTCTCGATTCTCTCGATTCCCTGCTACGTGTGTTAGGTCGAATAAGAAGTGTGCGCAGCTGCTCTGAAGTTTATTCTGAAGTCTATCCGAGATGGATACCTATGTCTTGAATTTTGAGAATGGTGGATCGAACAGTCAGGCTTGAACCCACAAGACCTTGCAGCAAGAGTACAGATTCATCTTTACCAATATGGAGTAAATTAGAAGAAACTGATTATAAAATTATTGCTTTGACATAAAATTAAAAAGAGAACTCTACTTAATTGAAAAATATATTTTTTCACACAATAAGTTGTACCTAGTTGTTGAGTTGATAAATTTTTATTTCTATTTCTGGCGAAAAAATATTCTATACTAAAAATATTAACATGTAGAATTTTTTTTAAATATATATTACACGTCAAATATAACTCGACAACTGTCTAAAATGGAGCTGCACCCCTCTTGCTGCAAGGTCCTCAATTGAAACGCGACTGTGGGAAGGGTGGGGGGGGGGGGGGGGTTGGGCCAGGATGGCGAGTTAGGCGAAGGGAGCTGCACGTTCGACGTTAAGTGAAAGTACTAAAAGTGTACCGTTCTCCTAATTACCGGTGAGTTTAACCGACAACCGAGCATCATCCGTCGTAAACGTCGGCCTTAAGATAAGGATATCAGCGAATTATAAACTCGAGTGAAAGGACCCTGAGCGCTTAGACCCCGATAACTCTTTTACGACTTCGTTTAGTCGAAGCTGAAAATGTGATTGTAGGAGTTTTACGGATCGGGGGTAAATGATCGCGCAGAAAATCTTTACTAAAAAAAAAAACCGATACGGCTTATAAGGTCGCCGTGACTCTAAGTGACCTAACCCAGACCCTTTCCGCAAACAAGCAGCTCGCGGGCTGAGAGGGGTTAATTAAAAAACGTAGCGATCCTTGAAGAAGACGCGGACGGGTCTCCCGAAGGGAAATGATCCGTTACGCGTTCTTCAGCCGGCAATTCGACGTGGCGAGCGGGTAAAAAAAGGAAAGGGCACGCAACAGCCCTTCGCGTTGTTATTAAAGGACGGGAAGGACCGTCAGCCGTCGACAGCCGCAGGACAGGGTGCGTGCCCGGCGATACCGCAGCCCCGAACCCGCACGCTAATTATTTATTCTTCGTTATGCCTTCCTTTTCACGTAGCGTGACCTTCTCCCTTTCTCTCTGCCCCTGTCGTCACATACACATAATTCGACCGCCCATTTCGATGACTTCCCTCTCCATTCTTCCTGCCCTCGCTCCTGCTGAGATTGCCAACGAAAGTGGTCGCATCATACCGCGGTAGCTACTGTCTGGCGAATTTAAGGGTGGTCTCGACTTACTTTCACCAGCAGGAAGCAATCCTCAATGCAAACATATACTTATATGCGCCGTCGAAATTCGAGCAACCTTGTTACACAACTTCTAAGTAGGTTAGGGTGGGGTTAAAAGTCCCGTTTTTCGTATAAACCTATGTAAAGTTTAGTACTAACAATCTAGAGATATCTGGTGTTTCTTTTTATAAACTATAACTATTATGCTTTACGTTCACGAAGTTGGTTTGTTGATACTGTTATTTTCTGTTGAATTATACCACAAAATGTTTGTCAATGTCCATGCACGGGGCAAAAAGTCCATTGCATAGGGCAGAAAGTCCCTAATGTCTTTTCGTGTAATATTAAACTAAATAAGTAAAAACCGCGTTTCAAATCAACAAATATTTATTAAACCAATTCCTTTTGGTATACAATATTGAAAGGAAAACATGACTTCTTTACCAAAAAATAAATATATAAGTCAGAGGCTCACTTTGAACTAAAACCTAAAAACACTATTTAAAGACTTTGGCATCATTTCTTTATAGTTTGGAAATCTTATTATAAAAACAAATAATAAAATATATATTTTCAGTCTGAGGGACTTTTTGCCCCAATGGTACCTCTATACTTTCTGCAATGTATACGTTAGAAAATATTATCATTCCGCAATAAACAATATCATGCACACATTACTAAAGGAACATACAATCTTAATGTACTTGGCTGATACGCTTTTGAACTGTGGTTTATTTCGTATAAAACAACAAAGCCGACGTATTTCTTTTAGTTTCCGATACAGAAAATAACGAAGGCGTCGTGTAATTCGCACGAACGTCCAGGAGCGACTGGCGACTCTGCGGTCACCTCTGTTTCCTCTCGCCTTTTACTTAGTATACTGCGAAACTCAATACATTGTTTAGGAATAGAGATTTTGAATTCGAGACTTTTTATCCGCCGGACTTTTATCCCCACCCTACCTTACTTACTTTGTTGCATTTACGATCAGGGGCGGGATTTGTAATGGCAATGCACTTTCTGCGCTTCCCGCGCAGCGAAGTATTACCTCACGGTGGTACTAATTACAAGCTGAGAAAAAAGAGTATAATGTACTGCATGCAAATGCGTCGCCGTTAGATCGAGAATGTCCCGAGTCGACCTGGAGTAGGTAGATTGTTTAAATCGATTCCGCGCTCTGTCGCCAAGTTTGCCATCGAGTTAATCGCCGTTTCACAAGGAGGTTTTATGCATAGGTAATTATGTCAATATCGTCGGATTAAGATCCAACGTCTGGGAGATACCCTTACCTACGCGGCGCCGTTGTGCCGGCCGGCAATCACCATTAATTTAATTCTGGCAAATAGCAGGTATTTAAGTTTTTGTTCCGAGTTCCCGAGATGCGCGTGGGCCCGCGAGGAACGCGCCGATACGATTACGAGCACATTTTCCCATATATCCTCTCAATTATTTCACTTCCCCTTTCCACGTGAAACCCGTCTTGCTGCCCCGGACGTTAAAATCTCGCGGAAATTCCGAGAGGACCTAAACCTGATACGCAACACACACACACACACACACATTCTTGCCGCGGTTGTGAATAATTCCACACAACTCCGCTTGTCTATCGCGGCGATATTGACGTCATGGAGCGCAATCTCCGACAAACTATGCGTCACAGGCAATTATCTGACCATGCCAGCGCGCACTACCCTGGAGATGAGAAGCGACTCTTAGTCGACTCCTCTCGAATCCGTCGGAGTCAGCGAATCTTCACGTAGGATCAATGTGGTTTGTGGTAGTTTGCGATCGCTTATGATTCTGGAGCTGTAATAAGCTGCATCATTCCGCGACGCATAGAAACGGGGACGTAAGAATGGTAAAAATTGCAGTTTGTGTTATAAGATATCGTAAAGTCGGTGGAAAAGGACGCGATTTACACCGAGGAGCCTGGTACGGTAGTAATTGCGAGGGCCCCCGAGCCACGAAGGCCCGCGGGATCTATAATTCTATTTAGCTCTAAAAATAAAGTTGCACGACTTTATGGCCAGTTCAGTTTCAAAACACCGGGTCCGCGTTATCGCCGATCGGCATGATCGACAAGCGGCACGATGCTTTTCACCGTGTTCCACGGCGCGCGGTCGCTCATCCCTTCTTTAATAGAGCCTTATCTTCTTCCGCGAAGGCCCTTTCCGCGTTGAGGAGAGGTTGCGCGTCAAGCACCCATGGACAATGCACGATGCCTACATTGATTCTTTATGAGGCCACTTAGATACTTAAGTATGTTAGTCGGGCCTATAAGCTCGGCGCGCAGGGTTATTGTAATGCGGCTAACGCTCCACACTTAGCCGATTATGTTACAAAGACACGGAACGCTGCCGCCACTACGCTTTACGATCGCTGACACCTAGCCGACCCGCGGGACCGATCGATGATCACCGGCATTATGATCACGGCCATTAAAGTAATCGATGCTATTTAGAGGCAGACACGCTTCTCATACGCTGACCCCCGTGACACCCTTAACCGTCGCGTGAATAATCCCGATTTAAACAATTTTAACGTCCGATTACGCCGATCGCATTTTACTTTGAAGAGGGCGCCGACTTTCGCGTAAACGCGTTGCAGTGAAACTTGCACAGGCTGTCCCATAAATGAGCAATCAAAGTTGGGGGTAGGTACAGAAAAAATGTCCACAGAATGGGATTAATAATTCGAAATGGAAGTACCTATTTGAGGGAGGGACAGTTCCAGCGGAGAATTGTCGTTTTTCAACGCGGTAAGCAGGATCTCGAGCCTCCGCGGCACGATGCTCTCCTTCTCGCCATAACGAGCAGATATGGTGGCTGGTCAAACACGAGCCGGTGATTCTTTATGGGGCCATTAAAGGCGCGCCGAGTCATAGTCGCACGGTAAACATTATTATAATCCGACTAGCGCGCCGAGGCCGTGCCGATTACTTTACAAAGGCTCGGGACGACTGCTTTAGGGTCGCGATTCCGCTTTACGAGCCCTGACACCTAGCAGAGAATCGAGCTGCACCGGCGCGGCGGACGTGGCTGCGCGCTGATATTACCGGCTCGAATATTAAAGTAATCGATGCCACCATAAACCATCGCGGGCAGCGGTGACTCTGCTGGCTCTGTCTTGGGTCCCCGCGGTGCTCGATTTAACGCATCGATATCTCCTTCGACAATGCCTTTGTAGAACTTTGGTCACCTAGCAAAACCTGAATTTTCGGATAAATTAGATGTTTATTTCGGTAACGAAGGGAAAGCTACGTTCACTTATTTACATCTTATAGGGGAGAGTCGTGCAGTACCGACCAAAGCTAGTTCTCGCTTCTTCGATCAGATATTAGCACTTTATTTGAATTAACCAATGAAAATCAGAATTCTCTATAACCTATTGCGGGGCCATATTGTTTACTCCATTATTCTCGATGTTCTGAGGCATTACAAGTATACGTTGATATTCAGTGGGTTAAAAGTTATTTTTTAAAGCTGATCTTTTGTTTCTCGTGTAAGTAAATGATTTTGTTCTATTATGTATAATATCTCTAGTCTATTAAGTTTAATAAAACGTCCTAGTTTTGCAATATTTTTTTGTACATAATATACCATGATCTAAAATGTTTCCCCGTGTTTGTCGTACAGTACCGACCATCCAACTGTCGTGCAGTACCGACCAACAGACTCTGTCAACCAGTAGAGACCAAATTTTTCTTATCTGTAAGTTCAATCTGTTAGCAACTTAGATTAATTTATAAGATGTTCATTTAGCCTTCCTTCTACCTTTTCCCGCAGAAAAATAAAGTAAATAAGAATAGGTATGATAACCTGACAAACAGGAAGCTAGAATTAATGAAGAATTTATCCAGTGTGTTATTTGCAAGCTGAGTTGGGCAATAACTAAATAAACAATTATGTAAATAAGGATCAAATAAAAGTTACTTTAACGATAGATTATTCGACGAATAAAGTTAATTATTTTATTCGATGAGAATTTATTCGACGAACAAAGTTAATTTTGTTTATTCGACGAATAAAGTTAATTTTTTTATTCGTTATTCGAAATTTGATTCAAAAACAAATTTTGTCCATCTCTGTTTGCAAGGAATCATTTGACAAAGATTGGGTGCAGTGTACCGAATGTGACGGTTGGGTACACGTCGAATGCACAGATCAGGAGAATATTAATTATTTTACTTGCTAGTTTGTACAAATAAAATTTGAAAAAAATCTTGTATTGTACTAATTAAATGTCTTTTTATTAACATTGTTAATAATAAAAAAAATTCAAGAGAAATTTAATTAATTTATTAATTTAATATACTGGACGACAATTTTTCGTTTCCTAGAAATTACAACTTTTTTACTTTTGCGAATTATCAATTCTTATTATTAAATTTCACAAAAATAATTTCCCTCCTATTACTAAGTTCCACCTACGCTACAAACACGTTTTTGAATTTCTGATTTTTATCGACTCTACCCCAAGATGTAACAAAAAAACTTAGAGCGGTCGGTATACTGCACGACTCTCCCCTATATGAACATTATCGAAATAATATTATTATTATTATTATCATTAATCTCAACGGGAAAACCCTTTAGAATATACTTAATACCGTTTCCTTTGAAAAGAAAGGATTCCGAAAGGATTTCCCCGGAATTCGAAACGTAAAGGGGCGCACCGTCGCCGTCGCAGAACTTACACCGTGTACCTATCGCCTTAAACGGTTCACGCGGCGTGTTTCGCGCTCCCCCCCCCCCCCCCCCCGGGGGAATAATAATTCCTGATCCCCGCGGGGCTCGCGGAACGACTTCATCCTCCCCGGGGCCAGTGTTCGTCGCGACATTGTCTACCCTACAGAGGCGCGGTGTAGCCGTAGGATTTAAGGAGCGGGTGGATCGCGTAGGCGGCCCCGCGTTGCTGGTGTAAACCGAGCTTTACGGCGCTCGTGGCCCCGTCGATCGTGAGATCGTATTAGAGCGGCGCGGCGCGTCGGCGCCGAGTTTGGCTTAGGTCCGGGGGTGTCGAGGGGCGAGGAGGAACTGTGTCGTTGCTCAGCTGCTTGGCGAGGGCACGAGAGGGAAAGAGAGTGAAAGGGAGAGAAGAAGGGAAACCGAGGTGAATACGAAGAGCAGCGAGGCAGCGGGAGAAATAAAGAGAAATGCAGAGTTAATGGGTGAGACGGAGAAATGGATCGAACGGTAGAAGAAGGCAGGAGGACGGAGAGAGAGGGAGGATGGAAGGAACAGCGTGTAACGATGTATCAAGCTGTTGCGCCCCTGGCGTGTCCGGCAATGCTGGATCGTCGCTTTGAGCTGGACCGCGCCGCTTCGGCTCTGCATCATGCCTTTACACGCTCCCAATGCCCAAACGAGGGACGATAATGCCTCGCTCTCGTCTTGTTCCCGCGCATAGACACTATTAATTTCGTATCCCTTGCGCGCCCTCGCCCTCGCCCGCGCACGACCCGTCTTCAGGGCCAACACAGTCGACGCCGACGTCGGCCTCTTCGATTGACTCGTTCGCCTCCACCGTCATAAGCACAGTCTTTTTACCTCCTCCTGTACCTACCATCTCACCGGGGAAATAATTGAAGCACGGTGTGATCGACATTTTCAACCAACTTTGTGAACTTTGATCCGCCAATCGAGCGAACCTGCTTTCCTCTTTCTGGAGAAACAGAGATGAACACGGGGATACCTTTAAAGATCAGAGGGGCGATAATTAATTTCAACGGCGTACCTACTTCGCCCGTTCCTCGAGTTACAGAGACTCGAGGCCCAGCTTCGGCAGCATCTTTTTAATAATCGCCAGGCGGCGGTGCGCGTAGCTCGTGCGCCGTATCTAGTGATTAATGCCGCGGGAGCCTGGCCGATAGTCGTGGCGATAATATAATTCGGTGTAGGTATAAAAATCGAGGAGCATAATTAATTTCGTATCCTCCGGTTCGTCCCGGTTACCCGTTAACGCGGATAGATTAAAGTTTCCAATCGGCCGACTGCCTTTAGCGCGGCCAATAAATTCCATTAATAATGTTGCATGATACGGTTTGGCGAGGTGAAGCCCGCGCGCTGCTCCCCTACCATATCGAGAACGGTACATAATTATATGTGGAAAGATCGCGGCGTTGCGTGTGACGTTGGTAACCCCGTGCCTAAACGGCCGGCGATAATCTCGCGGCGTTGGTCTTGTTCCCGGGCATGGATACTATTAATTTCGTGTCCCTCGCCGCGCCGCCACGCCGTGTTTTTCGATCCGCTCTTATTCATCTTGCTTTCCGCCGATTTCGCCGTAATTAGAACCCCTCGGTGGGAAATTAATTCGCCGCAGCGGCACAGCTTGCGCGGCACGGAGCCGTTTTCTTCGCGAGGGACGTCTCTATCGCGGCACTGCATCGCGGCGCGAACGTTTGATGAAGTGGGAAAGAGGAAATGGCTCATAAATACCATCGTCACACCTTAGCGGGCATCGCCGACTCCACTGATAAAAATATTTCAATGCAAATTCAATAAAATTCATTAGGCGATTATAAAAGTTTATTCAAAGAATAAAGTCCAGCTTTCTTTTCTTTTCTTTTTACAAAGCCCCTTCTTTGGGGGTGTCAAGGCCCGTTGGTGTGCCATTGCTGTTGGTGCCCTTCATACTGAACGTTCTCTCGATCAGCTCGCAGAGATCGAAAGACGGAACTCCGTCTTCCCGGGACGCTTTCCGTTTCACGGCATCGAGTCGTAAATATCCTCGGATATTTCTCCGCGGTCGTCCCCGCCGCTGGAATCCCCGCGTCGTAAACGGCGTCGGAGGGGAACCGGCGCTTTTATTACCTCCGTGGTTCCGCGGCCGAGCTGCGCAACCAAGAAGCTCTTACATCAAGCACCGCAAGGGCCATTATTTCCGCGAAACGGCGCGACGCGGACAAAACAGAAGTACCGGACGTATAATGGCACGTTGACAGGTGTGTAGCTCGGCCGATCGATGTCCGTTTGTGCCCGCGTGCACGGACACGCACGTAAACGGATGAATGCGTGCGAGGAAACGCGCGTGCACAGTCCTCGCACGTGCCACGCACGCCGTTACGCTTGGAAAGCTTCCACCAACGGCCTCCTTCTACGGCCACCCGATTCACCGCCTATGCGCGACTCGCTTTATGTCTTCCTCTGGCTATCGAGCGAGCCCCTGGAACGGAACCCCCGTCCGCGCTCACGCCGGACGTGCGGCCGATTGCTCGAGCACCGTCGAGCCGATTTCGCGGAAAACAGCGGTAATTTGATCTTTAGTCTGTTCGCCCGACGCGGAGGCATTTCTATTCTATGTAGCTTCCACGCAATCTTTGGACTGGGGGGCGCAAAACTGTGCTTACCTTGGTGCAGGGTAATTGCGGGAGAGTTGCAGCATCTTACGCAAAATTCTCACCTTATCTAAATTTTGCAATGGTACTTTTTCCAAGGATAGATACATATTATTAAGTAGTTGAATATCTTGTGCTACTACTTAGATAGAAGAAAATGAAAATTTTAATACTTATCACCCGTAAAAAATTCAAACCAAAAACACCCCTTTGGTGGGAGAGACGCCGCTCTTCCGGGCGTGACACTTTTAATTTTCCATTCTTATTTAAAAAATAATAGTAAAAGCAAAGTAAAATGAAACGTATGTTTATTTTATACAGTTATAAAATACAATGAAATTGGAAAAATAAATAGGTACAAATATTATATCCGTTTTTCTATATTTAAGTGTCTTCTCTTATTTCTTCCACACTTCTGACACATAGAATGAAAATAAAATCTGAGAAGAGAGCAAAAAATCCAGAAATATGTTGAGATTCTCAGATTTGGGATTGAAAAATAAATAATTTGCCTCGAGGACTCCTTAACGTTCTGCGATCGAGGCAGAATCGTGTCGCCGCTGTATCCCTTTCACCGCGATTACATCCCACCGCGAAGGGTTGAGCACCTATCCCATTGACGGTACCTATCGACGTGCCAGAGGAGACGGGAGGAATAGCCAGAATTTGCTGGATAGACGGATGGGACGTCGCCGGCGTAACACGACGCGAGTGTACCCAAACTCCGGTGGAAAGGCAGGCAACCCTTTGGCCGTGGGGCGGCAGGGGGTGGAGAAAGGGTCCGCGAGACAGTAGCTCCCCGGGAAAGGGTATCTGTTGTCATGGTCCCTGATGCTCCATTATTGATTAAAGATGGCTGGCTGGCTGGATGGATGGATGGCGGAGTCGTGACGCCATTTTAATATGCGCAATTATAATGTGTACCCAGAGCCCCGGGGGATGATACGGGCCGGTTCAGAAGGGAGGGTGGGACGTATTGTGGATGTAGCCGGTGACCCTGCTTCTTGAAACAGGCTGGCCTTCTTTGTTTGCCCCGAAATCAGGGGGGGGAACCGCGTAATTGAGGAGTTAATTAGGGCGCGTTCGGTGCTTTAATTGGGTTCCCTCTCGGCCGTCCATGCTCGCCGGTTTGTTCTTCGCGTGGCTCTCCCCCGTGCGCGTCTTCTCTCAACAGGTTGCACGGTTCCGCGATCGAGATTGGCCCCTGCGCCAGCTCGCGTCGTTGCGATTTCGATTGACAGAGAGTGGAGGTTCCCCGCGATGTCTGATAATTCATTGCTACGGACGACGCGAAAGAGGAAGAAGCTTCCCGCGACGCGAATACATTTCATTCGGTAGACTCCATCCCCTTTGTTTCGCGGGGTGGGGAGGGCGATGATTACAGGGGAACGCAGCGGTATCAGGAGACCGGTGGATAGATAGCGGCGACGACAGCTCGTTAGCGCCACGGCTGGGGTTGCAGCGACGTCGCGACGCTCGATACCCGATAACGGGGATCCGTGGGCGTACATGGCGCAGGTACAATGCCAATAATGCCGGGCTACGTGTACCACAATGCCCGTAATAGGAGAATTAATGCGTGTTGTGTGTGGTCGGCTCGCGGCACCCCGGGGGGTGGGCTCGTCAGATCCGCGATAGCATTGTCCGGGTATAATTCGTCCGTACAATTAATTGAAGCCGAAGGACGTGCCTCGACGTCTCGCGCTGTCCTTAAAACGCGTCCCCAGCAACTTCCTCCATCCCCATCGTGAACAGATTCCGCGTGAATTAGGTAAGGTAGGGTGGGGCTAATAGTCCCGTTTTTCGTGTAAACCTATGTAAAATTTAGTACTAACAATCTAGAGATATCTGGTGTTATTTTGAATAAACTATAACTATTATGCTTTACGTTCACGAAGTTCGATTGTTGATACTGTTATTTTCTGTTGAGTTATACCACAAAATGTTTGTCAATGCAAAATGGATTTCTTGCCCCTCGCACGGGGCAAAAAGTTCATTGCATAGGGTAGAAAGTCCTTAATGTCTTATCGTGTAATATTAAACTGAATAAGTAAAAAACATTGAAAGAAAAGCATGACTTCTTTACCAAAAAATAAAAATATATGTCAGAGGCTCGCTTTGAACTAAAAACTAAAAAAAAGTCGCCCAACTAAAACAAAAACACTATTTAAAGACTTTGGCATTATTTATTTATACTTTGGCCATCTTATTAGTACAACAAATAATAAAATATATATTTTCAGTCTGAGGGACTTTTTGCCCCAATGGTACCTCTATAGTTTCTGCGATATATACGTTAGAAAATATTATCATTCAGCAATAAACAATATCATACACACATTACTAAAGGAACATCAGTCACCGTTTACCTAGCGAGATGCCGTTCGATAGCGTTTAGGAGGAGTATGAAGACATTAGTGGCTTGAATCAATTCTTCTAGTAAAGTGTTCCTGCAATTAAGATGATTAGATGTGCGCGGAATGGTGTAACATTGCTGGCACAGTGTTTAAAACGAGACGTGGGTTGATTGATGAACAGGCTCAGCGGTAGCGATGCTTGAGTTTCGTGTGTGCAGCAGAAACGGAACAGCGAGCCCCAGAATTCGTGATTGCCTGTGCTGGGCGGATTTACGAATCATTTGATATTAAGAGAACAAAGCTTGACCAATGTTTAGGTAGGTTATAAAGTTTATGCACAATGCAGACTGCTATAACAAGCTTCGGTATTTCAACTTTCTACGCGGTTTACAGTTTTCAGCTCCTCGCCGGTTTTTATGTAACATGGCTCTCGGCAAAATTCCATAACCGAGAGATTTCAGAAAATGAACCGTCACGAAGTTACAGCGTTTCCGTGTACAGGGAAACTAACGTCGCTGGTTCTTGCGAAATCGAAATTCAATGACAGTGATGCTTGCAATAATTCGCGAATTAAATTGAGAAATCGCGATACGATGGCGAGCTCGATACCAAGGATATAGGATATAGGATATAGGTAGGTTGCTTGCGCCCTGTAATTCTCATTTAAAATAGAGAAAGCGTTATCAATACCGTGTTGCTAATTCATATTGCAGCAACCGACTCGACTCGCCTCGTGCCGCCTTTTTCTCGCGCATTCTGCAATATTAATCCGCATCGAACGGCTAAAAAACAGAGAGAGAATTCTCGCAAAGCGACCTGTGCGTACACATCGCTGCAAGGATAATGATTAAAACGGTTTATCATGGAGGCGAGGGGAGGTTCCGCCAGCGACTGAATAGGATTTTCTTTTCCCCCTCGTTGATTTCTTTTTTCCGCTGCTTCGTGTCGTATTATCGTATTTCTTATTCAAATCGCCTGAGGCTCCCGACACCACGCAACCCCCATGTGCACGTGGTTCGATAGGTCGCTGATAGAAGTCACTGTCCTGAAACGTCGCTCGTCCTTGCGGAGGATAATGACCGACCTCTCGCGAGATAATAACGAAGAGTCGCCCCACGAGTTCAGTTCCCTAGTAGAAATGTGGTAAATAAATATATCGAGCGTTAGACACGAGAGGGTCCATCGTTCTTAAAGAAAAATCAGCTGTTAAATAATTAGGTGTTTCCACTGGTGAAGAAATTGTGTTTTCTGCCACTTGTCGCGGCTGGGGTGCCTCTTTATTAGTTAGAGAATTACGGGGCTCTGACACCCCCTAAAGAAAGAGCTTTGTGAAAAGCAAAGAAAACTGGATTTTATTCTTTAAATAAATTTTATTGAATTTTCAGTGAAGATCACTGACTCCAAGATCTTAACTCTTCAGAGTTCAGATACTGTAGGTATTTTCTATATGTACCTACATCAGAGCCTTCAAAATATCAATCAACAGGCTTGATCCGATCGAAACTCGAAGTATCCAGCGAGCATCTACTCCGCCACAAGTGCAACATCCTACACAAAGGCAATTTGAATATCATTAAACTGCGCCATCGAAGGCCGTCGCGTCGGGCAAGACCGACAGCGTCGCAGAAAATTGCGGAAGCGGAAGTTGAGAATTCTCGGAGGGCGACTTTTATCGGGCAGCCGCAAAGTGGACTAAACGCATACGATTTGTAACGTAACATTGAACTCCGCATTATTACCTTTCCCGCGTAAGCGGCCATTTATATGCTTAGAGCCTATAATAGCTGCAATATATCCAGTGAGCAGCGCGTTAATAGCCAATAACCGAGGCCGTGTACGCGAGGTCCCATTTGCTCTCGGCGGGGAAAATTCCTGTTTCCCCCGTCACCAGGCTAATACAAAGTAATTGAGGCGACCGGTACTCGCGGTGACTCGAGGCGTTGCGAGATAGGCTTCAACTTATGACTCACATCCAGTCGATTGATTACACGCGCAGGTGACGAGGCGAGACCGCGTTGGCGCTGGCGCTAGAATTTTCCCCCAGCGTCCAGAAGAAAAGCGATAATTGAAGGGCGAGGGGGAAAAGAAGGAATGCCAAAAAACAGATTTATTGAGAAGAATCAAGTTCCAATACTTGAGAGTTTAAACCATTAGTAAAGAAACAAGGTTCAATGAACTTATATAACTGTATTGTTCATGGTATGAACAATGAATATTCTAACTAGCAAAATACCCCCGCGCTTCGCTTCGGGCCTAAGAGGTATTAAGGACTCCATGAAAACACATTTCACCCCTTTTCACCACTCCCTTAGGGGTTGATTAGGGCAAAATCATGAAATTGGTTTTTAGGTATTTACATATGGGTAACCTTTCGAAGTAAAAACCAACTTGATATCTAATCGGGCCTAAGAAATAATAAGGAGTCCGAGAAACCATATGTATTTCTTAATGAGCACCTACGTCGCAAAAGGAATACATACCTACATATACCTGTCCCCGAATTTCATGTTTCTAGGGTCAGCGGTTTGAGCTGGACGGTGATGAATCAGTGATACAACGATTATATAAGTATAGATTATTTTACGAGTGGAATACTGCAGAATATTGTAAGAAAATAAATCCATAAGTCCATTTCTATTATTATGAAAATAAGGATGTGTTGGTAAGTAGGGTAGGGTGGGGCTAAAAGTCCGGCGGGTAAAAAGTCCCGAATTCAAAATCTCTATTCCTAAACAATGTATTGAGTTTCGCAGTATACTAAGTAAAAGGCGGGAAGAAACAGAGGTGATCACAGAGTCTCAGAAAGTATAGAGGTACCATTGGGGCAAACAGTCCCTCAGACTGAAAATATATATTTTTTTATTTGTTTTCATAATAATATGGCCAAACTATAAAGAAATTATGCCAAAGTCTTTAAATAGTGTTTTTGTTTTAGTTTAGCGATTTTGTTTAGTTTTTAGTTCCTAAGTGTGCCTCTGACTTATATTTTTATTTTTTAGTAAAGAAGCCATGCTTTCCTTTCAATATTACATACCAAAAAGAATTGGTTTAATAAATATTTGTTGATTTGAAAAGAGTTTTTTACATATTTAGTTTAATATCACACGAAAAGACATTAGGGACTTTCTCCCCTACGCAATGGACTTTTTGCTCCGTGCGTGGGGCAAGATGTCCACTTTGCATTGACAAACATTTTGTGGTATAACTCAGCAGAAAATAACAGTATCAACAAACGAACTTCGTGAACGTAAAGTATAATAGTTATAGTTTACAAAAAAATCACCAGATATCTCTAGATTGTTAGTACTAAATTTTACATAGGTTTATACGAAAAACGGGACTTTTAGCCCCACCCTACCCTACATACACAGTGACGTCCGCGAGCTCCTGACGTAGAGCAAGCCTACACTAATCAAAAATACATAGTGCAAGCAGGAAGACTAACTAGGGACATTTCTCCTTTTGTTCCAGTGGAGGGTGGACATTTCCTCTTTTTAACCATTGAAATCTTATGTGGACATTTCTACTTTATCACCCTTTCTGATCTGACAGTTCTGTGGCCCCAATAGTTGCCACCAACAAAAATGGACATTCCTGTTTTCCCCTTACCCTCCAATTGTGTTTTCCATGTGAAAATGCAACTCACTGTATTGGTAACTCACAGGATCTTCTCCAAACACAAACCCTTCCACTTTGAGACCTCCTTTCTACCAAAAATCGCAGCAATGCTCCGCTACTCCAACCTAATGAAATTCCCTCAGACCTGTGATTAACACCAGCTGCTCAAGCACGGACGATCTGCTCGCAGTTAAAAAAAAAAAGTGGGATCTTGATCGGATGGTTATCGTTATCGCTCGGTGGGACGCTCGACGGGAATTAATTCGTCGCCGCGGTGCGTGGCGGATCGGCACGACAGAGTGCTCGTTCCGTTGTCACGTTAGGCTGATGGCCTGGTCGTTTTGTCGCCGGTAATTACGGGACACGAAGTGGGCGGCGCGTAGCGTGTCGCACGCGCGCGTACCAGCTTGCTGGCGGATTGCGCGAGCGTGGACACGCTGCCGTGTCGCGTCGCGCGGATGTCGCGGCGCATAGTCACGAGAGTGTGACGCGGCTGATATGTACATATGACACGCCTGTGTCACACCGGCTGGTCGGACACCATCAGATAAAGCTGCTTAACCGGCCGTTTAGCCCGTCTGAATTGAAAACCGTACACGCCAGGACGCGTCCGCGTGTGATGAGCGTGTCGCGGGTCGTTAAAAACCCTTGTCTCTCCTGTGTCCCCTCGGATTTCATGCTCGTTAGCCGCGTTTAACCTTCGTTGTCTGAACTCTCCGCGATGGAAGAAGCCAATTCGACATTGGGCATGTTCGTCTTCCAAGGAAGAGGTTTCCTTCACTGTAATTCGAATGGACGAAGCCACGTCCAGTGGTAGAATCCTTAAGTGTTCAGACGCCACAGTTGAATCGCTCTGTACATACCTATAGGTATAGGTAGGTGGTGCATCGAAACTCGCATGATGCCGGTCGATTGTTTTTCGTGGCAGGCAAGATTAACGCTCCCCGTCACCGGCAATGTATTAATGACGCGGATGATGGAGCGGCGCAATGATCGTCGACGTACTTACATGTACCTCGCTCGGTCGCCTCCGCGTCGTTGCATGCCGTACACAGCTCTCGCACTAATTATCACAGCTGTCGGAGTCGCCGCTTCCTGATCACCGAGATATCCGTGGGTTGGCGATCGCGCGCGGAAACGGGACGCTGGCGCTCCAAAGCCTCGGACCTCCATAGAATGTCACACTGCAAAGTACAAACTCGAACCCTCTCGTTTCCCAAGCGACGCTTAGCACAGTGGGTTGAAATCAGGGTTGCCACCTGATCACCATATAAATCCCGGAGTGCCACACATTTCAACCCGGAGATTCGTATATATGTAAACCCGGTGATGGAAAAAGCAAGAAAAAAAGTTTTGTTCTGCAAATGTGCAATTCTTTTAAGCTCAACAATTGAGAATTTAAAAGTATCTGTTTTTTAATTAATAACTTTTGTTGTATATAAAATTGATACCATTGTATAATACCACAATTTTTTATTATCTCATTTTTTTCTATAACCCGGAGATTTTTCCAGTAAAACCGGAGCCCGGAGATTCGCTTCAAAACCCGATGTCTCCGGGCGAAAACTGACGAGGTGCCAACCCTGGTTAAAATACGATTCTAACAGAGCAAAATTATTTTTGTCATTTTTTCCTCTACGTATATGTACTTTAAAAGTTTTTTCGACTTTATTTATTTATGATTACTTGTTGCTTGATTTTGTGTGCAAGTAAAAATACAGGCGTTCTCGATAAAAGTTACTATTTCCAGATTATAATCAATTAGTTTAAGGGGAAATTTACGATTAAACAGATAAGTATTTCAGCAAAAATCAGAAAATGCATACCTATAGAATAGGTAAATAAATGTTACGTCGCAACATTGTCCGCTTCTTGGAAGCGTAGCCACGGTGCGCGCTGACCACCGACGAAACACGAGGCTGCACGAATCGGCAGCGCCGCGCGATCGGCTCGATACGCCGGCCAGACAGATTGTCCTTGAGACTCCACCGAGACGGACCATTGCAGACTAATACATATATAATAAATCTCAATATTACACCAAATATCTTTTTTACTGCCATCACCTGCGGATCTATTAATCGCGGCTCGATCAAACTACAAGTGATCGAGAAGTGGCCGAGCATTGTCTCGGCAAGCGTCAACAGGTAATATTTAGTTTTTTCTGGTACTTTAATAAATACATTAATAGAATTTAAGGACAACATTTGCAGGTTTTTTTGCAGGTTATTGAGAAATTTATATTTTTTAAGGACACCTGTATCATTGGCGGATCCAGAGGGGGTCCCCCCCCAAGAATAATAAAATATATATAAAGATAATATATATATATATATATATTTATATATGTATATATATGTGTAGTTATGTATTTTTCAAGTTTCGCCCCCACCCGACCCCCCCCCCCCCCCCCAGGAAGACTCCTGGATCCGCCACTGACCTGTATCATTACTTACATAAAAACAAGCAAAAAATAATCAGAAATAAAGTAGAAATAACCTTGAAAATAATAAATGAGTAAATACTTTATAAAGTATACGTATGCACTGTCGTTTGCTGAGAAAACGAAACTTTGCTCGCATTGGCTCCCACCGCCCGTGTCACGTTCGCGTTACTTAGTATTCGTCGACGCTGTCGCGTAGGCCAATAGCGACAATGCGTGACGAAATAATAACAAAACTAATTTTCCTCCGCTGACAATCGCATTTTAAGCCTCTGCGCGACGTCGATTCTTGGATGGTAAGATTCCCCGAGAAGCTACATATGTACTTGCGTTTATGCGTCTCTTCCTCGATCACGATGATCGAGCACCATCTGCGCACCGAAAGGCCCGCGCAAAAGTGCTAAAAAATGACCAGCCGAGACGCCGTTACACGCGCGAAACGCGAATGCGGCAGGAAGAGGCTCGGCGGTATCGTGCGTGCGATCGCGCGAGCCTCGCCGGCGAAAATATCGCCGGCGACCTCCGCAACGAGGTACCCGCGACATTATCGAGCAGCAGGATCGATCGTGGTTTCGGTGTTGACCGCGTGCCGGGAGGTCGGAGATGAGCGTGTACGGGCGGATTTGCATAGGTCGAGCATGAGCCTGAACCTCGACGCTTTTCACCGCGGTAGCGTGTCCCCTCGAGATTGATGCCTGTCGCGAAATTGCACCGTCGTAAGCGTAATGCTCGGTAAAACGCGTAATCAGCCCTCTGCGCTCCTCGGACGACGCGCGTCCTCGCTTGAGGGATGTAACGGCGCTCTGACACGTCACTTTCCTCGCCCCGCGGGGTGTAATTTTCACTTTTAGCCGCCCGCGGGGAGCTGTCCCCGAGGCATGGCACCCTTCCTTTTCAGGCGTTTAGTCAAATTCGAACCGCCTCGTGTCCATTGCCGCGCAACGAAAATAGGCTGGCCGCATGGGCGTGTTGCAGGTAGCGGTCTCTTTCGAGGTCGCTCGTTAATGAAGTAGTTTGGCTCGCGTTTATCTCATTGGGTCATCCTGGGCTTATCATTGCGCGATGCGGTAGGGCTTTGAATTTCTTGGGATAGATATCGAGCTGTTGCGATTCAAGGAAGAAACTCCTCTCACAAGGCAACATCCCGAATCCGGATATTCAAAAAATTATGAAGCTTTCTGAATTCGTAGGCGATGTCCTCCTGAGTAGAACGCATTTTTTTTTTTAAATTGACCCCCGAAAATCCGGCTACTTTTCGATTTCGTGTTATAATACCAGAACTATAAGTTAGCAAATGATAGTCCTAATTAAAAGAAGTAACTTTTGTCTGAAAACATTTTTAAATAAAACAAAATTTAATTTTTTTCAGGGATCAATTTCACCCCCTTAGAGTGAATTTAAGGAACAAAAAAAAATGCGTTATACTCAGGAGGGCATCCCCTACATATTCTAAAAGTTTCATAATTTTTTGAACTTCTAGATTCGGGATCTTCCCTTCTTAGTCAACATTTACTCCGTTCGTCGCAACATGAAATGTTAGAGACAGAGATTTGCTTTGCGAAACGAGTGCCCGATTCCCGGCTGGAAATCGTCTCGGTAAAAAACGCGGGAAACTTTAATGCGACACAGCGCCGGGGCGAACGTTGCCTGATAAACGAGAAAATGAGACACGGCAACGGAATCCGGGCTTTTTGCCCCGGTGGCACGCGTTTCTTCGACGAGGAGTCGCTGGCGATTAGAGAAAGAGTGGAGGCACTGCTTGTGATTGCGAATCGAGCATGCGACGCGTGGTGATCGGTGACGTTTTTGCTCTGTACGTGCCTCGCAGTTCCTGTATCCTGTGAAATCGAGCTGAATAAGTGGATTCCTGTTCGATAAATCATGGTGACGTGGCCACGCGTTCTCCATTAGCTAGATTAGTCGGATATAGCGGGATATCTTTATAGAGATCTCGCGACCTGCGACGCTGCCCTCTCGTTACGTTTCGAGCGATCATGTTCAACATGCATGCCATGCGCCAAGCGCCATGGCCTTCTGAAATTCAAAATCAATTCCACTTAATATAATTCATTCCCTTGGAACCGCGTAGGTATCATTTCGAAAGGATCGCGCATAAATTTGATCGATCCAGTTCACAGTTGCAGTCGCCCGGTCCGAGCGATACCCGCTCGGCCCCGCGAATCAATTTCCTTGATCGCAATCGATAACCACACCGTCCCCGCAACCTGCAATCTGTCCTGCCGTGTAATTACGCCGTGGGCCAGTTTAATGATTCTTAAGCGACGATTACTGATTACGTACGAAGTGCGGGTCCTTTGGGTGAAATTGAAGAGCAGGCGACCCACGGCTCTTATCGATGGTAATTTCCGCCTCGTCTTTTTCGCGGCCCCGCGACAGATGAGAAGTCTGCTTGACGTTTGATCCTTCGCCACCGAATCGTTGCCGGCAGGGACTTTCGTAAAAATAAAACGCCGCCCCGCTATTCTCGGATCGGCGCCCGGGGCCGGCGAAAAAACCGAGCTTCCTTCGTAGATCACCATTATGATCGCGATAAAGAACTCTGTCGCGGAGGGTGCACTGATTGATTACAACGCAAATATTTTCCTTCCGCGCGATAAGATCCACGCCCGCGTCTACTTTGGTTACAGCTGACTGCCGGGTGATTCGTGGGCGTGGAATTTGAAAAATTCCGCGCCACCCTTTCCCCCGACCCGTACAAAAATAGTCCCCCGATATTACACGTGGCGTGGTATCGACGACGCTGGTGTCTTCAGAATTCCTAAGCGAAATGATTCGCGGGCAACGATACGTCGGGTAAATAAAAAAATTAGACGAATCTCCATCGCCCCGAGTATAAAGGAACGCGTAGGAAAGGGAAGCCGAGAGAGGCGTACAGCACGGAGTCGGCGAAGGTGGAAAAAGATCCGAGAAACTGGGACACTGGTCTCGAATGCAGTCGAATCACGTCAGAGCTGCTCGAGCACGTTCTTACGTGGCCGATACATTTTTACCAAGGTCGGGGCGAGCGATTTCCGTTACACGCGGCGTGCCTACGGTAAACTATCGGTCCGGTGTACAGAATGGCAGCGATAAACAGAAAATAACAGAGCCTCGAAAGCTACGACGAGCCGGCGTTAACTCACCGAGTTTAGGTGTTTGTTATTTCGGTTTTGGCGTTAACTCCCGCGAGCCAACGACAAGAGACATTCGCCAGACCACCCCGAAGCTCTTCCCCTCCCCCTTCCCCCCCCCCCCCCCCCACCCCCACCCCGGCCGCCACCCTGCGCCCTGTCGTTACCAATCGAGGCTCTTCCGTGCTCCGAAATAACCGAAACTCGCGATATTATGCCACTCCGTGACGTAAGATGCTGACGTTTCCAGGGGATTTTATTTCGTACAAAGTCCTCGCCGCGGGTAGTTACTTTTATCGGAGGAGGGTATTACGACGATCGAAATGGATGTTTAACAAAAGGCGAGCTATTGCTGCAACGTTAATGCGTCTGCCTCGTGTATCGCGTCGCGATCGCAACGAGCACCGAAGCCGCAGACGCGTCAATGGAATAATCGCGCGGAATTCGTGTCGTCTGGTCCAGCAGGGCGATCAAAAGGTATTTACGTACCACGGGTGGACGGAACACCGTGGCTTCTTTTCATCCTCTCCGCCGGGTTCTCCTCTATAAGAACACTTACAATGGACCACACGCGCGGCGACCTCGAAGCGAGTGCGCTTCTTACAGGGTCAGGGGCTCCGTGTCATCTATCTTAGAGAGCTTCATATTCACTCGGTGACACTAATGCCTGGTCCACGGTCGTGGCAGGGGCTTTATCTGCACGCTGGAACGCAGAGGACTCTGGGGGGGGGGGGGGCGTTTTTTTTTGCGTAGGAAATGCTGTCGATGACAGGCAAACGGCCCAGAGTTGCTGGAAAAGTCCCCACGATTGTTCGAAAGGGTTCGATGAAGACGGAGAGTCTGTTCGTCCTTTGAGATGTCTCAGAATCTTTTCATGAGTTATCTTTGGGTATATGCTTGAGGTTTTTAGTATACGTGATTGAGTTTCAAAAATTGAATAATAATGCTTCTGTCTTACTTTTTTTTTTTATATGAGATGATTAATGTTACAGTGGCCGAATTGGTTCTTTCGACCGGAATACCCTCTTGGCGCACCGCTACCTACCGGTCACGTGTCCAACGCCAGCAGTATTCCCACCTCGTCGCCTTCGTCCTCCAGGACGCAAGCGGAAATGCCGAAAGTTCCTGATTTCTTCGACGGCAACAAGATCCACGGGCAAACACCGACGATATGCACGGTAAGGCGAACCACGTAATCTTTTTAAATTCAACTGCCCAATATATCCATAGGTATTTAAAAAAAAAACAACTGGTCCAAGATTTAAAAAACAACTGCAACCAAATTTAAAGAGCAACTGCTCCAAGATTTAAAAGCTTTAAAATACAACTGCTCCAGGATTTAAAAGATTTGAAATACAACTGCTCCAAGATTTAAAAAACACCTGCCCCAATATTTACGAATCTGCTTCCCTTACGTCCACAGTTGTCTGCAAACCCATTTTCTCAACTGAAATCTCCATCGAATCAGCCCAGAAAATCTCCAAGAAAGTAAACCACGGCGAATAACCGCAAAGCTGCGTTCGACTTGATCCTTGATACATAAAAGGCACCGCGACACGCAGCCCGACGTGCTTGCCCCCGACTGGAGTATAATATTCGTGTCGCTATCGAGATCGGTCGCAGGCTGGCCGGTAATAATCGGGGCGCAATTTTCTTCGGGGACATGCAATTTGATCGGGACGGCGTGTCGGCAGGTGACATCGGGGAGAAATTCCCGAGTCGCACGGAACGCCGGCTTCTTCTGCACGTGCTCAGGCGTCGTGATGTCGCCCTTACGAGCGACCAGCCGCGAACACGTGTTCAGCTTCCCTCGACTTTTAATATCCTCGTTGGGCGTGATGAAGTGTGCATCGCTGGATGTCGCGCGGGCCGTAAGGCAGGAATTAAGCTGTCAGGTGGACACTGGCAAGCTACATATAAATCGGTGTACTAGGCGCGATTATCGTGATCGATAATTGGCTGCCTACTTAACCCGGGAGTAGGCGCGCCAAATAACTTACGTTAGTATTAGGCGCGCGTCGGTCATTTCATGTAATAAAAAATAACTCAATACAATGACTAAAATACTCTAAATAATGTATAACGTTGGATTTTACTTATTTCAGAGTAGTTGTACATAAATAATTTTCATTTTTATGATAAAATAAATATTAATCTGTTAACGAAATAGATAATAATATATGCAAGAAAATAGAATATAAAATATCAAATAAAATATAAAGTAAATAAATATAATTAACTGTCAATGAAATAAATAACTAATTATTCCTCGCTTTCGTTACAAACAACATTCGTTACAAAAGTACAGTGTATGTTCATTTAGTACAATGTTTTCCCCTTTTTCTATATTTTATATAAAAATTTGTGCGAATGCAAAATATAAAATTATATTTTCTATTTATTAATTTGAATTTATCACTTGATTTTTAATTTTTCATAATAGCAATTATCTAATATATTTCATATTTATATTTGTTTTTGAAATTTGTTTTAAAAAAATATACTTATAAATTTACGATTTTATAAACGTATTAAATTTTTATATTTTCCTCAGATTAGAAAAAGCATCTTGAAAATAATGAATAAATACTTATGCACTTACGTTTCCTTCACTCAAAGTACATTCTTCCTCTACATCTTATATCTCCATATCCGCATAATCAATTTTCGAATCTGTATCGTGATCGGGTTGTATAACATAATCGGAATCTTCTGCGGAATCACTGACCTCGTCTTCAATGTTTTCATTCAATAAGAAATCTCAGAAATCAGTATTAGCAATTGCCACACAGTACGCGTTGTATGCGACAGACGAAATGAGACTAACGTTAGCAGGCGCGCTATGGTCGAAAAGACCGACGCGTAACAATGTATGTTTTAAAACCTACACGAGTACACTGACAAGGGAACACCGCGAACTCGCAAGTGTCGCTCCGCAACATAAACAAGTCGAGACCTTCAAATGAGAATAGCTTCACGGAAAAAGTAAACAGTCGAACGCTATGGATCATGTTTCAAAACATTCGAAATCATCGGTCAAAAAGACCAACATGCGCCTACTCCCGGGTTAATAGGCAGTGCCTACGACGTTTAGAGATAAAACGTAGCCAGTGAATTGAGTATCGCAGCCTCGTTACGGAGTCAGTTATTAAAATTCCTTGTCGCTGTTGTCGTGTCGCTGTAGCTTGAGCTGCTATTATCGACTAATCGATTGCTGGTTATTTTTGTGAAACCTGCAGAGTCTAGAGCTCCATTAGACTGTACTCTCAAGAATTGAATAAACGATTCTCCTTTCTCGGAGATTGGTCACCCACATAATTGCTCTGCTTGCCCTGCTTGCCCACCCCCGAAACGTTCGTTCCGAACAACTCCAGTGTCTGTCGCTGCCGGAACACCCCCTCTCTGCAGTATGTTACCAGAGCGTGACACGAAGGTCTCCCTCGAAAGGCATCGAAGGTCGATCGACGCCGTTCGATTCGCGACCCGAAGAGTCCCGTCGCCCACGAAACTCATTTTCGAGCTACGGAAACAGGGGCGAGACCCCTGCCCGGGGGTGGGTCTAATGGGCGACGGCATGGCACAGAAAAGCCTGCAGCCGGTCGATATTCAATTTACAGTTTTGTCACAATGGCGTTGCAGTTCGCGGAAGGCGAGGCGCGTACCACATTCGTCAAGATCGAAATGATGCTTACCCTGAAACGATAAAACCGCGTGGGCGTGGGCGGCTCGTTAGGCCGCTGTCGCGGCCCCTCGTTAGCGCCGATGCGCCGCCAACAAATGATTTAAATATAATACTTAATAATGCCACGCGTCCCCCGCCGATTCACCAAGATCACTTTTGTTCCTCGATCATGCGCTATCCCCGTAAGCGTAAATCGTGTCCCGCGATATTAATGGCCGGGCACGGGGCGAGCAGTCGCGGCAGCGATCAATCTCGTTGTCACAATTAAATGCGCCCGCTTCGGCCAGCCGAAGAATAATTTATATCCGGCTACCCACGTGGGCAACGGAACCCGACCGGCGGCCACATCGAGATCGACAGCGTCGGCTGTCTTTACAGTGGGACGATAACGATGTATTTCGTTGGAATTTTAGTCCTTGGATGAGCAAAAAGTTTACTACTTAAGTAGGTATACACCGTGCCATGAGTCACGGAATTATTGAGGCAGGCAGACTTTTTGGAAACCAGTCTTTATGTGACCTCTTCTATAGGGGTATTTTTTCTCATTCGTTGAAACGTATCTTTTACAATTCAGTCTTTGATTAATTATTTGTAAAGCTCAAGGTCGCTCTCGCGAATGCTTGGCTTCCGGATTAAAAGGTTACCGTGCAACGGCGGTAGATATTGAGAGGCTAGAATGACGCGCGGACGTTGTCGACGGTGCGGATAATTAATTTAAAAAAGAAAAAGTGGATTGGTTTGGAGTTGAAGCGTTTAGTGTGATCGATCTTAACCTCTCAACCGAAGTATGCGCCTAATAGGCACGCATAATCTTTCATTCAGCTTGCCGCGTACTTGCACGGCAGCTTTTAATCGACGTGTTCCACCTTCGGCTCTAGTTTGCCAAGTGATTTACGAGCGATCAGCTCTTGTCCCGCGCTGTATCGCTCAAAACTGCAACGGTTTTAATATATCGAACGAAATTACCTTTAACTTAACGGATGTGGACTACATACCCCACATCTTTTGCGCAGATCTATCCACGTGTGATCGAGTCACCTCGACACCTTTCGTTTCTTATAGATCGTTTACTTTTAAATCACTCATTAGCAGCGCTGTAGTATCAATATCCGACACAGTGCCCGTGCCATTTACTTGCATTACGGTAATTTCACGTTTGGCCCTTCGTCTGAAGCTGAAAGTCGTAAAATGGATTTATGCCCGGCATTATTATTTCCCCGTGTCGGTGCAGGTTCGGGACCGACACGTCGGAACCGTACCTACGGTCTCCTATTTTTATTTTTCCCGATAATCCATTTACCAGCGTCTATGCATCTGGTGTTTATCCTCGCCGCGGTCGTTTATTAGCGAGCGCGTAAGAGGAATTACTCGGAGGCCCTGCTCGCGGAGCGGCTCGATTTCGGCTCGCGTGAAACGCGTACATTAACGGGCTTTATGGACAAATCGCTCGTTCCTCGAAACCTTCGGCGGGTAAATCGTTTTCATTTTAACGTCTTCAATTTGCCCCCGTATCCCGCCACTCGCGCCCCCTTCAGTCCCATCCTGCCTATACGCAGCTGCCTCTCCACGACTTTTTTCCTTGGCCTATCGACTTTGCGCCGACCTATCTCCCGATTACGTCGGACGAGCTGCCGAGCCGTGTTTTATTGCGACTCATGCTGCATGATAGATTTTCAACGATTGTCAGACTACGGGTTACCTACAAGTGCAGTAATTGGCCAGCGACCAATTTCACGGCTGCCTCCGCCGTCTTCTTCCTCGTTCCGCGATCAACGCCCACGCGTTCGCTCGTCTTCCTATCCGCGAACAGTGCGTTGCGAAAGGTGGCGTCGCATAAATTTCATATTGCCCAACCACTGCCGCGCTGTAGTAGCGGCTAATTGTAGTTGGCGTGCTGAGAGTGTACCGTCAAGGAAGCTCATCGTGTCTGTACGGTTAAGCTGTGCGTCAAATATCGCGTGGTTCAAATAAAATAACGCGTAAAAATCAAACTGGAGTGAAAGACGAATTAAGTAGTCGGGTGACATTGAAGGGAAATAGACTAGGTTCGACCAAATCAAAGCAGGTATTCGACCAAATCAAGCAGGTTGGAATTTAATCTTTCGTTACCCGCGCCCTATTTTATAACATGGCTATATCCACGCGTTATAATTTTTACATCACGATTTTAACGTGTTGGTTTTTTTAAAATTTTTACCTGTTCTTTGTTTTATTTGGTAGGTATTCTGATTGTTTTAAGTTAAGAATACGACTTTCCTTAAAAAATAATTCTATATTAAAAACTAAAAAGCAATGTTGTCTTTAAAAAACAAAAAATGAATACTATTTAGGTATTATAAATAAGTAGGTATTGTTTTATTCACCTTCATTGCTCTGGTGACATATTTCGCACAATAGTTCCACTTTGGACTCTATTTTGCCAATGAATTTTTACATTCGCGTTGCACTTTCTTCGAAATGACTTTTTCTCTTCAACGCCTGTGCATCCAGACTGCAAAACTGGAAGTAAGACGAAGATTTTTCATAAACTGCAGAATGCATAGAGGGTTAGAAAAGTGTTGAAAACAGATCGGTCGCTCTCAGCCACAAAAAAAAAACAATTCACAACTGTTGTACTTTTTACAACAGCGCGGGTAACGACAGGTTAAGTAACTCATGCATGATTCGTGGAAGACGCTCAGCCGTATTTGCGACGTTAATAGCAGTCGAATGCAAGAGACGTCCCGAATTCGTCGACTTTCGACTCGCGTGGCTGGATTGCCGCGTAAATTCACGTTACACGATGTCAATTACGATTTCACGGTCGGCGATTCACGGGAACGGCGGCATGCACCGGGAGGAATCCCGCTACTGGCTAATGAAAGGGGAAAAAAATCATTAACTAATCGTTAACTGTAACCGTTTCGCCCGGCGACGAGAGATTCAAAGAGGGGCCGACGCGGTGACGAGGCACCGACGACCGGTCACCAACGGCTAATGACGATGACTTTTTGTCCAATTTCTTTTGCCGAGCGGCCACTTTTCGCTGCACACCTCGGCCAAAGCAGCGGCTCCGTCCGCGACGCAATCTCTAATTACGGTTATTACGAAAATATTTCTCTGGCCGATCGCTACTTCCTTATTTTTTACGCGGGATTATACGACCGTCTCCTAGTCGAGCTGAGTCGTCCTTTATACTCCTTTTTCATTATGGATCGACAAGAAGCGGGCCATGTAGAGGCGAGGGAATAATTTTCTTCTTTGGCTGTGTCAATTTCTGCTCGTAGCTGTAGGAAACGGTAAAAAGTGCATCGAAACGTCCCTGACTGTACGCCTGGGAAACCCTTGACACCCGGTGCACTGCGGTAAAACCGTTCGCTGCGGCGTGAATCCGTCAGATCGACGTTGAAATCGCGGCGATGCGAGGGGTTCCGGGGGGGGGGGGGGGCGGTGGTTTAAAAGGGGCCTTCTTTCGCGCTCGAAAAAGCAGGAAAGTAGAAACGAAGTAATTAGCGGTTTCGGAAGTTTTGTCGGACTGTCGTATCGCGGGCGAGCGCCCAGGGAATCTAATTGCGCCGACGTTTAATTAGATCGTTTGCACCCGCGGTCCCGCGCTCTGGCCTACGTATCATCAAACTTGGCCCCTGTCCTTAACGATATGGATCAGCCTTAATTCACCGGCTCGTCTGCGGTATTAATCCCCGTAGAAGCGGGCGCCACGCTGCGAAACGATGCTAAAATTAGCGCGCCCGTTAATTTTGCGCACCGACTCAACGCACGCGCTCCTCTGCACACATAGGTATCTACTTATGTACATCGATCTCGATCGAGAGATACAGGACACTCCGATCGGCTGCAAGTGGAATAGGCTGTTCATAGTCGGGCAAGTGGTCTCACCGTGTACAGTGGAATCTTGATAACTGTTTAAATTTGTCCGGGTCCTGTAGGTAATTTGCTTTTTCATGGCCACTGGTCGACTGGCGACTTTTATCACTCGTTCGCCACCAATGACAGCGACCACCGTCGACTAATGCGCCTCGTTACTATTAGTTATTCAACCGGTCGCCGGCAAAAAACTTAATAATTTCACTGGCACCGGCCCTAACGACGATCCAACTGGCAAAAAGCTCAATCTATCAAATTGTCGCTGGTCTTCCTATTTCATAGCTGAGTGGTTTACTAATAAGCAATCTTTGGGCTGGTACCGTAAATCGACGGCGAACGAGTGAACGGGTTCCGACTGGTACTGACTTCATTATCTTAGGTCCCTGGACTGGGCCGGATTTTTGTATAGGTTCAGTAGGCTGTAGCCGAGAACGGCAAACTTGGAGGGTGGTAAATTTTCAGGAGCGGCAAATGTGAGAGGCGGCAAGTTTTTGGAAGCGACAAATTTTTGGGGAGCGACAAATTTGGAGCGAAAGAAATTGGGAGTGCTTCAAACGCAGAGGCTTGAGACAACATTAAAAACAATTCACTTCTTTTTCATCCAGCGAATTGGAAATCTTATACTATAAAGCAGAAAGTGTATCGTACGTTTGTGTTTGTCTGTCGCCTGAAAACTTTCCAACGGCAAACTCTGAGGTCACGAAATGAACCTCGGCTCATTATACCTGATTAATCCAGATAAATGTGACTATTTTCACAAAAAAAAATAAAAATAAACATTTTTCTTTTATAAAATCAGAATATAAATTACGGGCGAAGCCGATTAGTAAAGCTAGTAACTCATACGTGAGTTGCTTTATTGAATTAATTTTTAAATGGTCTGGATTCTTTTAAATTAATATACTTGACGATATCCACGGTGTTAGCCTGGGGGCCGGGGGGGGGGGGGGGGGGCAAATCTCCGAATTCGCCCCTGTCGCTGGGTCAGTAATAGCATTCAATTTCGAGTCCCCAAACAACTTTGCAATCAAGCAATCTACCGATGTTAAGAGTCCATAAGCATTGTTCATTCCTACATCTGCGTCGTTCAAGCGTCGTTCGTTTCTGCTCGTTTTATTCGAATACTTTCTGAAAGTTCGAATCAGCAGGACAGAGTAGTCGCATCAGTCAATGCAGTGGCGAACGGTTCAACGTCCATCCCGGACATTCATCAGCCACCAGATGCACAATCAGCCTAGAGTCGCCGATCAGCGTGGTCGTTGGAACACCAACGACCAGCGACTAATAAGTAATAACCTCTCGATCTTGTTGTTCTCTTTCTTGCAAAGCCTGAAAACCGACCAGGCCGATCAGTCATTCCGCGGAGCCTCCGATGTCGCCGTCTGCTCATGAACGCGTCCGTTCATGGAACGCACAGAACGACGTCTCATCCGCTGAAAACACTTTACCGCGGCTCGTTAACTATTTCCGGGAAAACGGCGCGGCGGGATCTTCAATTTTCTACTCGATCCCCTCGGCTCTCCATACAGCTACGCTTCTTTTGTCGCGGAAATTATCAAGCGTAATGAAAGTATCTATTCTCCCTCGTAATGGCCAGGGTAAGCGATTGCAGGCGGAATTGTCGGTCGAAGTCCTAGCAGAAGTTGCAACTGGAGCTCCTGGAAGACAGAAATGTTTCTCCGAGCTGCGGCAGAACGACCCGAATTTACGAGCGCGGACATTAAGGTGTGGTAGTCGCGAATCGTTAGCCGTTACGTTTTTGCTGGTGCTCGTCCAGCCGTGTGTTGCTCCTGCTTGTCCACTCGCTCGTCCTTCCGCGCTTAATCGTCGCGGCGCAGCGCGAAGAAGCGCGCTGATTGCCAGGAGAAACGCGGCGAGGACTGGGACGCTGCTTTTACGAGGCTCGCGTGTGGTCGCTCCCTAAGCTAATTGTACGCTTTTGCCGGGCGAACTTGGAAAAATGAGGATTCCCGACCGCCCCGAACCAGCGGCGTGCATTCGACGGGATCCTCTTGAAGCGGGCAGCATCGCGGGGCACATTAGGCGACGTAACTGAAAAGTCCGCAGAACTCGTTCACCAAAAATGGCGCCAATCTTGAGCATCGAAAATCGAAGCTATGCCCGCACGTTCGTTGAATAGGCGTCGATGAAAAGGTTTAGAAGCGGAATAAATCCAGCGCGGGATCGCGTGACAACGCGGACGCGTTTGCATTGCGGTCACGCGCGGCCATGTTTATGCACCGATAAGCCTCGAATTAATACGCCGGCTTTTAGCTAATAACCTTTTCTTACGCGGGCATCGGGGTCGTGCGTGTAATAATACGGGATGTTGCGTAATTTAACGGGGCCTCGGCTCATCCCCCGTAGTTTCGGGGGAGAGAAAGCGGATCGCGGAGCGGATCTCGTACAGGGAAACAACGCTGTTAGCTAACAGCGGTACATTAATTCGGGCTTTATTAAATTCGCCGCGACCCCCGTAATTTC
The DNA here is from genome assembly GCA_947577245.1 of Andrena bucephala. Lineage (NCBI taxonomy): Eukaryota > Metazoa > Arthropoda > Insecta > Hymenoptera > Andrenidae > Andrena > Andrena bucephala. The sequence continues at coordinate 79,760,520 of OX387715.1, forward strand.
CGCGCGGCACCGAGACGACGGGCGTCCACGGGCTCCTTATCAGCGGAAAGAATGCTACTCCCGCGGAATCTCGCCATCTACCTGTGCCTTGGGTTACTGTCCATGATGAGACGGTGTGCGCGCACCGGCATCTACGTGACACCATTAATAATACGCCGCGTGTTGCGAAAAAACCGACCGAGGAGCCTCCTCCACCTCCACGTCCCCGTCGTGGAGAAGATCGGTAAGCACCGATACGCCGGCGATAGAGCGGCGAGGTGCCGCGCGATTAAGCCGCACCGCCGGAAACCGCGACCGGTTTTCGCCGCGCGGACCTTGGCGAATCCACGGCGACAGTTTGTTGCGAGCTCCTTGGATTCTAATCCCAAGTACCCCGAGGTCGCTCTCAAGTTGTCGCGCGGCAGCCATTGCCATTACGCGTTTTGCGATCGAGCAGGGAGGAGATGGAACGCGGAAGGCAGATCGGCGCGGTGACGTCGCGCTACTTCTTTTCACAGGTAGGGAAACCGGGGCAAGTTGATACGTTTTATAGTTTTCATTTTTTTTTTTCATTTTTGTTTGAATTCATAACTTAACAAGAAATAGGTTAAAATACACTTTGGTCCTTCCTGTCTAATGTATTGTAAGTGAAAACTTGAGAGAATACGTAGGTACAAGGTACAGTGGCGTGCAAAAGTATTCGGTTTAAAATCGCATAACTTTTTTAAAATTAATCCAAACGGCTTGAGTTTTTTTTGAAAAGCTAGAGGGATTAGTTTGCTAAATGATGTGATTCGGCGTTTTAAAAAAAATGCACTTGGTCGGAATAGCAAAAAATAATAGTAAAGGTCTTCTTTTAAACTTTTTTGTGAGCTTGTAATGAAAATTCAAAAAACCCGTTTGTAGATTTAAGTAAGTTATATACGTGTCTAAAATTTCATCAAAATCGGTTAACGTTGCTCTGAGCTATGCACGCTTAAAGATCGTAGGATAAGGTTGCAAATCGCAAAAATTCTCGAAATCAGCGATTTTCGACCTTATTCTGCGATCTTTAAGCGTTCATAGCTCAGAGCAACGTTAACCAATTTTGATGAAATTTTAGACATAAATTTTAGATATAACTTACTTAAATCTACAAACTGGTTTTTTGAATTTTCATTACAGGCTCACAAAAAAGTTTAAAAGAAGACCTTTACTATTATTTTTTCTATTCCGACCAAGTGCATTTTTTTTAAAACGACGAATCACGTAATTTAGTAAACTAATCCCTCTAGCTTCTCAAAAAAACTCAAGTCGTTTGGATTAATTTTGACAAAGTTATGCGTTTTTAAAGGGTGGCCGAATACTTTTGCACGCCACTGTAAATGAAAAAATGTTATTTGGGTGTAAGCAAAGTGTACCAATATACGCCACTGCGGGGAATGTTGATACGCCTGGGGGCATGTTTATACATCTATAAAATATACAATAAAAATAAAATAAAATTACAATACAATATAGACTAAAAATGAACAAAGACGTAGTTTAAAAACTACACAAATTTTTGAACAAGCATAGGTGAAACACTTTTATTTGAATTTAATTGGAAATTAAAATTTGATGATGTTTCGAATAACCCACTTTTACATCAGGTGCCTCACTTTTTTAATTAGTGTATCTCAATAAAGTCATTTTCTCAGTGTCGTACATATTCTCACTTTGCCTGAGTGCCAATGAGCAATATTTTTCTTGCGGCACAAGCTTTGCCAAAAATGTCTTGCGATATTTCGCCACGATTTCTCTTCTTATTATAATTTCGAACTATTTTCCTGGAAATAAAAGGAAAGGGAATTAAAAAAATTGAAGTTAAACGATTTTATTTAAAATGCACTAAGAACTAAAAAATAATTATTTTCTTGTACTACAATTTCGATGGTGTTTTTTCACTAAGTTTTGATTTGTGGTTATAGGGTGACCTGTCCAGTGAGTGAACACTTAAGCTGCATGTCTCTTAAAATTAGTATTCAAAAGTTATTATTTAATCCCCTGAATGATATTGCTGTAAGCGAGGTGTTTTATTAATAAAGTCAGACATCCCGGAACACAATTCTAGCAATGTTTGATAGTTATAACTTTCATTAAAAGTCTGGCAGAGGATTAAATAAAAAATGGGCAAATGACCAGTGAATGAACATAAATTTCTAGTGACTGAACAGGGGTACCCCAGTGAATGAACGGGATAATAACTGTGGTTAGGTTTCCAATGTATTTAGACAATTTTTTGTGTAAATAATTTTTCATACTCCAATTGCAATAATATTGTTGATTTGATACTTTACTAGTCTTATAAGATCGTAATTACGCATAGTTGAAATTTAATTTCTGGGGTGGGTTAACCTAATCTCCCACACTGGCCGCGAAAGTGTCAAAAGAAAAAAAGACTGGGTAAGCTGTTCATTCATTGGTAAAGTAAGAAATGTCCAGTGAATGAACGGCCGTTCATTCATTGAATTTCGCAACCAAGAGAATTGCAGCACGCTAAATTGCCGGCGCATTACGAACGCATTTAGTAATCTTTCACCGTGAGTTTTATTTCTGCCCGCCGCGCCGTTTCATATCTCCCAATTCTTACGCGGAGAGTTACGAGAAAAAGTGCAACGACATCCACGGCTCGGAAATCACCGGGTAGATAAAGAATCTCTAATTTCGCGGATCACGAGTGAAACTCCATGATTTATCCGCGGAATATGAATTCATTTTTCTTATCCAAACAATCTTGCTTCCTTAATATCGCCCGCGAAATCTGTTAAATATTCAGTCTGGTAAAACTTCATTGGAATTACGCCCAATCCTGAGCAAGAGAATTCATTCCAAACCACGTACTGCGATGTATGTATATAGGTACTTACCTATGCATATTCGCGATAGCCCCCGTTTTCAAGTACGTGAATAACACCACGCGCAAAGAACAGGCTTTGACGAGCATAAACATTTTACGAAATACTTTTCGGCCGCCTAAATGCGGACTGAAGATCGCGCGTCGCGTAAACATTTTGGAGAATCAGCAACTGGCTCGCATCGAGGCTGTTTTTTAAAAAACCCGTAAAATGAGTTAATACGCGAATGGAAGCGCATAATAATCCATTAAATGATCGCGCCGGCTGTCAGATAATTATTAAGCTTGGCAGAAATTAATATCAATGAACGATGTTAATGGTCATTCTTGTAAAATATAACCAGCCGTGCCGCGACGAGCAGTCGACTGGCGTTAGTTGTAAAATTCATGCATGTACATTTACACCTGTATATCGTGCACCGGTAATTTTGTCCCCTTTGTACTTGACAAATTATCTCTGCCACGATGCGATTCCTTTTTCGTTCTATCAACTACACCCCCGAGCTACCTATTCTACGTATCGGTCAACCGTATGTACGCTTTGAAAGAGCGAGTAGCTTCCGTACCACGCGACCACAGAAATTCAACGAAAATGTCAAGCTTTTTAATCCTTTTATCGCTAATTTTGTATCCTTTCGCGAGAGGACCTATCCATCTACCTCTATTCACATCGGAAGTACGGTAATTATGTATTTCAATCAAGATTTCATGAAAAATACCGTTATGGGCTAGCTGCCTCTCAACTACCGATTCGCACGACCGTAGTCTAGATAATTCCCTATAAGTATAATATCCATTCACTCACCACTGCCCAGTAGCCTCGATGCTTGCGCTGAATGCTCTGCCAGATCGTTTGATGCGGTAAACCCGACGAATTCGGCAAATTGAAGTCCATAATCCATGTCCAAGCCGGAACCATAGTCGTCACCTGAGAATCTCTCGCCTGTAAACCCGTAACCGTTCGCAATCGTATTCCACGCACTTAAAATTCACAAATTTTCGCACTAACACACGATATCACAGAAAAACTTTATCATCTCCCGTTCACGCACGTATTCCAGATGGTGATCGCACACTTTTTCGCACTGTGGGGAATAAATTCCCAACCGAAACGCGGAGGACACTCGCGACTACTACGGATCGACTAGACGCTACGCCATTTTTTCCGGAACTGATCGGATCTCGTCATTGTCTTCCCGCGCTTTAGTGCGGTCACGTGACCAACTCAATTTCTACGCACTATATATGCATATTAACGGTTAACACTACGCGAGTCAATAATGGCACTTTTTAATTAGTTTCACGTATGTGCTTACTTGCAATAAGGAAAGCTTAACGCATAAATTTAACGCATTTAATAGAATCAGAATTATTCCAACAAGTGTTGATAACTGTGATAAGTAAAATGTTATGTTACGTGTGAGACTAATGACCAACGGCACAATACCATGGTTGGTGTAGAACGAAGTGTCGCGTCGTGTTACAGATGTTTAGACTATCTTTTAATCTTGATCAGTGCCGAGGAGCTATCGTTCAAACGTAAATAACTATGTAATTCTTCGAAATAACCTCCAAGTGTTTACAACAGTGACATCATTCTGCTGTAGTTTATACTAGAAACGGGCAAGGTATCTTAAGCATATTTTGTCTGTTCACATACTAATCGTAAAAGCATTTCGCTGTATTGATCTCTCATGAATATTACGTTGTTCGTTACTTGAATATCCATTATATTATACATCGGACGTACGATCGGTTATTTCATTCTTTGATCAGAAAAACGAAGTGACAGTGACACGATAACGCGTTGTCTGAAATTCCAGAACAAGCATTTCGATATAACTGTACGTCGAAAATACATTGGTCGAAATATTTATACGGAACTGGGCACATTCTCCGCGAAAACTAACCTCACTCTGCCGCAAGGCGTACATGTATGAATTGAGAAATTAGTCAGGCTGTCATACATGCCTCGATTATTTTTAATGCTGTTCAACGGGGTAAGCAATGCATTCATACATCTCCCGTTAAACGACACGATTCGCGAATCAGCCGTTATATCCACTGGCAAAAATGATCGTCGAAACGTTGAACGGATGACGGATGGCGATCTGATGCGTTTTAATCCATGTTTTTGGATCATCTGTCGAATTTGATGCATGTAGAACTCTACTTGATCGCGACGTGAAAACGACGGTGTTTCTAGGTACGCTTTAGTCCGTTTTCAATGTCGTGCCGGTACACGAGGCTGCGTAGCGTGCACGTGCACGTTGCAAACTATCTCTGTCTCGTTCCTTTCATTTCCGATTCCCTTCTCTGAGCTTATCTTTCTCTAGTCTCTGCGCACGTTTTCGCTTCTCTCGGTTTTCAGTTTCTATAGAGTGAGGTTAGTTTTCGCGGAGAACGTGCCCAGTTCCGTATAAATATTTCGACCAATGTATTTTCGACGTACAGTTATATCGAAATGCTTGTTCTGGAATTTCAGACAACGCGTTATCGTGTCACTTTCACTTCGTTTTTCTGATCAAAGAATGAAATAACCGATCGTACGTCCGATGTATAATATAATGGATATTCAAGTAACGAACAACGTAATATTCATGAGAGATCAATACAGCGAAATGCTTTTACGATTAGTATGTGAACAGACAAAATATGCTTAAGATACCTTGCCCGTTTCTAGTATAAACTACAGCAGAATGATGTCACTGTTGTAAACACTTGGAGGTTATTTCGAAGAATTACATAGTTATTTACGTTTGAACGGTAGCTCCTCGGCACTGATCAAGATTAAAAGATAGTCTAAACATCTGTAACACGACGCGACACTTCGTTCTACACCAACCATGGTATTGTGCCGTTGGTCATTAGTCTCACACGTAACATAACATTTTACTTATCACAGTTATCAACACTTGTTGGAATAATTCTGATTCTATTAAATGCGTTAAATTTATGCGTTAAGCTTTCCTTATTGCAAGTAAGCACATACGTGAAACTAATTAAAAAGTGCCATTATTGACTCGCGTAGTGTTAACCGTTAATATGCATATATAGTGCGTAGAAATTGAGTTGGTCACTCTGACCGCACTAAAGCGCGGGAAGACAATGACGAGATCCGATCAGTTCCGGAAAAAATGGCGTAGCGTCTAGTCGATCCGTAGTAGTCGCGAGTGTCCTCCGCGTTTCGGTTGGGAATTTATTCCCCACAGTGCGAAAAAGTGTGCGATCACCATCTGGAATACGTGCGTGAACGGGAGATGATAAACTTTTTCTGTGATATCGTGTGTTAGTGCGAAAATTTGTGAATTTTAAGTGCGTGGAATACGATTGCGAACGGTTACGGGTTTACAGGCGAGAGATTCTCAGGTGACGACTACGGTTCCGGCTTGGACATGGATTATGGACTTCAATTTGCCGAATTCGTCGGGTTTACCGCATCAAACGATCTGGCAGAGCATTCAGCGCAAGAATCGAGGCTACTGGGCAGTGGTGAGTGAATGGATATTATACTTATAGGGAATTATCTAGACTACGGTCGTGCGAATCGGTAGTTGAGAGTCAGCTAGCCCATAACGGTATTTTTCATGAAATCTTGATTGAAACACATAATTACCGTACTTCCGATGTGAATAGAGGTAGATGGATAGGTCCTCTCGCGAAAGGATACAAAATTAGCGGTAAAAGGATTAAAAAGCTTGACATTTTCGTTGAATTTCTGTGGTCGCGTGGTATGGAAGCTACTCGCTCTTTCAAAGCGTACATACGGTTGACCGATACGTAGAATAGGTAGCTCGGGGGTGTAGTTGATAGAACGAAAAGGAATCGCATTGTGGCAGAGATAATTTGTCAAGTACAAAGGGGACAAAATTACCGGTGCACGATATACAGGTGCAAATGTACATGCATGAATTTTACAACTAACGCCAGTCGACTGCTCGTCGCGGCACGGCTGGTTATATTTTACAAGAATGACCATTAATATCGTTCATTGATATTAATTTCTGCCAAGCTTAATAATTATCTGAAAGATTACTAAATGCGTTCGTAATGCGCCGGCAATTTAGCGTGCTGCAATTCTCTTGGTTGCAAAATTCTGCCAGATACTATGAACGTGCGTGTTACCGCCGTGTCCTTCAAAAAACTACCACGTCCGGTCGGTTTCTCGAGCATGCGATTTTGGTGATTCCGACATCGGCGTACGTTATGGGAGTTATCACGGTTAACGGATCTTTGTGTGCACGCGAGAAACTCGCTTTTCCACCGGCCCAAAACCACGCTCCCGGTGTACGTTCACACTGCTCGCAACGAGCCGCGTTTACGCTGCTTCAACAAGCGGCGAGGAAGGCGGTTGCATGAGTTCTAACGAAATGATTTCCATCAGCGATGATCTTTTAGAGACAAGTAGAGGAGACCGGGGCTGGTAGGCCAGTTTTTCAGTTTTTGATTTTTAATAAATTATGTGGGCGAAATATCATTAAACCGGTTAAGGTCGGGGCCATATATATTGGCCGGTGAGTTTCGTGAGGGGTATTCTCCCACCACACATTTTGCTTGCCTTGGTGCTCCTTTTCTCAACGTTTTCTGACTCGCTCTCGTTCCATCTCGCTCTCGCCTTCGCAGAACAAGAGTGAGCCAGAAATGGTGGGGATAGTGCCAAGCTTCTGGGGTGTAGACCAAACCGAGCTGTCAGCGTAGAAATACACGCATCAGAATAGGTGTGCGTTAGCTACGAAAAAATTCAGGAGCTTTATTGCTTAGAACATTGATACTTTCTCGATAGCTTCATTTCGTATTGGTCTACGCATAGCTTCGTAACGCACACAACTATTACGCTAAGGACAAATAACAGCCAAACGGCTAGGTTCAGGTGGAGCCGAGCAGCGTTCCCGTTACCCCACTATGCCCTGCGAGGGCCACGCAACTCCAACTGACAAATCCACGATCGTCAGATGGTGGTGGCTGATTTCTCCTCGATCGCTGTTCGCGAAAACGAATTCACCGGCCACTATATCCCACACTGGCGGCGAAAGTGTCAAAAGAAAAAAAGACCGGGTGAGCTGTTCATTCATTGGTAAAGTAAGATTGGTATGTCCAGTGAATGAACGGCCGTTCATTCATTGGTATTCACTGGTATCTCCCATCCAATGTATGAACACCTAAGAAACTCGACAAATTCTTAGAAATTTATTATTTTATACAGTATTTTTCGTTAAAGGAACATATAACAATGTAATTATAACCGCAAATTTATCATAGGACCATTAAATGCACCTCAATATACAAATTGTGAACATCACGTAACAAGCCTTGCCTTGAACTTGTGGGACGCCATGAGGACAACTGTTAAACAAACGGAATTAATACCGTAGCGGTTATAATTAAACCGAAAAACGCTTTTGCGAGATATCTGTAGGTCTCCAGTCTAAATGTCAGTGCCAGTTTCAACGTGAAGTGAGCGCAATAGGCGTTAATTTTTCGTATTATATGAGCAACGTTCACTCACTGGGGGGTGTTCACTCACTGGACAGGTGACCCTATGCTGATTTCATGTCGTTTGGGTTATATTTATTGATGACTGGGTAATTTTCTAAACCCCTCGAGGTTTGTTCTTCATAATTATGTATTCTCATCCAAACTACGTACGCCTGCAAAATTTTCAAGTCTACTGGATAGTTGAAGGTGGTTTAAAATTGAGTTTCTAGATTTGAACCAAACAAATATACATACAAGAAGCAAACAAACGATCGAAGTAGAATAAAATCGTTTAAAAAACGAAAACAATTAAAAAACCATTGGTAATGTCAATGTACTTACACAGCCGTACGCTCTACCGTAGCAAAGAATTGAACAATAAACTTCACATATCTCGTGCAAATGGAGCTACGTATACCTGCACGGTGTCGAGATAGTTTCTCTGTGCGAACCTGCTCCTTATTAACTTGCCCCGGTCCCCTAAAAACCAGTCACTGGGAACGATCGTGATCTATTCGACTATTGCTAAATATAATTGAGAGCTCGTCGTATTCGTGGTCGCACCGTGGACGAAACTCGGAACGAGAACGGCGAGTGAAACGCGCGGGCGTCTTTGGTGTAGCGAGGGCGGCGGGGGAGGAGGATACTGCGTCGGTTGGGTGCTCCGCCAGAAACATCTGCGCCCTTAATTATTTTACAGATTTAGTAGATCGTTATGGCTTGTAAAATTACTGCCAATTTCACGCCCCTAAACTTATTTTATCCGCGCGTTAGCTGCCTATCAGTGGATCGCCGCAAAAGCTTTCGAAGGATATTGGGCATTCTTCGTGGCTAAATTAATGGCCCCTTGTTTATGACTGCATCGGCACCGGACACGCAACGATTCCGTCGCGAATACCAGTAAATACCCGTCGATAATAATGCAGCCATCTTTCTCCCTCTCGACCTCCACTTCTCCTGCTGTCTGGTCTTCTCCTCTCTAGCCTTTCACGCCACTCTGTCAGAGGGAATCGAAGCATCGAGTTCCTTTTTCCAGAGCTTCACGGAACCCTGACCGCCTCTTCCAACAATTTTCTCTAAATAGTCTTCCACTCACAAGGGAAGATCTCGAACCCGAAAATTCAAGAAATTCTGAAACTTTGTGAATATGTATGGACATTCCTCCTGATTATAACGTTATTTTTGTTTGCTGGCCCAATTCACTCGAAGGGGGTGAAATTAACCCCTGAAAATTCGGCTATTTTCCAATTTGGTGTTATAACTCTCGAAACGTAAGAGATAGAAAAAAAGTTTCAAGACAAAAGTTAATTCTTTTAAGTAGATCTATCGTTTGGTAAAAAAAAAAAAAATTATTTTACAGTTCACGAGTTTTAACACAAAATCGGAAAATAACCGGATTTTCAGGGGTCAATTCTACCCCCTTAGAGTGAATTTGGGCAGCAAACAAAAATTGCTCTGTAATCAGGAGGAAGTCCCATACATGGTCACAGAGTTTCAGAATTTTTAGAATTTTCGGTTTCGGGATCTTCCCTTGTAAATCTAAAACATTCCACGCTCCCGTTGCTCGAAATATCATCCCCCTCGAGCCACCCCGCATAAACACACCCTCTCCATATCAATTAAAATTCGCGATCCCGTCGAGAACACCGCGGGCCAGAGCCGCGAGGGCCGTTTTATCGGATGGTCCACGGGGTTCATTTGATTCTCGCGCCGGTAATCGGTCGCGATCTCGTAATCGAAATCGAACATCGAGCGGCGGGGAGAGGATGGCCGCGAACGGAGACGCGCGACTACCGGATGCCCGGAGCCCGGCCGCGGATCACTGTAATTTAATAAATTACGAGAGCTGCCGTCCCGGGGCAAATTGTAGCATAATCATTCATTAGTAGGTCGTGACTTCGCGTCCGTGTGCAGGAGAGTTTCGATACACACGCCGATAGCCATTACCCAGCAGCCCGGTCGACCCGCGGAACGCTGCAAGATTCACTGATTCCCTCGCCCCTCTCCCGTGCCTCTGTAAACTTCTCGCGATGCGCTTAGAACGTCGGCAGACGCGTCCTTCGTTATTACTCCGCGCCGATTATTCCCGATCGTGTAATTAACTGCGGCCTTCACTGGTGCACCGGCAGCGAATCACCAGGCACATGTTTTTCTCCCAAGTGTCGCCTGGAACGATGCGGGAGGCGTTTGGTATTTATCAGTGACACTGTGAGCGTTTACCACGAAAAGCGGGATACAGTTGAGAAATAGGAAGATAGTGGATAGTCGCCGTGGAAGTCGCCAAGCTCAGCCGCCATCGATTGGCCCGTCGTTTATCGATTAAATCGCGATCGACAGGCCGAGGGACGGTGTAATTAGCCGCGCTAATTTCCCGTAATTAGCCCCGCGCCGTAATGAAGTTATCGCAGGTCCCGTGTCCCCGATCGTAACGCATCTCCATAAATCGTTCTTGTCTGGTGCACTTAAACGCGACGCCGTTAAACAGAGATTAACGACATCTCCGAGCGTGGAACCGCTGCGAGGCTGCACCGTTGTCACGCCAAAGCTTGTTGGCGAGGAAAAAGGCGAGGGGACGTTGGGTAACCCGTGCCTCGGATGGCTAGAACGGATACTTTGGTCGGGAGAGACGAAGGAGTCGCGGTTAAGTTAGACGGAAGCGTACAATGGTGAAAAAAGGAGAATGATCAGCGGAGATCTTTACACTTTATTTTTCGATTCGAGTGCGAAGGCGAGTCACGCCACTCGTACAGTTAATTTTACGATGCTTAATTTCAGCTTAGGGGCCGATAAAGAGGGGAAGCGTTATTGTCCTTTTCCTGCCGGTCGTCAGAACCGAGAAGATAATTATTTAATCGCACTGCGGAGCTGCTTTAAAGGAATCGAAGGACGTGTTGATGGCAGTCATTTGTTGTATCTCTAAAAGCAAAGCGTTAACGTGTAGCACTTTCGAAGCTGACGAGCTAGTGTTTGAACATTTTCATACGTCACTAACGGCCAGAGAAAGGCAAGATTTTTGGTTAAATAAAATTTCTTCGTTCGTTCGTTAACCCGAGTTAACTTTATTCGAAACATGACGAGTAATTTTTTCAACTTTTATTCGTCACGAGGAATTTCATTTAAATAACAATTCCGCACATCTCTGCTAATTGCTTTTGTTCTCGTGGAGTCTAAAAAACAACTACGCTCGAAAAACCTAAAAGTACATTTTAATGTTATTAGTTTTTATTTCCGCCAAACATATTTTGTACTGCTTTTAGCATTACAGAGGAACGTTTTATCATTTTCAAATAACTCAATGGGATTATTGCACTCAAGATTCATATTAAAATATATAAATAATTCGTTCTTTATTAAATTAGTAGGCCTTGTTTCTCTCATCCCGCCATTTCACATTCATGGCACAGAAAAAACAGAAGACAAGAAATTACTTTTAGATGATCGCGGCTGTGTAAGTACATGTGGGAACTACGTACAATATTATTGCGTTACGTTTCACGTGAAATAAAGTATTTTGGCATACTTCATTGGGATTCAAATCGTTCATACTGGTGGCACCCGTACTGACGGCTGTGATTCGACGTCCCGACGCTGGGCGAACGCGACGAGGGTCATCGAGCAGTTTCACAGATAGATCTTTCATCACAGGCTTAATCGTGTTGCCGCGTAGGTAAATTCCGCGCGCAGTTTGGAAGCCGATGTTAACGCGCCGAGTAATACGAGTCGGATAGTGTTCCGGGGCCCTTGATTCATTTGCTGGGGATTTTCGACGGGCGAATAAAATGTTACGAGTTTTATAGAAATAGATCCGCGCCGGTAACGGTAGTTAATACGCATCGAGAGCGGCCGGGAACGGAGTCGAGCGCGATTGATTTGTTCTCGAAAATTGAACAGGGGAAACAGCGATTTGTAGCGCGCTGTAAAAATTCTGCACCGGTATCCTGGATTGGAGAATACTTCCCTACCGTCGTCTGTGCATCTCTGTGCACCAGCTACTGCGTAAACTGCAGTCGCAAGAGGATCATTTGGAGATGGGGGAATTTAGTTAGATCTTTTCGAAAGACTTTATGCCTGTTCGGAAGCGTCAGGAACGAAATTCCGAGCGATCGACGCGGCGATCGCTGATCGCTCAATCCCGTGGCGATCGATGCGGACGCCTTTCAACCTATCTGACAGAAAAACTGGAAGCCCAGGGCTATGGTGGCGCGTGAAAAGGGTCCCGGTGAACGTCGTTGCTCGAGAAAATTACAGAGTTCATTGTTTCGCGTTGGCCCTCGGGACGAGCATCAGAACCACCGGCGCGTTTCATGTTTCCCTCCCCTTTTTGGCCATTTTGCGAGGCTGCGTGCGCGAACCGATGGGGATACGTTGCTGCTCACCGTCCTCTCTAGAGAAAATAGGCAGATATCTTTAGTATCCTGATCGCGAATATCGTTCCGCGAGATTCGTCGCGAAACTTCAGCTAACTATGCTTACTCGAATGATAATTTAAGCGCCACCGTTCGACAAGAGTGAATCCAGGAGGAGAACAAGAGCCATTGATATCGGTATTTATTCGAACGGCGAGCTCGAGGAGTCTGTATTCGCCCGGTGTACCGTACTTTTCCTCGAGAGGGTCTCGATCGGCCCTCGATACTACTTCGTGCCCCCCTTTCCCTCGTTTCTTTCGGGGGAATTTAAAAGGATTTCCATCGGGTATCGATGATACTCGAGGAGCCGGGAGAGGTGGGAGTTTGTAAACTTTTATCGAGCTATCGAAACGTTTGCGCTTTCAAGACACTCAAAGCCCGCGTTGGCTGTCGTGAGGAAAGTTAAGGAGGACTATCTAAAGCCTCGAGGATATCGCTGGGGACCGTTTCCTCCTTTTCCATCCTTCCTCCCTTCCTCCCTCAGAATTTTGTAACCCCGCTACATCTTCGCGAGCCGGGAACAAAGTTTTTATTACCTAAGCAATCTATGCAGAGTTTTAACAAGTGGATGGCGCTAACGAAGAACTCGTGTGAATCAGTGAATCCTTGATTCTTTCCCTGATAACTTCATTCCCCTTATTTCGGGCTAAGATCCTCGAACTTCGTCGGACTTCAAAAGGTCTTCAAAAATTCCACGATAATGCACTGAGAGAGGAAGGGTGGAAACCTTCCAGCTTCGCACTCACCAGAACACACATTGACCAATTATGACCAATTACGGGCAGCTCCGGTTTGTAGGCGATGAACCAACAGAAAAATGTCCCTGTTACTTAACACAGAGGCATATTCAGGAGCTGAACGATGCGTCCAGGGCCCGATCTGGGGGCGCAAGCGGGGCAACTGGGTAGAGCGGCAAAATTGGTAGAAAGAGCAAATTTAAATTAATAAAAAAGTAAAACTTTTTGAAACAGCGGTGAAAAAGTAAATTTTTTAAATTTCCCCGAGAGTTAAAATGCAGCTGGTGTTTACGTTCTTTTTTATTGATTTTTTTAAAATATTGTATGAGCCGTTTTTCTTTGAAAATTAAAAAATAGATACCTACCTCCTACCTATGTATTTGTTTTTGTTTTGTTACTGTTATTTTTATGAATATTGAATTGTTTCTAAACCAAATATTTGTTATAATATAATATTTAATATTTGGCTTTTGTTATTCAATAAATAGGGGAGAGTCGTGCAGTACCGACCGCTCTAAGTGGTTTTGTTATATCTTGGGGTAGAGTGGATAAAAATCAGAAATTCAAAAACGTGTTTGTGGTATAGATGGAACTTACAAGGGAAAATCCCGAATCCGAAAAATCAAAAAATTCTGAAACTTTGTGAATATTTAGGGGATTTCCTCCTAATTACAACGCAATTTTTGTTTGCTGCCCAAATTCACTCGAAGGGGGTGAAATTAACCCCTGAATATTCGGCTATTTTCCGATTTTTTGTTATAACTCGCGAACTGTAAGCGATAGAAAAAAAGTTTCAAGACAAAAGTTACTTCTTTTAATTAGATCTATCATTTGGTAAAAAAGTTATTTTACAGTTCAAGAGTTATAATACAAAATCGGAAAATAGCCGGATTTTCAGGGGTCAATTACATCTCCTTAGAGTGAATTTGGGCAGCAAACAAAAATTGCGTTATAATTAGAAGGAAATTCCCTAAATATTCACAAAGTTTCAGAATTTTTTAATTTCCGGGTTCGGGGTGTTTCCATGTTAGTAAGAGGAGGGAAATTATTTTTGTGAAATTTAATAATAAGAATTTATAATTCGCAAAAGTAAAAAAGTTATAATTTCTAGGAAACGAAAAATTGTCGTCCAGTACCGAACAACTATTAAATTAGTAGATTTTTAGGTCTAACTGATTAACAATGCTAATACAAAATTGAATTATTACAATACAAGATTTTTTTCAAATTTTATTTGTGTAAACTCGCAAATAAAATAATTAACATTCACCTGATCTGTGCATTCGACGTGTGCCCAATCGTCACAGTCGGTACACTGCACCCAATCTTTGTCAAATGATTCCTTGCAAACAGAGATTGGCAAAATTTTTATTTAAATAAAATTTCGAATAACGAATAAAAAAAATTAACATTCTTCGTCGAATAAATTCTCACCGAATAAAAAAATTAACTTTATTCGTCGAATAATCTACCGTTAAAGTAACTTTTATTTGCTCCTTATTTACATAATTTTTTATTTAGTTAATGCCCAACTCTGTTTGCAAATAACACACAGGACAACTTCTTCATTAAATCCTAGCTTCCTGCTTGTTAGGTTAACATACCTATCCTTATTTACTTTATTTTTCTGTGGGAAAAGGTAGAAGGAAGGCTAAATGAACATCTTATAAATTAATCTGAGTTGCTAACAGATTGAACTTACAGATAAGAAAAATTTGGTCTCTACTGGTTGACAGAGTCTGTTGGTCGGTACTGCACGACAGTTGGATGGTCGGTACTGTACGACAAACACGGGGAAACATTTTAGATCATGGTATATTATGTACAAAAAAATATTGCAAAACTAGGACGTTTTATTAAACTTAATAGACTAGAGATATTATACATAATAGAACAAAATCATTTACTTACACGAGAAACAAAAGATCAGCTTTAAAAAATAACTTTCAACCCACTGAATATCAACGTATACTTTTAATGCCTCAGAACATCGAGAGCAATGGAGTAAACAATATGGCCCCGCAATAGGTTATAGAGAATTCTGATTTTCATTGGTTAATTCAAATAAAGTGCTAATATCTGGTCAAACAAGCGAGAACTAGCTTTGGTTGGTACTGGAAGCTGGTCGGTACTGCACGCCTCTCCCCTACCTACTAAAAATTTCACTCGCTCTCAAAAATTATATTTCAAAATAATCATTTACAATTAAATATATAGGGCGGAAAAAATGATTTTTGCTCAGAGCGGCGGAAGAATTAAATACATAGATCGGGCCCTGTATCCATCGCGCCATGGCAACGTCAGTGTACCTATGGAAATGAAAGTATCGCAGCGCTCCCTTCCGACGGCTGAAAATTCGTCACGACCACGGCCGTTTAAATTATTCCGCGGGTACAACTACAAATGTGCAGCGAGGCCGTTTCTTTACCGTCTAATTGTACTTAAACTGGAAAGACCCCGCTGCAACGCGGCGATCCCACGTGTAGCTTGAAAGTTACGCTCATTGGCGGATACAGTTATCCGCTGATTACACGTCTCCGTGGCTCTTAAGAGTAATACCCTAAATATCAATTACCTGGATTTCCTCCGCATTGCTGCGCGGCCACGACTTCCTACCGGGCTAAGGATCCAGCCCCCGTATCACTCGGCCCGAACCGACGCTAATTGGCTACGGACCTCTTAATGAAACCGACTCGGCCGTATCTCTGCCGGGATCCAGAAAACTCCGCGGATAATCCCAGCGTTGATCGGGTTCTGGGACGTAAATAAACACGGTCGGCGATGCCGGATAACCCAGTTTAACCTGTACGATCCGTGACGAGGAATCGCGCGATCCCGGCCCCGATACGCCGCGGATTTAGTGAACCGCGAGCCTCCGATCAGAATGCCTGGCATCCGGCCGGAATGAATCGGCCGCGGCGCGTCGTTACATTGTAACCGATGCCGCGTGCGCCTGGGAAAATTCATGGGGGATACTTCCTCGTCTGATAGCAGCGCGCTCGCAATTATCGTTCGACGCAGCGCCGATGCCGTTGGAATCGGCTTTTAGCTCGGTCGAACGCTTCGCGCTCGTGGGATCTCAAGAGCCAAGCGGCTTTTCGCATTTTTCTGGCCGCTCTAACGATTCCCGGCTGAAGCTCCTGCTTTAAGGGATGTAGGGCTGCGGGATCGATCTGCAATTAGTCCTATGCCACGGTGGTGAATATGGAAATTGCCAGTGTCGACTACTTAGGAATGCAAAGAGAGGCAAAGGCTAGACGTGCCCACCAGCCCACACCTTACCTCCTGGCTACACGTCAGCAAGTAGGCTCGCCCTCCAATCCCAATCAAACCAATCAACCTCCACTATTGTTATCACTGGGCAGAGCAATCGCGGAGCAGTACACGGGTCCGCGAGCGGACCATCCCCTCTCGAGTACCCGGCTGTCAGTCACAGCCGAGGCACAATGCGGCTGATAAGATCGCGAGGGAGCGCTCCTCGTGGCTCGCAGATCCTCTTGCTCCCAATAAGAAACCGCTGGACGCGGCGGGGTGAGGCAAGCCGTCGCAGCACCGATCGAAATGACGGCGAACAATACGCAAATTAGCGTATCGGCTCGCAAAAACAACACGGCCGAGGGTGGATCGCCGGCAATCGAATGCGCCTCGTAGGCGTGCCGCCTACGTCGGGTCGGATAGACCGATAGAGGAGTTAGAGGGAACGAGGAGAGGCGATCGCTGGAGGGCAGTTCGGCGTTTGTCTTTAACGAGGTGCAACGGAGGATGCAGCGGAGCCTCAGGTGTAGGTAAGTAAGTCCGCGCTCGCGCAGGGCGTGGTTCTTCTATTCGTTAACGCGGACAGATTCGATGGAGGAGGAGGAGGGGGGGGGGGGGGGCTACACGCACGTCGAGGACGACCTTTTCCGCGATCCTTGCCGTTAATCGAGTCGTGGGATCGATTCGTTCGCCACGGCGAAAACACGGTAACGCGGATTTCTAATTTCCGCCGCGTGGAGCTGCGCCCTTAGACGATCCTGCACAATACGGTCATTGTTCACTCGTCACTAGCGCGGTGAGAATATTACCTTTTGCTCCGCGTGGCGTGAAGCCCTGGTAGGTACCTATGAGACTGTTTGGAAGCAAACACGGCTTTCCCGTGGACGAAAAGTAAGAAACTGTATTGAGCTGTGACAGCGGGGTTGATTTCCAATGAATTTGCATCGAACATAGGTATACGAACTTCTGTGGACGAGAAAATAGTTGCGGGCGATGGGACGCGAACCCAGGATCTGCGGTTCCTCTTCAAAAGCTTTATCTAAAAAAATAGTTTTAAAAATTAAAACCGACTTCGAAAAACAAAATAATGCGCTAGAAAGTAAAAAATAATTTTGTTCCTTATTTAATCTACGATTCTCAATTGTTTATGTCCGCGCTTCATCATTTGCAATGTGTAGATTAAATACGGAATAAAAATATTTTTTACTTTTGGCCACATTTTTTTTTTTTTGAAGTAGGTTTTCATTTTTTTTAAAATTCCTTTTTCTTCTTTTTAGTTATTTAACTTATATGTATAACTACGTTTATTTAAATAATGAAGTCGGTTAATGAAACAGATTTCTTATTTTTGGTGTAACTTCAAAACTACTGAACCGATTTTGATAATTCTTTCTCCACGACCTAAGTCGATTGAAGCTAAACTAAATGCAATAAGTTTCACGAAAATCGGACCAGTAGTTACGGAGAAATTCGCGGACAAATTTAATACATACTAACATACATACATAAACATCGAACGTAGATCCTCTTTCATTTTAAAATCGGATCAAAAATGGTTGGAAGCACGAAAATATTGTATATACAGAAATTCTAGAAAATTGAATGCTCTTTGAATTATTATTTCAACAAAACTTTTAAGAAACCCTTTAAATCCCAACCATTGATGAACCAAAAAGTTTAAGACCTGCTCGGCACCGTCCCTGTTAAACAATTGCAATAAACTTTCTCAGGGGTTATTTTATTATGAAATCGAACCAATCTGTGGGGGGGGGGGTGAGAGCAAAGAAATACGAAAACAAAAAAATGTTGAGACATATAAAGAAGGGCCACCCTCCAAGCGCACCACAGGCTGTTCCCAAACCCCGAATGCCTACACTTCTCAGTCGCTAAGCTCACAGTTGCGCGGGATCGGTAAAAGTGTCTAACGAGCAGCTCGGATCCGCGTGGGAAATGCATCTTCGTCGTGGAAGACGCGGCTCGGTGTCGAAGAAGCGCCGGAGGAGATCCTTGGCCCTCGGGGCTAGGAGATACTGCAGGGTGCTTAACGAGCGACGTCAAATTCTTTTTTTTCTACAGCTCGACGCAATTAGACTCTGTCCCGTTCGACGGAGGGACGCGCGAAGAGTAATGGCGCCGCCGCTAAATTGCACGTGGCCCGACCTGTCCGTCCGAGCCACGGGATCGACCGTCCACTGTCGAACGCTGCGTAAACGGAAACGAGGCACCCATGCCGACCTGTCTGATCTCATTTTTTCTCCCGCCTACCCCTCGCAAATCCCCGCTCCCTCTTCTTACGGCCGTTTTTTTACTTGCCTCGTTAATGACGTCGTTACGCATGCACCGTGTAAATAATGTCACGACTTCTTTCAGCGGCGTTTAACGTCGCAAAGTAACTGTATCGTCCCAGCACTGCTGCTCTTTCGTTACTTTTCTGCGTCGAACGGTATTCGTGTAGTATCGCAGCTTGCTTCAGTTGATAGGTACTCGGACGAGGTGCTAACGGAGACATTCGCTGGTATTATCTGAGAGAACTTTGAGGATGGGTCTTGGTGCCCTAGAAGAGATCGTCGGGCTTGAAAGTCTCGCCGAACCTGAAACACGGCCCTCGACGAGCATACTTCAACGCCAGCCTCTCACGACTCTCGATTTTTCACGAGCATCAGTCCCCGTTCACGGTAATTCTTTAATTTAATCGCGCAGCAACCTCGTTGGTCACGGACGGTTTAATAGATCTCCGGGCATTAGCCGAGCTGGCTTAACAGCCGGCTGATCGTCCTGCTCTTTCGAAAAGATTAACGCGGAGGACTGCGTGGTAACGACGCTAGACGCGTAATCGTTTCATGGGTCGTTCGGAGGCGAGCAATTATTTTCAGCCAGTGGGACATCAGGCTACCGTGATCGGCAGCCAACTATTAAGTACTTGAAAACACTCTCGCCATTGTCCTCGTAAAAATTGACGACACGAAGCAAGGGGATTTTGGGAATGAAATATTTCTTAATTAGAAAACATTATCGAGGTCTGAAATCTTCGGGTTTGAGGCAAGAGACTTTCCAGTAGCCTCGATGCCAGTTGCGCATTCAGGATTTAATCTTGAGGAGAGCCGAGTTGAGGGGACAAAAATATTTCTAATGCAAATTCAATAAAATTCATTAGGTGATTATAAAAATTAATTTAAAGAATAAAATCCTGCTTTCGTTTCTTCTTACAAAGCCCCTTCTTTGGGGGTGCTAACCCCCGCCCCCTCTCTCTGGGTGCGCCATTGCTGAATGCAATCAACTGTAACTTATACGTGATTACGACCTAAACATTCTTTCGCGTCCTCCTTTTTCTGCCTCACGTTTTCGCAAGCTCGCCCGAGATGCGCGACTCACCTACGACTTGATCCAACCGTTTAACCCGTGGTCTACGGTCCAACGAAGAAAGGACCGTCGGCTTTGTTTTATTCCTTGGATCGATCAATCAAGCACGGGGGACTGACACCTCTCCTGGGAAGCATTAACTTAAACGCGGTTTAATAGCCGACTCGCGGCCGCCGCGGCTGGAATTTCTGCGGGATTTTGATGCGTGGAGAGTTACTGTTTCCTGGGCTGATCGGGTGGATAAATTTCTGACGAAGGAAGCGACGGTGAGCAGCGTTTTAGAATTCATGCCGCCTGCTCCGCAGGGATTTAGCCTCCCGGTTTCGAAACTTGCCGAAGAATCACGGTCCCCGAAGTGAGATGCGCGCTAATCGAGCGGTAATTGAAGCGATACGGGGAACGAGGTGCTTAGCGACGTGCTATAATCTTCCAACGATCTTCTATTTTTCTCTTCCAGGTAAGTTCGAAGCTCGGGGCACCTTCCTACTTACTCAGTCAATCATTGTATGTAAGTAAATCATTGCGCAGAAGTGTCTGATTCTGAATAAAAGAGAATCATGCTGGAAACTACTTGGATACTATTGATCGTTACATTTTAGTTGGTCAAACTTTCGCTGTCTTTAAGAGCGCTATTAATCCCGCGATAACGTAACGGATGAAATGGCTGAGTTATCGTCGATTATCGTTGCGGGACGCGCGGGAACTGTGCTCCGCTTGAACGATCAGTACTCTCGCGCAGTGTTTTTCACGAGTTGCGGGATAAGTCGGCTGCGAAATAAGCGGCGGCAGGCGAATATTTCTCGATCGGCCGCAGGAGAAAGAACGAAGGAGAAAGGATCGAAAGTACAATATCTGATCGTGGAGTAACATACGGAGAAACGGTACCACCCGGGTTTTAATGAGCCACTCTACCGCGTCGGCCGACCTTAGGTCATTGTTTGCCTCCGTGGGTGGAAATTAATGTGGTCTTACATTACCCGATCGCCGGGATATAATAAGATGTTTAAATATGCGACTTCACACCTGCGCCACCCCGGCAATACATTAGCATTTTTCCCGTTTACCGCGAACAATGGGCCCTATCGTGACTTACCTTTTACCAGGCAAGCGGAAACCACGATATTACTATTACCCGTTATCAGAATCCCGCGATATTGCGCCGTGATTCATATTCCAGCGACGGGGGTGTCCCTGAAAAATTACCCAACCCGGTGGATAGGTACTTATTTAATTCTAAGAAGATTTCCCTGTCCACTAGACTCGTCCGCTTGAAATTCCCGGTGGTGTAAAAAATTTGGAGCTGTTTGAAGAGAGATCTCTTTCGATCGTTGTTCCTTTTTGCGCTCCATACACGCACAGTGCGCAGAGAGCACGCTCGAGTTCACTCGATATTAAATAAAAGACACGGTTACTCGGGGGATGAGCTGGATCGACGGGATCCTCCGACAGGATGGGTAACCGATTTCCTGCTAGAGTCGATCCATCCTTGGCGAGGTCAGCCGCCGATCGGGAGCAGGCACGTCCGCGGGATCCACCACCAAAAGGAACGCAGCAATAAGATAAAATGGCGCGCGCTGGCAGGGAGGCTTGTTAATTGCAGTTTAGTGTTCTTGCTCGTAATTAGGTGCACTCGAGGCAGCTGGCCAGGCCTCCTCTGCTCCCGGGATAATTACCGCATCGGGATCGGCCTTCATACGTTGGCTTGGCTCGCCAACCGATTTCTGCTACCTGCTCCGTGCTACGTGCTTAGATCGCGGCTTAGATGCGCGATTCGCGTGATCGCCCCTTCGCAATTAATCCAGTTCGCGCTACATCCTCCAGCTGACCTCCGTCTAGTTTTGGGCAACTGAATCAGAAAATCACCCGAGGGGAGACTCGTTTCAGGAGACTTTCTCGGAACGTTCACAGCGATCTGCCGTGAGGGAAATGGTGCAGGGGGATCCCTAAATTCGCTATCCTCCATTACCAAACGTTGCCGGCGAAGTGGATGCAATCCGAAGCCAATCACGAGCGCAATCGCCGTCTGTGGTAGTACGCGCGCGAGAACGTCCTTCTATTTTCCAGTGGCTCGCTCGTTTCGCGAGCAATTTCGGAAGGAGATCGGCTCCGCGCAGGCTGCACCGGTCGCGATCGTCGTTGGGCAACGATTCCCGCCGCGGACGCGTTCCGTACGCGGAAATACGCGTGCATGCCGATGCATTTCGATCATCGGTATTATCGGTCAGCCGATCGGCCGATCGGCGCGCCGCGCGGACTTTCTCACGGATCGGCCAGCCTGGAAATGACGCGGAATCGAGGCGACTTGCTCGACAGACACCGACATCGGCGATGCCTAAATTAATGATCGCCGCTCGTTGCCGTGCAGCTTATTTGACGGACCTTTGATCCCGAACGGTTAATTATCGAATTAAATGCCAGGAGAAACGAGCTGGGAGCGATTTCTAAACCGTGACGCGATGGCGACGGATACGTGCACTCGGATCTTGCGCAACTGTGCTATACGTGACGGTTTGGGAGAGTCGGACAGCCGTGTGGAGGTGGAAGCTTGAGGCAGGTCAGGGTAATTTTGGGCTAAGGAAAAATGGAAAAAGAATGATAATTACCTATACCTATTATTTAAGCTTTCATGAATCAATACTTTAAGCTTTTATGAATAATAGGGGAGAGCGGGGACAAAAGTAACATTTTTTACAATTGGCCTAATCTATAATTACCTTTTACAGATATAAAAATGACAATTATGCCTTAAGATAGTATGTTTCTTGGTCTATCATTTGAGCCCAGATTCAGCTTTATGTGATAAGTAGTCAAAGAGTTATGGCAGTTTTCCGCAGTGACTATCATTGTTACTTTGTCCTGCAGGGGTAGGACGAAAGTAACATACCGTGGGGACGAAAGTAACACTAATTATTTTGAGGAGAATTACGTAAAAACACTGCTTCCAACGCAAAATAGGATTTTTTATTATAAAAAATGATAGAAAGAAACATTTAAATATACATATTTGAAGTAATGATAAAATCAAATAAATTTTAGATAACGAAAGATGGAAAGCATAACCAGCTTCGAACATTTCTTTGGTATTGTGTATTTAGCTGAATGATAGGTATTAAATTTCACCTACTCTGAATTAAAATTATGATACGTAGTGAAGATCACCCATGGTGCAGACTTCGTGGGACTAACCCTTAAAATCTATACACTTTTCTCTCGAACAGCTTTCACTAAAAGGGTCAAAACAAACCAGACATAGACATTCATTATCATCTGGAGAATTCCTATCCTGTATGCTATTTTGATCGCCCAAGTAACATGTTACTTTCGTCCCCGTATTGACGTGTTAGTTTTGTCCAGAGATGGGCAAAAAATTATTTGAAATAAAAGTTTGTGTACGAAATTTTTATTTCAAATAATTTTTTGCCCGTCTCTGCTTTTGTCCCCAGCTATGTTTTTCAGAATAGAACTGTTATAACATAGAAACTATACGAGACTTGTTGAAATCAAATACAGGAACTTATAAAGACATTATCTAAGAACGCTCTAGCAAATAATTGGCTTAATATCTATAGTTTAACTATGAATATTAACAACAAAAAAACAGAATATGAGACACTTACCTGAATGATCTAAATAACAATATTAGCTTGCCCACAGTATATGATTCGTGTTACTGCTCAGTGGCACTCAGTACAATAAAACAGACACTATACACATACAACTATGTAAAGCAAATGTTTTAGAAATGTTTGTGGAATAGTGGAGAAGGCGTGTTACTTTCATGACGCCGTTACATTTGTCCCCGCTCTCCCCTACTTTAGTCTTTGGTGCATAGTTTCAGCAATATTTAATTAAAAAATTGAAGTTATTAAACTTTACGAAAGAAGTAGTGGAAAAGCATCTTACCCTACCAGGGGGTATGACGGGTTACCGAAAATGGAACGAGATGGTTCCCCTAAATATTTCCATAATGGATGCAAATATGAATTTATTCCAAATAATTTTCGTCAACCCCCCAACAGGAGTTGTGGGACCAACGTCCACAAAGTTCCCATGCAATCCAACGGTAAACCCATGGTCACTTCATTTCCCTGTTTCAATTTCTGACCATAACGTTCCAATGTTATTTGTGGAAGGCACATCTGCGTGACATCGAGAATCGAAAATGTAAAACCTATTTTTCACCTCTTTGTTCGTGTCCTCGCACCCAGTAAGCCAGTAATTTTCACGGCACTGCCAAAGCGAAAACTTATCCACGGACCGTCGATTTCTATAACGTATCAGCTGCGAATAAAACAAACGGCCGCGAGATTAGAATCGCGACTGCGATCTCACCGAGTCATAACACTGCGAGCTGTACGATACGTATATGTTACATAGGTGTGTCACGCGAGCGATTACGACTGGGCAATATTGAGCCGCAGCAAGGATTATTTCTCCAGCTCCTTTTTCACTTATCCCGCGGCGTTTCCTCGGCCTGTTGCATTTCCACTTGCTGCTACTCCCATTAGGTACCCATCTTCCCTTTTTAGAGTCAGTCTTCAGAGGAATATTAGCCATTTTCGAGACACGATGCTCAGAATATCGAAAGTTAAATTGATTATCATACTGTAACCTTGAAAGCGTAATGATTTATCCGATATAACTGTTAAAACTGAGAATCCATGAATCCCGGAGAGAGCTTATTATGTTAGGTCCCCGCTACTGGTATTGGCTCTACGCTCCGTGTAGTAATAGAAGTGAAATGATTACAGTCCTCGCAGACACTATAATTTCCCTTATCAAGATCGAGTTCAGTAGCAGGTAGATTGCGGAAGTTTAAAATCCTTAGAGGAATCAGCCAGTTGCAATTTCCTTCTCTGTCGTTGGCAAATGTTTACAACTGGAAGTGGGTTTCCTTCTTGAAACTACTCAGTTTAACTGTTTCACGTTCGTATACGCGCGTCACGGGGACGGAAGAGGGATTCCGTAACCGACGGTAATTTTTCATACTAACGACTGTTGTCTCTTGTAGTTCGCTCTGACACGCGACGGTGCGTCAGAATGCAGAGTGCATCCTCTTCAGAATGTCCGAAGGCGGCACGGCGTTTTCGCGACCACCGTCTGCGCGATACCGAAAACGCAGAGATGTATTCAGATAGACGCGGTAATTATGCGAGCTGCATGAATAAAACTGTTTCCCTGTGTTGCCTTAATAAATGCAAAACTCCCCTTGAATATTCATGACGGTTGGCGGGTGGTTCCTTTTGTCGCTGTGCCCGCTGCTCGGGCCTTAGCACCTGGAAAAGTCGAAAATCACCCGTGGAAAAACGCCCCGCTGTTTGCCAAGACTTCTGTTCTTGAGCCACCCTTCAATCGATTATGAAACATTCATCGCGTTATCAGACCTTTTTTCTCATATTTATTCAATCTTATTGAGGTATAATGATGAATTGGGGAGCCCTTGTAGAAAACACTGTATGTACCAAAATTTAAAAAAAAGTTTTGTCGGAAAATGTATGAATACCTAGTAGGTAGTATAGAATTTGATTTTTGGAACTTACAGTGTTTTCTACAAGGACTCTTCAATTAGGGTGGATGCACCATTTGTGGCCACTTTAAGGTATTGTACCAGTTTTGGCCACTTCTTAAAAAATATAATATTTTTCCGTGTAAGCAATAAATGTAATCTTATATTTCTAGCGGTATACTAAACAAAATAGTTGTGATGTGAAATTCTCCTGCAAGCAATTTAAAATTAAGATAATTATGCACATAGCCAAAAACAGTGCAATGGCCACAAACGGTAGAGGAAGTGCAGTATATTTGGAATACCAGTTTGTTTAAGACGAATAAAAAATTACGACAGAGGATGGGAACAAATTAAACTACATAATATCATAGGGAAACTAATAAACTTTCATATTTCTTAGTGTCAGTAAAAATAAAAAACAAAAAGTAACTGAAATTTTGGTTTGAATGAAAAATGACAAGAAGTATCGATTTCGTTAAGGTGCAGGTAATTTGGAATACCGATATTCCAATTTACCTTCACTTTATAAACTTAAACAAAACATGTAGATAATAAAATTAGTTTACTTTATGACGTAATCAGGCTAAGAAATCACAATTAAGGAACAATTTTATGTAGATATTTATAAGACAATATTTACACAAATGCTAAAAAAGGTTATATAGGTGACAGACGAAACTGACGCGGTGGTATTCATTACGCGTGAAACAAAAGCATCGGTAGGCTTTAGAATATTCCAAATTACCTTCACCTTCGGTATTCCGAATTAGCAAAATGGCATCGAAACCTACAATTTCATGTCACACTTTGTATTCTCGAAATTATCGCAAAACTGGCACGGAACCATAGAAGGAACATGCAAATGAGTCGATTAAGTGTTTAACACTAAAGTTTTGATATATTTTAACCATGATTGGAACGATTGAATACGCGTTGAAAAAGTTTTGCAGATTGACGTTTGCTTTCTCTGCAGATTAAGTCGAAAATGTAAAAATTCATCCAAGCGGTTCATCCACAAATGTCATTAGTGAACAGGTCATTAGCCCCTATAATCTACGGTGTTGCAAATTAAATAGCGTTAGTAGTTTATTAGATACTTCGGTATTCCAAATTACCAACAGTATTCCAAATATGCTGCACTTCCTCTATATCTACAGACGTTTACAAACCTTACTTTCTATCCGTAAACAGTCGTGCGATGATCGCGCAGCTTATATCGATGGTATCGTTACTATTTCTAGTGCCACGTACGGTATCGTTTAACCGTTTATCTCTTTCGTTGGGCCGGTTACGCGACCGGTCATTAAGCGGAAGATTAATTAAGTTAAAATCACATGTAACGGGCCCGACAGCGTAACGGGTTGCAAGTACAGCTTCACTTGGTCGATGGTTCCCTTAATTTGACGAGGAAACGAACGGAATGCTACTCCTGCTCGCCCACTGGATTAATGGCTGATTAATAGATGCAATAATTCACCGGCACGGTCGCTTAATGGTAATTAATAAACACGTTTTATCAAGTGTTGTGTCACCCGCGCTATCTTACAGTCGTGGGGAGTACAGGGTGTTTCAAGAAAATTGTTGCTACTTTTTAGGAAAATTCAATTAGGTAAGCTCTCACTATCAGTTCCTTTCTCACTCACATCTAAACTCGCCTCGTTCTCAGTTTGCCACGGTTCACATTTTTGCTCTGTCGTTCAAAGAATACACTGGGTCTTCCTCAAAACAACTTCCAAAATTCATTCCCCGACAATAATTTGTAAACATTCATTCGTATATTAAAGTAAAAATAATATAAAATAAAATATTCTCGAGGAGAGGCGAGTATTCCTTTTACAGCATTTCAAAGCTGTTAAATCGTTGATTCCGTTCTCCCCTAAAAAAATCCCAACAACCCCGATAGCCTCGATCTAGACCCGCTCTACAGTGGTACCACGAGGGATAACAGCGATCCTGGGCCGTTTATTAAAGGGTGCACGTTAAGAGTTTTCCCTTTTATGTGGCACGCAGAGGGTCCGCGGGTTTCAGACTGTTTGCCGAAGCGTTTAGCTCGGTTGTCCCCGAATCGTCGTCCAGAAAACGACGGGGCACCGACTCGCCGCCACCGCAATTAGCACCTGCAGGGTCGTTAACGTGTCTCGAGCTCCCGGGCTTTGCCTTTTCGGCCGCGTTTCTTCTTCTTCCACTTCGTTTCTTTTTTCTCGTCTGCCTTTTCCCCGAACGTCCTGACTCGCTGCCTGGCCCGAAAAAACGCTTCATTGTTACGCGTCCGCCGGTCGTTGTTTGATCGAACCGGTAGCTGTCCCGAGGGCGCTAAACGAATCTCCGTTTGCAGAGAGCCTCCTTCCCGGACTCATTATGCCCGCCAGCTTTTCCAGCCTGCATCCGTGGAACCGTCCTTCTTATCTATTATTCATTATCGTGACTTCCGCTGACGTTTACACGAACAATCATCCAGCCCCCCAGGGTATCGCGACGCTTTCGTTGCCCGAGGCCCTAAGAAACGCCTGTGCCTCTTTCGTGGGTATGTACTTTATTTGGTCGTTGTTTAGTTTGTCTCCTATTGGACGTTCTTTCCGGCACTATACTCGGCACACATTCCTTTAATGCCAACTCAAGGAACAGAAAAGGAAAAGTAACGCAACGATACGGTTGATTATGTATGAGTTATTGGTACTTTGGTTCGGTTTTAAAATTGTCTCAAGCCTCTGTGTTTAATGATCAAAAATAAAAAAGTGGAACTTTCTATTAAATTATGTTTAATATTTTATTCACACATTAACCGTTTGTGGTCACACGGGGTGTATTGCACCTCAAGAGCAATTTTCGATTTGAAATGTCGCACCTTTACGTCTTCCAAAGGGGATTTGTCGCAAAAAATATTGTAAATTTTTTTTTAAAAGTCTGTTTTTTCCTCCAACCATGGAAACTCGCTCATTTTCAACTACAAATTTTATCATATCAAAATTTACATTTTTAGAAAAAAGACTATTACACCATGACTGTATAAGTATTGCGAATGTACAATTATCGCTGAAAAGTTAAAAGATTCAAAAATACGAAAATGGTAACTCAAAAAATGACGCTGGGGTACAGTGAACCCTGTGTGACCAATTTGTGATTATAAGAAGGTGTGACCATGAAGGGTTAAGCAAATAGGCATATAGGTGACCCTCCCCCTCAAATTTTCCGCCCAGAGCTGCACTCTATTTAGCCTATATTGTAAGTCCGGGAGAGTTCGACCACTTTTTGGAAAAGAAATTGTAGCATCGTTGTTTTTCACATTTTTGTCGTTTTATGCACATTAAAGCAAAGCCCAAGCAATTTAGAGTATATATAAATTATAGTGTGCGATAATTTCAAATATTTGGTCATTCAACTGGTCGGTCTCACCCGCATATCGGGGTTAGACCGTCCACCTACTACGGGTAATTAAGGGAGCGATCGACCATCTTTTAAAAAAAAATTAAAAACGAATACATACGTATTATTGGTGTTACACTGTAGTTACATGCATATTATATCCCCAATATCGGAAGAGTGTAAATAAACTTACCTGTTTTTCAAATATCACCACCACTGTAACTTGGTCTAAAAACTTTCAGCCTCGCATAAAGTCTTAACTGTACCTTATAATTCAAATATGGATTTGTGACAATGGCCAATGTGAGATACACAACAAGCGCCTCCATTTCTTTTGTGTCAATGACACACAGTGCCCTATCTTGCGTCAGTCTTAAAATATCAACACTGGCCGGACTCTCCCGGTGGTCGAACTCTCCCGGACTTACCCTATACAAATGCACCCCTGAATCTGTTTAAGAATGATATCTGTTATACATGCAATAGATGGAATTTGTTTTAAAATCCAGTTTCCTGGTCAAAGTTGCCCCATTTGACGCAGCTAATTACTAAATTAACGGCGCTCGGTGGTTTTTTATCGGGCCAGCCGGAGCCGGCTTATTCTCAGCCGCGAGTTTCAGCACGTGAACCGCTTCGAATACGCTTTTGAGGCCGCGAGCCGCGGGGCTGACGTTCTTAATTTCTTATTGTGTATTAACATGCCACACGTGTGTGATCACGCGAGGCAGTATCGCGCTTTGGAGTTTTGTTTTTCCCTCGCAGGCAGAAGGACCGGTGTGGGAGAGGGCAGCTGTGCATTTCAGATAATGCGATCCCGCGTACACCGCTGCTCCGCTCGCGCATTACGCTCGGTCACGTTATCGATAAGGACGAGCGTGGGCACACACGCTTGCCCGCCCTTTTCCACGCTTCTTCCCTCGTCGACGCCCAGCGACTCGGCTGTCGTTCGCTATATAGCCGAGCAACGGGATCCCGGTTGCCCCGAATCGATATCCTTCACCAACAGCCCCAGATACAAATGCAAATTCTCCGGCCAGTGTTGTTTCCCGCTGCAGCGTTGAATTTCGCGGGTGCACGCGTCCGTTTAAACGGGCTGTCATCGGCGGGACGCGCGCAGGGGGTTGAAAGGCGGCCGACCGTACGACTGTCAACGGAACTGACTGTCACGGCGGAGGCGAAATTTGCATTGCTGCAGCGCTTCTCCCTTTCACGCCTCGCGCGAGGAATGACAGCCTGGTAATCTCCGTCCTCCCACACTGCCGCGGTCTTGCTCTCGGTCTCTCCTCCCAGCCTTTTTCGCTGGTATAACTTCTTCCTTCCACTCCGCCGCACATGTATCCCGGCCTGCATCAGAGCCTCGCCGTCTTCTTCCTGGCCCGCGGCTTTCCTCCGATCTCTGCTTCGCGTAAGGCTTCTAAATCGATCGGCGTGCTTTCTAAGAAGTTAATCAACGGGGCTGTGTTCTCCGGCTGAAATAGCTGGGTAGATGTGCAGGGGTTTTAAGAGTTTTCGGAGTGGGCGCTGTAGGTCAGGGGAAAGGAGTAGAAAGATGCAGAAGCAATTCTGCGGGATGGAATCGAACGCGGTGGGAATCGGCGGACGTCACGCACCATTAAGATCCTTGAGATCCGATCGCGCAATTAGCGACGATCGTCTATTAATTACCTTGCGATTAACAGCGATGACGCGCCGCTGTGTCCGCGCGCGTTCAGCCCGTGCAGGCAATTAGTCCCGAGGAATTTTACGAGTAACCAGTTCTCCCTGCCTTCGCTCGCATCGCCCTCCCCCCTGTTCACCTGCAGCCTCGAACGGTACCTTTCTCTCGGCGAATTCAATTGAGACTCGGTGCAACGATCGGCTCTGCCTTCTGCAC
Organism: Andrena bucephala; assembly: GCA_947577245.1. Taxonomy (NCBI): domain Eukaryota; kingdom Metazoa; phylum Arthropoda; class Insecta; order Hymenoptera; family Andrenidae; genus Andrena; species Andrena bucephala. The sequence continues at coordinate 79,791,352 of OX387715.1, forward strand.
GCGTTATCTGCAGCTCCGTTGCAAATTGCAAGTAGATTCCCCGGAGAATGACGACTCCCCGTCTGCCGAGTAGATTGCTGCGTGGTTGCCTCCTTGCAAGCTGTTTGGAGGAGCTGCAGCTCCGATAGAGAGCTCAGCTTCTTAATCTTGTAACTGTCCCGATACACCTCGCCTTTCCAGCCCCCCCCCCCCCCCCCGACTCTTCCGATTTCTTTGCCTCCCAAGGCACGTCCCTGACACGAAAAAAAGCATTCAATTTGCAGCTCGACACCAGCTCTTTTTCTCTCCGTTTTAAGAACGCTTCTTTCATACCGCGACCTACACGAAGGAAGGGGACCAACCTCGACAGCCTGTCCTTTTTTTTTGCGCTGCAAGATGCATCGTACGTCAAAAGCGTTTGACCCAATTACACGTCGGAATACAGTGTACCCTCTCTTCTCGTGTCGGCCCGGTTAAGTGGCTTAATCATCCCTCCCCCCCCCTCCCTTTCTCGTCGTGCTCGATGCCGTCCCGCGATTGCGTTCCGGTGGCCAGTCTCGATAGGGGAAGAAAGTCCTTACTCTGAACTTGACGTGTAGAAGTAGAATTGTAGAAGCGCCGAGGAGAACATGGCAGGCGCTGCATCGAATGAAAGTCACGGAGGGGCAGAAGAAATGTTCCATCAGGCCAACTAGTCGACGGAAACTAAGGCTGCCTTCCTATATACATAGAATCTCTGTCACGGAGAGACAGGCGACGGCCTGGTGTCAGCGTAATCCCGCGTTCAAAGAACTGCTCCATAGCGCGGCCACGGGGAGGGCGAAGAACAAGGATGGACCACACAGCTCGCGCCGTTATTACGCCGCGTGGAGGGCGCCACCACGGTACTCCACTTGATTAATTATCATTGCCGCGTCGGTCACATTCAGCATTCGAGCTGTGCGCTTGCACGACACTCTAGCCCTATAAGGTGTCGTGCTTCGTGAACCAGGTCTCTCGATCTCCTCCATCTTCCTCGGCCGTGCCCTTTGCCCCGTGCAAAGATAAGTGCTGGATATGCGGAAGCTCAAGCTCTTCCTAGGTCTCGTTTCTTAGGGATAGTGAAGTCTGCCGGGGCTGTAGGTATTTGGACCAGTTCGGGGTGATTGATAGTATCTAGGGATTCTGATGTAGTTGTGATATCCTTGGCAGATCCTTAGCACAAAGTCGCGGGGACGCTCGACTCCGCGCCAGCGATATGTATTTAATCGTCTCCGATCTGTTTTTTTTTTTTTTTCGTGTGGCATGAGTCCAGTTTGCTTTTTTTGGAGGGGGGGGGGGAGATGGTCCCGAATTTCTTACGTTTTCTTACAAGGGGCGGGAGTCAGGTAGCGTCTTACGTAATATTTTTTAACCTAATTTTCAATAAATACAAATTCTATCATTCAATCACACAATCCACTTCTAGAGAAGTTGTTTTAGTTTAAATTTCCCAAAACCGAGTTGGGGGAGACCGGGCCGAAGTGACACGGAAAAAGTTTGAAGTCGAATAAATTTTTTCCCGTTCAATACAAATATTTGGAAATAGATTTAGAATATAATTAAAACATTACTATTGATAAATGACGAATAACAGTAATTAAAATAAACTTAGAGTATATTTAAATTCAACTTGAAAGAAATGATGCAAGAGGTATCACTTTACCCCATGTGTGGGGTAAACTGAACTCCTATCCGGGGTAAAGTGAGATGCAACAAAATAAGAACTTTAATTCGACTATAGGTAAATATTAACCCCTTGCGCTGGAATTACGTGTGTAGCACGTCAGCTTCTGGCTTTTTTGCACCGTGGTTGTCAAAAACTATGGAAATTGTTTTGAGGTTAGTTTCTGCTCCACCACGCCGCGTGGTTTTCTAGCCAGCTGACAGGTTAGGATATTGCGCACATCACTTGCGCATTGGTTCTTAGCAGCCATTTGCAGCTCAGTTTACCCCGGTCACTTTACCCCGAACATGTACTCAGTAGAAAATTAATTATTTAATAACGTTAGGATTAATGTTTTCTCAAACGCGTGTACATGTATGTTTATAATCTTGTTATAAACACGCAGAATAATTTGGAGTTAAAATAACACATTTAAGACTCATTTATCCAAAAAGCTAAATTGAAAAGAAAATCAATTGGAAGTCTCTAAAACTTCATTTTTAATTTTTTAAATGAAAAATAAATAAATAAATAAATAAATAAATAAATAAATAAATATAATAAATAAAATAAATAAATAAAACATTTTAATTTTTCGATATTTGAATGTGCATAATTATCATTGTGGAATTACACACATTTATTACGTCACCAAAATTTGTAAATATATTCTATTGTTAAAGAATAAATTAAGAAAACTCATTTTACCCCGAGGTTCACTTTGTCCCGGTCTCCCTAAATGAATTATATAAACCATTAAAAGAATTTTAATAATTGAAACAATTCAATGTAAAAAATATTACGTAAGAAGGGGGTTGCAATATAAAATCTTACGAATTGTTATACTGGGGGGAGGGAGGGAGCAAAATTCGCCAAAATTACCCTTACGTAATTTAAGGACAGCCCCTAAGGAAGCCCCAGGGCCCGTTATTTACGGTCCCGTGACTTGTACCCCTGTTGGACGGTGATGCGGCGGTTCTCCGGAATCTTTGTTCCCCGCTGGACCACAAATTCTCTCGTGTTACACGCGTCGTTTTCGTGGAGAATAAGAGAGAGAGAGAGGGAGAGGCGAGGACCTGCGACGTGGAGGATTCCTTGCTTTCACGGTTCCATCGTTAGCCGTCCCATTCGCACCTGCAGCATCACCGTGCATTGTGCACCTGTCATGTTTCACACCCTTAAAACAACAATCGGCGTTGACCCGGCGGGATTACTCGACAGAGGGGACCACGAGGAGCTGGAACGTTCTCCGCCGGCTTACCAGAGTCCGAAAAATCGCCGATTTATTTATTTATTTGGCTAGGAACGAGGGAACGCCAGAAAGCCACGACTGCTCCATTCAGGTGTTATGTTTACACAGCCAACCCTAAATAAAGATCATCCATGTCACTGGAGTCGCGAGCTATTCAAGCGACGGCCAATACCTAGCTGGCCGAAGTCGTGGCGGAAGGTGTCGGGAACGTGTCGACAGGGGTGACGTGGGGAAACAATGCTTTAAGATGACGGCTGAGGAGAGAAATCTGTTCGACATTCCTCGCGCAGCAAACACTTGGCGCGAGAAAGTCATCTCAAGCAACTTGCCACTTTTTAACCCTTCATAACCTTAGAATAATGGCACAAATTTCACGTATATAGGTAGGTATGTAGTAACACCTTCTCGCCAGTTCTCAGTGACGAGAGATCGGTACGAAGAAAGCTGCACGAGTATCTAATCGTCGCATTTGCACATCCACCCCGTAGCATTGTTTGCCATTCGAGGAATCAATGGAATCGAAGCTATTTGAGCCCATTGCGACACAACTGTCGGCCGACTCTCGCTAAGAATCCCAACTTCTTCTTCTTCTTCTTCTTCTTCTCCGAGGATAAGTCGAAGGACGAGGACAGGAGGTTGCTCGAGAAGGGTTTATTTGTGGAGCAAACAGAAAATGCGAGCGCGAGGCGTCGGTCGATGCGGAAAGGGTCGCTGGACGAAGGGGTAGAGGGGAAGAAGGGAGGAAGGGCGGCCGGATCGTTCTCGAGAAGTGGATGAAGGGCTGCCGCTGTTCATTGTTTATCTTCGAAGCCGCAACAGAATATTGTTCCGCGCGAGCCTGAGCGGTACGAAGCCGCCCTTCCCTCTTCGCAATCGCGCTTTGACAGTCGCTGACGAGTCCATCAGCTGGGAATATTTGCATCTTTACGAGCTGGCTGCGTTCTCGCGGCCGCACCTGTACGAGCGGCGCACACAACCACCGACGTATGTCTCGGGGCGATGCTTTAACCTGGTTCAACCGAGGCTCCTTCCATCCGCCGAGTCTTCTTCGCCTCTTCCCCGGCCCGTCTCCCTCGCTTTGTTTCTCCTCGCGAGTCTAACCGGCTGTATTTTCTCCATTCTCGTTTCTCGTTATCCGCCTCCGGAGCCCTATTCTCCTCTTATCGTCTCGATTTTTCCAACCCTTTGACGCTCCTCGAGCTGCGTACGAGCTGCGTACGAGCTGCAGCCTCGCGATCCCGATCCTTCAACTTCCGCTCCTCAATGCTTCTCCAACTTTCCGGGGATCCTGCGAAAGAGCTTATAAATGATTTTATCATCGGCGCAAGGCTCGCAAGTATTATAATTAAATGAGGTTGGGAACAAGTGGATTCGCATTACGGATGTTGGCGAGGCGTCAAGGATATCCGGAACTCGCGTAACGGGTACGTGAGGACGCACGAAACATGTTGGAAGGCTTAAACAGGTGACACTCTGCGTGGCAGCCCCGTGGGAAAGCTTTGACCAAGCGAGTCGAGATGGTGGGACAATTCAGCGCGTTCGTCTGTTCAAACCGCCGGTGCATTCGATTAATCCAGCAGGGTTCTTGAAACGCCGGGGATACGAGATCGCCTAGCAGGCTCATGATCCTGTACTTCTAGAGCCCCGACAGAAACCATAAATCCTGACGGCGCGAGTTCATGGCGAATCTTTCCACGGGCAACTAATAACGATAATTTCCAATCAGTATCTATTACTGTCGCGAACGGGCCCTGGGGGTATTACGCGCTGACCCCCGTGCGCCTTCAATTTCCGTGCCGTGATCGCGCGGGCCCGCTGATATTCTAACAAATAAACCGTATTAAAGGCGAAGCACCGGCGAATAGGAAGGAGTTCGAGCCGCTCCCTCTCGCGATCGAGCTTCACGGCTTCCGGATCGATCCAGGTTGCCTTTGGAAAATCAAGCGGTTCGCGCCGATTCGCGATCCAGCCAGCGTTGTGGCGCATTAACGATCCTGCTGGATGTCACTGCCGGAGAGACGGACGAAGAGAGCAACGGGGAGAGAGAGGAGGAGAGAGAGGCTACCAAGTACCGTCGAGTATCCACTCCAAAGAGCTGGGTGGGCTAATTAGCGCGTTGCCTGGCAACCGGACGACGAGTACGATCTGCACTTTACTCCGTTTCAGTCTCTCCTCTCTTACTTTTCATCCGGCCCCGTCCACCTTTTTTCTCTCCCCTCGCTGGCTTTTACCTTCTCCTTCGACTACGCGCGCTTATCCTCCTGGTCTGCCGCGCGAGATGGCAAGGGTTGCTTCTGACAGTTGTCTTCGGGTCACGTAACACAATTCCGCATCGAGCCTTTTTGTTCTCGGAATATTGTTGCAAATTCTGAGATCAAGGGTACGAGTTTGGTAACAATGATGCTTCTATCTCCACGGCGGTGTATCGTCAATGTCCAAACGATCGATTCGGGGCATCGACACGTACGATATCCCAATTGCTTCAGACTAACGTCATACGTGGAGTTTGAAAAAGGAAGGAGCTGGTATTTTCACCGAACCTTTCCATTCTTGCCGGCGAAAAATCATTCCTGATCAATCGCGTTCCATCAAGCAGAGGCGCGGCGGTTCTTTGTGTAAGTGGCCGTCCCATCGACGCTTCCATTTCGACCCCGAACGGTGGCAAAGAATAAGGTTTCAGAGGAATCTCTCTTTGGAGTCTCCTCCCGTGGTATCCGCTCGGCTGTTTTGTCGGCGCTTCAAGCTGTGAAATTGCTCCGACTTATCATTCGACCTAACGAGTCCCTAACCGTCTTCACACTTCACACTCTCCTCGCTCTGTCTATTCTCTGCGTCTTCCACGCAGTGGCGTAGGGCGCCGAGGACCCTCATTTCCAGCAATCACTCTTTCAACCTTGAATAAGTAATCACGCAGCGATTTCCCGAAGTACTAAAAAGATACGAATAAATTACTATAGGTATTACTGTAGGCTCAAAGCTGACGTTCGCGCTCGACTTTCCATCCACCACAAATTCCCACAGTTTAACCGTGATTGCGTCACCAGAACGTCATGTAAAAAAAAAGGGGGGAACGAAAGACAGAAGCGACAGGAAAGTGAAATTATCGCGTGTTAAAGGCGATTTGGCGGCGACCGCAAGAGGAGGATCCCCAAAATTCGTGGCTGGGTGGCTATGGCGCCATTGCCTCTGCCCGATCGAGAAAGAATCCTCGACCAGGCTTGTCACCCTGTGGAACGGCCGCGGCGATGGTTTCGAGGGATGGCCGAGCAGCAATCGCCTGTAATTTGCGCCTCGGCCGACATCGACGGCGTTCATTGTCGTTTCATCCCGCGTCCTTTCGACGCGCACGCACACGCGCCGAAGCAGGGGACGAAAGTCTTTTCGAAATCTACCTTCGGGACCAGGCATCCCCGCTTCGCCTGACGGCGGATTGCCGTCGCTGCTGGCAGATAAAAATGATACGTTGGATCGAATGGGGATCAATCGGAGGAGCCCTTTGTGAGGCGCTCTTGTGACGGGGGACCCGGTGGGAGAAAAACGCGATTACTCGGCCCAGTCGGGATAATTTGAAACGATTATGTCGGCACTGTCCAGATAATGGAGCACGTCGACGATGAATCGATGCTTAGGAGCGCCGTTGTTAACGGGCGAGTCTCAATGGGCCCTCGTATTTTTTCGTGGTCGACCGTCCCGGGCGTCTTTCGAAATTTTCAAGGACCGCGGCTCGTTTGTCCCTTTAGATTGGAGTGCTTAAAAATCTCGTCCCGAACGGCAAATTATTCAGTGTAATATTTCACTCCAGTCGGCTTTAGTAATTGGTTACTTTGGATACTTTGTGCTGTATCCTTTTTGGTTTGTTTTCGAACAGAATTCTGGTGATCAAATACGCGGTAAATAAATAATAATTATAATGAGTGTCTTTATTACACCAAAATAAAAGTAATATGCACAAAGACGGTGTAGAATGTGAGAGTCACAAGGGAAGATCCCGAACCCGAAAATTCAAAAAATTCTGAAACTTTGTGAATTAGGGTATTTCCTCTTGATTACAAGGCAATTTTTGTTTGCTGCCCAAATTCACTCGAAGGGGGTGAATTCAACCCCTAAAAATTCGGCTATTTTCCGATTTTGTGTTATAACTCGCGAACTTTAAGAGGTAGAAAAAAGGTTTCAAGGCAAATGTTACTTCTTTTAGTTAGATCTATCATTTGGTAAAAAAAATTATTTTGCAGTTCACGAGTTATAACACAAAATCGGAAAATAACCTGATATTCAGCGGTCAATTACCTACCCCTTAGAGTGAATTTGGGCAGCAAACAAAAATTGCGTTGAAATCAGGAGGAAATTCCCTACATATTCACAAAGTTTCAGAATTTTTCGAATTTCCGGGTTCGGGATGTTCCCTTGTCAGCTGAGGTGTTTTTAATTCTGATCTGCGAGAACTTGAAAAGAAAATGTGACAATGAAGTGAGCGGAGGACTATCCACAATACTATATAGTAGTCTATATTTTAGGAAATCTGAGATCTGAATTTTAGGTAGTGTTAGAAGTGAGCAGATAAGATCAGATAAGTAGCTAATTATAAAAGTGAGGTGCAACGTATGAAAAAGGGTCGGAGAATTTATCGATACCTATGGACGCTGGGAATGGAGGCTTGGCAATGAGATCAGTAAGGCAGGAGTTGGTAGAATGGTGTTCGGAGTTTCGATGGATTACTTAAGTCTCGTAGGTAGGAAGGTGAATGTGTACCGAGGATTTTATACTTACACTAATAGACAACATCCTTCAATTTCACTCGATATCCTTTCAGTCTTATATACATGCAATTAAGAGAGTTTAAATCACACAGCAATATTTAGCAATTACCTACCCTATTAAAAACATGAAAAGAGCCGCGAAATTCCTTGCCGCCACGGAAACATACGCTTCCGAAAGCGTGTCTCTCTTTCTCCTCCCCTTCACTGGGCAAGCAACGTTCGGCGCAGCAAAACGGCCCGAAAACAGCTGCACGTCTAGAAATAACGTCCGAGAAGTTAATAAATGCCATCTGCGAAATATCGCCTTCGGGGAACGTCAAAGCGTCTTCATAAACGTCGATCCGCGAGTCACAGCCGTCGTCGCGTCTGCGTGAAACCTGTTTTCCACGAAATCATTGATTATGTCGCCTCTCCGTTACTCATCTCCGATTAACCGCGGAATTGCCCTGGACACCGATATCCGGCTGCAACGGAACAGTTATTAGGAGCAACGGAATCTTCTCCGGCAACTGTCGCTCGCAACCTGACATTGGAAATGCCCGGTTGTCGCGTTCACGAACCTCCGTTCATCATTAATCACCAATTCCTCGGCGCTGTCGACGCCGGACGCTCTAGGGAATACGTGGCGACACGCTAAGCGCTTCCTTCTCAGGCTACAAGGTGATCCAAGGAACCGTCGCCGAGATTCGAGGAGGATCAGGCTTTATGGGATAGAAGAACAGTTTCGTGAAGAATCATCAGGATCAGAATTACGATTACTTCGAAGGTTTTACTCTTACTTCCTACTCGACACAATCGGACCGATTGAAAATTTTTATCTGCTCGAAGTAGGTGAGTACAGTCGGGCCACAGCGATATGTGGACAAAAATCTAGATCACCTCGGTTTTTTAATGGAACTGTATATTTTTTATACGCCAATCGGTGCATGTTTATATTCTCTTTAAAAAAGTGTTAGGGTACTTAGGTCGAAAACTAATTACTCAGTTCAGAAATTATGAGTTTTCTCTTCGAGCCGCTTTACAACGGCCTTAAATTTTTCCACGTCGTTGCAGCGACATATTGTCACGATGTGCATTGTTTCATCAACGAAAGACGATCGTCTTGCAATCATGCATAGTAAAGTTATATCGTCTTGTTTGTTTTTGAAGGCTCTGATCTAATTTTCGATTGTTAAGAAACTTCAACACTTTTGACAGTGTTCAAGCAAGTACTTTTTTGTGCGAATTATGTTAATTGTTGCATATTAAAGTGAAAATAACTAAGACAGTTTGTTTGTACTTCGCCCTGGTATTGTTGATAATTCGTAATATTTACAAAATTGTATGCTGGGGCAAAACCGTACGAGGTGAAACCGGGTACCTGGTTTTGGACAAAATGTGTATAACAAAGAAACGAAAAAGAGAAAGTTGTCAACATTAAACTAAATCTTAATAAAGGACTACAACTAGAGAGAAATAAAACCACAAAATTAAACAAAATACGGAAGGATAACGATAACAGTGGTGATGAAGACGGTGAAGACATTTGCATTTATGTCCAAGAATCCTATGGTTCATCCAAATTGAATGAAGGTTGGGTGCAGTGTACAGCTTGTTGTAAGTGGGCTCACGAAGGCTGCACTGGTTGGGGGACTGAAGAATTGGAAGAATTCCGTTGTTATAGATGCTAGGGCCAGTTTTTAGTATGGTCCCCGTTTTACCCAGGCCATTTTTTTTATTTGTTATTGCATTTAAAAAAAATGGATAGGGGAAGTAGGGGCATGATGGGGAAGCTAAGGAAAAATGCAAATAAAGTGATGATTGTGCCTATTAATTAAGTCCTTATTACTCCAAATACAACTATAAGTTAATGATTTAACATTTGTTACACTCTTCGGACTATTTGAGGTCAGGCGTCTGAGTTATTAAACATTACAAAACAGATGAAAAAAACCGTCTTGCCCCTACCGCGGGGTAAAATGGGGTACCGAAAATGGGGTAAAATGGGGTACCAAAATGATTTGCCTAAGTATTTTATAAATTCCAACTAAAAATAATGAGATTTATTTGAATTAAATTATAATAGAGAACGAGTTGCTTAATCTCACATGAACAACCATGATACGGGGAATGATGGGGTACCCCGACCTAACCCCTAATCGGGTTAGGTATCAAGGACCCCATCTTGCCTCAAAGCATCGTTTTCCAAAGATTAATATATTTGTACAACAAATAAAGAAATATTGAAATTTTGAATATGTCACATTAAAATAGATGAAATGGAGATTATCATAGAAGAAAAATAATAGACTTACCGTTCTTAAATATATATTTATTTCAAATCTTTTTATCACACGAAATAACATCGACGCAGCACGCAAATGGTTCACAGCTATGAATAAAAAACGCGTGCTCCCCCACTTGCTTTATGCCAGCGGCCACACTATTATAACACAGTGGCTTCCTTATGATGTATTTGTCACGTGCCTAGCATCTTTTAATTAGGGTTTAAGGAGATACCCCATCTTACCTCGCTACCCCGTCATACCCCTACTTCCCCTATATAGTACTATTATTTAATAAAGAGTTTATTCTAATGAATCCTAATTTCAATTTCTTTTTTACATTAATAATATCAAAGTTATGAGCTTTTATCCTTAACGTCCCGGTTTTGCCCCTACTTCCCCTACCTACCTACACGGCTAAGCTCGGCTCGATACGGATTTCGGGCTGCTCGAATATTCCGTGGTATCGAACATCCTTATAGTGCATCCAACATTGTGGAGCCTGACAGTTCAACTTCAACATTGAATATTTTCAATTTAAACGATTAGCTCTCATTTCTAATTGTAAGTTGAAGACCCCTCGTTGTACATTCCCCCGAGCAGACGCTCAGTCTTGGATCGTCCTGTAGCGGGCCCACGTCCGGGCCAAGGATCCTCCGATAAGTCTCCCAGCTCCGTTACATTAAAAGCTTATTCATCGTGCGTCGACATTGTCAACCGTTTTCATCGTGACGGCTGAAACTTCAAGGGGTTTTAATTGCGCGAAGGTCGCGCCGGCTCAATCGTCCCCGATGACTGTCGACAATCGGATGTTACAGTGACGCGCGTCCTCGTGGAAGCGACAAGAGTGACGTAACGACTCTGACAATGAAATCTACCAGAGAAGGAGAGATAGAGAGAGAGAGAGAGAGAGGGAGAGAGGGGGACGCGGTTTTCGATGTCGTGGATCGCGTGGTTTCGCGCCCGTCTCCCAGCTGTCGGCCGTCGTCCACGGCTGCCTCCTTTCGAAACGCCGATCGGTTAACGATTTCTTATTCTCATTCTTATTATTCCTGCGAGCGGCCCACCTCTTCCTCTTCTTTCCCGGCTGACCTTTCCGATTTCGAGCCGGAGGACACGTAATTGTTGCTATTCCGCGACGTGGCGCTACGTCCTCGCGTTCCCCAAACCGATCTATCCACTCCGCCTGCCTAAATGCTTCCCCCTAATCTCGTCACGCGATCGCCTCTCATTGAAACTCGCGATATTCAAAACACTATATTCCTTCATCACAGTTCACGTATCTCCCGCTGCCCAGTCCTCTGATTGCACGTCTAGAGGTGCATACCAGGAGAGAGACCTAGGGAGCCACTCCGAATTCTCAAAGACCCGGCGCAAATTACGTCGAAACGTTCCATCGAAATCCACGGCGGGTAGAAAATTACCATGGGACCAGGGGAACACGTCCTTGCCCGTTCTCCACGGGGTGTTTACGATTTTGCGTGATCGGTCGCGGATCGATCGTCCATCCAGCCGGAGTCTAGGTGGACGGGCGACGGGGACGATGATTAGGGCGCCGTTTAAAGACACAGATCGTCTAGTAGAAGCGGCCTCGAGGAAGGGAGAAGGACAAGATTAGAATAATAGACGTCGCGGCGAACCGCGCTGATCGTTCGGCCCTCTTAGGGAATAGTTTAAACTGTTTAACATAATGGCCGGCGCAGCGCTGGACATCGCTCCGATTCGGAGACCCAACAATTTCGCCCGACTGTTCTCTCTAATGTCAACAGATTAGCCGTAATAGTGAAATTACACGTTCGCGTAATGTCTCACATATGGAGCCACGTCGCCTTGCCCGTAATCCTCGTGATCGCGCCGCATACGATCTTCCTCCTTCATCGCTCGCCCCGACCGCGTCGCGCCGGCTCTGTCCCCGTCCAGGCGTCCACGGGTCCGGCAGAGATTTTGGTAATGCTAGGGTTAGACGTTATACCCCGGACCGAGAGGTCAAACGGCTTCACCGGCCAGATTACATGCATTATTTTTGCGCTCGGCGACGACCAAATGACCGGTAATTCGTGCGGGACATGGGATCTCCTCGTTCGTCCCGCCGTCAACGGATTTCAGGGCGATCTTTTGGGGGGCACGTTCACTCGCGGTGCTGCCCGCTAAGAACTCTGTACCGCAAACCGTAAGCCTGACCGTAATGAAGTCCAGTATTGTTCGATAGTCTTGAATGGAAGCATCCTCGCTTTCACCGGGGCTGGAACGTAACCGAAAGTGCGAATACCATTGTTCGAGCGCATCAGAGCATCAAGAAACCGTTAGATTAAATAACTTCTTAAGACAGTCTTCGTTCTTTTTTTTTTTCTTTTTTTTTCTTCAATTTTCAGAGGTAATAGGAGTGAAGTAATGGTTACTCAACGATGGATATTGCGAATACCGGGGTGTTTGCTGGAAGATGTTAATCCGGAATTGCGAGGAGGCACTGCGAAGCGAAGTCTCGAAATTCCTCGTAGCTTTCCATTTCTGCTCACGTCAGGCCGACGTCAGACGCTTTTGCAAGGGTGGTCGAGACGTCGAAACGGGTCGTGGAACGTGACGCGCGTCTTTTGATCGCGTTGAAACGCACCGGGGGAAGGAAGGAGGGACGGAAGGCCGGGAGGAAGGAAGGAAGCGGTGTACTCCCTGGATAATAATGATCTCAGGATCGACGGATGACGTACGACGGGGTCCCCGAGGGGGCCAGGCAGCGGTTGATCCATTGTTACGCTATCTCTCCCATTCTGCCTCGCGTTTAATGCATAATCTATTACGGGCTTTTAACAATGCGAACCACCTCGCCGACACGAGCACCGCTCGCCTCTTCGTCCAAAGGGTCCCGGCGAATCGATCTTCCGCGGCTCGCACCCTCATATTTCACCAATGTTTTGACGTCTGCTTCGTAAGCATCCGTCGTAAGGGTGAATCGGTCACGAGACTCGTCTCCGTTCGAGGGGTTGCGACCGGGGAACGGAGGATCCTCGAGCACGACGCGCTTCGGCACACGGGGCACGGTCTAAAATAGACTGTCGCGATGACGCGAAGCTAAGCGACACATTTCGAAGTGAACGGGACTGAATGTTGTTTAATGATAATAGTAAATTTATTATATTCATCGCATATATATATATATAAAAATTGATAATAAAAATGTATTTATTAATATTAATCTAAATAGTTTGATAAATGGATGAATATGATAAGATTAATTTTAATCAATATTTATCTTAATATATACAGCAGAAAGCTTCTATATGTTCGTGTGTTTGTCTGTCGTCTAAAAACTTTTGAACGATAAACTCTGGGATCACGAAATGGGCTTCAACTCGTTATACCTAACCAATCCAGATTAATGTAACTATTTTCACAAAAAGACTAAGAATTTTTTTTTATAAAATCAGAATCTATATTTCGGGCGAAGCCAATTAGTAAGGCTAGTTAATTGATATGATAGGAGATAAGATTATCCTTGTTAAAATAATAAATAATATAAACGAATTAAATTCAATTAATAAATGAAGAATATTTAATGGAATAAATTTGGTGAAAGTTAAGAAAATTCTTAAATACATATTATTTATTGTTTTTGTTATTAAATTAAATCAATAATTGAATGGAACTATGTCTATGTTTAGACAAGATCCAAGTGTACCTACTCTTTAGGTGTTGGAGCCTTTCGATCTTATATTAGAGCTTGTCAACTATAGGGGAAGTTGGGGCACTTTGGTGCAAGGGGCACAATGAAACATTAATATTCTCTTGATATCTAGAAACAGTCAGAAGTTCAAAAAATGACCACAAAACAGTATACTCTATGATCCTGAAAAATGATATAAGATTATAAGATGATACCCTATAGATATCAAGATAATATTAATGTTTCATTGTGCCCCCTGCATCAAAGTGCCCCAACTCCCCCTACATATGCTTATTACAAATATCTAATAAAATATATTACAGTATTGCGTACTTGTTTGGGTCACTAACAAAACCTGGCAAGGCGAATAATTTACTTACCAGTGGAGCAGCCCGCTATTCCCCAAAAATCATCCATTGATCTTCAGGAAGAGCTCCCGTCATTGAATATGTATATCGAGAAGTGCATTGGCCTTGGAGCCCTGCCAATAGATTAATAGCCGCGGAGTGATGCTCGAGATTTCGTCGGCATATATCGCATTACGGGAAATGACGCGCCAGAATCTTGGAATGACTTCGCGAAGCGGAGCTCGAAGGGATGAGCACCGGGAGAAAGAACGAGCAAGAGAGAGGGAAGTGTACAAAGCGAACGGAGAAGCGAGACGGGAGAGGAGGATCCGAACGAGATCGTGTAATCACTCTTTCTTTTTTCACCGACGATACTCCCTTTCTTCCGTCCTTTCTCTTCCACTCGATCTCTTATCCCCTTGGATCCCCTGTGCTTTGGCATTCAACGTTTTTGGGACAACCATTGGCCGCTATTTCCAAGGGAATCTCGTTCCAAATGTGCGCCTTCAGAAATAAACATGACGCAGGCATAAAAAATGGAACAAGGAAGCTATTCAATGGTTGAAGGAAACGTTTCACTTGAAATTCATACAGTCCTGGATGTTGGCTGTCAAAGTGCGCAAATCACGCTGACCTCTCAGTCACGCTAAATCATTAAGGATCGCGCGTGGAGGACTAATCGCGAGGTCCTGAGTTTAAGGGGTTACATACGTTTAGACGCGGCGGAGATGAATGATTTAAAATTTTTTTAGGGATTTTATTAAAAAAAAATAAAACAAAATACTTATTAGTCCATATAGTAGGTACACGAAAAAAATTATTAATTATTTATGATTTTTTAGGTTTTTCAGACCACTGTAGAAAAAATGACCAGCATGATATCTCTTTCAAACATCGGGGGATGTAAAAAATAAAATTATTTTCTTGTAAAATAATGTTGTCATTATCGACTCACGAGCCATCTTTTTACATTTTGTTTAATTAATTTTTTATACACAATTACAGAGCAGAATTTTCCGTGAAAAAATTCATTTAACTTAAAAGTGCCATAAATTGTTTATATTTTTGAAATTCAAAAATTTGGCCCGTCAATCCATAATGGCAACATTATTTTACAAGAATATCAATTTATTCATACTAAGTAGACGTATGTAACCCCTTAAGCGGGATGCAGGCGTGGATGCATCGAAGTGTTCGCGGGAACATCGATCCGCGCCGATTGAATCGACGGCTGCGCGGACGATGGACGCGTTCAAGGAACAGCTATGGGGCTGTTCGCGCGTGACGTCAATTAACCTGACAAGCAAATGATCAATTACCGTCCAGCGACAACGACTGGCAATCAGCGTGGAATTATGACGACAGCGCGGCGATTGGTCCCGCTTTTCCAGTGGCTCGCCGCCTTTCTCCGCTGCTTTCTTCCAGCACCTCCGCTCGCTAGTTCCTCCTGCCTGTTGCGTGCAGGCGAGTTCAATCGAATCCGTCTCGCGTACCGACAACAGGGCCATTTCGTAAACTGATAACCCAGCCGAGTTAATGCGCCGTTACCTCGACAAATCTTTTCGCTACGGGATGCAACTGGGTCGCTTCCTGCCTGGCGACCGCCGCTCACCCCATCTGGCCCCGTTGGTACTTTCAGACGGAGATTACGGTCTACACTTTGCGAGGAAATTCTTGACCTGGTTTTCGATCTCTCGGGAATGCACGCGTGTTTACATGCGTAAGGGTAATTTTGGCGATTTCTTACCCCTCCCCAAGTATAAGAATTCGTAAGATTTTATATTCCAACTCCGCCCCCCCCCCTCCTTACGTAATATTTTTTACATTGAATTTTTTCAGTTATTAAATTTTTTTAAAAGATTAAAAAAATATCATCGAAGACGCTACCCGCCTCCCTCTCTTCCCCTTGTAAGAAAACGTATCTCCCCCCCCCCCCCCCGGAAAGCCTTATGTAATTTAAGGACAATTCCTTAGTGAACGTATGTGAGATGAGGGATTGTGGATAAACCGAGCAAGTGACATAGGTGGAGTTTTTTTAAATTCAAGAAGGTTAGTTTAGACCTGAAGGTACTGAATTTTGTAGAAGATTTCTACAGACTGCATCGAATATTCTTAACAGAATGGCAGAGGATGCGGGAGCCAGGGGTTTCGCTCGGTTCCCAGCCGAGCGGTATCAATCTCTTCCGCGTATCCGTGCAGGGATCGACGGGGCTGCTCGGATTATCGCGGCTCTTCGTCATTAGTCATTAGAGAGCCGTGGAGGTCACACCTGGCGCCCTCAGCTACGGGCTCGGGTTGGCCTAATGGCGCGGCAGATGCGGATCATCGTGTCCGTTCTTCCCGAATCTTCATAAATATCCGATCGATATGTGTATAAATACGCCTACGCCCCGCCCGAGGGATTCGGCTAGCTCTCGTTTCTTCGAGATCCTATTCCCGAGATCGAATAGCCCGCGCTCGACCGCCCTCCGGCGCTCGATCGATTCTTTCGATCGGCGAAATAACTGGGGCCACAATTTCGTCCGATGCATAGATTAGCGGCCTGGGACCGAGGCGGTTTATCGCTTGCATCGTCTACTTCCTTCTTTTTTTGTTTTTTTTTTTGTGGGGGCGTTAGGGACATTGGGCTCCGTCAGGCTTGCACGTCGATCTTGGAATTTTTCCCAATCGATCGTCGAGATTACGAGTGAAATAACTTTGGTGGTATTTGGAGCGCGTGCAAATTGAAAATTCAAATGATAACGATGTTGCGCGAGTAGCTTGGAAAGGATTTGAGCACGGTTTGAAAATTGAATAGAGACTGCATATTTCTCTGAAACGTTTCTAGAGTGGATCCAAGAGCTCCAAATTCAACTTTCGAATCTGCCCATAATAACCGAGGTCCGCCATCGCCGGCGCGCATTTTTCGAGCGATCGATTCCCGAGGTAACGCGCGGACACGTTAACTGGAGGGTGATCGATGAGCAGATTACTGGTCGTTCCACGGATACTGGGAACGAGCGTTTGGCGCGCGAGAGGAACAGCAACAGGCGAGAGTAAGAAAGAAGGGCGAGTCGGAGCAGAGGGGGTGTGGGAGGGGGGGGGGGGAAAGTCCTTTCTCATAGCGGCTAGGACGTACGGGAAGCTCTGGCTCGCGCGTACCGAGAGGAATTTCACCTACAACCTTTCCACGCGGAGGCTGCGCGCCAAGCTTTGGAGAGGACCTTGTTATTAATCACGACGCTGCCATCTCCCAGAGCAACGTGCGCTCGTTAGCCAAGGGGTTGGCGGAGTTAGGAGACAGGGGAGGAGGGTGGTCGGGGACCCCGGGGGTGGCCATCTCTTAATTACTTCCGCGCCAATTAACACCGCCTCGAATAAAGAAGGGGCTACTCCACCGCCAATGGGAGCTCGCCTCTAAAAAAGCCAGTTGCCTCGGAAGCACTCGCTTTCGATTTAATATAGTGGCCCCCCGTGCACGGGCGCGTATACGCGGAGGAGTGGCTGGCCACTTTCGCGAAATCGATGATCGTCTGTGACGTTGCTGCCACCTCGTCGCGGATTCACGCGCCTAACGGCCGATTAAACGGGCTCGCTGCTCCTTTCCAGTCGATGCCGAGCACCTTGACTGGATGATTTCTTTAAAGATTGACAAAATTATCTACAGTGTCCATAGAATCGTTAACGCGGCGATCGATGGCTCCGGAACTATAAAACCGTTGGCGCAGAAGCGAGCATCGACGAGCTTAGTGAAACGGAATTTACTTCGGGATAGGAATCGCGAGTCACCCCTTCGCGGCGTACGAAGGAAGCCCGGCTGATTGACTTCCCATGGGACTCTGCTTTCGGAAGAACACAGCTGATCCCTTCTGGCTATCTGGATCCCACCCCGCCCTTTCTCTCTTACGCTCCCCCCCCCGCCCCCCCCCCCCGATCCCTTTGGAATCCACCAAACTTCATCCGAACGTGACCAGTTTACTTGGCAGTCGGCCGCGCCAAGTATACTCGAGTAAATCACGAGGAGACGAAAAGCTTGTACCCATCGTCGTCCCGTGGACGTCTCAGATTAACAGCCGAGCACCCTCCCAATATTTTCTCCGCTATCTTCTCGCATATGATGCATGGCCGTGCCTACGTGGGTCGTTACCGCCAGGGTGAAGCTTCTTGGCCTTGGATCACCACGAGCTCGCAGTGCTTAATATTTGTTAAATTCCAGCATTGAAATCTGCGGCATTACCTTGATGGGGAGGTGAGGTTGGCGGTTCACCCAATCAGGAGGTCTGGCAATCAGTGGCCGCGCAGGGAGGGTGTGTTTACCATAGGGTAAGGGTAAGCCGGGTCGCGCGGCAGAGTCGCGAAGGACGAGGGCACGCGTGGTGCGCGGTATACGCCAGGCTACAGGAGGACGGCGACGAGGAGGGTCGGGGATATGGCGATATCGCAGGATATGACGGTGGTGCGTGGGTTCAAAGGGGACGGGTCCGTCGGAGACCGACCGCGACCGGTGCGGAGCAAGTAGAGGGTGAATCGAGTGTAGAGAGGGTAGGGTGTCGGTGAGGTAGCCTGGTAGCCGAAGGAGGGGAGTGGGGTGAGAGAGACGATGGGCAAGGGAGGTTGACGGGGGTGAGGATGGCGATTGGCATTTAATTAGCGGCCGGATGACCGCCGCCGCCTCCGGATCAATACGCCGCCCCCGGGGGCCAGTGTGCAGGAGGCAGCGATCCCCTTTCGACCCTCTCCATCCTCTTTCTCCTCTTTCTCCTCTTCCTCCTCTTCTGGCCTCTTCTCTACTATCATCTCCGCTACCCCGCTCTGTCCTGCTCCCCGTCTCTTTCGCGTCCTCCTACTTCCCCCGTCCCGGGGAAACGGGTGGACCGAACAGAACCGAACTCGTTTGCTCCGTCGGCGAAACCCTTTTCCATCCCCGGGCTGGACTCGCGGGCAAGGTGGGAGCGAGCGAGTGCCTCTGCTGCTCCTTAACCTAGCATCCTGACCGAGCACCACGCGCGGGGAATATCCGGAAGCACTTGGGTAAAATAAAGCGAATCGACGGTAAGTGCCGCGGATCGTCTTGCAACGGTGGCCTCCAGCACGCTTGGACATGGCTCCGCTCCTCTTACGCTCGAGCTTCTCTTCTCCTGCAAGTCTCTTTCGCCACCTTTCCCGATACCAATGGAGCCGAGATACCTTCGACTCTGCCGCGGACTCGATATCATAGTTGGTGGTCTGTAACGAGAGCGATCGTTACGAGAACTGTAATTGCGTTTTGAGACGCTTACGGAGGTGGAGGGCGGGCTGAGTGTTTCTGTAGGAAACGTGGTGATCCGGTGCTTCGTGGCGATGGGGATGGAAAATGTACATATCTAGATTAGGGTGGTACCTTATTTTTCAACTTTAAAATATATATTGTCTGACCCTCTGAAAATCTTCTATTTGACAAAAAAATATCTCCGTGTTTTTTATTTGTATATTTTGATATGTAAAGGTCGCTCAAGGAGTTTATATTTCGCATGTAGGGGAGACCGGGGAAAAATCGGGACGTTAAGAATAAAATCTCATAACTTTGACATTGTTATGTAAAAAACAAATTGCAATTGGGATTCATTAGAATAAACTCTGTTTTAAATAATAGTACATATCCAATTTGTTAGA
Organism: Andrena bucephala; assembly: GCA_947577245.1. Taxonomy (NCBI): domain Eukaryota; kingdom Metazoa; phylum Arthropoda; class Insecta; order Hymenoptera; family Andrenidae; genus Andrena; species Andrena bucephala. Next base: position 79,810,924 of record OX387715.1, read on the forward strand.
TGGAAGGAAAAATACAAAAAAATAATGATTTAAAATATGATCCGTGTTTACGATTTTACACCGTGGCCTAGGTAAAACCGGGTACCATACTAGATACTGGCCCTAGCACCTATAACAACGAAACTCATCCAATTCTCCAGTCCCCCAACCAGTTCGAACAAGCTGTAAAGGAAAACAATTTTTTTTTTTAATTTATACCAAAATGGTAATATTTCATTGCCGTTGAGCGACCTTTAATCCTTAATATATTTTAATAAAATTTTAGACGAAATACTTTTAAACTATTTGGAAGCTTCTGAGAGGGTCGGAAGAAATTTTTAAAAAATTTAATTTTTTACCATACATATAAGGACCACCCTAATCTACTTAGATACGATTCAAAGATCTCTGAATCCTACCCCTTAGTTAAACTGTCCTATCTAGCATTTTTTCATTTTTTGAGATATGTTGAAATATTTTAACTTCCACACGTCTTTTACCTTTTAAGTAAAGTTAGAAAACTCTACGTGCTTCGTAATGATTTATGAACAGTCTAATGTATTTAACCTAACTTCTTTCAAAATGGTTCAAGTATCTTATCTAAAACAATTAATTAATTGGTACGTTAATAATACATTCCCTGCCGGCACACCTATTACAAAAAATTATATTAGGCTATTACGAAATAATGACATGTTTCAATTTGAATGAAGGAAAATATGAATTCTAAGTACAAAGTAAATGATAAAACTTCAGTTTTCTCGGTTGTTTCAAAATCCTAGATAGGACATTTTAATTAAAGAGGGCAGTTCATCTTAGCGCCATTCTTCGCTACCATTTAACATCGATCGCGAGGCAAAACTCTCGCGGCCGTGACTCATCCCGTCGATTTTTAAAAGTTGGCTCCTCGCGAAGTGTGAATCGATGGCCGCGGTCGGCTTTTCGCTCTCGTTCGCGCGAGGAGTTAATCACGGTAAACAGTCTTCATTGTTCCATAACGGCGCGGTGAAAAAGGAGCGCGAGGCCCGCGTCAGACACGGTGCTCCTGCCAAATCAGTGTTTATGCTTGGAATTATGGCCGCTCGGGTAACAGCCTTTGGAAATATCGTCGCCCGGCCGAGCAGGGTTCTCAATCCCGGCCCGCTGATTGTCGTCGTCCATTTTTATCGCGTGCACGTCCGGCAAGAGATAGAAACGTACCCGCGCGCGCGGGTAAAAAAGAGAAACAAAGAGCCCGAAACGAGGATAAATTGATATACCTGTCGGTTATGGCCGTAATAATTTACATTGACAGCGCTATCTATATGTAAATGCACCGATCGTCCACTCGCGCCGGCAATCGATATCCGATCGATCAAGAATTATTTACATTGTCGGTCGCACCGACGTAAGCGGGGGAATTTAAATACGTTTCAGCGGATTAACGTCGTCCTAACACGCGTTAATGGACGTCGGCGTTCGACGATCCCCCCGGCGCCTTTTATTTATGCTACGATTACTCAAGCGAAACATCTGACGCGCCGTGGTCGCGCGATTTATGCACCGACTGACCTGGATGCGTCCCCGCGTTTCCATGTTTCTCGCGCTGTCTATCGCGTCGATCAATCGCGACATTCTCCTGACACGATCGGCACCAGCAACCGAACGATTCATCGTTTTACCTATGTTAGGTGCACCGCAAAGTTCTCCAGCCGCACGTCATCGAAGCTCTCCAGCTTACAGAAATATGATCGGAGAGTTGAAAATCCACCGCAACAAGTAGATGCAGAGAGCCATTAAAAGATTAAGCAGATAATGATCGAGGCCGAAGTGAAATAATAATGGTGGAATAGGGTGACGGAGCACCCCTGGCTGGATCCCCTTGCCAGCAGCCCGGCTCGTTGTTTCACCGGGAGTGTATAAAATACGGGACTTGTTAACAATGTTCGCACCTACGGGTACGTGTGCGAGGGCCGATGCATACGTGTACCCGGTCACCCATAAACGCGCTGCGCCGCGGCGAGGGGCCCTTTCGGCCGCGCCGACCTTCGCCCCGAGATCCAGCCGAGATATTTTATTCCCGGGGGATTTTTACGAGCCGATATATCACGCATCGACCGTGCCTGGCGGGGTTGGCGTTACACTCGTTCGGGGCCCGAGCCGAACAGAGCCGGGGCGCGACTCGCCTCGCCTTCCTGACCCCTCCGTCAGGCCGCGGACCCGCGGATGAGACGCTGAGTCCTCCCCCGCAATTTACTCCCTGCCCTTTCGATAAATTAATATCGCGTCGGCTCTACTCAGAACAGGATCAACTTGGCAAGGCTCAAGGCCATCGAGCTTTTATCTCGTGCATCTGCGTGCATCGATTACCTTCAGTGACTCAACGAGCTTTGCTCGGCGTAGTTGGCTCGAATCAGAGTAAAGCCAACTGGAAAGTACCCCGAAGAATCCCGCGGCAGCCTGCACTAGGCCCCGCGAGCGAGTTATGCGGGTCGACCTCCGCCCAATGAAGTATGCACAGCCGTGACTATTACGCATAGACGGTACACGTGTTTATTATTCGTTTAGCGCGGCGCACGTGCAAACAGGGACCGCGGTGCCCGCGTGTGCGTGCAGTAGGTGCGAGAGACAAGACCGCGGGTACGTTCATAATTCATCGGCGGGGACGGTGCACGGGTCTCCGTGGCGAACACGAGCCGCGGAACTTATTGGCCGCGTCGCATCCTTAATATCCCTTTGAAATTCCGATTTATTTGAGAAAGCTCCCTTCGGTGCGCCAAGGCTCTCCTGAGAACCGACGGGTCCCTGGATACTCACGCTCGTACCCGATCCTCTGGATCCCTCGATCCTGACGCGCATCATGGCTGGATCATCAGGCTCGAGCTTATTTTGTAAATATGGACATATGATCTTCTTACCGTCACGATTTGTTCCTCTTTTTATAAAAAATAAAACCGAGGAGAATATGAGCACAATTGATCTGTATTTAGATTTCAGGGGTAGCTGATGATGGTGAAATTTCCAATGTACATGATAATTATATGGACGGGCATGGAAGGGTAGAATGTTTTTCAAATGCATCTATTTGTTCATTAAGAAAAATAAAAACTGAGAAAATCTGCCACTGTGACCCATTTGACGTATAATTAAGGGGTCATTCTGGTAATCACGAAGCAAAATTCAGGTTTTTTTTCTCAGTGAATGCAATGAATAACAATGTCAAACTTTTTTTTTCATTTATTAGGTTACTTATAATGTATACGGAACAATTTTTTATATACACTTTTATTTGTGTTTTTCAATGTTATCTGGAGTTGAAAGTCGCGCCTTTGAAAATACGGCGGGAGTGATTTCAGCTCACAGACTCATCTGAAATAATAAAACCAAACTGATTCTTAATCATTATGAGTACCGCTATCGCAGGTGCCAGAATTAGCCACGTAAGTCAAAATTTAACAAAATTGCGCTCATTTAAACTAGAAGTATCGAAATTTTCCATTTTTACTTGAAGTTTGAATGCGCGCAATTTTGTTAAATTTTAACTTACGTGGCTAATTCTGGCACCTGCGATAGCGGTACTCATAAGGATTAAGAATCAGTTTGCTGTTTTGGTTTCAGATGAGTCTGTGAGCTGAAATCACTCCCGTCGTATTTTCAAAGGCGCGACTTTCAACTCCAGATAACAGTGAAAAACATAATTAAAAGTGTATTTAAAAAATTGTTCCGAATACATTATAAGTAACCTAATAAATGAAGAAAAAAGTTTTACATTGTTATTCATTGCATTCACTGAGAAAAAAACCTGAATATTGCGGCGTGACCAGAATGACCGCTTAATAAGGGGGAACAGCACTGTGACTGCCGGAAAAAGCGGCACGAATAATTCATAGTTTTCATATAAAATTTTTATTACCCACCTTTACAGTACAATGTCTTAAGAGATTATAAAAAACTGAGTACAAAAACGTACATAAATTTCAATATATTAATTAATCTTCTAGACCCCTCGCGCGCGCTGGTAGGATGTGTAACTATGGAACAGCAGATCCGAAATCAAATCTCATTTTTTTTATAAATTATATGAGTGTAGTTTCCGTTGCACATATGGATTCTTTGATCGAAAACAATTTTTTTTAAATACGCTCGAGAAACTGCCCATCTTATTCGCGGATTTTCGAAACTTTTCTTCTAAAGCGTACCTACCATTTTTGCAAAAATAAGATGTTTAAGAAATCGGCACGTGCAGCGGAAACTACACTTAGAAATATACCACAATTAAAATTTATGCATGTTTCTCTACGCATTTTTTTTATAGTCTCTTAACACATTGTACGAAAGGTAGGTAATAAAAAGTTTACATGGAAACTGTAAATTATTCCTGAATAAAATTCTTAAATATGGCTTACTTTTCCGTCCGTCACACAGTGGTAGGTAAGTACGTATTCCCACCTTAAGTAAATCAATTAGTAGATTGTACCCTGACAGCAGGAAACAGGCTGTGTTATGTCTGTGCCTCTGTGAACAATAAAGTTAACAAATCATGCAATGTAATGTAAATTTATAAATTAAAATATGGCCATTAGGTACATGTTGAATTTTCATAATTTCTGTAATCTTTGACTCGCTTGAGCTACCCGTAAACATCAGAATATATTTTCCAAAGTTTTTATATACTGCTTGTACATATATCTAAATGAAGAAATCAGGGTAGTAAGACTTCTAAAAAAAAATTTATTTTTAACTGTTAAACTTCACCCTACTGGATCATTCAGCGAAGATCGTGTAATAGTGTTACTCGAAACTTTTAAGCGAGCTGGTTGTTCGTTTAATACCTCGCTGCAGCGAATTTTCCTGAATTTTCGGTGCACAGTAGAATTGCTCAATGAATACGCGGAACGTGGGCGTAATACTTGGCTATTCTACTGTAGGACTGCAATCGATGTCAGAAAGTAACGATATCATAGATCAAGTGGCGAACGACGAAATCGTTGAACACGGCTATCGACACGTCACCGATCAACCGGTTCAGTTATCGATTTCCGCCGATTTTTTTCTTTTTAAGACACTCGTTGGCGGCTAGTACGAGGTACGGCCGTCGGCGCGTACCGCCGATACTAATATATCGATATATCGACGACCTTTCGATTCGTTCACGGAGTCCTTGCTCCAGCCGCGGGAATTCCGCGGATGCAAACCGCCGCGCGGCGGAATTCCATAATTGGCACGGGTTATTATTTATCTGCCGCGGCTGACACGCGTGCGCCCGCCGGTGTTCCTTTCGATCGGGGGACCTTTCTCCTCGCGAGAATTCCGCACAATCGTTGGTCCGGGATCGATGTCCGTCTATTCGCCCCGATCGTTTGCCCGTCGAGCGGCCGCTTAGCGTCATTAACATTTTTTTCCCCCGCGCCAGGGAATACATTCCTCGCATTGCTGCGCTGTTAACACTTCGTTGAATTTGTGGCGGTGTTGGTCCGCGGGAAGCTGGCTTAGCGAGCGGACTCGTCAGTGTCCTCCGTCTCTGGAATTCTGTTTCAGGTCAGGATCGAGTGGTACTTCGGCCGGTCGGCTGCCGGCTTGGTAATTAATTCTCGATTAGGATCAGCTAAAAATGCCACTTCCTGATTGATTTCGACGAGCGCTTTCCAAGGGTTGCACAGCAAGCGCGACGAGTTCCTTGATCGAAACCGACCCCATTGACTTTCCGTTGTCCTTTCGGCGAGGTGAAGTCGACGCGTCGAGTCGTCCTTCGCGAGATCCACCAGCGCCTAATCATCCCCGATGGGCGTAACCGATCGAACGGGAGAAAGGTTCCGAGTCACGATCCGTTCGCCAGGCAGGAGGCACGTTTACCAGGAAAGAACATACCGTGTCAGGAAGCCATCAGGGGCCCCGACGACCGGGCTTGAGTGCTACTCGCTGAAATCGACGAAATGCAAACTTCCTCGAGCTGATAATAATTATAATAATGAAGGGTGAGCAGTGGCTGTAGCGACGAAACGATTCGAGGAGAGACGGACTCCTCGAGGAATGATATTCTGAGTTTCTTTTTTCGGTGAAAACAGGGGGAAACAGTGGATCAGGTTAATCTATAGCCTGCTACATGCCGCCCGCCTCTTTTTCAAAGCTTCCCAATCTAGAGAGTGGAGCTTCGCCGTGCTACGTTTCGGTTCTCACTCCTGCATTCATACCTCGAAGCTTCGAAATGCAATTAAAACTGTACACCCACGCCCTGCACTTGGAAATGATAGGCCATTACAGGCAATCATCCAAAGCCGCCAGCGATATCGCCATCGAGCCGATCCTTAATGCTGGAACTCGTGCCAGGAGGCTTTTACGGGCAAAGTGTCACGTGTCGCGTGCAACGGCAGTATTTCTCGGGGAGGATCTCGTAGGAGGAATGGCTTCCATCGGCCATTACGCTATTATGCTTCATTTTCGTTGAACGATCGCCGATCGCAAGGTGTGGCCGTGTCAGGATGAAAAGTCAAGTCTCGGGCCGAGACAATGGCGATCGATCCCCCGGGGACGGCGACTCAATCGGAAATTGCCGATGAATAGGGACGATAGATGAAAACTCGCTCTATTAAAACGTCTAGTCATTTTTTTTGGCCGCCTTCGCCCCGACCATCGGCGTTGGGCCAAGATGGGCCCCGAGATCTCGCTCCTTGCCCGCGGCCAGCCAGCTATCCCACATCTCTCACGAAACATTTCCTTCGGTATCGCCTTACGATTATTACTGTTATTATTTTCCTATCCCTTTGCCAAATAGCGCCAGTCCCCTGGTGTCTTCATTCCACGTTGCCTCGCAGTTTCATTTGCCGAACCGTGTAACTATTATTAATTAGTATTTAAGAGGTAATGCCACTGTGGAGCCCGGAAAAGCCGTATGATTTTGAGAATATTTTTTATGCGAGTATAGTGAAAGGAATACAAAATCTGTTTGGAGGTCTTTATTGTACATAGCTTGAAGTATGATTACAATTTTTTTTTTTTTTTTTTTTAATACAAAATGGTGGCACCACAGCTCAACAGAAGAAGCTTCTTCTGAAAAAAAACTGTTCCGCGGCCGGAAAGATTTCTCCTTCAGTTTTTGACTTAGAACACAAAACCAATTTTTTTTGAGTTCTCTATAAAATTATCTCGGGAAGTACATGAGGAAAGTAAAGAATACTGTTTTTTGTAATAATGGTGCGTGATTGAACAAAACGTTTCAACAATTTCGAGGTTGTGGCAGTTCCGTGTTTTGTTCAATCACGCACCATTCTTACAAAAATCAGTATTTTTAATTTCCTCGTGTACTTCCCGAGATAATCTTATATAGAACTAAACAATTTTCGGTTTTTTGTTTTAGGTAAAAAATTGAAGGAGAGATATTTCCGGCCGCGGAACACTGTTTTTCAGAAGAAGCTTTTTTATTGCGCTGAAACGCCGCCATCTTGTATTAAAATTTTTTTTTTAAAAATTGTGATCATACTTCAAGGTATGTGCAATAAAGGCCTTTAAACAGATTTTGTATTCCATTCACTATACTCGCATAAAAAAACCTCAAAATCAGGCTGCTTTTCCGGGCTGTACAGTGGCATTACTCCTTAACGCGCTATTTTCATCTTGGTAGAAAATTTGTAGCGACGCCTCCGTTTAACATACCCGCGAGAGGCGAAGGAGCGCAAAAAAGCTGGACCGCTCGAAATTTCTCCGAATTAAAAACCGTTCCTCTCCACCCCCGATATCCGAGGGGCTCCATTCTTGCTCGACAAGCGAGCTGGGGGCGAGTTATTAAGTCCCGGAGGGCGTGTCGGCCGCGAGGACGCGAAATATCGCGGCATTGTTCTCCTTATCGCATTAAAAAAGAAATCCCCAGCGCGTGGCTAGCTGGAAAGCCGAGCGGGATGCAGGCGCGATCGTCGTTTTACGGGCGAACCCGTAGGATTAAGTCCTCCACCTCGTTCCCCCGACACGACCCTCGGTTATTTTTCCCATTGCCCACCAGCTGTAATAATGAGATTTAAAAAGCACCCTCCGCCCGGCTTTCGGCTACCTGTTCGAGCAGCCGCCCGCGCTCCTGCACGCGGAACTAGCCAACACCGGAAACAAAAAGGGAGAAGAAACAGGGATCGAGTAATTTTCTGCTCAACTGTGGAAACGACCATTTCCCACGGGCACAATTTTCCTAAATAATTCAGACGTTACGTCCGCCGTCGACGACCGCTGGACACTTTCTGGACGGTTGCACTGGCTCCACGTCGCTAATTCCATTCCTCTTTTATTTCTTTCAGCCCTGCTGTCTCTTTACATTCCTCTTTTACTTTCGACAGAGTAGTTGACGTTCTGTTGCTTCTCATCGATCTCAATCAATTGCAAGAAGCGAATAGGGTAGATGCATCATTTATGGCCACTTTAAGGATTTCGGCGTGGAAAATGCATGGTACATTCCTGGCAGCGTGATGGCCACAACTGTATATTGTAGGTATTTGATAATTTTATACTTTCGGAATAAATTTGAAATTACATTTAACCTATGGGAACTTAAATTTGGGAAGTTTGCTTACCGTATATTATAGCATTTACACATTTACTTAAAAAATATATCTAATATTTTGACATGTAAGCAATAGATGTAACCTTATACATTTCTGGCGGTACAATGAGCAAAATACTTACGGTGTGAAATTCTCCACATAATTATCATCTGCTAGCAATTTAAAAATAAGAAAACCGCGATAATGGATAGGGTAGGGGAGACCGGGGCTGGTTGTCTCAAGGGGTAGGTTGACTAATTGTTAATAACTTTGCACCGACATATGCTCTACTGCGGAAACATTCACTGTAGAAAGAAGTCACTTCTACTATGCCATGCATTTATGTCCGACCCCGCGATCGCACATTTTTTTAACAGTTATCAGCGTTTGTCGAAAAATTGACTATGTAAGTAAATATTTTTTCTTAAAGATTTTATTTTTCACGCTCTATATAGTTACAATATAATAAATGTTAAAGGACTATTTTAAAGTTTGTTTATTAGACGATCTATTGACATAGTATTTTTGTTTATATATAAATAATTGAAGGTTATATAGATTATTGAAGTCAAAATGATCGGTCGGGGCTGGTTGACTAATAAGGTTTAAATTGCTATTTTGTTATTCATAAAGCGATTTTTATTTTTTGTTTAAGCCGGGTAAGCACAGGGAAAACGGCCCCAGCACCAATTTTAGTATTTATGTGTACCAAATAATGCTTTTTGCCTAAAAAAACACTGAGAGACATTTTAGATCTCTACCGCCTTTCGTTAGGGTGATATGGGGATAACAACCCTAAACTTTACACTATGTTATAAATACATTATAATTAATGTTTAAGTTGAAATTTTTTTCAGTTTATTATTAAAATATGAAAGAAAGGAATTAATATTTTATAATGAAACAACTCTTGTGACCTTGTGTTATTTTATTACTACTGAGATAAGTTACTAATAGCATTTTCTTAAGGGGTCATTCTGGTAATCACGCCGCAAAATTCAGGTTTTTTTTTCACAGTGAATGCAATGAATAACAATGTCAAACTTTTTTTCATTTATTAGGTACCTTATAATGTATACGGAACAATTTTTTATAATACACTTTTAATTGTGTTTTTCAGTGTTATCTGGAGTTGAAAGTGGCGCCTTTGAAAATACGGCGGGAGTGATTTCAGCTCACAGACTCATCTGAAACAAAAAAACCAAACTGATACTTAATCATTATGAGTACCGCTATCGCAGGTGCCAGAATTAGCCACGTAAGTCAAAATTTAACAAAATTGCGCGCATTCAAACTTCAAGTAAAAATGGAAAATTTCGATACTTAAAGTTTAAATGCGCGCAATTTTGTTAAATTTTGACTTACGTGGCTAATTCTGGCACCTGCGATAGCGGTACTCATAATGATTAAGAATCAGTTTGGTTTTTTTGTTTCAGATGAGTTTGTTAGCTGAAAGCACTCCCGCTGTATTTTCAAAGGCGCGACTTTCAATTCCAGATAACATTGAAAAACACAATTAAAAGTGTAATTAAAAAATTGTTCCGTATGCATAATAAGTAACCTAATAAATGAAAAAAAAGTTTGACATTGTTATTCATTGCATTCACCAAGAAAAAAAATCCTGAATTTTGCGGTGTGATTACCAGAATGACCCCTTAACTGATTATACCTACACATAGTCAACCTACCCCATATTGTAAGTCAACCAACCCCGATAATGGGGCTGGTTGACCAGCATGGAAGGTGTTAGAAATACATTAAAATACCTTAATTGTTGTCACATTGAGCCAACATTAATAATTTAATCAGATAGCCAAATGTACTATACCCTATCAAATATACTAACCGGTTTAAATGATATTTCGCCCACATAATTTATTAAAAATCAAGAACTAAAAACTGGCCTACCAGCCCTGGTCTCCCCTACCTATGCACATGGCCATTAACAATGCAATGGCCACAAACCGTACATCTACCCTATTCACTTTTAACAGCAGCCAGAAAAACACTTTCCAAACGGAAAACCCTTCCCCTAAGGATGTGGTACAGTCTTGAGACAGGATTCCGAGCCAGAGAAACGTGAACATCCCTTCGCGATTTTCGTGGCCGACTTATTCCCGAAGAATCCCTCCGCATATTCCGCCCCGAGCGCGCCGGGGCGTTTCACGCTACATGGATCAAGACCGACGGCAATCGGGGTGATATTATTTCATCGGTCGGAAATGGAGAGGGGTGGCGGTCAGGCCGAAAGTTAGCATAGCCCGTGACTTAGTGTTCCTGAGGGTGCCGTCTGTCACCCCCCGAGCCCAGCGAACCTTTCTTATTTCGCGATATTTTGTCGTCGCCACGGCGATATTTATCGTCCACCCAGGACCCTGCTCTATGTCTCGCAAATAATCTTTGCGCCCCGCTCTCGAAGGGTTCTAATCGGCCTGCCGCGAATTTTTCACTTCCACTGGCACGTCGCGATAAATTATTCGGCATTTCGTGACGATTAATTTGCGGTGTCGCGGTGAATCAAGGGAGAAGAAGTGGGAAAATTGTGAACGGTTTTGGGGACAGTTCGTGGGAGTCTGATATCGATTTTCTCAGTTACTGTTAATAGTTAGAAACACTTTTGAAATACTTAATTCAGGTTTCTAACGGGCCGAACTGAAAAGAAGTTAATAATCTGAGGAAATTGAAGACTTGAATTCCTTTTAGGCAGGCAGAACGAAATCTGTGCTGAAGAATTGGAGGAGCATTTCCTCTCGCATTTCCAAGAATCCCAAGAAATTATTTATCCTTCGGCTTTTGGCAAGCCCCGTCTCCGCCACGAAATACGCGGCTCTTCCGCGGTCGTTCGGCCGGTTAATTCCGGTACATTTGAACGCATCCCGAGGAAAACGGGCAGATATATCACGCAAATTGCCATTGTGGCCGCGACAATATGCTAAACGTAGCCAGGCTGTTAGCATTTCATTATTCCGCCACACATAAAACGTATCGAGATGAAGAACGGCCCCGCGAGCGCCGCTCCTCTCTTCCCATTTCTATTCCACTGCGTTCTCCCCGACACAGGCACGCGTCCGCGCAGTTTTCTGCACGTGAGGGGTGCCAATTGCTCGTTCTCATTGCCAGGGCATCGGAGAAACGCGCGTAGACCGTATGTAACGAGAATTATACAGTCAAAGCTGTACATCGTGAACTCAGAAACGCGTTCTACCTACGTTTCTCTTAGGAAGAAGATACTTTGCATATTAATTAGAATGTTAAATTCGCTTTTACCAATTAGACAGCAAGTAACAAAATTAATAGTAACATTATTGAGCCGGGCGTGAAGCATTCTCGTCACTGCCGAACACCATGAATGGGAGCTGGAGGAGGTCGCCACGGAAATTTCATCGGAATCGGATGGTCGCGAATTTGGCTGGCGGGGAGGAAGCTGGGGAATGAGGGAAGTTTGGACACGTCGAAACCGGGGCGAGAGATCCGATCGGCGAAACGCGTAGGCCAGCTTATACCCTCGAACTCATTAATGGGGGCTGGCAGAGTCGACGCGCTGCCCTCTCTGCTCGCCAGCTTTATACTTGAGGTTTAATTCGCGCTGGTCAAATTAATTTGCCAACGTTGAACGAGTTGCCGTTCCCGCGTGTGCACGCTGTTAGCGTTGCATTTCCAACGGGGGAGGAGAGATTAGCCCCGTTCATTAAACACGGACGCGCTGCACCCGTCGGCGGATTTGGCCGCGGCATATCGCATCACGTCATCGTCCCCGAGTGCTGTCGAATTTTCCTACTTTCCTGCCCCAATCCAGCCACTCGCCTGCTCACTCTCCTCCCTCCCCCCCCCCTCTCTCTCTCTCTGTAATCAACCCCGAAAGCGGATAGAATTCGACCAACTGGAGGTCCACTTTTAGCAAGATAAACCTTCAATGCGTTCCTCTTGAAAGCCAGCCTGACAAATTTCATATACCTAGGTACGTAGGTATAATACATACTTGCAAAAAGTATTCGAAGAAGAAGGCAAGGATAAGGAATTATGGCGGTCATCGAGTGTCTTCAGCTGTAAAGTTCCTTGACCCCAAGAAATGAAGCTTGAAGCGGCAAATAAAGCTGGTCGTCCTCGAGTGAGGGGAATTTAATTTCAGAGGAGCTGCTACTGCGTTGAGAAGCGACCATTCTTGTTAACAAACGGTACAGCGAGTATTTCGCAATATGATTCCACTCCCCTCGTTAACAAATTACAAGCAGTATCCGTATTCCCCAGCTGGGTGATAGGTTTAACAATACGCAGGTGCATTGTGCGTAACAGTGGCGCGGCTCTGCGATCGCAATTATAATGATGATCGTCATCGCTGCCACGATCGCCGGTGTTATTGAGTGGAAATACGCGCCCGTGTAATTCGTGTAATCCATATCCGCGCAATTAATTATCGTTCCCCGATACGCTGTAATATCCATCATTGCCACGTGATGCGCGCACGTTTCGTTTCGATTCAGCTCCGTGCGTTACACGAGTTGTGTTCGATTTCATTGTCCAGATATCCTAGTTGCGCGTCCAAATTCTGGCCGTTTCTTCTTCCTTCAGCCACGAATGACGAGGAATCACGATTAGCTCCGTGACATTCGCCCGCCCAATAATTCCACTCTCCTTTCCGTTTTAAAGGGGTGGTGCCACTTTGGACGCATGAAAATCATAGGTTTGTTTAACAATTTTTTTTTCTCTTAAATAATGAACGCGATAAAAAAATCTGATTAATGACATTTATTATACATCTTCTGAAGATTAAAAAGAAATGTTTGTTTAATTTAGTTAAAAATATTTTCCAGCAATCGTAAAATCCGTATGTAAGTACCTACTTCTTTAGATTAGCATAAAAGGAAGATTCTTTAGAAATTTCAAGTCAATCGGATGAATAGTCGCTAGTCGCATCGCGATTTGAAATTAAATAAAAGATATTTCTGAAGAAGTCTGAGCTGCGAAATGTAAATCCATAAACACTAAAAATTATAAAATGAAAAATACATAAAAATAAATTTTATGTTAAACGATTTTATTAAAAATGCACTAAAAACTAAAAAATAATTCTTTTCTTGTACTGCAATTTCGATGGTGTTTTTCACTTTAAATAAAATCGTGGAGCAGGGTATCTCACAACAAATTCATTTTGACGCTTGATGCTGTATTAAATTGATTCATACTCTGTTATGAAAAATCCTGCTCCACGATTTTATTTCAAGTGAAAAACACCATCGAAATTGCATTACAAGAAAAGAATTATTTTTTACTTCTTAGCGCATTTTTAATAAAATCGTTTAACATACCTATTGTATTTTATATATTTTTTATTAATCTTCAAAAGATGTATAACAAATGGCATTAATCAGATTTCCTATTGGGTCCATTACCTAAAAGAAAAAAATTGCTAAACAAAACCTATGGTTTCATGCGTCCAAAGTAGCGCCTCCCCTTAAAACACGAGGAACACGGAACGGTAAAGTCGAGGGTGGCCATCGCTCACGATTTTTTTGAAAGCGGCGGCTGCAGTCGATGTTCTCTGGACAAAAAAAGGCCGGCTGCTAATTTTGGCGCACGCGCCGCGAGGCTTTTACAACGAGATGCGCTTGTAACGCCACGCGCCTTGCAACCATGTAGCCCATGCACCTTGCGCCCCCTTAATTCCATCTACATCCACCTGAAACTTCTATCAACGCGTTACCTAACATTCTTAGCTTCGGATCCATCATCGCGCGCCACCCTAGCGATTCTATCCAGCGCGTAAAGTCGCCTGGCCCCAGAACCCTCGCCGCTGATTCCGGCTCCCTCGTTAGTTTCTTCAAACACGGTCGTAAGAAAGCCTTCCGACCACTCTGTTCGCCACATGGACAGCCGATAACCGCACGCGAGCGGAGGAACGCAAACGTGTTTCATTAGGTGAACGGGACGAGCCGATTAATCACCCTGGGCCGTGTGCGCGTAGTATCGAGAAATAAAGGAGCGGGGAATTGATGAACTCGTCGGCGCGCCGGCAGACACCGTAGCCTGGTGTCTAATCGGAGGATATACAACCGCGAAAAATATACAGAAGCCGCTCGCGGCGTCCTTAACCGGGGAAGTAAGCATTAAACGGGAGGAACGGCGATGATAAAACGCCGCGGCGGTGGCACCGAGCTGGCAATAAATGTTTCGTGGCTCGTAAAAATGTTATTGCCTTCTGTACGCCACGATAGCGGAAGACAGTGCGCGAAAGTGAAGGGTATGCAAAGGAACGAGGGACAGCCGGGTTGCTTGCTCCTCAGCACTAGCCATGTGTTCGAAGTGTCGTTTCCGAAGCCGGTTCCGAAGTTCCCGAGGAGGTCCGTTTTGTCCTCCGCGTCTGTGTCATCATTCTAAACTCTGCCTTCGCGCTTATGGCATTCCTGCGAAGCAACATAAAGTCCCCAGCAAACTACGTCGATAAGCGTCAAACGCCCCGCAAACCCACGGAAAGAAGAGCGAGGGTTTTAGGGGTTGACGCGGTCTTCGTACCCTTCCACGAGGGACGTAGATTCTCTTCTACACAGCGGAAGGTCTGCTCCAGAAGGAGGACGGTTGATCGTGAATGTGTCGTGCTGGCGGAGCAACGAAGAGGGTGGTACGCTGTTGTAGCGTTCCAGCGGCATGCGCAGCTAATATAAAGACAAATGAAGCGACGCGCGAGCCATGTGTCTTTATACAGACAGCATCCCGTGCCACCGTGGAAGCTTATTCGCGGGAAAGCTTCTGTCATGGAGAGCACCGTCGCGCAGGGCTGCCTTGTCGACAAAATTTCGCAGCCGAAGAATTTTATTAGCCTCGCAGCGGGTTATTTATTCGGAACGGCGACAGATTATATGGCGATATTAGCGGTTGCCTGCTAGCACCGTGAGGGGAGGCTGCGTTCGCATAAAACACCGTCCCTGGTTTTTGCATTTTAACAAGGGGACCTTCAGGTTTGGCAATTTTAGATAATTTTGATACTTAGTGTACGTGAAGGTCTTCACTCGGACATTAATTTCCCAAAGCAGTAAGACGCACTTTTCAGCCAAATTCGAGAAAATCGTCTTTGAAAAATTCTGAGTTCCTTTATATACAAGGTGTTCCTCTACCTGTGGTGAATACAGGCAAAAATAAGACGAAAATCAAGAGCGACGAAATTGCGGTAAAGGCTTCGTTTCCGAGAAAATTGACTTTGAATTTCACCTAAATGCGCGTGCATCGTAAGCGCGTGCCGCTCCAGCGCCTACGATGCACGCGTATTTAGGTGAGATTCAAAGTCAGTTTTCTCGAAAACGAAGCCTTTATCGCAATTTCGTCGCTCTTGATTTTCGTCTTATTTTTGCCTGTATAATCATCCCCTAGAGTATTGACCAGAGGTAGAGGAACATCCTGCATATAAAGGAACCCAGAATTTTTCAAAGTCGATTTTCTCAAATTTAACTGAAAAGCGCATCATACTGCTTTGAGAAATTAATGTCCGAGTGAAGATCTTCACGTACACTAAGTATCAAAATTTTCTGAATTTGCCAAAACTGAAGGTCCCCTTGTAAGCCCCGTGGGTCTTCGAGTTAATTGAACCTGCCTTTGGATCCGAATGTGGCTGATGCGTTTCAACTGACGTGGCAGTAAATGTTTTACTGGACCTGCACCACGATTGAAGGGTAAGGGGGAAAAGAGGGAATGTTACAACAGCTTTATCGAGAATAATTTGCATTTGAACTTTGTAACCCTTTGTTATTCGACAGTTCTGTAACCCCAATTGCTAGATTGCTACCAACAAAATATGCTGCTATAAATCGTAAAATCTCGATTAATGGACATTGCTCATAAAATTGGAACACGTCCAAGACCAGAAATGGGCAAAAATGGACATTTGAAATAAAAATTTGTGTACGAAATTTTTAAAGATATTCTTTTCGACCCCTCCTCGAGTAGCAGAGAAATACCCAAACTCTTGCGAAAGCTTCCATTTCTTTGAAGATACATTTACCATCGGTCTCCGGCGGCTGCACCTTCAGCAGAGATCCGAACGTCGGATCGAGGTGCTCGTACCATAATGAAAATGACGTTCGACGATGAAAAGGCTCCCGTTTAATAAGGGTCCAAAGTTTCCTTTAGTGCAGATCCGTGTCGGTTAACGGGAAACTTTGGAACGCGCGAAAGATGGAGGAGGAAGGAATTAATATTTTTTAGCCGGCAGCCGGTCGAGGATACCTGGCGGAAAATAAACTTTTCTGCCGCGTACATAAAGTAATACCCGATCCAGGAGGCTCGCTCGTTTCCTTTCAGCCCTGGGGGCCGGGATTGGACGGTGGCTCCCAAGGGGTTAATTTCGTGCCGAAGGGCGGAAAATATTCACGGTTCCTTAAAATCCGACCGAGCCTCGTCTCTTACGAGCTTCCTCTGGGGTGGCGTTATGCCAAACGGTCACTCAAAATACCACACCCCCTTTTTCCCGACTCGCCCGTGGCAACGATCCTTTAATCCGCGCCAAACTGTCCGGGATATTTCCTCCCCCGGCTGGAAAGTCGAATAAAAATTGCCCCACCCCCACCACTTTCCACTCTCTCCTTCCGCCTCAAACAGATGATGATTTCTAAGCTGTAAGAAACATTAAACTTTGGTGTTCCCGTTGAAACTGTACCTACAGCTTTGAGATACGCCTCCAGTTTCATTTCAACGTCCCTGGTTACTGATTATTACGTTCTCTGATTGCAGTGCATCAGGTGCACGGTGAACGGCTGCTCCTGCGACTCCTTCACCCCAGGCAAGCGACACATCCGGTACTGCGAGAGGTGTCATCACGGATGGGTGCGTCACGGTAAGTACCACCACTTAGAATCGATGTCAGATAATCCATGGCTTGAGATCGAAATAGAATCCCACCACTCGAAGCCTCTGATTAGTAAGAAAACGCTGAAAGAAAGCAAGCGAAATGAACTGTAAGAAATTCAAGACAACACCCCCGGATTTAAGAATCCAGGAAAGGGAGCCGCGGAGGATTTTCGGGGAGGGTGGCGTGCAGACGGTTAAACGCAAATTTTCCAACTGTCAGCATACTTCATCCGACCGGCCCTCAGGGACGAAATTCAATTTTCCGACGATGACCACTGCCGTCCCTCCGCCCCACCCTTCCCCGCGGTCGCTCACGCGATCCGTTCGTGGCCACGGGCGCGTGTGTGCATACGTATCGGCGATATATAAGTATAGGAGGGCGCACTTTATGCCCTCGTAAGTTTTAGAATCTATGGAAGAGGCGATTGGCCGGCGTTCGTCGCTGCTTCGAAACGCTCGGGCTCCGTTGTTTGCGGGTATACTGGGTGCTGCACTGGAACGATCGAAAACTTTGCTTTCCTCGATGAAGTTATAGAGTTTTAATACAAAATAGGGTATTTCCTTGTGTTCTGTCCTTTAATGTATGCCCTAACCATAAATAATAATGAAGTAATTGTCACATTCATAGTTTCGTAGAAAAAATTCGTAAACCTTGATGTCATTTCGGCCACCTCAGGGTGGCGTAACACCTTAAGGAGCATTTAAGTTAAATCATAAAAGCAGTAAGGAGTAAAATAAGCGGTTGAACGAAAAAATGCCCGGAACACCCAGTATATTACGAGCACAAAGCACCCTCGAATCGATGTTGGCGTGTATCGCGCTTAAAATTCCGGTTGCTTGACCCGCGATAGATTGGGCGGGCCGGCGCCGCGGCGCGGAATACATATCAATTTCGGTCCCACGGGGACGCAGTTGCATTTTCCTCCGAGGTAGCCTCTTCTTCCTTCCCCCCTTCCGAACTTTCCCCCCGCTTGGGTAGAAAAGGTGCCTCGCGAGAAAACCGCCTATCCACTCCGGGAGCAAAGAAAGTGGACTTAACATTGCCTATTATTTACATTGAATGAGACTCGTCAAGATCGAAGTCGCCAAGACCGTTGAAATACCCGAGCAATCAAGATAAATAAAATTGTTTAACCAGGTGCTGCTTTGGCGAGGAACTCGCGAGTCACGTTCCGAAATCTAGCCCATTCTCAGACTCCTCTTTCTCGTGACCTGTTTTCGTTCCGTGGCGATCCATAGTTTCGGTTGATGACCGTGTCGACACGGATCGGCTCGGTAGTGCCATTCATCAGGGCCGCTGGTACAAAAGACGATGCCAGTAATTGCGCGGGGTATCGGTGCCGAAAACGCCGACCGAGTCATTTCTCTTTCAACATGACCGATCGGGCGACTGGAATTAGAAATCCCGAGCGGTCGATTCGTCGCTGCTCCTTTTGTTCCTGCGCCAGACGGGTTCCGCCCGTCCGGCCGAGCAAAAACCTGTTGTTGTCGATCCTCGAACGGCTCGGGACGATTCGTGAGTGACGCGGCAGGCACCGTTCTGTTTGCAAAAAAATCGTCGTGAGCTAGACTAGTTGCCGAAGCGGGCAAACGGTGACGATGAGAGAGAGGGAAAGGAGGACGTTGATTCTCAGCTGGCAAATTAAGGAGTTCGGCCGGCCGTTCGTGGAAGGACGGACGGTCCTCGTCGAGCTCCTCGAGGTACCTCGGGGCTGGGTTTCGCTGTCCCGAAGGTGACAGGGCCGTGACGCGCGAGCAGCTCGTCAGCTCGTAAGAAATCACGGTCAGTGCACGCTGACAAAGGCCTTTTTAAATTGTAATGAGCTGCCAAAGAGTGAATTATGTGCCGTCCAAGTGCCATCGAGTCCTCGGCAAGCCCCATCCTATAAAACTCGGTATACATATCTGGCATCCCCGTGCCGCTCGGCTCACCCCACGTCATGAATATATTTACATTGATCGTCCGTCTCGGCATTTTTCATTTGCCCCGTCGCTGTGTCAGCCTCCGACCCGCTCTCTCTATCCCCCGATACTTTATTTATATCGACGGGACGTGTCTGTCTCTTCGAGAGGGCCGCTTCAATACAGTTTTCATCGGGAAGCCCGTGTATCACGGCCGGACCCCATCGACCGCTAATGATCCTTTCGTCCTTCGCCGGTATCCTCCCCGGAAGCCAGTGGAGCATTGGCAGTGTCTCGTTCGCATTCACATCCCTTGAACTTCTATCGATCAGATCTGATCCGATCAGCTTCCTCTGCATCGGTTCTTCCATGGAAATTCAGCGGAACTGTCGAGCATCGCGCGTTGCATTCTGAAGTCCCGATAAATTCGTCGTTTCATCAGCCAGGAACGACGTCCATCATCATCATAGGCGTAATCGATGGGCCGTTCGGTCGGAGGTGCATCGCGTTGCAGGGGTCGTGGAGGCCCTAATGCCGTGCAAGACGGTGAAAAACGTTTAATTGGCGTAGTAGATCGTGGATCGGCTACGGGGGACGTAGATGACTGGTTTCGAGGCACGTAAAGTATTGGAAGGGAACTTCGGGAAATTCTCCCTGGCCGGCTACGCTAAATTGCTCGCTCTCTGTATATTACTGGGAAGGGCATCGGAATTTAAAGTATGCGTATCCGCTCGCGTCTAAGGTTATACGGGAGCAGAAAGAAATTCTGCCGTGCACCCGAACGGTTAATCGTCCGCTGCGGCTCCAACTATTTATTAGATGCACGTACGTTCCGACTGAATTTTACGTTTACCCGCGCGAGCTTCGCGTGCCAGCTTACAGGCCGCGTTTCAGGGATGCTTCCGTGGCGAACATCATTCTCGGAGCAACACCGAGGATCGGGAGGGTTTGCGACAAATATAAGGGAGGGTTGCCTATATCGTACCACTTAAGGGGGTATACCCGTTTGAACCCTCGGAAAATGTGTATTTTGTGGATTTTTTTTAAAAGTCAACGACTTGATGCAGATTTCCCGTTTTTTTACTATTTTTACATAGTATTATGAACTACTTAAAAAAAAAGTTTCAGTTAAAAAACTATTGTTTTTCGGAAGTTATGCGAAAGTCTCCCGATTTTAGACAGCTAAACGGTGGGCCTGAAATAAGCTGTAAGTCGTGTCTGAAATCAAAAACAATAAAATCTTCTTATAAAGTATGTCAATAGCTATCGTCCAACGGAGCTGATTTTGAAAATTTTGAAAAATAAAGAAATGGTGAGAGATCAAACGTAAAGTTACAGTTTTCTAAGAGAAACGGCCACCTTTTTTATTTATAAATAATAAACGGGGAATCGGAATAAAAAAAGCCCTCGTAGGACGATGTGGAATCTTATTACGATTCTGCATGCAAAATTGGAAGTGAATTGGTTGAACGTAGCCCGAGTTTTTAGGCCCACCGTTTAGCCGTCTAAATATCAACTTAAGCTTATAATGAATGTAATATGTAATTACACTCGCTTTTAGAAAAATACAAAAATACAGGACAAAATTGCATTGTTTGATTATTATAAGCTAAAATAAACTGGTAAAAAGTTACATCAATCATACCTGATTTTTGAAAATGTTTATAGCAAGCACAAAATAGGGTGTAAGCTCAAAAGGTTTTATTTCTATTTCTTATTTCGCATTTACTTGATATTTTTATTATCAGATGTCGTTCACATTCATTAATTACTGAGAAATTGATGAGGTACGATTTCGGTGACCAGTACGATATTGGCAACTCTCCCCTACGTAGTCCTGTTACCAGGAAAGCATAGGTACACTCCGGGGCTAAAGTGACATCGGCACGAAGGGGACTTACAATTAACCATTTCAGAGATTCACTTTGCACAGAAACGAAAGTATTCCCGCCACTTGCAAATGACATTACGAGAATTCCGAACTGACTTCACTCTCTGAAGTGTTCGCCCGAAGGCTCGCGCAGAAAGACAGTGCGCGTTGCCGGACGGTGACAGGGTTGAAAGGCAACATCTGCGTTTCCATCTGCATGTTGGATTCGGCAGCTGGAAGATGAGGGAAGGGTGGCCGCGGGCGAACCAAGACGCGCCCTGACCCAGCGCTAGCCCCGCGCCAGGGATTTACACAAGCGTCTTGGCGCGTGCACGATAAATCATGGAAAAGGCGTCGCCCCGAGTGACACGGCGCGCCGTTAATAAATGCACCGGCAAACCGTGAATTACAACGGATCGGGGGTTGCTCACCCCCTGTCGCGCCCTTTGTTTCCCCTGGACGGGGACGCGCGCGTGCTCGCCACCTTTAATATCGAGCCGTCGAATCTTTGTCTCGCGCGTTTACACGGAAACGCCGAATAAATTTGCCTGTAATTGCCCCCTTTAGCGGGATACAAATCGCTGTTTGGAGAACAGCGCATGGGAGCCCATTGATTTGTGGACGGAAACGATTTCGGGGATTCGGCTCCTTTCTTTCAGAAACGCCAGAAATTGCTTTCTGGGAAATGATTTTATGGAAATGAAGCATTGTTTCTGTCTGCCGGGGACAGGCGTGGCAACGGAGCATCTGTGAACCGGACAATCTTCGTTTTAGAGTAGAAGATTGTCTACCGATTTCGAATTTTGATTTAATGTGGAACGAATTTTAATTTACTCTCAAGTTTATTATCTGGGATTTGGGAGGAACCGAAGTCCCATCCCTTCTGCGATCACCCATTTCCCTGTTGTCCACGGCGGACGGAAAACAATGCGCGGACAGATGGCCAGCGAAAGTGCAAGTCACCGTGAGAGTTTCCTCGAGGGTGCACAGTGCACACCCCATTAAGTACCGTTTTAAGGGCTAAAGCGTGGCTCTATTTGTTCTAATATGAAACCAATGCTAATGACGATATATCACGGCCCCTTCGGTCTTCGTTCCAACATCCAGAGAACGTCACCATGAATCACGGCCGAGATGCTAATGTACCAATTTATCTCGGCCCGGCATTATTAAGACTTAGTTTTTCTCCGCGCGAAGGGAACGCGCCTTTCACGCCGCTCCACGCCGTCCTCCCCTCTCCCCCGATTTTCGATTCGTATAAAGGAAGATCGATATCGAGAGGTCGAAGGAACACCTAGGGTCATCCCGAGACGAGGACTGACAAATTCCAGCGACGGAATAGACGCTCGTAAATCATCCTCCGGATCGCGTATTGATTATTTCTCCTTTGAATCATTTTACCTCTCGATCGCGTGGAATGTGAAAATCTATGCTAGACCCCGGTAGAACTGTTAGAAGGGACGGCTAGCTTGATGATTGGAAGCAGTTGCTGCCCGTTGACAACTGCCGGTGGATTCCATTGCGATCGGGGTTTGGAGAAGAATTTTGCCATTTCCACGGTAAGATCCGTACCTGACACGTTCCCGTTGGCGATCGAGAGTGGATACACTTGTCGAAGGGAGATCGCACCTCGCGTCCCGAAATAGTTGGCGTGGCTACCATATGGGCACGGCACGGGCCAGAATGTCGCTCGATAAATCCGGCCAGCATAGAGATTTGTCACGTGGCCGAAAATAGACGCGGAATAAGTAGAGAGAATGAAGGCGACGGCGGGCCGGGGTGCGCGCGAGCAAGACGGCCATAGAGTGTCGATGGAAAGGGATGACGCGGTTGGTGGGCCTCGACGTCTCCGCGTAAACACGAAGGCGCCGCGGCGCTTTACGACGCCCCCGGACCGCGCTCCGTGTTTAACTTAACCGAGACTTTCTGGCACAAACCATTTTCACTGCCTGCTTGGAGCGACGACACGCGCGTCCACCCGTGCCCGTACCTCCCGGCCCTCCCCCGAGCGTCGCGACGCCTTCCGTAAACTGCCTCACTGCTCAGCCGTCAGCCCCGGGGCAACCGAAGACGCGTAGCTCTGAAAAGCACTGGATTCGGCGGTTTCTTGCGCGAGTGCGAGACCATTCGTTGCCACGTGACTTTCGCCAGCTACTTCCTCGCCGGCAAGAATATTTTCTGAAATAATTCGACGTTATCGGGAGGGTAGATATATAAGTTAGCATCCATATTCCGGCGCGCTAATAGATTCCCCTAGGAGGGTGTATCTGGAGATGAATGAGCGACCCCCAGCGACACCGTTCGTCATAAGAGGGAGGCCACGGCGAATTCGGAGATAACGGAAGAAACGGGGCAGATAAGAGGACTCGGCGATCTGTGGAACGTCCGGAGGTGGCAATCACGCATTCCTCTCTCTTCTTCGAACGATAGACCAGGGGTGGATACGCTTGTGTCGCTGCTTTTGGCGAGAGACGGAGTCCAGAGACAAATCACTCTCGGGTTGCGCGAGGAGATCGAGCTCCAGGCGGGATCCACATTAATCTGTATCAAGCTGCCCATCAATATTTAATCCTAATCCCGAGAATTGCCGCGCGGTCCTTGGGATCGGTCGCCACGCGAGAGTAGCTGCCCTTTCTGAATAGACAGGGTGGGCTCTTCGAATACTTTGGCTTCATAGATCGCACAATTCCTATGATAAAAATGGATATTTTTAACAGCTTATAATTTTAGTGACTTCAAATTCGTCTGAGCCACTTGGAGCAAGGTCTTTGGATCTCCAAGGTCGCCCATTGATCTCCGCTTTCACTTATGATTTACAAACCCGGAGAGCCCCTAACTCACCGTTCGAGAGGGAAAAAATGAACGGAAGCGTGTCTGCTGTCGCGCGGGGGGGGGGGGGGGGGGCGAATGGAGGAGAGAAAGAGGGTGAACCGCGATCGGTTGCGTACAGGCGAAGGCCACGCGAACTCCGGGCCGATTAAAGACTGCCGCGTAACGAGTGTTTCGTCCGATCGTTCGTGTAATTAATGGCGGAGAGCGCGCCGGGACAGGCCGCGGCGTGTAATAATCGGTAATTACTCACGGTAATTAAATAATGCGTTTATCGCGCTGCGATCTACCGGATGGGTGGCCCCGAATCCCGCGCTGCCTACAGAACATAACCGGCTGCTATTCCGCGGCCCACGACACGCCGGACCGATAAATCTCTTCCACTTTGCTCCCGTCCCGCCTCCGCGCACTTCCCCTCAAATTCCAAACCGCGTTGGATGGCG
Source organism: Andrena bucephala (assembly GCA_947577245.1). NCBI lineage: Eukaryota > Metazoa > Arthropoda > Insecta > Hymenoptera > Andrenidae > Andrena > Andrena bucephala. The sequence continues at coordinate 79,835,283 of OX387715.1, forward strand.
TTTCTTTGAGCCGTCCTGCGTTAAAAACTCCCTTTTTGTAGACGCTGCTCGCTCGCGTTGCTTCTGCAATGGTAACCATCGGCTTCCGTCGAGCAGTGATAAATCTCCCGGCACCTGGATTCTTCTCGCGAACATCGGGCGAGTCTTTCCCATCGCGCGATAGCGATTTAGGCCCCTAGTGAATGATTCCACGAAGCATCCAGCCCACCAGTGTATTATATTTCAAGGTGGAACCAGCTCGCTTAGGAAACGTCGTTGTTAACCGTGAAAGGAGGTAACAGCTCATTCGCAGAGCTACTCGCTGGTTCATCAGCGATGCCAAGAGAGCGGTGGCAACACCTCCTCCTTGTCTCGGCGAGCCTAGCGAAAGGCGAATTAGTCTGGGCGATATCGGGCCAAACAAATGGCGCCATTCCTGCTGGAAACGCGGCACTTAATAACACGGATAACCCCGCCGTCCGTTTCTCATCCGTAAAGACGTCCAGCTACGCCTCCTCGCGCATTTGTCAGGCCCGGTCAGTTTTTGCAAACGTCGCTGCCCGCGATCGGATATTCCTCTTGCGTATGGGCCGTGGAAATCCCGCGAACCAACGCGGCAGACCCCTGCAAATCTACCATGACGAGGCTGCTAAGACGCATGTAGCCATGCTACTTTTCATTTCTCTAGAGTTTCTGGAATTGAGCAGCTGCAACCGTGAAGGTGTAACAGGGTTCAAAGCTTCTCGACGAGCGACAAAGCGTCGTGGACGATTCCGGAGATGAGTGACGAGTAAAAAGACCGCGAGGGACGAGGTCGTGGGGTCTATTTGACCGCAGAGGAGGGGACGCTTCGTGCGGTCAACTGGCTCTTCTTCAGATTAACGTGTCGCCTCCTATCACCGGTGATTGACAGCCCCGTGACCGCGACAAAGCGCCGACTCCTAACGCGATTCTTCTTCGTCCTTTTATCCACCGACACCGCGACCATTCCGAGGGCGTTTCGACCGAGTCGAAAGCTCCTTCGACGCTGCATGAAGCTTCCTTCAAAAACTGCCAGACGTCATACACGTTCTGATTCCACTTCCCTTTTCAATTAATATCACACGAATGCTCATTAATCTCCCTTAGGTATATCCATCTTTCAGAATGAATTTCTAAGAATTTAAATTACAAGCTTGCTTGTTCCTCCACGTTCCTCCTTGCCAGAGAAGCAGCGCGCGACCAGTGTAGCGCGGAAGATAAAGTTTCTCTGCCACTCACCGAGCACCGAAAGAATTAATTACCAGAGAGTTAATATAAGCTTATCAATCGGCCGATATGGAGCACCGTTTCGGTACATTTCTCACAATAATTCCACTCGAAGTGCGTCGCGTCGTCGCGGCGTTCGCGTATCAAGCAGAGCACCGTCAGTTTCATTAGCAGCGAGTCTCTCTTATTGATAATTTTTCATGAAAATCGTGGATTAGATACCTCGGTGCAGGGAAAGAATTCATCGACGAGCAGGTAGAGCGAGCTTTCTGGTCGATCCCGCGGGTCCGCCGGCAATCAGTCGAGCTAATTAGATGAAGGTTTAATTGCAGGGAGCCAGCGGCTGTCTCCTAGGTGCAATTCCCCGAATATTTACATCCCCCGCGGGACGGGAAGGGTTGCGGGATGGGCAGAAGGCAGGAAGGAGCGCCTTCAACCCCCCTTCTTCCACGGCTTTACCGCTCCCTTCGGTCGTCTTAAAAGAAAGGGTTAATTAAAAACAACAAAAGCTATCCGCGCCATTAGCGGCCGTTTGTATGCGCCGCGTTAGCGTTATGTCCGGTGCTTTTCGAGCTACAACCAGCCCCTTCTGCAGACAACCTTAACGAGTTCGAGGCTTCGTCACGGCCCCCGAACAATCCTCCTGGTAGCTCCGTTCGCATCTTTTCCTCTTCCTTCCTTCCGAACCGCTCCTCCATTCAGGGATCAAAGTAGAAATTGTTCCCCGATGGAATTACGAAGCGGGACGATCTTCTCGCGCCCCCTCATCGCCTTCCGCGCTGGAATAATTGAGGCATTTGATGGAAAAAGGGCATATAGGCTTATGTGTTATATATATATATATATATATATAATGTATCAATATATTATATATATATTATATAATATATATTATATAATGTATCTATTATGTATATATTATATATATAATGTATATATTATATAATGTATGTTATATATATATATATATATTATATAATGTATCAATATATAATTAAATATACTTAGTATATTTAATTGAAAATATACAAAATTAAGTTGTCATGACATACTTTGGTTACTCCGTGATAGCTCTGGTTACTCCGTGATAATTCTCGCTGGCCCGATATATGTTCACCAGCTACTTGTTTATATTATTTTCGATTATTTTATATTATTTTACATTATTTTACATTATTTTACATTATTTTACATTATTTTACATTATTTTACATTATTTTACATTATTTTACATTATTTTACATTATTTTAAATGATTTTAAATGATTTTACATTATTTTATATTATTGTTATTTTGTGTATAATCAATCGTTTCATGATCGTTAGATGTCTGAAAGGTAAAGGTGGGATTCCACTGAGGCAACGCAAGGCAACATGTCGCATGCGATGAGTGCGGTAGTGATAGCATGTGTTGCATGCGAAAAAAAGATGCGGCGATGTTGCCGGTTGCTGGTTGCCGAAAAGTTGCCTCACTGGAATCCCAGCTTAAGGAAACATTGTTTCTGGTATTGACCATCAGAATTTCTCAAACAGCGCAATCAGAAACGCAGTCTCAGGCACACGAAAAATAAGAATTTAGTAATTTTTCATAAGCAAAAATAACACTGATGCCTTATTGTACGATAATTTCGAGAGTAAGACTTGTTAAAGTGTCATTTTACCATCACTTACCTGCAGTTTGAACTTTCCATTTACCTTCTAAAGCACATATAATACATAAACAAGCGATCGTTCACAACTAGCACGAAAAATTTCACGAATAATGCGCTGCTGGAACAAAATGCTCTCTCACTCTATCACACTAACTTCAATTGACTAATTAGTTTACCACAACATAATCAAGAAGATCAACGCTGTCTGTTAGTTTTTGTTCCATCTAAATTGAGTCAGACAATTTCGAGTTACAGATAAATGAAAAAGGATCACGGAGTAACCTGTACCACGAACTTACCCGAGTTTACCCTACATAGTCGCTGAGCGGTCGCGCTACCGTGCTGTCGTGCAATAAGTACCTATTTTTCTTTCATAGAGGATTTTGTGTAAGCGAGGAAATATGAAAAGCGAGGCGAGTATCGAATCCGTGAGGAAAGAAGCTAATTTAGGACAGAAAAAATTTCTAACTTCCTTCGAGCTGTATCCTCCTGCCTGTCGTTTGAAGAAAACTCGACCAGTATATATATATTGCATGTCACCAAATGTCTACGAGTACTTAATAAATTCTACGAGATTTCACCAGTTCTCTTGGCAAATTCACCGGACAGGTGATTTTGCATATGAGGCGACGTTTCAGGCTCCACTGGTCCACTTTCACGCAAACGTCCGGCAGACAGAAGTTAGTTTCGCGTGTGGTCGCGCAAACCGAGCCGTTCTCGCTTCATAATCGTTGCTCGTTCGGCCGAATACCGCACGCATCCAAAGTTTTAAACCAACAATTTCAGCTTAACCCGTAGGATTTCATAAAAAAGAAGCAGCATCGCGTGCTTAGGGGCCGTCGAGCGCATTCGACGAACTCGCAACGGGCGAGAACGTATCCACGTCCAAAAGCGAGCCAGTGGAATGGTACTTTCTGATATCCGCGGGTCGACGCGCGTCATTATCGTCCAGATAATTAAGTTTAGGTACTCGGGCGAGCAGTTAAGGACGCGATTAAACATTTCCGTGAAGCGCGGATCGTTGGCGATCGACATTATCGAGACGATCGAAGGGGCTGGCTGGACGGACGTGAGCAGAAGACGTACGAAACGATAAACATTGACGACAACACGATGGCTTCGATAGACTATCGAGAAAGAGACACGGAAGGAGTCGAAGGAGCGAAAAAGCTCGCGCGTCGTTTCAGCTTAACGATCGATCGAGTCTATATATCGAGTCTATAAAATTCTAGAAAGGATACGTTCCCGAAATAAACTACTTCGTGGATCATTTATCTTTTATTGCGGAGTTCGTTACGGCTCGCGCGTCAACTTGTAAACGGAGTCGGCCGCCTCGGCGGTACGAACCGCCAAAGAAACTTTACGATCGTCGCGACGATCTGCTTACGAAATTTCGCCGCGCGCGCGCGCGCATTATTCAAGACGCCGATGACAGATTTATGTATTTGCCGTGGAAGACGTAAGCTTGAAATAAAAAGGCACCGTTCCTACATGATACGGTAGTAACAGATGTTCGGCAAGATATGTGCGCTTGGGAGCACACGAGGTAGCTGGGAGTGCGCTTGACGCCTCGATTCATCAATTCCACGATGACATTATCGATTCCCCCCCCTTTCTAAAACATACCCCCTTCGGCGAGTCGCGCGTTATCGTTCGTTAACATCCTCCGAACAGTTCGGTCATCCCGCCAGGCGTGCGCCTCGGCCAATGGGACCCGAAGTGCTCGGGAAACAGGGCCCCAAGACCGGAGGGAAAAAGGAGCGACAGGAAGAGAAGGCCTCGTAAACGGAAGGGCAGTATCGCCACCGATTTGCATTTTATCGTTTCTCGGACAACCTAATTGGTCGGAGGAATTGCTCGCGCGGTCGCAAATTTCGCAAGCTGCCTCGGCCGATAATGCAGCCCTATCCTTGCCTCGTACCGTCTCTTGTCAACCCGAAAAAACACTGTTCCATTCGTGTGCCGTATCACTCGGGGCCGACCTGTAATTACGATACCCTGCAATTACACCGACTTCCGGAGATCACCGTTCTCCAACCCTCTGTCGGATCTCGTGATCGTCGAGTGTCCACGGGAACGGTGGCGTAATGGCTTTCCCCGAAACACGACAGCGTTTACGGGACAATTCATAAGAGCCCCGTCGACCGAGGGACGCTCTGCGCGTGAACGAGCCAGAAATTGAATCGTTATTTGCACGTCGCTCCTTTTTCACAGCCGAACTATATAAGTAAGTAGATATGTACTCACGTTGCTGTTCGTCACAGCTTATTCTACGTTGAACTGAACAGCAGTTTCCCGCGAACTAGTAAAATGTGTGAAGCATTAATTATTCATTTGGATGCTCGTTCCGCGAGAAGAAACCCGCTCCTATTGGCAAAAGGTTTCATTTTGCCAGACAGCCCGCAATATATAACGTTCTATCCATTATTCGCGAAGAAGCTGCGAATCTCGGTCGTTTATGCGACCAGCCGCTTGTTCCCCCTCCCCTCGAGGCGAAGTTATCTCCCCCGCAAATATATATTAATGCGAGTGATATATCAGGCCGGCCGCGAGGGACAAAACCTTAAATATTGGATAAGTTGGTCCGCGGTCGGCCCGTGGAGACCAAATCTCGGTGATGGATTGCCCGCCGCTGACTGTCATAACAACTCCCGGTCCTTTTATTTCCCGATGCCTTCCGTTTGACGTCCGTTGCCCGCAGAGATCGAGAAACGAGCGGCAACTATCTCCGCGGTTCGCTATTGATCTCGCCACCGTGATTCCGTGATTGGAGGAGCCGCGCTTGTATCTTTCGGATGAATCATGGAGCTTTCGGGGCGATTTTGCTTCAGCCCCGGACCGTCTATTTGCAAATAATTTATGGGGGTCTAGAATCGATAGGAGTAGGTTCTCCGCGTTAGGTACAGTTGGTTGTGCCTCCCATTTCGAAAGGGTTGCTTAATTCCTTCAGCTACACATCGGTAATATACCTCTAGCCCAGAGATCGGTTAATGAATCGCTTAGAACATTCTTCTCTCGTCTCCACACACTCGCACTCGCGCTCGTTATCGCACAGAAAATTCAACGCCCCCTCGTGCCTCTAATCCCATCAGCGATTCCTCGAGTTCGAGGAACACGCGATTGCCCGCGGCGATTCATTCACGTTCCCGTTCGTTGCCGTCGAAAGCGCGGCAAGGGGACGGTCCGAATCTTAATTCATTGCGGTGCATATTCCGCGGTCCTCGTTATTGGATTCCTCCCTATCATTCGGCCCTAAATCATCCCTCTCTCCCGGCTGGTGGCACGGCGGGCTGATTCGAGAGAGGGGCCTCTAATTTCCTGCGTCTCCGCGGGGTCGTGGATTATGCAGGGGCCAGGCAAAGGGTTGATCCTCATGGGACGCTCGCGCCGACGTGACACTACTTGGCCCCGCTTAATAGAATATCGTCTTCCTGTAAACAGCACCGGAAGCGACGGGGGCCAAAGGGGTCCGCCTTTCGTCGACCGTGGCTGCTTGATGGATCGTCGAACGGTAAACGGGTAAACTGCTTGAGGTTACTCGGTTGTTTCTTTCGCGAAACCACAGTGTGTGGTTGGACAAATAATTATACTTACACAAAAGAGTTTATATTTTAGTTTAAGCGATGGAATAAAATAGATTTCTTGGTTCTAATGTTATAGGGTAAATCCGGCAGACGCGGTCGGGACGGAGAGCTGGTCGAGTCGCTATATTTCAGACTCTCTACGTAAAAATGCGTTAAAGTGCAGACCAATTACTTCTCTAGAAGCCAAACAGTTGAATGAATAGCGTCACTTCGATTCCTTCAGTGTTTTTCTGGATTTATAGGCTATAAAATGTAAATTGAGGTTACATTTAACCTCTTTTGTTAAACAGCGGTGTTCAGAATCGTATTTAAAATATACTTCTAAGTTTACTTTCGTTTAATGTTTGGGATAATAAGATATTGGGGGACAATGCAGCCAAAGTATTTGGCCATATTAACTCTTCCTTTCAAAGCTAACGAGAAGACCATCTCTTTATTACATCTAATTATTGTTGTTTATTTTTTATTTTTTATTATTATTTTATTATTATTTTTATTTATTTAGTTTATTTATTCACTTTTGTAGTCATTTGCCTTGCTAATCGCCAGTGGTAGTTCACTTTTTCTTTGATGTGTTCTTTACTTGTTTGGCGAACACAAATTAAATATCAATGAATCTGTAGTTGTATTCCCGCATAAATAATTTTGCTTTATCCTTTGTTAATTTTCCATGAATAATTATGTGAGTGGTCTCTGCCAACGACGAAAACCATTTCTCCCGGCACCTCGGGAGAGGTGGTCAGATGATTTGACTTCAGTTTTCAACCCGATTTACAGTAAATATTGTTTAACCCTTAATTGTGTAACCCTTCGTTGACACATTTTTTCGATGAACTTTGACATACCTGGGTGGCTCACACCCAGAGCAATTTTTAAACGAGTGCCATTCTCATCTAATGAATCCAATTATTATGAAAAAAATCATGGGTCAATTTCAAGGTCTCTAGAATATATTCCAATAATTTTTTATTGAAATTTCATCAGAATGTCTGTAAAATGGATATTTTACAGTCTCGAGAGTGTTTAAATAATAGTTGAAGTGGAAATTCTAGATCACTACATGTCGAGAAAAAACGAAAAAATCTTTAAAAAATTGCAACTTTTACAAATTTCAATATTAGAAGCTAAAACTTAACAGAATTGATGTTTGGATATAATAGTTTAAGAGAAAAAATATTTTGTAAGTTGAATTTGAAAAAAAGATATTTATTTTGCATATAGAAGGTTCAGAGGGTCAAAATCAGCTTATGGGTGGCTCGCACCCAGAGAGTCAACGAAGGGTTAAATCAAAAATCGACCAGTTTTTCTGAATCAGCATAAAATTCTGAACATACAAGTTTGCTCTGATAAAATAAGTAATTTCCATATTAGTTTTAATAGCCATTTTATATTAGGTCGACCGCGTCTCCCAGATTTACTCTAACATTATTTGTTATGCATACTGTACATGGAAAGCAGAACATTAAATGGTGTTTGGTCAATTAAAAAATTGTGGATAAGCCGCGATATTGGGTATCTGGGAGCGACACGCGCGATAGGTTAAAATATTAACTTTCGAAAGTTGCGAGCCACAGTTTGTCTCTTCTTTTCGCGTGTGTTCCAAGGGAAAGGGCGAAAGGGGGTTGATATAAGAGTAGACCACCGATAGCCTTCTAAAAATTATTCCGTTAATGGTTATCAATTATAAACGTCAAATGGTGTCGTAACGATTAAAGGAGATTTCAGGTCGTTTACTTTTCGAGGAACTCTCAATTCCTTCGCTACGGTCGCCACAGGCCTGTCACACCTTATCGCCAGTGCATTTCTGGGTATAGATTATAATGCAATAAAACGCATCGTTTATAGACATTTTATGAACTCGTATTCCAAAGTGTAAGCGTCTTAATGAACGAGAAATCGCTCGGCTCCTGACGTACAGAAACGTTTCTCTGATTATTGCGCGATTTTTCTAATAGCTCCTCTTATCAGTGTCAAGGAACGACCTCCTCTCTCCATTTCTCCCCGCGCAATCGGTATCTCCGCGTTCAATTACTCCATAAACTTGCCACCGTCGAACATTTGCGACACCTGAAACGGCGCGGTGACTTCTGGCCCGGCGAGCAGTGGAAGAGGATATGTATTCCGTGACGCACGATCGGTCGGAAAACGCCACGCTATCTTGCCCGTAGAAAGTCCGTGGCGGAGCGAAAGAATTCGGTATGCAACGGTCATTCGTGGAAGCAGATAAGTTCTGGGGCGATGTCACGAGAAGGGGTTATCAGCAGGGGCAACGGGCCTATGACATCGATCACTCTGTGTCGCTCGATAAACTCCCTATCACTTAACATTAATTATTATTGCCTGCTCGACACTTTTCAGCGGCGCGTCCGCGTACGCCGCGATAACAACGATAATCTTCGCCGCGAGCGACGAGGGTCGGCTCGCAGCGTCGTTGAAACCGGGATGAAGTCGAGACTCATTGATGGGCCCCCGTCACAATAGACACCGGATAGACTACTTGCGTCAGAATTGGCGGAGCACGCGGCAAACGCCGTAAATCTGATCGATAGATACCGTTCCTAGGACCAAGCTCGCGCACTCATCACCTGCTAAACTGGAACAATTCCTCGCGGATGTTTGTCGCCACCACTGTGTCCATTTCTCTCGAATCTTCACTATGTACTATGCTCAGATTTCCCCTCAGCGAAGGACCAGTCCGAGGCCACTTGGATATTCAAAACACTCGAATCCCGATAGGAAATTCCGGAAGGTGGGAGTTTGCTGAGAGAGACGCTGGAATCTCGCGGTATTTGCGATCGGAAGTCCCAAGAACACCAAATAGGAAATACCTCGACAAGCGCTGGCCAAATAAACTCGGCGAGCGTGGGGAAGGTACATAATCGGCGTGCTCCAAGTTGATCTCGAAGGAAGCAGTAGCCTCGAAACCGACCTACTTCCCGCCACCTAATGTATAACACGGCCGTCCGATCGCGCGACCAGCTTTATGGCGTAAACAGACCGCTGCCGTGGCCCGTCACTTCGCGGATAAACTCGCCTTGACAGAGTGCAGGTCCCCCAGGAAATGCCCGCCGAACAAAATCTCGCCGCCCGTCCGCAACAGAGGGTCCCTTTCCTCGAGCATTCGAGAGGGCCAAAAAACACCACCAAGATCAATTTCCCGGCCGAGACCTCCAGAGGACCTTTCGTGGTGGTCCTCTCGAGACACTGGAGAACAAAGATCTTTCCTGGGAAGACGCTAGCCAGGCACTTGATAAGATTCGAGGGAATTGCGGCTTCGGAGCGAGGTCCGGTGAAATATCTGCAACTCTGGAATTGTTAGGAGATGAGGGCAAACCAGTTCTCGAAGACTTGCGTATGTGCGATCGCGTTTTATGAATGGAGCCAGTGTACGGTGACGTCGATACGCGAAGCGTGCGTGAGGTTAGTTACGCACGGCTTGCTGGCCCCGGGGGTGTTCACCAGCCAGCAACTCGCTCCGAAGCAAACATAGCTGCGAGGGTGTTATCGCAACACGGTTCTCGCGTTACATAGGACACAGATCACGATTCACGATTCTGGCGGAGAAGAAGAGGCTCAGGATGAGGGTGCTTCTGGTGACAAAAAGTGAAGTGCGAGGGGAGACAGTGGCTGGCTCTGTTTGGCTATTATTCCATGGGAGATGTTTCTTTGACCCTGCGAGGGTTCAGATCGAATTCCATAGATCCCCTTTTCTTCAGCAATTTACGACCTCTGACCCTCTGACAGCGTCGCAGGAATTCGTTGTGCGATTGACTCTCTCGAGTGTTTAAATAATAGTTGAAGTGGAAATGACTCGGAGGTAACGGCACTGCTGCCAGATCGTCGACATTACCCGTCGTCCATCTAGTGGTTCGTCGCGTATCTAAATAATATTGGCGATAATTCGTTTACGATACGATCGGGTTTATAACGCTCTGCTGGTTTAATCGCTCGATTGCGTTGAATTTCATTGATGCGGTCGGCGAGATGGGAAACTGATAATTAATGATGCCGATGATATCGCAACAGTTATTACAGCAACTTATCGTCTCATTTCGACCAACTCCATTTGATTTATATGTCAATGTCGCTCCGGAGTTTCGTGTGCCTACCCTTTGCATCAAAGTACTCTCAATTAGCGATTGAAGTGTAGAATTACCCGAAGCATCCTGATGCCTTAATTGAAAGATTCCCGCCACGGGATGATCAAGTATCAGAACGAAAATTCGAGTGGTTTCGAAATCCTCGAGGCGAGGTTCTCTGGTCTACCAGCCTTCGTTCTCCGCGCGAAGAGGTGGAGGAAGCTCCGGGTCCTACGGGCTCGACGCTCCTTTCACGCATCCGTCAACGTATCCAGTGACAAAAAACGGGAGAACGTGCCCGGAGCGATGTATTATGGATGGGCTCGGACAGAGATCCGTTTGTGCTCGCATTATCATCAGCCACTGGCGTAGGCGTCGCTTCGGATCGAAGCTACACCAGCAGCCTTTCAACTCGAAACTTCGCGTCCCAATTAAATCTGTATTAACAGACGTGCACGGTGTTTTTCCACACGCTTAATTCTTCTGGGTGGCTAGCCGAGAATCGAAGTGTTGCTTCGGAGAAGGTAGCTGGTAACAGAGATGGTACGCCTATGGGAAGACGCGTAATTTCGCCACGAGGCGGCCGTAAAGGGGAACGTTGAGTGGTGTACCGTCAATCGCAGTTAATAACTGTCTAGTAACAGTGGTACCGTTTCTTTCGCGGACTGCGTTGCCTGTAATTAGTAGCTCGTTGCGACACGTCTCGGTGTGGCACGCTTAGCACCAGTCGTTACCACTCTCGCGTTTCTATGAATCAATTCAGCTGGCCGGAAGTCGCGGGACTACGAAGCCGTCGATCCTCTTGACCAGTTGTCGCTGTCTCGATAAGCTTCGCCCCGCTTGGACTCTAGTTGAAAGCGGAGAGTATGACGTGGGCAGTTGTATATTAGATGGAACAGTACTTGGCACGCCGAACCGATTAGTGTCGACAACTCAGAGCCGCAGATCCAGCTGAATCGAAGTTCAGGAAAGAATTTCATTATTGCGGATAATCGAAAGAAAAAAGTCTCAAGCATAAATGTATTTTGCTGCATATTTCACGTAGATTATGGCTATGGCAAGGCTATGATATGGCTATGGCCATCTGACAAGGGAAGTTCGGTGACCTGAACATTCCGATTTTTTTTTAAACTGCGCAGATTTGTAGAGGACCTCAATAGAAGTGTCAGGGAATTTTTTGTATGTACCCATTTTCGGATTTTCAGGGTGAAAACTCCCCCTAAAGGTTAATGAGTGTGTTCCTATTTTTCAGTATATCTTGGAAATGATATATAAAAAATATGTTATATACAAAATTAATGGTCTTATGTGCTGTATGAAACTATGTATACAAATTGTTTTAAAATTTCTGGTGGGGAACATCTTCCTGTTTAAGTTGCAAATTTTAAACAATTTGATTACACGGTTCTATAGGTTCTAAAAAGCCGTTATGTTTTCATTGTAATAATTTTTTTAAATCTACCTTATAGTTTTCAAGATATGCAGGAAAGTAGGAAATCACCAATATCTTTCCGTTTGCGAGCAGTGACGGCGCAACGGGGTTGCATATTTCGCGACGTCCAAGTCTTAATTTGGGCCCCCATAGCCGCTGCATACCTATATAGTGCGGGAAAAGACGTAGTTCTACGTAAAAAATTGAGGCTACTTCTGTGGACGTTAAAGAAGGCTAAGTGGACAGGCTTATAAGGCTCTCGAGGGACAAAAAAATGGTTATTCCCCGTGGTTCTTGCGCCGTACACGTTCCCGTACGCGACGAAATTACGGATGTGGACGGTCACCCTTGTCCTTTCGGATAATAGCCGATGGAGTTTGATTCGAGTGCATCCCACGGCCAGTAAAAACGTAAGTGGGACCGCTTACAGAGCCCCGGAGGATGAACGAGGGAGACGGGGCAGCCGACAGAGGAGAGCGGACACGCTGGCGTGTTTTTAACGATAATTTCTCCTTATCTGCCGCCAGCACATGCTGTCCACAGCGCATATCCGCTGGTAAATCGACCGATCTAAGACGCTCGCAAATTAGATCCAGAACTCTGCCCCGGCAATTAGCGCGGCGTCCAACTTCCCTTGGTCTCTATGTCCATTGAAACATTCTTATATAGCAATAATTTTGGAATTCTGGTGCTTTCCACGCGGCAAAAAGACGTGACGTTCTAATCAGCGGCGATGAAACCGGTGGTCCAGTCCAACTCCATTACTCCTCGCCGAGAAAAATCAAAGCTGCGCATAATCCCCGGGTAATCCCAAATACGCGGCCGACCCGCCAAGGGCGAATTACTTTAGTTTAGCAAGTTGGGCCGATAATCACGCGGCCTCGCCCCCTCCTCCTCCTTTTTCCACCTCGGCCCAGCCCGCCCCGCGCTCTTCTCTCCGCGACTTGGCGGCGCATAAAAACGGCCGTTCCATAATTGATTTTGTTCTTCGAAAGTTGGCATGCACCCCGCGGAGGGGGGGTTGCAGAGGGTCGAAGGGGGATGGCCGACGGGCCGCGGTAACGCGAAACTTGCGGCGAAAAGCCTCGGCTTGCCGCGCGAGCTCTCGAGTGCCTCCTCTCGAACCCGTTAAAAGTTTTGTAACGATCCCTCGCGGAAATTCCCGATCGCGCTTACACTCCACTCTAGACCGACGGGCCGACCCCTCTCCACGGGTGGGGCAAAAAATTTACAGGGAAACCGTCTCGCTTGTTCTCGCGGGCCGCGATTTCGCGACGTTCTCGCCTCTGCAGACAGATCAGCTTTACATGTGTAGCTGTGGATCCTTTGATTTTAATTAAGGAATTATATCTCGTCAGTGATCGTTACGCGGTGTAAGTTGGGACTTTTGAACAAAGTAGCAGCGTTTTACAACGTAAAAGGGGGTAATTCGTGGCGATCCGCTATTGTCCGAACCATGAATCCCTGGGGGAACACCACTGTGACGGCTGGAAAAGTAAGCGATTTTTAAGAATTTTATTCAGGACTAATTTACAGTTTTCATAGAACATTTTTATCACCTACCTTTAGTACGCTGTCTTAAGAGGTTATACAAAAAAAAAAAAAATAGAAAAACATCCATAAATTTTAATATATTAATTAATCTTCTAGACCCCCCCCCCCCCCCCCCCACGCGAGCTGGTCGAATGTGTAACTGTGGAACAGCTGGTCCGAAATTAAATTAAATTTTTTGTTTATAAACTATATGAGTGTAGTTTCCATTGTGCGTACGGATTTTTTGATTGAAAACAAACTTTTTGAAATATGCTCGAAAAACTGTCCATCTTATTGGCGGATTTTCGAAACTTTTCTTCTAATTTTACAAAAATAATTTTTTTAAGAAATCCATTTTTTTTGTATAGTCTCTTAAGACAGCGTACTAAAGTTAGGTAATAAAATTTTACGATGAAAACTGTAAATTATTTCCGAAAAAAAAAATCTTAAAAATGGCTCACTTTTCCGGTCGTCACAGTGGTGTTCCCCCTTAAATAACAAGGTAACGATATTGAGAGCATTAACGACTTCACCGCGTCGAATCCCCGCGCAATTTGACGCGTTCCAGCTCTACAAGCTCGCAAGCTGCTTAACGCGGACTTTCCAGGATTAACAGCACCGTGCTGCATGCGTTCTGTCCGAATTTGATTAAACTTTACTAGTGCTCCTCGTGCGGTCCTAAATCAGCTGCCCTTTTCCGCTCCATAAATTTTCGTTTCTGGCTTTCTTTCCCGTTTCTATACAGAAGTAGCTACATATTTACAGGAGTTGATAGCGGGGCCCATGACTGATCGTTGGATCGAGTACACGCGACACATCCCGCTCTATTTGCGAGCTAAAATCCCCGCAACGATATCGGCGTTGAACGCGGGCCACAACCTTGCAAAGTGGACGTTTCATTTCGACGTTCACGCCAGACCCGGACGTCGTTTGATGTATGTTGGCAGACCTGGCAATTATTATCGAGTATTACGGCAATAAGCGTGCGTAACCGTCATCGGTATTACCATATACTGTTATTCCCATTCCGCCTTTACGGCTGGCTAATGATAGCGTTGTTCTACCTGCCACCCCGTTCGCAGCCGGGTTCCTTCAACCCCTTTTGTCTCCCGTACTCTTCGTCCTCTGCTTCTTTAACGACTCTTGGCTCGCACACACGACTCCGTAAATGTCTCTTTGTTGCAACGTCGCAAAGTAACCCCGGGGCCCGCTTGCCCAAAAAAACGCCACCCCGTAACGAAGACGTTCCCTCCCCGAGAGCTTCGCCGTTCAACGATCCACGCGACGTAAATTGCCGTGAAAAGAAGCGGCGGGAATTAAACGAGAATTTAGGCGCACGAAAGTGTATACTTAAAAGACTTAGCGAGCCCGGAGGGGCAGGGGGTGGAGATGACCGAGAGGGCGGGGGACACGCCACCCTGAAGTAAGACTCGGCTGGACGACTCCTCGGGTTCCAGCCGACAGTCCACCTCGTATAAATCATCCTAATAACCGTGCGGTTCCACCTGCGGACTCGCCGAATCCTGCACACGCACACACGCGCACACGTGCGCGCGTCCACGCCCGGCGTGTACATCGTTCGGCCGCGCGAATATCGCATGCATTATTCAAGGACCACGGAGACTGGCTGCACCGCCGCAACAGCCCCGGCTTTGCATAAGCGCTGACGAGGAAAAACTGCACCCACGCGTTTTCCATTCGTATTCATCGATTGCCTAACCGGCCCACCAGCCTGTCGCAATCGGCTCGAGGAAGTTTTCCCACAGCTTTTCACATTCTAGCGCTGAGCGCGGGAAAGATGATGCCTTCCGAGGAGCCCCCGGCTGAGGTACTCAAGTCAATCGACGCGGGTCCTATATAGTTTTAATTCAGAAAGCTCGGTCTCTAATTTTTCAAAGCGTATAAAATATGGCGCGTAATTATTTGCCGCTAAACGCTCGGTGATCGCGAGCTGGCCAGCGGAGAAGCCGAGACGATTCCTCGAATGCCCAGCCGCACAGAACACCGCCGGCTTGGCTGCAACTCAATTAGCACTGGATAATTAGCGCGGCGACGCTCGATTAGCAGGGGACAACGTCCCGATGCCTATTTTTCGCCACCGACAATGATCTCCGCGGGTCTGCGTGGCCCGGCGAGCCAGCGTCGAGCGTTAACAAACCTCGTTGCGCAAAAAGGAGGACGACACCTACGCTGCACCTGACGCACTAGCAGCATCCCGAGCGGAGTGGCTCGTTAAGGGCCGTTCGAAATTATCGGCCATCGCCGGCAGAGCGAGCGCGCGATCGTTAAGCCCTCGATTGATCCGCGGCTAGGTAATACGCTTCCCTCCTCTCTTCTTTTTCCTCGATAAATTCCCTCTCTACTCCTTCTTTTCTGATAATCACGCGGATCTTGCCTTGGCTGATTGTTCCGGGGAGGGGAGATTCAGCTGGTCGCCAGATTACCAATCGAGCCTGTGCCACTGTTTAGAGAGGGTATCAGTGGCAAGGACAA
Source organism: Andrena bucephala (assembly GCA_947577245.1). Classification (NCBI taxonomy): domain Eukaryota; kingdom Metazoa; phylum Arthropoda; class Insecta; order Hymenoptera; family Andrenidae; genus Andrena; species Andrena bucephala. The sequence goes on from OX387715.1 coordinate 79,851,283, forward strand.
GGGAAGGTAAAGTGGCGCGCTCGCAGAGACACGGTAGCCCAGAGTTAAAGGAATTACCAATTACCTCGAGCCAAGGGCGAAACGGTGTTTCGTTCCAGGCTGATGGAAGATCGCGCGCTCTAGGTCGTAAAAGCGCAGCGGCCTGCTGGACGATTAAGAGAACCAACAAAGTGTTCCGCTAATGCCGCCGCGAGAGACAAGATTCGCAAATTGACGGTGGGGTATCGGTGCCTGGAAGGGTTCGGGGCGGCCATTAAAAGAAATTATACGGCGACGCGTACACTTCCGGGCGGTGGCCAGGCCGCGTACACACGGAACATTATTCCAGGGGAATGTATCATGACGGTTATTATCGTTAACATGTAAATGCCGCTGGTCTAATGGTGTCTTAATTGAGTCGACCATTAGACCCTCGTGTAACTCTCGTATACCACCCTGCGCGGCCAGTATTAAGATATTAGGATCGTTCGTATAATAAAGGTATTAAGAGGCCTCGGCCCTGGATCGTAACAGAGGGCCTGTTTGATTTTTGACTTTCTAACGAGGAAGGAGACGAGCGAGATCGGAATTTCTCTCAGCCACTCGGCTAGCTACGCTTCAATAAATACGTTGCAAGATGGCTAATTCAAGATATTGGCCATTTTCAATGAATTACAATGAAGGCCCAGATACTCGAGGAGATGCGGATCTTCATTGAAGCTTGCTCCTTTGTTTCTTCGCCGCGCATTCATCCCTCGCGTTATCGTGGCATTAGCCGTTCGATTCAGAATCCGCGAACGGTCACGCAAGAGGCATCATCGCGAAGGAAAAAAGAAAAGGAGGATTGAAAGGGGGGTAGGGGAGGGGTGGGGGGGAGGGGTGGGGGAGGGGAGTTGAGATCGAGGTCCTGGTAGCGGTCGACTGATAGAGCCATAAATAGGGCCATAGCTCATTGATCCGCATAATCGCATGCATTACAGCCCTCTCTCTCCCTCTCGCTGTCCGTTCTGCTCTCTGTCGGCGCGGCGGTTCGCTCGCGGTTTTCGCTTTTCGAGCCAGCGGCTCGCTGCCGTCTGTATTATTATGCCCACGAACGAGAATCAAGGGCCATCCCCTTCTGCGCTGCGCGCCGCTCCTCCACCCCGCGACGCGTACGACGCGCATTTCCACTCGATTCCTCGCTGTTCGAGGCCGGGCTCGTTCAAGTGATTCCCCGCCACTCGATATCGCGCGCTGATAAAAGAGCTTCCTCCCGGCCCCGGTTAACCCTGATCGATGCGCATTGTGACAGGTGAATGGGTAAACACTCGTCGCGGGGGATTAATCGAGAGCAGCGGGTTCTGCGGGTACCTCGGGTCGTAGGATGAAGCTGGTCGGGTCGTTTTTCCATCCTCGAAGAGGAAAAATTCTCCTCTTCCTTTGGTTTATTAAAGTCGACCGTATCTACTCCGTAACACCGACATCGTGGTGGAATCCTATTCCCCGGGGTGGGGTGCGGGGGGGGGGGGGAGAGAAGAGTAAAAAGCGAGGGACAAAAAGGTGAGAGAAAGGGAGAGCCGAAGGATGATCCGGCCCCGTCTGCGGAATATCGATGACCGCGGGGCCGTCTAGAGGGGAAAGCTAGACCGTGGAAGGGGGACGGGTGTATTCCCGTAGAAAAGCTGAAAAGTGGAGTGGGCGCAGGACGTCCCGCGGGGGCGGCAGCTTTGACCCGGTAATAGCGTGCCGAGAAGAATGGGAAATGTCACCAGGGGGCGCGGACCTTCCTCCAGGTCGAGTCAACCTCGTTTCTTTTTGTTCGAGCCGACGACTGCGCAACACGGTCGAGCCGCATGGGGTTGGATCATTCTCGTGGCGTCATTAGTCGTCCCGTCGACGTGGACGCATACTTCTCTCTCTCCAGGCTCCGCTGGGTCTCCTTCGAGGCCCAAGCTGCACTCACTTTCACGCGCCTCTCTTCATTTCACCTCGCCTGTTCCCTCCGCCAGAGGAATGACTGCGCGGAAAGGGATCGAGTTGTCACCTGGCTCCTTTCTTTCATCCTTTCGGCGCCGATGAAGTAATTACCGCGCCGCGCAACAGCTCTCCGTGGCCGTGTGTGCACGACGCGAAGCGTTGAAAGGAGGCGATACTTTTTTCGTCCGCGCCCTCCGCAGCTGCCGCCGAGACCAGCGCTCGGTTTTCAACGTTCCATTATCGAGGCGCGATCCTGATTGTCCGACAAGTCGTTCTTCATTCTCCTCCGGCGCTGTCGGTGCACGCGTTTTTACACCCGTGCGCTGACGGCCCTCCTTTGTCGGGGATGACGGAAGTCCCCGATTTTAATTGCCAGCTTGACGCTTGCTGGGCGACGCCACGACCATGCTTCCGCGCGGAATCTTGGTATTCCGGTGTCAGAGGTAATTGAATTTCAAAGTCGTACTTTTTCAGCGCAGGCTACTTAAGCAGAAACCAACATGGCACGTAGGTACATAGGATTCTGAATTCAGGCTTAAATGACGAAGGCCCCGCGCACCCATAGGAATCCGTGGAGGAGGAGCACGAAGAATAGATCTGAAGAGATCCATATTTCTTTTTAACACCCGTCCTTCGCTGAAACGTACACGTGTTTGACGGCCAGAGGACAAAGGACCGAGAGCTGGTGGACGGAACCGCGTCGGACCCAGCCAGGGTTATCAAGGTTAGCATAGTTACCTGGTAGGCAGGACAGGTAGATCGGTAGGTGTGGGAAGGTTGGCCCGTGCCCGAGGAGCGAGATGGCCGCGGAGATCCCTATCTGTTTCGTAGCACGCGCCCGCTACGCGATTACACGGAATCCCGACAGTCGAAGAAAAGAAACGCGTGTGCGTCTGGAATGGCGCCACGCTGGTCGAGCGCCTGCCAGATGCTGGTGCGTTCGCCTCCACGAGGCCCAGCCACCCACCCTCCAAGCAGCCAAGGAGTCGTTAGATAAAATCCTCTCGAAAGAAAATTTCCTCTCCCCTCACGTCGAACGCAAAAGAAGTATAATGTTGTCGATGGCCGACGACACGAAGCGTCAACGATCATCCCGTCTTTCGGAGACGCAACGATATCTCGCGTGATGGACACGAATAGCCGCGAAGCATGCACGAGACGAGGCTACTATCAGGAGCAAAAAGGCCGCTGTCCCTCATCCGACCGAAAGCGGTCGCCAGATTAAAAGTAAAAAGAAGCCGAAGGGGAGGCCGAGGAATTGCCGGAACGGGGGAGAAAGGGCGAGGGAGAGAGAGAGAGAGAGAGAGGGGGGGGGGGGGGGAGCGAGGGATCGGGAGGAGAAACAAAAGGGCTCTCCCGAGGGGAGAGAAGGTGGCCCTCTCTAAAAGCCAATCAAAGGAATGACAGTCCGCTGCCCGCCTCGTAACCTTCAAAAGGGCTGGCCAAGGGCTGCCGCCGGATTGGCCGCGACGGCTACTCCATATTGATGAGTGACGACCGGTCTGCTCTCGCTCCGAAACAATTGCGGCGTCTTCGGTGTGCCGCGCGGGAACGATCGCCCCGAGATTTCAATAATCGGCAGAGTCATTCGGGGCGAGCCTATCCCCGCTACTTTCTATCAGCAGTGGCGTGGAAAACGGGCGACAAAGTGCAACTGAATTTCGCCTCGTGGACGGTGTCGCGTGGTCCCCACGGTCAAGGCCAGGGGTCACAGGGGTTCACTCGACAAGAAGCAGCCACGGGACGTTTCTGCGGGCCGGCAAAAAGCGCGGAGGCTGTGCGCCGCAAAGTCGGATCGAGATTCGCTGTGATGCGAGACACGTGCGTTGACACTACCGTCGTTGTTCGCGAAACGTTGCTCGCCTCACGCTAGCGGGGAGTATCGTCGGGGTTTATCGGCCGGGGTTATCCAAGAAGACACAACTAACTGCATGTCGTTGGAGCTGCGTCAGCCGCGTGTCACCGTTTATCGCGTAATGGCTCTCTAATTAGCGTCCCCTTACTTTATTGACTTTACTCCCTCTTCTCTGCTCGCGTTCAGCGCCCCCCCCCCCCCCCCGCTTCGTCCAGCCTGCTCCGTTCGTCGGTCGAGCGTCATTTAATTCCGCGATACGCAATCACGTCCTCGATTTTAAATAAGCGCCGAGCTTTTTTGGCGCGCAAGCCTGTCATTCTTCAGACTCGCCAGTTTCCCCCGAGGGTCGCGGCAGACGCGGGGCCCAAAAAGACGAGTCCCGCGGGCCCGAGCTCCGTCGTGGTCCGGTGAAACAACAGGTTACCGGGTACCAGAAGCGTTCCGTCCAGCCTCGAAGGAGGCGTAGCCGTCCCAGCCGCATAACTCTCGGGCACAGAGGGCAATCTCTTAAGGCCGACAATGCGTCGGTGATTGTGGAAGTGGACGACTCGGGAACACCTCGAAGAAAAGGGGGAACGGAACGTCGGTCGAACCAACACACAGAGGCGGGGAGAGGTGATGGAGGACGGGGGAGAGAGCAAGTTGTGAAGCGGAGGAAGAAAAGATACGAGGCAGATGGAGCCAGGTGAGATCAGCGAGATGACGGATACCCGGTTTCACCCCGTGGAAGTCACAACAATGTTTGTTAGCCGGCGTTAGGCCGGCACGCAGCGAACCTTTCCATCACGTTTCCCGGTTAGACTAATGGCAGGCACGTCGTGAGGTCCTGCGGGATGACTGGCTGGACGGTATACTGAAAACAGCGCATTTGTTAGGGCCGAGTTCTCGCGGGATTATTACGGGCATCGGCGCGGCGTGGCGCGGATAGACGAGCGCGATGGGACGGGGTTAGGCCAGCGACGAAACAAAAGAACCAGGGAAGACCGATGCTTGGGGATAAATCAAGACTAACCAGCCGTGCCTTAACGTAGCCTTTAATTCATGCGCGTGGGATGCGCATCCGGGCGATACTTCTGTGCCTCACTTGGCTGAGATTCGACAGGGGGCGGGGAGAGGCATTGGGACTCTTATGCGACCGCTGCATGAGCGATCGGCCTTCTCGGGGCACCGCCAGTCGCGCGTTATTCTATTTCTTTCTATTTCCACTCGCGAATTGGAGAATCTGGCGCAACGACGACACTGACAGACAAGTAGTAGGTCCTCGAATCGTACCCTCTCAAACCGCCTCGGCAGTTGAAATGTCTGTACGCATCTCGCCCCGGTACCGAGCGCAAGACAATCGAGCTAGTAAAATTGGTGTTTGATTGACGTCGATTTGCGCACACGTAGCCCGACGTCACTCGATCCTCGGTGGATCTTGAAGAGGAACGACGCTAAGTAGCGGCGCGCGCGAGCGCCCGGTAGCAATTTATTCATTGCGCCCGCTAACTGGCCGCACATTGAAAACCCGCCACGGTAATCTGCATTCATTTGAATAAATAACCGATCAATAACCAATAATAAGTTGGCCAATCCGTGGTTTGTCATCTTAGCGATTCCGCCCGGGCCGACAGACAAGCCCGGCGCGAGTCAAGCGGAGTGCAGGGGATGGGCACGCACTACATTGTCGTGAATTTACGTTGCTCTTTAGATGACGTGATCTGGGTAATTGATTGAGCCGTTCGTACCTAGCGGGTTCATTAATGCACAGTTTACTGGTCTTTTGAGGTACACTTTGCAGCACCTGTGCCTACAAAGGTAACGGGGTGGTCAAATGTTAAAAATTCAAAAAATTTGTTCATTGGAGAGTTCAAATCTATGAATTTCGGTTATATTTAGGTTGTTTTCTTTAAAGTGGGGGCGGTCAAATGTTAAAAATTCAAAAAATTTGTTCATTGGAGGGTTCAAATCTATGAGTTTCGGTTATATTTAGGTTGTTTTCTTTAAAGTGGGGGTTGTCAAATGTTAAAAATTTTCTGTCTCAAATATTCATAGGACGATCGCCTATTTCCCACCCTTGCGAGTTCCCGAAACCTATTTGCCCTTTGAACTAATTTCAGATATCACAATCACTCGCTAAAGAACGCCGGAATTTTGAACGGACCCAGTGGAAGAACGTCGGCGGAATAGGCGGAGGGAAATAAATAAAGGAGGAGGCGATGAACCAGGAAGGGGGGCGGGGGGCGGGGGTGGTGTTCTCGGGGCGGTGCGGTTCCTCGTCGAGGTTTTCGGCGAGAAAAAACGTGCGAACGTCTCGTCAACCTCGCCGTACTCAATCTCACTTGCAAATGCGGTTCCCCGGGTCCCAGGCCGCGTGTGTGGTAGCGCGAGCGCGCCCCTCCGCCCGAGCGAGGGAAGAGGCCGGCCCGAAGACGGGCCGTGCAGAAAGAAGAAGACGAAGGAGAAGAAGAAGCGGTATAAGGGAACGAAAAAGGTGGACGGAGGCTGAGCGAAGGGGGCGCGTACCGGGGCCTCGCCAGGCCAATTTGTGACTGACGAGGCGATTGGTAATAAGCAACGGAGGGACTCAAATTGCTTGAGTTTTTCTGCGGTCGTTCATTGGGTGTTGTCGTCGAGATAGCCCGCGAGACTCTCCCAGGGCCCGTACGAGCGGAATCGAGAAGCGAAGAAAAGAGTAATCGAGGCTCGAAGGGCGCATGGGGAGCTCGCGGAGGCGAGGGATACGGCAATAGCGATGGGTCACTCGATTCTCCCTCTCTTTCGAGCTCCTCCGCGATTCGGTGGCGCGGAATGACTTGCACCACGCGATACACAAGTCCAAGTGGCGGAGAAGGAATTGCACCTAAAGTAGTTCCACGGCGAGCGGTATTCCGTCAACTTTCAATTTTAAATAGAATTTCAAGGGAATTCGAGGCGTGTCGAGCCCGTTGCTGACGCCGATCCCATTAACCATTACGGACACGGGGCGAAGGGAGTTTTAGGAGGGCCCACTCCCCGTGCCGCGTGTCCCTGCACCCTGATCGGGAACCTGGCCCCTTTTACGGCATCGAACATCCTCTACGAATAATAGGAGAAAAAAAAAGGGACACCCTCCTCGCCTGCTCTCTTCTCGTCTCTTTCGGTCCCTGCCAGTCTCATTACCTGCACGGTACACGGAGGTTGATTGGCGTTATGGTTTTAATATCTTCATTATGCCGTTGGGCCGCAGATTTCGTGTCCCGCGGGGGTTCGGGGGACTTAAATTCCTGCTGATGCGTTCAATCCCGTCCGCTGAACGTTACCCATGAAATTCCAGCATTATCTTCGCTCAATGATGCGTGCATTAGACGCTAAAGGCCCGCGTTATTGCTCGCAAATGCAATATGGAGGCAGATAGAAGACAAAGGGTAGACGATGGATGAACGATGGGGAAACGGGGAGGCTGCAGGACGATCCGGGGCGATCCCATTAACCGGGGCCCGTATTCTCCATGGACGGGTCGGGGGGAGGGGCACAGGTGCCCGCCCTTCCGCGTGTGTCTCTGTGGCCCGGTCAGGGCCCGCTTCTGCTGCAGCTCGACCGGGCCGTGATGGGGGGAGGAGGTCGAATTGGAAGGAAAGAGGACAGAGAGTTAGGGGGGCCCTCGGTCCCTATATTTTAAGCAGCCCCGAACGTGTTGCAATCATCTCGAGACAATGGCCCACCGATCGGTCCGCCTCGCAAAAAGACCGGGGCCCGATAATAGCCGCGACGCATCGTCCACCACGCTTCGGGCGATTCGCCCTCCCCCAACCCTCCTTTTCTTCTTCTCCCACCCTCCAATTACTTTTATTTTTCATCTCCCCCCCCTCCCACCTTGGCGAATTCCTTCTGCGCGCTGACGACGCTCCACGGACCCAAGGAGTCACCTGTGTTAACGGGGATACGGGATGATTCTGAAAAATCTGCTTGCTTCGATTGCAAAGAGGTAACAGGTTCGGATAGAGCGTGGCTATTCAATTCTTCGATAGTTTAACTCGTCCCCCCCCCCCCCCCGTTAACGGTTACCGAATACACATAGCCGTGTAATTTGCGCGTAACAGAATGGGGGCTTCACTAAAGCATTGCTCTCGCAGCGTGAAAAAGCTCGAGACGGTGTTCGCGTTAGAGTCCAGGCCGTAAAATGATGAAACGAGCGTTGGGACTTTACCGTGGGAGGGAAAGGGGGGGCCGCACGGTCCTGTTCTTGGAAGCTAGGGGGCTAATTGGTCCGCAGGACGAGACAGGGACCATAAACTGTCGCCTGCAATCAACGATGCGCGACTCTAGCCCGCGGGTGGACCCTGTCTCTGGCTGCCGTCTCGCTGGCGAGGGGGAGAGAGTCCGAAAAGTTTTATAAGGACCCCCTCCCCCCCCCCCCCCTCGACCCCCGGGCGCTGGCCAGGAGAGACGGAGAGGCCCTGGGACCGTGTACGAATTTACATTTAGAAAATATAATGAAGCAGCGTGAAGCGACCATTAGTCGTTCGGAGATGACAGACGATTTCGGACCCCCGCAGCTCCTCCCCCTCGGTCCGCGCGCTCCCGGGCCCCGACACCAGCCAATGAAACAAAGACCGCGGCACGAAGGGAAAGGGAAAGGGAATGGGAACGGGAACGGGGCCCCCTTAATGACAGTGGGCCCAGTGGTTTTCATTAAGCTCGTCGCTAGCGAACCGACCGAACTCCATCGACCGCCAGGCTCCACCGATGCCGAGATCTCGTCAAGCTTGATAACATCTAATAAACAATAGATTCCCCACCGACACCTCACAATAACCCACCGCAATCTTTTCGTTTAGGAAGAAAAGGAAAGATACATCGCCCTGGAACGCAGGTCCTCCCCGTGGTCGGCTGCTCCGGGTTCCCAGTCATTTTCTAGATCATTAGGCGACACCTTTTTTACGCGAGGATCCGAGGGATCCCGGGGATGATGCTCGTCGGAACGAGCCGGTTAATTGCCAAGCCGGCAGGCGGACAGGCCCGTCGAGACTAGATCTCTCCCTTCGGGGGACCGGGGCCCAAATACCGCGCGAATTGTTTTCCTGCCTCGTCAATTCCGCCAGCGCCAGCGTCCTCCTAGAGGTAATTGAGAACGGGCCCACGGACGGCTATTTTTTATCATTACCGGGAACTCGGATCTGTCAAGATGTCCTGGGCCCGTGGTTGCGTTAATTACGGTCCCTGGGCCCGCTCGCCAGCACCGAAATAATTATAATAATCAGGGGACACGCCTCTCCTGGGCCGAGCCGCGGCCCCCGTCCTCTGGCTAGAGACGGATAGCCGAGATTTTCGGTATCGCAGCCCCGTCTCGATCACTCCAGTGACAGGGCCGCGAGTAATTATTGTTTCTGCTCCCTCCCCTTCGCTTTTTCGATACGCAGACTACGCCGGCTGTCAGTCTATTCGGCGCGAGCGGTCGATTGCGCAAAAACTAATGCGCCTAATTGCGGCCCGTTGCTGTGTAGCGTGTATCCAGCGGAATCGAGGCTGTCGCTCGATCGATTCGCGCCCAGGGCGATCCGTCGAGCAGAACGATCGGCCACGACGTCCCCCCGTTCGACGACCCGGTCTGACCTTTTCTGTCTCCGCTGATTTACGACGACCGGCTGCGAGTAGAAATCGAACTGGAGCGATTTTTGGACGACGGGGCGGCTTTAATTACGGGCCCCGATGGCGAGCGCTTCTTCCGTTTTAGGGGCTGATCCTCGACGCTCGGGCTCCTTCGAACTCCTTCGTCGAGCGCAGATCCAACATTCTTCATAAAAGCGAGCCTACTTAGTCAAATTCAAAATATTATTATTATTATTATTATTATTATTTATTATCATATAATTACTCTTTATTACTCTAATGCAAAGAAAGCAAACATGATTTACAAAGGCATAGACTAGAAGAGTAAAGGCGAGGCTACAGTGGTGACACTGATGGCAAGCCTAACCGCGAACTATAAACTAAACCAAAATAGGGAGAAGAAAACAATTATTACAAAAGCATGAGAAAACAAGTAAAGCACTTAACTAATTAAACTTAACTAAATTAAAGTAATATTATCTTGTGCATTTAAGCTAAACACGAGAAATACAAAGTAAGGACAAGTAAAGGTAAGGTAAAAAGAAAAAGTAAAGTAGGAGGAAGTGTAAATGCACATGAACGGAAGGCAGGACGGAAGGATACCTAAGTGAATTGTGCTAGGAATAGTGTTCCAGGATATATAACCGAGTGTGGGGCCTGAAGGACGAGTAGGATATTAATTCACGAATGAAAGGTGGAAGAGCGTTGAAGTAATAGGCGGCAGTGTGAGAAAAATATGCTTCAAACTTAGATGTGGAATGAGAAGGAATGGAGAGAAGAGCTTGGTGCCGGCTGCCGAGAGAATTGGTCGAGTGAAAGGAAAAATTACTGCGAAGAAGGGCGTAAAGATAAGGGGGAGAACGAGAAGGCAGTGCTTTGTAGACGAGACAACATAAATGAAGAATCCAACGCCGAGACATGCGCAACCAGGACGATTTAACGAATAAGGGGGATATACCTATGATCGAACTTACAATTAGGAGCACAGTAGGAGAAGCGCAGATAGGTAGGGGAGACCGGGGCAGATTGTAACAAAGAAGTTTTCATAGTTTTTTCTCGAAAGTGTCTTCCTGAATCAGAAAATAATTTGCGTGATTTACTTTTTACATATGTGGTGAACTGATTGCGTGAAAGTACGTGACAAAATCTTGGACACTTAGACATGTAGCATCATCTTAAACAAATCTGAACCTTTGTTACAATGTGCCCCAGTCCGCGGTAAATTGTAACACATCTGTTTTACTTATTTAAATACAAATATGAACACAAATAAACATTTCTAAAAAATATAAATGGAAACACAGATCATTATTAAACATTTGATATACATGAGTTAAACAATCATTGCTTATTCATCTGATTCTTTCAAAATCTTCTTCTTCGCTTTCTTTACTTCTTCCTTTATACTTTTTTTTCTACTTTTTGGAATCTCGATTGTTCTGTTGTTCGTCTAGAGCATCTTTTTTCCGGTGTGTCAGCAAATAGCTTGCTTTATCACCATTTAGAACGAAGTAGGTATAGTAACATGTTACAATTTACCCCGAGCTTGAATTTTTGCGTTTTATCTCAGCAAACGAGAAACCAAACATCAAATTACTAAAATAAACCATTATAATAAACCAATGTGTACTTATTCGTTTGCGACAAAGAAGCAAAAATTCAAACGATTTCTAATGGCGGTTAATTGAAATGAAATTGTTAAGACAACATTTACTTACGTGCTCTAAATACTAAAATTCTGGGCTATAACCACAAAATGAATACATAACGCTCGTTTGTGTCACTAAAACCAACGGTGCTAATATCGTCAAGCAGCTCTCGCATGCTGAGTTACCAGATTTGTCGTTAAAAAAATTTTACTTATGTTACAATTTACCACGTGTTACAACCTGCCCCGGTTTCTCCTATTTTGGACACGTTGTATGATGGAGAAAAGACGAGAGGATAGACAAGTACGATAGACGACATCACAATAGTCGAATAGGGAAATAATCAAGCATTGGGATAAGAGGAGTTTCTGAGAGGACGAAAGAATGTGACGAGAGTGGATAATTTCCTCGTCTGAATGGGCCGCGACCGTTTCCCTCGGTTTCTCCGAGCGGAAAGCTTCGATTGCCCCGTATCTGTTTACGAGGACAAGCCGCGCGTCACGAAAACAACCGATAGGACACGATTGCGACAATCGATGCGACAGCTCGTTAAAATTAAGCCGGACAATGCGATAATCGCGTGACACGGATTAATTTCCATTCACCGTCCGCAGGACCGTGACCGATAAGCGCCGCCGTAGGTCTCCCATCGAGTTATCGGCACGGTCGCCGGGTCGTCACTTTCGGCAAATTAAACAAACATAAAGATGAGATAAAGCCTCGCGCCACCCTGCGCTCCCCCCCGGCGGGCAACGACGACCCGCTGACCCTCTGCGTCGCTAAGAAATGCCGGAGACCCCGATGGTCCAGCGCCAATAACGACCGGCGATCCTGATAATTAAATCAGAGAGTTATTCTCGTCACGCGTCCGCGCAATTATAATTAAGGATTTATTAGCGTCGACCGCCGCCTCCTCTCGCTCCCCCTCGGGCTGCGCCACAACACCGTAGAAACGCCTCCTCCTCCTCCCCCCCCCCCCCGGCTTCTAACGACTAACAGGTCGAAAACTCCTCCAAGACCGAGGAACGGAGCTCGTTTCTCCTCTCCTCTTCTATCGGCCCGGCGTCCCCTACGTTTCACTCCGTTCCTCTGCCGACATCCCCTGTCCGCCCGGGGGAGAACAAATTAAAAACTGTCCCAGTGGCCGTAAATAAAACGTTCGCCGGCATTCCGCCCATCTCTGTGCACGCTTTTTAAAGAAGGCCTCTAGACACGCACCATGGACCATCTTTTTATACCGGGTGCCGAACGATCTGGTTTCTGGTGCGGGTTCGCGGGCTGCTCTCACCCTTTTCGAGGCGAGAAACTTGGGGTAGCGAGGGGCTGAAGGTCGTTGCGGTAGAATTTGCTTCGTGTGGGTCATATTGAGAGGAATAAAGGAAATTAATAATGAGAATAATAATGATTTTATCATGTCAAGAAAAATCTCACAAACAATTGAGGGATGAATGAGACAGATTCAGCATCCATACTGTTTTGATAACTAAATAAACCTATAGCAAGGCGATGGAGGAAAGAGGAGATTAAGAAAAGAGAAGAATTTGAACGAATTTCCAGGGGAGTGGAATTATAATAAGACAGACAGTGAACGAATTTCCAGGGGAATAAAATTATAATAATAGCAGTGACGGTTTCAAGGAAAAAGGGGTTGGTGGCAAACGTCCTGGGGGTGGGGGGCCTATTTTTTTTCTGGAAAATGAAGAAGTAGTTAGTGTAGTAGTATAAAAAAATATATTGTATTTGGATAAAATCACAATTTTTTTTAATTTGATTTTTAGCACTTACTACAGTGTTTTCTACAAGGACTCTTCAATTGTCGTTCTTGAATGACTCTGAAATATCAGTGACCACTCGGGGCTCTGTTTATCTGTCTCTTTCGACAACCAGATCCATATTTCATTTCCACGTGGCTTACGGGGAAACGCAAGGTCTCCGCCGAAGCTTTAATTTTCGTTTCCCATTAATCTGGCCGCGGCGTGACCATGTAATGCTCATAATCGATCGCGTGGCTTTTAATTTCATGCTGCATAAACGACGTACACGGCGTCACAAAGTGTGAAGGAAATGGAGAACGCTTATTATTATGCGTGTCACACGGGCGTCGTTCATCTTCTTTTTAACTCGTAACGGTACGCGGTCGAGGCTGACGGAGAATCGGCCGGCTACCTGATAAATTGTATCGGCACAATTATCGAATGCGCGAAGGGAAGTATTAATTACGGCCCGAGGGGGGGGGGGGAAGATACGGGACGCGATCGGCCGTATTTACGAGCAATAATCATTTTTAAGCGAAACAGACGACGGATCGTGATTAATGTTTCCAGGGGTTGGACGATCGCTTTCAGATAATTGCGACACGTTACTGTCGCAAACACAGCGGGACCTCCTTTTGGTTCTTAACAAACTACCGGCAAATCATTTCTCTAACAAAAATCCAATGAAACTTTTCTCGAAACTTCTTTCCAAAGACACTCCCTTTTAATTCGCTTGTTGGAAAATTGAGTGACGTTCGAGTTTACTTACACTGCTTAGTTTACGCGGATTTTTTAAGCAGTCGGACAAGATATTTTCGACACCAGGTAGATAGGTCCCCGGTCCACGCTGCATTTTAGGGGAAGGATGAGATACTGGGTCCTGGCGCCGCGCGTTTCGAAATAATGACACGGGCCCCGACCGCGGTCCCATCGGGGGAACTTTTAATTACAAACTGATGACCAAGCCAAACCTAAAAATATTGTCTTCGGCCGGGTTGTAGCCTTCGGAGGCCGAATACATTAGCGCAGAGATCGATCGGTGCGTTGCTGTTCCGGCCAAGTGCGATCCATTATTTATTCGGGGCCCTTTTTCGCGCCGCCTTGTCAAATCGCTTTCATATTTATTGGTAGCCATTGTTCCCTCCACAATGCGATCACGATACGTAGTTCAGCCTGCCAGAATCGTGCCCTTTAAACTGAACGTTGCCTTACGAGATTGAGAATTGAAGCGGGACACCCTGTATGAGTGTAACGGTCAGAAAACGAAGGAGAAGCAACTAAGCACAATGTATCACGACAATGGAGGTGGGGACGAGCTCGTGAGATATTCCTCTCGCATGGAACCCTATAATTAAAAGCGAGCAACGTATCTGTCATATCTGAGAGACTCGTTTCAGCCACTCTAGTTCCATCTCCGCTTTCACCGTCTTCTTTCTTCCACGCTTACTTTACATTTCACTCCTTCACTGCCTCGCGGCGGAGAATTGCTGGAAATCTGGCTAAATACTCAGCGATTTCCTCTGCAAAATCCCGGGCCCATAACGATCTTGTGCCTTCGAGGTGCGCTCCTCGTTCAGCTACTAAGGCTGCGTTAATGGCTCACGAACGCTTTGTTCCGAGTACTTGTGTTTCTCAAAATAACTGAGTGGTGAACGCAGAAAGAGCAGAGACAACTTTCGAGCCATAGTTCGCGGATAATTCACGAGTTTGTTCGTCGCTGCGAAACGGTGCGAAATAGTTGATAGGCAGCGAGGAGGGAAGTGGAGTAGCAGTTTGAAACGAGATCGAAGCAGAAGCCCGAGGATTGGAGGTAGAGACAGAGAGGCAGCTCTGTGCTGGCCACGAACCTCCCTTCCTTCGGGGTTCCCTGACGTAATCGAAGAAGCCCAGGCCAGCAGATCACAGATTAAACAACACTCGAGTCCTTCTCCTCGATAATTACCCAGGCCAGGGTAATTGCTGCAATCCGGGAACGGCACGCAGTTACCGGGCAGATAATTCAGCCAACGGGTGATTTCGAGTCAGATTGCCCCGGCCAGAAGTTACGTTATACGCGCGCGCCTCCACCGAAGTTGGAATTGGTTGAGGCTGAAATTGAGGGAGAAAGAGAGGAGGAGAGAACGGGACCCCTTGGTGCCGTTCTCACACCCCCGTCCGCGAATTGCAATCCTCGAGAAATCGCCGTGGATAACGCGTTCGCACCTGCGTGAGCGCGATGTCGATCCCTCACGGAATCGTCTTCCCGCGACCAGTTGGGGGATACTTGCTCGCGTGTGCGCGTACTTGGCGAAAGCGATTGTATCGTCGCGGCAACGAGAACGTTCGTGGGTGGAATCGTCGCGAAAGAAGAGGAACAACTCTGAATGAAGTCATTGGGGTTGATTTATGGCCAACTGCGCGGATTTGGTGAGCTTCAAGAAGACAACTAGGTATGTAGGTACTTGGTCCGTAGACTAATATCAGGAATGTTATCAATATTCTACGGAATATATCAGTTTCCTGAGGCGGAATTGGGGAAGGTATAGGGGTAAAGGGTACAGTGGTTGGCCACCTCACAGTGATTGGCCCTATTTTGAAAAATAAAAAATATAAAGAAATACCAACTTTTTTTTTTTTAATGAACATATTCATGTTCCTTGTACTTTCTTGCTTCGGATGTAATCAATATTTTTCTACTCATTATATACTGTGATTATATTTAAAAGCAGATAGGATGACTCGGCTTATTTGACTCGCAAATATTTATTTGAAAACTTTCAATTGTATTCTTATGATTTTTTGACTGAATCGCTGTAATACATTAAAATTAATGTATTTGTGATATCTATATCTCTCATATTCTGTATATATTGATAAATGAAGGTTAAAACTTTATAAAAAAATTATTTATTTGTTAAAATTATACATATATTATGAAAATTATGGGGGGCAAACAACTGTCATATGAATAATGTTGAATGGCAATAATTGGCCGGGCGGCCGGCGACTATTTTATAACCATGATAACGGTACAATAGTTATTGGCCCCCTATTCATTAGCGGTATTGAAACGGTCATTTTTAAAAAAGATTCAACATCCACATAATTATAGTACAATTAAATAAAAAGAAGAAGTACTATTACGAATGTTACATTGTATAGTTATATTTTAAGTTTCTTGTGATTTGAATTTTAATTGGTGTATTCAAATTCAACTTGATTATTAAATTTATTTAATTAAATTGGAATTAAGAATGTAGTTTGATTGAATTAATTGGATTATTCAAATTTAATTTGATTACTGAATGTATTTAATTAAATTGAAGTTAAAAATTAAATTGTGATTACCTAGTAGATAAATTGTAGAAATTAAATTTTTTTTACCAGACCTGAATTTCCCGATAAGTTTTTATCGGGATCTCACTTCTTTTTGCAACGATAATTTGCATAGGGAATGACTTCGGATAATTTTTAATATTATATGATTATTTTCTATTTTTTGTAATTTATATTTACAAATTATCACGGGACAGAATTCAGGATAAATTCAATTATCTATATATACATAAATAAAATCCTGAGTTTAGTTACAAATAAAAAACAGTTTAATGATATTTAAACATGTCGCAATTCAAATTTCGGCAACTTACCTTGTGTTTGAGGATGGAATAGAGATTGACGAAGATAGATGATCGCAGCCAATCGGCTCGTAGTACTTGTCACGTAATTAATAATTGTATCACAATGTTACTTGTGATACGATTAGTAATTATACTTCAAATAATACAGATTGCCCAGGTCTCACCACGTGGAGGCGCTGCGAGTGGAGACCCGCCCTAACCGCGGCCCATCCACCCTCCTTTTATGCAAAATTTTATTTTCATTTCCATAGATCTCCCTGATGCACGGTTGCAAAACGATCCTCGATCGCTCCACAACCGGGCAACAGAAGGAGTCCTTCTGTAAAAAGCTACCGCGATGAAGCTAAAGCAGAATTTAAAACATTTCTTTGTTTCTTTCATTTAAAATTTGAAGAATTTTCTGGTATATTTCTACCATGATAATTATTCACTAATTGGGAATGAAACAAAGAAAAAAGGGAGAATATTTCCCAATTAGTGATTAATTAAAATGTTCTACTCATTAATAGGAAATATGCCAGTGCATATTTGCTATGGCTACTTAAATACTAATAATTCCTACGGATACGAGCGCTCGTATTTAATAATTGCTACTTATATTTAGTTAACCCTTAGCTGCCGTTTTAGCCACTATATTGGCACGGTTCTACCCCCTCGACTCTATGGGACCTATTGACTACTCATACATAAAAATTTTTGGAAAAAAAGGACCCCTAGTTTTACGAAAAAATAGCGGCAGCCTAAGGGTTAAACACTGCAGTGTTTATCTTATTTCTTAAAAACTACTTAATTCTATGTGGCCACTAAACACCTTACCTAACCATATACATATCTACTTAAACTTAAATAATGACCTGCCTAATAAAAATCTGAAATTGTCATGTGTTTCTTACTTCCCTCGATGGACCCACGATGTTACCTGAAACATTCTCAAAAGTATTAATAAAAATTCCTTGAAGTTTCGTTTCTCAAGGATGATGAACCTGAAATCCTATTTTTGCAATATTCTTCACACATAATACTCTGCAACAGAAACTTTCTCAATGGATTAGTACCTACAGTCTATCTCGATTAAGTAATGTAATTTCAACAGATATAGTCTTTTCATTGAATCGCTATTGCCCAAATATTGAACTATCACGTTTGAAGCTACAGTTTAAAAATCAATATGGAATATCGATTCGGTAATAAAATGAAAGAAGGAAAAGATTAAAAAATACTGCTTCATTATCAGCAGACAAAGTAGGCAATCAAACTTTAGCAATACTTTAGCAATTCATGAAAAAGAAGCTACTAATCATATTACATTTCATTCCGAAGCAATTGATATTCATAATATTAAGCACATTGGGTGCTCTATTACATCAACTCAATAATTTCCTTGTAGTTTTTCATTAATTGGTATCTTCAAAGTTTATGTATCAATGACTCGATAATCAATCATAATATACAATAGGTAATCTTCAACATTTATGCAAATGTTGAAGATTGGAATAATTGCACTTTACTGCACAGTAATCGAAATTACTTTCATACAGAAAGTAGCAACAACGAGCACGCGTTAATATTGAAAATTTACTATCAATATAAAGTGCCGAATTGCATTTACCTACTTTTTCAGTGCAAATTTCCTTTTAATATCATCAAATGAAGCAACAATCGCGGGTGAATTTTGATTAATGCAAAGGAATGTTGAAAATTTATAAAAATAAAAAACTATATTTCTTATCAATCTGATAGGAAATACAAAGATTGACGAAGTTACTATGCAAAAATCAGCAACGTTAATGAGGAATAGCTACTGCTACTTTTCAAAGACTCTAATTAGAACTTCAATTGAATGGAGGTGTGTCAGAAGTCTGCAATTTCTATTACAAATAATCTTTCATCGCCATTCTTTCAGTCACAGAATAAAATTTTCCAAATGCTATTCCATAAAAATTGGAACTTCAAATTTAAAAATATTCTAAAAAAATAGAAAACATTTATCTGCAAGATATGAATATACTTTTAAAACAATATTTCCAGTGACAAACACTCGATTCAAGGGTGGGTAGGTGGTGGTAGGAGAAGGAGGATGGTGCAGCCACTTAGGGCTGCTAGAAAAAATGATCAGTAGCCAGAAGGGCAGCTGATCATTGTCCACTCATTAATGCAAAAAAACCGTGAGTGGACCGTTTCTTTCTTTCGCAACGCTAACTTACTACAGACTAAAATCAACTCCCGAGCATAGTCACTAGGACTTTGGACTACCCGCAGCACTAATTTCTCAAACAAATTCAAAATTCCCGGATGGTGCTTCAGTACTGAAAATTCTACTATACTCAATACAAATCCCGAATAGCAAACGAAAACGCTACAGAGAACCACCGCGTGGGTGGTTTCATTTTTCGCAATACTAATAAAAATTCAGTGCACCTGTGTCTCGTAATACGCAACTCTAACTTTAATTCGTTACAGCCTTCCTGAAGGCTGTGTAGAGTCCCATGTACAGCAAATCCAGCTGCTCGGGACTCTTTTTTCCCAGGAACATGTCTCTGGACATGTCCCAGGATAGTTTTGGGGAATTGGGGGCTGGGGGTGGCAACTCTAATTACAAACGCGATCAGTCATCATCGCAACACTAACTAAAAAAAATATTAAGAATCAAACTAGGACGAGTTATTAAAAAAACGCGATCAGTCGCATCGCAACTCTAATAAAAAGAATACCATGAATCAAAAGTAATGCAATGAATCAAACTCTAGTAACTCCAATTAAAAATCCAAGAATAATCTCAAAAACAATCGCGATATTTTTTCGGAACACTACAAGCAACCACGATCGATATTTATTCGCAACGCTATGCTAGAACCAGACGCGGGGAATGCTTGATTCGCAACGCTAATTCAAACCGTGATCAACATTTAGTCGCAACACTAACTGGCCCCGTAATCTTCTTCGCAACTCTAATTGAAAACACGGTGGGCTCAATTTCAGGGGAGGGGGTATCGATTAGGGTGGATCGAAATATAGGGGCAAAATATATTTTTATTATTCATGACTTCTAATAGTGGGCAAAAGTTGCCTTTTGTAATGGTATTTAAGCTACCAAACTTTGAACGTGATCGACAAATTTTTTCAAGTGCCGCAAGCCTTTCAAAAATTAATATTTCAGTAAATATTAATATTTGAAGGGCTTGCGACACCTGAACAAATTTGATGATCACGTTCAAACTTTGGCAGCTTAAATTCCATTATAAAAGGGAACTTTTGCCCACTATTAGAAGTGATGAATAATAAAAAAAATATTTTACCCTTATATTTTGTTCCACCCTTGCCTCGATGGGTCAGCCTATGGCCAACCAAACTACTACTACTACTACTACAACTACCGGCGAGCATAATGGCAATGTAATACGTAAGAATGACCCTGCACCCGAGGATGCAGGGCCATTCTTGGTAGCCCACATGATGTGGCCTTTTCTCTGGCCGGGCTATCTTCGGCTCTTTGGCCACTTCTTGCTTCGGGCGGTCCGCCCTTCTGAAAGTTAATAGCGTGCCCAAGCCCGTCCTGCCGACCGCGACCAGCGACACTGTGCAATGTCCCACTGGCGTCAAAAAGTCGACATAGCGAGGCTAGAAACGAGAGCATACCCCACTCGCACTAGTCTGGCCGTCGACTTTTCTCACAAATTTCCTGAAAGCAGGTCATCGCGTGGGGGAACATGCGATCAGAGAATACGACGACCTGCCCCGGCCCTACCTACTTATATTTAAGTCACACATTCGTACCAGAAGGTAAGTTACCTATCCTACACAAAACCTATATTTAAAAAATATCAAAACAGTCTCTCAAACACAATCATCAGTCAACCCACTCCACGATTCTCAAGCATCACCGCCCGGGTGCAAAGCCTAAACTAGAGAGACCGTCCCGGGACGACTCCGTCACCCGAGCTTGGCCACAATCACACTCTAATAAGTACGTACCAGTTTTCACTGAAATCGGCTGGCAAAGGCAGTGACCATTGCGTATAAATATGATTTACATAGCAATTAATTATTTTCAATTTCAAAGAATGGATTACTTGATAATGTGCATTGTACGTATTAGGTACATACATCAAGCGTTAGTACTTTCTCGTTTGATTGTACGAGATTGATTAACATTCATATTCCAAGATTATTTACTAGAATGATCATCGTGTGCAACAAGGAATATGATACATTGGTATCGTTATTGCAATGAATAATAATATAATGTTATAGTTTCGTTAACATGGTATTTGATAAAAATCTTTCACCGACGCAAATTCCACCGCCTAACCACACAAACACACACAGGTGGAGAATGCGGCGTGCACGATACACTAACGCAATGCCAGCCGCCGACATGTAATTATTTAGTAAAGAAAGTCATCGTGCCCCATTGCCTTCACCCACCCAAGTAACGCATGGGCACGTGGATGAGTTAAAAGGCAATGGGTACGGAAAGATATCCTGAAAATCCTCAACTAGAAAATATGATTAGTCTGTATAGTGTCTAGCACGCTAGTATTCTTTCATTTTACATTATAAAGCAAAATTACTCGACTTTCAACTTGTCAATAGTTTAAAGTTTGATAAATAAGAAAGGACTCTACTTTAGATCAAGAAAAAGGACTCTACTCGACATTCAATTAGTGAGAAAAAAAGACTATAAAATTGAATTATTTAAGAAAATGACTCTAAAACATGAAGAATTTAATTTAAGAATTTAAAACGGGCGATTCCATCGTCAAAGTAAATTTCATATAGGTAATAAGAATGTATGTTCTCATGCTAATTACTTTGAATCTGAAATTTGCCCACCCTCAATTGTCTTCTTGCACATGGAAATTAATTATTCTTTGTGTACGCAAACGAGTGACCTTTATAAGAAAGGAATTACACTTGTATGTCTATTATCATCATTTAGACATCAAGTTACTTTTGAACACGTAAGTAGTATCAGAAAAATAAAAGAAATTCAAGTCATTATAATCGTCGCAATGACGGAATCGGAGGGCATCCGATTTTTTGACTACATATTAGATAAAAATGATCATAGCTGTGGAGTCTGAGAGTATCAGACTTCTTCGCTACATAAAAATTAGCATTCAGCCGTATTGATATTCATATCAAATATCAACACCTTCTGAGCTGCTATGCATCTTTAGGTGCATTATTTAATAAATATCTACATCAATGTATGATCAATGATAAACATTCGCGTTAGGAAACGTTTATCTTGGAAATTATGATTATAATTTGATTCTATTGAAAAGGCGCGGTGCACAAGAAGACCCTAGCCCTCGTCTAAGAAATACATACACAGACAAAATGTTACAATTCACGGGCATGGTTACCATACCCGCGGTCATTATGCTCGCCAAAGTATACAACCGGTCACTCGTGTCGATTTGGACCAAACGTCCTACGACATGACTGAGTGACCAGAGGAACCATAATGCATGCGCACTCACATTTCGCTGTGCCCCGGTGACGAAGGCGCCAACACCTCTGCAACTGCTCAGGGGAAGTCATCAAGCTGCTAGAAGAAGTCATCAGCTTGCTCAGCTGCCCCTAGACTGTAACGAAGGAACAGAACACGATTATAATTTCTTTCTAAACTTACGATTGTTCGAACTCTAATAAAGAACCACGAAACAATTCCAAACTAACGAAATTTTTTATCATTCAGACATTTTAAGAAAAAAATAAAAAATTAAATATTAAAAAATAAAATTAACAAATTTTTTTTCTTAAAATGTCTAAATTATAAAAAGTTTCGTTAGTTTTGAATTTCTTGGTGATTCTATTCTAGAAATTGATTTTCTTTTAATTTTTTAATTTTTTGTTTCTGGAATTTTGAAGAATGAACTCTACTTTAAAGGAATTAAATGAAATAAATAGATACTTACATCTTTCCAATAATATTCTGCGCACAAATCTCCTCTTCAGCTGACGCACTGACTCTAATTTCCGATAACGAGTTTCACTTTCAAAACTAAAAAAAATAAAGAAATAGACTATCAACGCGCCCCAAAGATCATAATTGTCGAACAAACCGCTGAATCTATTCTCGCGATTCGAAAGTCAGAGCCCCGATGCTCGCAAAAGAATATAAATTGCGTAGAAAACACTGACTCTACCCTCGCGTATCCCAAAATTGTTAACGACACTCTACTATGAGCAACTGTGCTCTTCAAAACGAAAAACTTCGTACGACATAAACACTGACTCTATTTGGCCGCATTGCACGCGGTCACAATCTCTGAAAAATAAGTAGGATAGGAGGGTGGGGTCACGAGGAAATATTGTTTTTCTTGGAACCAGCCAAGGAACTTTCGCTCCTTGTTATTTAGAATACGAGGTGTGATGCGAAAATACAGAATGCTCGCTCGATAGGAGCAGCTTTACATTTCAGTAACACCATATTATCCAGAATATACTACATCAGAAATAATTATTACATTTAAACGAACCGTAGTAGTGGCTTTCGTCATTAAAGTTGTAAGCAAGTTCGTGTTATTCGAATAATACTTTAAAATATATCACGATCTTTATAAATACCCAAAATTCATTGCAAGAATCAAAATTTGTTAATTATTCATGCTTGAATAGCATATCCTCGATCAACTACGCAGTTTCTGTACATAAAGAACAAAACTTGCATCCAAAACCGAACGTAAATGCAATTACACTAGCTTCATAGAGATAGATTCTTAAAAATCATTGAAATATTATTGAATTCTACGTAAACGCGACCGAAATGCAATAGAATTCGATCATTCCAATATTTCGTAAACCTCTACTGACGCCATTTTGAAATGTTTAAACAAATCCGACTAGAATTATTCAATGTATCATAAGTCAATCTTTTCCCATTTCATCCCGATATTAACCGACTACAAAGTTACCCATCACCCTCACAGCCAACAATGATTCAATAAAATAATGATACAAATACGTATACCACACATATTGCCACCTTCTTTTTCCAAGGACTGACCAGTCGCCATCCAAGCAGCGTTCAAATTAACCGCCAAGTGTCATGGCGTTGCCTGCCCTTTGGTTTGGATTCCCGCCTCAACGTCTGTAACCGAACATGCAACAAGAGATTGAAAAAAAAGCATTAAAACATTCGTAAGGCAATTAAACAAGAAATAAACTTGAAATATGCCCGAAAAGGGATGTAATTGAATACCGAGACACGATATGTGTGCACTAAATGTGCAGAAATATTGGTACGAAGGCAACGAAGGGAATACGCGACGAACATTCAATGGTTTTCTCGCGATATTTAATCATTTTCGGGATGAAAGTGTATTAATGATAGCAGTAAGTGACGGTAGACAGTAAAGAAGAAGACTAATAATGATTATAAGTAATTATGTGACGATAGATAATGTAGGCGTACCATTTAAGTACGCAGCTATTGAAACGTCTTAATTCAACGATGTCCACAGAACGAATGACCCCCGCGACCCGCTAATGTACCACGGCGAATATGGACTTTGGTGGGGGGAGACCAAGCAGGCCTAGCGAGAGAATACACGCGTACGTATTTACGAAGTGTTGTGTCGGTCGGCTATTGCACGCCGAGTGACGTATATATCGCGTCTCGTGGCCGAACCGTCTGAACAGAGGTGACTTCCAAAGCTGGTATCGTTCAGTCATAACAAAAGTCGTTACTATAATAGACAAGAAAATATGTCCGCGGCCTGGAAGCCAAATACTTGGCGTGGCCAGGAAAGGTCGAGGTGTCGATGAATGATCTTAAAATTATTTTAAAACGCAAAATAATGAAAGTGTATTCATATTGTCAGAGTTTTAAATTTACAAATTATGTGAAAGCTTGTGAGAGGAAAGGCACCGGTGTCGATGAATGATCATACAATTATTTTAAAACGCAATATAATGAAAATATACTCATATTGGCTGTGTTTTAAATAGACTAATTATCTGAAAGCCTGCGGAGGGGGAAGGTATGGGTATTGATGATCTGAGAATACTTTGCCTGGCCACGCCAAGTATTTGACTTCCAGGCCGCGGACATATTTTCTTGTCTTTTATTGTGTTACACAGTGTCGCCGTTGCACGCTGCAGGAAAGCACCTTTATGTGCTTGCAGCTCATTTTGATTTCACATCTTTTTTTACTTTGTACTTATTTTCTATTTTTTTTTTTATTTCATGTACTTGGCGTACTTTTTTAATTTTTTAAAGTTTTTATCGGGTTCTCACTTCTTTTTGAAAAGATAATTTGCATAGGGAATGACTTCAGATAATTTTTAATATTATATGATTATTTTCTATTTTTTGTGATTTACATTTACAAATTATCACGGGACAGAATTCAGGATAAATTCAATCCCAGCATCATTTTACGCTTCGATTATCTATATATACATAAATAAAATTATGAGTTTAGTTACAAATAAAAAACAGTTTGATGATATTTAAACATGTCGCAATTCAAATTTCGGCAACTTACGTTGTGTTTGAGACTACATTTTGATTGCAATTCAATGGTACAGCGATACATATTTGTAAAAACACGTGGCATCTTACATTTTGGAAACTTACCTTATTTAACACTCGCCAGGTTATAACCTGACTGTAAGCTGTCAAAATTTTGAGTAGATTGCATAGTGGAGGTAGCGTTTGACGAACGAAACATATGTTAGTTTCTTTTTGTCTGAAGGTGTGCGTGTAACGCGTATATACGTATTATGTTGACGAAAATTTTGACTGGAGAATCAGAAGAATCAGTAGAATCAGAAGAAAAATCTTACCGTTTCCGACTGATCCATGAGACGATATTACGATATCTCTGTCACGCGTGGACCGATTTTATTGAAATTGGTCTTATTCGAAAGCTGATATGCGGTTTACATAAGAAAAATGCCTTTAAATTTAGATAATATTGCAGGCGTGATGAGATATTAATGAAATAAGTTTCAGGTTAGGTTGGATTAGCCGGGCGACGAGTAAATGATAGCGGTAGCGACAGTCGACATATACGGGGTGTCGAAACATGTACATGGCGTCGAGACGCTACCGCGTCTCTAGATAACATTTTCTTTTAGGTTATATTAGGTGTCAAATAGCGGCCAATCACTGTCGAACCGATCGGACAACTACTGTCATGACCATCCCAATAACTATATTTCTTCGTAGTCAACACATTTTTTATATATTTTTATAAATTCTTGGTTTTTTATATACTCTATTTACTTTTGGATTATTAGGGTTTCTTCGTAATTATTTATATTGATTTTCATTTAAAATTTACTAAATTCACATTTATAATTCACTGTTTATGTGACACTCTTACTTACGTGGCCAACCATTGTACTCTTTACCCTAAATAGGGTAGATGTACCGTTTGTGGCCATTGTACCGTTTTTGGCCATGTGCATAATTATCGCGGTTTTTTAGCTTGAAATTGCTTGTAGACACATAATTATGTGTAGAATTTCAAACCGTAAATTTTTTGTTTAGTATACCATCAGAAATATAAGGTTACATTTATTGCTTCCGCGAAAAGTGGCAAGTGGCCACAAACGGTGAAAAATGGATTTCTTATATTTTTTAACTTTATTAATTCTTTAACGATTTCTCTAGTTAATGGTAACTTAGACATTAATAGTGTAAAATTTAGTAAAGCTCTTAGTTTCCTGATTTGAAGTACAATTTTAAAGATAATTACGATGAAAGTCACTGAAATCCTTAAAGTGGCCACAAATGGTGCATCTACCCTACAGAAACTTGAGACAACTTTAAAAACAAATCACTTCTTTTTCATATAGCGAATTAGCAGTAACTCATACATGAGTTGTCATGTTCAATTAATTTTGATATTGCCTCGACTCGTTTAAATTAAAATATTTTATGATATTTCGTGGAAAGGGCGGCAAACACTTGTTAGCCTAGGGGCGCGAAATCTCAAAATCCAACCCTGCGAGTTTCGTTTACTTACTTCGTTGAAGCAACAATGTCCGCCTTCCAAGCAGGCTATCGACTGCTCTATAAACGGTGGTCGTGAGTTCGTGATATTGGTGATCCTTATTACAAAGCGAACCTGTCGAAACAACCACGACAAGCCTGAAATTGGCGCAACTTGTTTCTATCCGTGCGCCTGGATTGCCCAAGCTGGAATTACTGCTCCACTTCGCTTTATTAAGTTGATCAGCCGAACCTCTAAAGGTCACATCTTATCCCGCGATATCTATTAATTCGAGTGCACTTTTTACCGAAGAGAAGGCCTCGATTCGGCATTCAGCTGGGTATCACGACTTTTTCTGAGTTACTGCTTCGTGACGATGGAAGTGCAAAGCGAAACTGCTATGGCAGTGGAAGCTAGCGAAAGTGATTTCGAGCAAATTCACCCTCGCCCAACCCTGCTACCCATCGGCCTCTGTTTCGTCACCCCCGGAAGTGGAATACAGGCGTGTTGGAGGAAGCAGGAATAACGTTTCCTACGATTACCTCGGGAACGAAAGAACCAAGGACGCAGAAAGTCGCGATGCGGCGTGGCGCAATTACACCGGGTATGCAAATAAATGAGCGCGGAACTGGTCAGGTGTTGGGCCCCTAACGAGGAGCAACACGAGATGGCAGGCTTTTCTGCGAGGTTCCCGAGAAACGAGTTACCGGCGATGACCGGGGCAACGGGCCCGCCCGTTAAGCTTTGCGAACAGGTAATTAAACCGAATGTTAATTGCGTAATGGCTGGCCACGCGGGCACGGGCACGGGCGCGGGCGCGAGCCTAGCTCGGCACGCGAGGTGGCCACGATCGAGCGATCAGCTGTTGGCCGACCCGCTCGTGTCTTCCTCCTTCGATTCGTGAGCCAGCGAACAAGCAGATAGCATCGGCGCTGGTGTTACGCGAGAACCAAACCGACAAGCCCAGGCAGAGTTGGAGTGTTTGCCCTGGGAATGCTGAGGTATCGCGTTGAGGAGTTTCTTGCCTCGGTGGTAAAAGTTTTGGGAAGAGTTGGCTGATTGGAATTATCTAAAGGGTTTTTCAAATTGGGTGGTTTATGCTAACCCTTCGTTGACAGACCTATTATTTCGATCAACTTTCACATACTGGGTGGCTCACACCCAGAGAAATTTTTGAACGACTGTCATTCTCATCCGAAGAATCCAATCGTTATGAAAAAAATCTTGGGTCAATTGCGAAGTCTCCAAGAATGTATACCAACAGTATTTTCATTGGAATTTTATCACAGTTTTTGTAAAAAAATTCTAGATTACCAGGGGTCGAAAAAAAAACGATAAAAACTTCAAACGATTATACCTTTACAAATTTCAATAGTAGAAGCTAAAAATCTACACAGTTGTTGTTCAGATATTATATTTTGAGAAAAAAAATATTATATCTGAACAATTCTGTTTTTATACATTAATTCTGACTTACACTTGTAAGTCGTCTTTGGAAAACAGGTATTTAATTTGCATATAGAAGGTAGGCTATTTCGGTAATTGAAAATAGATATTCCACGAATATCCACGATTATTCTACGTATTGGAATAGGGTACAGGGCGTCAAAATCAACTTTATAGGTGGCTCACACTCAGAGTGCATCGATGGTTGAAACTCGCATCTGAAAATCTCGCGGCGAGTGATCTATCGTGATTCGTCCAGCTTTATAACGCTCGTCTATAATGGAAGGTTCATCAGCCAGTCACAGAAACGTTGGAAGGCACGGCGTAAAGGTTCGTGTCCCGAAGGACCATCTCAGTTTCCACTTGGATCCGCGTTCCACGGAGACGTCTGGGCTGGAACGGGTAATCTCCCTTGCAGCGCTACGGGCGCGTATTTCCACGTACAGCACGCACACCCTCGCGACCCGGCGTTCCGTGCGCGCGGTCCGCGGGGCGGTGTATGCCCTAGAAGCATTAAAGTCCCGACGTCATCCTCGATCCTAGCGGACGGGCGAAGAGGGACAGCAAAGAGAGAAAAACGGTAGTGGAAGCCCCGGATACAAGGTGGAAATAAAAGGAGCGGGAAGGGGAGGGTGGAGGGTGCCGCAGGGGAGAGAATGGGGCACGAACGCGGAGCAGAGAGAGCGTATATAACATCCAGCTCCGAGGAAGGAGGTGGTGGTATGTCGGGAGTGAAGGTGGACGAGGTGGACGAGGTGGACTAGGTGGACGAGGCGGAGGGAAAAGAAGAGAAGAGAAGAGAAGAGAGGCCGGGAGCTATGCGTGCTCCGCCCCGCCCACGCTTTCAGAGACCCAGGACTCAACTTGTCCACCTTCTTCTCGGCGTACAGCCACCCACAAGAGTCTCTGATGCACCGTGCCACCCTGCTTACAGATTCCACCGCGAGTCCCACCGTTCAGAGGCTCTCTGAGATCGCTCCACTCCTTTCATCTCCCTTTTTCCCTCGGCCCTGGAGATTGGCCCAAGCACCACCGACCGATAGCGCGATCGGAAGCTCGACCTGGACCAACGGTTTTTCCTGTTGTCTCGCCTCTGCGTTGGACGGTTAAGGCTGCTGATAGACGCTGGGTGTAATGGAACAACTGACTCGAACCTGGCGGTGAGTAAATGGGATAGAGAAAATGGGCAACGTCTCGTTTAGATTAGAACTGCGTGGGTGGAGGAGCATCGCTTTGATCTGCAAGAGACATTGAGAAGACCCGCGGTGCAGGCAGGGATTCGGATAATTTATCTTTGATTAGGTCGTTACACTTAGAAAGAGAATACAAAGATACCCAATCCCTCGAGCTGCCTACCAAGCAGTTTAGGCCCTCACAGCCAGCAATCTGCGCGGAGCTGCAATTGCGCCGCTGCAACGACACGTTTCACCCGATCGAAGCATACACTACCGAGGGAATGGAAGAAAAGCTGGCCGATCGCCGTGCGCGCTTGGCCGGCTTTCCCATGGAAAGTTGGAGCAGAGGGAACGAAGTGCGTGGCCGCGCGCAGAGAAGCAGCAATCAGGCCTGGGATGCAGCACCTCGGGCCCTCGATGCGATTCCCTGGAATTTCCATCGCGCGTGCATTTCTGTCTCGTAGGTGGCGAGGTCCCTTTTGGCGTGGACCGTACTCTCGCAGGGTCCAAGGGCCCCGGGCGCCATCTCATGTGAACGCTTATCCCGCTGGATCCGTGCAAGCCCGTGTCCCTCTAGCGCATTACCATAGCTCCTTCGAGCCTCTACCGAACCCTCTTCCCCGCTGCCTGCCCATTATTCTAATAATTCCTCCACGGTAGTTTTCTTTCCCCTTTTGCCGGCTATTTAGATTAATCTCGCCGCTTTCCGAGCCCGCTGCCGTACGCGAGCTGTCCCGTTACGACGCGCCAACCCGTTGGCGTGGCGAACCAGTTCGTTTTCGACGAGCTTTACTAGTGGACGATGCTCCGGTTGCTATTCGGTGGACGTTCTTGCTGGTCAAGTTCCACAGGAAAGGAATATAATATCAATTAATCTAGAGCAGAGCCCAGCCTCCTTCGATTACTGAATCAACGGAAGACAGAATGGAAAATAAAGGGAACCGAATGTGCGTGCCGAGTCTTCCTCCAGCAGAACGATCGCGCGCAACCGTGTCTTCACAATAGCGCGGCCGAGTTGAGCAAATATCGGAATGTTAAGCGTATCCCCGTAGACAGGGGTCGCGTGGGAGTGTTTGGAAACACTGTTAAAACACAGAGCTGGAAACGAGCAGCGACGGTGCGGGTCCAGCATTGTCCGCGCCGGGACAAAACCGGCGCTCGCCCTTTTCTGCGGCTGAATGGACCGACACGCGGGGAAAAGACCGAAAAGAACACCACGGCGAGAACCTTTTGTCTTTTAATCGTCGCGCCCCTGCCGAAGGGGATGCCGCGTGGACGAGGGTAGCTCGGCCAAGTCGCCTGACAAATGGCTACCGACTCTCCGGCCTCTCCCTTTCGACCTCTGTCGCCGCCGCAACACCAAGTCCGCTCGATTTTCAATGCGGTATTTTATTCGTTTCGGGAAATCGGGGCCGCCCCGCGGCTTCTACGATGATCGAACGTCTGCGTCGAAATGGCCCCTCGGGCTCCAGATCAATTATTCTCCGTCCCTGCGTCAGTCTCGCTTTCCGAGGGGCCCTGGTAGCATTGTACGCTGAATCTTCTGCGGCTTTGCTCTGTGGAAGCTATTAGAGATGGTTGGCGCCTGGCGCGGACAGTGTATAAATCCGTGGGACCATTTAATTTAAAAAAAGATCGTGAAAAACACGTTTTTCTCAATCAATTAGACGGCCTGTCGCGCGGCCGCAAACACCCGCCTCGAGAAAACGATTTATACAGATCGTCGCCGTGGGAGGCGCATTGTCTCTGAGCGAAGCAAAGGGCCCGCCTTTTTCACTGGTACCTCCCGTTTCCGAGAGACGTATGCCGATCAGCTTTTGGAATTCGTGTCCGTCGCGGCGGGTGGCCGCTGCTCGCCCCGCGATCCTAATAATTACCGCGCCGAGAACGAGGTCTTTATCGTGAGACACCGCTCTCACAACCTCCGCTTGCCTCGTGCTCCTCTCTTCCCATCTCTGTGTCTTCTGATGTACCTACCGCAATTTCTTCACTTACTCGCACAATTTTTATTCATATCAGCTGATGGAAAGTCATCTCCAATCGTACTCGATAATTCTTCTATATCATCGGAACACTGAATCGGCCTGAGTAATCTTTACACTAGCATTAGTCTAGAATTATACAATCGACAACAGTGGCCTCGAAGAAAACAGAAAACAGAGGTTTATTTCAACCACGACTGAAAAGAAAACTCGATTTTATTCTTTAAATAAATTTTTATAATCACCTAATGAATTTTATTGAACTTTTATTCGCTCAACTCGGCTCCCCCAAGATTAAATACTGAGTGCGCCACTGATCGACAACCCTACGTTATTTCCCGAAGGGAGATTGGTGACGAGGGGGGCCAATGAGGAAGCAGAGGGATTTTTAAGAGTGCATTTACGAGGTAACGATAGGATCGCGATGGTCGTTGAATGAGTGATTTTTTGCGATATTCGGAAAACGGTCCACGGCGGATGCAGATGGTGGCCGGTTACGCTGGCTGTAATTAACAAGGCTTGCTTTGTGGTGTTTTGTCGCCGGCCGCGACACGCCGTGACGAGGGTGGAATTTCTACGTCCATCGCCGGTGGGGGGAGGCCAGACTATAAAACGTTCTTTGTGTGTCGCGGGGCTAGCGGGCCCGCGCGCCTCGCCACCGCAGAGGCAAATGTAAACATTCTCGTGGAACGGTCAAAGAGTCCTCGAGAGGTCTCGCGGCAAGGATTACGAGTCGCCGAATGTAAACGAGCTCCCGTGCCATTCAATGGTTGCGTTCAGCCGACACAACCGGTGAGTAACCGGTGAGCGATCTCACTAGATTTTACTCGCATCGACCAAATGAACGAGCAAGTTCAGAGTAAAATCTAGTGAGGTCACTCACAGGTTGTGTCGGCTGTACGCCCCCAATAATGTGATCGCCGGCGCCAGTGTGTTGGTGTTCTTGACGTCGGTCGGATCGGGTGACTCGTGCTCCGCGAGTTTTCCACAGTCAAACAGTGAGTGCCATTTTGGGTCGAGCTGCTCGGAAAGCTGCCACCCATTGGTGAGTCTTGTTCCATTCTCTTCTTTTCTCTTTTATCATCCTCCTCCTCTCTCTCTCTTCTCGCATATTGACTGTTAGTTTTTTTTATATTAATTTAAAAGAGTTCGGAATTGTGACACCTACTGTACCAATAACTTGGTCCAATTAGTGTCTAAAGAGCGGTAGGATGTCTGAATGTGAACTTTTATTTTCTACTACTCGATGATTTAATTAAAATGGATTTTTGGAACACCTGGGGATGAAGCTTATCTAAAATACGGCAAGCTTCTTCCGTCTAGAGCACGAACTGCTCGATGGACGACCCAGAGCAGAAGAAGGTATGCACGGTGAGTCTCGGGGCACTGTGTTTGCCTCCGAACACTCCGACAGCCGGTCGAGTGTCATTATAATTCGTGTTCTCGGCCCGTGGTCCGCGCTTTCGAGCATTGTAATATCAATGACACGGAAATAGAGTCCTCGAGATGTCTCGCTGAAGGGAGCGTAGTCGCCTCAGCCCCCGTTCAGCCTCTCGGAAATATCCACTTTCGAGGGCGTCTCGAATCGAGCCTGCCGTCAGGAATCATTTGTAATTTGTTTTTTTGAGCCCCTCCCGGCCGATCGCCGTGACCGTGGCTTTGTGTACCGATGACACAGAAATAGACGCCGAGGGTCCGCGATTCCAAAGGGCTGCGCGCCTCTATGAAACGATCGCGTAAACAGAGAAAGATAGAAATAGCGATCTCCTGCACGTCCCTTCCTCCATTTCACCAGTGAAACTTAAATGCCACCTTCAGCCTTTTACCTAGGACTCCCAAATGAAATTCTAAGTCTAAGTATCCAAGTGGCAGAATTCGAATACAGTATCCGCGAAAACGGTGGAGGTGGCGCCCCACGATCGATCCTCGATCGACGAACTCTACGTTTCCATCGCGACCAGATTTATTCCGGGACGGCGATCGTGCTTGTTTATACTGGACGGGACAGAAATACAAGAGTGTCGCTGGGACGCGAAACATCTGTCGCGGTGAACCTGCAGACGCATGTCGCCGACTATTTTCGCCCCGTGCCGCCCGATTACGCGGCTGACAGCCGGTGACGGCCGCTTTCTCGCTCGATTTTCTCATAGGTAACCAAGTTGACAGCGGCCAGAGACACTTCCTTCAACTCGCTCCCCGCTCTCGACCACCCATGTCTATCTCGCTCCCGGAATGATGCTCGGGACGCCCCGCTAAAAGGGCGTAATGCCCTGTTACATTGTGGGGGAAATTCCAGACTAATTGATCGGGTCTGACGAGTTTTTGCGCCCTGGAACGGTGAACCGAGTGGTTACTGCGAATATAGGTACATACTTGATATGCATTCCGCATAAAACTACTGTAGCCAGGGAACGGGGTCGGATAGAAGAAACATTTACACAAACTTTCCCTATAGCCTCGCGTGTGGAATTCACATTCCAAGGAAACACCCTCTATTAATCTCTGCGCTTACCATCAGCGATTTCACCGTAACTTTAAGCGATAATTTACGACTCTATTAGAAAGTTAACGCAACACCCCTTAGAAGTATGTGTAGAATTTAATCGGCAGGACGCGGGGAATTCTGATTTAAAAAAGTAACATTTAGCGAGTCGCCTCGACTCGACAGCTCGAGTGGAAGCTTAACTGCAGCGGATCGAGCGCGTTAAACAAACAATTGCCTTCCTTCGACCAATCACTCGACCGTTTCACTGTAAGTACGTATGTACATACCTCATGCGTCGATCGAGCGACGATCGATTCGGAAACATTGTAGGTATCATTCAATTTACATACATTTCCAATCTCGTCCCTCCTTCTCACCCCGTAGTGGCATTTACGTTCCCCGCTCGTTCCCGTCGGTCTCGGGCACGGAGGAGACCCGAAATTAAGCCCCCTCGTCGGTTTTTCGAGTGGACGTCTCCTACGAAACCCAGAATTAAACCCCTTTACGCGACCCCGGCCGAACGACAGCTGGCCCGACGGAAGCATAATATTTCCTGAGCGGCGACGGAATCGAACGTGACCAGGGGTGGCGTTCCGATTTATTAAAAGACCGGTGTCGCGTGATCGCGAGCGTGCCCGGGCGACGAATCCCCCGGTGCCACGGCTCGGTTTCGTCGTCCTTATTGCCGTCGGACGCAACCTATCGTTAGGCAAAGTGTCGCCTGGCGGGCTTGCGTGCAGGAATGCGAACTTGAACCGGCCATTACGCGACGCGGTGTCACCCGGAGCAGGGTAATTTCGTCGAAAGTCAGAGGATCGCGGGCCACGGGACCGCAAAAACCACGGGGCACCCGGATTCCTGCGATTCACCGACGATCCTTGCACGAACTCCGTTCGCCTCTCACCCTTTCCTGTCCACTGGCCGACTCTCTTCTTCTCTTCCTTCCGTCCTCTCGCCGGAGCACGTACCCGTCTCTGCTAAATTATTTCGTTCCACTTCTCGTTTGGCCTGCGAGGGAACGCGTATCGACGGCGGTACGATCGCTCGCTGTCGCGGCCACCACGGTTTTGTCCACCTCGTGGCCTCCGCCCCCCCCCCCCCCCCCAGCAGGAGCCTAGGGCGATGGATTGGAGACGGTTTTTAGGCTGTGTTGTTGGGATCGGAGGAGGATTTTGATGGGCAGTCGGAGAGCGATGGTTGGGAGCGGGGAGTTGTGAAGTGAAGGGAATTAAGTAAGTAGGGTAAATCCGGGAGACGCGCTCGACCTAATATAAAATGGCTATTAAAACTAATATAGAAATTAGTTATTTTATCAGAAGAAAACTATACGTTCAGAATTTTATGCTGATTCAGAAAAACCTGTCGGTATTTGCTTTAAGACTATATTTACTGTAAATCGGGTTGAAAATTGAAGTCATGACATCTGACCACCTCTCCCGAGGTGCCGGGAGAAATGGTTTACGTCGTTGGCAGAGACCACTCACATAATTACTCATGGAAAATTAACATAGGGCAAAGTAAAATTATTTATGAGTGAATACAACTACAGATTCATTGATATTTAATTTGTTTACGCTGAACAAGTAAAGAACACATCGAAGAAAAAGGGAACTACCACTGACGATTAGCAAGGCAAATGACTACAAAAGTGAATAAATAAACTAAATAAACAAAAATAATGATAAAATAATAATAAAAAATAAAAAATAAACAAAAATAATAAAAAAATCATAATTCGACCATCTTTTTTTTTTGCAGCGAGAGATACTCTTCTCGTTAGCTTTGAGAGGAAGAGTTAATATGGTCAAATACTTTGGCTGCATTGTCCCCCAATATCTCTACTATCTTATTATCCCAAACATTAAACGAAAATAAACTTAGAAGTATATTTTAAATACGATTCTGTACACCGCTGTTTGACAAAAGAGGTTGAACGTAACTTCAATTCATCTTTTAAAGCCTATAAATCCAGAAAAACAGACAAGGAAGCGAAATGCCGCTATTCATTCAACAGTTTGGCTTCTAGAGAAGTAATTGGTCTGCAGTTTTACGCATTTTTACCTAGAGAGTCTGAAATATAGCGACTCGACCAACTCTCCGGCTCGACCGCGTCTCCCGGATTTACCCTAAGTAGATACTGACAAGGGAACACCGCGGATCCGAACTCGCGTATAACTCCTAAACTACAAGAGATAGAAAAAAATGTTTGAAACAAAATTTTAACGGTGCAATAAGCGCTGCAAACTTGCCTGAACAAAATTTTGAAAAAAGGTTTTTTCGTCAGGTATTTTTTTTCCATGCGAAAAAGTGGGGGTGCCCATTTGACTTTGAGGTTAGTTTTCACACCCTTAAAGGGCGATTGGGTACGAATGAAACATACCATTGTTGTTGTCCTGAATCACTTTATGAACCCACAAAGTTGCGTTCCAATCGTTCCCATTCTGAGAATCTCGGAGGTAGTTACGCAACCGACATCCTAAGTGACGGGAAATATACTACTTTAGAGAAAAGGACCATTGCTGCGCCGCCATTTGGGGCCATTGGGAAATTCAAAATGGTGCCGTCTCGCCCCCTGTAATCGAAGCGGTTAATCCAAGCAGATGGTCCAAGTAAAAAGGTAAACAGCGAGTAGAGGGAACGGGAATGTTCGACCAGAATCGACGGAACCCGCAAATGCAGATGTTCCCCGCTTCGAGGGACGCGACGAAAGTTAAACGTTGGACGAATTACACTTTTAATACGCTTAGCACGCCCAAATATTGCTTAATAGGAGATGCCGACACGAACGTGGAATTGAATGCAATCGTGTCATGGTCTCCGCGGTCGCTCAAGTGCCGTATTTCTCCCTTTGTGATATCTTCATCCGGGGCTGTGTTCGCTTCCGCCTCGACAATGGTCGCGGGGCGTTTCTCCGTTCCGTTATTGTATTCTTCTCTTTTCCTTATACGCTGCGGGCTTGACAATTGGAAAGGCACACGCGAGATCCACGGAAGGGCCTACGCGAATTTCTCGGTAGAAGATGGTGTGCGTATCTAAATACCTAGGTTCCGCTGATGGGAAACATCTGTTACTTGTGCCACGTAGGGGTTGGGAACAAAGGGCATCGAGGAGTGATCGATACCGTACGATAAATCGAGATTCACCTGGCAATCTTTGGGCAAACTAATGAACCTGACAAGGGAACACCGCGAACCCGGACTCACCGATTGGAACGCAACTTCGTGGGTTTTTAGAGTGACTCAAAACAAGAACAACGGTGTGTTTTATTTGTGCCCTATCGCCATTTAAGGGGGTGAAAACTAACCTCAAAGTCAAATTGGCACTTCCACTTTTTCACGTATAACTCTCAAAGCACAGCAGACAGAAACAAATGTTTCAAACAAAAGTTTAATGGTGCAATAAGCGCTACGAACTTGCGTTACCAAAAATTTGAAAAATGTTCAAAAAAAAAATATCTGAACCAAAAAAAACTTTTTTAAAAATTTTGTTAACGCAAATTTGTAGCGCTTATTGCACCATTCAACTTTTGTTTGAAACATGTTTTTCTGTCTGTTATACTTTGAGAGTTATACGCGATAAAATGGAAGTGCCAATTTGACTTTGAGGTTAGTTTTCACCCCCTTAAAGGGCGATAGGGCCCAAATGAAACACACCGTTGTTCTTGTACTGAGCCACTCTAAAAACCCACAAAGTTGCGTTCCAATCGGTGAGTCCGGGTTCGCGGTGTTCCCTTGTAAGTAAGTCTAGAGCTCACACCGATGATTCGAATAACGCATGGCACTTAGAATTTCGAGTGGAAAGGAACATTGTCCTTGACCGAATGGAAATAGCGACCTTCGCCAAACTTTGCAGACGAGCTTCACTATCTTCTCTGCTGACACTACTTAGTCCTTCTGTAAAGCTTGCACTTTAGCCGAACTCTCTCGCACTTTGCGAATAGGAGTCGTGGCGAGGATTTTAACAGAGCTCCCCGGTTCTCCCTCGCTACTCGCACCGTAAAAGACACCATGGAACTCAACAGCTACAAGAAGAAGGACCCAGAAAGGGTTCGACTGTTAGAGCAGCGCGTGGGGCCACTCGATTCCGCGACAAAAGCGCGACGTTCCGTTCCGCTGGAAACGTTTGAGACCCAGACAGATATCCGAACGTCTGGAGCTAGTCCCCCGTGACGAAAGCAGGAGGAAGAACAGGATGGAAAAAGGAGAAGAAGGGCAGGCGGGAGAGTAAGAACGAGGAATCCAATCGGTACAAATTGGAAATGCAATGACGGTGCGCGTTTTCGGCCGGACCCCCGGAAAAATAACGAAAGCCACAATTATCGGCTCGTTTTGCCGATTTGCCGGGCCGGCATGCTCGTCATTAGGTCCTCCCCCGAGCGTAGCGGAAACAATGGCACCCGGGGTGTCAGAAATAATACAAATAACCGGGCCCTGGGGTGAAAGTACTGTTTAGCCCGTAATTTCCTTTCGTGGCGGGCACGTCTGAAGGCGGGGCGCGGTCACACCTTCCGCGCTCTTCCCTCGGCCACCTTCTCGTTCATTTTTCAGCCGTGATCGGGAAGCGAGGGAGACGGAAGAGGAAGGTGGCCAGGAGGGTGTGCGACTCGCTGCGATCCGCCAGACTGACAGTCATCCTCTGTGCATTGTTTTTGCGAGGAAAGTCTGATGTCATCGTCGCCGCCCCTGCCCCGGGGGAGAGAAGGCACCGGCGTGACCGGCCCCTTCCCCGAGGAAATCGACGCGTCCGAGTCGAATGCCGATGAAACTTTGCTGAAACCAAACCCTCGTCCCGAGGCGACGACACTGGCTCCAAGGATTTTTTTTCTGGAAATCGGAAGCTTCTGCGATCGTCATGAAAAGCGTGACAAGAATGGCAACTTATATTTAATATTCAAGCTTTGGCGGGGAATGTAGGTTGCTAAAAATGTTTGCGAGCAAATGACAAGTACTCCTAGGTGTCTCCGAGTACCTATGTCGCAGAAAGAGAGAGAGAGAGAGGGAGAGAGAGAGAGATGGTCCCTCGTTTTCGTCTCAGCGCTGGTTCCGGGATCCAGGTAAAGACGCCAAGCCGGGACACAATACGCCTCTCAGCGGGCAAAGTTATTATTACCGGCTCTCGGCATTGTCCGGCTGTCAACAATTAGTTTAGATGATGCTTCAACATCCCGTCGAACAATGCCACCTGAGCGGCGTGCCTCGCCTCGGGTTTCCTGGAAAATGGAACCGTTCGGGGAACGCGATCTCTCCCCGTTTTTTCGACTTTCGACCAGATTTGCGCAACTTTTGCGTGCCGCCGTGGCCCGTGCAAGTTAACGGCCCCTCGCAAAAAGTAAACGTCCCTTTTTTTTTTTTTTAGCTAACCTCCAGTTTCTGGAAACACTCGGTTGCGTAAGCTAGAGGTGCCTACTTCAGTCGAATCCCACGATTTCCTGTTCGACTACATAAGCATACGTCCATCATCGCGCCCCTCGGACGGATCTCGGGCAAAAAGGTTCGCCATGTGCCTGGAATCCCGTGAAACCGTGATGAAACGTGTATGACGGATCCATAAGGCGGAACACCGGAACGAGAGACAACATTTGCGCAATATGGCGGTGGCACTTGAAAATCAAACATCGCCGCTGGAACGCGCCCCTAATGCCAGACCCAGCTTCCCCCTCCGGTACACGTCGAACTTCATCATCCTCAAGATTTTCTCGATCCCATTCTGCCGGTCCCTTTGTCCGTGCGTCATATGAAATTCCAGAGACACGTTGCGCACCGACCGAGAAAATATGATATTCTTTAACCCACAGCGGTGCCAGGGAGAGGGGTTTCGAGGGGCAAGCAGGAAGAAAAGAAGGACCTAGTTTCTGGGAGCTTGGACCGCTGTTTCCCCCCATTGTCGAGCTAGTTTCTCTGCCGTGGTCTCGCGGACCAGGTAACGTCATATTCAATGGCCGACCAATCACAATATTTTTGACGAGTTATGCCGGCGCATAATGGCCCCGCGCGGCCGGCA
The DNA here is from genome assembly GCA_947577245.1 of Andrena bucephala. Lineage (NCBI taxonomy): Eukaryota > Metazoa > Arthropoda > Insecta > Hymenoptera > Andrenidae > Andrena > Andrena bucephala. Next base: position 79,890,708 of record OX387715.1, read on the forward strand.
CAGAGGGGCGAGTTTTTCCAGGATAAAAGTTGCGGCCGGCATTGAGCCGCGTTTAGAGGAGCACATGCGGCTTCCACGGGCGATTCGTGGCCCCGGAGGACGCCACAATGGGTCCTTGAGCCCTTAAAAGCACAAAGACACGCGCGTCCTTCTACCCCCCCCCCCCCCAACGCCCGCCCGCCCCGCGGCCCCTTTTCTCCCCGTTACGTTTCTGTTCCGACGCATCCTGCTTATCCTGCGAGCCACCCGTACATCCCTCGGGATATAGGCGCCGTGGAGCGTGCGTAACGCGCTCACCGGCCCGTGAGTTATGAGGGAAACGGGCGCAATATTAATATTTTGTATCATCTTTGCGAGCCGCCTGCCAAGCCGTGTAACGTCCTTCGAGCAGCCGAGATGCAACCGGCACCCTCGTCTCTGCTTTCCCGTCTTTTGTCGCGGAGCGGTGGTCTGGTGCCGCTCCCGTTTGCGGCAGCGTCGAGTTTCCTGTCGCATCTTGGACAGGGGAGGCTGCCTTGAAGCTTTCTGATCTGGTTTTGCTATTGTATCGGTGGACGCCTCGAACTCGAGCCCACCGAATCACCCCCCAGCTCTGGGAATGTAAACGTCGCGAGGGGTGCCGTCGGATCGTCGGACCGCTCACAGCTCGTTTACCCCCCCCCAACCCCTCCCCCCCCCCCTCGGGAAGCAGGCTGCGGAGAGATCTTGAGCCTAGTAGCGGAAGACGTGCCTTTGGCGAACCGCGAGTCAAACTGCCGACAAACCTGCACCACGAGCCCCAGGTCCGAGCCCCTTTATCCGCTTTCAGGGCCTGCCGCGATGATGTTGCAAATTTAATCATCTGCATACTTGCCGATTACACGGAACGCCGATCACAGAGGTCGCCCCGCGGGGGTTGCTCCGCGTCCGAACTCCGTTTACGTTCAGATCCACATACTTTGTTGCGTCCGTAGACGCGCCACCCTCGTCCCCGCTCTCTTTCGCCCCGCCGCGCCCCAGCAAGCGCATCGCGAATGCTTCCAAACGGCTTCCACGGAGCTTTGTGCGGGCCCGCCGCGGGCCCTTCGATTCACCCTGCACCCTGCCTGATTGTCCTCCCCTGCAAGCGATCGTGCTCGATGGAATTCTCGCCGGCCGATTGCGCACGCCACGACTCCTTGTAGCCAGACACCGCTGGGGTACTTTGTTGCTGCGGTGGCAGTGCGAAGTGGGGGGGGGCCATTTTCGGTGTTTCAGCTAAAGAGCAAGTACCTAAGGTCAGGTTTATCCCGGAGCGAAGTGTCGAGGATGAGTGTTTGCATTGCGATGGGTAGGTAATCGGAAGGGAAATACGAGGGATCCAGAACGATATGTTCGTGGATACAAATGTTATTGGAGGGATGGCGACTAGGGGTGGAGACGAAAAAGAAACAGGGGTTGGCCGGTGTCGCGACAAGGAGCATCGGGACACCGGAGCAACAAGTGGCAGACACGGAAAGAGAGATCGACGGATGTCAAGTTGTGGGGAAATAAAAAAGTCACCCTTATCCCTGGCGCGGGGGGTGGAAGGCTAATAACGGCCTGCGACAACAAGCGACGAGAGGGGTGGCCGTCGTGGAACGAGAGGAGTCGAGGGTGTAGCAGGAAGAACCGAGAGGCTTAAACGCTCCTCAGCTACACAATAGAATTTTATCGGGGGTGCTTCCACCTTTCTTTCTCCCCGCCGACCTTCCCTCTTCATAGAATCTAGATACCCGCGACGGGTCGTTATTTTTCCGCCGACGATGCTTTCATTAATGAGCGAGCCGTGATCGGACACTTGGCAAACATCCCCGCACGCTCGCAACAAAGCATCGTTTAATTGAACTCTAACAAATTCCAGCGAAACGAGCAAAAATCCCCGGCGTCCACGGGAGAATCTCTATTCTGCCCGCGGAGATAGTTTCGCGTTGCACCCCGCGGAACTTTTTAAAATTCTATTTCAAAAACTTTCACCCCCTCGCAGCCGGATGCTTCCGACGTTTCGGTGGACGCGGAGGGGAAAAAAGGAGAAGGAGCACCCTATCGAGGAGGCGGGCATTTAATTAATTCTAGATCGAGGCTTTGATCGGAATATCGCGAGCTCACCCCGACGGAAAACAAATCCGCGCGCAATTCCCGGCTGCTTAGTATTACGTAAAAACCAATTACCCGGGAATGCCTGTGCCGATTGGCGGCGTAGATGGCCCGCGGGCCTCGGTAATCGTGATCGAAAATGCCGCGGGTTTGTTGTTCCAACGAAATGTATCCGATGTCAAAAGTGGCTGGACAGAGGAGGGTGGATGGGCACGGAGACGACGCGAGTCTCGCGTCCATCGGGGAGGGGTGGGCGGCACGTGTCACTTTGAACAACGTCCGTGGGGAGAGCAGGGGCAAAAATTTTCCACCAAATCTCGTTAAGTTTTCATTTGCCAAATGCAGATGCCAGACCCGGCTCGCGCACTCGCTCCTCACCATTCCACCGATTACAGTTGCCCATGGCCAATTTGCCAGCCCCCCCCCCCTTTTTTCCCGACCGATACCGATCTCTGGGTTTAAATCGAATGGGAACGAGGTATGCGACTATTCGTACACATTTGGCAACGTGTTACATTCAGCTATATTTCTTCTATAAAAAATATCCGAGGACAGTTTTGGGGGTTGTGGCTGGCCCAGTAGGTACCTATCTTTCGCGATCGGCATCTGACAAATCTTGTAGCCGGCGATGACGCGCGCCACGGATCATCGCTGAAATTACATCACTCGCCTCGAAATTCCGCAAGATCCCCTTCCCTTGCCTCCCCCTTTCGGCCCGACTTGAGAGTCTCCAGACGTCCCGACGATGTTCGGGGCCTTATTCCCGTGTAATCCCCGCCGACCGGGAACCACCGTAATTCATATTGTCGTTATACGTGCGCGCGGATCCCCCGACTTGATTACCAATAACGCTGGAATGGATACGTACATAGCGAGCGGCAGGGTCCCTCATGCCGCTGAAAAACGCGATAAAAGAGTAGGCAGCCCGCAGAACGACGAGATATTAAACTGCATCGACGTTCTCGGCTGCCGCGGCGTACATGGGAGACGCGATCGAAGCGCGCCAATATTTCTGATAGAAAACTTTGGATATGTATGTCGTTGTATTCCGGGCAGATATTTCTGGATGCTGAATAATTGCGAGCTAAACGGACATTCTTCCTCCGAGGAATACGATCGACGGTGAGGCTCAAGCACCCGACAGCAATTTCCGAGAGCTGAGAGCCACTGGCACGAAAACCGCAAACGGCGGGCCAATATAATGAGATTTAAATTACTGTGGGACTGTGACATAGTGTCCTTTTTACGAATCGTTGCCTCCACGACTCCTCCGCCCGGGAAACCAATTAGGGATGGAAATTTGATTCGGAGCTCCGAAATAATCGATTATCCTGCCGAGGGCTGCCGCTCCTTCTAGATTCGTTAATCCGCACGATTCCGCGAAATGCCGCGCGGTGGTTTTCTTGCGCGTGAGAGCGGCTTAACGAAGAGCTTGCGCTTGTGATCGATGTATACTAAAGTCACGTGAAAAAAAATTCCCTTAGGTAAGTCCATCCCCGTTATACCTAGGTTATACCTAAATAGTCAGTCAGGAGGCCGAAAAGAGGCGAATGTTTGTGAATTTTTTTGAAAAGGCGGAAGTATATATTTTTACGAAACGTTTTTGCATTTAAAAGAGCAACATTTAAAGAGCATTTGGTACGTTTATTATAGAAAAATATTTACGTTTATAATAAAATTACAAGCGACATCCAAGAAGCCTTTTTAAAAAGTTGTTTTCGGGTGGGCACTGCCATTCGGAAGCAGATTATCTAAAATCAAAAAGCAAAAAAGATTTCGTTAGTATATTAATATATTTCCGAAATATTAATTTAAAACAAAATTGCGGCTATTTAAAGTTCAAGTCCTGATTTTTTCGCGCAAGAGTCACGCGAAAATCGTTTCGCGAAAGAAAATTCTACGCACATAATTGTTAGAAGATCGTTCTCCAGTTCGGTTGCGTTCATCTTGATATCAGCTGCCGTAAAAGAGCACCGCAGCGTTCAGGAGCCCCGCGCAAAAATTTGCAATTTCTAGAAGCGGATAAATATCGCACTGAACATCCTCCGACGAAACTATTAAATAATTTATGCGGCACGTTCCGCGGTTGTTTTTAACGAGTACTCGAATGAATATTCATCGGAGTCGGATTATAAATTTTGCCCGGCGCGGGGAGACTCCTTAAGAAAATCCTGGCGAAAAAGCATCGCCGCGCAAAGGAGCGGGCATCCTCGAGGCCCGTGTTTAATGGCGTCGCGGACGCACTTTTAATCCCCGTGGCGTTATCAGATAATCGCGTCCTTCCAAGGAACGGGGAGGCGTTTTCCTGATCTCATCTATTCCTTCTTCGAATCGAATAACGAACGCCTCTCGCGGGGCGAAAAAGGCACGGGAGGTTCTACGCGGCTGATCGGATCTCGTGACCCCGAAATTTTAAAGGCTCGCGCTAAAATCTCGGTTCCTCTCCGCGTTATCTGCGCGGCTCGATCAGCCGTCAAAGATCCAAGGGCATACATTGATTTCGATAATGATCGATAACCTTCTTCCCTCCTTCCTCCACTGCTTCTTCGTCTCGCGGGAGACGTATCGATATCGTGACTCGATTTAGATGGCACGATACGGGGGAGGGATTAGGCGTTTTGTCTTTTGTCGGGAGGTATTGTTGAGAATCTATCGCAGCTGAGAGATTTATGGGCGGATGTCGGCGAGTGGGATAAGCGGAGTGTTTAATTTCCATGCTAATCCGATCGTGGATATTTTCATCGCGTAAATAGTTCCACGGAATTATTTCAGTAACAATGGACAGAAATGAAGTTAGACTGTTCTCTATTTCTCTCTCTCTCTCTCCTCTCTTCTCTCTCGTTTGGTCCAGCCGTGCTCGAAGATGCTTTACTTAAACACCACATCTCGCGTGCTCCCGTCCCGTTTCTACTGACAGTTTCGAGGGACTTCTAAGGAACTGGCGACGCACCAGCGTTCACGCGAGGTGCAGCATCAGCCAAGGCTGAAACACAGCGGAATGGACAGGAGGAACGGGAGCCATGGACGTCGTCTCCCACGGTGGCTGATGTCAGAAGACGTGCGCGACAAAGTACGTGTCACGCCACTCCCGGTTCGTTTAAGTTAATTGTCGGGGACCTCTTTTCTGCGCTCCGTGTCCCGTCATCCCCGAGCCCCGCCGATTCCATCACTGTCTCTCGATCCGTTGCTTCTTCCCCTCGTTCGGCCCGTCACGATATCCAGCACCGTCATCCCGAGTGAATAAAACGTCGCGATTACTAAAGTGAATATCCACGGGGCCACTGTCACGCCCCTCCTGCGATTCTTCCGATAGGGAGTTTGTGATCGATGATCTTTCGGCTGCGGAAATTCTTATCACTTGGTCTGCAGCTACGACTTAGGATCGCGAAGAATGTGCTCGGAGGAGCAGAGTAGGTATTCAACTTCCACTCGACTCCGGAAACAAGACTCTGAGCCATACTCTTTCAAAAATGGCACATCCAACTCGTCAGAAGCATAAGGAAAATCAAATTATCCCCATTGAAAGCGAACCACCCGCGGTCCCGAAGAATCGTCCCCGCTGTTTCCCTTCCCGCTCGAGTGCCACCGAAAACCTTATCCACCGAAGTAAAAAAGGGAAGGAGGTAGGGGAAGAAAGCTTTGAACGAGCCCGAAATAATTATCCGCTTAGCCTGGTGGACGGTGAACGTTTGACAAGATTCACGATCGCTCCAGTGGACCGTTGTTCCGCGTTTGCGCTCGCCTCTCGAGAAACGTCCAGCGCCTACCTGATTCATGGCAGTTTCATACTTGCGCTTCGACTCACGGCAAATTGAACGCGTTCGCGGACGAATAGGGAATCAACCGAGTGAACGGGATGCCATTTTCATTTGGAACATCCAAGGCCTTGAATCGGCACCACTGTTCCCAGCTTCACCGATAGATTTCTACCCACAGACACTCTCAAATTCCGCAGCAATAAAAGGGTTAGCTGCAAGAGAAGCACGTGTACGATTTGGCAGAAGTTGCAGCAGGTTGCTGAGGGCGAATAGAAGCGATGATTCTTCTATTACAGAAGTTGTCAGCGACGGGACAAGCTCTGTCCCAACCCCCGTAATCTTCCCATCCGACTGTCATTCCGGGGCACGAAAGTGTCGTCGAGGAGCGACAAAGGGCTCGACTTCCCCAGGGATAATCCTGTTACGCTTTTGCGGATCGTTGACGTGCACGTGAGATGTCACCGGCTCGTCGACCGCTCACAATGCCGCGGTGACTCGACTCGATTCGGCTGAAAGCGGCCCCCTCGATCCTTCTATACTAGATCCCCTGGCTCGGTCGCCCGGAAACTGTCACGGGGTGTCACCTGTCCAGGTACGGGCACTTGTCGCTGGAACGCTCCGGCCCGCCCTCGCGTTGTCCCAGGGCTCGTGGACGCGACAAGTGTCCTTCTTCCGTCGGGGATTGGGGCGACCTGACGCGAAACGAGGGTACCAAGATTACCTGGGCACGCGCGACAGTTAAATAAAGGACGGCGCGTTCAAAACGCGATAGAACCACCTGGCATGCTGGTGAAATGGGATTCCTTCTTTCGCTGCACTTGAAGCTTTACGAGGGATGTGCTGTTTCATTTAATTTGTGGTGGATCGCGTAGGTTGAAGTTGCATGGTATAGCATTACCGAATTGCAGGCGCATCGGGCTTCTCTGGATCGACATGTGCGTGGCTAAACGCCCACGGCAGCGGAGTAACGTATTATATTTAGAATTAATTAGTTGTAAAGCTTTGAATAACAGAGCTTATCATAACATAACAATTTGAATATAACCTTTTTATGGATTTATATTTAACATTTGAAAATACGAAAAAAAAATTATGTTAAAAATATGCATTGTAGCGTAAATCAACCACTGAATGACTGAATTGTTGAATTTATGGACCTTTGAAATTAATACTTGAATATATTTATGTATAACAATAAAACAACTGTTAAAATTGCATTTAAATTGGTTTTTCTTGAAATTTCTATAAAAATATTTACATATTCTTATCGTACTTTAAAAAAAAAAACGATTGTAAAATGCAAAACGTGTAGAAGTCCAGTAAGTGACCGCATACTTTTAATAAGAATTGTACTTATTACTGTTTGCTTAATACGCGTAACTAAAAATATGGGATATTAAAAGTGCAACTATACTCCATTTATAAACATATAATATTTCTAAATTTATAATTGACATTTCTTTGCCTAATGGTTATTCACTGGTATGCGGTCAATTGCTGGGTGGTTTACCCTAGATTCCATTCTAGCGCCTTCAATTCTTGTCTAGAATAAAAAAGCCCAAATATTCTTATTATTTATGAAATTATGTCATCGATGAACCTCAAACACAATAAAAATATCGAAAATTGACAAAATTGTAAAGCTTAGGAGCTAAAGTACTATTTTTGAGGAAATTTTTTGTTCTCCTTGTGCAACATTGAATTATTAAAATAATTTTTTTTTAATTTTAGAGGTTCGCGTATAGTTTGGAATTGTTTAGTTGTATGCGCAAGGGCGAGTCGATTGATTGAAATTTTCTCTAAATCACCCCCACAAGATTGAAGAAACTTCTTTCGACGCTGTAGCAAGATGCCTCGAAGGCGACATCTACAATCCACATTTTTAACAAAAATTGTTTTTATCCCATCTTCAAATGTTAAATACAAAGCCAGAAAAATATTCAAACTGATTTGCTTCATAACTTCTGCCGAAAAAAATGCCAAAGATCGTCTTGTTTTAGCGTCACATGAACTGCAATCCCCCCTTAAACATCCGTCGCGATAAGTGCCAGTCCCGCGGACAGCCCTCGGTGACAAGCTCGAGTTTCCGCGGTTCGAACACCCACGACCTGGCGAGGCATTCCCCTCCGCGAAGGAACTGTCGCTGCACGGCGTGGCGTAAAATTACAGAGGCGCGCGAACGCGGAAGGTTGGCGTGGGTCGTCCACTCGGTCTCCGTCGACAGAAGTGACCGTGGATTTCATTAAACGCGCGCGTTTCGCCAAGATTAATGTTTCCACGGGCGACCGGGCCGACCGCCGCCCACGTCGCTCCTTGCATCACGAGCCTCCGTCTCTAACGTCTCTGCCCTTATTTCTGTTTCAGGTAAGCGGAACCAAAGCAGCGCCGTCTTCTCGTCGGGAGCTAGAGAATTTCCAGCGAGGTTCGCTCGATTAGAAAACGGTAGGACGGGGGACTAATCCGCCGCCAGAATTTTTACCATTTTTACCATTCCACCGGCATTCGCAATATGTCGAAGGTCTCGCGGAGGTAGCAGATGGTTAACTGCTTTTCCCCGTTCCCGCTGCAACCGGGAAGCGTCGCGCCGCGAGAGCCATCACGCGAGACTATCGACTCCGCTTCGATTCCGCACAGAAGCCAGAACGCGTTGTGAGCTCTGGGCAGCCAGTTATTAAGTAGCTCTCGTAGGGGAAGGGTGACGTGGGGATTGACGGGCCGGTGTGCAACCCGGCATCTTCCTCGACGCTTTATCGCGATAGGCTACGCCGAAGCCTTCGATACCACGTGATTACGGGGAAAACCGGCGTTTTAGGGAAGGGAAACGTCCGAGACAAATAGACATTTAACGCGGTCGCGGCTGTCCGAAGCGGCTAGGAGATCAGGATCCCAGGAGCGTCGTGATCGTTCGAAGTGTGCGTTACGTAAGGGAGCGAAGAAAGTCGTATCTGGCACGGTCGATCGGCGAATACCTCCGCGGACACGAAGGCGTGACCGATCACGACCGACCTTGGTGCTCGTGTAATTTATGCGGGATTTGTCATTCGGGGAAGATCGACGGGAGTCACGCCTATACTCGAAAATGGGAGATCGGTTAATTAGCGACCGGTTGGCTAATGCACATCCTTTTGTCTCCGTTCCCAGCGTTATCTGATCAGAGTGGCCTTAACTGGCCCTTGCCGCGCCACTGGCCACTGGCCACCATCGTCGGCAGATAAGGTGCTCCGATACCGTGCACCGATGGAAAAGCCCTTTCGAAAGCGTTCTCCGTGGAGCGCAACGATGACGGCACCTGGTCCGCCCTCTCTGGCTGGATCAACTCCTCTCGAAACTCTTTCACGCCTTTCAATCGTTTCGACAGTGATTCTTCTATTTCACTCCTGTGTTGAAGGCTTCCGAAGATTTAACGTCAAATTATAGCGGGCAGATAGAGCAGCACCTCCGTTGACTTTATTTCTGCCTTCGATAAGCTTGATGCTTGCTTCTGAGGCGAAGAGGGACGCTGCAGATCAGAGGAACAGTTGCGAGATGTTTGCCAAAGTTTCCTGCGGGAATAATTTCGCCTGCCGATGCTTTCAGCGAGCGAAAGTGAAAGAGCACTGGATAGAAAAATCGTGAACTTTGCGGATCACCGGACATCGCCGACAACGCCACACCCACGCGACGGTCCCGTTTATTTATGCACGCCGCTGTTATTTTATTCCCCCTCTGTCCGCTGAACCAGCGACGTGCTTTCTACTCGCTCGCGCCGACAGAGGCGGCGATTTAATCTCGCGCCGTTATAATTATTTATTTGCTAATTAACCTTTCGACTGGCAGGCATTCGCCGCGGCGCCTTTCGAGACGCGAGGCAGTTCCTTCGCGAGTCGCGCGTCGGCCCCGGATCGTTCACCTGGAAATCCTCAGCTATTTAGCATTCTGAGTTTCTTTTCAATCGCTTCCATCTGAGAGGAACGAGCCGTGGAAACTCGAATGGAACTGTTTCCACGAGCACCTAAGTAGGTAGTTTCTTTGGAATATTTTTGCAAAGGTTGGATACACCTGCAGTATCTGTGTGCAGGTTTGATGACTCCGTTTCTAAATTAAGGGGAGGTCTAAAAATGTCGAAAAATCGATTTTTTTATTTCATTTTCATTTTTAAAAAAGTTCGAGAAATTCCTCAAGTTATAGACATTTCAGTAGCGTAGTAAATTTTAAACGCGTTCTTCTGTAAATAGTGTTCTTCAAATCGGGGGGACAAATATCTCGAAAAGTTATCATCCGATTCGGTTGAAACTTCTTTTATTTATTTTGAAGAGTATAGTACTTCTATGCAGTGGAGAAACCTCTAGTATTTTAAAAAAATTTTAAATTTATATTTTTCAAAGGCGTTGAAAATACGAAAAATATAGGGAGACGTGACTTCAAATTTCAAGTGTCGTTATTTTGTCGAAAAATGTCGATTTTTGTAATTTTTCGAGCTATGCCCACTAGGGAATTTCACGCCTTTTAAGAATCTCCAAATGTTTCTTATTTCAGACCAATAGTTCACTTAGCTACAAGTCCCACCGTTTCGCATGAATCTTTGACGCCTCCACTTCAACGAGTGCCCAGTGCCATTTACGACGATTAATTATAGAAAAAAAGAAATATATTTCTATAGTTTAAGACATTCCTAATACAATGCAAAAAGAGCCATTCAATTATCCGCGGTAGTTTTCCTTTAATTAATTCCTGAAGATCAGCTATTTTTATGGGCCCTAGACCGGAACATCCCGTTAACGTCGACCATAATTACGACTGACGAAAAGATCGACAAAGTTGTAGATTGAAGGGGACCAGGGGAGAGTCACAAAGCGGACGAGGAGAACACGTCGAGCAGCTTGGTTAATGCGTTGCATACGATTATCTTCGAAAAGAGAGCTCGTCTGGAGATCGAAGCTCGGCCACGGTTGTAACTGTTTCCCTCCGCGTGGAATCAATTACTTTCCTTTTTCTCCTGTTCTCCTCGTATCGTTAACGCGGCCGTTCCCGCGGACGGTCGTTCGCGGGCCAAGGTCGGGAAGCCTCGATGCGTCGGCCGAGGGGGTTGAGGGGGGGGGGGAGGGGGTTTGACCTATCATCAACATCGACTAATTATCTGCGTTTACGCGCTCGCCGTTATCGGGACGCGGGTATCTGCGACTCATCCTCGCCTCTGCACGCGCGAATAAGCAATTTATCAAAACACGTGGCCGATCGAATCGTCTGGGCTGTCACCGTGGCTCCCATCCGCCGATTAGCGAGAGATGCAACCTGTGGAGTGTGTATCCTTTCGACGTGCTCCCTTCAGTCTTGTTGCACCGCCGCGGCGCGGTGTGCGGCGATCTTGACGGATTCTAGAATCGTTCTCGAGTGGGGAAATAGAAAGCTTTTCATGATGGGAGGCTGATAAGGGGGAGGGGACACCTCGACTAGGCTCCAATAGTGCGCAATAGTCAATTGGATTTAACGCACTTTTCCGATGGAACTCGGGGTTTTATGAAGGCTCTAAGGAGCATTGCTGGATGGATTAATAAGAGACATTCAATCAGACAGCAATCACAACGGATAATGGTTTACCCTTACGCTTGCTAAGTACATGAAACGTGGAATTGGGGAATGTAGTAATTAGGCACGGAAAGTCATCGTGTCGTATCACGTCGCAGAAGGTTCCACATTGCATTCCTCAATTAATCTCTGGGTAATTAATTCTGGGCGGGGAGTACTCCTTTTGAGTGACAGTTGCGTAAATTGCTTGGGACGAAGCAGTCGATATCGACACTTTAGGTTCTTGTATAAGGAACCTCTGTTTTTAAGTAGAATGATCCAAGAATTTTTTCTAGTTTACCCTAAACACTTGTCGCGAGGATTTCAATATTCCAACCCAGGAAATTTAATTTATCAAGCTCGCCTTCGACGCAAATACGATTTCGATTAGTACTGGTGTGTACTCTGTTTGCCGAGTCCGGGAATTCCCACGTTACCGGGCACAATATTTCCATCGATCTCCACCCGTCTGCGAAAGAATACGCGGATAGCGGGCACCGAGTGCGAGAAACTCTTCTGGGTAAGGTCGCCGGATCGCGATCCACCGATTCTAGCCCGCAGCGCCGGTTTCGCCCCCGATGCAAATGCATACCGGCACGGAGACATTTATCCCACGATATCGACGCGCCATTAATTGCGATCGTGAGCATCGGCGTGCCACTAGGTGGTCACGACGCTACGAGCAGCCGGAGGAATAATTATAAAACAACCGACCGCTGATCTCGGAGGGTAAGCGTGCTGATTTCTAAAGGATCATTATTTTACAATTAAATCCATCGCCCCCTCGGTGTTTGAAAAATGGCGAGGCCATTGGGAAGCGGAGGAACCACAGGGAAATGGAGTTGCGAGGGGCAGACGCCTGGAGAGATCGGGGAAACTCGCGAGCTCATCGGAGGAATTTCCGGGCGACCGGAAGCCCTGGTCGGTCCTGCTGCTCCTCGTCGTCGCCGTGGAGTAGCGTAAACGGTGCAGAGTCATCTCTGTAGTCGGGGATGGATGCCAGGGCCCCGGGTATTAGCATGACAAAGAGACGCTGGGACGCCTTCTCCTCGCTTCTGCTTGCACACCGAGGGGCTGCTGCCTCTCAATTCAAATGCGATGGGCGTATGCTATGCTAATATCCCTGATCCACCGGCGTTAATGCATTATCAAACGCGGCGAAGTGCATCCACGAACCACGATGTACGCGCATCACGTCCCAAGATTCCGCAAGAGCGTGTCGCGGCCCTCGTTCACGTCTCTATTACCGTCCGCTCGATTCCCCTTCGACGCTGCCACCCCCTTCTTACCTGTCCGCTGGAAACGATGCTGAGGACATGCTGCGTTGCGCTGGCTTCTGTTGCATCGAGGGTGTCGAAACGATATAGGGTAAATCCGGGAGACGCGGTCGACCTAATATAAAATGGCTATTAAAACTAATATAGAAATTACTAATATAGAAATTACTAATATAGAAATTACTAATATAGAAATTACTAATATAGAAATTAATATAGAAATTTTATCAGAGCAAACCCATATGTTCAGAATTTTGTGCTGATTCGGAAAAACTGGTCGATATTTGCTTTAAGACAATATTTACTGTAAATCGGGCTGAGAACTGAAGTCATGACATCTGACCACCTCTCCCGAGGTGCCGGGAGAAATGGTTTTTGTCGTTGGCAGAGACCACTCACGTAATTATTCATGGAAAATTAACAAAGGATAAAGCAAAATTATTTATGAGTGAACACAACTACAGATTCGTTGATATTTAATTTGTTCGCGCTAAACAAGTAAATAATTTAGACTGAATTTCGACCGTAAAAATTGTTCTAATTAAGAGAGATGATTTCGGCGCACTGGTTCGGTCTATTAAACAATTAAATAAAAGCTATTTTGCAATTACAAGAATTTTTATCAAATTCCAACGTTTCGGTCAATGATTGTGACCATTCTCAAGAAAAGTTAGACAAAAAGAAAAAATACCGCGTGTGCTTTTATATATTTAAACAATCATCACGTTCATTGCTGGGAACGTGCGACGCACGAGTCGGTTAACCGGTGACTAGGTAGTCAGTCACAACCGTGAACGTGATGATTATTTAAATATATAAAAGCACACGCAGTATTTTTTCTTTTTGTCTAACTTTCCCTGAGAATGGTCATAATCATTGACCGAAACGTTGGAATTTGATAAAAATTCTTATAGTTGCAAAATAGCTTTTATTTTAATTGTTTAATAGACCGAACCAGTGCGCCGAAATCATCTCTCTTAAGGGGTCATATACGTTTCTCGGCGCTAAAACGTGGTCAATGTTTGGGAGAAATTCAGGGATAAACTATTAGTCCGATTGGTTTAATTCTATTTGTGTTTTATAGGTATACGTTTATAGATTATAAAACAGGTATGAGAATTCCAAAAATTTTAAAAATGTGGCGTCTGCGGCCAGTGGCGTAGAACATGTTTTCTGGCGCCGCCCAAAACGGTGGGCATGATAACTGCCTCACCGTTCATCCGATTAACTTCATCATTTACACACATATTCTACATAAGATTCGTTATCGTGTGACGTGAGCTTTTTCAATTAAATCGAACCATTTTTTAATAACAAGCAAAAACGTACGAGTTTTATAGCGAAAATCACGACCCTTTTCTTCAAAGTGCTACCATTTCCGCAATTTTTTTTTCTCGAAAAAATGGCGCCTACACACGATAACTATGATCCCACAGATTGTTAAAAAATCGGTGATTTTTATTTCAGACCACTCGTACGGGCTGAATCATGCCCACCGTTTTGGGCGGCGCCAGAAAACATGTTCTACGCCACTGCCCGCGGACGCCACGTTTTTAAAAATTTTGGAATTCTCATACCTGTGTTATAATCTATAAACGTATACCTATAAAACACAAAAAGAATTAAACCAATCGGACTAATAGTTTATCCCTGAATTACTCCCAAACATTGACCACGTTTTAGCGCCGAGAAACGTATATGACCCCTTAACTAAACAAGTAAAGAACACATTAAAGAAAAAGTGAACTACCTACTGGCGATTAGCCGGGCAAATGAATACAAAAGTGAATAAATAAACTAAATTAAACAAAAATAATAATAAAATAATAATAAAAAATAAAAAAATAAAAAAATCATAACTCGACCATCTCTCCTTTCTGCAGCGAGAGCTGGTCTTCTCGTTAGCTTTGAGAGTAAGAGTTAATATGGCCAAATACTTTGGCTACATTGCCCTCAATATCTCTACTATCTTATCATCCCAAACATTAAACGAAAATAAACATAGAAATATATTTTAAATACGATTCTGTCCACCGCTGTTTCACAAAAGAGGTTAAACGTAACCTCAATTTACCTTATAAAACCCTAAAAATCCAGAAAAACACAGAAGGAAGCGAAATGACGCTATTCATTCAACTGTTTGGTTTCTAGAGAAGTAATTGGTCTGCACATTAACGCATTTTTCCGTAGAGAGTCTGAAATACAGCGACTCGACCAACTCTCCGGCCCGACCGCGTCTCCCGGATTTACCCTAGGTACATATTTACTGGGACTGAAGATATTAGAAGGGTGGAAATAGGTTGTTAAACTTCAACCCCAAATTGTCACGTTTGAAATTGTCCGTATCGTCGATCGAACCCCCAATAATTGAGCTCCGTAAAATATCAAAATCTGCATAAATATCCCTGCCCGCGATTCCTGATGGTACGTAAAACGGTCGGGCGGTTTCGCCGCGTTCACGGTTGGCGCGTCCCGCGACTTCGGGGCGTCGTTTGTATCCCGTGTTCTGTGTCTCCACGGTCTGCCACCCCCACGGAACGGCTCGACAGTTGACACCGCTTTGACAGTGCGCCGCGTTCTGGCATTGTGCGGAACCGCGTGAGCGTGCCGCCTTCCCATTGTTGGGGTGTCGCCTCTTCCTCTCTATCACTCTCCCGCCGTCTCACCCCGATTGCCCTTCTCGCCCCCGCTAGCCGAAACTTTCACGCGGCCTTCCGGTTTCTTTCTCCCGCGTCTTCTTCTCCTTCATTTCACTTCGTCACGCTCCTCTCCTTCGAGATCCTCCATCCTGGCTTCCAGTTTCGATCCGGTTTCCATCTTATAGCCAAGAGTATAGGAGTCACTTCGTTCTTACTTCGTTAAACATTGCAGAACACTCTCTCCATTACTCCGCTCTCAATCACACACGCCATTTCCCGGCTCTGTTTCGTCGAACGGCTGGTAAAGCTACCCTCCGAGCGCGTCCCTCTCGCTTGGCGAGCTGCTCCCCTCATTTTTTCCACCCCGCTGTTTCTCCCCCCGCGACGCCCGCGTCGCCGCACGCGTAAATGAATAATTTAACGGCAGAGACAGAGCCGCGCGGAACTCGCGGCGTGGAATCCGCGTGGGTGTCACGGACGCGCGCATCACCGAGACACGCGTGTCCGCGCGAGTGACGTGCCCCTCGGTTTTTTGCCTTTTACGTGCCGGCTGGGGGTGCGTTGGAAATTCTCGGTACAGAGGTTCATTACCGCGCTGTACAGACTTCTTCCAGCCTTCCTTGCGCCAGTAGTTTGATCGTTGATCGAGCATGGGCTGCTCGATGGGACACTCAAATTTTCGTGGAAATATTGCACTATGTTGCGCAGGGTATGGAGCAGAGTTGGGCAAAATGTAATCTAATTACAACTTACAAGTTACGATTAAAATGTAATTGTGTAGTTATTATTTTCTGTAATCGTTAATGTAGGTGGTTGACCACAATTTTATCAACCACCTAAATTAACGATTACAGAAAATAATGTGTAAACAACTCTACAATTACAGTTTAATCGTAATTTGTAAGTTGTAATTAGATTATATTTTGCCCAACTCTGGTATGGAGGAGCTCTAGATGAGCTCTAGGGGAGCTCCAGAGAAGCTTTAGCGGAGCTCTAGAGGAGCTCTATAGGAGTTTCAAAGAGGTGCAAAATTTCCTCGAATTTCTTTTCTAGTAAAATTTGCGATTCAAGTATGAAGAGGGGTAATTTTGAAACTTTTCCAAACAGGTCGATAAGCAATGCACAGATAGTACCTCCGCGTGAACACCAAATATTTCGTGATTTCCCGACTATTCACCAGCTCTTAAACGAACCGTTTACAGCTCCCTATTTTAATGGTTCGATACACTCTACGACATCGGGACGAGGAAATTCATAAGAGGTCATTTAGTGCGGTCGTTAAAATTCTGGAAAAGTCGTAAAACCAGGGGAGTAGGGTGCCAGGACGGCGGTAGGGTACCCTGCCACCTGGTGAACCGTCAGCAAGAACGAGTTTATGGAGGCAAAAACTGTACCGACGACGCGGGCTCCTTTTTTCGTCGTCCTCGAGGTACTGCGGCCACGCAATTCTGCCACCCTTTCTTTCTCCCTCAGATTTATTTCGCCTACCTTCTGCCCCTTCGCTGTGGATGATGACAGTCGTTCCTGGGCCCACAATAAAACTGCCGGGAAATCACAAAACCCGACGGTTTATCTACTAATCGAATTTAGAGACTGCTCCAACCTGTGGAGTGTGTCGGCGTTAGCCTGAACAATAACATTTTTCCTCCTCTCCAAGATTCCTACCATTATGCTAGGAAGCTTCGTTCCACCGCGTTCCGACGTCGTCGGACGCTCCCCAGCGTGGCGGAGGATTTGAAATTGCGTCAGCGAATTGCATATATCTACCCGAGAGCATTCGTGACGAGGGGGGACAGAGGAACGAAGGAATGAACCCGCCCGTGTGCGACGACAGATTTGGGTCGTTCGTTTTACGGCCGTCGGGGTACGTACGCTTGCAGAGGGAACGGCGTAAGGTGGAGTGATAGCAGCCGTGTGCACCTGTGCAGCCGAGGAGGGCAGCTCGCGTGACGCATATTTTTCATGAACTCGCCACCTTCCGTGACACGACGGAGTAGCCGTGGCCCTTCTGCCGACGTATCCGCACCACCATCTCCGGCTACTCGTAAAGCGACCTTAGTTTTTACGACTTCTCAGTCACGATTAGCGGAAAGAAGCGGAATGAAAATCGAAAGACGTTCTCGAACACGGGCTCTACTCGGGACCGGCGGCACGAACGGGACATGAACCTGCGGAACCATGCCTGGAACAGTTCGAACGCTTCTTCTGAGTTGCCTATTCTTTCTGTCTTCTTGTATGTGCAATGGTTGTACGCTTAATTCTGGTTTTTTTCTTCTCATGATTTTGATCCAACATTGCCCAGAAAGAATTAAACTCAATGCCCCGTTTTTCATTTGCGTGGTACCTATCGACTTTTTATCCCTCATCCGTCCCTCAGTTTCTAAACTTAATTTGCCCCTTGGTGTGAAATTGGTCAAAAACGTGAATGTAATGAAAAGGTAAAGGTTATTGAAAATAAACAACGAAATTTCACATCGTTCACAAATAATGTTGCTTCACGGAGCCTCGGATAAAGTTACCTACATGTAGGTAAAGAACCCAATTATTATTATTATTATTATTATTATTACAAACATGTACATTATTACAAACATGAGAAGAAATAATATTACTGACACTTTAAGCATTAACGCTGACATTATTTTATAGTTTTGTACTTATAGACTAAAAGTATATGTTATTTTTGTTATTTATTATTGTTTAATATATTTACTTGATGAAAAAAATCTGGTGGATCTTAAAACTTCGATTTTTTGTATAAATTCATCAATTTCAAAAATATATTTCGGGATCTATTACTGACACCCTTCAAATATATTTGACTGATTTACTGACACCCCAATTACTGCCAGCGAACCTAAATAATACTGTTTATGTCATTTTAAGGATAGGTCGTGTCATGTGCATGAGCAACTACTGCTATGGCATTAATATCAAAATGCTTGAAACGCTTGCACCAATCACTGTCACCCAATTAATAAGTAAAAAGATTTAATGAATCGTTGAATCTGGAATCGGATCTTTATTACCTTCTATGATGCTTATATTATTTAAAACATTATATTTTGTTATGTTAATAGCTTAAATATTACAATTACAGCATTTTCTTTAACACCTTGTTTTCTCTTTCGCTAGTAAGGAAGTCATCGTTTTCACACTCCTAATATCCGCTTAAAATTTTGGATCGTTTTATCGAAATTATCAAAGAAAAAATTAAGTGCTGTTTTTTGTATCGTATAAATAACAGTTTCAATTGTATGCTAAATTTTTTTTATGCATCATTTCCCAAGATTTATTCGTTATTTTTCGTAAAACAGCTGAGGGTGAAAGTAATCGGGTAGGTGGCAGTAATTGGATCCTTTACCCTAACACAATATCATCATTTTTGTGAGAAAAATGTGTGAAATTGGCACGAGGGGCGGACGAGGATTAAACAAGTAGAAACCGAATTAAGTACATTATAAGAAGGTGTTGACGATAGATTCTTGTGTCTCTTACTTTGGTTTCTTTAGTGACCATTTCTATAGAATAATTTACCTCTTCTGCGTATCTAATTGATCGTTCTTGATATCTATATCATGCGACAGGTGATTCCATTTATGTCTCGGATAACGTTTATCATCCTCTCGTATTCTTACGATTCAAAGCTTCCAGATCAATTGTTTATGGGGACAGTATCTTTAATGAAACGCTCCGTGCGACAGGTGGCCCCGTTTACCACGAAATTCTCTCTATCCTCCCCTTTCCGCCCTGCGATTCAAAGAATCCCAAGTGCTTGTTTACTGCGGCGATATCTTTATTCGAATTTCTCTCACGACAGGTGATCCCACTCGGACTCCGAGTATCCCTGGGTCTATCGCAACCGCGCAATTTTTCGTCTCCTCTAATTAATTGATCATTCGTGACGTTTATACCCGGCTCGCTGATTGCTCTTCCCACGTCGAAAGATATCCCCGTTTTGTGGCAAGCAAACAAAAACCAAAGTATTGTTTGTATCCATAATTGCCTTTCAAATATTGCGTCCACGGAGAGGAAGAAGAAAGATGCAATGAAGAAGCCGCGCGCGACTACTTCATTACGATCGCACGAACTGCAAGGCGACGCGACGCGACGCGGCGAAAGATTGATACCGCAGAATTTATTAAAGGCCCGGTTCCACTGGAATTAACATAAACCGTAAATATCAATTTGTACGGAGCAATTTGGCCGGGAAACGACGCGCAGCACGACGACCGCCGAGAAGCAGCGCGCGTAATCGCGCGAGCGTTGCATCGGGCCGGAGTGGACTCTGTTTTCGGGCCTTTGCTTCCTTAATCGGGGACATCGTAAGATTTTTATGTAAGCCATTAGCCGAGCTATGTCCCCCCGATAATTAATGGATTAAAGGTGCGCCCGGTGGACGTTGAAATTAAGGACTCGCTGCCGGCATCGAGTAAAAAATTAATTCTTCACGGTGTTCCTGTTCGACGGGTGTTTCGGGCAATTACGATTCCTCGAAACCGCTCCGGCACGCTGGGGTGTTTTACTCTGATACATTCTTTACGAGCAGATTTGAATCAAATCTGCATTTTAATCTCTGCCCCGGTTTTAGTCCCGCGGAGAATATTCCTGTTGAAAGTACAGTGTAACAGTGGTCCGTGGCGAGTACAGGCGCCAGTTGCAAGAAATGAATAGGTTTGAGGGACGCGAAGTGATCGAGAGGGCCGTTTCTGGGCCAGCGGTTTCGATTTGCACACGCACGCGCCGGTAATCATAATTAGCGCGCGCGGCTCTCTGAGCAAGGTCTTAATTACGAGCCACGGTCCACAATGGGGGCCATCCTGTTGCATATGTGTGGCCTCCCTTTAATAAATTTCGCCTCGGTAACGGGACACCGGCCGAAAATCTCGGGCGTCTCGCAATTTTCGATCGTTAAATCACCGAGAGCGGCCGCGTAACGAGCGACGCGACAGCGAGAACCGTCCGAGGAACGCTCCAGGGCCATCAAGTTCCGCCCCCGGGGCGATCCGCCGAATGTATCCGGCGTCCCGTGCTCCCGTAATGGGAAACTTATAGTGATTTATCGGGGAACTAGCGTGGCCGCGATCCTCCTCCCTTTTTACGATGGAATCTGGACTTGAAAGGCCGGGGACACGGTGTCGTCGATCTTCTCGATTTAAGGCTGGTTCCTCGAAGGATAATATAAACAGGCGTGCGTGCGTCGACTTACCGTAATTATTCTCCAGCTACGAACTAACAGTAAATACTTATTATCCTGGGCCCAAAGCTCTGCTCGTGGAGGCTTGCCCTCTCAAACTTAACAGAAATCTGAATGCTCTGCATCTTCCAAGAAAAATGCCAGCGGACCTCGGTGGACATCGTCAGGGTCCGGTGTTAAATGGAAGAAGCCGCGGCGCGAAGCTCGGGATTCCACAGGGGCAATAAATACACAATTAAGCGGCGTTGATGTCGATACCGGGACCGGGGCACGTTTTAACGACGCGATAAAATCGGGTGACAAGTGTCACAGCCAGAGGACCGGGGATTATGGTGAGGCCAGCGTACAATAGGGAGAAATCCATGGCCAGAGGGCGCGTCTCCTGGCCATAACTTACCTTGCCCGATGATTCCTCGAAGGTACTTTATTAAATCCTCCCGCGGAGGGGCAGGGGCGTCTACGGGGCTTAACGACGGCGACAGGGAAGATGTGTAAAGGTTGGGGGAGGACCAGGGCAGAGGTGAAACAAGGACACGAAATGGTAAAATGGAAGAGGCCGAGGCGAGGGACAGGCGACATTGATCCGAAAGCAGTAGAGCTCTCTGTTCAGCCGACTCGTAATTAGAACGAACCTATCTGGACAAACTATTCTGTGACGAGAATCATCCGGCTTAACGATCATTGCAATCAAGTTTATGCGGCGTGCACATTCGAGTTTCGTTTCGCGTTCGTGACCGGACGTCGTATGAATCGTAACAGGTGTAAGTTTACGGATAATCATTCGAGCCTGAATGGGATCTTCGCGACCGAGCGATTAAGTTAATCGCCGATCGAGTACCGAATGCCTCGGCAACCTTCGAGCACGGCCGTTCATTAGCGCTTCGCGGCTGCCTTTTTTGCTCCATTGTTCACTCCGCTGGCGAGGGAAAAGGATTGTTGCTCGACGTCGAGAGGGTGCAGAGGAAAGAGTCTGGGGACTGGATACTTTATATCGCAGTGACACTAAAAGTCATCGGGAATATGTAGGTGTTTGTATAACAGAGTGACTACGGTGGCTGTGTTCGTTTTTGAGAGAATCGCGAAAAACTCGAGTCGCTCCGAAAAATTTTCTAGGTTAGGAGAAATTTCTAAGTCACTCGGCACATTGGTCCGACGCACAGTGAACCGGATTGAATTATTTTGTGACATTTGGATGTTTCTTTTATGACAGGATAAAATTATTCCTTTTTAATTACGTATAATTTAATATTTTTTACATCATTTATTTATTTTTTCAACTTAATTGTGTTAAAAAAAAATTGAAAACTGGTATCATTCGGGACTTGATTTGGTTCATTTGGTACTTTAAACTGGTTCATTTGGTACTTTATTTACTGTTGATATGTATATGTGTTTGTAATCGATATAAAAAGAAAAACGATATTTGGCTACTTTCCTTTACTATTCAACTTTTTTTTCTATCTTGGAAACGAAAAGTGTTTCCAATATGCGACTTAAACCACTAAAAAGGGCATTAAATAAATTACCAAATCAACAATTTTCAATTTTTTTATCACAATTGAGTCAAACAAATTAAAAAATAAATACCTAAATGTACAAAATATTAAATTATACATCATTAGAAATGAATACTTTCATCCTATTTTTGGGCGCAAATTTCATTCCGATATCTTAAAAGAAATACCCAAATGTCACTAAATTATTCACTCCGGCCCACTATGCGACGACGTAAGTCGTCCAATCGTCCAAACGATCATTCTTCCATGTTTCCGCGCAACTTGCAAGCAGCAGGTATTGAAAACTGGTACATTAGAACCGCGACGCTTAATCCATCGAGGAGCAGGGTCGAAAAGGAGATAATGAAGTTCCACAAGCCGGGAGAAGGTTTCACGATGCCGCCGAGCAAACCGTTTCGGACAGTCGAGCGATTGGATTGCCAGGGAATTGTGGCCCGGAGGAGGGTACAAAGCGACAGAGAGAAAAAGAAGAGGGGGAGAGGGTAGGCTTTTGATCGTGGCTGGCGATGGTGCGTCGCCGTGGCGCGGTGAAAATCCGATTTGTCAGGCAATTTGTCCCGCGACAAAATTTAAATCGCAAAGCGCATTTCGGCCGGCTCTGCGGCCCGCAGGACGCCGCCGGATGGCGGAGCGGGTGTCCTTGCGCCACGAGGGGAGCTCAAAGTGGATTCGAATAATGCGCGGATAAAACGGCGGCCGCGAGGGTGAATCCGAAATTCGGCCGCGCGTAATCACATTTCCTCGCGGCCAGACACTTGCAGGGACAAAGCTGGCATCGGAGGAGATCCGAGTCGATATATTGCATTACGCTTGACGTTTAATGTCCCCGCTCTCCAAGAAGCCACTTTCACGCGCAACGTTTCACGCCGCCGTGGACTTCGTTTGGAATTTAAGGGTGAAGGCCGGGAATCACTTGACGCTCTTTCTTTCATCGCCACTGAGAATCGCAGTCGAGCTTTTCTTATGCTGAGGAGTGGCTGGAAGGTACGTTAGTTCGATCCGAAATTAGAAGCGAACGGGCAGAATAACATCGCGTAACTCGGCAATTAGGGACGCGAATAATTGCGTGCTAATGGAGGAAGTAGTTAACTTGTGGTACTCGCGCCGAGAAGGATGCTCAACAATGTGGCTGATCATTGCTGCTTCGTCGAGTATCAACTGCGCGGTGAATCTTTCCAATGTACAGACCGCGGCAAGAGTACCTAAGTAATCTCGAAGATCTCGACCAGCGGATTGAAATTTCTAAATGGTTGCATCGGTTGCCGCGTTTCTTCAGCGAAATTGCAACAAATATATATATATACGTGCTAGGCCCGCTGTGCGTGGAGGTTATTCAGGGGAACGTTGAATGTGCCCACTCGCGGTACTTTAGGTAATCACGAGAGGACGCGGTGCTTTCTTCCGGGCTGAATGGAGGGATTCCTCGAGAACGTAGGACCAGCGGCGAGTGCCACTCGGGGGGATTCTTTCGAGACGATGCTCGCCGCTTTAATTAAGTGGCGTCTCCCTTTTTTCCCAGCGAGGAGAGGGCAGCCCGCGAATGCCGCGGAATGAAAGCCGCCCGAGCCCCGGCCAAGTTGTTGCGACGCGGCCTTTCCACCATGGATCGCTTTCAGTGGCCCTCCGAAACAGAAAAGTCTGCTTGGAATGACTTAAAAACAGCCGAAACCAACTCTTTTTATTTCGTTCGCCGATGGGGGGCACGTTCGCCAGCTTCCTCGATACTGTGCAACGGTTCGACGGAGCTTTCGATGTACGCCTGCACTTCGAAGTACGAGAGGGTATCGCTTGGGATCATTCACAATTGAGGGGTTGGAAAGGGTGGAGGATGTAAGTGGCAGAGAAATGGAAAATTATATTCTTAGTGGAAAGGGTTGTAGGGGAGAGTTGCCAATATCGGACTGGTCACCTAAATCGTACCTCATCAATTTCTCAGTAATTAATGCATCTAAACGACATTGCATAATAAAAATATCAAGCAAATGCGAAATAAGAAATAGAAACAAAAGCTTTTGAGCTTACACCCTATTTTGTGCGTGTTATAAACATTTTAAAAAATCAGGTATGATTGATGTAACTTTTTACCAGTTTATTTTGGCTGATAAAAATCAAACAATGCAATTTTGTCCTGTTTTTTTGTATTTTTCTAAATGCGGGTTTAATGTAGAATATTTTACATTCGTTTTAAGTACATATTACATTCATTATAAAGTTTAAATTGATATTTATAAATAAATTGATCATGTTTCCTAAATCGTACCACTACAATCGTACCAGTAGGATTTGACAACTCGTATGTTATATAGGTTATTTACGTATATCATATTCATAGGTTATTGCGGCCTGTGTGTGATCCATATACATATGTATATGTAACTATATAATAATCATTAATTTATATTGAATATTTGGTACTCTATTTGTTTTTGATACTATTTTTGGTGGAGGTACGATTTTGGAAACCGAGGGGTACGATTTAAGAGACCGGTTGCAATACCTTTTACAGTATGTGACAAAAAGATTAATAACAAATTAATTTTAGGGCTGGGACTATTTGTCGAATTTTTCAGTATTCGAATATTCGAATACTTCAGTTGCTCAATTATTTGGCGAATATAATTCGAATATCCAAGTATTCGAATACTATTCGAATATTAAAGTATTCGAATACCATTCGAATATTAAAGTATTCGAATACTGATGTATTCGAATACTATTCGAATATTAAAGTATTCGAATACTAATGTATTCAAATAGTATGGTGTGAGTTATAAATCAAGTTCTTTAGGTTCATTTGTCAGGATGAAATCTTGTAAGCTAATTTTGACCCACTTCACACCATACCGACCGAGAAAACTGAAGTTTTATCATTTACTTTGTACCATCTTTATTTTCCTTCATTCAAATTAAAACATGTCATTATTTCGTAACAGCCTAATATAATTTTTTGTAATAGGTGTACCGGTAGGTAATGTATTATTAACGTACCAATTAATTATTTGTTTTATATAAGTTATTTTAACCATTTTGAAAGAAGTTAGGTTAAATACATTAGACTGTTTATACACCTTTACGAAGCACGTAGAGTTTTCTAACTTTACTTAAAAGGTAAAAGACGTGTGGAACTTCAAATATTTCAACATGTCTCAAAAAATGAAAAAATGTTAGATAGGACAACTTAATATTAAGGAGTGCAGTATAGTTGATGACTAATACTTGACTTGGAGATTGGAGAAGTTAAAAGATAGTACTGTTACAAGTAAGCACCCGATATCCTGTTACGCAATAATTATTCGAAGCAGTGATTTTATTTCCATTGCAATAATTACACACGGAAAGCCTGCCGAGGTAATTATCACGAATCGCAGGAATTTCGAACTCATTTGTAATCGATCGTTTAATTGTAATTAAAGGACCGATTGCATGGGCAATTGGGTGTGCTTTCACTTTTAAATTTTTCGATCACCGATGCAATTAGCGATAGCACTCTTCTATGCCATGTTCGTTGAACTTGAGTTTAACGCATCGCGAGATTAGGGAATCGCGTGAGGCGGCATGGTTGAAGGTCTCCCACTGGTCACTTATCTGAGGAATGTGTCTTTACTCGCGAAGTCAGTCCACCGATAAGGAATAACTGCTACTAAAGTAGAACCGCATCTACAATTGCGAGTACTGGAAAATCGCAAAGCAATAGAACTCGAAGCTCTTCTCCTCGAGTCCCTTCACGCGAGTCGGCGACAGGTAGACACACGATGGAAGGATTCTCCGTGCAAGCAAACCGCCACTCGTGCTTAATTTCCCACCGTCCCTCGCATTTGCATTTAATCGTAAACACCTTGATCGCTGCCGCTATTGAGTCATCTCTGCTACGCTCGTCGAACAAGCTGATGCAACGACACACGAAAGGCAGTGTCGTTCCACATAGATACTTCACTGCTTAGGAGCTCAGCTGAACATCCTTCAATCCGAGCAACAAACTAAAAAGCACACCACTGGAGAAGCTCTTCTTCAACTCCACGAGTATCCTCTCCTACAGTAGACACGAACACCACCAACACCTTCAGAACAACGTTTATAAATACCTTCCCAAACGGGGACAGGGTTCACACCCGGAGATCCCCCGAAACTATTAACTACAGCGGTACTTACGCAACGTTAAACTTTCACGCCACGGTTCCATACGAACAACCCCTACAATCATTCCCAGCTTTCCGCCAGCACTCAGCGCGATTGGCATCGCGGCCGTGTAACGCGCGCGTAAACTTTTACTAGCACAATTTAAAGATTGCCCAAAGGAGAGAGCGAGCATCCCTTCCGTCCGATCGAACATCCGGTGCGCATAAATTCCCAGCCCACCTCTCCACAGGCCCCTTCACCGGAAATTCGGTAATGGGGTGAAAAAGGAGGCTCGATCCCGTGGGTTGCGCGACGCTGCGATGCAATATCCACCGTAGGGGGTGTGTTGGCGGGCGCACGTGGCGCTGTATCAATTCTGTCGATTGTCAATTCGTCGCCGCCCGCGCAGGGGTGAATAAAGCGGCGTTTGAAGCGCAGGATCTCGCGTGTAATCCCATTTTCGTTGGCAGCGGCGAGGGACACGCGGCCGAACCACCCCCTTCAGACTTCCTCTTTCGCGAATTAGGTAGCCAAATTCGCCTCTTCTCCGCGAGATCGAATCTCATCCCGTGTAAAGGCACCCTTATCCCTGGCTCGTTTCGCTCGCCTGTTTACCCGCCGTTTCCTTTTTCTACTCACCCCCCCCCCCGCCCGCCCCCTCCCCCACCCTCCTCCGCGGGGTGGACTTGTTTCCACCGCCTCGCTTTTCTTCGTGTTTCTCGAGGAGGGAGTCTTCGGCATGCGTCGAAAGGCAATTGCAACGGAGTGCTCTGCAGTCTCCGGAGTCGGCTACGCTTTTCTTTAACGATTCTTCTTTTAGCCTTCTCTTTCTTTTGCTCTATTTTATTCGTGTATTGGGAAAATTTCCTACCATTTGTTGGATGGGGTGTGCTCTCTTTTGGATTCGGACTGGGCTTCGCTATCATGTTCCTCGTGATTAAGATGGGAGAAAAGTAATAAAAAATACTGTGGCGCAGGGTATAATATAGTTGTGAGTGGGCAGGTGAAGCGTTGACTCATGTCACAGCAGTGTTTCCCAACCTATTTTGAGTCTTTAAGACCTTTAAGATATGGTAAATTTAATAAGGTAACGAAGACACATTAAAAATATGTATTTCAGAATATAATTGTAACAATAATATTTAAATATATTAATACTTATATTAAATATACTTGAGGGGTAATGCCAGTGTGGAGGCCGGAAAAGCCGTTTGATTTTGAGAATATTTTTTATGCGAGTATAGTGAAAGGAATACAAAATCTGTTTGAAGGCCTTTATTGTAAATAGCTTGAAGTATGATACAATTTTTTATAAATTTTTTAATACAAAATGGTGGCGCCACAGCTCAACAGAAGAGGCTTCTTCTGAAAAAAAACTGTTCCGCGGCCGGAAAGTTCTTGACTTAGAACACAAAATCATTTTTTTTTTAGTTCTCTGTAAAATTATCTCGGGAAGTACACGAGGAAATTAAAAAATACTGTTTTTTGTAATAATGGTGCGTGATTGAACAAAACGTTTCAAGCATTTCAAGGTTGTGGCAATTCCGTGTTTTGTTCAATCACGCACCATTCTTACAAAAATCAGTATTTTTTTAATTTCCTCGTGTACTTCCCGAGATAATCTTATATAGAACTCAAATTTTTCCGGTTTTTTGTTTTAGGTAAAAAATTGAAGGAGAAATCTTTCCGGCCGCGGAACACTGTTTTTCAGAAGAAGCTTTTTCGTTCAGCTGAGGCGCCGCCATTTTGTATTAAAAAAATTTTAAAAAAAATTGTGATCATACTTCAAGGTATGTGCAATAAAGGCCTTTAAACAGATTTTGTATTCCATTCACTATACTCGCATAAAAAACCCCTTAACGATATTTAATAGATTTAATTATCTTATTTAGTTTGATGGTTGCACTTGCATCTGGGGAACCAGCTTTCTCTTCTTTTCATTTATGAAAATTCAGTGTTACATCATTAATAGAAAATAGCAACGTAACCATATTAAAATAAATAAGTGCTAAGGATCCTTACCTAAAAATAACCGCGATGATCCTCCAGAGAACATTTCGCGACCCCCAGGTTGGGAACTAGTGTGTTACAGGTACCACGCAATCACACATTTCTGAAATACCTATTACTTATCAGAAGATCCTCCTACCCCCGCAATCCAGCCTAAAAATCCGCAACAAAAGCGCCTTCGAACACCTGCAATCAATTAACCCGCACGCCACAAACGCGCCCCGCCAATTAATCCTGCCAAGGGCCATCTTGCCCCGTCCATCCACCCCCATTCCCCCAATCAAAGAAGGAAAAACAACACAGAAAAGAAAATCACTGGAGGAACCAAGGAAATCCTCCCCTTTGTCCGCAAGGGCGGAGAGGGGCGCGCGGGGAGGGAAAGGTGGACCTCGCAACGAGTTGAAATTAATCGGCGCCCTTCTTCTTTCAATGCCGACCACTCGTCTATCCCACTCCGAAAGCCACCCCCGTAGCCGCCCGACCTTTCTCCGGCGTTCGGGATAGGTATTAATCCCCGGCATCGTGGGGTCCCGGGATTATTGAAATTATTATACGGCAGCCAAGTGAAATCGGACAGGGGGTTGGGTGGTGGTTCCCGTGTATCGAGATTCCAGCACACAATCGCGTTTTCCGTTTTCCCCTCGTCGCGTCCCGTTCGTGTTTTCGCCGGCGTGCGTGTTCCTCGACGGCCGGGGGGGGGGGTGGGGGTGGGTGGGGTTGGAAGGATGAGAACGGCTAGCCGAAAATAATGAGTCACCCGCGGACGCTCGCGGCCACAATGCGAACCCCCGAAATATCGCCACCCTTGGAAACGGCCAGCCAGCCGAATTGCCGCGCGGCACGGGGGAGGAAAAAAGGACCATTTCCGTCGGTGCATCGATGTCGACGATGGAGTATCGGCTCCGAAGATAAAGGGACGCCAGTGGTCGGCTGGTTAACCATTTATACCACCCCTTCGCCCTTCGCCCATCGCCCCTCTCCCACCAGCTTGCGGTGACTTGTGGGCAACGTTCGTGTAGTGTGTACCCGCGGTCTTCATACACGGTGAACTTCGGCGTGCAACGAAATTGAAGTCGGGGACAGCGCGTTTGAAGTTTGCAAACAGACGCGTCCCGTGCGTTAGGGGTGGTTGAAGCCACGCGTGCTTACTACTGGATTTTTGAATATTTTGCAGGGAAATTTCTTTTAAGAGCAGGGCTGTTTGAAGTGAAGCGTATGGCGAATAAGGGTGGATGTATACCGCGAGCTTTGTTTACTCGTTTTCTTAACGAGAGAGCGATCGATATTTATTGATTATATATTTGAGTAGTGGAACGTGGAAAAAGTCCCGAGTCGTTAATGAAACGATTAAGATTGGAACGGTAAAGAGAAGGCGAATTAGGGTGGGCAGGATTAATATTGGCTTGCTCTCGTTACCCTGTAATTGCTGAAAAAGGAAATAAGTTATCGATTACGGGACTTCTGGGAAAAGGGAAATAAGTCGGCAATTAGAGAAGTAGAAAAATTAAAAGATAGCCGGGCTGATCGGCTATCCGGGGTCTCTTCCCAGGGAATTGCGATAGTCGACGCGTTCCACGACACACACGAGCGAACTTAATCGCCGGTAAACGCGCGTGCAACTTATAATCGACTTACGAAACAATCTCATCAATAACCCCCGTTCGACAAGCGTAATTTACGAGCAGACGTAAATAATTAAGCGCACGTGATCGTCGACGATGAAGCCTGGACTCGCTCGGTCAACGATCACCTCCGCGGCAGTGCACGAGCGAGGATTTTTCCGCCCGTGAATGCCCAGCATCCAAATCCGCCAGGGGAATCGGGCATTTTACACGTCGTCGGTGAATTCCACTCAGGTATCTGAAAATTCCCGCCAAATTGCAAACGCGTTGGCCCAACGGACGTGCAAAGGAGACGCAAAAAACGAGGCGGTAGGGGCGAAACAGCTCGAGCACGCTGAAATCTAAATGCCCAAATCATGGCAGAAGTGAGTAATTTCGAAATAAAAAGAAAAAAAAGATGACGAGTTCGCTGATCTGAGTACCCAAATTAAAAGTTCCCACGAACACAGAAGCACACGCGCGAAACGTGGGGAGGGAGGAAGCGGTGGACGTAGATCCCGGAAACGCGGGATCGCGGAGGGAATCGGCGAAACGTCACGCGAGGGGGAAGAAAATTCTAGCTGTCCGGACGGCGATTTATCGATAATGATATTCAGATACGGCACACCGAAAACATTCCAACGTCACTCCGCCCCTCGCGAGCCTTGCGAGCGATAGAGGAGAGTGGGAGCCCTTAATCCTAGGCTAGGGGTGCGGCCAAAGAGGGCGTAGACCTCGGGAACCCCTGTGTACACGCAGTCACCCCTTTCGAGACGGGCCGGGGGATCTTTGAGCGCACATGGGAACCGTTATCGACCTTGCCGCGAGTTAAGGAGCCGCCTTAGCCGCTTTTGCAGAAGTAACGAGCCCAGGGCCCCTTTAGTCGTGCCCTCGCGTGTCCTCGATACGCTCGTTCCCCTTTGGTACGCGCGCCGCTTATTACATCTGCTAATGCGTCGTTTATCGCGTCGCACTCTCCGTTCCCGGCGAGAGTTGCATGCGCTGCACGAGCCACGTCGCCTTCTGCCGTTCTTCGCCAACTTTTTCTTCCCCTAAGTGGAGGAGGCCGACCGAGGTGAGACATTTCTCTTTTCTCCCGCGCTAGTTAACCCCTTCGCGCTCCGCGGCGAAATGAATTCAACCCCGTTCCCCAACCCCTGAGACGCGACGATCCTTTTCCCATCGCTGGCTCCTTCGTCCGCCTCGGAACGAACGGCCGAGACGCAGCGCGATAATGAGCGGTTGCAGGCCACGACGGCGAATGTCCGCCGCTCACGTGAGATCGAACGTTGCGCATGGAACGATACGGGGCCGTTCGACAGGTGTTCCCATCCCGCGGAGGAAGTGATTTTATACGGCAGTTAACGTGGTAAAGTGTTAATGCGCGAATTAATATAGCGGTCACTCCGTGGCGTCGGTCGCGCATCGCGAAACCTCTGGCGGATCTAGCCTCTGGGCGCGAGATCACGCGTCAACCATAGAGGATCCACTTTTACGATCGTCTAAGTTGGCTACTCTCGTTTGGCGGAGCGATACGAAGAGAAAAGCTTATAAACAATAAAACTGACGACCGATGCGCAGAGACAATTAATTAATTATTATCAATTTCTTTAATTCGGTTCGCCGAAATGCGCGACGCCCTTGAACCGTCTCACGCCACTTGGAACTGCGAATCGTGACGTTTTTAACGCGTCAAGTATTCTCAAGCTGCAGTAATCTTAAGTGGGTAGACAGTTCCATGCGAAGCAAGTAAATCAAGTGGTTGTTATAGCGGCTGCTAATGAATCAGCTGCACGAATGTTTAAGCTCTGTTACCCTGTTCAGCAAGAATTTCGTCACGGCAATGAGGACTACGTCGCCTGTGATCGTCGTTATCCTTTCTGGGCTGGCCGTGCAAAACCGCCAGGGATACCTTTCTCTCGATTAATTGGCGTGACGGTGCCGGAGCGCCGGCTCCTTTTCCCTAATTAATTCGTATTGCAAATATCTGCGCGGCATGCAGCGTGCACGAGGGCCACCGCCGCCGTGTCGGCGGATCTGGTATCGCAGTTTTCGGCTTCCTGCGACAACCACATGCCCGGCCCTCCCCCCCCCCCCCGGGCCACCGTATCGAGTGTATCGCGTGTTTTCGGGGCCCTCGAAAATCCAGGATCCGTGAGCGTAATTGCCGGTGGTGCGTGCCTGCTCCGCGATTCGTTTAATTGCCGACGTCTCCTCGGCCACGACGCTCTTCCTGCCTTCCGCTCCGACCCTCATCCACTCGCCATTCGCCACGGTGATTTCTTTCGAGGTGTCGTCCTTCCTCGCAAGCTTCTCCCTAAGAAACTGCAGTGCGCGCAGCTTCGATCTTCTTAGCTTTGTTGCAATTACATTCTTTCGGTAAAACGCTTCGTGCTTCTCGATTTACCTACGCTAAAAAGACATGCAATGTATGTTTACTTTTAACAAAGACTTGTGCGGACTGCGCGCGGAGGCGCGGCGTAAACGAGAGCGGGACACGAAAATATGAAAATTAAACGGAGCCAGGAGCCGGCGGAAGATTCCAATCGCGGTGGCTTCCTGTGCACGTGAATGCCGTCGGCTCTCGACAGAATTCCGATCGAATGCCGACGATTTCGCGGGGGCAAAAATGTTGCAACCGGCTGGCTGGTGGAACGTTTGGCGACGCGACGCGGCGCGGCGCCGCGATCCCGACCGGTTAATTACCGTGCTCGACCTCTAACGCTAGCGAATCGCCGCTGGAACGCCGATCGACCCTCTATCTGGCATAATACTGTCAAGGGATTTACCCCGTTTTTCAGTATTTTACGCTGCAACCGACGCTAAGCTTCGAAACTGTTCCATTATTGGGCTCGCGATAATGGGCGAGCTTGTGGCTACTATATTGCCTTGAACTGACTCAATACTGCCTTCGGACAGACCGTAATATATGCCTCGGCTGTACTTACCTCCCATTCCAGCCTCCACGGGCTGAGAAATAAGGGGAGCGAAGTTGATTAGCAGGCATCAGCGAGTCCGCTTGTTCGACTGAAAGTGAAAAAAAAGAAAACAGGTCCGCGATTGGAACAAAGCGACGCGGACGTGTTGCATTACGGTCGCGTGCTCCAGCAGCTTACCAGGGCCGCGTGGAACGCAGGCGTGCACGTATCTGGGCGGTCCCTCTAAATTGCGACGTTACACGCATAGGTTTTTGATATTCATCCAGCAGGGTTGGGCGAGCGGACCGAGGGAAAACTTGTCAACGATGCCGCCTTTCTGTTTCCGCGATAAAGGGACGTCGCCGGGACAATAATTCGCAAAGTATGTTTCCTGTCGGCGCACGGTATCGCTCATCGGCATCCGTAGCCACGTAAGAGCCTGGAATTATGTATACCTTACGCTCAGCTGCCGCGCGAGCGGCCGGGACGAGCTTCCGGTTATGAAATCGCTCTGCCTCGGCCCGCTCCTCTTCTTTTATCGGTAAGTGATTCCGATTTTACGACCGCCACTGGAACGGAATTCTCTCCTGCGAGACGGAACCAAGGCTCGTCGACTCTTTCTCCTCGCTGAGTCCTCCTAGAACTCTGGTCAGAGTTTGGTATCATGGTACAGAAATCAAATAGACACTGTTTGATGAAGGACTATTCACGGAGTGTCCACTTGTGTTCGAATCGTAGCTGTGGCTTTATTTGTGACGTTAAGTTGGAGTGTACAGACGTCCCAATAGCGCGAGGTGTCGCGTGGAACAGTGTTCCGCAACCGATATGCCACCAGACGATGCTGAATGTGCAAAAAGCGCAAGATTTTTTTTTAATAATGTTTATCATAAATAAATGTAATTCTGGGGAAGGGCCTTAGGTGTGCCGAGGGCAGTTTTGGGTATTAACTAAATAAAAAATTATTTAAATAACGGATCAAATAAATGTTACTTTAACTTTATTCGTTCTTCTTTATTCGATCACATAACGAATAATATTTTTAACTTTTATTCGTCATTTGAAATTTTTATTTAAATAAAAATTTTGCCCAACTCTGGCCGAGGGTGAGAGAAGGTTGCGGAGCATTGGCATAAGGTAAATGGCCCGGTGGTGAAACAGTTAAGGAAGCAGTTGAGATAATTGCAATTTTTTTTTATATTTAAATAGTATAAAATTATAACTAAATATAATTATTCGAAAGCGTAAAATATCTACTTTCAGATAGATTAACAAGAATCTACATTTGTTAAAGGAAAAGTTTTAAATGAATGAAAACATGAAACTGTTCATATGGCCCAGTAATTAAATGAAATTCATAGCGTGTCCCAGTCATTAATTATCAGTGTCGCAATTATTGAGTATATATATTTAATTTAACTATTTCTATCAGTTAATGAAAAGAAATCAATATGGTAATATTTAGGGATAATAAAAACATTGTATTTATAATAAATTTGTTTTAAATTTTCGGCATGAAAAAATGATTAAAAGTAGGTATATTATAAAATTTTATGTTATGTTAATATTGTGACGAGTTTAAGATTAATTATCCTAATAATTCTTAAACAGTATTATATTTTTGTTTAGTTATTGTTAACGTAAATACATAGGATACAAAAAAATACTTACTTTGGTACAATAAATGTTGATAATTTTAAAACTTCACTGAATACTGGTGTCTGTACCAGTGTTTACATAACCATTAAACACGCGTTTAATAACGGGTATCGTGTACTAGTGGATAAACGCAACAATTTCAATATTAAAAACAAAAAATTATTAAGAGATCCAATTAATTTTCAATTGTTCAATATATAATAAATCTAAAACAACTGTACTATTTTAAAAATTATAAAATAATAATTAATTACAACCTTAACAAAAATATTCTCTCGCTTCCTTGAGCCCATTAGGTAAGAAGCGAGATTGAAACTGTTGAAGCTTTACTGTACAATAATATTTTTGCATCATATAACTATTCAGTTATGTAAGCTTATATATGGTAAAGCTAATACATTTTGCAATTATATTTCGAACAGTTTAAACGTTGCAAATTAGTAAAACTGTTATTACTAATAAAATTTCTTCTCAATTTTTAATTATTGGGCCTTGTTTAAGAACTGGGCCATTTACCTTAGAAGCAGAAGAAGATGCATTCTCGTAGAAGCTACTTTGAGCAAGTAGATTGAGACGTCGATAGTCAGCCAAGCTCGAGCGTCCCCCGAAAGCATCGAGCATACGTATCAGATAGTCGCTGATCGAGTTCGCGGTTTGCATCGAGCTCGCGCCCCTGGCCCCGCTTAAAATCAGGAAACGTCTGCCCGTGTTACACGGGGAGCTTTCAGATGGAAATTCGATCCGCGCCGCGGAATGTATAACTGGGAATGAGATAAAGAAAATTGCGAATAATTCAAATCCAAATTGCCCCGGACATATTCCGTGGACGAGCAGCGATTCGATCGCGGGCACGGTGGTGGAACGGGAGAAGGGCAGGCGCAAGGGTGGAAGAGAGAAAAAGTGGGGAACGAAGCGCGAGCGCGCGAAACCACTCTACAACTTTTGATATCGATGCATCATCTCGATCCTCGCGCCGAGCTCTCTGATCGATTTTCATTCCGCGGGTTGCATGGCGGCCCGCTATCCGGGTGCTATCTTCAACCACCTCGGCGTCGACGACTGCCAGCTACAGGGTGCTCGAGAAGTACGCTCCGATGGGCGGGGATGCTTTTTGTTCTGCGAAGCTCGATCGGTAACAAAGTCGTTAGACTAATCTAGTACTACCCGTCTTGTATTTTAAAATCGAAGGGACTGTCCTCGAGGGCCTACTACGTTTAAGGCCCCTTTCCATGAAATTAATTCGAAACTGACTGCCGCGGAGATTTGTTTAGCCGCAGCCAAAGGGCCAGAGGTTTTTTACCGATTTGATGGTAGCAGATTTTTATTATAATCCGTGGACGGTTTGTATGGAATCTCGTTGGGAAGGTAGTTAAGAAGTTTTTATAGCCGGGATGACGATGAACACGTCACGACGAAGGAAGCATAATTTCAGCGCCGGGCGGAAAGGGAACGTGATAATCAGCCCGAACACGGAATACTTCTTCGCGAAAATTACTCGGCCAGTGATCAACATCTTGGACACGGATTACTGGAACGAAAGAAGGCTGGGGCACCTGTGGCGCGCACCTGTGGCGCACAATATACACACAACCATGTTTATGTGTGCTGATAAACGTTCCGAGTAATCTCGTGTCGCAGGGAAATTACGTCCCCTCGATATCGGGGGCAATAAAATGTTCATCCGTGATGCGGCAACCTTGGCTGGCTTCTGTGAAATTGAAACAGGAGATATACCTGTCGACCACTCGATTATTCATTAAGTTCTTGGATTCTCGAGTAACCAAACAACACCCACCAGCCAACGAAGCAAAGGGTAAGAGTGATAAAACAATTTTCGAAAGCTACCGCGGTGTGTAAAGAAAATCGAGAGCAAGGGTCTGTTTGTGGATTGCCGGAGGAACACCTTGTATAATGGTACGTGTAAAGGCCCCCGGTCGACAGGCCGTGTAAGATATCAGCGAAGAAACGGCCCCGTCCAGGACTTTACGACCGCTCTTATAATTATCTCCAATAAATATCTCCGCGGCACGAGAGCGTATATCGAAATACTTCGGCGGGGTCAGAGGTGAACTGCCTGCCTCCATCTTTCGATCAACGCGTTTCCTTTTGGTCGCCCCGTTCTCACTGATAAATTTATAATGTTAGAGCGCGAGCGGCCGAGCCACACCGATGAGCAATGGCCTTGCTTAATAAGTCCAGGTGACCACACGCGAACGCGCCCTAAGAGTCCGATCTCGTCCCCGAACCAATTTCGCCCTTTCGATTCTCGATTAGTACTCGCAGCCTTGTCCCCTCTTATACAAGGTGATTCTCGGACAAATGGACCGACGAAAAACTGTTGCAGTTAGCTGTAGGTTAGAAAGTGGTAACTGCTATTGGCGGTTTAATTTTGCAAAGGAAGTGTGTGTGGAACAGTGTTTGGGATTAAAGGGACCTTCCCGTCTAAAAGTCGATTTTTTATTTATTTCATTTTTCGAATGTTCGACCTTTTAGAAATACGTGTTTAGAAGGATTTGTTGAAATTCGTGAAATTAATAACTTTTGGAGATACAGGTCCCACCGTTTTCAGAACACTGTTTTGAGACAAACGGGTTTAAAGTTTTACGCGAGTGCCGAGTGGCCGGTTGTTACCCATGCAATTGCCGCTACTCAAATTCCTATAACTTCGGGAATTTTACGAATTTCAACAAATTCTTTTAAACACGTATTCCTAAAAGGTTGAACCTTCGAAGAATGAAATAAAAAAGAATTGACTTTTACACCGGAAGGTCCCCTTAAGGTGGATAGAATACATTCTTAATCCTGAAATACTAACGCCAATTTTTCCTCACACTAATTTGTATTTTTTTACTAAGTAGCTTTATTATTATACTTGTATTTCTCTACTAGCTTTATTATTATACTGATATTTTTTTACTAGCTTTATTATTATACTTGTATTTTTTTACTAGCTTTATTAACATCAAATTTCTTTTCATTATTTAGTGTCGCATCAACCACTGGTATGGCTTATTAGCGACCTAGAGTCAGGTTTTATTTTAAGTTGAAAAACAATTAATAAGTATACATTTATTGAATCCAAAGCTATTTTTAAAGTTAAAATATGAAAAGAATTTAGAGTTCATTAGTGGAACACTTAGGGCACTGTATTTCTCACGTCAGTGATCCAGGCTTAAGTTTTGCTCGTGTATTTTAGAGCCACCCTGTACACACGAGCCAGTACGGTACATTTAATTACACGCGTGGCTCGCGTGTTGCGATCCGCCGCGAGCCAGCTTCGGTCTCTTTGCAAGACTGTCGATATATCGCGCCACTTAGGCGAGATGGCTCGCGACCGTTCTTTTAGCGATCGTTTCGAGAGCCGACTCCCATCGGGAAAGTATTAATTGGAATGGGTTAGGATTTTGGGGTCTTGTTTTCGAGTGATTCGTTGGTAATTAACGTAGTGGGTTGTGGTAATTTGGTATCAGCCTTTGACTGAATGAGGAAGAATCGATCGTCGCAGGGAATTGGATGCTTCGATCGAGAATCATAAACCGTCTAAATTGGCTTCAAGTACGCTACGTTTATTATTATCTTCCTTAAAGAGGCAGCTAATTGCTGGTTGCAGAGGGGCCAGTGGAACGGACGATCGTTTGTCAAACATTTAAGAAGCTTCTTCCTTGAACATGTGGAACATTTGGGCAGATGTACTTAGACATCGCGAAGACAGCCGAGGTTTTAATCGCTGGTGATGTTGATTAAGTGATATGTAGCTTTAGCCACTGGCCACTTTGTCTAATCTTGATTCTAAGGACTTCATCAGTTTCACATTATGAAGATATCAGAGAGGTCTTTCCATCCCCAATTTACCAAGACAATAGTATCACTCGCTCCACTAGAACCACTTTGCATTCCCACCCACATAATCCAGAGAATTGATCCCAGAAATTGCCGCGATCTAACAAGAACAAAGTGAAACCCTCGTTGCTCTCGTGTGATCCATCGCCTGGCTCGTTAAGGTCCAGCAAGCACAGCTAGCGTAACGAAGATGAGGCATCAGTATCTGGGTTAGAAGTCGCCCAGGTGATGTCCATTTGTCTTGGCGCTGAGAGAAGAAACCGCGACTCGCCGCCATCGCTTCCCTACCTGCTAATTAAACACAGCCTTCAGTTAGATGCTCTAGGATCATTTAATAACAACGCAGCCGGTTAATCCGCGGAGTCACGGATCATGTTGATGACGTCGCTCGTACCAGAGAGAGACGGTCGAAATGCTTTGCACTTCTCAATTCCTTCGTTAAACTCGGACGTTCCATTTCTCCACCTATCTGGACAATTAAATGTTCGTAGTAGTTGCACGGTGGTATTATTTCTGCTCGAATGTTCCTGTTTTTCAATGGAGCGCAGAGAGCACGGTGGATATCTCACTTTCCCGACAGATCCAAACAATCGAGCCTGCCTAGATCGTTAGCGCATTCCTGGTTTGCGAGGTTAATCGGCGAATATCTGTCATCCACCGCAGAATTATCATTTGCACCGGAGGATTATGATGGCTGAATGAAATGTAGGATGCTTGTTAGGCACATCTGCTCGGATGACGTTTAAATTATGATTCCTTCTGTGGTTATTAATTCGCTAATTATTCCTGATTCATCTAGCTAGCCAGGATACCGGTGATGCACAACACTCGGCCATAAATCATAATACTTCCGTTCCCACAAACTTTTAATTGCTGAAAAGCAGGAATTCCCAGATTCGGTATGTAGGCGGCGGCAGCCGTTTCGAGCGTTGAGAATTCGTCGTTACGACCTGGACAGCTGTATTAATTAGACACAGTCGTCGCAGTTTCGAATATGGCATCCAGCCCCCGTGATCCAATTTTCACAATTCCCTACCAGCCCCCCCCCCCCCCCCCTGTTCCTCCAAATACGAACTCCATTGCATCCAGGAAGAGATACATTACAGGAATTTAGTCGCGTTTGCAAGTGGCCGGGAGATAATGGAAGAAAAGACACACGGGCTACCGAGACGGCGTAAATTACGGCAAAAGATCGTCCCGCCGGGTACCACTGTCTTACGAAACAACGAACGACCGGTGGAAACAAGACGGAGAGGTCGGGGAAAGGGAACGGGGGACACGGAAATGGATCGAGGTAAATGTTCTGTGAAGAGGGTACCCGTGTATCTTGATCTCGTTACGTTGCCAACTGTCGTGCGCGGCGTAAGAGGCGATTTTACGCGGCGAAGATATGAAGTAAAACGTGAAGCACGAACTTTTTACTGGGTCGAGATGACCGAGCTCAGCACGGGTGCGCCCATAAATCGGCCGTGTCACTTTCTTCTGATTGTGATTACGAAAATCTCGCAGCACGTAGTATGCAGAGGGGCTTGGTGTGCGCTGGTTCGCATATACGAGCGAAGAGACGCGAGCTGTCCGAGATTCCCCTAATTAGCCTTTCCATTCGGACTGCTTCTTTAGCGGAGCGTGTACGCGCGGGAAGCAATCGTGCGACCTGGCTCCGCGCGCTGCAACGACCGCGATGCAACTGCACTTGCACGTGCACGCACGTGCGTTCGCGCCAGTCACCGCGCCAAGGAACCGGCAGGTATTTCCCGCGTAACGGGCAAGCCGGAGGCGAGAAGAATCCTCGCGCGGTAGGCTAATTTGCCGCGTAATTAAGTAACGCGAAATCGCACGGCGAGGGAACAGATTGAAGATGTTTCAGCGTGGAATCGTCGGGGCCCCGGACGTCGGGCACGAGCTCTGAGGAGCTCAGAGGAGCGAGCAGATGGACGTCCGCGCGATCATTCGCTGCGGATGAAAGAAGGTTGGGGAAATAGGAAGCTTATTAGCATAAGGGCGAACGGGGATGATGGGAGGGCATTGTGTGGCCACGGGGGCGAAGGGCGGGGGGGGGGGGGGCGAAGGGAGGACGCGGTTTCGAGCGGCCGAGCGTGTCCGCGGCGCGCGATGTCTCAACGAGAGAGTCGGATGTGCCTGTGAAAGCGATGTGCCTCGTCCGATTCCTTGGTCGTCGTCGCCCGGGGTCTCTTCGTTCATTTTCACACGCCGCTGCGCCGGAATCGGCGCTGCTCTACTGTGACTCGCTTGCGTAACGCGAGCGGACGCGGTCACCCGAGCAGGCCCCGAGGGTCGATGTCTCTTCCTTTCCTCCTCGCCTTTTCCTTTATACGGGGGTCCGCGATTATCTGCTCGGTACGTATAATTAATGGTGTCATTCTTTTAAAATCTTTTAAAATCAACGTGGAATGTAGCCACGGCTGTGTCTGAGAAGAAGATCCACGTTTTCTCGAGCACCCTGTATACACGCGAGCCCCAATCTTGAAGGAGGGACCGGCGTAGAAGATTGTCGCCGGTGAGCAACGAATTCCAGCGATGGGTAGCGGTGACTTTTATTCCCGATAATGACAGAGAGCGCGAAAATAGTGGCCCCCCCCCCCCCGTCCTGCTACGTGATCAATTTTCGGCCCTCCGCCCTTTCGGTGGTGCTGTAGCTGCGCGTCTAACTACGATTTCGGCGTAATTATATACGTCCGTCTGTCCAGGGCCCTGTCCACGGTCACAGTATCCCATAAATCGACTGGTCCTCTCATCCAGGATCGTCCACGTCTTGTGATCATCTTGGACAAACCGCGGCTCACTTTCATTCTCTGGTTACGCGTTGATTCTTTCGATTTTCTTCGTCATCCTTGGCTGAAGAGATGCTAGGCAAATTCCACTCATTTTCGGAATTGGGAAGTTGTAACTTCGGAAGGTCGGTCTTGGCAGGTTGAGAAACTGAGAAGTTGGAACTTGAAGAGGTAGAACTTGAAGAATTGAAACTTGGGGAGATGGAACTTGGAGAGTAGGAACTTGAGAAGTTGGGACTCGGGGAGTAGGAACTTGAGAAGTTGAAAGTAGAGAAGTTAGGAACATCAGAAGTTGTAACTTAAGGTATTGGAACTTGAGGAGTTGGGCCATGGAGAGTAGGAACTTGCGAAGTTGGGACTTGGGGAGTAGGGACTTGGGAAATTGGGAGTAGAGAAGTGAGGAACTTGAGAAGTTGAAAGTAGAGAAGTTAGGAACT
Source organism: Andrena bucephala (assembly GCA_947577245.1). Classification (NCBI taxonomy): domain Eukaryota; kingdom Metazoa; phylum Arthropoda; class Insecta; order Hymenoptera; family Andrenidae; genus Andrena; species Andrena bucephala. Next base: position 79,932,104 of record OX387715.1, read on the forward strand.
TGAGAAGTTGTAACTTAAGGTATTGGGACTTGAGGAGTTGGGCCATGGAGAGTAGGAACTTGCGAAGTTGGGACTCGGGGAGTAGGGACTTGGGAAATTGGGAGTAGAGAAGTGAGGAACTTGAGAAGTTGAAAGTAGAGAAGTTAGGAACATCAGAAGTTGTAACTTAAGGTATTGGAACTTGAGGAGTTGGGCCATGGAGAGTAGGAACTTGCGAAGTTGGGACTCGGGGAGTAGGGACTTGGGAAATTGGGAGTAGAGAAGTGAGGAACTTGAGAAGTTGAAAGTAGAGAAGTTAGGAACTTGAGAAGTAGTAACTTAAGGTATTGGGACTTGAGGAGTTGGGCCACGGAGAGTTGGAACTTGTGGAGTTGGGACTTGGAAAGTAGGAACTTCGGAAGTTAGAAGTAGAGAAGATGAAACTTGATTTATTGGAACTTAAGGTGTCGGGTCTTGGAGAATTCTCATAACATCGAATCACACAATCATTCTCCCTAGCGAGAGAGACCCCCTTAAAGGAATCGTTTGTCGACCAGCGTGTCTTCAGAAAATTCTACGCCCCTTCAAACTTTCTGCTCCCCACCCGTCCCACAGGTAAAAAAGCCTGAATTCATCTAGAGCCCAGGTCGTCGCACAGAATCTTCGCGAACGAGATAACGATATCAGCCAGCACAGAAACCGATCAGCTCCGAAGCACGTCGGCCGACATTCCTTCATCTTTCGGTTAAGGGGAACCGCACACGGGCCTCGTGATCACCCTCCCAGTTACCAATTTCATCGCCTCGTTGCCTCACCCCGTTTCTTCCTCCGCTCGTTTCGTGATCGTCGCGACAAACCGCGGTCACGGTCCGCTTCGTGCCCGAAAACCCGGTGCCTGCGCGTGGAAGTGGACGCCGCAGGTGAGGGAGGCGAGGGAAAGCCGAGGTGGAAGGTTGTTGAAGGATGAGCGTCGATCGGGTCTCCCCGAGGAGCAGATGGCCACGAGACGAACGTAATTGGCGAGCCATCGAGATTATTGCCCATGGCTCCTTCCCTCTACCTCCTCTTCGATCCCCCCCCCGTTCCCCCGTTGTTTCGGATCGGCGCTGGACTTGCGGGCTCCTCGATGCCTAGAATCGAGTCTGCGTAGAGACGGTCGTCCTAGGGAACGGAAGGATAGACGTCTCTGAATGCCGTCGCAGAACAGGGAACGCCGTCGATCGCTTCGTCACGCACCTGCTCGCCCCGTCGCGTCGTTTAAAGGAAAAAGGACCAGCGTAATTGGACAACCCGAGGAATTCATTTTAGAGAAAATGTCGCGTCACTCCGCTTTCAGGGTTGCGAGAGGGGAAAGTGAAGCTATCGCTTCGTGGCTCCTTAGCCGACACTTGGACCTGGCTCCTCTTCCCCGGCAGCTCAGACCTGAAGCTTAATTACCGAATCGTGTGCTGAGTACTCAATTCCTGCTGCAGATGCGTGTAACTGCTCCGAGTCGCATTCCCGCAGAAACGTTTCCATCCGCGCAACAGCAGGCCTCCCCGATGCACGCCGCTTCGTACCGAGTACCTATATCCTTCACGCCAAATTGCCCGCCATTAAAATAGTGGCCCCCTCGGAAAGAGTAGATAGAGTCTACGCGTACCTCGGACGTTGCCTCACCCTGTCCCCCGCAGGTTTAAAGGTGAGACTCCGTGTCAAGGCGTAGTTAGCCTCGAAGCCTGTCCGCTTCTCCCCCAGCGGAGGGGTAGCTGCGCGCGGAGGTAACACCGGTGAAGGCAATTTCCCGCGTGCAAGACGCCCAGCGTACTCTCTCGAGGCAACCGAGCTAAAAGTGCTGCCCTTAAAAGCCTAGGAGCGTCTGGACAGCACGCGAGGGGGAACGGCAACGCGGGCCTCGTATCTCTGACTCGCGGCGTGCACACGGGTCACCTGTCCTTCCCTCGAGCGTGTAAAATGACTTTTACGACGAGCAGCACATCCCGTCCCGGTGTCCACAGGAGGTCCGTCCGTGAAGGGGCTGACCTCTCGCCGCAACGAGGTGTCTCGTTCGATTCCGCCTGACACCGATCCACCGCCGACTCCGTAAACGTCTTGTAAATTTCATTCGGCGGTTTTATCGCGCGCGCGCGCGACCGTAATTCACGGCGCGTACACGCGCATCCTCCGCGCGGAGCACACCACCGTCGCGCGATTTTCCATCGCGGAAATTGCCGGCGTCGTGATTGCTGGGCAGCGTTGCTGCAATCTGGGTAATGCCTTGGGTGAAGTGGACGATGCTCGCTGCTTTTCCTTCGGCGGGATCCCAGTTTTATGCTTTGAATTGTAATCGGCGAGTGGAGACTCGGAGGACTATCTTTTGGATGTATGAGTGGTGGAAGAGGGGCTCGCTCTTTTGGTCCAAGTGTATTATTAGTCGCACAGTGGATGTGGAATGTTTTTCAATTAACGCTGACGGAGCTAAGATTATTCAAAGCAGAAAGAACATGCCAGCGGGAAGATCTCAGAGGATGTTTGAGGTAAGAGGTGAATTTTCTCAAGGTAGAGCAGCACGAATTCGGAGTCGCAGCGATGTAAGACGTCAAGTTATTGAAAAAACCGGGGAACGGGTACGGTACGTGGACCGAGCACAAAGTCATAAAGGGTAAAAGTTAAATATGACACAAAACAGCGTCTGGAAACACGAAGCGGAGATGCCTGTTGCAGGGGAAGGATCCAACGTATAAACGACAGAGGATCAAGGAAAGGATGACAAGAGCAATTACGGTCAGGGGAACGGACAAGGACGCGCGAGAAGAAACGAAAACGCTTCGTGCAGCGCGGTGCCCGGGAAACAAAGTGGAAAAGGAAGGCCGCGGGCTAATTGCTAGCCGGTTTCCGCGGGACACGCGCGCGTTTCGCGCGTGCATCTTTGTCGGGCTGCCTCGCGTGATGTACGCCCCGGTGCAGGTACATTAAACGTATGTACATCGGCCGGGACAACTTACGCGGCGTGCTCGACAACGCGCGCCGCTGATTTTACGAGCCACCAGCTGCCCGCCGCTCTATTGGACGGGACGTTGCTGGCGATTAAGTGAGACTTAATACCGCGAAACGTTCCCGGTGTGTTCGGGGAGGAACGGGGCGGGCAAACGAGGTGCAGGAAGAAAATATGCAGGTGAGCGCTGGGAATGTGGAATTTTTGGAATTGGGATGTTGAAACTTCAGAAGATGGGACTTGGGAAAGTGGGAACCTGAGAAGATGAAATCTGGGGAGTTGGGGACTTGAGGAAGTGGGACTTGGAGAGTTGACATTTTGGGAGACGGAGCTTGGGGAGTAGGAACCTGAGAAGTTGGGATTGGAGAAGTTAGGAAGTTGAAAAGTTGAAACTTGAGGTATTGGAACTTGAAGAGCTAGAAAGTTGAGAAATAAGAGCTTGTGGAGTGGGAACTTGGGTATTTCTGAGTAGAGAAGTTGGTAACCTGAAAAGTAGAAACTGGCGGTATTGGTAGTTGAGGAATTAAGTGTTGGGAAATTGGAAGTTTGAAATTTGAGAAATATAGAGTCCCCATTTCCTAATACTCCTCAGCTCTCCCACTCGAGGACGACATCACGAGTAGTTCGGAGCGTGTGTCACTAGCAAGATAATTTGCTCGAGGTGCCGACGGATCGACAGGACAACGGCATGCTCGACAAGGTGTACAGGGCGATTTTACGAGGCGGCTCGCCACTTTCTTGACACTCTTGACAGGGACATTACCGAGGCCAGGCAGCCAGCCAGTTGGTCACAGTGGTTGCCTCTTGCGACTGGACTCGCACGCATTTCCATACAATGGCGACCGCCACGGCATTTCCATACGCGTCGAGTCGCGCTCCTGGTTTCACACGCGGCACGCAGCGCGTTTCTTTTCGCAACACGCCGCAACACACCGCCGCGCCCCCGCAGCTCGTCGCGCGCAGCTGTCACGCTCCTCTGATCTGGGTCAGTCCAGTCAGCGTCATCCCACTCCGACGCAGATCTCCTCGAGATCGGTGTTTCCGTGTTCCGCGTGGTGGTCCAACTGGCACGACTCCCGTCTAACTGATTCCTCATCGTTGTTGTGTCAATGTTGCGTCGATGTAGGTCGTCCGGCTGTTATCTCCTCTGTTACCATGGTGTGGGAAACCTGCTTCCATGCGCAGGCTGTGGGACGCCTTGATAGTGAATCACGCGTCTCAAGATAACACGTGTGGTTTAAATAGTTTCAAGTCTATTGTGTATCTCCTGTCACAGGTCACGGACGTCGCTTTGTGTAACGTGCCACTGTACAATTTCAGACATCCATGGGGAGCAATATGTGTTTCTGCGTGCCCCGCGAGGACGCCTCGAATGTTTGGAGAAGTAATAGCGACCTGGTGATACCGGTGCTGGCTCGGCGCACGAAGACAAGGCGCAGGAGACTTGCATAGAGTAGGAATGAAGACGCAACGCTCGGTAGTAGACAGACTCCCACGCAATCGGCGGTAATCCTTTGTTTTCACATGGCTCGCGATGAACAGTAGCAAGTAAGTCACTCGTAACATCAGATCACACAATCATTCTCCTCTCTGGCGAAAGTTTATAGACCCCTTGAAGGAATCGTTTGTCGACCAACAAACTCCCCCTCAAACTTTCCGCTCCTCCGCGGTTAACACTTCTGTAAACTTCCTCTATAAAAATGGAAACGCAACGGGGTATCTGCTGTTCCTTCGCAACGATTCGCGACGACAGTTTTACGATTCCAGAATTGGAGAGGATTCCATGCATAATTCATCTTTTATCGTTACATTTATATGTCTCATTAACGCCGCTCGCTCCTAAGTAGCCTCCAAAGCGTGCTAATTAGCTCGCGCGAGATTCACCTAATTAACAAGGGAATGCTCTTCGTTAATAAAAGCATTAAAAGCATCTGGGATCAGCAACAATCAGCCTCGTCTCTCCAATTGACTCTCCACTGCTCCGATCGTTGCCTTTCTCCAAATATTTCACGGTTTAATTACTGTAGGGGGAGTTCCCCTAGTACCGGACGCTTAAGGTCTTTCTCAAGTAAGAAGAAATAAATGATATTAAATCAATCTCCTTAGCTGTGCACACGCGACTGGGACGTGTCGAAACCTACTTAATTCTTGTTTTTTTTTATTATTCCTTCTACGGTTTCGCGGAATAACGACTCGTTAACGTTACAAATATCATAGGTAGATAAAGCTAATGTCCGGTATTATATGCCGTCCGTTGTTCAGGGAGCTCCCCCTGCGCAATGCCATTCGAAAAGGATTCACAACAGAACGGCACACAATTGGGCCTACTTAGTTATGCAGAAAGATTTTAATTGTGAAAGAAAAGTAGTTTTATTTCTACATGGTATATTTTATTTCTTGTTTTTGTTTTATAATATTTTTTAACGGGCTATTCAATAGCGAGTAGTATAATTAATATTATTTTAAATTCTCTGTAGCTTCTGCTTTTTATCCTAACATTGAACTATGCCTTTGTAGTTTTAGTAGTTGTATAACGTAAAGGTGAAAATCTACGATGAGACAAAAATATCGTGTCTCACATGAGACTTTAATCTGACGAGTCGATTATTTCACTCTTTTATTATTTCCTAATTATTTTATCATTAGCTTCGTGAAATCAGACTCTCGCGACTATTTCCATTATTTACATCTATATAGCTGCTGCTGAGATTCTTGTCTCAAGATAAAAAAAGTCTTACGTAAAAACTCACCGTGAATTCGGATCATTTTTTGCAAAATAAAGATCACAAAATTATGGGATCCCTACCGCGTTTAGGGTCGTCCTTAAATTACGTAAGGCTTTTTTGGGGGGAGTCAGGTAGCGTCTTATGTAATATTTTTTAACCTAATTTTCAATACATACAAATTCTATCATTAATATTCTAGAAAAGTTGTTTTAGTTTAAATTCCCCGAAACCGAGTTAAATGAATTATATAAACCTTTAAAAGAATTTTAATAACTGAAAAAATTCAATTTAAAAAATATTACGTAAGAAGGGGGTTGCAATATCAAATCTTACGAATTCTTATACTGGGGGAGGGAGGGAGTAAGAAATCGCCAAAATTACCCTTAAGTAATTTAAGGACGGCCCCTTAACTAATTTTTTACCATTTTGAGAATTGGCAACATTCTGCACAACTACCTAGTCCCAAACGAGCACAGCATTCGTTGACAGTAAAGCTCGTCACCTAAATAGTAGCATCCGCGTAGAACGTCTCCTGAAACAAGATAACGCGCGCAGTGCGCGCACATCATCGAATCCTCCCCATTCGCTGCTTCATTATACCTACATTCGCCGGTAGTTAGCTCTCCCCGCCCGCATCCACCCTGCCATCCCCTTGGCCTGTAAATCGGCGGGACGTAGGGTGGGCGGAAACTCGGTCGAGACGAAGCGCGGTGTCGTTTCCACGGACAAAAGCGCGCGGACGTCGGCGCTCCGCGAAGGTGGATGAGAAGAAAGGCGGCGACTGGGCGGGGAGGGAGCGAGTGGAAGAAGAGGACGGTAATAAAATTCGACTTGCGTGGTTCGCGAGCACGGTGGTCGTGTCACCTGTGGAACGCTGGAAACACGCGGCGAGCAATTTCTACGGCAAGTGCCGGCCGACGCCGCCCGAACGCTCCCAGCTGGCCCTCGTTTCCGAGCTTTCCTCTTACCTGGAAGAAAGCCGGGGGGGAGGGGGGGGGGGGACAGCGAGATTTCGGTGCGAGTTACGACTTCTTGGCCATCCTCGACCTGGATCCAGACGGGCACAAAGACGCTGGGACGCGCGTGTGGCGGGTTGATCGACCGTTGTAAATCTCCTCGCCTCTTGTCAACGGGATTCGTGCTCGGCGTTATTGCCTTCGCGGGGATATTCAATTTTCGTTGACGCTGACAGTTTGCGCCTGCCCGGGCTGGGGTTCGCGGAGCGGGAGGTTGTAACTTTTCCTTTCGGTGGCTGAGAAGATTTCGAGGAGACTAAGTAGGGGAAGCATATTCCAGGGGGAGGGAATCGAATTTGCGAAGCAGTTTAAGGGCGATGGCCCTTCGACTTTAATTCTATTACATTCCGCAAAAGTTGTATCTTCTACGCGCCAGTAATACCAGTATTATTCCCCGGGGTTGAAATGAAAACGGCGAGTGGAAATAACGAAAGGGACCGAAGGGAGGCGCGAAGGAACGCGAACGAAGGCGACCGGACGCACGTCGTTCATCGCGCGAGACAGAGGTTTCCAGAAAGCGTTCCGCTGGCGAGTCGGTGACACGTTGACACGTGAAACCTGCCAGCCGAAGGTTCCTGGCCCCGCGTTCCACTCCCGTGCATCTTTATTCGGGCGAGAAACGGATCGATCCGGCCGGGGCTGAAACGATATCGTGACTCCGCGGGCGGCGGCGTCGACGCGCCTCTTCCGCCGCGTAGTCGCGGCCATCTCACCGGAGACTTCCGTTAATTTTCTTCAACGTTTCCTATTAACGATCACGAATGCAGCGGGGCGGCGGTGAGGCCGCGCAACGAAACTCATTAAACGTCTGTCGGTTTGTCTCGGTGCAGCGGCGCGGCAGCGTGCAAGCACCAGCCGCCGCGATGCTTCACGTATGCGTCCGCCGCGGAAGTTGTAAACGAATTAACGACGTGTCGTAGATCGGCCCCCGCCGGGCCGCGCCGCGGCGATATTATTCTCATCGCCCGAGCGGGGGAGAACAATTACTTTTCTCCCACGGGAATCCTACGTTTCTGCGCTTGTCGACGAAACTTTTCTGATGTCGCGGACAGGCTTCCGCCACGGCTATCGCGGGCCCGATCGAAAATAGATGCCACTCTAGGTGGGACAGAAGGCAGAAATGGGAATGAGTCGCCAGAAGCACAGCGCTGAGTATTCTAGCGAGAGACGGAGTGAACTGTTTCTCCAATCGCATCGTGCTGTTGATGGCTGAAAGGAAGCAGCAAAGCGTTGATCGTAGCATCCGTCAGACGACATATGGCAGGTCTGACCACGACTGACGCGAGGCACGACGCCAGGCGACCTGCGGTTTCTGTCATTTATCGATAATCGTTCGCTGCTCGTCCCAGGATACACTCGGCACTTCCCCCGACTAATGCACGCTTCTGGTTTCCACCTAGAACACGCGCTCGTTCAACTGTCCGCGCTGCGAATGCCGAAACTTATCGAGCTGGAAGAGGGTGACCTGTCCAGTGAGTGAACACTTAAGCTGCACGTCTGTTTAAAATTAATATTCAAAAGTGGTTATTTAATCCCCTCAATGAGCTGTTTTATTACTAAAGTCAGACATCCCGGAACACCATTCTGGCAATCTTTGATAGCCATAACTTTTATTAAAAGTCTGGCAGAGGATTAAATAAAAAATGGGCCAATGACCAGTGAATGAACATAAATTTCTAACGAATCAACAGGGGTACCCCAGTGAATGAACGGGATAATAACAGAGGTTAGGTTTCCAATGTATTTAGCCGATTTTTTGTGTAAATAATTTTTCATTCTCCAATTGCAAAAATGTTATTGATTTGATACTTTACTAAGCAGTCTTGTAAGATCATAATTATGCATAGTTGAAATTTTGTTTCTGGCGTTGGTTAACCTGACGACCCCCACACTGGCGGCGAAAATGTCGAGAGAAAAAAAGGACCGGGTAAGTTGTGCATTCATTGGTAAAGTAAGAAATGTCCACGTTTGCCAGTGAATGAACAGCCGTGAAGACAACCGTTGAATAAACGGAATTAATGCCGTATAAGTTAAAAGTTAGAAGTAAGTTCGGAACTAAATTTCGGTGTAAGTTTCAACGTGAAGTGAGCGTGATAGGCGTTAATTTTTCGTATTATATGAGAAACGTTCACTAGGGGTGTTCATTCACTGGACAGGTCACCCTATAGGAGAAAAACTTGACGACCTGTGGGTCAAGCTTTGAATGATTTACGCGAAATATGGAAAAATAGAATAATCGCGATCAAATTGAAAACTACTTAAATAAGTACATAGTTGGTGTTTCTCTATTCTCGGCTATCGATCGTTCCTACGGCAGGTGGTTCCGAGTGCGTTCACGGCGACGACGGCGGCGGCGACGTCACGCCACGATTCCTCGTGTGTAATTTGTACCAAAGCCTGGAATCGCTAGAAAAACAGACAGGTGGTGGGGAAACGGAGGATAGTCGTTCTTTCTCGGCGTTTAAGTGTATAGGCGAGTCAGAAACGTGTCTATTTGGGCTCGCTCGAAGCCCTCATCCTGCCCCAAAGCTGAATTCCATTTCTGAAAGCTGAAGCGACCGTGTAAAATTGCGCTTCTCGCGGAAACAATGCGTGCGATTCTCTTTCAACGTCCACCTATTCGCGGTTTATTAAATTTTATCCTCCGCGTACGTTATTCGAAACTTTTGCCAGCGGTTAAATCCGTCCGAGTCCGGTGTGTCGAGAACAAAGGCGCCTAAATAATTCCCGTCGACCGGTCGTGGTGCTGTCAGGCCATAGAAAGGACGCGCGGGCGGCTGCTTTTCATTTCGAGTCGACTTAATACTCGTGTCGCACGCGAAAATGCTGCGGCGAGGAAATTAAGGACTCTCGAGGCCGTCACGACAGAGAACAAGAGGAACGAGACTGGTAAACACGCTTGTCCTACCCTCGTTTCAACCCCGAGGAACGGTTCCTCCCGTGCAGACTCCGTGACCTCAACCCCTCCCTCAGGATCGATTTTAACAAGGGAACATATCGGAGGAGTTAATTTCCTGGAATTTTCAAAAAAAAAAAAACAAAAAAAAACTGAGCAGGAGAGTCAACTTTAAAAAACTTACACTTTAAAAGAAAATTTGTTCCACGCCTAATAGTTCTCGAGATATTCCAGAAAATATGTTATCAACCCCCAACTTTAGGGGCAGCGTTAACTAAATAAGAAGTACCTACGTGTCAAATATTTTTCACTATTTTGCAAATTTACAGAGCCTGATCAAAGTCGGCGCGCGCGGGTTCGATGTGTCCCCTTGTGAGCTACTGATTTTATGAAACGGCGGGGGAGGATTTCTCAATTTTTCACGTGTAACAGCTCGCACACCATTGCTGGCGACAGGATCCGCTCGGTTACAGGCCTCCCCCTCTCCCGGCACCCCTTTTTTCTCCCTCCGTTCCGCGAGGGTCGAGCGTTTAGAAGGGACGGTAAACATTCGGGACACGCAACGAGACCGTTCCAGTTCCTCTCGCCCCTTCGAAGGGGTTCGATCCACCCTAACGTTTCGCTGTTTCATAATAAAATCGTCATGCGGTGGCCCGATTGGCTGGGATCGCTCGGGGGGTCCCACAATGCACCGTGGGCTTGCCCCATGCCCTCGATATTCCACGAGGCGCAGGGGCAGGAGAAAGAAAGAGAGTCTCCGCTGTCCCGTAGTCGGAGGCTGTCGCTGTGTAAATAGGGCAAACCAAGAGACACACGCCCCGCTGCATTGTGCGTGCCCTCTCGTCTGAAGGGGCACCCTTCTGTCCCTGGCACAAAGGGTTGTCTCGGGGCTGGCCGTTTTCAAATTGAATTTTTTATCCGGTCGACAGGAAAGCGGCCATCATAGCCCGTTCACGAGGTCCCTGTCCCTTTTTCTTTTTTTACCTTCTATGGCGTGTCCCTCTTTCTTCGGGCCGCGACATTTAACAGGACCGTATGGCTTCGCTTCAACTCGGGTCATTGTTCGGGCAGGTTCCCCGGGCGCTGTGATTTCGCGACGTGTTGGATCCTCGTGGAAATTCCCCACCGCCAGTCGACGGAACAGTGACCCAAAAAATAGCCTGTTTTTGGTCCCACGATTTTGGAACTGAATTTTGCGAAAAGCGATACCTTATGATGAGACATCGGTCACAACAAATTTGCAAGGTGACTTCTATTGCGGGAATGTCGCTAATACAGAGTCACTCAGCGCCCCGAGCTGTAAGTAAGTAAACATGGATATTCTATCAATCAGAATGCACAGCTTCCACAAAATTGAAAATAATCATTATTACAACTATAAATATTACATTTAGTCTGAAAATTCGTTTTATAACTTTTAACGCTACGAATATTAGACCAAAGTTTTATTAAATTTCGAAAATCTAAATTTAAATTCGTTGCTAGCAGTCAGCAAACCCCCTGGGAACAATTCTTTAAATTACCGGGCTGACATAAAAGTCCGTAGATCGAAGCGTATGCGCTGACGCGTTAACGAATTTTCACTTCTTTCACCTCCCATATCTCAGAAACTAATTGTCACCACAACTTGAAAATTCGTTGCGATTAATGTCACAAAATTCAGTTCCAAAATCGTGGGGCCAGAAAGAGGCTAAAACACCCCTCATTTTTGGGTCGCTCCAATGAATCAGCACGTCGAGCTCCATTGAAACAGCAAAACAAAGAATACGCGAAGAGGAATCCTGCTCGAATTTTCACAAGCCGGTTGCGTCTTCCGCGGTGTTTGCGAAGCCCGCGAAAAGAATTACAAATTTGGAGCCACCCCAGCGAGAGCCCCGAAATCCCTCCAAAATTAAATCACTCGGGGTGGCCGGGGGAGGGGGGGGGGGGGCGGCGGCGGCCGGAGTACACACAGAGAAGCAATGGCCGGGTATCCCCGATCGCGGCCCCCCCCCACGTGCCTTAATTATATCCCCGGTAGCGTCGGCGGAATAATAATCCGGAGCACAACAGTGGCATCCCATTGTCCCGCGTTGGTCGCTGCCCGTTAGTCACAGGAGGGACCGAAGTCGCCATCGTCTCAGCGACTCTCGACTTGACGCAAGGGGGGGGTGGTTCTCGAGTGCACATGGCGTCAGGGGTACGCTAAGTACACAGATGCACGCGCGCGCTGGAGGGGCGACGGGCAGAGGTACTTACAGCCCTGCGAGCACGAGTGATTAGCGATATTTTATTTCGCATGGGAAAGCAGAGAGATGAGAACTAGCTGAGTGGGAGCTCAGCTCTCTTTCATTAGGGGGACCCTCTATCCCCTAGCCCCCTCCCCCCCCCCCCCCCCCGCCCATTTCACCATGCCGCTCCTAGAACCATCCGCAGTGAACCTCCCCGCCGCTGTCATCATGGCGTTACGTCCAATATCCCCTGGCTCGACCGACTGATTCAAAATGGACAGATTTAGAGACCTGGGGGATGGCGCCGACCACGCGCGCCATGGGATGGGACTTAGGTGTGCTCGTCGAGCTCTCCTTCTTTCATAGAGATGCCTCTCTACCCCGTTGTTATCTACGCTCAAACGAGACTAGGGTAATTCCGGTAGAGAAGCACCACGTTTTAAAAAACCTCTCAAATTTATATTTTAAATTTAATTTTAAAATTACATACTGAATATTTCACTTATCAGTTCGTGTAGCGTACGGATGGCTTGAAAAACACTTACCTGGTCCGTCTCTGCCGGAATTGCCCTAAATTGGTGTAGGTACGCTTGGTGCCGTTAGTCTAAAAGATAAACTTAAAGACTCCTAGCCAAGTCGGAGGAAGGATCTCGACCCATTCGTTTACAATACCAGAATCTCGTCGACGAGCTTTCGGATGAGGAGAAGAGGCGCGAGAGGGGGCAGAAGGAGCTGAGAGAGGTTCTGTCAGAAGAAAATGAAACACGGGCGGAGGCAGGGACTCTGTAACATCAAGAATCTGGATCCGCCATTCGTCGGTCGACAGTGGAATTATCAAAGCTCCGTGTATGCAGGAACACAATTGTTGACGCGCGCGCAGGAGCCCCGCAACACCGAGACACACGAAGGTTGGCGGAACCCGTGCTTGTTAGCAGCTGCGTAGCATCCCCCGCCCGTTATACAATACCCTCTCTCGCTCCCCTGAAAAACGATGGGTGGATTAATGACGTCACGGGGGAACAGGGAACGCACCTGGCTTCCACGGGGAATCCGCCAATCCACGCGACCCTCCGCGTCCCCATGCACATCCCAGCCATGGTGACACGCGTCGCAACGCGATACCCACCCCCTTAACCCACCCTTCCTCGCTCGGTTTCCTCCAATCGCGTCGAGAGACTCTCTAACACATGCGACAGGGCGAAACGTTGCTCCGGGAGCCGTGCGCAACGAAATTAACGAGTTAATTGTGAATGAACCAACAGCCACGGTCGGGCGAGGGGGTTGGCGAGGGGACGGATTGAACGACCGCGGGGTGAATTGTTCGTCGGCCGAGAAACAGGCAGACCTTTTCGCTGCTGTGTCTGCGAGGCTTGAATGGAGTCGAGGACGCTTCAGGTGTGTGTAACGTTTTTGAGAGATAGCTGCGGGAATATTTTTTTGGGGAAGATAGTTGTTTGGTTTGGTTCTGTGGGAATAAGATGCTGCTTCCTTCTGTCCAAGCTTTAAAGGGGTAGGTTACCCTCAACAGCCCAAAATCAGGCTCTTCTTCAAACGCATATTCGGAAGTAATAAATGAATATAGAGGTAATTTTTATTTTAATTTTCAAGCGTCATTTCGTTGACTTTAATGCGCAAGAAGAAAATTTTAAATACATTTATAGGAAAAAATTTATAAATATAATGAAGTGAATTACCTTAAACATAAAGTAAAGGCATTTTTATAATCTGTAAGACAGCCTCCATCTTGTGCAGGAAGCAAAATTTTGATAAACAAATTAATACAATTTTTATGTTGATGTTTCTGATTTTATTATTTTTTTGTAGGAAAAATACTTTTTATCTTTTTTTTAAGAAGTTATATTGAAAATGTAATCCCAATACATGGAGGGGAATACTTTCCTGCAGTTCGCTGTAAATTTTCATTCAAATCGTTGAAGCGGTTTTCGAGATTATACCTATGTTCACCGTTTTGGAAAATGTAGTTTCTGGGAAATCGCGTTTAAAGTTGGACATCGTTATACGATCTCATATGCAGGCTCCTACATATTTTACTGTAATTCCTTCAATTTTTGGAATTTTGGGGCCCGGTTACGCTTAAAATACGTAGAAAAGATGTAGCTAGCAGAATATGTAAACATCCTAAAAACCAATTTTCGAAAATTTTGAGGGTAACCTACCCCCTTAATTCGAATATGATAGAATCAGTGGCGGATTTAACGGGTGGCCTATGAGCAGTTGCCGCCTGGGGTCCTGCCCAGAAGATCCCCAGGGCCCTATTTTCTAAAAAATTATGATTTTATCTAAACACTATATTTTTCCTGTTTCCCATATGTCTCCTGCTATTTGCATTTGAGGACCTTGCCACAAAAGGAGTGCAAGTTCCATCTTTTCCATCTTTAAATTCTTTGCCTCGGAGTAGTCCCTTAATTCCCTGTTTCTGGGCAATTCTGTAACTCCCACTGCTCCCAAGTAACGCGTAAAACCGTCTCTGCGCGTAAGAGACCAACCCCTGGACCAAAAAAAAAAAACCGAGAGGCGCAATGCAAGGATACAAGTAACAGGTCCAAAAAACTGCAGGGATTCCAAAGAATCCGGAAAGTGTCGTCCTACTGACGCGCCAAAGAGAGGAGCCCGGCGTTGTTTGATCTACGGGGCCCCGGTGGACGGTTTTATTGTCTTATTGCGACGTCTCCGCGATCCCTCGGCTCCCCCATTCAGAGCCTCCACGACACGTTTATGAATTTATAGCGGGCTTTGTGGCGGTGGCCGGTAATCCAACGGACAGCTACCTACCGTTTATTGGGCCCTTTGTTGCTACCCACCCCGATGCAGAGGGTTAGAGAAGGGTGGCGGAGGAACGCTTTCCGCGTTGCGCAACCCTGAAAAGACGGCGCGCGGAGCCTTTTCTCGGCGTAATTAAGACGCGAGCCGGTGCGTCGTTGCCCGGCGAAGAATCTTTAGAAACTTTTCAGCCGAAAAGATGGATGCAGGAAGGGGAAAGGGTTGCGGCCCCGCTGATGATGCATAAATTAGGTACGCTAATGGCCGGGTCGGCAGATATAGACTGAGAAAAGACCGGGAAGGAAATATTAATGCTCCGCCGTCTTGGAAAAATCGGCTCGACGGTCCGTAATTAGGGTCCCCCCTGACCTCCCTCCCTCGCGATCGTTGCTTCTGCAATGGCGGTGCGGGGGCGACTCTGCGCAAGCGGTTCTTGCGAATCGTTTGCTAAGTAGTGGTTATTGGAGGAATATTGATAGGATGTGTATGCAGATGTACACAGACGCCGCACGAAAAAAATCGCGTAAATGACCTCAAAAAAAGAGATCAATTTTAATTTATTATTATTATTTTTATATGTAGGGGAACCCTTTGATACATAAAGAGTAGAAGGAAAAAAACAGTAGCGGACTAATAAGTACATAAAAGTAGAAACGCAAAAATAAACAAAATAAAGAAAAAAAGAAATTGGGTAAACCAACCAGTGAATGACCGAATTGTTGAATTTATGGACCTTTGAGAGTAATACTTGAATATATTTATGTATAACAACAAAACAACTGCTGAAATTGCATTTAAATTTATTTTTCTTGAAATTTCTATAAAAATAATTACTTATTCTTATCGTAATTTTAAAAAAAAACGATTATAAAATGCAAAACGTGTAGAAGTCCAGTAAATGACCGCATACTTTTAATAAGAATTGTACTTATTAATGTTTGCTTAATACGCGTAACTAAAAATATAGGATATTAAAAGTGCAACGACACTTCATTTATAAACATATAATAATGTTAAATTTATAATTGACATTTCTTTGCCTAATGGCCATTCACTGGTATGCGATCAAGTACTGGTTGGTTTACCCTAGTACCAATATAGAAAACAAGCAAAAAGAATAAAATACAATGAAATTAAATAGAAGTTAACGAAAATTGTTGACCGCCTCCACACAGTTTAAACTAAAGCCTTTTAAATTAGAAATTAGTGGCATGCTATGATGCTACAAATTAGAATATAAGTAAGATCACATTGTAGGGAGGTTCTTATTTGCTTTTAATTTCCTGCTCGTTTCATTCGTAATTTGTTCGAAATTTATTTTTTAAGAAACCGCCAAACATTTATCACACGCACAAGGAAAACACCACGCGCCACGCCTGGGTGTATGCATTAAAATACATCAGATAAATTACATCCTCTCTTATGGAAAATTTAAGGGACAGACTTTCTTTGGTACACAATTATTTTTCTTCCATTTTCGAAGACAAGGCTCATCAAAACTATCGGGCACAGCAGAGACCAGCCAGTATCTCCTCCCCTCCGTGTAGACGTAGGTCGTAGAGCGTTCCTCGAAGCTATTGGTAACGCGTGTAACGACTGCAATCAGTACCGTACAGCAAGATTCAAGTCTGGTAGCCATTGTCCTACGAGGTCACGTACGCTCGAGCACGATCGACCGAGAGAAGGTATCTTCGCGAGGGTACTGGGAGCAATAATTCCCTGCTCCTCCCCCGTCAGAGCTCAGGGTCGATCTCCGTCCAAACAACACCCCCGCCCGCGGCTACAAGCGTTTCACCTCGTGCCTCGCCCCGATCGTCGACGTTTCACGCTAATCACGAGCTCGTAAGTACGTGCACGGAGAAATTGTCAGGGATCCCATAATCTTCGATTATTATCAATCTACTTGCTCGTCGGGTGGGAGGACCAATGCGTCCTGAGAATTTTATTCGACCTAACGAAGCTGTATAACCGTAAAGAGGAATCCTACCAAGAAGGGGTGGAAGAGAAGTGTAGAAGGGTTGCCTCCTTGTTTATAACAGCATCTGTCTGCGGTAACGGAGAACGCGTGCTATTTAATCATTCCGAAGGATCAACCCAAGTCCCTTCTGCTGAGTATCTGTGGAATGAGACTGGTGCAGAGGACCTCCTTGGAATTCGCTTATACTCAAACTTAAATGCTACCTCGAGGGACCGCTACAGAATCGAGCTTGCCGAACCTCGCAATCTTCCAGTATCAAAACGAACCCCCTCTGGAAACTATCCCCGAAGACAATCACGCAGCTAGCAATCCAGCGGCAAGTTTGAAACCCCCCTCGTCTCCCCCCCCCCCCCCACCCCCACCCCCCCCCCGCCCTCGCAATCGGCAGAGCAATCGGATGGGGCAGAGAAAAAGACGGGAAAGAAAAGGAAACGCTCCGGTCGCAGGTATTTGTATTTTGTATAGAGAGGCTGGCAGCGTGTATACCACGGCGGAACGAGGCTGTCCGAGTGGCGATTGGCTTTAATTCGAAGCGGGCGTCAAAATCGGATAGGATGATGGTGCCCGGGCGACTCGAAATGGATGGTTTTCAGCCGATGGTACGGGGACTGGCCGCCCGCTGATGTTATCTGGTACGGTGGGAGGCATCCGCCGATATGTATACAATGCCATAGGTCCGTCGGGATTATTACAGCCTTGACAAATTGCCGCGGTGAAGGCCGATCCTGGTAATTACGGGGCAGAGGGACGCGGATATAAGGGCCAGTCTACGGTCCGCGCGCAACCGGCCAAGCGGTCGTGTGTGTATACAGTGCAGGTACGTTTCTGTGCCCGCGATCGGTTACTTTCTCACTCTGATTGCTCGGATCGCGGCTCGTTCCTATTGGAAAAAAAAAGGCTTTTCCGCAGACGCGGTTCACGACATTCGAACGTGACGACGTGTTCTCAGTCCTCTGGGTAGACTCTGTTGGGGGGAATCGTGGATCACAAAGCGTTCTGCATCCCGTGGAGACGAGCAACCGGTTGCTACTAGGTATAGGGACGTTCTTCGGCTCTGATTAGGAGGACTGCTTGGTTCACGGGGGTGATACGATGTTGGAGTGGAATTGGTGGCGGAAGCTTCTTGTGCTGAGGGTGAATAACCTCCGCCTTGAACCCTGCCCAGAAGGCCCACCTTCGAAAAAAGATAATTATCATTTTATCCAAACATTAAATATTTTTCTGTACCACTACACTTACCTAGCTCGTTTTTAGTAAACTACCTCTTCATTATCCCGAAGAAAGGGCCATTCGCAACGTTTGCCACATGGGCCATTTTTGTTAAGATGTTATGCCTACTTAGGCAGCTTTCGAAAAAGAACGCGATTTTCGGAAATTTTTTGTGGAATATCTGCTGCATATTTTTTTACCACTATTCGCTTATTTTAAAAGTACATATATGGAGAAACTTTCAGTAATTTTATTATAGAAAAACGTTAAAAACATAAACGAATAACAGGCATTCTCGCGGAAGCTGTTTTGATCAAGGCGCTGTGCGGTGAGCAAGTTTTCTTTGAGCCGGATCATCTAAAATTAAAAATTCAATAACATTATGTTAATATACATATGGTTGAATTCGGTAGATGAACGAAGGTTTTTTCAAAAAGTTGCTTTTTTGACAAACTGGCGACCGTTTAACGCAATCCACAGTTTTTGGATGTCTAAATTGTTCGTTTTTCGTTAATTAAGAATAGAGTCTTTGGTATATGAAAGAACTCTGCAAAAATTTAGGCCAATCGATACAGCGATTTCCGAAACATCTTGCTCACAATATCAAAACAGCTTGCGCGAGAATGGCTGTTATTCGGTAATTTTTTAATGTTTTTCTATATTAAAATTACTGAAAGTTTCTGCACATTATGTACTTTTAAAATAAGCGAAAAAATTTGCCGAAAATCGCGTTCTTTTTCGAAAACTGACTTCTTAGGCATAACCCCTTAAATTTGCCACTGAATAACCCTCTCTGTCCCTTTCTGTACTTCCTGCGCCAATTCCACTCTGACATCGACTCACCGATTCTGTGGACGCTGTCGAAGCTGTTTCCAGCTAGAATGACCGTACACCTTTCCCAGAGAACCGTTGCAGGAAGAGAGCCGCGCGGGGAAGAGGCGAGTCGTCGAAACAAGAGGAAGGACAGTCTGCTCGGGTGTATATGCGGTAACGTGACTAGCCACATCTCTGCTCTGCCCCCCTCCCCCTCTCGTCGTTGGTTTTTTCTATAAAAGCCCCCGGCCGGATCTCGGTTAATGGTGGATGGCAGTTGCAGGGCCCAGGACGTTAGGTCGGCGGAACGGAGTGCGAGCATCCACCTATCTTGATGAGATCTTGTTTTCCGTGGGATCTCCCGCGGCGAGCCGCGATTCGTTCGCCGCGTCTTTCTGTTCCCGTCCCGGCTTCCATCGCCGGAAAATCAACGACAGGAACACGGACACGTCGAACGCGACAGCGTGGTCGTTGTTTCCACTCCTCGGGACGCTAAAGGGGGTGAAGGGGACGTTGGTAGATATCGCGAGGTGGAAACCACGTAGTGGGAGCCAGAGTTGGGCAAAAGTTTATCTAAATAAAATTCTAAAATAACGAACAAAAGATAAATAATTTTTATTCGTTATTCGAGGCTCGAATAATCGACGTTATCTTTATTCGAAGAGCAACGAATAAATAATTTTATTCGATGAGTATTTATTCGACGAGTAAAGATAATTTTTTTATTCGATGAGAATTTATTCGACAAATAACGATGATTTTTTATTCGAATAAATGCGTCGAATGAATTTTTCATCTGTAGCATTTATCTTTTCAAAGCCTTCGAATAAAGCCACGAATAACTTTCGTCAGCGTCGAGCGTGTTTATTCGAGCCGCCGAGAGTCGAGCCCGGCCGGTGATTCACCAAGGCCCCAAGTCGCCTTCGCCGGTCCTTTGTGTTCGGCGCTCGCCGCCCGGCCGGGCTCGATCCTCGGCGGCTCAAATAAACAAGCTCGACGTTGACGAAAGCTATAAAAGCAATAAAAAAATTATGTTTATTCGTCGAATAAATTCTCATCGAATAAAATTATTTATTCGTTGCTCTTCGAATAAAGATAACTTCGGTTATTCGAGCCTCGTATAACGAACAAAAGATAGAGTATCATTTATTCGATCGTTATTTAAATAATTTTTTATCTAGACAATGCACAACTCTGGTGGGAGCTCGTGAGTGGATCTGACAAGGGAAGATCCCGAACCCCGAAATTCAAAACATTCTGAAACTTTGTGAATATGTAGGGAATTTTCTACTGATTATAACGCAATTTTTGTTTGCTGCCCAAATTCACTCTAAGGGGTTGTAATTGACCCCTGAAAATCCGGTTATTTTCCGATTTTGTGTTATAACTCGTGAACAGTAAAATAATTTTTTTACCAAATGATAGATCTAATTAAAATAGGGTAAAGGCACCAGTAGTTGACCATGTATCAGTAGTTGACTACTTTTCAGAAAAACATGAAAAATATGGTTTTTAGAAGTAAGCAGTTCTCCAACTGCACTTGTTCAAAAGATCGTCACTTCTAAAAACCTTATTTTTCATGTTTTCCTGAAAAGTAGCCAACTACTGATACATGGTCAACTATTGGTGCCGTTATCCTAAGTAACTTTTATCTTGAAACATTTTTTCTATCTCTTACAGTTCGCAAGTTATAAAACAAAATCGGAAAATAGTCGAATTTTCAGGGGTTAATTTAACCCCCTTCGAGTGAATTTAGGCAGCAAACAAAAATTGCGTTGTAATCAGGAGGAAATCCCCTACATATTCACAGTTTTAGAATTTTTAGAATTTTGTGAATTTTCGGTTTCGGGATCATCCCTCGTGAGATAGGTAGGGTAAACTGTACAATAATTGGCACCCTAAAATTTGAGGTTATATAGAAAAACATATGTAGTTAAAACCGAAGTTTAAAGTGTTCAAACATACTATTTCATTCACTATTAAATACATACAACACTTAGTAAATCTGTATTCCAATCCATTACTTAGTTATAAAGCGACAAAATATACTTACCTACCCCTTATCAAAATTTTAATGAAACGCCTAAAACTCAGCCCTTTGTCCCACTTCGTGGTGTTGTCAGAAGTAAACTGTGTAGTTCAACTACTGGGCCTTACAGTGTTGTAGTGAAAGAAAAATAAGAAATTATAAAAAAGTACTTTCTAAGCTCGTACTTCTTAATAGTTGACTTTTTAATCAGGAGTGCCAATGATTAGTGCAGTGCCAGCATTAGTGCAGTTTACCCTCTTACTATACATAAAAAGTTTTATGAATCCTGAAGGAAGTGAAAGGTGTGAGATATCATAGGAAATCCAATAATTACCTTTAAATTACCCTAAACGTAAGGTATTCTGAAAACTTGACAATCTTCATGTGGAAAGCAGCAGAATTTTAGCCACTAAACAAAAACAGCTACATAAAGGGGCGAAACGCGGAAAAAAACATGTCGATTATCGTCCTCCGACGATTAACTGCTTGGTTCGCCGGAAGGTCGCAAAAACTCGCCCCCCCCCCACCCCCCGCCAGGAGGAAACGAACCGTTTTTCCCTCGGTTGCGATGCAGAGCTCCCCTTCCGGAAGGATGTTTGCAGGAAGCCTCGGAGATTCAACCCTAAAGCGGCCACCGACAAAAAAGGGGAGGACTTTACTGCGTCCTAATTGGAATGACAGAGACGTCAATGGCGGCGACGGTCAAAGCGGCCGTAAACGTTGGTTACGGGTGTAAACTACGGATTTTAGTGTCATCGGGGGTTTCCTCGGGGGGCGGGGCGGGGGGGGGGGCTGAGGGGGGAGGGGGGCCGTAAGATGCCCTGTTTATGGGGTTGCGTAACCGCCCTCGTAAACTCAAGGGCGCATCAACAAATGAATTTGTTCTTTCGCGAAATTAGGAGAATCAAGTTGTCATGAGCATCGACTGAAGACGTAGAAGTGAGGTGCGACGGAGTTAAGGGGCAGGTGATCGAAGGCCGCGGCGCTTCTACCGCCGCTCGTCGATCCCCATTGAGCAGGGTGGCAGGTAATCGACACAGATCCACGAACGGTAGCCAGTAGATTTCGCTGGCGCAGGACTCGCGATGGCCCCGGCTTATTTGCAGCTGTCTTCCTTCCCTTCCCCGCTGTTTATCCCTTTCGTGGCAGCCTCTCGATCGCGCGCCTGCCCGATTGTTCTCCGCTGATTCGCAGTGAATTACGGTGCGCGCCGGTGCACACGGGCGCGATATATTAATAAGCGGAATATAAATACTCCGGTTGTCCGTGTACACGCGCGATCCAGGATATAAATAGAGCCCAGGCCGCGGCTGGTGCGCGCGGAATACTAATCACTAATCAGCCTCTAGTTTACATCACGGCCGGCGCGGGCCCGTTACGTTGCGCACAATGTGTGATTTCACCGAGATCCAGGCCCGATAATTAAGTTCGTTAGATTGGCTCGCCGAGCGATTATTATGCCTGCGCCTCGGCTTTAATTAATCCGCTAATAAACGTCGTGGCGGCTAGCGTTGCCGCCTTTATCACCGCGGAAAACGCAGGGGGAGGATCCCCGTTCCCCTCGGACCATCGGCAGACCACTCGTGTCGTCTCGACCGGGGAAACAGGGGGATCGGGTTCAAGGGACCATCGACGGAGTTGGAAGGAACGGCTGGATGGACCAGACGGAAGTAATTGAATAAGGATGGTTGAGCTTCTCTCAAACACTGCGAAATACCATTTTCAATGGCTACTAGCCTCCTGTAACGACTCTGCCCCGAGATGTCCCCCGATAAGTCATCCGTCGGCCCTGTTGCGGCTCGCCCCCCAAATTACCTGGAGGAACGCGATACTAAATCCCGATGGAAAGCAGGCTATGTCGTGGTGAATATTAAAGAATAGAAAATTTAAGAGCGACCCCGTCCAAGTTACCCGCCGCACGGAGGGCGAGGCATAAACAACGCCGTAATCGTCGTCGCCTGTGTCGTGGGCCCCAAGCCCGATTAATTAAACCGCAACGGAGTCGCGTCGATTTTCGGCCCTGGCCCGGCGCGTATGATAATCCCTCGCTCGCTTTCTTGTAATTAGAAATTTATGCACTAGTTGGCGGGCGTGTTATTCAAATGTGACACCAGAGCCCGGGACGCGGCGTGTATCGCGGCATAATAATATGCGATATTTATGCCCGCGTCCACGCCCGCCATTAATTATCGCCCCTAATGGGAGAAGGCAGGAGGACAACGCGCGTTACACATTCCAAACCCTACATCATTCGACATCTCTGCCCCTCGGGGCCGGGCCCGTTCACCGGCCTGTTGGAATTCAATCCGACGGTCGCGCGTGTTCGGTTCATTATTAATTTCGCAGAATGACGCTCGCGCGGCGCGTACCGAGTGTTGATGTGTAAACACAAGCCGAGCCATGAAAACGCACCTTTCCGGGGCTTCTTTCTTGCGGTGGTGTATTGTGGGCGCGTTGTTTCGATTGTTCCTTCCCCGCGCGATGTTAATGGTCCCGATTGGACGTTTCTCGTGGAGGAAGAAAGGACTTTCTTCCGTGGCATCCAGCTAAATACCTTTGTCGGAGGAGAGAAGGATGACTAATCGACTTAGGAGCCTGGCCCAGAGCCCGAGGATCCAAAGCGGTTTCAAGCTTCCACGGGTATTCATCTTCGATTGAAACGAAAATCCGATCGTTCACGTTCTGCCCCGTGTCGCGCAGAAAAATCACTGAAAATCCCCGTCGGGCAATCGCCTCGGAAGAGAGGAGGAGAGGAGAGAGCGGAGAAGCGCAGCTGCCGTGTTGTAAAAGCCAATCAAGAGTGCCACGCAAGCGGTCGCTTTCAGCGCGTCTTTTAATAAAGCCCGATTCAAGATAGCGGCTGGCCCAGCCTTTCGTCCGTCTTGGACGGGTGTTAATGGCGTACCGAAAGACAACGGGGGGGGGGGGGGGTTGGAAAAAAAGAAGGAACGCCGGCCAACCCTGCTCCCTTCCACCGGCAACCCCCAGGGGCGAACGACTAACTTCTTGACACCGCGGCAACAACACTTAGATAACGATCCCCGGGCGACTACGTATGCGTGCCCCGTAAACGTTTGTTACGTCGCGCGATCAACAGCGCGAGCTTTCATTACCTTGACGCCAGCCAGATTTCATTAACCCGATTTACGGTGTTCCCTTTCCTCGACGGCAGATCTGAATAATGAACAACCGTAAGATCGATGTCTTATCGAGAAAGCTCCCCAGCGAATCTGTCACATTTCAAGCAGAACTGACACCTTCGTCTCTTTCTCTGCGGCACGAGAAAGTTCGAATTAAATGGTCCCGCCGTTTCCCGGTCATCCCCTCGCGCTTGATGCCCGGACAGCACGAGTTTCGCGGCGCGAAAGGTGCCGTGGGGGCCGGCGCGGCAGGGCGACGGGCGAAAAGAGTCGTGATCTGTTTCGAGGCACACCCGTGACAGGGATAATCTGAAACGGGCGGGGTATCCGGGCAAGGTGCCACGATTCCGTAGCACTCGGATCAACCTTTCTATCTGGCCGTCGATAATGCTCCACCTGCGCGTCTATCGATTGTTCCACGGCCAACGCTGGAAACGCCGACCGATCCCTCGCCAACTTTTTCCCTGTCCGTTCCCTTATTCTTCCGCCCGGCCGATCGATACCACCGCGTCTTCGAGATCCGGCAGACCTTTCCCCGTTCCCACGCGTGAAATCGGCACGAGGAACGGACGACTCCTTCGCGCGCACCTCGGACACATTGCTCCGGCGCATTGTGCCTGGAAATTACCAGCGGGAACGCTGGATTATGGTACGCACTCGCCGGGGCACCGATTCCCTTTAGGCATCTCGTTATCGGCCGATCTGTCTCTCATCGAGCCTCGAATATCCGTGATACGTATGATCGAGCCAAGCCTGTTTCTCGTATTTGCAGACTGGATAACCGTTATTGCGATTTCCTTGGCCATTTTGCGAGATAGGATTCTAGGGAAGCAGCTCTATCATTTCACGCGCTCGTGCGTTTGTAGGGAACAGTCTAAACACTCTAAACCGTGCCGCATCAAATTCCGTGTACTTAATAAATATAAGTGATACCTAATGGTAAATAGAAAAGATGGAAAGAGAAAGTTTCGAAATTATATCCTATTTTGTGCGTGCTACAAACATCAAAAGGAAAAAGAATAAAGTAGGTACCTACTACTTAAGTAGTTTATTTTAGCTGATAATCTTTCATTTTGCATTCAATATTCGCGACTCTCTCTCAAGTATTTCCACGGTTATTTGACAGAAATTAGTCGCCCTAAGTAGTCCAGATGATTATTCCACGATCGACTCGCAGTGAAATTCGAGGTCCCGTCGAACAGTGCCCGCACCGTAGGACCTGGTCGGGGACTTGGCACGCTGGCACGGGCATGCAGAGCAAGTACCCGAAGAAGGAGATCCGTATCTTCACGCTGCGTGGCCGCGTTGCCAGAGATGGAACGCCGACAGCTTGACAAATTACTCCCTGATTCGCGTTTTCGCTAAAATCAATCACCCCGCCGTTACCGTGTCACCTTTGCACTCTGCTACGCCGGTAATTACCAGATTCTCAGCTAATTACGTTCCATTGCACCGCACAATGCAGCCCCCATTAGCTTGCTCCCCCCCCCCCCTCCGACGTCTGGCCGTGATTGCCTTTTTCCAAGCGATCGTTTTTTAGCAACTCGCTCTGAATTTCGCACGAGAGAAGTGGGAGGGCCCGTTGCCATTTCGCGTGTGGGTGATCCTTTTATCGTGGCCCTTTTCGCGCCCAGCGCTACACCTGCGCTGACCAACGATCGATCGCACAGTCGCATCGTAAAGCACCAGCGGCACCATTCAAACAGTGTCACTCCGATGGTCGTACCAGATCCATCAGAATAGAAAGCTTCCTCCGTCCGAGCAGCCTCCCGGCTACTAAAACTACCTACTAAACTCGCCAGCCAGGTAACAAACGGACACGATGGTCGATGGTGAAACAGAAGAAGCGTACCGCGAGTTCCTCTCTGGCCAGAAGCTCCGCCCCGCGGTTGTTGCGCGCGGATCAAAAGCCGATCGGCCGATATTGCCCATTGTCTTTCTCGAAAGTGGCAATGATAGCCGGGCCCCGTTCGACGCTGAAATTAATTACACTTTCGAGAGGTGCAGCCTCGAAAGGAAGCCCGGGGAATCTCGTTCCAGCGTTTGTTGCTGACGCATCGCGGACGATGCGCGCGCGCGCGCGTGCGCCTGTAACAGCGGCAGCAACCCCGTTCGTGAAACCCGGAGGCCTGGGGAGAAATCGGGACCCGGGGCACTAATAAAAAGATACGGGAAGACGATAATGCAGTCTCCAGAAGGTCCTTCGGAGGCACAATGGGATGTATCATGACTGGATGACACGGCCGTTTTCTGTCAATGGCTACCCACGGGCTCGACATTGCGCCGTAAGGTCTCTATATCTCGGCGCGTCTCGATTTCTCCTCCTCCCTTTTGGTCCCCCTTCGCATGCGAGTCACGCGTTTCTCCGCGAACCTGTGCCGAGCCCGGCGAAAACGACCTTCGGTAGACACTTCGTCACAGATTTCGACGAGCGTTTCCGACGAGCCTGACCTTTTCCCTGGCTATTGTACCGCGGAGGCAGTCGAAGATGGAGAACGCGATATTCAGGAGTTTATGATATTAAATAAGTTTGAACTTGGGACGAGTGGGAGGATGAGTGAACTCGTCATTCGAAAATTCCTGCGCGTTGGATAAAAGATGAGTTCGAAGGGTTAGGGGAAAACTGGAAATGTGATGAAACCGAGACATCGAGAAAATTAAGTTTTAATACTTTAGTGATTAGTCCACCCGTGAAGAAGCAAGGTTCAATTAATTTAATTTTCTTATATAATTTTCTTTTTAAATAATTTCTTATTTTACCTTTACGACGGAAGCTTGGAGGATAGAGGAGACCGGGGCAAAGTGAACCTCGGGGTAAAATGAGCTTTCTTAATTTATTCTTTAACAATAGAATATATTTACAAATATTGGTGACGTAATATATGTGTGTAATACCACAATGATAATTATGCACATTCAGATATCGATGAATGGTAATTCATTTAAAAAATTGAAAATTAAGTTTTAGAGACTTCAAATTGGTTTTCTTTTCAATTTAACTTTTTGGATAAATGAGTCTTAAATGTGTTATTTGAACTCCAAATTTTTTCTGCGTGTTTATAACAAGCTTATAAACGTACATGTACAAGCGTTTGAGAAAACATTAATCCTAACATTATTAAATAATTAATTTTCCACTGAGTACACATTCGGGGCAAACTGACCGGGGTAAACTGAGCTGCAAAAAAGAGATGAGCGAGTGATATGCGCATTATTTTTATGTGAAACCTGCCTGCCAAAAATGATTGAAGCCTGTTTGAAAAAAAATTGTGATAGAAAAATATATAATGTTCTTGTTAAAAATTTATTTATATAATATAGGTACGTATTTTATTAATAATTATGTATGTATCTGTCAGACTGTTCATGTAAACAAAGTTCATTTAAAAACTCATTTTCAGAAGAAAATGTGTTTACACAAAATACAAAGTTACAAAGTACAAATTATTAACGTTAAACTTGTATTAATGAAATATATATTTTTTAAAATAGTTTAAATAGTTTAAAAGTTCTTATAAAGTTAATTTTATAATTATATCCTTCATGAAAACTCGTATTTTATTTCAACTCACTTTACCTCATATATGGGGTAGAGTGGTTGTTTTGGCATTTTCTTTTCAAGTTGAATTTTAATATACTTTAAGTTTATTTTAAGTATTGCTATTCGTCAGTTATCAAAAGTAATGTTCAAATTATATTATAAATCGATTTCCACACATTTTTATTCGACTTCAAACTTTTTTCGTCTCACTTTGCCCCGGTCTCCCCTACCTATGCTTAGGCAAAGAGTGAAGTTATTCCGTATTTTGTTCCAATGGAGGCTGGACATTCCCTCTTTTTAACCAGTTGGTACCTATATCTACCAAATATTTAACGTTACCTTACGGGGGTATTCGAACTATATAACCCGTTGTGATTCGACAGTTTTGTAGTCCCAGTTGCCACCAACAAACTATGCTACAAATCGCAAAATCACGAAAAATGGACATTCCTCGTTTTCCCCTTACCCTTCAGTTGATTCGTTCTGAAAATTTTCAGATTTAAAAGGAGTCAAGGTAAAACTCCTGTTCTGTAACAAGGCGATCAAGATTTGCCTGTAATGATTATTAAACATAAATACAATTTTTAATACACTCACTAGAGAAATTTCTGATCGAGAAACGTAGAGTGGAATTGTATTTGTGCTTTGTAAGTCGAGGACTAACCGCTGTTTGGACCCACATCTCTTCAGTTTAGTTAGCGCTGTGTCGATTCAAAGTCTGCATCGCGAATCCGTGAACACCTTTCGTTAGTTGAAACTGCACAGCGCCATCCATTACGAGAGAGGCTGAAAAGCAAAGCTCGCAGAGTGGTGGAGGCAGTGTCCGAGAGGCAAAAGGGTGTGTAATGCTATTGGATCTTGGAAGATCCATCCGTGGGGTTCCCTAGAGAGGCCGGTGACAGGGGAACAAAAGGGCGCCGGCAGGCTTTTGCGGGCGACGGCAGTGTTTTCCAAAATTCGTAGCAGCGGGCAGCGATTGTCCTAAGCGCCTCGGGGGCCCTTTCAAAGGGAGTCGCCCGCTGACGATCGCGTTGCGCTCGCAACGATCCGCCGTGTTTACCGTGCGGCATTCCCAGCCCGGGCCCGGGGATCTCGATAATTTCGATAATTCCTTTGTCGTTTTCCCGCTTTTCCTTCTCGTCCATCGCTCGCGCACGAGGGAGCACGAAAAGGGGGCTTGAAATTCGACCCGCGCCGTTTTTGACGAAATCGCTCGCCCGGCCGCTTGCGAAGCGGGCAGTCGAGCTTGGCGTTCCCCGATGCTTGGCAAGAAACGGGAGACGCGGCATTACGAAATCCATTACAATGCAATTCATTACACGACATCCAGAGCCGCGATAAGTAACTCTACAAAATGAATGAGCGATGTTAATCCACAGCCGCGAGGAAATTTTTTTCGTTGGTATTCCTTCTAGCTCTCCACGAGCCTTTTTTGTTCCTTAAACTAAAAGAAGTGTGTATAACAAAAAATCGCACATACCAAGCATATTTACACAACTAAGTATATATTATTCCTTAATAGCGTAAAAAAAATGTTGTTTTCGTGGCAGGTATAATGGCTTCCACTACTTACTTAGAACCCCCGAAATCTACAAGGACCTCAGCTGTAGAGTCGTTGATTGGAAAGCAGACAGAAACTCTTTCCCATGCCCCTAAAAACGATTAATCCTAGCAACCTCCAAATATTGTCAAATTAGGCTGAAATTTTGCACAGGTGTTAGTTAAGATATTTGGAGCAAACGCAACGTCGCGGGAAACCTACATTTTATAATTGAAAGGGCCACCCCACCCCGCAGCCATTCTCAGCCGTGAATGTCTCAATAAAAATCGAGCTGCCTCGAGCAACTGCCGTGCGCCATCGAGCTGAAAACAATTCCCTGGACCGATTTAGAGGGTCCGTGAAAGTTACTGCGGGAAAAGCAGCGATCGCTGGTGGTTCTTCCCATGGTGGCCGCGGCGAATCGATGCGATAAGGCGAGATATAGCGGGATGGCACGCGATCCAGCCCCTCCCCACCCAATCTGCCGGCAAATTGATACGGCCGAATAATAACTTTATCTCGACCGGTGGCCACCTTGAATGGACCGATCAATTCGCCTAACGTCTTTTTAACCCAATTAATTAGCGGCCCAGCGGCGGCTAATGCGAAATACTTGTAGTTGACCGGCAGTGGCGTCATCGGCGCGTCATCCGTCCAGAGCATCCCCCGCGGTACGACGCCCCTCGCTTCCGCCGCCTCTAATAGATATTAATCGCGCGCGCGCGCGCGAGCGCCAGAGCCTGATGCGTGATACGGGCGCCGATCGATTCCGACTATTGGTCACCGTGCACTGCGAGCATCTCCTCTGTTTCCATCGTAATTTCGTTGGACTATAAAACGAACAAGTTGCCGATGAAAATCAACCAGCTACTCGTGAACGTTTCCTGTTCCGTGAGCTGCTGCGATGCTTCTTCAAGGAGTTAACGGTTGGTAGACAGAGGGGCGGTGGGGGGGGGGGGTGGGGGTGACCGGTCAGTGTTTAGAGTGGAAACAAATTTGTCCTCGAGATTTCTCCGGGCCTAAGCAAACAGCCGCGGAACCAGCAGCAACATCGGCAACGACCGCAGCCCCTTGCGACGGCGGGCCGGCGTACCTGCCGAGGTCCGAGTCAACTCGATTTATCGTTGGCCGGCCGACGAGGGATTGGCTTCTGTTTTTGCCAGGCTGCGCTGGAACACCAGCGGATCCGTTTAGCGTTTCGACTAATCCAGGCCCGTCGATCCGCTCGCGGCCCGTACCGGGCCCAGAGATCCGGAAAAATCGACGACGGTGGACACCGCGACGGGGACCCACGGTTTCCAGGCAATTTCAGCCGGACACAGGGCCCTGTCCAGAAGTTAAACCTATTATTACCGTGCCGAGTCCCCCGCGGTGAAAATGTCAAACGGGCATCTTGCATCGGTGATTCGTTGCCCGTGGCGGTCACATCAAAGAGGAAAGGGGGCCGGCGGGGGGAGGGGGAGGGGCGGGGGGGGAGAGTGGAGCGAGGGGAAGGGGGCCCAAGGCGGGTTCTCGCGAACGTCACGCGACAGGACACGTCGGTCCTGTCGGCCCCGCTTGTCCCAACTATTTTATCCGCCTGGTATCTCTACCTGTTTCGCCTCACGTGCGCGGCCAACGCTCGATCGTATCGGTCCTCCGCGATCGAGCTGTCCCCCGGCGTCATAGCTGGCACCGGTTTTTAGGGGAATTCCGATCGACTTGGGGGCCCCGGGACCATTCGATTCTCGCTTGGATGGAGGTCGACGGCGCGGACTTTCGCTACCCGATGGCTTTTTAATTTCGACCGTCTCTTCTTCCGGGTTGGCAGAGAGTCAGAGACGGATTGTCAGTTCGCTGCTACGTTTATTATTATCTAAGAATTTTTACTCAGAAATCTTCTTAAGGTGAATAATACTCCGTGTAGTGTTTCTACATTGCCGCAATCCTTCAAGAACCCGCCACAATTGTTTACCGATCCAGCAGCCAACGAAGGATCACAGCGCGCAGGGAGGAAGGAGCGGACGGCGAGGGAATAGAGAGAAGGAATTGGGGCGGGGAGGGAAGGTGGCGGAAGAGCCATCGACAGGGACGAAGAAACCGATAAAATCCAGCAGAGTGGAGGCCGAGAGGCCGGCAGAAACATCAATCGTTGACTCATCCCATTTGGATCACAAAAGTACGTCGAATTGGGTCGTCTGGTGTCGGGCATAGGTCCGTGGGTATGGGGGCCCCGAGAGCTCATCCGGCGAACAATTATTTTGCGGGCCCCTCTCGCTCTCTCCCTCCTCCGTACTCTCCTTTCTCTCGCGCTCAGCTGGCCGGTTGCGTTCGGGACAGAATGTATATCCCGCGGTGCGACGTCCACCGACGCGCTGCAAGACAAATGGCCTCGTGACGGCGGCTACATTACGTTTCAAAACTCACCTAATCGTCGGCTTTCCGGATGAGGGACAGCCTCGATGCGCGTATAGAGAAACCGCAGCCATATACCTGCGTCCCCCGCCTCTTCGCCTCGCGGAACGCATTGCCTTTTCCGCAACACCGCAGCGTTAAATGTAGGTTTTCCTATACGCAACTGGATGCAAGGTCAAGAATCTTAAAGCGGATTTTCTCGAAAATGAAGCACGATATCAAAAAAAGTTACTCTTTCTTTTCGGCTTGTCACGAGTAAATAAGTCGAGAAAAAGAAATAAAATTTTTTGATATTGCGCTTCATTTTCGAGAAAATCGACTTTGAAGTTCTTGACGTTACGTCCAGTCGTGTCTAGGAAAATCTGCCTTAAGGAAGCTTCTCTGTGTTATTATCCACCAATTTGTGAGGATTTTTTAACGAATTTGAAGCAATAACAAATGTTGATCAGGGGACACTGTCAATTGGTTAAGTATTTAATTCCATATCTCAGGAGGTATCGATGATTGAAACCAGTCGCTGGTTGTTTGCAGTCCGCGCGGTTAATCTTTCTGGAGAATGGCCGGAAATCGGCACGCCGTTCGTCGAGCGTTGTGTACAAAATAGGAGGCGTGAACAAAAAAATCGATTGTAACCACCGTAGGTCCAGAGGGACCCTGCGGATTCAATACTCCGGCGATTCGTATCCTGTAAAACGAAAACTGGGAAAAAAATCAGAATGTCCGTCACGGTGGAGCAACGATGCAGCTAGAGAGAACACGTCGAACGGGATTGCATCGGTCCGTGTGCATAGCTTGCAGTTATTTAGAACGTTACGATTTTCATGTGAAATGGGTATAAACGGAGCTAAAGCGTGTTGTAAAAAACTGGTGGCACGTGATACAGTACTTTTACTTTTAAATAATTCTTCCGCGACGCGAAGAGTGACCCAAGAAATCGCCTCTTTTTGGTCCCACGATTTTGTAACCGGATTTTATGCCAAACGATAGGTACCTTATGATGAGACATCAATCAGGCGAAATTTTCAAGTTGAGGTGACAATTAGTTTCTGAGATATGAGAGGTGAAAGAAGTAAAAATTCGTTGACGCGTCAGCGCATACGCTTCGATCTACGGACTGTTATGTCAATCCCATAATTTAAGCAATTATTCCCAGGGGTTTTGCCGACTGCTAACAACGAATTTGAACTTAAATTTTCAAGATTCCACGACATATTAAAAAAAGTATCCACTACACAAACATTTATATTTCTTGATTTTTATATTTTTTATGAATTTTGAAAATTTAAAACAAACTTTTCAATTAAAGTATTCGCCGTTGCTTTCTATAACCTTAAGCCGTCTTTATGCAGTGGGTGAATTTCAACCCGGGAAAAAGAAAGAGCGGGAAAATCGATCGGTATTTGAAATTAGGTAGTTTTTAGCTACGTAAAGGAAATTTTGATTATTCATTTGCACACCTAATAATTCAGTCCCAAAACCAGAGTCTATCAATTAACCTGGAACAGCGTAGACTCCATTATCCCGTTGTTCTGGCCGTTGGCGCGTTCGTTTTGCATACGTACGCGAAAATAAAAGATCGACTGGCAGAACAGTTGTTCGGAGGAGCTAGCAATCTACGAAACAGGCAGATCAACGATCAGCCTCGAACGGTATATACACGGGGTCTATGTTCACGGGGCGTGACGCGTTTCCACGGGGTTTCATTGTCCGTGCTATTCACCGGCCCAGAATACCCCCATGGAAGGTAACGATGGGAGAGGAAAGAAAGATTTGCGTGAGGTATCGTTGGCGTAACTAAAGGCTACCGAATGGGGACCTGTCGCGGGGCTCCCCCACGGTGTATGAAAGGAGGGAAAACAGAGATCGACATGCAAATTCCGAGTCACGGGGAGGGGAACAAATTCCCGGCGACTCCCTTCGGCTCGGCCACTGTTTTTGGTCGTGGCCGCGAACCGTTCCTTTTGTCCACTCCCTCCTGCCTCGGCGCTGGGGCGCTTCTATGTAGGAGCCTCTGACGGGGTGTAACTTCTCTCACTTTCTTCTCGCCCTGAGAAACGCGGAAGATTTTATTTACAACTTCTTTTTATTACATTGGCGAATATAATTAATATGCATTTAGAATAATTGATCGATAAGTATTTTGAGTAGGTACTTTGTGTTTGAAGTCCCAAGTCTTTCTTTTAGGCTTAGTGATCTAAATACTGTACAGTAGTCCAGTGAAATTAGGATGTGTCGGTGGAATAATTCCCGGCAAGCTAAACTTTGGGGGGGGGGGGGGGTCACTTAGGGGGGTGAAACTGACTCCAGAACTAACATGGTAACTGTAAGTTACCATATGTGTAGTCCAAATTAAAAGATGTAACTTTTCCCTGAAAACTTTTTTTCTATCTCTTGCAGTTGGCGAGTAATAACACTAAATCCGAAAATCTCCAGGGGCCAATTTCACCCTTTTAGAGTGAATTTGGGCGGCAAACAAATTTGCATTGTACTCAGAAGGACATCCTCTATATATGCACAAAGTTTCATGATTTTTTGAATTTCCGTCTTCGGGATTTTCCCTTGTCAAGACTATAAGGATTGAAACATTGTAAGCCGTTATACATGAAAAAGGTTACTCCTACGATAAAATTCATACAACCTTTTTTAGAGAGAATCTCTTAATCTACAAATTTCGTATTAACTAGTTTTGTCGTAAAACTGATAGGTAACGAAATATTCCTACTTTTGACATACTTTATAAAACGACGTAACAAAGTCCCATACAAAGCTTTAGCTTGCTGTGAATTATTCCGTAAATTGGCCATATTACCGTCCGATTTCACTGGACTATAATTGAAAGTGTATCCGTCGATACGAATGCAAAGATAGTGCTAAATCGAAAATTTACCCTGCTTGCACTGTCTTAGAGGCTACAGGGTTGTTCAAAGAAGACGACTTGGCCGTAGCTAACGTCGCGAGATATCCCCGTGTTGGGAAATCGCCGAGGGGCAACAGAGAAGTAGTCCATGGAAATTTCGATCGTTCCGTCGAAGATCGAGGGAGCATTGTCTCAGGCCCGCTCGGTTCTTTTGCGCCCGTGCGCCACCCTCTCCTCCGGGACCTCCGTCCATTGTTCAGCCGGACCTGTCAACAGGTCGGTCACGCCGCGTTTCCGGAAGAATTCGCGCTTCCAGGGGGTTATCGTGCAGTTTTAGACAATAGCCGCGCACCTGCTACCCATTGACACTCGTGGGCAGGTTGAAGGGATGCCGCGCCGCGCCGGCACAGACGAAAGGAGCCGCTAATTATCAAAACTATCATTTGTTACCGACCGAGGGGGGAGGAGGGCGGGGGGGGGGGGCAGCGCGGCGTTCGCCGCATGGGGCTGCTGCGTGGCAGTCTTCTGCGAACCACGAGGGCATCGTTAGCTTCCTCTTGCGTGAAACGGCCTTTTTAGTTCTTTACCTTCGTGCCTCTCCTCTCTCCAACTCTCGACGAGCGAATTGTTCGCGACGCCCTATCCTGCACGCGAATCCCTGCGAATTCCAAACTAAAACACTCTATCGGGGCCACAAAGCACTGGAATTTCTCAGAGTAGCAGTTACGACGAAAGGAACACTCGGAGCAAAGTGTACGAGAAGACTGTGTAGGAGAAGAATCGAGCCCCTTCGTGTCGCCAGCCTGAAATTACCTGTTCGTCCTTTCGTCTTCTGCCGTTGGAGACGTTCTTTCGCAACGCTCGAGCAAGACACCGAGGCTGTTACGTAAAGGCCGGGCTCTGCCAGTCAGCCCTGGCACGGTCATAGTGGACAAGATCGATCGGGACGCTCGATTGTCCTCCTACGAGAGAGAGGCTAATCGGTATTTTTACGCTGTCGCTGCCCCCCCCCCCCCCCGCGAACATCCCAGCATGAAGCGGAAATTTCGATCGGGAACACGAAGTTTTTGTCCCCCCGGGCTTCAAGAATTGCGCCATCGATGGCCATCATCTATTCACTTTAAACTGGATTCTTCTCGTGGAATTGATTTTAGAGGATATTTAGTTCTTTGGAGTAGTCAGTATTGAATTTAAGGGAAAAGGCCCAGGTGGCAAACGTTCTGAAGGGCCCATTTTTCGGGGAAAAATGCAGAGATACCTAGTTTACTAAAAACAGGTTAAGTGTAATTAGTACAGAAAAACAAAAATAAAGTGTTTGGATAAAACAATCATTTTCTTTGGATGATGGGGCCCTGGAGGGGTTTTCTGCGCAGGGACCCAGGCGGCAAGTGCTTATCGGCCGTCCGTTGAATCCGCCACTGGGAGTAGTGTATTAGAATAATTGCACTTATCTATGGACAAGGGTTGTTAAGGGGGGACGCCTACCTAGAGCGGTCGAAACAATGCGCTTCTTTGGGATTTTTTTCTAGAAAAACCGTTACACTTTTATTAATAACTATTCGTCTATTGTTAAGAGTACATCTAAAGGACAGTTCAGTATTTTTTGCGTTAAAGAATATTAAAAGATTTGAGAGTTATAAGCGATGACCGAGACGTCTTTTTTTTTTGCGGTGACCATCGTAGCTCGTAGCAGAATCATCCGAAATGAAAAATTCGAAA
The DNA here is from genome assembly GCA_947577245.1 of Andrena bucephala. Lineage (NCBI taxonomy): Eukaryota > Metazoa > Arthropoda > Insecta > Hymenoptera > Andrenidae > Andrena > Andrena bucephala. Next base: position 79,967,906 of record OX387715.1, read on the forward strand.
GGCTTTAGATAGAGTATGAAATTATCTAGGCGCTATCCGAGGGATTTCTTTTTTTTCGTCTTAGTTTCTTTTTTACAGACCAAGAAAGGAACTACTTTTTTGTTGAAAATCGATGGTTCAACTTTGCAGCGCCGCCATTTTGTCTCATAATAATTTTTCCAAAATCGGGCCCGATAGCGCCTAGATAATTTCATGCTCTATCTAAAGCCTTTCGAATTTTTCATTTCGGATGATTCTGCTACGAGCTACGATGGTCACCGCAAAAAAAAAAGTTAATCCCGGTCATCGCTTATAACTCTTAAATCTTTTAATATTCTTTAACGCAAAAAATACTGAACTGTCCTTTAGATGTACTCTTAACAATAGACGAATAGTTATTAATAAAAGTGTAACGGTTTTTCTAGAAAAAAATCCCAAAGAAGCGCATTGTTTCGACCGCTCTAGGTAGGCGTCCCCCCTTAAATATGTATGGTATACCGAGGCGAATCGGGTTAAAATAAAAATTCAGTCCGTCTAAACATTTAACGGGCCATTGAGGGAATGAGGTAATACGATCGGAATGACCGTTTTTATTTCGACGTACCAAACTAACATCGACTGAATTCCTATTTCCATTAACCATTTCATCAATGACCGTCGTATAAGGGAGAGTTGCCAATATCGTACTGGTTACCTAAATCGTACCTCATCAATTTCTCAGTAATTAATGAATATAAACGACATCTGATGATAAAAGTATCAAGTAAATGCGAAATAAGAAATTGAAACAAAACCTTTTGAGCTTACACCCTATTTTGCGCGTGCTATAAACATTTTAAAAAATCAGGTATGATTGGTGTAACTTTTTACCAGTTTATTTTAGCTGATAATAATCAAACAATGCAATTTTGTCCTGTATTTTTGTATTTTTCTAAAAGCGGGTTTAATGTAGAATATTTTACATTCAGTTTAAGCACATATTACATTCATTATAAAGTTTAAATTGATATTTATAAATAAATTGACCATGTTTCCTAAATCGTACCACTACAATCGTATCAGTAGAATTTGACAACTCGTATGTTATATACATAGGTTATACACATATATCATATTCATAGGTTATTGTGGCCTGTGTGTGATCCATATACATATGTATATGTAACTATATAATAATCATTATTTTAAGTTGAATGTTTTCTACTCTATTTGTTATTAATACTATTTTTAGTGGAGGTACGATTTAGGAGACCGGTTGCATAAATCGTACCTTTTACAGTGTGTGACAAAACGATTAATAACAAATTAATTTGTTCTGAAGAAAAGGTTAAGCATATAATAGTAGGTGCTTAAAAGATCAAGCTACACTATCCAATAGTCATTTGCGTTCAAATTAGTACCAAATAAAACGGCGCCAAGAGACGGACCTCGCGTCCGACGTCGAACAGAAATTGCCCGTTGCAACGCATCGTTAAGCGACGATAATCACGGAATGCGATTAATTATCGGTGTTCATCGAGGGTGAGGCCGCGATGCTCTTTCAGCGCGTCTAACTCGAACTCCTGAGAGGAAGATCTTCGAGCAACGAACATAATTAAAAACCCAGACCTTCTCCTCAGTTCTGCAGCCCCTTGAAACAACCTCCCCTATAAAAGCAATGCAACCCCCGCCTCTGGCTTCGCCATTACTCCCAGGGACCCGTTAACGATCTCAGCGTTCGATTACATTATCAGAAACGTGAAAAGACCCAGAAGGGGCCGGGGGTCGCGATCGCGGCGACGACTCGGGGCACAGTTTGTACAGCACTGTAAACAGCCAGGCCGGCGGGGTTACAGGGCGCGAGTAAATGGTATGTAAACCGTGGCGAGAGCTTCACCCTTAGCCGGAGCGGGGCCCTCCTCGCACTCCGCAAACTCCATTAAAACATTATCCACGTGCCGATGCGCTCGGAAAATCAGACGCGACTATCCTGCCTCCGTGGCGTATTGATATTACGTCCACGGCATCATCGCGCCGGTTATGTATGCACGCACTCGAATCTCCATTCCCTGGCCGCCGCGATCGAACCCGCCGCGCGTCGGGCTTTTTCCCTTTTTTTTTTCATATTTTTTCGAAAGGTCAAAAAGCCTCGCGTCAGGCTTTTGTTTTTCGAAAAACGCTTCAGCCAGACCGACGGCTGGGACTTTCACCCTACTCGCGCCGCTGGGCGATTTTTTAAACGCTTTTTTGGCGAGTCTGTTCGAGCTGTGAAAAGGGAATTGTGGGTTTCAGGTGTATTGAGATCTTGGAGGTGTAATGAGATTGCGAATAATGGAGGAATAATTGATAAATTGTAATTTTAGGTGAGGGTTTTTTTTCTGAATCGATTCCTATTACCAGTGGCGCACCCAGAGGGACAGTGCAGGGAGAGGGGGGGGGGGCAAGGGGCCCTGGCAACCCCAAAGAAGGGGCTGTGGAAGATGAAAAGAAAACTGGATTTTATTTTTTAAATAATGAAATATTCTCTTCTGCTCTTCTGAGAGAAATCTCATCACTGCTTTAATGATGAAAAAAAAATTGCTATGATAAGGACTACTTAAGTAGATGTTGATGTGAGGAATAGTCGCGCCAAGTTTCATTCAAATGGGTTGCGCAGTTTTTGAGATAGACACCGATCATTGGCATCGATTTGAAAAACAAATTTTCGAGTAGGTAAACAGTGTTTAAAGTTTAAGTTACAGGTTTTATGATTTATTTTTTAAAAACATACAAAAAATCGTCGATTCCTGGGCTATTGAATTGACCTTTCATTGATGTTGTAGCTTCGGCGAATTCTTTATTGGAAAATTCGATTATTCGACCATTCTAGGCGTATGTAAGCCCTTAATGAGTTTTATTGAGTTTGCATTAAAAATATTTTTAGCTCTTCAACTCGGCTGCCCCCAGATTAAATCCTGACTGCGCCACTGCCTATTACGATAGGTACTCACAGTTGTTAGCAGCTCGTGTGTACATGTCCCGTGCATTCCCACCGCGTAAACTGCAACGTAAACACTGTCTCTTTTGTGAGATCCATCGGTACGGGGCAGGGCAAAAATAATGCACGGGCAGAAATCCCGTGAAATTTCGCCGGACGTCCGCAAAAATGCGCCCCGTCCGCTCGCGTAAATCCAGCTAACGCACGTCCGACACCGCGCCACCCTTTCCATCCACGCTCGTTCGTCGGAAAATTCGTTGTCGCGCGTAGCCATCGAGGCGATCCGCGGAAAAAAAGAGAACAACAGCAGCGCGCCGCGGAAAAACGGATCGGAGGCCCTATGAATTTTCGGGAATAACGTGTATCCGTTTCACTCGAACCTGTTTGTTCCTTTCCTTGAATCACCCCCTTCGGCGCGCTGCACAGTGTTTCGCGTAATGCACAAAAGTCAAGAATCTGAAGTGTCCGATCCACAAATTCTTGTACCTTAAAATGTTAATAAAAGAACGTAGGTTTTAATATTACCCGTAACGTTTGCTGAATTTACCAATTTGTTGCCGAAAATGATGCTTGAAATTTATCCCAATTTTCGGTGCGTTTCTTTAAACACGTGCTATTTGCCGAATGTTTATCTGATTAATTTGATTTTTGTAAGTTATGTTTAGTATCCCCAATGAAAAATACTAACCATACATAATGAAAATTACTAACCAAATACAAAAAAAGATTTGAATGCCTACGAAGTTATAATATTTGTCTCCCAAATCCATATACATATGTAAAACGACCGCAACGGTTTTCAAGTATTTCTGCGAACCTGATGAAAAAAAATTTCCAACAAAAGTGAGATAGTATTCAATTGACTACAAATTGCAAAATTAAAAATTAATAAAAAAACTTTTTATTCAATAAAAAATCAAGATCACCTCATTTTTTTGAATAGCACTGCATATTTTATATACACCTATCGATGCATCTTTATATTTTCTTTAAAAAATTATTAGGCTACTGAGGTCGAACACTGATTAGTTCAGAAGTTATGAGTTTTGCCCCGAAGCCCATATACGCGAAACACTGTGCGCTGGCTGAAGATCCCCAAGTGAGAACGCGCCTCGAAAGAAACCAACTCTCCCCTTCTTCGATTAAACGCGCTCGTCAAACTGTACATTTCTCAAACACGCTTAATCTGAAGCCTTTATTGATGCCGATCTCCTTCTCTTTCCACACATCGTGCGATCCCACCTAATTGCATATATTTACATTTTTACGACACCTGTTAGAGCTTGGAAAATATTTCAGAGCCGATTCTCAGGGAATCATAATGGGGTGCAGCGAAGAAGTTGCTCGCTGAGGGAACTTCCACGACCATCCTCGCGCCCCCTTCCTGCTTTATCAACGCTATCCGAGACACCTCGATAAAGACGAGAGGTAGCCGCGTTTTACGAGCTCTATTAACGAAACAGTGTGGCGCAGCTTCCCAGGGTTGGTCGAGTGGAATTCCCCAGATCTGCTCGTGTCCGTGTCGCGCCAACTATTATACTTTTGAACAGCATCAATTATCTAAACGGCCAGTTGCACCCCTAATCATCGTGGAAGTCACGCCCTTCGGTGCAGGCCAAAGGAAACGAATTCACGCGACGTGAGAAAGCCTCGTCGAAGGCAAAAGGCGTCCAGTTAACCAGTGCTCGTCGTTCCAGAAAACGATTCCAGGCCCCCTCCCGCAAGGAGGGGTCCCGGCCCCGCCGTCTAGGTGGCGAGATCGTCATCGCGTTTTAATTAAATCGAAAATCGGATAGTCATTAATGACAAGTGGCGCCCAATCGCGATGACTCCGTGATTTCTATTGATCCCACGCTGGGACCGCCGCGAGGGTCCGGACCGCTCGCGGAGTCCCCGATGTGGCACCTACAACGACAATCATCGCTGCCCCGAGCCGCCCCTTTAATGCTATCGCCAGGGAACAGAAAGGACGCGCGTAATGGATCCTCCCGCGTACACGGTCCCCGCTTTCCCATCGCGCCGATACACGACAATGAGCGATTATCTCTGCTGCCTGGGGCCCCGTGCTTTCGGGCCCCAATCGAGAACTTTGTTTGGGTTGAACGGACCCTGAATCCTCGTCACTTCGATCCGTGGAATCTTCTTCCTTCCTGTCGACTGTCTTATTCCACAATGCATCGCTACATTCAAGTGAAACAGAATAAAAGTACCATTAATGACAGAGTTGGGCATTAACTGAATAAAAAATTATTTAAATATCCGATCAAATTATAGTTACTTTAACTTTAGATTATTCGACGAATAAAGTTAATTTTTTCATTCGGCAATAATTTTTTTTTAACTTTTATACCTCATTCGAAATTTTTATTTCAATAAAATTTTCACTTAGGATTTAACCTTGGGGCGGGGGGGGGGGGGGGGGAGGAGCCCAGTGGAACGGCTAAAAATATTTTTAATACAAATTCAGTAAATCTCAATAGGCGATTATAAAAATTTACTTAAAGAATAAAAAGCAGTTTTCTTTTCTTTTTGCAAAGTTCTTGATGGTCGTGGTTACATTAATCTCCTTTTTCTAAGGCCCCTTGCCCATCTCCGGGAGGGCGCCACTGATCTACTAGCCCCAGCTCGTAGGACCCCAATTTCTATTTTCCACCTCTCTCGCATCTTCAGTCGACTCTCTCGAGATTTTTAACGCCCCAAGCTCGTCAACTGGATCCACCCAGACCAAAGAACTCTTAGAGTAGGTACGTAGAACAGCGTAACGATCGCGATGGAGTTTCACGAAGGGAAAACGCCCGCAGCCAGTCGCTGCGCGTTGCTTTCTCAGAGACACCGACACCGGCGTATATAGTCGTCGAAACGGCCGTGTAAGGTCTCGAGGCGCTTTCCCTCCAGAACCGTCACGCTTTTCGCACCTGACGATTCCTATCTCGGGACACGAAAGTTTATGGGCCTTCTTACCACGCAGACAACGCTCGACGATGGTATCGTGCGCCAGGGTTTCGCGTACGACGAAAACATTAATCGAAACCGTGCACGTTAATCTTTCCCCACCCCTATCTAGCGCCCCATCAATCTGCGAGCACCGCCAACGATAGCGAATTTATTGGCTGCTAACGATCGCTCGGCCTCTCGCTTAGGGGTAACAAGTTGTTCGCCGCAATTTTTTAACGATCCACCGTGTAGGTATCCTATTTTGGTTCAAGCGACATCGCAGCGAGAAGCTTAATTGAGTTTGGCTGTTTTCGTTTCGGGAGGGAGATCCTGTTACGTAACCTGGAAACATATGGTTTCGTTCTTTCAAGATCAGAGTTTTGATTCCGCTGCCGCCTTTAATCCCTCTAATTACGGCAGATGTTCGCGCGATACCATCTAGGTTCGACGTCTCGAAAATATTATGAAAGCGAGGCAAATTGCGGCGAGGGGCGTTTAGAAAGGACTCGCCGAATCGCACCGTTTACGGACTGCTTTGGAGCGTGCGGTATTACTTAATGATTTCGAGTCATGCAGGAGAAATGATCCTTTGCCTCGCGATTACGTTGACACTTTCACCGGCTGCGTAATACGCGAAATACTACCTACGGGAGGGTTTTCCAATACTTGCAAACGGCATTGCTGCGGAAATTTCCTTAGAGAAATACTATCGTGTCCGTGGAGATCCATTATCCAACATCCACCTATTTAATCAGTAGTTAAATCCATCCACACAATTCTCCGAAAAGATGATTAAAACTAAAGTGACCAGACGTCCCGGATTGGGCATGTAGCACAAAGTTAAAATACACGCCCACAAAAAAAAGTGTTTTTAATTTAGTTTTAATTTATCAGAGGTACGCCTTTATTATATAATTAAATAAACTAAGAAAACGGTCCCCCCGCGAGTGTGTAAAGCTTTTCTTTTTACACGTGGCGCGTAGCACGAAAAAACATCTGGTCACCCTAATGAAAACTTGTCCTCCTCGGTCTGCCGAAGCGGGCTGCTCGCTGCTCAGTATCGTAGACGTCGTAGTACGGGCGATCGCCGTGTAAGCCGAGACACCGCGGCGGCAGCAGCAGGTTGATGGATGCCGAGTCTCATGAGAAAATCCAGTTGGTGGGGATGTCGGTTGTGTTGGTAGCGGCGGTGTAGGTACGTTAGCTGAACTATCGTGCATTAGGCGTGTGGTGGTAGAGCCCCCCTCTAAGTGGTGGGGGCAAGTCCGGCGGGCTCGTTGGAGGGGGTAAGTAAGTACCCTCGGTGGCACGGCGACCCTAGGCTCCGTACGATACCCGCGCGGAGCGACAGAAGGCTAGACCCCGCGAAAGGGGACAGAAACAAAACGAAAGGACAGGGAACGGCAGTGGTAGGGGGGGCGCGGGAAACGCGGGGGTGGGAGGTGCCCGGATGCCCGACGGAGAGGGGGATCGGTTGTCACCAACACAGTGGCGCGCACCGCGGCCAAACAGACGCTGCTCTCCCGCTCCCTCTCTCTCACTCTGTCTCTCTAACCCCGTCTGTTCTCCTCTCTGTTGTTGCAGCGCTGGCGCGACTCTCGAGCCTCCACCAGCACCGGCCGGGTGGGGATGTCGTCTCCAGCCCCCAGCGCGCCTCTGGTAGGGAGGACAAAAGCGGCGGAGGGAGTGCGAGGCAGGCGAGGCAGGCGACGCCGACGACCGCGGTGACGACGACGCCGACGACGACGGCGACGACCCCGTCCAGGGAAGGAGGTGGAGGTGGCGGCGGCGATACCGGCGGTGGGGGGCCTGGCGGAGGGGAGAGGAGCGCCGTGGGTGGGGGCGGCGGCGGCGGTAGTGGGGGCGTCGCCGGTGGTGGTGGCGAGGCCGCGGAGAAGGAGGAGAGGCCACCGGCTTCAGAGAGTGTCGAGCCGACGGTCGCGTTCGACGTCGCATCCCTCGTACTCTACGGCTCGCGCGCACTACCCATACGCCTAAAGATCTTGCTCGATCTGTTGTTCAACCAGTTGCCGCACGCGCAAGTGACACGTTTGCTAGCCGCTTTCGGCTGGACGTACGAGGATTACACGCGGGGATACATACTGCAGGTGAGTCGAGATCAATTTCACCAAACACCGGCACGCTGGGCGGGAGAGTAGGTCGCGCTTGATGTGGTAGGATTAGGTTTTGCGGCGGGTCACTCGATCGGGGTTCTGTGACAGTTGAACCTGGGGGGTTTGACAGAGGGTCATTGGACCTTGGTGGTCGTTCTTGGGAAGGAGTTACTTTGTGACGTGGAACGGGATAGGAGGGTAGTCCAGTGTTAGAGATTCTTTAAAGCTGCAGCTGAGTAGAGAAGGTTGTTAATCGTAGTTGGGAAGATTGACAGTGTATATAGCTGGGGAACGGGTTGGTGACTGACGGGTAGAGCTATCGAGCGAACGTCACAAATAGAAGGGAATAGGGTTAGAGGCTAGTATTTTAAACTATAGAAGCTATGAAAATAGGAAGAGGCTTAAAAGTCTGGTGTGACGGTACAGAACAAGATACCTACATGAACCTTCGATTCATTAATCTCGCGTGAGAAACTCGGGCAGGATCCAGCTAATGGAAATCGAAACGGAGTGTCACCAGTGACAAGGATGTGTGAAAAACCCGCGAAGTGTCGTCCCATTAAACCTCATCCGTCGAACATGGACAGTGCCTCTGAACGTCGTCGATGCCGATGGGAGAAATCGACGACGGATCTTCTGTGCGGATCGAGCGTATCGGGAAGAAGGGACAGTGGGAACGTCTCGAGGAACGGTGTTTGAAAGTGCGTCGCGCAGTGCATGGTGTGCCCGCTGGATCAAGATAGCAGCCTGAAACGGAGTGCTGGTGCAGTCACATGGAAAACGGAATGGGAATTTGGTGGAGCGCATCCGGCGCGATGTCCTCCGCCGTGAGATGCGCGGAAGAAGATTGTGGGATCTGGCTGTCGCGAGGATCGATCGATCGTCGACCGGCGAAGTTTATTGGCGTAGAAAATCACTTCCCCGGAATTTCGACGAGGATGTCTGGATATGAAGAAGCTCGTGAATTGTGAAGTCCTCTGTGCCGCGAGTGGAAGATGAAGGGGAGAAGATTGCGAAGATTGACAGATCCAGAGGACTGAAGAAAAGGACATTCGCCTCCATTTGAACTGCTGCTTTGTGAACTGTGATTCGTGAAGATCGATTGACATACTGGGATCCAGGGAACTTTCTCAACGAAGAAGACGATCCACTCCGCAATTTTGTGGGACCAGTGCAATAATTCTCCGCGAGCACCGATCTTCCAAAACTGTGATAGAAGCCGTGCACACTAAAGCGATATCTGTCAGAATTACGCGAGTTCGTAGCTGTGAACAGTTTGCCCTCCGACGATTCCACATTCTCAGCTGTTAAGCAGTTCTCCCGATCTCACCAAGCGCCGCACTCTACGAGCTCCCAGTGCGTGTCAGACGTCAGATCGAAAACCGTCGGTAACCGAAATCACCGCAGCGCAGAACTGGAACTCCACCGAAACCAGTGACTGTGACGAGGAAATTAAAAAGTGCAGCCTCCTGACTCCCTGACGAGCTTCAAAAGCCCAAAGTGCCATAGTGCGTGAAAGTAATTAATCCCCAACGGTGGCTCTTGCCTGGAAAAAAGAAAGAAGCAGTGTCGTCAAACAGTGATCGGCTATGAAAGACTGAATCAACTGCAACGGTGATCACCGATGATTAAGATCGAAGCCGTCGTGGGAGAGGCTCGGAAGGACGAGGCGGAGGATCGTTCGCGGTGTAAATTCCGTAGCTCGCTCGGGAACACGCGCGCCTCGTCCGCGGATGGGCATTAATCTCGCGGGGCCGCGCTAGAAAATGGCCAGTATCCGTGTAAACTGAATTGCGCCGGTGTCAGCGTGAAATTAAAACGTATGGAAAACCGGTTTCCCCCCTGGACGGTGCGCGCACACGGTGCCTCGGTGTCCAGCGTCGATCCGCGTGCCGCCACGACACCCTGGAATTTAATCGAGCGGCGAGTTTCCGCGACGAGCCGCAGCCGAAATCACCTTGCCCTTTGACCGACCGGCGATCCGGGGATCAGAGAGCGCCGCGGACGGGGCCCGTCGTGCATTAATGGTAATTCCGAGTTGTTCGACGAGCACAAGCTACCTGGACGGCACGACGAGGTCGAGGAACGAGGAGGAGGATGGGAATTAATGTGATCGAGAGGCTGGCTTAGCCGGCGTCATTTTTTCCGTCCCTTTGGTAGCTCCATTATCCTCAAAGATGAGAATATGTGCGCGCGAGTATGGTATTACCCGAGTGCGTAGTTTCGAGAAGCTTATGATCATCTGGGCTTCGATTCGGAAATCGAGTATTACTCTAACGAGGATGCTTGACGGTTTAAATAAGAAACTAGCCATTTTGAATCGTGACGTATTTGAAGAGTTTCTAATGCTCAGCTCCCCTGGTATCGCCGGTAGTGTCGTAGGTCGGGTGAAACGCGTACGATACTTAAAACCGGCGGAACGTGCCTGGAATGACGAGGCGGGCTGCCCTTGCTCCGCGCACGCTTCTTCTCCGTATCCCTGCCACCCCGAGGGCGCGCTATAGGTACTTCAAGTCACGATAATATATCCCCGAAAGTAGATACTGTTCCGCTTCGTTGTGGACGCGCGAAACCCGCTGTCGTCGACTGTGGGAACCGAAGTGGAAGAATGCAACGCGTCATCGCGCATCAGGGAAGCTGCGCCAAAGCGAAGGCGTTATTACGACTGCTGAAAATCACCTTTGGCGCTGTTAATTCTGTTACGCGGCTGTGAAATTCGTCGTCTCGCTGCTCGATAAACTCGCACCGAAATCCTCCGGGGCTCTAGCGATCGTCGATCAGCGCGCCGAGGTGAAAATGCCAGGGGGGGTCTGTAACGCTTTTTAAATCCTGTCATGGCACGTTAGTGCCCCCTCCTCGACAATGTTGTAGAAATTCTGCTGGATGCGCTAATAATGCGTCCCGACGTTACCGGCCAAATGAGAAAGTCAATGGATATTTATACAGGCTTAACACGCGATACGGGAGTTACATTCGGTTACTTTCACTGCGGATCGCTTACGAGCCTCGCTGCCGTAATGCATCATTCCTCCGCGGAACAATCGTATCGGCATGGACGACTCTGTTTCACGGTATCGGGAGGATCCTGCCGCCGGTTACTAGTGGATATCCTCCGCGTTGGATACATTAAGCGACTGATTTAGCGTAATCGACTGAGTATCCAAAGCCGCTGCTGTTTGTTTCTGTGCGGCTGCAGCGGCAAACAAACGGTCGCCGGGAATTCGGGAAAATAAGTAATCGGGTGGGATCTGCTTTAGAGTTGTCGGTGAACGGGTGTTGTTGAGATTGCGAAGGAACAGGTACTTTGAGAATTCTCAAGGTCTGTTGCAGATATTAGTCCTTGTGAGAAATACTTCTGAGCGTGTTCTTTATGGCAATGTTAAATGATAGATTGAGAATATGGATTGCTAAGTAGTGGATGATAATTCGAGAGGCCTTTTGGAAAACACTGTACGTGCCAAAAATCAAATTCCATAGTATAGTATTGCCATTGGCACGTAAAAAATTTTCCAATAAAAATTAGTATGTTCCATTTGATCGATCATTGAGGTGTGGTGAGAGTGAAGAGAGAAGAACATGAACATATCGCTGAAGTTAGATTAAATAAAAATTCGTGGTACCGATTATTATTTTTACTTCGTGTATTTCTTTGTTATTTACCAAACATATGTGGCAATATTAATATTCCAAATAATCCAAATTGATATAATATCTATGTCGACGTATCAGTGGTTTATTCAAAGTAAGATGTGGAAAAAGGTGTCAAATAGTATGAATTTTACAGCTAAGATTTGATAATAATTGCCATTTGCCATCTATTTCAATTACCAGTTAAAATAATTACAATTCAGTAACGAATTTTCTGAAAAAATTACTTTCCTATAAATGTGTAGTAGGTATTGTGACATGTGGCACTGGGCTCCTCAATTAAAGCTGTAGGAGAATGTCAAGGGGATTGTAAAAGTTGTGCTTTTATAGAGTAGGCTCAATAGATAAACAGTAATCGAGATGGAGGGAAGAAGCTCATTACGGTGACAGAGACTGATCTAGAAATTAGATTCGTGGAACGAGGAAGGTTTCTTTTCTCCTCTCTGCAACGACACCATTTGGTGAAAGCGCGGTGCGATAAAAAGCCTGTGAATTCAATTCAGAAACGTGTACCACACACGTAGCGTGAGTCTTCGGATTTATCTGCGCTTCATCCGTGGTTTCTTCGGTCAAACGTAATCGATGAGGAAGTTAATGTCCTTTTAAGACTGTCGGTCTCGCTATCAACTTGGTGTATGCGACTTCTGACTAGAATATTAATGAACATTGGTGTCTCAACTGCTCGAGGCATCTTCACGCGATTATCATAATATTCTCGTGATAAAAAGCTTTTAATTCTGGCGCCTTCCATTATGGTTCGTCGTTTATTGTTCTGGACGAACGACATTGACATTTAGCTGTCTCGTAATAGACTTATTAAAATCTGATGTACTGTTACTCGGAACTGTCAGCAACGATCGCGCAATGTTGAATATTTTACAATGAATTTCCAATGAATTCTTCAAACGAGTTAAAGGGAGACTTTCCGCGCAAGCGTTCCAGATAAAAGAAAACATCCGCTTTCATCATCGCCTCACAGAAATAGTGAACCGAGCCACCCAACTTGACATCTCCTCCGACGATATTCAACTCTTCCGCCTAAAATCAAGGCTTCAACACCAAGAACATCCAAGCTGGAGTAAATTCAGGATTACTCGAACGCGGAAAATGTGTCCCCGTGAGTTTTCCGCGGCGTCTCGCGCGTCTTCTCTTGAGCGCAGAGCGCTGAGGGGTCGGCGGACGTGGAAACGGTAAATCATACCGCGGCGTCGGCCCGTATCGGCTACGTTTCGCGCAGTGGAAGCCAATTTCGCACGACAAGCGGCGATACAGAGGCCGTGGAATCCGGTAGGGTTTCGCTGGGAGCGAGCGTTGCAGTTTACGGCGGACGCTTTAAGAACGCGAAACCGCCACGCGCGTCGCGCCCAGATTTACGAGCGAGTTCTGCGCGTCGCGAATCGCCTCGCTCCCAAAGGTAGAGGATAATCTTCTCGAGCCGCGTCGATAGCCCTTTGTCGAACGTTGCAGCGCATTCCCGATACCTCGCGGCCGTTCCGTCCAAGAAGATCGTCTCGCGGACTCAAGCTTTCTCACCAGCCTTCTCTCCATTTCCAACTCCCTTCGTCCCCTGATAACCAACCAATACTGTCGCTCTGAATACTCCCCTGCCCCCTCTGGCCCCCGTATAATCCTCTCCAAAGCGTGATTCTGCTCGCGCTGTCGCGAAGCCATTAACAAAATCGCATGAAACGTCGTGTAATTTCAATCGAGTCCAGCGGAGTGTTTAAAACGAAGGCTAAGTGAAACAGGGGGATCTAAAAGCCAAACAAATGGAGAGCTCCAGGTGGCGATCGCCGCGATCACGCTCGATAGTATCTCGGTGGATCGGGGACGCCGGTTTATTATCCCCGGGCACCGCTGACAGCCGTAATTGTATAATATTTTTTTTCTTATTAGCGGGACTATTCATCGATGGCGACAGTGATTTTTTCCTCCTCCGCCGGCAACCCCCTTTGCACCTCTCCCTCTGCACTCTGGCCACACGTCAGCCGTGAAAGGGCCGCAGGCAACCGTGACGAATTTATGCCCGCGAACGCTCGGAACGGGCCGATTCGAATGGAAAAACGAAAGTGACGAGCCGATCGCGACGACCGCGTGCGCGCGTCTCGCGCGAACAAAGGACCCGGAGCCTGGTTTTCGCGGACGGGTCGCGAGTTGCGCGCGATCCCGACTTTCTATAGCCAATTAGACGCTCCGGCAGCGATTTTCGCGGATGCCGCTGGCCTCTTTGGCGATACCGGTGGTCTTGCGGCTTCTCAAATCAGAAGGGCCCAGGCTTTCTTCAGTTCCGCGGCTTTTCGAGACATGGGGGGGGGGAAGGTTGTGTGGTGGTTCGGTTTCGTGGATCGCACAGTGGCAAGGACAATATCGATTCCGCTGCCAGAGATTACTGTTCTCTGGAAGCGTAACAGGAACTTGTATCGTCATCTGTTTGAAGCCTCGAATGAGGTAGGTACCGTAAGTTCAGGTCTGTTATTTTCCACCTGGCTCTATTCGCCTCCAAAGTATTCGCGTGGGCATGACTTTTTCGCCGTTACTCGCTCTTGAATCACCTCGCGGTGATCGCGATTACGTTGTCCAACCTTGCATTGTGACGTTAGTATTGTCTTCCTTATACGCCTCGACTACGTCATGCCCACCAAAAATCGCAAAGCAGTTCTCAGTTTTCGCGGGCTACCTTCATCCCTGAGAAATATTCCTCCACAATCACTCAAGTGTCCACAAAGGCCGTCGCGCATTTCAGCAAAGCCAAGCGCGGCGATGCGAAGGGAAAAGGCAAAACCGAAGCGCATCGGCAGTTAATTAATAATTATTAATTTCTTCGATCTAGCTTCTGCCCCCCCCCCCCCCCCCCACACACACACACACACAAGCCCTCTCTCGAAAGATTCCCTTGGACACACTTCACAAAAATCTAGAAGCTGCCAGACAACTATTTCCCACAGAGTATCGTCAAACATACAGCTCCCTAGAAACAAAGAGGCCCAAAAAGATCGCCTCTAATTAGCCATCCGCGGAGACCGCCTTGATGCGGCGAGCGGCACGCCACCCCGCGCAACGGAGATCGCGTTTCGTGCGGATAATGCTACCGCGGGCCGCGACTACGTCCTAGCTTACCAATCCACGAAACTCGTGGACGAAGAGACGCGTCGGGACCCGTAAGATCGAAAGTGGCAACGGCAAGTAGACGCGAGGCGGAGAGCGGAAACCGTCGAAGATGGTAGCCCGGAGCCGATCGACCTGTCATTACTCCACCTCGATGGGAGCATGATCCAAAACCGTAAATTACACAGCATCCTGGACAGGTGGGGAGGAGGGGGGGGGGGGTTGGGGGAGAGGGGAGAGCGGGACGAGAGATGAAAGGAGAGGAGTGAATCGGGTCGATCACTGAAGCGGAAACGCGAAGCTGGCCGCGCGATCGGGTCGAGGAAAATTAAAACTCGGACGTGGCATTTACGTGGACCTACCGATCCGACGGATTCGGCGATGGCCGGGGTGGGGAGCCGGGCGGACGTGGAACTGAAAGGGAAAAGGACGAATGGGGCCCAGAAATTGGAAAAAATTACGGGGTGCTTGGAGGCCAGGCCAGGGTCGAGTCCTCGGAGGCTTGGAGCCTCGCGAGTCTTGCCATTCGAGCATGCTGCGGATCGTTAATCGTGTGTGTCGATCCTCCTGCGAGGTGAATCGTTCGGAGGCGTGTGTGTACGTAGTTGGCGGACGTTGCCTAGCGCGGTGCATGTAGGAAGTTCTTGTGGAACTCGGAGAGTTGGTTAGGTGGAGCCACACTTCAGAGTGTCTTTAGGAGTTGGTGTTTTCGGGAGTAGAACTGCGAGTACAGAGTACAGCGTATGTCCGGAAAATAAGGGAATTGACAATGTTATATATGTATAATAATTCAAACACTGATGATATTTGTTAGAATTTTTGGTATAATTATAGGATAATATTTATTAATAATAAGTGATAGTGAGTACAAGGGTAAAAACAACTCTGTAAGATTTAATGTTCGCGGGGTAATGTCTCTGCACTGACTAAAGGAAAACTATCGTCTCAGTTTTGTCAGAACTGTCCCTCGAACAAGACAAAAGGGTCGTGGAAAAACCCCACGAGTCAAGAGGCCCAATGCTCTCCAACTTCTATCATGCTTCTAAGTAGGGGACAGGTGGGATAGTTGATCACAGTTTTGCTATTTTATTAAAATAATAACAATGGTTTGCTTTGTTTCTATTTAATTACTTAAGTTACGATTCTTAGAGTATTCTCAATATACTTGTACAAATTTGAGAGGTGAAAACTAATTTTAATGACTGAATTTAAACATTTTCTGGCAGTGACGTTATGCACAAGTATCCCCCACTAAAGGGGAGACTTGATAAGTGAACTTGAAGAGTAAATAACACATTAATTTTCTAAAAAATATTTATTATCTTAGTCAATAACATGCAATAAAGGGAATATCATAAATGGAAAGTAAACTATAACTAACTTGAAAGAATTACTGAAAAAATAAAACCGAAGAATGACATAAAACTCTATGACATAAAACAACATAAATGCATTCTTAAAAGACATTTCACATATTGTTAGATATCATCTAATTCAGATGATGAAGAAAACATTTTCCTTCTCACTTTCTTTGCCGTATTTTTCTGTTTCATTAGCCGTCCCCGATGATCAACTATCCCACTTCTCCCCTACGTATAAATATCGTTGAATTCCATTAATATTTCTAAAAATTGTTCCTTTTATTCGAAGTATATTAATACAACAAAGGGTTCTTCTTAATTTCTTAATTTCTTTGGCAATCTTCTGTGGTGAGGCAAAATTATTCCTCCACGGTTATCAGTTGCGGTGTTTCTCTGAAAACATCTTCTGCCTCATTGTAATCTCCCTTGAAAGTTTAGTCTGACATTAATCTGGTCATTCTACTTGAAATTCCTGCGTCGCCACCTCCTGCGCTTCAAGCACTAGAGCTATTGGAAATGCAAATAAATTTTTTATAATATTTTATGGTCCTCAGCAAAAAGTCACACGCTGCATAATTTTAGCGGGAATTTACTTTTATCACCTTCGATTTCGAAGGTATCAACCTTCCTACAAAGACGAGAATTTAATTATTAACAGCGGCGATTGAGATGCAAGAGTGATTAATTTAATTCATCATAAAGGAATCGGAAATATTCTACAAGTTAGGTACATAGGAACTTTGCGTCTTTCTCGTTAGTAGCGCAACAAATTCGAGTGGAAGCTAATTAATTGAGAGATCGAAGAAGTGTTGCATAATCTTGTGGGTGTATCGCAGAAGCCTATTCCTTATCGTTATTATTTTCCATTTACAAATTGCCCCAACGATAAGGACACCGTTCCCCGTGCAACTCAGGAAGAAGAACAGTTCGCGTGGGGTTTCGTTTCGGTAATTCGAGATTCGTTACGCGATGGCAAATGACGATTGCCATAACATCGCCGGTGTAACGGGAATTCGGGATTAATAAGCGCATTAATAAAGAACGATCTCTTAAGTACACGAATCGAAACGTTCTGCATCGCGCTCGAAAACCGGAACAAACGCAACCATCTCTCTAAAACGAATGCAGTTGTTAGCGATCATTTTTGACAGTAATTGTATTCGAAACACGATAGAGTTGCAAAGCTAAGTCGAATTTAATACTCTCTAAATATGGAACAGGGTTTTTTTCTTCGTATCGTTTTGTATATTTCCTTCGATTGTGTTCATTCAGTTTGATGATCGACCTCATAAATTTCTGTAAAGCATAGCGCGACTAATCAGCAGTGAAACGATGAAAAAATTCTTTTCACAATCGCCTCGAATACAGTCTGAACATCTGAGAGTAAAACACCCTTCCATACAAGTAGCTTACGAACAAAGATTCAGAGGCTATTGTTCCTAGCCATAGAGCACCTAACATTCCATTTCAAAATAACATCGAAATGACTGAAACCCGAGGTTTATACTGCCCGACTGACATCCAAACATTACGAAAACATCCTCTAGATGTCTGAGAACCGAACACATCTTTCCATACAAGTAGCTAACACTCGAGGGCCCCGCAAGCAGTATTCATGGCAACAGAGAATCTAGGATTCCACTTGAAGGTGTCATTCAGACGTCTGAAATTCGAATGATTCATTCAGCAGAGAGACGGAAGCATTGCAAAGACACCACCTCGACATCCTGTCGTACAAATGCTAAAACTAAAACACACAAAGAATATGATACTAGGAATTCAAATATTCAAACCACTAAAACCAGTACTTTTCGACAAGAACCCGTCGCCGTCTTAATTCGTCAGCAAAAGGATCCCGCCGACTGCCCAGGTAGAGAGCGGTGTCGCGTTGTCTCCGACGTCGTTCACCGAGTAAAAAAAGAGAACGCCACGCCTTCTGGCGGGGCCGCGCAAAAAACGCGTTTCGTATGTAAATCGGCCGCGTGTTCTGGCAAAAGGAAGTCTGTTGCGTACGAATCGAGGGGACGATTTCGTGGGGACGGGCCGTGGCCCCAGGGCCGCCGAGGAATTATTATTAGTCCGCGATAATGGCAGCGTTAAACGCACTGAACGGGTCGATCAAAGTCACATTGTTCATCTTTCGCAGCGCGATCGAGCGCGAGCCTTTGCCTCGCGGTGATCGCGAGTCGCGCCACGAGGAATAAGTAAAAGAAAGAAGAAGAAAAACACGAAAAAGTTACCGAGCCTCCGATATCGATCGTTAATGGCTGGTTGGTTCTCCGTTGTCCCGCTTTTACGCCAGCGCTCTCGATTCCCGAACGTCGCCCGTTGCAACAGGACCAGCAGGTATTAACGATCGAGAGCCGGATCGCCGGCGAGCGATTCGGTGGCCGATCCCCGCGATCGATAACGTTGTCCCTCCGATTTTTTTGCTAATGTACTAATGCGTAATGCCAGTGTTTAAATATCGTCCGCGCGTAATCACGGGTGTACCCGTGGCTGTAACTGATTGAAACCGAAGGCTTCCTTGGTCTCCTTCTTGCCGATCCTCGACGGGATGAAATTGCCGGGACGCGGATAAATCATGTGTACCGAGAGCCGCGGCCTTCGAGCTTCCCCCCTTTTTTTTTTCACGCGAATTCTCGCGTTTTTTGCGGAGGGAAGAGGGACGTGGTCGGAAGTCGGGAAAAGCGGGGTAAAACGGGAGGAGATGAAGGTGGGGATGGAAAGGTTGTATCTCCTGGTTCGGACGCTGAAAAGCAACGGAACTGGAGGATGGGAAACGGTCCCGGCCGCGCAGAAGGAGAAACCGAGCGACGAGACCCGCGGGGGGGGGACGGACGGACAGGGACAGATCGGTAGAGGAGGGGGAGAAAGAGAGACTGCAGGTAGTTGCAATCCAATTTAGAGGCGGATATCCACGCGAGATCTTCACGATTTCTACACACGAATAAGACGGGGCCGCGCAACGGCCGTGAAATCATATGCGGTGTCCAGTCACGGATGGCATTGCCGTCGATCCCTGGCTGTCTCTCCTTTCGAAGGGAAAAGCCACGGGCCGGCTGCTTGCTGATCTAGCCGTCAGATGGCACCAGCCACCGGAACTGGCGTGCACGCGCGCGTCCCGATCGAAAGGAGAGCACGCGGATCGCTCGCGTCGAAAGCGATTTTGTAATTCGCCAGCGGGGAGACCCGATCACGCAACGTCCTCTGGCTTTCTTCTGACGGTGCAGCTAATAGATTCTTGAAATTTCGAAGAGGATAGTCCGCGGAGCAGGGCGATGCGGAGGAAGACGGGAATTGGAATTCTGGATAACGAGGAGCATAATGATTTTATTGGCACGGTGCGGGGACCGAGGGAAATGAGACGCCGCGATTATTCATCGCGCAAAGGAACGCGCGTCGCTGACGCCTCCAACTGTAGCGCAATGTATTCCCATGCTGCAGGGGAACTGGTTCCCCCGTCTGAAAAATGAATTCCCTTAACGAAGTTTAAACAAGCCGGCGCGAGCGGTCGTCGATCGACGTGGTCTTTAAGGGAAACAGTCAGTGAAAGATCAGCCCGCGGTTTCCCACGGTACCTATTACTAAAATTAACGATCATAGCGTAACGTAGAGTAGGTACTTAGTATCAGTGATCTTAATATTCCTTCGAGCCGCACTGACATCCACGTGTATTGTTTCGAGACCACACGAGTGGGATTAAATGTTGTCCCGAGGCAGCGGGAATTGAAGCGAGAGCCGCGATCTTGCAACCCTTCTTTCCTCCCCACCTGGCACGCTTAATGTGCGCGCAGGCGTGGGTCCCGGGGTCGTTTTCGTTTCCGCAATAACGGCGATTGTTCGACGATTTCATTAGCTCGCTGGCGCGGCTGATTTTTCCGTGAGAAGGCGCGGGGAGGAGAACTGTCTTGAACCACTTGAAACGGGTTAAACGCGATTCACATCGTTCCGATTCTCACCGGGCCCGGTATGATTTATTTTTTGTTTAAATTAGCAAGCATCCCAGTCAGGCGTTTCCTTTCTTTTGTTTACGGGGTCGGATTGCCGCGGCGCGATCGACGCCGCCGCTGGGGAAAGGAAGCCGGGCTCGAGTCCGACTCCTCGCCTTGTCGTTAATTTGCAAATGAAAAAAAGCGAGGAGGAAAAAGAGAGCCGGCACCGCGCCGATCCATATTTCACGTCTGCTAGGCGAATGATATATTGCCGGGCTGATCGCTGGATGGAGCTTTATGAACATTTAATTGGAAAAGTTAAAGAGAAACGGTACATTGAGTCGCGTATCCTCTAGCCGGAGAAAATGGCGGCCACTCGGAGTTCTCCACTGTACTGCCAACGTTTGACAGATTATATTCCCCTCTGCCTCTTCTATGATCCACTATCATATCGGATGCTGGGCTGTCTAAGTACTAATAGTTATCCGCAGGGGCGGATTTGGGGGGCGGAAAATTTTGGAAAGCGCTAGATTTTGGGGAGCGGAAAATTTTGGGAAGCGCCAGTTTTTGGGGAGCGCAAAATTTTGGGAAGCGCCAGATTTTGGGAAGCGCCAGATTTTGGGGAGCGGGAAATTTTGGGAAGCGGAAAATTTTAGGAAACGCCAGATTTTGGGGAGCGGAAAATTTTGGGAAGCGCCAGTTTTTGGGGAGCGGAAAATTTTCGGAAGCGCCAGACTTTGGGAAGCGGAAAATTTTCGGAAGCGCCAGATTTGGGGAGCGGAAAATTTTGGGAACCGTCAGATTTTGGAGAGCGGCAAAATTTGGGAAGTGACGAATTTTGAGTGAAAGAAATTGGAATAGGTTTAAGCACAGAGTCTTCAGACAACTTTAAACACAATTCCCTTCTTTTTCACATATTGAATTACAAATAACTCATATATGAGTGGTGACTCTATTAAATTAAAATATTTGTTGATATTTCGCGGAAAATCCGCCCCTGGTTATTCGTCCTTTCCATCACAGAGACATCGAACGCCAAAAAACCAAAGCCTAGGTAATTGAAAATAGGTGTCGATTACCAGCAACTAAATTGCCCTTCATCGTCGAGGTATAATCGATTACGAATCCTCTTTGGAACGCCTGGAAATTGAGGCTGTTCTTCTGGAGCTTCCTCGCCTCGCAAGAATGCCCAGGAAGAGGAGTTTCAAAGCACGACGGCCACAATGTAAAACACACAAGAAGTAACCGCACCCGAGGCGATTTAAGAGACAGTAAATGGCGCATGAACGCGCTCGCTGACAGTGGCGTCGTCAGCTGGGCGGTCGTTTCCACTCCGTCCATAGTCAATTTTTCAGATTTACATCCGAAGCCCGCTGTCGTTACCGTAATTTATCGGTAAATTCCCGAGTAATCTTGCTCTCTGTATCCTGCACCCCAATTATCTTTCAACTCATTCGAACTAACAGAATCGGAATGAGGGATGACCGGAATCCACGACATTCCGGCTCGTCTTCCAATTTAAAGGACATTAGATCCCTTGCCCCCCCCCCCAAAAAGCCCTTAAAGACATCAAGGAAGAGGCAAGAAATTGATCGCCCCGAGGAAGTGGCCCGCGCGCAAAAAGAGACATTCTGGCGTGCAGGAAGATGCCACCGATTACATGGTATCAACGGTTTAACGATCGCTCTCACGTACGCGCGATTTCGCTAATTCGACTGTTACCGGTGGCTCTCGGAGTCACGGGAGTCTCAGTCGGCCCCATTCGATCATTACCAATTGCCTCGGAGCGAGCTCGTGTGCTCCATCTTTGCGTTCGTCCAAGTCTCCACCGTTTGTTCCCTCGCCCCCTTTTTGTCCGTTTCTTGGCCGATAGTTTTAAATCTGATGAACCTATCAGTGGCAGCTCGTCTTCCCACAGAGGGAGATCGACGACCGATCTAAGGGAGCAGAAGGGTTTAGTTAAATAGAGTAGGCGGGATGGGCAGCCTGCGATCCAAGGCGAATATCATCGGGTGCCATTCGCGTGTGGAATTAAACCCGAGTCCCACGGTAGTCTGGCATTCTCAGACACGACCGTTTAGGTCCTGCTGTTCCTTTCACGACGAGCAGTTTAGCCGATTCGCGGAACACCTTTTCACTCCGCGGACCTCCGTGCGGTCACGCACACGTGCAAATGGTCACGATGACTACTCGTCCCGAGCGCGGCGCTCCTCTGGAGGCGTGCTCGTGTGGGAAACTCGCGGGTCGAACGAGGAAAACGCCGAGTCCCCCGCGTTTTCGGCACCCACCGCGCCGGAAGTCTGCAGAAAAAGGCGACGTTTTTTCCCCTCGCCACCGTTTAAAGGTGAAAGTGAGCCAAGAGGCTCGTAGAGAAGCGGCGACGTTTTTATCGAGGGAAATCCTAGGTTTCCCAGAGACCGGTGTCGTTCAGCGGATCTCGGGGTTTTTACTTTTCCATAGGGTTATGCCGTTATGGGAGAGCTGCCGCAGCTTACGCAGAATTGTCACCGTATCTAAATTTTGCAATGGAAACTTTTTCCAGTGATATGTTAGCTGAATATTATTAGTTGATCCTCTTGTGCTATTACTGGCAATGAAGAAAAAATTGAAACCAAAAATATACTTCTGTTGAGAGAGACGTGGCAGTTTTAATTTTCCATTTAAACTTCTTAATTGTAACTTTTTATTTAAAAGAATAGCAAAAGCAAAGTAAAATGAAACATATTTAGGTATATTTTGTACAGTTATAAAATACAATAAAATTTGAAAAATAAATAAGTACCTACAGATAGTATTTCTGTTTTTCTAAAATTAATTGTCTTTCCTTCTTTCATCCACATTCATTACATATAATATAAAAAGAAAATGTGAAAAAAGAGTTAAAAGCCCACAAATATGTTTTAAGATCCTCAGTTTTGTCATTAAGAAGTAAATAATTTGCCCTGAGATATCGCGGTATCTATTTTAAAGCACTTCTTAAACATGAAAAACATCATTTAGTCAACTTAGTTTTTCCGATGCGGAACGGTATCAATACCCGCAGGAAAGTGCGCCACTTCGCTGCTCAGATCTTCGAAAACCCTTGCCCAGTTGGTGTCAATACGGCAAGCCGACATCTGGGTGACCGTCGGCACAGAAGAAAGGACACGCGATGGGAAGCGCGCAGCTTGTTCAGCGGCGGCGTATCGAGGAACCCACAAAATAACACGATTTCGATCGGCCGGCGATCCAGAAGGCCAGGCCGTGACGTAACGAGCCTGTTCGTGGCCGATTCGCAGCGGGGACAGCGATAAAAACCATGAAATTGCAGGCCTCGGGAGTGTCACGCTAG
This sequence comes from Andrena bucephala, assembly GCA_947577245.1. Classification (NCBI taxonomy): domain Eukaryota; kingdom Metazoa; phylum Arthropoda; class Insecta; order Hymenoptera; family Andrenidae; genus Andrena; species Andrena bucephala. The sequence goes on from OX387715.1 coordinate 79,991,269, forward strand.
GTGTTGCGCCGTCATTACCATAATTCTCGGCGGCTAGGCCCGCGGGGCACCGTGTAACTGTAACCCCCGTTGTTCGGTAATCCATTATCGCGGGACCGATTGGTCCGCGTCGCAATTAGAACGCCGCGGAGGAATATAATAGCCTGGCACCGGGCGATCGACGAATCGGTAATGCGTCACAGAGCTGGACCTCGCCGAACGGTAGGTATATATTTAGCGGAGGTAACTGCAAATCTAGACTATCGGGAACGAGTTTGGATTTTTTTCGCCGCCTCGAAGCGAGCCTCGCGACGCATCGGTTTTGGGAGATTTTCGGTGTGCGGTATACCCTCTTAGAGGAGACGTCGGTGGTTCGCTTTATTTTTACTTTGGAGTGTGCTGGAAATTGTGGGACAGACTCGCGAGGCGTCACTTTCTTGGTAGGAGCTTGATTGGAATTACTTAGAGAGGTTTTTCGTGCTCCCTTTCCTCTGTTCCCTCAATTTATCAACCGTGTTTTCAGGAGACACTTTTGCGGGGGCGTGTAAACACTTTCGTTGCGGATTTCGATTTTAGTCCGCGAATTAAAAAATGTATTCTCTTGTACTGCGATATTCTTCAATGTTCTCCGATATGTCTGGTGGGCTGTTTATTTCTTGGACTCCATATTTCGTTCTTGAGCCACTCTGAGACAGTTCTATCGATAGGGGAGAGCGGGGACAAACGTAACACTTTTTGCATTTGGCTAAGCTGCCAATTACCTCTTACAGATATAAAAACGAAAATTATGCCTTAAGATAGTGTGTTTCTTGGTATATCATTTGACCACAAATTCAGTCTCCCATGATAAGTAGTCAAAGAGTTATGGCAATTTTCCGCAGTGATTGTTATTGTTACTTTTCTCCTGCAGAGGTAGGATGAAAGAAACATACCATGGGGACAAAAGTAATACTAATTATTTTAAGGAGAATTAAGTAAAAACACTTCTTCCAAAGCAGAATAGGATTTTTTTATTATCAGAAACGATAGAAAAAAACATTTAAATAAACATATTTTAAGTAGGTAACGATAAAAAAGCATAACCAGCTTCAAACATTTCTTTGATACCTACTGTGTATTTGATTTAATATGGAATCTCGTGTAACGGCCCCAAAAGTAACTAATATTTATGATTTTTTTTTAAAAAACTATTGTTAATATTGGATTCAACTACTCCCCGTAGTGACGTGTTACTTTTGTCCCCAGCCATGCTTTTCAACTGTACAAGACTTATTGAAATCAAATACAGGAACTTATAAAGACATTATCTAAGAACGCTCTAACAAATAATTGGATCAATATCTATAGTTTAACTATAAATATTAAACAAAAACCCAAAAGAGGAGACACTTACCTGAATGATCGAAATAACGAAATCAGCTTGCCCACGATATACGAATCGTCGTATTGCTCAACGTCACTCCGTGGAACAAAAGAAACATTAAACACGCGTAACTATGTAAAGCAAACGTTTTGGAAACTTTTGTGGTAGGCGGGAGAAGGCGTGTTACTTTCATGACGCCGTTACGTTTGTCCCCGCTCTCCCCTAACCATAAATTGAATATTAAAAGCTCTTTTTATTCGTCTAAAATTGACACTTTTCAAGAATCGTCTGAAAATTTAAATACCTACGCAGGAAGAAGGGTTGAACTTCGTCGGTTTAAAATTCAGTTCCCTGCTGGGTCAGTGTCCTCGAGTGCTGGACGTGAATGATTTTTATGAGCGTTAGTAGAAGCACAAGTGGAGTAAGGTTCTGATATCAACACCAAAATAGTGCCTTTTCTAGAAATACATTAGCAATCCGATTGCAACTACAATGCTAGAGACGCCCACAGCCCAACAGCCCACAGCGTCGGCTGCCCTGCGTCCGATCGCATACCGGGCGATTCTACTTGCCCGTCTTACTCTACATACATTATCACTCCCTGACCGCATAAACTCACCGAAATCACAGCTCCTCCAAACCATTCGTCAAAATGTACACACTACTGGGAGCTGAATCTCACCGCTGCATCACCAGATACTGCAAGAGTACCTATCAAAGCACCCACACAAGTTGAAAGCATTATATTCCTCCTGTGACGAGTTCCCAAAACTCTTGACGACCGCAGGACCGTCGACTTGCGAAAATGGAAAAGCCAGCTCCGGACGGCGATGGGAGCGTTGGATGTTTCCCGCGACAGAGAGAAAATGGCGGCTGTGCCTCGCGTTACGAAGTCGCGGGTAGCGGTTTCACGGTGGGCCGCGGTCAGCCCGGCTGCGAAAAATAACGCTCTCGACGGTGGATCGGATTTGGAGTGGCGTCGGTGGTGAGTTCACGGCGGGGCCGTATGTCGTCTCGCGGGCGCGTGTGCGTGCTTGAAGAAATATACACGGGACGCGGCCGAGAAGCGTCGCGGCGCTGGCCGTCCTGCGTTACGTCGAGCCCGTCGGTATGCGTAAATATACAAGCCGCTGAGGGAACGAGTGAGCGAGAGAAAGACAGAGGGAGGGAGAGAGAGAGAGGCGAGCTTACGCTCGGATCTATACATATACGACGGCCACCCCGATTTTAGAAGAACCCGTCACTCCGACAGTCGATACGTGACGCTCTAGAGCGCGGAACCCTTGGAAACTGGACCACGACCGGGATTTCCTTCTCCTGTCTCGCGATTAGCACGCTCCACGCTCATGTGGAACATCGGGGAGCGTTGTACGTTGGGTTAGGCGCAGATTCTTTCGGGAAGATTGAGGGAGATGCGTGGGAGGAGCTTGTGGGTTTTATAGCCGTAGGTTAGAGGTTGTTTATCGCAATGCTCCTGCAGCAGCTTAAGGGGGTAGTGGACTATTGGATACGTAAAATCGTTAGTTTCTTTGGCGCTAAATTACTTTGATACCAAACAATCGTTGTAGTCGTGCTTTTGACAATCTATTCTGGGCACGTTTGCGAGTATTTGCAAAAAAAAATCGTCGGGATGTATATAATTGTCGAAGTTATTAATCGTTGAAGATAGTCTTGTAAGGTGCGCCGCTGCAGATGGTGTACATCAATTCAGGTGAACCAATCATCTGAAAGCAAAATGCTTTGAGGTGATTATTCTATACACAAATATCTACAGTGTGGAAACTTGCCGATGAATTTGAACAAAAATTGTGGAAGTTACACACGAATCAATTTTTTTCCCACATTTTTACGGGAAAAATAATCTTTAATCAATTATAAAATGTTTTACAAACATCCAATGTTGATGCGGAATTTCTACACGATAGAGAATGGAATTCTACAGCTCCAGTTAAAATTTTAAGCGAAAATATTCTTTGGTTCAAGAGTTATGATGTACACCGTTTTTGAAAATGGTGTTTCGAGAAAACGGGCTTCAAAGTTATGTGCCCTATGCCAATACCGCTCTGCGAGGCCGTTACTCGACGGTGCACTCAATTACGTTTGCTGCTATAATTTCGACAATTATTTGAATTTCTTCGTGAAAGTTTGTTTAAAATTTTCATAAAGGATAAGACTTTTAAAATCAGTAAAAAAAAGTAATCGATTTTCTGAAGCTGAAATAGTCCACTACCCCCTTAAGAGGTTTCCCTAGTTTGACGCTCTGAAAATAAGGTACGTTTTGGGGATTTTTTTTTTAAGAAAAGTATTCTGTATTATAATTCTAAACTTAGTACGTTTATTAATTGGGATTCGAGGGATGTGCTCAATTTTTTTTATACAGTAATAATAATTTTGTTCGAGGTTATAGTTGTAAGAGAGGTTTCAAAAAAAGTTTCTTCCTGGCGACCATGATTCTGGCTGTCGCAGTTACCTGAAACAAAAATCGCCAAATTTGTCTTAATCTATATGAGTGCGGTTGTCGGTGAACCCAAGTAGAATCAAGTAATTATTTGGAAAATTCGAGCTTTGCAACGCAGAAGACTAACAAACTCTTTTCCGCAAAATGAAAGTATGTTTTTCAACGTTTTTTTTTATTCATTCTAGTTGCCACTATAACTTAGAACAAAATTATTATTATTGCTTAAAAAAAATTGAGCACATTCTTCGAATATCAGTTAATAAATGTACAAAGTTTGGAAATTATAATACCCAATAGTTTTCTTTTAAAAAATAAAACGTCGAACTGGGAAACCTCTTAAATCTAAAATGATATTGCAGATGAAGTTCCTCGAGCTTCAAATATGTAATACTTACGTGGCAAGAGATTATACAAGAGATCTAAGAGCAGATCGAACTGCGTTTGCGAGAGCCCGAATGTGTATCGAAGCCACAGTATCGGCTACCAATTAAGCGAATAAAAACTCGTAATTGCCGGCTATCAGGGATCAGGAGGAATTAAAAATGTTACGAAATTTCCATTTGCTAATTATTACGATAATTAGAAAGTACGATCGCGGGGAACGAGTGGACGCGTCCCCTCCACGATCGAGCCAGCCAACCGCAAGAACACATGAAAAATGTTATCACGGCCTGTTAATCGATCGCTAAGAAGTGCTCTTGACTTTTGATGCAGCCGCGCAAAGAACAGGTGTAGCGAAATCAAGAACGCGAAAGAGAAAACCGAGCAGGACCACGGAATGGCCTTAGCTGCACTCGGCTATCGTCACACTTCGTCCACCACAGACGTCGCCGTCCGCGTGCAATTAAACGAAGAAAACGAATAACCGAGCCGCGCGACTCTGGAAACCGCGACTTTCTTTAATCATACGCGTCGTCCGCTGGTTTCTTCCATCGGGAAGAATGAAATTCAATCTTATGTCGTATAAAAAGTTCGATCCAATCAACGATATCAGAGTAAATGGCATTCGTGACGAAGGTAAATCGTGAAAGAATAATATCTTCATGGAAAAGTTGATGAAGAATTTGAAGAAAGTATACGACAGAACTGTTAGGAGGTAGTTTTCTGTGGAAATTACACTATTCCCCACTGTAGAGTCGGAGTAAAATATTGAAAATGAGGAAACCGTATTCTACGCCCTTGCAACAATTCGAAACTTTCATATTTTATTTGCACATGCCAAAAGTAACGCTATCTCTTCTTCCATCTACGCGACGAGCACGCTGTAATCGTAATCGATTGAAGGGGCACAGTCCAAGCTCACTTAAATCCGTCGGGGAGCTGGAAGGCTACGTCCACAAGCGTTCTTCTCGCCACGACAACTGAAGTAGAACTAATTGCCGCGCTAAAGAGAATATATTAATTTCGTTATTCATTGATCCGCAGTTATTAATCGTGCCGTACAATATGCACGGAGTTACGTAAGCTGCCTTCCACGGTCGACGAATAACGGAAGCGTTTTTATCCGAATACGGAATTATTCCGCGCCGCTCTCGCCGGCCATGTTGGGCCGGCGAAGAACGGTGCGCAAGGGAATAATGCGATTAACTTTTTTACTATTAAACGGCGTAATTGCATTATAATAGTCAGTAATTTGTGGGGGGGAAAAAACGTCGACACAGAATCTAAGGTGATGCTGAGTAATTCGGCTGCGTGCGGACGCGGAGGATATTTACTGAAACGCCACGCCTGCTAATATACCTACGTAACGCTTCGTTGACAGTCGACCATGACACGTAACGTTCTCTTTTTCCCCTGTCATTTATGCTTTTTCTCGTTCCCGTATCTGCGCCCTCGACTTTATAGGCGACTTATAGTTCGTTGCGACCTTTGGCTCCGTTTAAATAGTTTCAGGAATGTCGAAGAAGTAGGAAATAAGAAGCGAGCCGTGTTGTTTGCCTCGATACCCTTCTTTGACATGACCGATAATAGCGACAGTTGGCAGCAATAGTGACGAGGGTTTCGCGATCTGTCCGCAGGACTCGCAGAACAGCCCGGTGCTGGACCGATGGAGCATCTGTTCGCCTGAAGAGGAGCCGCTGGTGTTGCAGCAGTTCCTCAGGTTCGCCGAGACGCGTCCGTTCGTGCAGCAGTGGCTGCTGGCCGCCGGGACGCCGGGTACGGATGCTATGTCACCGAGCAGACGACCTTCGCCGCCGACGATGCCACTAGCACACCTACCGCCGTCGCTGCACCTGCTCCACTGCGGCCTCCCGCCCCCAGGCTCGAGATTGCCGCCGCCCCTGCCCCCGCCTCCGCCCCCGCCGCCCTCCGTCTCGCACCCGTCGATGTCGCCGACCACTCAGAAGCACTACTCGACGTCGGCCAGCGGCAACTCCGGGGTGACCAGCACGGCGAACTCGCCTCCCAGGAGCCTCGACTCCCACATGACGGTGTCCCCGCTCAACAGACTGCAGAGCATGCAACCGTTCGACTTCAGGAAGCTGGGGACCCTGGGTCTGCCTGCTTTCCCGCCCTTGCCGCCGCCACAGCCCACGGAGCAGCTGCTGCAGAACAGGAAGTCCATGAGGAACCCCCACAGCCCGCACAGTCCGCCTCATCATCACTCCAGCAGCAATCAGCTGCACAGGCCTCACATGCCGCCAGTGGCGCCGATCTCCTCCTCCGCGCTCAACTTCGGCCACCCCCTGTCCATGGCAATGTCCTCTGGCGCGTTACCTCCCAATTTCCCCACGCACTTCCCTCCGCCACCCATGTGCAAGTCCTCGGCCGGCGTGGCAGGCATCACGATCCCCTCGGACGTGCACAGCGGTGGCGAGAAGAGCAGCGAGTTCGGCTCGGAGGAGGACGAGGAGGGCGACGAGAACTCGGACAGCGCCCTGAACCTTAGCAGACGCGACACCGCGTCCAAGCATCATCATGAGCATCGGCACCACCCGCCACTACCTCTCCAAGCAGCTCCCCTGGGCAGGCCACCTGGCATCCCTGGGAGAAAGCCTCATTCGCCTGGGAAGCGACCAGGAAACCAGTGGGGCGGCTCCACGAATATACCTCCGAACTTGGGTACCCCGTTCATCAATCCCACGACTGGCAAGAAGAGGGTGCAGTGCAACGTCTGCCTCAAGACCTTCTGCGACAAGGGAGCCCTCAAGATCCACTTCAGCGCTGTGCACCTGAAGGAGATGCACCAGTGTACTGTCAAGGGCTGCTGCATGATGTTCAGCTCGAGGAGGTCGCGCAACAGACACAGCGCCAATCCGAATCCCAAGCTCCATTCCCCCCATCTGCGACGGAAGATCTCGCCGCACGATGGACGCTCGTCCATGGCGCACGCCCTCGTTCTTCCGCCTCAGGTGGTCCTGCCTGTCCCGGCCACGGGCCTGAACCATCTGCCGTTCGGGTCCTTCCCCTTGCTCACCCCGCCCCCCGATCTACGATCCCCAGCCTCGCTGTGCGCCCTGGACTTCAAGCACTTGGACCTCTCGTCCTCGCAGAACCAAGGCAGACCCTACGACGAGAGCCTGCAGCAACGGATGAGCGTCAACTCCAGCCTGTCGTCCACCACCGCGCTCACCACTGCCTCCGTGGCGATGACCACTGCCGCGGAGACCCTCAGCACCAACATCGCGACCAGAGGGTCGTACTGTAGCAGCAGCGCGGTCGACACGGTGTCTCCTTCCGCTCAGGCGCCCACAGCGTCGCAAGAGGGGGATGAAGATGACGACGACGACGACGGTGGCATCGTGGTGGTCGCGGAGGACGACAGCAATCTGCCACCGAGGCTGTCCCTGCGTTCCGGGGAGGAGGACGACGAGCAGCCCGCTGATTTCAGCCTGGCGAAACGGCCGAAGCTGTATTTCGGGGACCCCGCGGACGAAGACCTTGTCAGCAACCCGGACAGCAACGAGGACAACGATTCGATGGGCAGGGTCGACCAGCAGAGCTTCTCCATGAGCCAGCATTCCATGAACTCGACGTCGCTGCACAGCAGGGGTGTGCGCAAGAGGAAGTCCCAGCATCCCACTCGGTGCGCGGTGCTCACGGAGATGCACTCTTCCTCGACCGACGGAGACTCGTCCAACGACGAGGAGAGGATCCACAGACGCTGCTTGTCCGACAGCGCGGGCGTCTCGTCGATGAACGAGTTCCAGAGCCAGCCGGAGGACATGTCGATGTCCAGATTGGAGGCTGAGGAGCGGAAAGCCTCGCCGAATTCCCCGAAGAATCTCAGCTTCAACGACCAGGAGTCGAGCTCCCGTTCCCCGGAGGCCTGCAACAGAGAGCTGCTCGGCCCTCGGCGAGACACCGTCTCGTCCCAGGACAACGCGGAGGATCTACCTCAGGAGGAGCCGCGGGACCTGAGCTCGAGAGCGAGTAGCGCGAAGTCGCCCAAGAGGCAGATGAGTCCGGAACCAAAGACGTGCCACGACTCGACGGAGGCCCGTACGGCGGAGGCCGCCGTCCCTGCGGCGTCGATACCGACAGCTCCGGCGGAGCAGACCACCACGGAGCAGGGGGACGGGAGGAGGAGCGAGTGCGAGGACGCGACGAGGGACGAGGACGCGGCGGGAGCGGCGTCCTCGATGAAGGAGGCCGAGACGGAGGAGAGGGCGAGGGAGGAGGAGAACCAGGAGGAGGAGGACAACGACGAAGATGAGCCGATGGAAGAAGTCGATGATGATGATGAGGAGGAGGAGGAGGTGAACGACGCGCTGCGTAATCAGGAAGGTGAGCGTCCCGATGATCCCTCCCGCGCCCCCAGCTCGGTCGACAGCCGTCCGACGACCGCCGACGACCTCTCCCACGACTCCTCGACCAACACTTTGCGTCAACTCGAGTCCTTGTCGCAGGGTCGCGCGATGCAGTGCACCGGGACGCAGCGGGAGGGTTCGAGGTCTGGCCGCGGCTCTACCAGCCCCGTCAGCCTCACGACGCACCAGGAGATCACCATGGACAACTCCTCACGTGGCTCTCGTTCATCCAGCGCCTCACCCTCCACAGCGGCCATGGATATGGACAATAGCCTGATCACGTACGGCCGTTACGAGAACGGCGACTTCGTCAGCAGCCCGGACGTGCCCCTGGACAGGGAGAACCCGCGCCGCTGCACCGCCTGCGGCAAGGTCTTCCAGAATCACTTCGGTGTCAAGACCCACTATCAGAACGTCCACCTCAAGCTGATGCACCGGTGCAGCGTGGACGGGTGTAACGCTGCCTTCCCCTCCAAGAGGTCACGCGACAGGCACTCGACGAACCTCAACCTTCACCGGAAGCTGCTGTCCACGTCGTCCAGCCCGCCGCTGTCGTCCAGCCTGCCGCCCAGTCTCTCGCCCAGGGTCGAGGACTCCCAGATGAGTCCCCTGCTGCACAACGAGTTCCTTGCGAGATTGTACGCGGACGCCGGCATCGGCGCCCTGGGCGCCTACCCTTTGACACCAGGCCTTCCGTCAGCGGTCGATCTCGCCGCGAGACTGCCACCCCCTCATCCTCTGCTGCTGCCGCCCCATCTGGGGGCCACCTTCTCGGGCCTGTCCTCGATCGCCTCCCACCTGGCCGGCCTGAACGGTCTCACGCACCAGCATCTCAACCACCTCACCAGGATGTCCCACGAGCAGGGGGCCAGACACGCATCCAGCTCGGGCTCCCCGCTATCCTCGCCGGGCGCCGAGGACCGAAAGGAAGAGGCCAAGTGCACCGTACCGGGATGCGAGCGAGTGTTCGGCTCCAGGGCCGTCAGGGACGCTCACTCGAGGGACCCCCAGGCCCACCGCGATCTACCGGTTCTGTCGACCAGTGGCTCGTGACCGATCCCCTTCTGCGACTACTACACCCTACTGTGATGCCAAAACCCTGACGATTCGACCTGTACGATCGCCAATGATCTCGATTAAGGGGGGGGGAGGGGGAGGGGTCGAACGCTTGGCCCTCGCTGTTCCACGTAAACGTGCAATATCGAACGGGACACCTCCCCGACGAACGCTGCACCACCGTGTTCTCGTCGGTTCGTGTGATCGTCGGACGATTCGGGTGCGTAGATAGCCGCAGAGGCTCGGCGGTTCCCAGTAGTGCTTCGTGGTAGCCCGGGCGGAAGGAGTACCTACAGCGAGGTGCCCGAGTTTTGTGCCGCTGTGTAGAACGGGAATCTGAGCTGCAGACTCGTGGCACTCCGGTGGTGCTTCTTCCTCCCGCGAACATGTAACAGATAGAAGATCCAAAATTTAAACGAATCGATTCTTCCCGGATAGGAATCTTGATACCAAGTGTAACGCTGTTCAGCGGGAACCACCGACCCACACGTATTATTCCCCAGTTCTCGTGTTCATTCGCGCGAAACGCAAGGTGCTGCAATCTAGTCAATTCGGAAGTCCTCGGCCGTGGTGCCGGAGTCGAAGCAAAAATTCATTCACTTTGTCCGTAGTCGACACGTGGCCCCCGAATTCCGACAGTGTTCCTTTCGATCCGCGAATAGGAAAAGAGAGACCGGCAAGCGAGGTCACGGGTCCTCGGCGAGATCGAAGTCGCACTCGTGGTGCATTTATCCGCTTTCGTGGAGGTTCCCGTTCCAGTCCGCGTGTCACGAATCACCGAGAAAAAGAGAGGGAGAGGGATAGAGTGAAAAGCTGGTCGACCGAGGGACTTTTCCATCCTCGTCGTCTCTTTCGTTTGGTCAACGAAGAGGGGATGGGAGGTGAAGGGGGCAGGGGAAATACGATCGGAGACCGGAAGGATCGATGTTCCGGCTGACTTTATCATCGTTGTGATAACGTAACGTTTAGTAAATATGCCACTATTTAATCAGTAATCAATTACTACCGCTGTATATAATAAACATAGTACCTTTCGATGTATCGCGTAATTAATCAATTAAGCTATCTCACGCGGCCGATGCGACGCGTGGATCTCGGTGGAACGAGCCGAACACGGAGATACGATAGTTTTGTAAAGGCCGGGATCTTGGCCGGGAAATCGGGTAGGCGCATCGAGTCTGAAAATGGCAACTCTTAGCTGGGAGGACGGAGTCGAGGGATGTTGACGCGTTTACTGCGGGCCGCGCCACATTGGAACGCTGGAGACCGGGTGGATTCCGCGAAGGTCCATGCAATATTTATTTCCCACTTGTAACCCTCGGCTGTCACACTGGGTCAAAATGAACACAGAATCTGACTTTGAGGTAAAATATTTTTCAGCCATTACTGAAAATGCTACTACTGTTTAAACATGATGATACTTTAAATGCTAATTTTCAACGATCAACATATATTCTACAATGTTCAAACTTTATCTAAGAATTTTCGCGACTTAATTTAACAGATAATACAGGTGTGAGAACCGAGGGTTAGGATGTCCCTTAAAATTGAAGGTGCGATATAATGTTAAGACGCCCGCTAATTTTATTCCTTTTAGTGTGCTAAGTAAGTATGCAAAATTCTGATTATTCTGAACCCTGCATCAAGAGACTTAAAGTTACGATGTAGGTACTATATACTTTTTTATTTATTTTTTTTTTTATTTCTTTTTGTACACCTTTAGAAAATAATCGTTCACTTGGAACAGAGGTTGCTGGAATGCATAAATATTTTATCGCCATAGTCCAAAGACTGGAGAAATGGAAAATTTGTAAAACACTTAACGATATCTTAACGATATTATCGATATATCGTTACGTAACGTCGTTAAGTGTGGTTACATACAAGGCTGCATGTTAAAAAAAATATATAAAAAAAAAATTTTATGTTAAACGATTTTATTGAAAACGCAATGAAAACTAAAAAATAATTATTTTCTTGTACTGCAATTTCGATGGTGTTTTTTCACTTGAAATAAAATCGTGGAGCAGGGTATCTCACAACAAATTCATTTTGATGCTTTGTGCTGTATTAAATTGATTCATATTCTGTTATGAAAAATCCTGCTCCACGATTTTATTTCAAGTGAAAAAACAACATCGAAATTGCAGTACAAGAAAATAATTATTTCTTAGTTTTTAGTGCATTTTTAATAAAATCGTTTAACATAAAAATGTTTTTTATATATTTTTATTTTGTAGTTTTTAGTGTTTATGGATTTACATTTCGCAGCTCAGACTTCTTTAGAAATATCTTTTATTTAATTTCAAATCGCGATGCGACTACTTAGCGAGGTTATATTTATTGACGACTGGGTAATATTTTCACCCGCTCGGGATTAATTTTTTTTTTTAAATATCTTATTATCATCCAAACTACGCACGGCCGCAAAGTTTCAAGACAATTGGATAGTTGGAAGTGGATTAAATTTGAGTTGCCAGATTTGAACCATACAAACAAACATAAAAACAGAGGTTCGAAGCTGAATAAAATCGTTTAAAAACAGCTGTTTCTAAGAGCGCAGTTTCGTTCGAAACTTTGAGTCTCTTGAGAGTCTACCTTTAGAGTTATTTGATCGAGCCGAAATATTGCACACATATTTATCACACCAAGAGGGGAATAAATCAGGGGGGCGTCACGGACCGACTTCTTAAATTTAAAAAAAAAAGTCATTATAAGGGACACCCTATCGAGGGTTAAACTCTCATCTTTGAGGAAAATTCTCCAATCAGCGAGTCCTTCAATCAGAGCAGGAGATTCTCCAATCAGAATCAATATTCCAAAAATCGACTTCACCCACTCTTCCGCCGTCCTTTAGCGTTACCCGAAACCCTGTCACGAATAATACTCAGTAAAACACCAGTCCTCGCGGCGATTCCCAGAGACTCCAGTCTCTAGTGAACGCGAACGGAAATGGAGGGAAAAGTGTGGAGAAAGATGCGAAGAGAGAAGTTTAAAGCAGCGGATCGACCACTAAATCAAAGTGTGACGGACGTCGTCTCGCGCTAGATAAATGAGAATAGATAGATTTTATTTATTGTTTCCTAGGGATCCTACACGAAACACACACTGTATCAGCGGCCAGTAGCGGGCACTGCCGCGGAGATTTCCTTCTCGCAGAGTCGAGCTCGCGCGGTCATCTCGAGCTCGCGCGGGTTCGCGCGTCGCGATGGATCGCGAGCGGGCGCGCAAGCTAAACAAGCGCACAAGCTTCCGAGCAGTGTTCGAGCAGGAACGCGCGCCCGTCTGCCGTTCCGCGGCGATCCATTCTTTCGGTTGTACATACGTTGCGTACCTTGTTTCTATCCGTAGTCTGTGTGCGTCGATGATTTTCTGCGCGGCGCGAACGGAACGGGGGTGAACATTTTTCTACGCGCCTGAGCCTACGTTTTACACAACTCGCCTCGCCGTATGGCAGCTCGCGGCACACGACGAACCCACTACTAATTTACACAGCTAAGGGCGAGCCAGATTTACAATTGTAATTATGTATAAACTGAACGCTATGATGTATGATATTATAGATCGATTATAAAGAATCACTCATCATTAATGAAAATAAATACCTATCGAAATCAAGCGAGCTCGAACTGCGTACCATCATTCGCACCTGTTTAAATGAAGCTTTCTGTGAAGCTTCCTACCAGAAAAAGGAGGCACCCAGGTGCCGCTCGGTCCCTCAAGGTTCCCAGGAGAAATGGAAATCCATAGAAACTTCCAGTGGCGGATATAAAAAAATGGCCCAGGTGACAAAGTTCTGGGACACCCTGTGTACATAACAGAATTAAAAATAAATTTACGCGCGAGTGGTAATTATGGGAAGGAAAAACATATAATTTTTCCCATTTTCGATGAAATTATAATTTTTTAGACGGCAACTGCGCATGGGCCACTCGTTAAACCCGCCACTGGTAACTGTCCTGAAACGATGTCCTTTGAATCCTAGCGATATCCCGCGTCTGTGATCGGTACCCGAGGAGACTCGGCGAAAAACAGTGAACACGCCTACGAGCGGTCGACCTCGTTTTCTGCGAAAGAGATCCTCCTCCCTGGAAACGAGGGACGTGCTCGTTTATCAGGCATCTCGTCGGGCGTGCACTCGCACGCCTACCGATCCGACCGAGGTCCACGGGGGACCAGGAACGAAGAAGAAGACCGCTGCGAGCAGGTAAGATAGGGTGCCAGGGGAAAGGTTGGCAGAGGTTGCCTGAATTTCGCGATCAACCGGCGCGGGGTCGCAAACAGACGAAAAGGTCCGCTGACACTGGGCCACGGTAATTAGAAGTGTCCCGGTTCAGCGGAGGAGCAACCGGCCAGCTAGGCGGTTAATTACACGTATGTAAGTCGACTCCGGCCTGCTCTGGACGTGTGCAAGACGGTCTGGAAACCCATCGACCAGGCCTTTAATCCGCCAGGCAGATTAGATTAGCACCTTCCACTCCGTGGATCGCTAACGTACGACCCGGCCCCTTAATCACGGGTACACGCGAAATCGAATTCTGCTGGGACTCGGCTCGGGATGAGCCGTGATTAGGAACGGCCTGCGAGTGGGCAGTTGGAGTGCTCGGGGAAGTCGAATTGGAGGTGGGATTATGGCAATTGTTATGTAAACTATTGCGTCATTTGTGAGACAGTTTATCGTATAACTACTTAGTAGGTATCCTGCCGATACAATAGCGGTGGCAAGTTGTTTAGAAGAATCTTGAACAAGTGGGTACTACTTCCCTTAACTTTCAACCTTTGGCCTCTTTGGTGGGCTAAAAGTGAAAACCTAAGTAATACTCTACGAAAGCTGCAATATTAAATACTTAAATGTACTAATCAAAGAATTTTAATTTGTGGGGTGAATTTAATTTTGACATAGATTTACAATTGGGCCCAGTTGTGCAGAATGGTACCAACCCTCGGTGATCTGAAACTGCGTAAATTTAGTTTGAAGATTTTTATTGTTAAAGAAAGGTAGCTTTGTTTCTATTGGGTATACTTTATTTCTCATTGTTGTATTATAAAGTATTCGAATGAGTTATTGAATAGTGAGCAGTATAATATATATTATTTTTAATTTTCTGTAGCTTTTGCTTTTTAAGCCTAAAATGGAAATACCTATGGCTTGGCAGTTTTAATAATTGTAGAATCTAAGAGTTGTCCTATGAGGTGATAATTTTTTGCAAATTAAAGATCACAGGATTATGAGATCCATACTGCGTTTAATTAATTTTTTGTAATTTCGAGGGCTGGCAGCTTTCTGCATATCCGGGCCGCGGGTTGCTCCTCGCTTCTCCATCTCTTCACCTCCCCCCGTTAGTCGTTGCTTCAGCTCTGTCACCCAGTGTCCATCGTCACCAGAAATCCAGAGAAAATGCTGCGGGGTCCGTCCAGCTGCCCCAAGGAGAAAGAGTCAGCATCGAGGCAGGAGATAAATGGATTTGGCGTGGCCTGGACCACGAGTACGCGTACTCGACGGGCTAGAACATCACCCACCACCTCTCTGGGCCGGTCTGGTCGCGCACGACAGGTGTAGCGTGGGAGAACGAGGGTTGGAGTGGGAGGGGGCGGCGGGCAGACGGCCAGAGAGGCAGAGGAGAAGGAAAGGGAGGACAGGAGACGGGGACCGGGCGAGAAAAAGGAGAAAATGGGAGAAAGAACGAGAAGGCGGTCTTCGGTTAACGTTGGCTCGCCCATCGATCCCCCGCGCACCCTAGTGTCCCACCCCCGTAACGCCACTCCGACGCACCCCACCATGCGTTTCGCGCGGCTACTTTGCTCCTGCTGCGATCGTGACGATGGAACTCCCGGATTTAGCCTTCCGCCGCGGAAGATGGGTTAATTAGCTGTCACAACAGGTTGTGGCAAATTTGGTTGTCGTTAGAGCTGGATGTTTAGAAGATTTCTTGATTATCAGAGGATTTATTATGGTATCTCGACACTGTAAATATGTAGCTCCTTGTGTGCGAGATATGCGAAGCTTGTTGTTCAATTCTTTACTACGATCTGGCGTACGTCTGTGTACCTTAACGTTAGCAATCTATTTTTAACTGTTTTCTTGTCTATAGAGAAAAAGTAAATAGTTGTGTTCAGTTTTTAATCCGTCTTGAGACGGGATAGAGAATTTTATCACTCAAATTAATTGGGCATCGCATTGAGTCCTTTGAAGGTACGGTAATTACGTTTTGTTATTTTGTTTATATGCTCTACATTTTTTTATGGAGATGTTTGTACATAATGTCTTCCTGCGGGGTAAGTTGATACGTTTTCTCAGGGGCATGTTGATACAGTGTATCAATTTTTCCCGACTACTTTTAATTGGATTTTTCCTTTTATTTCTAGGAAAATGGTAGGAAATTATGTCAGAAAAACGAATCGCGACAAAATACCGCGAAATATTTTTCAAGAAACGTGTGTCGGTGTAGAAAAGGATTCAATGTCGTTACGTCAAAGCGCGAAAATATACGGAACAGATAAAATGGCTTTATTAAGATACATTAATAAAAAGAAGCCAGCACCTCATGTTAAAGTGGTTAAAGGATATTCCAGACATCCATCCTTTACTCATTAAACGGATATTTTACAGATGTATCAACGTGCCCTGCAGTGGGGTAAGTTGATACATTTTACCTTCGTCCAAATAACATTTTTTCATTCATTCTGTATGTATTTTCTCAACTTTTCATTTACAATATAATAAAGAGGAAGGGCCAAAGTATATTTTAGCATATTTGTTATGAAGTAATTAATTCAAACAAAAACTTAAAAAATTGAAAACTGAAAAACGTATTAACTTGCCCCGGTCTCCCCTACACTGAGCAGTAATCAAAATGTTCATAAAGAATATTTTACACTTCCACACAGTTCGTAGAATATGACAAAGAACGTAGATCAAGAAGTTAACGAACTGTTTTTAAAAACGAAAATTTCTGCTGCAACATCGTTACATGAAAATATCACTTTTAAAATTACTTTTGAACAGCCGTTGAATAACACGTTATAATGAAATTCGTGCACTGTAAGGGAATCTTCGATCGAGTGTGTGCCAGGATGGTCCAAGCAGGAAGAGCAACCTTTATTTAAAGCTTACTGTCTTATTAAGGGCAACATGTCTTCTTAATTGGCTCATTGTGTCAGGAGTATGATTATCAAGGGGCTGATAAGCGATCAACCACGAACCGCAGCAATTTTCGAGGGATAGCGTAAGTACAGCGCGCAACTGGCAATTCTGTGCAATGACAAAGGTGGAGAAAGCTTTTCATCAGGCTGTTTACCAATTCCAGCATGGTAGAGGGAACCCGAAGGAAGCGGACAGAGTCTGGCTCGGGGGACAATAAATTGCCAGCTTTCGGGGGTCTCGCGAAAATTACCCGTCAATTATAACCCCATCGCGTCGATGCGCGATAACGACAAAGTTATAACGAGCGTACGAACGAAAATGGGCATCGGAACCTGTCACTTTTTGTTATAACGAGAAACCACCGTTCCAGTCGATCCGAACAGGGAGACGTCAAGACACCTGCGCGCCGTAGATCCTTATCTAGAAGGTAGATTAGGTGGCCCTCGGTCACGGGGTAAGCTTTGGAGGAAATTCTTACATTTTTCTGCTCCTCGAATTATTCCGACAAGAAGGACATTCCGTTTTCGGAGATAATCGAATCGGGGGCGATTAAGTTGTTACGGTTTCCAAGTAATAGTTCAAAGTAATTGCTGGAATGTCTCTTCTGGAATGGTTTGTAGTAATTGTGGATAATTATGGGTATCCTACATTGGGCATGCGTTACTGCTTTACAGATCGCCTTGAGAATCGATACACGGGAGGATCAGAAGTAGCGAGAGAGTGTGGAAGACGCAGAGGAATTTGACGCGGGATGAAGAGGAAGGCCAGGTTGCAGGCGGCACGCACAGGGCAGATAGGAAAAGGGTGCAGCTGATTTTGCAGAATAGCGAGAGAAAGTTCGCAATGCGAATCTACGGTTGAGACTGGAGCAAAAGTAGTTCGCAAGCGGTTCGGTGTAGGTTCTTGACTGATTGAATTGTTTCTAAGTAGGGGAGATCCACGGTAAAGTGAGCCTAAAAAAGTTTGAAGTGGAATAAAATTTTTCCCTTTCAATAAAAATGTGTGGAAATGGATTTATACTATAATTTACACATTACTATTGATAAATGTCGAATAGCAATACATAATTATTTACCCTATGTATCGGGTAAAGTGTGGTGAAATAAGATAAGAATTTTAATTAACGATATAGATAATTATTAACCCCTTGCGCTGGGTAGACCTGTGTAGCACGTCAGTTTCTGTCTTTTTTGCACCGTGATTGTCAAAAACTGTGGCAATTTTTTCATTCTTTAAGCTTAGTTTCTGTTCCATCACGCCGCGTGGTTTTCTAGCCAGCTGACAGGTCAGGATATTGCGCCCCTCACTTGTGCATCTGTTCTTTGCAGCTCAGTTTCGCCCGGTCACTTTATCCCGAATATGTACTCAGTGGAAAATATAATTATTTAATAATGTTGGTATTAATGTTTTCTTAAACGCGTTTACGTGTATGCTCATAAGGTTGTTAATAACCTACTATCACTTTAAGGTTGTTAATAATCTGCGGCTCACTTTGCCCCGGTCTCCCCTAAATTGTATGTACATTAGCTGGGTATTTATTTTTAACCGACTTCAAAAAGGAGGAGGTTATAAATTCGACCCGCATGTTTTTTTTAATGTTTGTTTCTTCATACCTCCTCAGCATATGGACCGATTTTGATATATTTTTTTTTTTTATTCGAAAGGGGCGATGTCCCGGTGGTCCTATCCTACACTAAATCGACATTGGCCCAATATTTTGCCAGTTATGGTTAATAATAATATATTTATATGTTTGTCCCCGCATAACTTCTCAACATATGGGCCGATTTTGATGATTTATTTTTTATTCGAAAGAGGGTGATGTGGTCACATCCTACACTGCATCAACATTGGCCCAATATTTTTGCCAGTTCTGGTTAATAATAAAGACTATTGTCACCTAATTATTATTATTTTATGTACGTACGCGCATATCTCCTCAGCATGTTGTGTCAATATATGTAAAACTAAAAAGTTAAAAATAAAAAAAATTTTAAAAAAATCAAAACCGACTTCAAAACAAATAAAATTGCACTCAAAAGTAAACAATATTTTTTTCCCTTATTTAATCTACGACTCCCATATTTTTTAAGTCGGTGCTCATCATTTGCACTGCGTAAATCTGGCGCCGACTTTAAAAATATGGGAGTCGTAGATTAAATAAGGGAAAAAATTATTTTTTACTTTTTAGTGTAATTTTCTTTTATTTCACTTGTATGCGTGGTAAAATAAAGTCTTACATAATGGATCACATATTTCTGGTTATTTAAATATTCCACACATTCGTCCCATTCCTTATATTTCCCTTGCGCTTTAAATTTTACACTTTACATTTCACACTTCACACACCACATTTCACCATATTGTGCACCATTCTAAAGCGTCGAGTCCCAGAGGTGAGGGCAGTGCGCGAGTAGTGTGAAGTGTGAAGAGTGATGTGTGAACTGGTGGTATTGTTATGTGCAGAGTAAAATCTTTGTAGCGATGGTATAGCAACATAGAAGCAATGGATACAGGATCGCTGTGACAATAGTGTATTTAGAAATCGTGTCAACCTACCTCATGTGCAACGGCTTGGTTGTATCAACGGTTGCATACAATTTCGGGCTAGCTTTCAATTCTTCTCACTCTCATCTCCGACGAGGACAAGGTAGGGAAGACTGGGGCCGGTAGGCCAGTTTTTAATTTTTTGATTTTTAATAAATTATGTGGGCGAAATATCATTAAACCGGTTAGTATATTTGATATGGCATACATTTGGCAATCTTATTAAATTATTAATGTTGACTCAATGTGACAACAATTAAGGTATTTTAATGTTTTTCTAACACTTTCCATGCTGATCAACCAGCCCCATGATCGGGGTTGGTTGACTAACGGTATGGGGTAGGTTGACTATAGGTACAATCAGTTAAGAAAATGTTATTAGTAACTTATCTCAGTGGTAATAAAATAGCACAATACCACAAAAGTTGTTTCATTATAAAATTATTTCATTATTAATTTCTATTGTTCATATTTTAATAACAAGCTGAAAATTGTTTCACCTTAAACATTAATTATTATGTGTTTATAACATAGTGAAATTTAAACAATAAATAAAAATCGCTTTATGAATAACAAAATAACAATTTAAACCTTATTAACGTTATTAGCCAACCAGCCCCGACCGATCATTTTGACTTCAATAATCTATATAACCTTCAATTATTTATGTATAAACAAAAATACTATGTCAATAGAACGTCTAATAAACAAACTTTAAAATAGTCCCTTAACATTTATTCTATTGTATAGGGCGTGAAAAAATCAAATCTTTAAGAAAAAATATTTACTTACGTAGTCAATATTTCGACAGACATAAATGCATGGCATTGTAGAAGTGACTTCTTTCTACAGTGAATATTTCCGCAGTAGAGCATATATCGGTGCAAAATTATTAACAATTAGTCAACCTACCCCTTGAGACAACCAGCCCCGGTCTCCCCTACATTCAACTTATTCTAAACCACAACAAGAAATCGTGCGGATACCAACGAACTTTTATTACACAGACTGAATCTTAGCCCGTATATTCTGCAAATTGCAGTGTCAATCTAAGCCCCATGCAGCCATTAATATCGAGGATCCTCGTACCCCAATCGAGAAGCATGATACCAGCTAGGGAACTAATCGCCGTGGTACGAGCAGGTACCGTGGGCCTGGTCCGTGTCCATGGAGTATAGGCGCGCTCTAAATACACGTTAGAAGCGTGACCACTCGGTCGTTTAATCGGACGCCGCAGGCGAACTTCCATGTCGAACCGTGAATATCGGCCCCTCGTATCTTGGCCACGATAAAAATCGCCACGGTAATTTCGGCGTCGTGCACATGTCGCGTCCCATCCGGCCTAGCATTGCGGCGCGCGGATCCACGCACGTAGGAACGGAAGAACGGCGTTATCGTTACACGGGGATCTATCGATCGCGCGGCACCGATCGACGCCGGAGCTTCTAATCGGCGCGGCGGGCCACTTAGTCGTCGGAGCAATTTCTGGCAAGATCTACTTAGGTATGTTTCGCTCTTCGTTCGTTCATGGCCAGCTCCAAGAGCACAGCTGTCGGCTCCCTATGCCCTATAAGTACCTACGCATGCGGCTATTGGATGTTTTCGAGTTTAGAATTTACGGGACTGGGGTTGAATCACTCACCCTGGGAAATTCACTTTAGTATTCTAGAATTTTCACTCGCGAAGGTATGTTCGTAGAAACTTGGATCGGTAATTAGGAAGTATTCAATGTCACAGTGAAGGTAAAACACTAAGCTCTTATATAAAAGTTCTGTTATTTGTAGGTATTCGAGAAATCTTAAGGGGGAACACCACTGCGACGGCCGGGAAAGTAAGCCACTTTTAAGAATTTTTTTCAGGAATAATTTACGGTTTTCATAGAAAAATTTTATTACCTACCATTAGCAGGCTGTCTTAAGAGACTATACAAAAATAAATAAATAGAAAAACATTCATAAATTTTAATATATTAATTAATCTTCTGTAACTATGGAACAGCAAGTCCGAAATCAAATTTAATTTTTTTTTTTATAATCTATATGAGTGTAGTTTCCTTTGTGCGTACCGATTTCTTAAACAAATTATTTTTGTAAAAATGGTGCGCTTTAGAAGAAAAGTTTCGAAAATCCGCGAATAAGATGGACAGTTTTTCGAGCGCATTTAAAAAAATTTGTTTTCTATCAATGAATTTGTACGTACAACGGAAACTACACTCATATAGTTTATAAAAAAAAAATGAAATTTGATTTCGGACCTGCTGTTCCATAGTTACAGAAGATTAATTAATATATTAAAATTTCTGAATGTTTTTCTATTTATTTTTTTGTATAGTCTCTTAAGATAGCGTGCTAAAAATAGATAATAAACATTTTCTATGAAAACTGTAAATTATTCCTGAAAAAAATTCTTAAAAATGGCTTCACTTTTCCGGCCGTCACAGTGGTGTCCCCCTTAATTAAAAAAAAATATAGTACTTTACGGCAAAATGTGATAACAAAGTACTTTTCTGAGGAACTACATTACAATAACCACATCTTATTTTTTAAATTAATATTACTTGTGCACTTCTCATTCTTAATTAATTAATTTATTATCTGTAACAAATATATCGAAGGTTTGAGGTTGTACTGAAAGTCCAAATTAACCTATCTTCTGAACAGCTCAATTTTTATGAGAGATAGATTGGCTCTTCCCGCCACTTCATATTCACATTCATTATCGATAGAAAAAAATCCTCTCCGTCAAAGTTTAAATTTGCAAATTACAATTTTGATGTTGCCATAGAATAAAAACATAACTAAAATTTATAGAATTCTATGGATGTATCGGAATAAGTATATCTTCTTCTAACAGTGGGTATATAGTACCTACACTATTTTGACCAAAATATAGTACAATACTATATATTATAGTACATTTGGCAATCCTGCCCTCGACACGACAGAGTGACAGGAAAATCATTCCCCGTTCGGTACCCGGAAATAATCGTTTTCCCACCGCCACTCTTTGCCAAAAGCAATCAACCAACTTTCTGGCCGAAATTAAAACAGCGCGCCCCGTTCCCCGTCCTGTCCACGCACCGTTCACCGTGCAGAACGGTGAAAATCGCAGATGACAGGCGTCCTCGGGGAAGGTGCATCTTTATTGTCGTAATGAGGCAGTTCGAATGCCGTCCGGAACGAGCCTAACGGTCATTAATGCTAACAGACTCGTCCGCCTTTATCGTTATTACCCGATCGTTAACGCTTTCACGCGCGCGTATACACGAGGCGTCCCGTTTTAACGTTGTCACGCGAGCACCTGCCGAAAAGCTTCGCCCGCCTCGGATTCGCTTCCCGGAGGGAGCGGGTCGGCCAACGATCGAAAAGCTCGATGAGAAATTAGAAGGCGGACGGTGGATGCCCGCCGTGATCGACGATGCCTGTAAGCTTTGTCGGCGGCGAAGATTGCGGCCGACACTTCGGACCGACGACTTAGCTGTAAATCAATTTATTCGTTGACGAGGCCCGCGCGAGGGGACGTTGCCAGGGCCTGATTAAAATTCGGGACGCGCCGGCGATTTTAACGATCGGGGAGCCGGGGGAAGGTGCGCGGAACGGGATAAGATATAGGTCGATAAAGCAGTGGTATTTACTTAACGGCATGATGAATTGCAGCGAAGAAGAGCGGAAAAGGGGAGGCAGCTTGTTGGGAATTATCAACCACAGACTTGTAATAAATTCGGGGAAAAATGTGCGATCACTTACTCTCACCGCGTTACACGTCATAAATCGTACGTGGGCTTATTTGTTGATATTTTTGGCACCTCGAGGGTGGATTCGTTTACTTAATCGAATTTTTACGTTGATACTAAGATCGTTCGCCTCGCCGTGTCCCCAGAAAGGAGGGGATGGCCGGCGCGAGAACCTGGGGTCAAGGTTTTAAACGAAATCTCGAGGAATCGGTTTCTCAGGGCTGACCACAGTGCTTTTCCGGTGCGACCCCACGTCACACGAAGTGACAGTGCACGCGATGCAACGTGGTCATCTGGTGCCATCGATTGTAGCTGCTCGGACGTGACAAGTTCTCCGTTTGACCATTGATCCGGTGCGACGCGATTTTCGCTTCCTTTTTGCGGCGATCGGCCCGAGGACACGCGATTCTTTCCAACCGGGTTCGTTCACCTCGCCCCTTTTGTTCGGCGCTCGACCACCGCCGGCTTCTGCGCATCAGCTTTGTCAACGACGGTGATGCCCTGTCCTCTTGACGATACTGATGGTGTGCTGAGGAATTAGTGGAGTGAAAGTAACAATTGTGCTCTTTCAAAGTAATAAATGGATTTTCAATTAATTTCATTGATTTTAATCCCTATTTAATATCCCATTGTCCATTCATATTGATATCCCGAGGATTTTGTTAGGCATTCCGCTATAGTAAAGAGGAAAGAAAGCAAGGAGGTAGGGTAAATTCAGGAAAGACCCCGACACTTGTAATATCCTCCGATCCGTAAAAGAAAATTATAAGGTAAATTTTTTTATAGTACCTATATGCGTGCCTTTTTGTGATTGAAAATAAATCATTTTAATTAGAACGAAACCAAATTTGTTATTGGCTCCGAACCAATAAGTGTGGCGTCTCGCCTGAATTTACCCTCCCTGCGTTCGTTATCAAATTAGAATCGATGAAAAGGGGTACGAGTTTATATGCCATTTGCTTAATATGAAGGGAAATGATACGGTGCCACGTTATTTGGCCACGGTGGCCCTCGGTGGTTGCAGCGCTGCACCTGCCAGGGCCCATTAGCAAACAATCAGTGCACCGATCATCCAAATCGAGATTGCCGTAATTTGATTTCCGCGCACGTGACCACGGCTGAGTATAATAAAGAATTGAAGAGTTCTTGTTGAAAACATTGTAAATGCCAAACGTTTCTCTTAGATAAGAGCTGCGAATGAGGTGGTATCACGTGACATGGGACCAAACGGTCCTCACAGCATTTCGTGACAGACCATAGATCCGTGCACACGTTACTTTTCGGTTAACAGTGTTGGAAAAATTTCCGGTATCGAAGTTTCGATATTGTGTTAGAGTTTCGTTACTTGGATTTCGAAAATTTAATAACGGTAAGAACATCGTTGAATTGTATAGTTCTTACGCTACATTTTGACGTTTTACCCGGTTGTTTATCTCACGCTGAAGTGTAAATATTAAATGTTTACTAAATCACCACATGTGGGGCAAAGAGAAACACTTACGCGTGGGGTAAAACGGAACATCTATATGTATGGGGAAGAATGGAAACGTCTCTTAGTACGTGTTTATGTTTTTCTCTTAATTATTAAATGATTTTATTCAGCTTCGATCCTCTGTTTGTTTGTTTGTATGTATGTATGTTTCTTTGTTTGGTTGATTCAAATCTGGAAACTCAATTTTAACCCACTTCAACCAATCCAATTGTCTTGAAACTTTGCAGGCGTGCGTACTTAAGTAGTTATGATGACAAAACAAAATAATGAGAAAAAACGGAGGAGGGGTGACAAAATTACCCAGTCATCAATAAATATCACCCATAACAATAAATCCTAAAATGCCGAAGAAAAAAATTATGCCTAATCATAAAATGCACTAAAAATGAAAAAATAATTATTTTCTTGTACTACAATTTCGATGGTGTTTTTTCATTTTAAATTAAATCGTGGAGTAGGATATGTCATAACAGAATATGAATCAATTTAATACAGAAGCAAGCGTCGAAATGAATTTGTCGTGACATATGCTGCTCCTCGATTTTATTTCAAATGAAAAAGTCCCATCGAAATTATTATATACAAGAAAATAATTATTTTCTAGTTTCTAGTGCACTTTAAATAAAATCCTTTAACTTAAACATTCTTTTTATATATTTTTTTAGATTAGAATTACAATTTTAATTACTACCCTTGTTTCCAAGAAGATCGATTGTTTATAGAAAATTCTGATGTATGAGATACCTACATCTTTCATTCGATCAAACTGTTAGTTTAAATAGTAATAAATAATATAATCATTTAATGCAGATGTGTTCCCCATGCACGTGTTGATATTCATGTAAAAATCCATGTGTATTTAATTACTTCCAGTAATTTTTATGTTATGTGGTAAAATATTGTTCCTTACGTGTATAATATATATTTTTGTTATATTTTATCTGTAATAGTTATACCTAAAAACATATATTTATAGTTTTTTACATAAATGAATACTTTTTAAAACAAGAAATGAAGATTTTGTACATTTACATGATCTTCAAGTGGGTGTTCCGGTTTACTCTACGACTTGCGCGAGGCGAAGATTTCAATACCTCCGGTAAATCTCATTTTTCTCTGTTGCCAAATATTTCTCTTGACAAAGTCTTTGATTTTCTTATAGCCTAAGGTCCACTCAAACTCCTGTTGAAGTCCAGTGCCTTCTTTTCCTTTCAATTTTACGTTATCACCCTCCAAAGTTTAGCGTTCCATTTTACCCTACTCTTCCCTACTACAGTATTACCATTGGCATGTAAAACATTTTCCGATAAATTGTTCTTTTAATTTTGGCACTTGCAGTGTTTTCTACAAGGACTCCCCAATTCTTCTCGCTGCAAATAATCCGAAAAATTTAAAAATTGCCACCCGTTCGCCGTCCCCTTACACTCCAACCTTGAGAACGTCCAATAAGGCCGCGAAAATGTAGAAACACGATGCCAAGTGATGCCAGGTGACCATTTAAACCAGGAGGAAATCCCAGGGACCAGGAAGAATGGAAGGTCGTGCTCGAGACACGGCGCAATCATAAGTCCAGAGGCTTTAGCTTTCGTGCGAGGCGCAAAGCTCCGGACGATGATCGTGGCCGTCGATAACGCTCCGTTATCCGCTACAGCAACAAATTGGGGCTCCATAATCGCGCTAATGCATCAAGCATGCTGCACGGGTGTGACGGTAAAATTGCGGCGAGTCCTCTCGCGAAAAGGGTCGATCTTATCGCGGGGGCCTTAAGTACGCGAGAAGCATTGTACACGCTCTAATCGGACACAAACGCCCGTGCAAGGCACGAAGCGCTGGCATTTTTGCGTTAGAAGCTGTAATCAACGCGCAATACGGTTCCACTTTGAATTAACGACCCTGGATGGGCACCAAGCACCGAAAACTACTCATACGAATTCTTTGGGGTGCTGAAACCATTTTGTGGATGCCACGGAAAATTGCAGATCATTGAATAGGTAAGCTGTCGACGTCAACAAACGATAAAGAATCAATTTCACGCTTCTCTTTAACCACCACTGAATCGAACTAGTGTACCCCCGAACCTGTTGCGAATTCAACGGGCGACTGCTGAGCAGTGGGGCACCATCTTCCAAAAAAAAATATTACGATTTTATCCGAACACCATAGGCAGGGGAAGTAGGGGCATAACGGAGTAGCGAGGTAAGATAGGATATCTCCCTAAACCCTAATTAAAAGATGCTAGGCACGTGACAAATACATCATTAGGAAGCCACTGTGTTATAATAATGTGGTCGCTGGCAAAAGCAAGTCGGGGAGCACGCGTTTTTTATTTATAGCTGTGAACCGTTTGCGTCCTGCGTCGATGTTATTTCGTGTGATAAATGGATTTGAAATGAATATGTATTTAAGAACGGTAAGTCTATTATTTTTCTTCTATGATAATCATCTATTTTAATGTGACATATTCAAAATTTCAATATATTTCTTTATTTGTTGTACAAATATATTAATCTTTGGAAAACGATGCTTTGAGGCAGATGGGGTCCTTGATACCTAACCCCATCAGGGGTTAGGTCGGGGTACCCCATCATTCTCCGTATCATGGTTGTTCATGTGAGATTAAGCAACGTCATCGTGCTCTATTATAATTTAATTCAAATAAATCTCGTTATTTTTAGTTCGAATTTATAAAATACTTATGCAAATCTGTTTTGTAAAATTTAATAACTTAGATGCCTGACCTCAGATAATCCGAAGTGTGTAACAAATGTTAAATTAACTTATCGTCGGTGATAGTGCAAAACCGCGTATGAGCAGTTTGTAACTACCGCGGATCTGCAAAAGTAGCAAAATTGAGATTTCGCGCCCACGGTTGCCCAGCGCTGTTTCGCTTTTTTTTAAAAGTCACACCATTGAAGTTAGTATTTATTGCAAGGAGTGCTAAAACTGTTCCAAAAAAGTTCAGTCAAAGAAATCCCTTAAAATGGCTAAAATATTAAGTTTTCTCTTCCTCCTGTAAAATCGGTAGAATGCAGATCCGCGGTATTTACAAACTGCTCATACGCGGTTTTGCACTATCACCGACGTT
Source organism: Andrena bucephala (assembly GCA_947577245.1). Taxonomy (NCBI): domain Eukaryota; kingdom Metazoa; phylum Arthropoda; class Insecta; order Hymenoptera; family Andrenidae; genus Andrena; species Andrena bucephala. Next base: position 80,018,877 of record OX387715.1, read on the forward strand.
ATAGTTGTATTTGGAGTAATAAAGACTTAATTAATAGGTACAATCATCACTTTATTCGCATTTTTCCTTAGCTTCCCCATCATGCACCTACCTCCCCTACCTATTTTTTTTGTACTACTACACTTAACCCGTTTTTAGTAAACTACCATTTCCAAGAAAAAAACTTACGATTTTTTATAAACTACCCTTTTTTTAAAACTTTTTTTATAAACTACCCCTTAATTTTCCTAAAAAAAATGAGCCCCTCAGAGCGTTTGCCACCTGGACCTTTCTCCTTAAATCCGCCACTGCTTCGAACCCCCCTTAGGAAACTCACCCTGAAGCCCAAGCTCCACTCGCAAGAACCCCCAAGCTACCACCCACTCACAAAAACGTTCCAAGAGGCGGTCTCGCTTCTCATGCTTGAATTATCCGAAATCGTCGCAGAGCTGTTTGAGCCGAACGATCAAGCAGCCCTGCCAGATGCAATTGCGGCGACTCCGCGGCCTGGTTGGCCAGCGAAACGATCCTCAATCCTCTCACGGTCCGGCTCGACGGTCGGAATTAGAAAAGTGCCGGTGTAAAAGCGAGGGGAACGAGTTTAGTTGCAACCTATGGGCCGAGCAGCTGCGGCCGCGTGCTCCAACGTCGGCGTATCACGCGAGAGAGGGACGCGCGGACCAGAAGAGGCACCCAGGGAGCGGAGAGAGCGTCCCGGGTGGACGAGACGGTGCTGACGAACCGGCGGCGAGACGGAGAGGGGTCGTAAGGCAACGACCCGCCACTCAGAGCCTCGTAAAAAGGACGGAATGTCACTGAATGACGGGTCCGCGGGTCCATCCAGTCCCGTAAGTAATTCTTCGGCAATTACATAATTACTCGTGGTTAGCGGTTGCGCGTCAGGCCCACGGACGCCGGTGGTGCCGGTCGCGCGGTCCAACGCCGGTCGTTACGATATTTACTACTATATAATGGCTGCCCCTGCGGAGTAAGAAACGGAACAGTCCTCGAGCGTGCTCCTTCTCAACTGAACAGGTGAACCATGCTCCGGCTGAAGGATGGTCCTCTCATTGAGTCTCCGATTTCTGTGACGTCGATGTCTTTCCGCCGGGATTCGTAGCTTCTTCTACTCCAGAAGCTTGTAAATAGGTGGTTAATTTTGTAGTTAGATCGTTTCGAAAGGAACTGAACTTGAACTCCATCGTTCGTGGCAGAATTTTTATGCCCCGTGTCCTAGATGATCGCATGCCAGGGAAATCGGGATATAGTAGAAATCCGAGATGGTTTTGCGTTATTCTGGCAGTAATTATTGGGCTGCGGGTTGGCGCGAGCGGTAACGTCTCTAGGCACGTATTATCGCACGCGATTGATAGCGAAAGGTTCTGGGGTTCACAGACGGTGGGGGGGGGGGGGGGAAGGCCAGTGGATGTTTCTTACCGTAGGACGAGCGGGTTACATGGAATTGATGTAGCGTTACGAACACCGCGACGGGTGTAATGGATGTACTGCTGCTGGTGGCTCACGATAAGCCGCGAGAATGGATGCACTTTTCACGCGTGTAGCTTTCGCTCACGGCGATGCACTTGGCGCTCCGTTGCAGGTGCTTTCCCCGTAAACGTGGTCACTACTCCTGGGACAGAAGGCGGCCCTGGGGCTTACGAGCCTAATGAAACGGGGACCTCGAGGGGATCTAACGAAACCCTTTGCCCGGCTCTCCTCCGAGTACCTATTTATCACGTGCTCGATAGAAGATTGCAGTTTAATTGTACGTGAAAGGAGTGGACGCGGAAGATGCCGCTCAGGTATCGCGCAAGGTCCTTGCAGGTAAAATCACCGGAGAGCCAGACGATGATCCAAGGAGTGTGTGAGAATCGTCAACCGAGGGATGCCGCGTGATTTCCGTAATTCCAAGGTGTGCCTCCCCTCGCGGGGCCATCAGGAGCGCCGCGGTTCGAGGGGTAAGCACGCGAGAGCCCGCGATTAGCAATTTGAATCGTTACGGGCCGTCATTCCCACCGTTCTCGAGGCCGTCCACTCCGGGCTCTCCACTGAATTCCACCGCTGGCGGACGCAATGTAGTCCAACTTACCGACGTCCCACACCACCCTGGGGCCCGCATCCCCTGGACCGCTCGCAACCGTGGAATCTTTCTAACGATGACGTTTGTACGCGGACAGCAGGTAAACACGGCCACGGTATCATAAAGGGGAAGAAAAGGAGGAGCGCGGGCCAAAACACGCGTGACCTGTGTTTAACATGCTTTCGCTCGCTCTGGTTCCAGGCCGGACCGACCTTTTCGTTCTTATTTGCAAACCGCCCTCTCCGCCCCGGTCTATCCCTACCTCCCCTGCTTGCACGCGAACGTGAGAACCTGGATTCTTACTTTTGCCATGCAAACGCGGTGAGGTCACCCTGGATCCACGGTCCATCGAGGGGTCTCGTTTCGTGGGATCGTTGGGCGTCGTGTTATCCCGTTGAATAATTATATTCCGAGTGATTGGAGACAGCACATGTATAGCGCCTCGCCGAGGTGTAGCGACCTCGGAAACGCAACAGGGGCGAGGGTACTTAAGGGGTTACGCCTACCTGCAAGGTCTGGAAACAAGTATTTTCGGGATTTTTTTTTTTTAAAACTCGACGACTTTTTTTAATTAAACGATTGTATATTCGGAAGTATGTATTTTAATGTTCCTGTAGCTTTTTCTGCAATGCGATATCTAAACAAATAATGGAATTATAGGCGATCTCCCGGCAGCGTTTTTTATTACGGTGACCACTGTAGCTTTGATCTACTTAGTTCATCAGAAATTAGAAAATTCGACCAAATTTATTTAATAGGTATATTAGATTGTCTAGTCCTTGGTCGTGGCATTTTCATTTCCGCTGCGTAGTTTTTATTTTACAGATGAATACTGATGAAAAATGAGAGCGATACTGTGTTATGCGAAAATCGATACTTTTGCTATGAGAAGCCGCCATTTTGTAGGAAATTCATTTTTCGGGATAATGAACGTTTAAGGACTACATAATCTAATATACTAAGTAAATTCCCGCGAATTTTTTATTTCGGATGAACCATGTCAAAGTTAGAGTGGTCACCGCAAACTACTGAAATGAAGCTGTTTTGTGACACTTCCCAGTACGCAGCGGGCTTTTTTTCTTAAATTTATTGAGCTCTACTTCATTCCTTAATTATACCTATGCTTTTCAATAAACTTCATGCTAAAAAAAAAAAAACAAAAATAAAAAAAACCCAGTACGCAGCGGACCCACAGATCTTGGGTTCGAGCCCCGTCGCCCGAGGTTCCCTTTTTCGCCTGCGCTATAGACCAGCCTAAAGTGCTCACTGGAAAGCTTTGTCTACGGGCAATGGAAAATTACCCCAAGGATCGTCGAGTCACGAGTCCGTGACACCCGCTAACGAACCCATTAGCGGCTCGCACCTCGAGTGGCAGGTACCAAACGAGTTCCCCACGCCCATAGCAGCCAGCCACCCTCCGACAAGTGCGGCGGGAAGAGAGGAACGCATTGCGGCGCGCGATAGCCCCGATATTTATTACAATAACCCCGAGACTGACCCTTCGCGCGCCGTTGCCAACCCCCGTAGCCCGAGGAACCGGAGGAATCATCGTCGTATCCGATCCCAATTCGATATCACCGGACGCGAACAACGAGACGGAGCCCCGGCGAGTCGGTGTGTGTATCGGTCATCGGTAATAAATCTAGAAACAAATTGCTGGTCACCCCGGCGACCCATCGTCGAGGGTTGCCGAGGCGGGGGGGGGGGGGGGGGAGGGGGCGGCTGCGAAGGAGGAAGCCTCACGATCCGCGAGTGGGAGAGCCGCAAAGCAAACAACAATAATAATTATTTGATAGGAAGGAGCGGGGCCTTACGCGGCCCCGTAATATCTGTAATGGGCTGTTCTACTCGAGTGACCTGTCGGGCGGCGTTAGATTAATGGCGGCCGAGATTTCGCGCGGAAAGGGAGGAAACGAACGCGGAGGATCCGAGGGCCTCGAGTCTCGGGGCATCCGGCGCACGGTCGTGGCTCACGATCATTGTCGAAGGCTACTCGTGGATCTCGTAATCATATTTCCACGTACGCTCGCTCTGCGTAGTATCGTGGGTGGGAGGGGTGGCTGGGGGGTGGCGGGATCGAGTGAATTGTGGGACTACATAGCTTCGCTGTGTCTTCTTCTGCTTTGACTCACTGGCACAGGATCGTGGATATTCTTTCTTGGAGTACTCTGACGGTTAGGGTTAATTGTACAGGGTATTTGTAAAAATGTGGGACATCTTTTCAGGGTGGGTTTGTGTTTTACGAAATTTAAAGATGATTATAACTGCTGTTGAGAGGAGCTACGTTACAATCTAACCATGGTCAGAGTTTTTCCCTGAAGCAGCGTTCGTCATCTGGCGGACACTTGGCTTGCCGTCCTCGTTCATAAACTCGGGACTTTTATTAAAACTCAGTTGTAAAGCCTGCTGAGTGTGGCTATTAGCGCAGGCAATTTGGAAAGTTGCGAGGGATTAGGACTGCAAGCAGATGCGCATTTTATTGCAGCCGCGGAGTCACCACACCAAGGCCCAAAGTCCGCGTCGCGTATACCTGCAGTTTTTCACCGGTCCCCGACACGCAGGAGGGAGTTAGATTTTCTCCCGCTATTTTACCCTCACCACTGTTTTTCACGAGACGTGTAGGGCCCGCTTTAGAGTGGGAATAAATTCTGGAGGATCTTTGTAAAATAAAAGAGTGCGAGAAGGAGGGAGGTAGGGGCTCTTGCAAATTTATTTCCACGTAGGGGAAAGGTGGGATAGTTGATCATCGGGGATACATGATCACGTCAGTTTTTTTATTAATATATTGGCAATTTGTGCCTGGTGTCATGTTATCGTGGTAATGTTTGCATTATCGCAACACTTCATGTTGCAGTTTTCTTTCGGGAGCGTAGAATAATGTGGTTAGTAGCTTCGATCTTATTTGCAGCCAAAAACTAAATATTTCGGTCACCTTGATCTTTCTCCTTTTCGACTGAATGTTGCATTTTTAACGATTTAAAATATATTAAGTAAAAACAGCCATTTCTGGTCTATTAATGCCATTTATTGATTGCTCTAAATATTTAAGGTAAGTTTAGTTTTTCACCTTTTTCAAATCGAGTGCATTGAGGGATACTTGATCAGTATGTGAGGTGGAATACTTGAACAGGTGAAAAAGCCCCAGAAAAAATCATAGGACGGCTAATGAATTAGAAATATACGGCAAAGAAAGTGAGAAGGAAAATCTTTTCTTCATCATCTGAATTAGATGATATCTAACAATATGTGAAATGTCTTTTAAGAATGCATTTATGTTGTTTTATGTCATAGAGTTTTATGTCATTCTTCGGTTTTATTTTTTCAGTAATTCTTTCAAGTTAGTTATAGTTTACTTTCCATTTTATGATATTCCCTTTATTTCATGTTATTGACTAAGATAATAAATATTTTTTACAAAATTAATATGTTATTTACTCTTAAAGTTCAGTGATCAAGTCTCCCTAACCTTTTGATCAACTCTCCCCTTTAGTGGGGGATACTTGTGCATAACGTCACTACCGGAAACTGTTTAAATTCAGTCATTAAAATTAGTTTTCACCTCTCAAATTTGTACAAGTATATTGAGAATACTCTACGAATCGCAACTTGAGTAATTAAAATCAATTTAGAAACAAAGCAAACCATTATTATTATTTTAATAAAATAGCAAAACTGTGATCAACTATCCCACCTTTCCCCTACGTCATAGCGTAGAACACTGTAACGTTTCACCGCGAACTCTCGTTAATCCTTGGTCGGCTTGCTACCGTTTCTCCAAACGATCGCCAAAAGTGTTGACTATTTGTCAGAAATCTGGCCACCGACGAATGCGTGGTATCTCATGGAAGGTGGGAAAAAAAGTGGGCCGAGAAGAAACGGTCCTCCAGCAAGTTTCCCAAAAGCGCGCCGTCAATAGTCGGAAATGTGTAATGACACGGTGGGAAGAGTGGTAAAAGGGCGTTATCCACCCCGTGCTAATTAAAAATCTGCCCGTGGAATACGTTGCCCACGCCACTCCGGCCTGGTCGCGAGAGCGGTGGACCAAAAATGAAGAGCAACGCCCACCACGGGCCTGCGATTTGACACTTCATCATTCGTCGAGCATGCCGGACCCTGTCATTAAAACTAGATTAGCCTCGTAATCGTAAACCCCGCTAGGGGAGGGTCCCATACCTGAACGCTTCAAACTAGCGAATCGCGAACTAATTTCCTCTGTCTTGATGCCTCCTCGCTAACTAAGGAGCAACATCTCCATCTTCCTTTTTGCGTCGTGACCCGCTGAATTATCTTCGTATTATATTGGACTTATTTAGAAGCCTGGAAGTTGATCTTTGGTTTTCTATTTATTTAGAACAAATATTATGTGAATCAGTGGCGCAGCCAGAGTAGGAGGGCCAAGGGGCCTTGGCGCCGGAGACGGGCAAAATTTGTAATTAAATAAAATTTCTAATAACGAATAAAAGTTACAAAAATTATTCGGCTTTCGTTCCTTAACCCCAGTTAACTTTATTCGACACATGACAAATATTTTCTTAAACTTTTATTCGTTATTATAAATTTTATTTAAATAAAAAGTTTGCCCATCTCTGCCTGCCACTCTCCAACGAAAAAGGAAAAGGGAGATTAATGTAACCAGGACTGAAGTACTTCAAGAGCTTCGTAAAACAAAAAGAAAACTGGATTTTATCTATAAGTAAATTTTCATAATCACCTAATGAATTTTATTGAATTTGCATTAAAAATATTTTCATCCCATTCAACTCGGCTGCCCCCAAGATTAAATCCTGAGTGCGCTACTGATGGGAATAGACGATCCGATGTAAACTGAAATTATGCATAGTTTTTCTAGCACTGTATTATCGCAATGGGAGAAATTTTCGGGGGAAATCTCGCAGCCACGACGGGAAGAGCGGTTATCGAGGCGTGTTTAGAGGTTGGCTGAGTATCGCGGCGGTGCGATGCAACGTCGCGGGCGTTCTGCCCAATCCGCCGAAAAGGAACAAGGGTGGCATGCTCCACCCTGCCCATTGCGAATCCGCGCATACGTAAGTGCCTGATAGAGCACGCGGAAACGCAGAAAGACGTGCAGCTTACGTGGGATTAGTGTCACGCTTGGGCACAAGGTCCACTCGAACAACTTACTACTCCAAGAGCCATAACGCAGCGTACGAAAACGGGGGTGGTAGGCCCGCGCTCCCCGACATGTCGCGTTTCATAAAAATCCTCCAAGCTCGTAACTAAATGCAGCGAAAGAAACCTGCGGCCAAAGAAGAGTAGGGGAGACCGGGGCAAATTGATACAGGGGGCAGGTTGATACAGACGAATTATCTCGACAAGATAAATGTAGCTCCTTGTGTGCGAGATATGCGAAGCTTCTTGCTCAATTCTTTACTAAATTAGCAATCCATTTTTAACTGATTTCGTTTCTATAGAGAAAAAGTAAAAGTTGCGTTCACTTTCTAATCCGTCTTGAGACGGGATAGAGAATTTTATCACTCAAATTAATTGGGCATCATATTGAGTTATTTGAAGGTAAGGTAATTATGTTTTGTTATTTAGTTTATATGATCTGCATTTGTTTATGGAGATGTTTGTACATAATGTCCTCCTGTGGGATAAGTTGATACGTTTTCTCTGGGGCATGTTGATACAGTGTATCAATTTTCACCGACTACTTTTAATTGGACTTTTTCTTTTATTTTTAGGAAAATGGTACGAAATTATGTCAGAAAAACGAATCGCGACAAAATACTGCAAAATATTTTTCAACAAACGTGTGTCGGTGTAGAAAAGGAGTCAATGTCGTTACGTCAAAGCGCGAAAATATACGGAATAGATAAAATGGCTTTATTAAGATACTTTAATAAAAAGAAGCACCTCATGTTAAAGTGGGATATTCCAGACATCCATCCTTTACTCATTAAACGGATATTTTACAGATGTATCAACGTGCCCCGCAGTGGGGTAAGTGGATACATTTTACCTTCGTCCAAATAACATTTTTTCATTCATTTTGTATGTATTTTCTCAACTTTTCATTTACAATATATTAAAGAAGAAGGACCAAAGTATATTTTAGCATATTTGTTATTAAGTAATTAATTCAAACAAAAATGAAAAAAATTGAAAACTGAAAAACGTAGGGGAGGGTTGCCTATATCGTACCACTTAAGACATTTTACGTTATATTTCATATTTGGTATTAATTTCAACGGAAATGACTATTGGATATTGTATCTTGATCTTTGAGGCACCTACTATTATACGCTTAACCTTTTGTTCAGAACAAATTAATTGGTTATTAATCGTTTTGTCACATACTGTAAAAGGTACAATTTAGGCAACCGGGCTCCTAAATCGTATCTCCACTAAAAATAGTATCAATAACAAATAGAGAAGAAAATATTCAACATAAAGTAATGATTATTATATAGTTACATATACATGCGTATATGGATCACACACAGGCCACAATGACCTATGAATGTGATATATGTACATAACCAATATAACATACGAGTTGTCAAATCCTACTGGTACGATTGTAGTGGTATGATTTAGGAAACATGGTCAATTTATTTATAAATATCAATTTAAACTTTATAATGAATCTAATATGTACTTCAAATGAATGTAAAATATTCTACATTAAACCCGCTTTTAGAAAAATACAAAAATACAGGACAAAATTGCATTGTTTGACTATTATCAACTAAAATAAACTGGTAAATAGTTAAATCAATCATACCTGATTTTTTAAATGTTTATAGCACGCACAAAATCGGATGTAAGTTCAATAGATTTTGTTCCTATTTCTTATTTCGCATTTACTTCATATTTTTATCATCAGATGTCGTTTATATTCATTAATTACTGAGAAATTGATGAGGTACGATTTAGGTGACCAGTACGATATTGGCAACTCTCCCCTATCAACTTGCCCCGGTCTCCCCTACAGCTGAAGCTCCTAAAACGGAGCAACCGTCTTGGCAATAATAAACTACAACAGAGCGCATGCCGCCAGGAACAAGCCAAGTTTGATCCATTCCCGGATTTCCCGGTGCAATTACCGATGCCGAACGCGGAGAATTAAAGTTCCGCGAAGTACGGTTCCGTTTCTCACGCGTCTGTATCTTTATTTACCCGGCGCTGCTTTAAACGCCTTTAATTGCCGAACGGGCTGCAATTTCGAGAATTCCGACGTGTTACGGCGACCGACGCCGGGCACGCAAAACGACCCGCCGTTACGATCACTGACACTAGACACGCGAAAGCTGCGAAAGGGGTTGAAGTTCGCGGGCCAGCGTTCGGGCGGGTCGCTGCGGCCCGCGGAGTCACGGTGCCTCGGCAAAATCGACGGGTCCGCGGCGACGTTGCCCCTGATCCGTGAAACGGGAGCGCAAGGGTCGAGGGACTGCCGGGAGTGGCGAATCTCCACGGCGCTGGAGTCCGTCCTCCTCTATTCTGGTGCGCGCGTCCTCCTCGCGAAAATTAGAGTTTACTGCCGCGGCGAGGAGGCGCAGGGGAGGAGAGGAGCGCCTCCTTTGTCTCTTTATGGTCCGAAAGTGGCCCGTGGAGGAGCGAGGTGGCGGTCGCCGTCCAGGCCCGTCTTCTTCTTCGACGCCGCGAAGAAGTACGGTCGGATAATAACGAGTTTCGCTGTCGCCCCCTTTCGCCCTCTCGCGCAGCGCGAGTCGTAAACTCTGCTGTCTGCTTGCCAGCCCTCCCGCCCTGCACCCCAACCGTCCGCCGTTTTTCTTCCACGGTGCACGGTGGACGATCCTGTCAAATTTTTATTGCGCCAACGAGCCGCTGCCTCGCGCCCGATCGCCGAGCCTTATACGGAGAGGAGAGGGTGGCTGGGGAAGAAGCTGAGCGAGCGAACCGTGCCCCGAGTGCAGACTTCTTTTGTTATAAGCTGGCTGTTGGATTGCATATCGCGTTTGAGAATTAATTGCGGGGGTTTGCAAAATTCTGGTTCAGTTGCTGAATACTGCTGGGTTGGGGGGATTTCATCGATGTTGCGTTTCCTCCTGCGCCGACGTCTAAGTGGTAAATGAATTCTGTTCACTTTTATTGGGGCAAAGAGGCAGTTGGCTCATAACCTCGACTACTTTTTTTTTTTGTAGGGCAATGCCTTGTTTCGAGGAGTTATGCGTGTGAGAGGAACAAGTTTACCCTCTTTAAGAATGAGGGGTTGAAGAATCGACCTGACAACGGTACGGATTTAATCTTCTGTTAATATGTGTTTTTATTACTCAGGTGGTTAATTGCTCTCTATTGTGATCCCTTTAAGAGTATTACAACCAGGTGGAGGCGAGGAAATCGGCAGGGAAGTCCGCCCGCGATGCGTCCGACTTGCACGACATAACGCTGGAGGGGCGCAAGGTGCCTGGTATTTTCGAGCAGATAGAGGACAAAAGTAGATAATTTTAGAAAATGTAATTTTACAAAGAAATGTGTCTATGAACGCCTTGTACCAAATCACCACTGAAAAATCATGTAAAGATCAATAAAGAAGTATCTCCAAAACCTTCTTCAAAACCTTCTACAAATAAATAATAATGAAACGTGCTTATCACGCCATTTACAAAAAAAAAAAGAAATATGATCGGTGAAACAGGCGAGGCTTACCATTTTTTGAGAAATTCTTTAAATCCAAACCGTTGATGGATTCTAAAGTTTACAGCTTGTCGGCACCCTTTCCTGTCATCCAATTGCAATAAACTCTTTCAGGGATTATTTTTTATGAAATAGAACCATACCAGGTAGCGAGGGCAATGAAATACGAAAAGAAATTTCGAGGCGTATAAAGAAGGGCCACCTTAATGAACATATGATCCCTTGCTCGCTAAAGTTCCCAGGAGCGTTCACCCAAAAACTAAGGATTACTTCGCCAGGTTCATCTCGGAAATGGTTCACCAGTTAACGCGACGGCTGCACGCGACGGTAGAAGCGATTTTTTTAAACGTTTCGTCCATGCCGGGCGGGAACAGCGGCAAGGGTAACGCAATATTCCGTAGGTGGTTATTTATCCCACACCCCTCCTCGTGTCAAGAGGGGGGTAAGGGAAGCTGGTGGGAGAACGACGCATTACCAGATTGGCTCGCGCCGCTCGCATTCACCAGTCTTTTACATTCATGAAGCTTTTATTCGGTTGATTTGACTATACGCTCTTCGTATTCACGGCTCTCGATTTGATTTGCATTGATTGGAGTGGCCGTTCGCCCGATAACCGACGCTGGCCCCCCGTTCACCGGCGCTGCAGCCGTGATATCGCCCGGCCACCGTGAAAACGCGTCCGCCGGTTTCCCCCGATGCTAATTTCACCGGGAGACGCCACGAGCCCCCGAGCCGGGGCATTCGAAACTTCCACCTTCGCTCGCGTTCATAGCGTTAGCCGCGGAGAAAAGTGGGTCAGGGGGAGGGTTGCGTGATTCCGGGAGAACCATGAGTTTGGGTGAAACGGAATCTTATGGGGTGATTAAGAGAATCCAAGATGGTCCGTTGTGTTTTTTAAGTGGAGACGCGTGAGAAGTTTGTATACCTAGTGGTTAAAATTTGAAATGGCTCAATGATTAGAACTTAGTGTTCTATGTGAGTGGTGAGTTGAAGGAATGCAAATATTTTTAATGGAAATCCAATAAAATTCATTAGGTGATTATAAATTTTTTTTTAAAGAATAAAATCCCTTCTTCTTTGGGCGTACCAGGGCCCCTCGGGGAAGAGTCTCGCGATGAATTGCAAGTGGAAGATGAATTTTCAGACGGATTGTTTTTCGCGAGGCTCTCAGAAGTCCCAGTCAGCGTTCCCAATGGCCAGACGGAGCGAAATACTTGGCAAACAAGAGGAAACGTCGTATGTGGCACTTTCGTAACAGTCGACTCGGTGTTCTTACGTAACGACGACAGTATTATGTCGATGTCAGCGGAGGAAGGATGATTAATCGATGGACGGTCACGCGGATACATCCCGGATTCCGTGACTCGTCACGGCTACCGCGGCGGCAGAAAAGAGGAAGCCGATGAATAACATTTCAACCGCCATAATATTTGCCGGGGGACAAAGCCGCGCGGAGCCGGTCCTGTTCATTAATAAAAATCATGCGATCGTTAGAGCGAAAATATTTACAGTGCTGGACCGTGGGCATTCCCACTAGTTTTGTTTCTTTTTATCCTGATGCAAAACTGTAGCGATTGTGGGACGGGAAAGAAAAGTGACGTCAAAAGTAATATCTCATACTTCTGTCTCACTTGCACGATTATTTATTTATTTATTTATCTAACTCATAAACAAGAAAGACAATATAGTAGAGGCAACAAAAGCAGAAAGAGGAAACAAAGAAGGTGAACAAGTGCCAACTACATAGGATCGTTTCAACACAGCCTTAAGCCTGGTCCACATTTATTACCGTAACTCGCTCTGTTCCCGCGACCTGTTACCTAAATGTTAGTAAAACAAAGATGTTAAACGCTTGTTAATTAAAAATCGATAACCGAGGGTTTATCTTATTATTAATAATTCTCTGATTGGCTCTAAAGAAATTTTGTAATTAACAAAGTATGTATGTAAAAACGATCGGCTTTGTAAAGCGCTCACTCTTGAGCCGATAACGGAAGCAAACGGGCGCCTCGTTAAAATCCAGTGAGTGTCTCGGAATCGTCCAACATCGTCGGACATCGTCCACATTTGTTACCATTACCAGTTAGCTAGGTAACAGAGCTAGGTGCGGTAACAAATGTGGACCCAGCTTTACACGCGTTGGTTTTAAAAGTGCGACTCGAGTCAGAGAAAAAGTCAAGGATTTCCATTAAAATCGGTATTACCCAAGTCGCAATTTTTATATGTATTGTATAGGATCACAGGTGCGGGACCTCGAGGTGTAGCAATTGGATTTGAAAAGAAGTGGGCCTCTAGTTGGACAGCCCGTCGAATTGAAGTTGATTAATCTAATGATAGGCGGACTATCAACTGAGTCGTTGATGATCTTGAAAAGAAATAGTATTTAAATAGTAACGAAACGGTATTATTCTACACCGTTAAAAGAAACTGCGGAATCACTGATTCAAATTTAATAGTACTTCCTATTTCTACCTCCTCTGCTACCAAACGAACACCCCTGCACCCCTGACCATACCCCCCCCCCCAACCAAAGAAAGTCCCCTGTTCCACCTAAAACTTCAACCGAACCATGCAACAACCTCCACTCAACAGTGCAACTGTCCAGCTACTGTTATCAAGCTCGAATGATTCGAACTCGTTCGATTGATAGATCGTTTAGGTGGTCTCCTCCACGCAGCTCCAGGAATGCTCTCCATCTCCCAGCGTAAAAAATGAAAGAAACCGAGAAGGTCGCGCCGAGGAACGCCAATAACGGGGTGAGAGAGCGTAAGAATCCTTGGACGTTTAATCGTCGCAGGGTGAGTCTGTAGTTCTTTTTTCTTCGCTGTGGAACGGTTCCAGCTGGGAATTTCTCAGATCAAATTGATTCGTACGCGATGGTTTCGCGGCCGATCCGTAGGCAACGGCGCTCACCCTGCCCGGCATCATTCATCTCGCTCCTATACTATTAGTACAGTTATTTATGGTGAAAAAGAGTATAGATCGCGGCGCCTATTATGTATCGGGACCGAGCGTCCAACGGGGTGATTTATGCGCCGCTGCAAATTGCCGCTTGTCCTTTGTGAGAGCCAGCAAAGCGACTCTGATTAAATCCTTTCGCTGGCTGGTAATTTAACGACGTTTAGAAGGTGGTCTTCGGGGCTGTCGCGGTCCAAGTATCTGGAAATCGTCCTTAATCTCTGCCGGCCCTCGCTCTTGGGAAACGGGGATTTATTATTCGGTTACTTAGTTAATTGCGAGATTGCCTGGCAGAGTCATTATCTTTGATAAAGATGTGAGCCGGTGCATGCATAATGGTAGAAGTAAAAGACTCGTTCGAAACTTCAGCTTTAAACTGTAAACAGCTTTTCGTTCCGGTATAAATAATACTAATTTAATTGCAATCGATGAACATCTCTCGAAATAAATGGATTCGCATACACTCCGCGGCCGACACGCTCCATTTCTATTTACTCAATCTATCGCTTCGACCTGTTAAATAAATTCGACCATGCAAACCCTAAATCGATCGTTAGTGCTTAATTATTGAAATTACGGCGCGCACTGGCTACACTAATCACATGGAAAAATCTAGAAATCTGCAGAAAACCATCACCAGCTTCCTTCTTTTATCATTCAACTACATTCTTCTTACTCACAAGCAACTACTAGAAAAGAGAAGCTCGAGAAAACCCGGGGCTCGTCATTAACAAGGGCAAAAATCGGGGTTGGAAGGAAAAAGCCGAGCAGGACGAGCAATCTCCTTGTTCTCTGGTCTGTCGTCGACAGTCTTGTAACAGAGCATCGGGTATCGACGGAGCCTGAGCAGCTCGTGCTCCGTCTGCAGCTCCAGCAGCTTGGCGTAATTATCCTGCAGCTTCTTGATCAGATTGGATCGCTTCATGATCATCCTTAACTTCTTCTCCGCGTGTTCCCGCTGCCTCGCCTCGCCGATAAGATCGCGCCGCTGCTCCAGGTCGCACCTCACCACGTTTCCCTCAAAGATCTGCCGATCGAGCTGCTCGTTCTTGCTCCTGATGGCGGCGATCTCGTTCTCGATCGAGCGGAGACGGTTCCGGTGGCCCGCGACGATACCCTCCAACCGTTTCTGCATCACCTTGACGTTCAGCTGAAGCCTCTGCGGCGTCTTGTCGTCCTTCAGGCCCCGGGCCTTCAGCTTCAGGTACCCTTGCATCTCCTTCGTCACCGTCACCGACTCCGTGAAACGGAGATCCTCCTGCAGGTCCTCCAGGCGCTTCCTCTTGCACTCGTGCTCCCACTGCATCAACAACGTGCCTGGGGAAGCGAGTGGACTGGGTGATTTGAAGTTCGAAGGGAACAAAAGGTTCGACCTTGAAAATTCAAAGTGTAACTCGCTTTGACGAAGCGAAGTGTTGGGTTGAACTGTTCGACTAACGATCACAGTCTGTTGCGAACATCTCGAAAACTAAAGCCGAGCGACGGTAACATGTGTAACAAAAAGTTGTTCAGATTGTTAGCTTTGACGACATATTTCAAGGTCATCGAAATCGGCGAGGTAAATAATTACCAAAAATTCTACTGCTCCACTGGTCCAGATTTTTACTATTATTCGTAATTTATATTTTTTTCCAAAAGCAGATGAATGAGTTTCTTTTAAATAATAATTCTCAATTTTTCATTATTGAAAGAGGCAAAGAAATACTAACGTTGCAAGTATTTTGATGTCGGAGCGAAGCAAGGGCAATTAAAAAATT
Organism: Andrena bucephala; assembly: GCA_947577245.1. Lineage (NCBI taxonomy): Eukaryota > Metazoa > Arthropoda > Insecta > Hymenoptera > Andrenidae > Andrena > Andrena bucephala. The sequence continues at coordinate 80,034,273 of OX387715.1, forward strand.
GATCTTAGAAAGAGCCATTACCTCTCTGGAAGTTCAGCAGTCGCGTGAGAGCGTCAAGCTTGCAGCCGCCTGCGGCCCTGATGAGCGAGTTCACGGTCTCTATCTCTGTCTCAGGCACCAGTATCGCGTCCTCGGTGTCCTCGAGGTCCCCAGCCAGGTCCAGCTCCACCTGGCCCATCTTCAGCACCAGCTGCACCTCCACGTTCAGCTCGGAGATCATCCAACACCTCCTCGTTTCCTCGAGGTTCCTCGTCGCCTCTTCCGCGTCCGCTCTACACTTCTCGATATTCTGCTCGACCCGGAAGATCACGTTCTCCGCGTCCATGATCTCCGCCTCCTTCGCCCTGATCCTCAGCTCCAGCTCGATCCTCAGACGCCTCACTCTGACCAAATGGTCCCAATGGGCATTGTCTAGGCTCGGCGGAAGGACGTTCGGTCGAACATCCAGGTAGTCAATGGCCCTCAGGTACTCCATGCACTCCGCTGGTATAAACGTCGGCCGAGTTCTAGCGACCACGTGAGTACCAAGGTCGAGGAAGTTATTGGCACTCAGGTTCTTCAAGTTTGTCCTCGGTCGACGCTTCAACTGTTGCTCCAGCAACTCGGTCTGCAGCTTGTTGAGCGACGAGAACTCGGATTTGAATCTCCTGGACGTCGCCTTCTCCCGATTGCGCATCGTCTCGTGCTGGCCCACGAACTCCTGCAGAACGTGTTTGAAAGCTTGCAGGTGGGTCTCCCAGGTATCTGCGTACTGCTGCTTCTCGGCGATCTGTGCCTTTGTCTCCTCCTCCTCGCGCAGAGCTTTCATCTGACGGTAGGTTCGCATGCAGCCGCGGATGTACCGCAGGTGGATCTGGTTTATCGCTGACTCGATGTTGATCTTCAACTACGAGGCCATTGGGTGGTGAATCGAACGATCAGTGGAACACGCGCCGCGAAAGTACACTCACGTGGAACAACTCGTCGACTTTCCCGTTGAAGTTGTCGATTCCTTCTTGCATTAGCCCCATGACCCTGGTGTACTCGGCCTCCAGCATCCTCTTGTACCGCTCCCTCTCCTCCTGCAGGAAATGCACGTCCTTCTCGTAACGCTTCACCGTCAGGATGTCTTCCGCGGTGTAGTCTCTCGGTTTCTTCTCGAGCATGCAGGCCGGCTTCGGGACGTCTATCTTGATGACGTCCTCCCATCGAACCTCCAGCACGCCGTCCATCATCGCCATTAGAGCGCGCTCGCGAAAGTCATCAGCCAGCAACAACTGGCGGACGCGCTCCTCCTCGGCCGCCTGCTTGTTCAGGATTTCTCGCTGCGACGGCGAGATGTACGGTTTCGCTTTGACTTCGTGATCGAGAACCTTGATAATGGTCTCCGGCTTCTCCTGCGCGAGGGAGAAGAGGTTCGCGGGATTAGTCGAAGGCGGGAGGTGGGACCGAGGCGACTGATAGTTGTTGCTTCAGGATTTTCAGTCAGAAAGGAAATAATTTTCGGGGAAATCAAGGTGCGGATTAAGGTTGCGTTAATTAAGGGCCCATTTTGCATCCAACAGTACAACTTATTTAGTTTACTCGGCTACTGGGGCACAGAGAAGTGTCTGTTTTTGGATCTGTTGGATAGTTCTCGAGATATAGGTACAAGAAAACATGTTTTCGACCCCGACTTTGAGGGCTGCTTTCGCGACAAGTGTTTTCAAAAGGATTATATCACAGTGAAGTTTCTTTAAATTCGGGATTGCCCCTTGTAAATTTGTAAATGATTTGAAGAATGACCTGCCAGTGCCAGTCGGGGTCAGCGGGGACATAGTGCACGCGCTGGCCGAACATGGTGCGCAGTTCGGTGTCTATGTGGCGTATCCTCTCGATTCTCCGCCGTATCACGTTCATCTGTCTCTCCTTCAGCTCGTACACCCGGTCGAAGGCGTCGTTGAAATGCGCCCGAAGCCTCTTGCCGTCGTGCAGGAGGAAACGATTGTTCAGCATCACGTGCCCGAAGCCGTACGATTCCATCTGGGAGTAGGAGGCCGCTGGCTCGATGAAACGGTGCGTGGTTGTGCCTTGCAGCAAAGTGGACGTCCATTTACAATGCAAAACGCTTCTTTCCACAGATCTCGCCAAAATCACCAAGAAACACTGTTCCTCTCACCTTCCATCTCCCTCTGCTTCCTAAGCTCTTCCTCCTCCCCTTCCTTATCCTCCTCCTCCTCCTCGAGCAAGAAGGCGAACCCAGTATCCTCCACTCGAGACACCGTCACCCGCTTGCTGAGCACCTCCTGAAGCTCCTCCTCGGTGTATAGCTTCCAAGGCATGAAGTCGTCCGCCTCCACGATGTTTTCCACGGCCTCCCTACAGAAATTGGCCCACTGCAAGTGGTCCTTCGTCTCTGGGTCCTCCGCGACCACCGGGTAGTTGGTCACCTCCGTCTCGTTGAAGATGGCTAGCAGAGATTTACCCAGAACCACCTGAGGGTCCCAAAAGCTCTCCCGAATCCACCTAGCCACCCCGGCCATCTCCCTGCAGTCATGCTCCATCGCCAAGCGAAAGTCGTCGCACTCGTCGCGACCAACCTTCAATTTCTGGTCGCGACCAGCTATGTCCAGGTCGAAAGACGCCACTGGGAGCTTCTCTATCTCCGGGCAGACTTCGTTTGCGTCCAGAAGCTTCTTCACTTTGCCCTGGAGCACGTGGAAGTCCTTCAGAATCGCCGCTTTCTCTTCCTTGCACTTCGCCTCCTCCTCTCGCAGCTGCTCCTCCTCTCTCCACTCCGCCCAGGTTTTGTCGCCCTCCTCGGGGCCAGGAAACTGGAACTTCGGCCGTGACAGCACATCGTGGACCGCAGGATCGAGGCTAGCGTAATCGGAGAGGATCTTTTTATTCTGCCTCGCGTAGAGGTTGTAGTCCACTCTGTGGACGATTCTGGCGTCGTCGACGGGCTTCGCGGCTGCATCCGAGCTCTCCTGCGCTGAAGAAAGAAGAAGGGACGTGGGAGGGTTAATTTTATAGTCAGGGATCGATTCAAGAGATCCATAATTGGAGAAATTCCGAGGCTGCGAATGGGCTAACAATCACGATCAACGAACCTTCTTTTCCTCGTCAGAAGTCCTGACCGCGATCAGGGAGCCATTGTACCCAAGGCACACGATCACGTCTCCGCTTTTGTTCATCATCGCTTTCACGGAGCCAAAGTCTGCCCTGTGATGCGTCATGGTGTACGCGACGATGCGCCTTATCGATTTGTCCCTGACGAACACTAAACCGTCAAAGGCAGCCGTGGTTATCCACCGTCGGTCGACGAAGATGTGCGCCACCCTGACGTAGTGCCCAGTCATCAGGGCGTCCGTAATAACCGCATTCTTGAAGTCGTGCAACCTCTGCACTCGCAGCTGGCGCGTCAGATATGGCGACCCGAGAAGGTGCGTCGCTTGCCCGGGGACCTGCCACAGGCTTCCATAAACGCCGGGCAGGTCGATGACATCTTTCCCCTCCGTCACGAGAGTCTTCCCCTCCGGGACGTCGAACACGACCATCTGCTGGCCCACGGAGAACTGTTTCGCCCCGACGAACAGCAGGAGAACCTTCAGCCCCCTGTGAGTTTCGTAGATGAGCGCATCGGCGATCATTCGCTGCGATTCAACGAGAGCTTTCACTGTGTAGGGTCTGTCGCGACGCAGGCTCACGCAGAAGCAGGTGCCTTTCTTCTTTTCGATGGCGATTAGGTATCTGGGGGATGAAGGTTTGGCTTCAGAAGGGGTTAGTACTATTCGGAGCTGGAAAGAAGGAGACTTGTCCGCTCGCTACACCCAATCCCCTCCAAGAAAAGTAGGATTTCTAGGCCTTTTAGGTTCTTATTGTTAGTATCTTTTGTTGGACATTTCAGCTTGTGGGTAGTGTGCCTTCTTTCCAGCTCCCCAATAGCAATGTAGGAACTACGAAACAGAAAGAAGCTACGAGACGAAAGAAGCTTCATTATCAACACCCCTTGCCTCCCACTTTTAGAGAACTTGATCAGATCCAACGGTGTCCTGTGCAACCGCAAGTATGCAGCAATCTTCGGTGCAGCAGGGTCGTGCAAGGTGACGAAGACCAGTTCGCCCTGCGTGGTCCCCACGACGATCACCGGGTAATCAGGATGAGAAACTTGACAACTTATCTCTCCCTCAATCTCGGGATCAACCAGGCTCACCAGGGTGCCGCTGTAACACTCCACAACAGACAAATCCTTTCTGTTGTCGCTGGCGACCAGGTGGTGGCACCAAGGGTAAACAAAGTCCGCAAACTGGTAGACTCCGCCGTAGTTGAGGTACTTCCTAATCATGGGCGTCTCTCCTTCCCCGGAGAAGTCGATCTGCATCAAGTATCCCTCGAGCGTGTGGTAGAACAACCAGTCGTTCTTCAGGGGATGGTTGACCAGGATGCACGGCTTGGTTACGGACTTCACGTACCATTTTTTCTCCCAGTGGTTCGTTCGCGGGTTCAGCATGAAGAAGCGGATCTGGCAGAAGGTGGTCCGCAGGACTATGCCCTCGCGGAACCAGCAGACCATCGGCAGCTCCATCTCCACGCAGATGCCACAGCGCTGCGTCAGCACGATGCGTTGGACCTCGCTACCGTCGTAGTTGCTGAGGAAGATGTGGCCGTCTTTGTCGATGATTGCCAGCAGGGGCTCGCTGGACGTGGGGGACCAGTCCACCCAATAGATCGGGTGCTTCTTCGGGAGCGTCACCTCGTGATCTACCGTTTCAAGTCTCGAGTAGTTGGTTCAGCGGTGGTTTTTGGTTTTCAAGTTTAATAGCTGTACCTTTTAAAATTGCAACCTTGCCAACCACCTCGAACTGCCAGGTAAACAACCTCCCGCACGTCCTGCCCATCTGGGCGATAACGGTGGGCCCGGTCAGAGTGATCCGTAGGATCTGCCCAACCTCGTCGCGCATCGGTGTGTTCACCGTCATAAGCCTCTCGCCAGTCCTCCAGGACCACACGATCATGGGGAAGTGAGGGTAAGAGCCCACGGAGACGACGTGGTCGCGCGCTGTGAAGGCGGTAGCTAAGTAGCCCGACGAACAGCCGCCGACGCACTCGGAGATCTTCGTCATCGAGGGGTAGGAGAAGATCAGTATTCTGGGCTTAGCGATCTTCTCCGCGTAGCAGAACATTGACAGGCTCGCGTGACCTGACAGGCAGCATGCACCCTCTCCTGACTCCTGGTTCCAGCACCAACGCAGGCTCTGCCTCCTCTGGGCGACGTTGAAGAACACTATGTGCACCCCGCTGCACCATGCCACCACGTCTTTGCCGATCCAAATTATCTCCTGGATCTTACTGCCGCGGATCCAGCTGGGCGCCCACGAATCTTTGCTCATTCTTCAGTGGACAAAATCGAACGTTTTTGGCGAGTAACCTCGAAGATCTGGCGATCACTGTGAAGTTTGCTTTGAGGAACAGTTGACGAATCTGCTGGAGATGCTCGAAGTTTGCTCTTTCATAGTAATATTTATAATATTTATATACTTGCAATAAACTCAATTACTATATTTTAAATTAGCATTATTTACTAAATTAATTATTTTCTAACTTCCATTCGTTATTCGAAATTTTCATTTAAATAAAATTTTTGCCATTCTCTGCTTCATAACATATGTAGTCTAGGGGAAAAACTCTAGGAATTATTAACACGAGACCCTACACAGGCAATTTGTGCTCGAGCTGCCCAAAATAAAGCTACAACTGCACAGAAAGAAGCCTCCTCCGCTGCTCCCTCTCCTTTTCAATGAGGAATCAACCCCAAAAGACTAATGCGTCGATAAGCAACCACCTCGGAATCCATACGTCAAAAGCGACAAAGGTACAGGGGGTCAGTGTGGAAGGAGTACGGCGACGAAAGGGCAGCCGGGTGGCTCGAATCGTTCGACGGGAGCCAGCGCAGCCTCCGAGCAAGAGTTTGGCAGGCTTAAGACAAAAGGTGATTAGGATACGCGCAGTCGATGGTGGTTTATAAAGACCCCCATTGCGTGGCGTGATGAGGTCAAGCAGCGGGGAGTCATCCGTATACCGAGGGCCGATCAAAAACTTATCCCCGCGACGTGATATACTGCCCGTGGATGCCTGCCAACCTCCTTCTCCCCAGTCACCCCCTCTGTTCGACGACCCGGTCCTGGCTGACTACCAAAGCGCCTGATGGACTCGGGACGTCTCGTTATTCCTCGAACGTGGCTGAGGCTTGGAAAATTGGGCCCTTCGAGAGATCTCGGAAACTTGCGTTTTCATCGAACTCGATGACATTGAATTTTCAAGTTGGTTTATCTGATAGGGGTTGATTTCATCTACTTGATGATAAGATAACGAAGGATACTAATTGCACGAACGGGAAGTATATTCAAGGGGCCGTTTTAACGATCGCCTGACTCAATCCTCGATCTTTTAAAACTTCCTCAAGTTCGTTAAGATCGTTAAGCCCCTGGAGATTTTCCCTGCATCCACGAGTAGGTACCTACATTTAAGTTCCGACAACACTCGACCTGATTCGATCCTCCGGGCAGCGGGATCGCTGGCGAAGTTGCAAGAGAAAATCGAACGTCCATCATTACCGGCTCTTCCTTCGGCTTCGTCCTTCCATGAGCCGTATCCGTTGCCCGAAGATGCGGTCCGCGGTCGTTCGCGGTGCCCGAACCTGCGGCCTCGCCATTAAATTGACGCCCGCTGAGACTCGTATTTGCATAACCCGACGCCATACGACCGATCCTATCGACGTCCTCGCGACTGGCTGCCGCCGTCGTCGCGGATCGCGCGACCCGCGTGGGAACCACCCTTCCTACTCTTTGTTCCACGCTTGCTGAGGATGCCCTTAATGGCGACTGCCTGGAATGGCGTTTGGGGAGAATTAGTAGGGGAGAGTTGCAAATATTGTACCATAATTTGTACGCAAGTTAATATTGGATATTGTCGCTTGATACTTGAGACAGCCACTTACTATTGGATATTTAACACTTTGTCCAGAGGAAATTAATTTCTTATCATCATTTATTTCATATTTCTACCGTTCCACGACGAATGAACGAAGCGGGTGGGTTATTAATATTTTACATTTAATTAGGTATTCTTTTATTGAAAATATTTATTGGTATCTAAGATTTTGTTATTAATATTTGTAAAGCAGTTATTTTGTTCAGAATATAATTTGTCCTCACGCTGTTAAAAATAACGATCATTCTTAATTGTAATATATATCCTACACAATTTATTAATTACAAAGAAGTTGATGTGGTACCTACGAATTGGGAGGCTAGTACGATATTAACAACTCTCCCTTAGATCTCAAGTTTAGGATGGCCATGTCATCTAAGGTTCCGAGTTAGCAAATGGCGTTTATCAGTTTCTTGTTTGCTGAAAATGTTACTCAGTGTTCTCCACCGTGGCACACGAGTAATCTACTCAGAAACGCCCCTGAAATCCTCAAAAGACACCACCCCCTCCTCAGATTCTCCATCGACTTGGTCCCATGGCTGCTCCAAGAAAAGCAAACGAAAAGCCTGGGGAATCAGGAACGAGGGGAAAGGAAGCCTGGCTGGATACTTCGGAAAGGATGGACGTGCACGCAGGAGCACGCGTGCGTGCCACGGCGCCGTGCAAAACGGGGATGCGATGGTCCCTCTCGTGCGGTACGCGTCCACGGAGTGTGGGAACACGGGTCGAAACGGAGAGAAACCTGTGGAGAGAGCGACGAAAGGAGCAAGCAGGGAAAAGGAAAAAAGTGAACAGAGCGCAGAGGCAGAAGGAGAAGAAGAAGAAGAAGACGAGGAGGAGGAGAGGGAGGAGGCGAGCGACGGCGGGTAGCATTTAATCAGAGCCCACGGTTGAAGTGCACGCCGCGCAAGTGTATGTATATAGAAGCGGTGTGTATGGTTCGGTTAGTTTTTGCTTGGGAGGTTGCTTGGAAATTGGCGCCAAATTAGTAAGGAGGACGAGGCGAGGCTCACGGTGCCTTGGGCTGCGTGACGCGAGACATTAAAAGTAACCTCTGCTCTCTGCTACACCCCCGTCCCTCCGCCGGTACGGCCAGCTACCCTCCTCCCCACCCTCCTCTGCTTCCCTTCTCGATTCGATCTCTCCTCTTCCCGCCAACATCTAGGCCCCCGTTTCACCTCTGTCTCTCTACCCCGTTTCGTGTGCCTCGTTTCTTCGCCGACATCGCGCGGGCCCAACACCACCATCGACGCCGTGGCAGCAGCTTAGAACGCTGCCCTCCTCCCCGGGTAATCACCGCCGTTCGAGCAGGCGAGACGCGCGAGAAAAAAGGGGACCGGGGATGGAGGAAATCGCGCTTACGCGCCGCAGCGTCCGTGCGGCCAACCGGAGGACGCGGGTGGGGACGTTTAGGCGAGAGGGGCAGGTGATAGCGGTCGAGGTGGTCGTTGCCGAAAAGGGTATCACGCCAACGGTCCCCAGGAAGGCCGGCGGCTCGCTCTGCCACCATAGAGCACGAAATCCCGACCGCCGGGACCAAAAGCTGCCACAGTCTCTCACGGGACCCTCCTCCGCCGTGAGAACCAACCGCGAACGTGGGACTACACTCCGAACTGGAGCACCAGCACCGTCGTTCTACCCCCATCTTCTAGTTTCTCGAGTTTTCGGACGTAACGGTCGCCGCGTACCTAACAATTGCCGCCGAAAAGGGGACGATGACGTTGCGAGGGACCTAGGAGCGACTTGAACGAAGACAGAATTTGGGGTGGACAGTGAAATGGGTAATGGCTTGCTACTGGAGTGGAAATAAACGTCTCAGCTTCGTGGTACTCAGTAAAGGTACCCAATTTACCCAGCGATCAACTTCAATGTGGTCTTCTCAAGGGGAAGAGGACATGGTCATTGACTGAGCATGACGAGTCCACGTGTCCAGTGATCGTTGCACTCTCTTCAGAAATAATCGATCAGGGCGTCGATCGAATGTTCTGGGGAAACGAGAAAGCGATCTCTTGCCTCCGAAGCAGCTGCGTTTCGGTTGGACTCGCATGTCCGAACGATCCGGCTGGGCGCCCCAAAATTATAGATGCGTCCTGGTGATCACGGACAAACGTTTAAATCGCTAAACATCGAATTAGACGCGATTTACCGTTCCGCCGGCCGTAAGAAATAATAACACCCTGCGCATAGACGCGCGGCTAGCTGGTTTTGGTAGCGACTTCGGGTAGAACACCCCAACAGCTGCGATTTCCAAGCCAGACCCGACTCCGCCACACTTATTCTTCCCTTGGTCCCGGATCCGTGGCATTAATCCCTCGAGATCTGTAATTTCCCATCGGGCTGGTTTTCGAACCGAGAGAGCGCGTGTCCGCGCGTTACGCTGTCGTTTTTCTGACTGCGCCGTTAATTCATGGAGATTCGGGGCTCGACCTCGAAGCATCCTATCATCGGAATAACGTCTCTTATAGCGAGTCGCGCGTGACGTCTCAGCTTATCTCAGCCTGCAACTCCACAGAGAGCCATTCAGACGGGGAATGAAAGGTGGCAAAATGGATCGCAAGAGAGTCCTTCGCTGACACTGGATCCCACGCAGAATATCGGTCAGAGTCGAGATCCTATTCCGCGTTAATGACGCGATTACCTAACGCCGCTCTGCGCGGCCCAGAGTCACTTCTCTCCGCGAGACAACCGAGCGTGCCAGTTCTCGTGGCGAGCGTTCGTTCTCTCTATCGGTCCGAGTGCTCGATTAAAAGCCAACCCCGGCGTTACAACACGCTCACGACTCAGGACCACACACGAGGCCGGGTCACTGCGAGTCAGTAACATCAATTAGCATTCGCGAGCGCCTCGGTGGCGGCAGGGCGACGGGGCCAACAGGGGGAGGAAGGACGCATAAACGGCCGCGGATCTATCGTCGGGAGCCGGTCGACAAAGCCGAGCGTGGACCATAGAGTTGCCACGATGACATATGAGCCAGCGGGGCCCCCTTTGTGTCCCCTTGAATACCTCTTAAATTGGGGAACCAGCCATAGGAGGCTACTGAATATCGCCGCTGATATGGCCGCCGCGCTTGGAACCGTTCCGCGATTTATCAACGACTCGGGGTGCCCGCGGACCAGTCTCCGCTTTGATACGTGCGAAAATTCTGGCCATCGAGGTCACTTTTTCTCGTCCATCAGGTCGTTGAACCTTTTTAACTCGACCTCGAATGCCGTCGAGGAGCCTCGCCATTTTCGTTGACTCCCGTGCTTATCGCCGTTCCATTGCAACCACGCAACTGGAAAAAAAGTGATTCATCAGGAGATAAAGATAGTGGAGAGATTAGATATTTCTGATGACTGGTGAGACTACTGAAGTTGTAACGCATTTATCTGAACATTTATAAGGAGTCTAGCCGGGTAAGCTAAAGCAAAACGGCCCCAGCACCAATTTCAGTATTTATATAAGTATACCAAATAATGCTCTTCGCCTAAAAAACCACTGAGGGTCATATGGGGATAACAACCCTAAACTTTACAATTCTTTTTCTCAACAACTACTTAAGATATTTGAATGCTTGAAAATGCACTGAAAGTGGCGCGATGCCCTGCTCGAGGGCCACTAAAAATTGTTGACCCCTGGGCGAGCGAGGGGCGGCAGGGGGGAATGGATAAGCCCAGGTAGATATATAAGAAGCAGATGCGTCTGTCATTAATATGAGCCGGCTAAGCTATTAATAACCAGTTAATGAGGCCTCTCGTCCCTCCCCTCGTGTCGTATGTGCGTGCGGGACGGCGTGGTAGGGATGCTCTACGCGCGAGTACGCAGCGCGCGTGTGTGTAACAAGCCATATTGTGCTCGGGCGGGGGCGAGGGGTGGCCACGAGTGTGTCGGGGTCGTCAAAGGGCCCCGGTGAACCTCGTGATTTATAATCGGGCGTGCCCGCCCCTCGCCTCTCGGACACCCTCGATTATCCCCTGGCAGTGACGGGAAATTTCGGTCCTCTTCTTTTCTGTCCGAGTTAGCTGCTCCTCCGGAGTTATTCGTGGGAGTGTTCCCGATGAAATGGCTGGGGTTCCGCTTCGGTTGAAATTAGAGTAGGTAGTCTTCGATGGATATTTTTAAGTGATTTGGACAGGGGACATCGATTGGTACCAGGATCGCCGAGGTAATCAGTTGCGGTAGCAGCGAGATGGTTGCACGGTCGCTGGTGAAACGCCGTCTCGCCGCGTCACACTGTGACAGCGTAAAGACAGCCGAGGACGCTGACTTGTTGCGAATTCGCCGTCACGATACAACTAAATAGGTGCGAGACAAACTGCTGTCAAATTACACGGTGCCGCGCGGCTGGCTAAAGGTTAATCTGGAAACGGAACCGCTGATTGAATATCGCAGGTAGCGTAATTTATAGTAAAGTTCCACGCGCAATTTACTTCTGTAGACGAACATCTCCCCCTTCGACGTCCACGAACCAACTGCAACGCTGAGGAATACGATCCTAAATTCTAGACAACAATCTCGATCGATCTGCAACAAAGGTGCGCTTTGACGCGACACTAAAGTGATGATTCACGTTTAGCAATCGCAAAAGACCCAAGTATATTTCTTGGCAATCGGATATTAACAGGAAAGAAGAATAACGTGTCTTGGCTGTTTTATCACTGAACCCGAAGAGAACGGCGCTAATACTTTATTCAGAAAATAAGTATCTTATAAAATAATCTTACTGTCAGTCTAATAAAAATGGCGCATGTAAACCATACCTTACAAAATATTATTGATATCCCAAATACACCTTTTTACATATATTTTGTTTCTTTATTGAGTTACTTAATCCTAATCTTATGTTAGTGTTTTAAAGTGTTTATTGAGGGAATCTAACAGATCAGAAAGTTTGATACGCTTAATCTTGGATATTTTCATTAATTCCTCATCGCAGATTATGTACTCCTTATTCTCGGGATCATAAAGCTTTCGCTTTTCGACGATAGACCGAACCTTTTCCTGGATATCGAACCAAGTCGATCGACTGACGCCAACAATCGCAGCAAGTTCTGGAGACAATGTGTAGAAGTGAAAGATCGGTTTGTCTTCATCTGTCTTTTCTCCACTACCTTGAGTGCCCTTATTCCTGCCCCAACTGTCTCTACCATCTCTACTTTTTCTATTGCCTTTATAATGTTCCACGCTAGCCTTTGAATGAAACAACAGCGCTGCCTCTTCGTTTTGAGTTCCTTCCTGTTTTACATCTCTCAGTAACCTTTCTTTCATTGCCTCCACTGTTATAGGGGCAGTGGAGCTCTCCAGATCCAATATCATCAGCCTATACTTGTCTGGCAAACCACATAGCAACAATATGCTTACCATCTCATCTTTCACTTCGAACATTAGTTCCCTCAGCTTTTCTGCCGCAGTTGTTATTCGATTTACATACTCCTCTACCGATTTACAATCATATAATTTTGTAGAGGTCAATGTGCGTAGGAGGTCCACCTTGCACATCAATCCTACATTTTCAAATTCCCGCTCCAACATTTGCCAGGCTTCCTTAGGCGTTGTGGCGTCCTGTACGTAGGAGTAGTTCTGCTTGCTTGCCGCGACGATGATACGCATTTTCGTGCTTTCCATTTTCTTCTGATCTGCCACATAAGCTTCTTCCTCGGTGACGCATCCCCAGAGATCATTTGACTCGAGCCACGCTCGCATCGAAGACTTCCAAGAGGCATAATCCTCGCGGCCTACAAGTGGCGGTATTTGTTCCCAACTCCGATCGTTTCTCCCGTCCATCTCGTTCACGTGTCCAGATACAGGTTACGTTCACGCGTTCACGCGTTCGCACCGTATCAAGCTTATTCAGCTCAACTCGCGGTAATAATCACAGAATCCTTTACTACTCCTTGGGTTCACTCTGTTTCGACCACTTCTACGAGGATCCTTGGGACAGTAACTGACAATAATCGGTTGGGAACCGGATCGTAATAGGAAAGAAAGACCTCGCAGACTGTCTACTCTACTCTGTCACTGACTTACTGAACCGGAAGTCAACAGCCGTTCGGCGTCAGCATAGAATAAACATCTGACTGTCAGTCTAATGAAGTTGGCACGTGTAACGCGTGTCTTACAAAATATCATGTACCATGGCTCAAACGATTGTGGCCGATCGAGATTCGATTATGGGATAGCTTACCATGGTTGGCCTTTTTTCGTCGCTAACATTCTACTGTGTTTCATGAGCATGGTTTAGGGCAGTGTAAAGTCACCGATTCCCGTCTAGAACACTTCTATTTCGTGAGGGAAACATCACTGTGACGACATCTGCATTATCATAATTATATTATAAATCTTCACGGTCTGCTCTGTTCGATGCTGTAACGTAAATGATGCCAAGAATAAATGTAAAATAATTTTTATTGCAATGAACTTCAAGAAAAATGATAATAATTGTATGCTTCTCGCTAAAAGGTATCACTCACCAAATTTCCGTAGAAGCATTATATGTCATACATATATTAGCGACCTTGTTTGAAATGAAAATGAAATCGATGAATCGCAAATGATAAACTTGTAATGTGCAAAGTAAATAAATCAACGGATTTATAATGGAAGACACAAATAAATAAAGCGGGAAAGTCGAGTAATAATGAAAAGAATGGAAACGAATGTTATGTATTCGTAGGGATAGTAGGGGGTTAGGAAACCTGAATACTGGGATGAATAAGGTCTTCTTGTATTTTATTTGTAGCAGTCTTTTTTAGATTAAAATGTATGGCGCTCATTGTTAGTGGAAATCTGTAGAGCAAAAAAATATGCATTTATTTCCAAATCTACTATCCGTTATTTCATGTCAACAACGGAAAGTAAACATAACCGAAACAATGTAAATTAAATTTCGTGACAGGACCACGCGAACGTGTCTCATATCAGATGGCGTGACAGTGATGTTTCCTCACGAACTAGAAGTGTTTTAGATGGGAATCGGTGACTTTACAGTGCTCTAAACTATGCTCATGAAATACAGTAGAATGTAAGCGACGAAAAAAGGGCAACCATGGTAAGCTGTCCCACAATCGAATCTTGAACGGCAAGTTGAAAAACAACCATAAAGCGTAATTTTCACGTGACAGTAAATCGTGACTTTTACGGTCATGACACAACGAGCGATGCGGCATCGCGCGATATGACAATACTGCCGCAAAAAATTTGTACTCGTCTTTATGACCGTAAAAGTCACGATTTACTGTCACGTGAAAATTACGCTTTAGGGTTCTATTTTACCTTGTCGAGCTATAGTAAACTCATGACTTTTGTCGTCGTGAAAACTAGATGTCGCGATGTCGCAACAATGATTCACGCTTGTTTACGCTGTCATACAGGGTCTCGTGAAAACGGACCTTACAGGCAGGGACCGAGTGTAGTGGGGATAGAAACGTTTTGATAACCTATTCCATACCTGTGCTTATAAATTTATATCTCGGCAACTATTTATCGTACCGAGTTCATTCTTTTCCTATGTTAATAGAGAATGTTTCTCAAATTAGGAAAATCATGTCTGAAAGTCTAAAAATTGTCAGCAAATTCTTACTTTGCAAATCTCGCCTTTAAATGATATCTTTAAAAATCCAGAAAAAAATCTGGTCACTTTTCTCAGCAAGATAAAAAGCCTTAATGTAACGATTATCTTAAAACTATATAGCATCGCGATGAGCTGTTAAGGACAGCGATGCGTTCAGTTTCACAAGATTATTTCAAATAGAAAGCTGATATTTTACAGTAGTTAATTCTAGACGTTACTATAAAACGACAAAATATTTATTGAAAATAAAAGACAGAAATGAGGCACGAGGATACGAACTGGGAAAGTAAGTTAGGTATATCCGTAAAGGCACTGAAGAAGTCAGGCGTCGGAGTATGCATGGCGGGAGAAGAGGCAGGGTCCTTTTTCACCTCGCCGAGCTATACAATATTATTCCATTGTGTTGGACAAATAAAATTGTCTCAGAATTCTTCCCCGAGGGAGCCGACAAGTTTTCGAAGACACGATCGCCCTGGAGAAATGGCACGCGATTGAAGGGGAGAAAAACGTCAGGGGGCGGTTGAACGGTAATTAAATGAGAACCCCGGTGTACGTAGAACGCAGGAACGCCCACGCCATGCATCAACCGGTGACGTGGATAGGTAATGCTGCTGCAGATGGAGAAGAGATGGTCCTCGAAGATATAGCCCTCGGTTTCTACGTTAGTTAGGGTCAGCTATCTCGCGCGACCCATCTCCGCCTATCCAATCACACACCGCACACCGCAACTATGGCACGCAACAACGATAATACACGGTGTCCCAATTATCCCGCGACACGGCAGAGCCCACGCTCTTTCTCGCCGTGAGAGAGGATACCTTCAACACGCCCCCGTATCGCCCCACCGGATCCACCATCGGTTCGTGCACCTTCACGACCGATCCTCGCCACAACTTCCACCGAGCGGCATTAACTAAATAAAAGATTATTTAAATAACGAATCAAATAAAAGTTAAGTACTTTAACTTTATTCGATCGCGTTACGAATAACTTTTTTTCCACTTTTATTCGTCAATTTTTATTTGAATAAAAATTTTCCCCATCTCTGCTCTTTTGCCGTCGAGAGTAGGTAATTTCTTGGGGTACTTGGATTTCACGGTGAAATGTTTCTGCAACGCTATTTTGGGGCTCGATGTTCGATTTCGCCTCTGGTAAGGCTTGCAAGAGCAATTTTTGAAAATGCCGGCTGCGGAGAATGCACATGGTTACGTTTGATCGGTCACCCACGAGTATCAAACAATCTTGGACCATTTTAGATTGTCCGTCGGGAAAGAAGAATGCATCGAATCGCGAGGGACTGATCTGCGAGCAGCGATCGAGTGTGTTGAATTATGTTGTTGAGGGTAACCCGACCGGGGAATTACGTTGAATTACATGAAATTGAGGCGTGTGAGAGTGCAAGCTGGAGGTCCCGTAAAGTTTCTCCCTTTTTTCTCGAGAACCTCGAGAGAAAGAAAATGCTGAACGTTTTGGGAAGACATTCGTTTCAGAGGAAGCGCAACGTCACATCCATGATTCGCTGTGTTATTAACGGTCCCCTTGGACGGCTTACCATTTTCAAAACGGGTGTAAGATGCGGTACAGGTGGCTCGATATTAATTAATGCCGTCGCCTCGGGGGGTAATTAGTCTTATTTCCAAAACATCAACATCCGCTGCTGGTCCCTAGCAATAGCACCGAGCAGATTCCGTGGAAATCTAGACGACCAAGCAGCTATCAATTGTACAATTACCAACGTATCGGTTGTACATAGGTACCTATACATATGTATAACAACTTGATAACTGGAATTATCGAAGAGACCGTGAAACCGTTATTTGCCCATCGTCACGAGAATTGGTCACAGTAATCCGAGATAGTCGCGAAACTATTGGGCCAAGTTATGCAGAAACCTACCACAACCCTTAACGATCTGAAATTATTCAGTAAATTTAGTTAGAATATTTTAATTGCTAAAGGAAGGAAAGTAGCTTTATTTCTATTGGATGTATTTTATTTCTTCTTGTTGCTTTGCAATGTTTTTTAATGAGTTACCTATTTAACAGCGAGTAGGTACCTAATTAATATTATTTCAAATTTTCTGTAGCATTTGTTTTTTAAACTTAAAATGGAACTATGGCTTGGTAGTTTTAATAATTGTGCCTATAATGTAAGAGTTGTAATTTTTTGCAAAATAAACATCACAAAATGATGCGAACTTGGCTCAATTGCCCCTCTATTTCCGAGGTAAAGATTTTCCAGCAAACTTAAAAAAATGTTCAAACAGAAAATGTAAAAAATATAACAAAAAAAATGGCAAAAGTAAATGTACAAAATGCAAAAAAAAATGACAAAAGTAAATGTTCTTAATGTAATGTAAATGTTCCTCCTGCTATAATACAGAATACACAGTTTTCCACTTGAAATTCAGTCGCGATAATTTCCCCTCGTCCCCCCCCCCCGCCTGCGCGATGTTGTTCGTTTCGCGTGTTGGCTAATTTAGCAAACGAAAAATAAGTAGTCAAGGCGATAAGCGAGGCGGAGCCGGCATGGAACAGGGGAAAAACCGACAAGGTAATGCGAAGGTCCACGCACAGGTGAACGCGGTGCAATTATAGAAAGACAGCGATGGAGGTTAACCACGCCCCTGTCCCCTCCGGCGACCAATCACGGCTGTCGCTGGTGTCGCCCTGAAGCGGGGACACTGCACGACGACATTACGACTCGACGAGAACGAATCCGTTCGCATGGAGCCTGCTCCCCAGTCGAACAGTTTCGCCTCTTCGTTCACCAACCGCATTCAACACAATCTCCACTTAAACACCGGAATCACTTAACTACACTATCAGGAAATATGGGATTTTCCACTATCTTTATAGTTCCTTTGAAAATTGCAGGATATTAAATTTAATAAGGTGGGCGTCGCATAACTCTCCCATCTGCTCGTTGAAATAAAATCCAAGAGTAAATGACATACCTAAGACGCTTCAGAAAAAAATCCGATCCCTAAAAATCGGATGATCCTCGTCACTTCGCACCTCCATCACAACCAGACATTGCCAGCATGGGCGTGCGAAGGGGGGCAAAAGGGGTAATTGCATTAAAAACTGATCTTTATTAAGTTTATACTAAAAAAAAAGTGAATATTTTTCCGAAAGTGCTGCATCGCATTTAATTCCCCCAGCGAATACTCGAGCAGGAATGTTTCCACCGGCGAACAGGAGGGCAAGCTCGACGGAGGAATAAGTCGGAGACACACCCACGAAGGGCGGTGACCCTGCGTGCGATCTGTCGCCAGCGAGAGGCCCGGGGTGGTGGCCGTTGGCAACCCTCTTCGCGACAAAGGGCGCCGACGGGGGTGCAGAGGGGTGGTGGCGGATAGTGACAATCGCGAGAGGACTGTCACCGAGCTCGGCGAATCAGGGAGCCTGGCGACGTCCTGGAGGACAGGGTAAACGTCAGGGCGCAGGCGCTCGTGACCGCTGGACACGCGGGCGACACATCGATCCACGCTTCTACAACCTCCGTCTCGTCCACCCACGCCTTTCCCCGGCCTCTTTTCCTCCTTTCGCCCTCTTCCCTTTTCCGGTGTCTCCCGTTTCCTCCGTCTCCGTCGAGTCCCACCCCCCCCCCCCCCCGCCGCTGCTCCAGCGTCCTCCTGGCTCGTCGAGATCATGAGAAAGAATCTTTGCTGCGGCGGGATTGAATTAGACGCGAAGGGATGCTGGGGTACCTAAGTAGTTGGGAAGACTGGATTGTTTAGAACTCTGCTATTTTCTTGTAATAAAGTTGCGCTGTGATTTCCCGTGGATTCCATCGATTCCACGTCTTCGATTCTGCTCGACGGGCTTCTGAACGGCGGCCAACATCGGATTTCCACGCATTAGGCATCTTCGAGCAGCTATAGTGCACGGGAACAGGCTCCGGAATATTTTCTTGACATCCCTTCTTACGTCCCTGGCACTTTTCACTTTTAGGTTATTAATTTCTCCTAGCAGAGGAAGGAGTTGAAAGAGCACGAGCTAATCAGCGTTGCAACGCTGATAAGCGCACTGATATCGCTCTTCTACTCCTCGCGAGTATAACGTGACCTCTGCTATCGATTGCTGCATTGACATCCGGTTATCGGGTGAAGACACGGTGCACTATTTACAAAGTTCGATCCCCCTGAGGCGCTCTGCATGGCCGTTAGATCGCTTTCTGATCCGTTTAAGTGATTCGCGCCCTTGCAATCGCGGTTCTAGGTAGATTCTCTAATCATTAGCCAAAACGGACAGAACCAAGTACGGTCATTTCGGGGGAGACGCACCATTTTTTTTCGATTGCTTATAAAGTCTTAAATAAATACAACTGAAAATTTAGGGAAATGTAATTTGATTATTTATTTAAATCTCTTTTACAAAATAACACATTAAAAATATAAAAACTTTGTTTTAATATTAGAATACGCTTTCTAAAAAACGTCGAAAAAGTGCACCTAACCCCATACCTAAAGGAGAGATGCACTTCAGATTCGAGGGAGATGCTAAATAGGGGAAATGTTAAAACACGTTGTTATAGCGAGAGAAGAAACTACTGCCCCTATATAAACCAATAATAATAGTTAAAGCTACGCGATAACAAGGTAATAAAAAATATACTCACCGTTCACACAAATTTTTCGCCTGAAATTCAACACAACGAAAAGGTTTTTCAATTTTAATGATCTTAACCGCACGATCGATGTGATTCGTTTAATAAGGTTATGTTTGTAGACAAGACCACGCGTCTTAACGGTTGAAACAATGCTGCCACTTATGTAGTGTGGCCGGAATAGGAAGTGGTGCATCTCTCCGCTAGGTGCGTCTCCCCCGAAATGACCCTAGGTATTAAGTTGCAATCGATGCAAATACCTATATATTGAACGAAGAAACAAAGTGAAAAAAGAAATTTCCACGTACACTGGGTGGAACAATAATAGAGGAACTTCTGTTATATAAAACTGTGTCTTGCCCGTGCATGAGAAAAATAAATAAATAAATAATTAGGTACCTTGGCTTCGAAAACTCTGAATCTTGACAAATAAATAGATATGAAAAGTTGAGAATTTTAGAATGTAGGTACAAACTCTGAGGATTAATTGTAAACCGACGAATCGCCAGGGTGCCAGATGAGAAGAGGCCACAGGGGGTTAATTTAGGCGGCGGACGTCGTATCATCGATTCGTCCCAGCGATAGGAGACGCCGGCCAACAATCGGAGATGCTACACGTCGGCGAGAGTCGTCCGCGAGTGTGCTATCTAGGTATCGATTCCCTCTTGCACCTCCGGTCGGAGTTGGTCGGACTAGGAGGAGTAGGAGAAGGTGGTTACTGGCCGACAGGCTTACTCGCGTCTCACGGACGACAAGAGGGTGATATATTACCACGAACTACCCACCCCCACCCTGTCGACCCTCCTTCCTCGTTCCGCGTTCTCCATCGGTAGCGATGGCCTCGACGTGTTTTCAACGATCCACGGAAATATACGCTTGAACCTTGAACGCTGCTCGAAATTATTCAAACTCGCGAAACAATTTGCAGAGCTTGCCCCCCTTCGAAGTCGAAGTAACTTCTTCGAGGCACATATTGCGGGTGTGACTAATAATGTCACTAATCTCGTTTATTAAACACTAATAAAATCGATAGAAAGAAATAGCAAAATTATTCAACTGCGGGTTGTCCAAGTCCTTAAATTTTCAATTTTCAGAGTACTCGAAATCGTTCGAGTCCCCGCAAAAGCAAATTGCTCGAATGCTCGCGCAGGGGTAGAATGGAATGCCCATCGCTATCCTCCACCCCCGTCGCTATCAGCCCCCTGTACTTCAAACCATCCCCCTTCTCGCGCCCGTCCCGAGCTTTATTCGAAGGAAGATCCATCTCCATAATGGCCCCCACGCACGCTCTATCCGCATTGTGTATACACCGGTGCTGCAAGCTCGCGAGCTCTTCTTCCTACGAGTGGCTGGATATGGTGGCCGATTCGGGGGTACGTTGCCAAGATGTAGACGTTCGATTCGATGGACGTGAGGACCACGTCAGGGAAGACGAAACGGGGTGGAAGTTGAAGGGGTATAGGTACAAGGCTGGTAAGTTTCGATGGAATGTAGACTTTGGTTCTGAAGAAAGAAGACTTTGGGGTGGCGGTTCTTGAATTTTGTGTGCGCATTGCTCTCAATGCCTGAATTATAGTTCGAACTGAAGGCAACAAAGGTAACTATTCTGCAAAGCAGACCTGCTTAAAGGAAAGAGAAGTTTAGGGGAGAGAAGACATTTTACGTTATATTTCATATTTGGTACTAATTTCAACGCAAATGACTATTGGATATTGTAGCTTGATCTTTTAGGCACCTACTATTATACGCTTAACCTTTTGTTCAGAACAAATTAATTTGTTATTAATCGTTTTGTCACATACTGTAAAAGGTACGATTTAGGCAACCGGTCTCCTAAATCGTACCTCCACTAAAAATAGTATCAATAACAAATAGAGAAGAAAATATTCAACATAAAGTAATGATTATTATATAGTTACATATACATATGTATATGGATCACACAGGCCACAATGACCTATGAATATGATATATGTACATAACCTATATAACATACGAGTTGTCAAATCCTACTGATACGATTGTAGTGGTACGATTTAGGAAACATGGTCAATTTATTTATAAATATCAATTTAAACGTTATAATGAATGTAATATGTACTTAAAATGAATGTAAAATATTCTACATTAAACCCGCTTTTAGAAAAAATACAAAAATACAAGACAAAATTGCATTATTATTAGCTAAAATAAACTGGTAAAAAGTTACATCAATCATACCTGATTTTTTTAAATGTTTATAGCACGCACAAAATAGGATGTAAGTTCAAAAAGTTTTGTTACTATTTCTTATTTCGCATTTACATGATATTTTTATCATCAGATGTCGTTTATATTCATTAATTACTATATAGAGACACTATAATAAGAGTTTCGACACGAGAAGGCCACTTTTTGATTGGTCCGCCATTTTTTATGGGTTCCCGCTGATTTTTAAATCTGTCAATTATACTAATCTTAATTGTAACACATTTTTTAAAAAATATATGTTTGAAAGTTAATAAAAAACGTTTTTTGTCAATCTATTCTAATTGTTTGTAATATCTATTAATCTGAATATGTGCATTTGGGTAGTAAAAAAATGATGAATATATATTCATTAACACTTTCACAACATAACCATTTTTGGCCACTTTTGATTGGCCCAACATTTTTCATTCAGACCCGCTGATTTTTAAATCTATCCATTATACCAAGATAATGAAGATATAAAGTAAAATCAAATCTTGTGTTCTATTTGATATATGTTATTTTATTATACTTATTTAAATGCGAAGTAAACAGAACGAAAATACCGCCATAAACGTAAGAGTTGTTAAGAGTGGTTAAGGTCGGTAATCTCAGTCGCTACTTATTCTTAAGCAAATGCTTAAGCATGCGGCATCCTCTACTAACCTAGTAGCTAGTAAAGGATGCCGAATGCTTAAGCATTTGCTTAAGAATAAGTAGCGACTGAGAATACCGGCCTAAGAGTCAACTCTCAAATGGTGTATATCTCTTTCTGTCTCGTGGGATTTCGATCAAACCTGGCGGACAGTGACTCGTGTCCAGACTCTTATTGTAGTGTCTCTATTAATTACTGAGAAAATGATCAGGTACGATTTAGATGACCAGTACGATATTGGCAACTCTCCCCTATAATTATTTAGACCTAACCCACATGCAAGATTCATAGAACACCGTATTCAAAATGTACCCTCTACCCCTCTCGAGGCTCCGAGAAAGAAACTGAACCGGAAGACGGCGACCTGCGCAGCGGGTATAGCGTGCAGGGGCCATCGGGTTCGCTCGAGTCCTTCGCGTTTTTCACGCGGACATTTGGGATTTCAGGCTCGCAAAAGTCTCTCCGGGAGTTCTCACGCTACGCCTTGCATCTCGCCGACTTTTTTCTTCCCGCTCGCATACGCGGCGATCCAGCCCGCCTCGTCACGGGAACACGAACCTTCTTCGGGGGCGAGGCGCCTATTACGCGTAACCGATCCACGCCGCGGCCAGCACGAGACCCGATCCTGTTCCTGGGTGTTCCGCTCTCGATACGGGTAACGAGCTCGAACTCCATTCACAGCGAACCTTGATACGTAAGTACTTAGTCTGCTTCTGTCGAGTAAGTAACTGACGACCTTCGTATATTTAGGGGCTGAAAAACACTCCTAAAAGTTCATAAGAAGAGGTACAAAAGTGACTGAAGCAAGTTAGGTATGACGCAAATGAAATTTATAGAAAGATTTAGGAGTGGTGGCACAACGTTACAGTATTCTTTAAACTAACAATAGGATCATTCGTAACCCTTTTTATGAGCTTTGGAGGGTGTTTTCCCTTGTTTTTCTTTTTCCCTTTAATTTGGTAATTTTATGTGTTTCTGATTTTATGTATTATATAGTCCTCTACTGTTTTTACCAAAGGGTTTTCCCGTAGGTACATAAATAAATAAATAAATAAATAAAATAAAAAGGCACGTATTTACCTATTTGCTATTTTTCGGTCCTCCCTAGAACATACCTACCTAGGCATCCGAAAAGCAAAGCAATCGGAGGCGGACACCTAAATAACCTCTTCTTGTGAGCAAGCTGTGAAGACGATTTTCTGAATTTCACCCCACCACGGCGTAAGGTGACAGCAGAAGACGCTCCATCGAGAAGGCTCATCCCTGATCCCCGAACTTTCCGTAGCTACGGCCTTCGACCGTCGTTCCCTCGGAAATTTCGTCGAAGGGAAAAAAATTATGAAAATCCACACGCACACGTAACACACCTGCCGCGCCCCGTTCCCCGAGTTTTCCGCGGCCGGCCGAGGGGTCGGGGCCGACGAACAGATTAAGCTTTGGCGAGGAGATTTATGGACGGGTGTGTAACGAGCAACTTTTTCATGCGATGCGCACGCCAGGGTTAGCCTGCGGAGGTGGGATTAGCATAAGATCCAGCAGCTGCAGACCACGCGCGCGACCAACTCCGCCGATTCTCCACCCTTATCCCGAGCAACCTGCCGATAGCCCGGTGGATACGTGTTATCGCCCACTCCTTGGTCCCTGCACCGATCTTCCGTCGCGTTCGTAGCTTTCTTGGGGCTGATAATGATATCGGAATGGTACTTCCGTGTAGTAGCCTATCTGTTCTCTCGCCTCTTTCCTTAGCTTAAAAAAACCCATTGAATCCAGTTTGTAGCGCCGTCGTAATTAAAAATTTAGAAATATTCACTTAATAAAGATTAGTTTTTAAAATTAAGTCGGGGGGGGGTGTCCCTCCTTACTGCTCTGCGAACGTCCGTGGTTAGACTACTTACAATTAGTAAATCCCCAGCAATTCAAACCCTTGGGCAATGAAATTACTCGAAATCCTACAGTCCAACCACCAAGCACCCCATCGCGAAAAAATCAGCGGCGGCCCAGAAAGCGAGGGCATCACCTTCGATTATCCTCCTCGGGGAAATATTTAGAGGCTGCCGTCTCCCGTAGCTCGCCCGATAGATCAGCGGAGGATAAAAAGGCGCGGGGGGGGGGGGGGGCCAAGAGAAACGGAGAAAGAGATAGAGAGGTGGGACGAGCGTGAATCGAGGCTTGCGCTCGCGCCAGGAGGAGGGAGGAGAGGGATACTTAATTGAATACTCGGAGCGAGGATTGATGCCCTGTGTCAGTAGCCGTGTACAGAGGCATCGGCGTAATAGACGTATTACGGGGTGGGCGAGGGGGGGCCTTTACGGGCAATTATGCTAAGGCCGAAAGCCGCGATATACTACGCGGCCGTGGACGTGCACCGAGCTCACGTATAGATAAATGCACGCCATTGCGTAAGCCTAGGCGCAGCCGGATAGGGAGCGCGATGATGATGCCCAGATTGGCCAGCAATCGGCACGGAAGATGCTGTATATTCCTGGGCTGATTGCTGCCCCGATCTTTGTCCCGCCTCGAATCCTTCCCCCCCGCGGTTCCACGGTAATCATAAGGAAACGCGCGCGTCCACTCGCTCGGTGAATACGCGATGAACGCGCGGCTCCCAGCGAGCTCAACTTGGGCTTGGACTCGGTCTAGACTAATTGTAAGTTCGCGTTTCAGGTAAGCTGAGCCTGGGTTGGCTGTGGAGCTGGTCCGGAGGTAAGGCAAGTGACGCGGATGTAGTCCATAGGTAGTACCTATATGTCGACTATTAAACGGAAAGCTCGATACCGGGCTGCCGCGAGTAATGGGCAATGCGACCGGAGACATTGGACGGATGGAGGAGAAGCATGGGAATAGAATAGAATCGCGGAGTTGCGGCAGGTCGATTGGCAGCGGGAGAAACCCTACCGTTTGTCCGGGTGCTCCCGGTCCGCGATCTCGATGGCTCCCAGAAGCGGCGTGAGGCGGCCGGGGAGGAGTGGAAGACCGGGAACCGTGGTAGAAGCAGGAATAAAGTGGAGTAGACCGGAATAGAGTACAAGGTGTATGCCTAGAAGGTATAGAGAGAAAATGGTAGCCAATGGCGTTGGCTCGGCGTCGTTGCTACAGTATTGAACGTCTCCTACGTGGCCTCCGGATCTCTCTCGGCCATCTCTCTCGCTCCTCGACCACCCCCTCCCAGCCTCTCGACCTCCGGTATCCTCCTGGTCCTCTCTCGCCGTCTCCTCTCTTTCCTCTCCGCCAAAGTGGTCCCAGATCCGTCCGTTTCTCTCTTTCTCCTCCTCCTCCTCCTCCCGTCGCCGCCAGGGTTCCGTCTCTCTGTCCTTCCCTCCGTCGGCTTCTCGTGACCCGACGACGTCCTCCCTCCACCGCGTGGTCCTAGGGTGGAGACCCACCCTGGTCCTCCTCCCACCTCCTTCGCCCCGTCGCCCCGTCGCTCCTCCGCCGTCTCCCGTCCGGCGGGGTGGCGGTGGGAGGAGGCACTCGGTAACCTCTCTCCACCGCCTCTATATCCTCTCATTAATATCCGGAGACACGACCTCGGGAGGTCCGAGCCGGTACGCGGGACCTCGTGCTCCTGATTGGCCGGCCCTCCCGGCGACAGTTCGACGGACCTCTTCGTGCTTTCGAGGAGTCCGAACGCGAGCTGCACAATGGCACGGCGGGACCGTTGGCGGTCATGTCTGATGCCTCCACTGAATTTTTCATTCAGAAACTTGCTGCATGGGTACTTAAGTACTTAGTTTCTTCGCAGGAATGTCTTCTTGAAGAAGAAACGTCACCTCGATGGCTTCGGTGATTCAAAGAAGGAATATTGATTTTTTGTTGCGAGACTGTAGAAGCTGGTAGAGTTTCGAGCGGAAGGAATAATTCAAGAGTCCTTGTAGAAGACACTGTAAGTGCCTAAAATAAAAAAAAAGGAAATAAATTTTTATCGGAAAATGGTCTACGGGCCAATGGTGATATTATAGTGCCTATAGAATCTGATTTTTAGCACTTACAGTATTTTCTACAAGGACGCTTCGATTCGTCGAACGTGCTCGTCTCGAGCGCCGGCCATCTCGGATCGCCTCCTCGGGGGGTTGGAACTTAATTTCTGCGTTTTGGAGCCGCGTGGCGCCAGGTCCCGTAACGTGATTCGATAATTGCCGTAATCTGGACGAGCGCTCTTTCCTTATTCCGACCATATGCCGTCCGTGTACAGTGTACACCCTGCAGCTACGTTCCGAACTACCGACCGTAAAACTTCCTACTGGACGTTGCTTTCTTCTTCCCTTTTCTGCACTTGGAGATTGGAAGCGCTGAGAACGGTCGGCGAACGTTCACGCGGCTTTCGTCAACGGACGTTGTTATAGTTTCACTTCTAGTTCCTCTTCAACTTCTGCTTTCTACTCGCCCGTGCCGTGAGAAATAATATACTGAACGTTCTAAAATAACGGCGCACGAAGTGGCGTTCAGGTAAATTAAGTACGGTTCTGAAAATGTGTTTCGCAAATAACCCGCTCCACTCAAATGAATCGCAAACAACAATACTTCTCGCGCGATATTGTTTTCCAATTTCGTCCGAATCAAGTTTCGCGCTCTCGAACGGTGCTCCAAATCGCAACGGGTTTGAAAACAAGCGCATTAAGCTGAAAACTTAAATTGAATTACATGAAATCGGTGTTTCCCTAAATCCCACGTTCACGAATTTTTACCGCACCCTGACAAGCGTGAAAATCGTCGACTACGTTTACCGCGCCCAACGTAATTTCAAATTACAGATTTTCAATACAATTTTGGATGCTTTCTTTCTATCAACTTGAATGGTGAAGCAAAGTTAAGGTAACCATTTTTTATTTGGGGTTTCCGGGGACATGAAATTAGTGGCGCACCAAGAGGGGGGAGGGGGCAGGCCAAGGGGCCCTGGTACCCTCCAAAGAAAATGGAAAAAGGAGATTAATGTAACCACGACTCAAGTAATTCAACAGCTTTGAAAAAAAAAAGAAAACTCGATTTTATTGTTTAAATCAGTTATTTCCAACCTGTATGTGGCGAAGTGTTTTCTGGAGGGTCGCCAGGGTTTCTATTATATTTTAATATTATTAAGTTAGAATTATATTCTGAAATACCTATTTTTAATGTGTTTCCTTTACCTATTAAATTTACCTTACGTTATATGGGGAGGGGGTCAC
Organism: Andrena bucephala; assembly: GCA_947577245.1. Classification (NCBI taxonomy): domain Eukaryota; kingdom Metazoa; phylum Arthropoda; class Insecta; order Hymenoptera; family Andrenidae; genus Andrena; species Andrena bucephala. The sequence goes on from OX387715.1 coordinate 80,061,430, forward strand.
AGGTTATTTAAATATTATAAAAGGGGATCGCGACTCAAAAAAAGGTTTGGAAACACTGCTTTAAATAAATTTGTAGGGTAAATCATGTCTCGAGACAGGTCTCTGTCTTTTTCTCTCCACCTTGCTAGCACGAGACAGAGATACCTGTCTCGAGACATGTCTCAAGACAAGTCTCATCATGTAGGGTCCGTTTTAAAGTGCAGATCAATGACTTCTCTTGAAGCCAAACAGATAAATGAATAGCGCCACTTGGCTTCCTTCTGTGTTTTTCTAGATTTATAGGCTATAAAAGGTAAATTGAGGTTACATTTAACCTCTTTTATGAAACAACGGTGTACAGAATCGTATTTAAAACATACTTCTAAGTTTATTTTCGTTTAATGTTTGGGATAATAAGATAATAGAAATATTGAGGGATAATGCAGCCAAAGTATTTGGCTATATTAACTCTTCCTCTCAAAACTAACGAGAAAACCATCTCTCGCTGCAGAAAGGAGAGATGGTCGAGTTATGATTTTTTTATTATTTTTGTTTCTTTTTTTATTTTTTATTATTATTTTATTATTATTTTTGTTTAATTTAGTTTATTTATTCACTTTTGTATTCATTTATCTTGTTAAGCGCCAGTAGATAGTTCACTTTTTCTTTGATGTGTTTTTTACTTGTTTAGCGTAAACAAATTAAATATCAATGAATCTGTAGTCGTATTCACTCATAAATAATTTTGCTTTATCCTTTGTTAATTTTCCATGAATAATTATGCGAGTGATCTCTGCCAACGACGAAAACCATTTCTCCCGGCACCTCGGGGGAGGTGGTCAGATGTCATGACTTTAGATTTCAACCCGAATTACAGTAAATATTGTCTTAAAGCAAATATCGACCAGTTTTTCTGAATCGGCATAAAATTCTGAACATATTAGGTTTGTTCTGATAAAATAAGTAATATCTGTATTAGTTTTAATAGCAATTTTATATTACGTCGACCGCGTCTCCCGGATTTACCCTATAATCGCCTACTGAATTTTATTGAATTTGTGTTAAAAATATGTTTATCCCTTCAACTCGGCTCTCCCAAAGATTAAATTCCAAGTGCGCCACTGCATGAGATATTGTTTTGGGATACCCCTACCCCTCGTAGACTCTGTTACGCTGTTGCCAAATTAGTAGAATTTTATTAGCAAATTCTAAGTAGGCTTCGGTATCATGTTGATTATTTTGTAACTTTAAAAAAGAAATACAGAATCGGGGATAAATGATCACTTTAAATTCAGAATTAAGGTGAAAATCGGGGACAAAAATTTCGCGGGGGACACAAATCGTGTGCCAGGGATTCTCTCCGGAAATCGGAAACGAATAATGGTCACCTCGATTAAAATACCTATCTACCCACGTATCCAAAGATTTTCTTCTGGCAAGTATCGTGTGCCACGGGACAAAGAAGAAAAAGGAAGAAGTCGAGGTGTGCACGAGAATCGAAGCACCGAGGCATTTTTAACAACGTTCATCCTCCCCCATAGTGATCGATGAATCGCGAGCGATCAACGTAATCGTTGCCCGCGCTTTATCGTAACATTCCAATAAGACAGGTCCGCCGCTTCCTGTTTAGCCGCTGATAATTGGATGCTCGGCAAAAGTTTCGCCATAGTCGTTTTATTTAACTCCGGCGCACGGTTCGACGGAATGCAATTCCACGTTCCTCGAACCCGACGCATTAACCGAAAGCTCGAGCGTTACGGATGCTGCGAAAACTTTTCGGCGGCTGGAATCCTCTGGTTAATTTGCGTTACTGCTACGGATTATCCGTTTCCGGCGGAGGGAGGCTTTGAAAAAAATTACGGACGCGGAGAAAAATATGGCGAAACAATTTTGGTGAATCGAGTGGGCCCCGTATTTGTTCTGACGCACGTCGAAGCGGGTTGCCATCAACTCGAGCCAAAAATGTCTTCGAGTTGCTGATGACGGACGATATTCGATCATATTCTGCCTTTATTGCAGAAATGCAAAGTGAATTACATTTCCAAAGTCCTTTCGCTGTGTGGATGAGTTTGAGAGTTGTTTCTTGTTGCTGCAGCTTCGAGAAGGCAAAGTCTGGTAGTCCCTGCATTTCTTCAGCGAGTCTTCTGTCAACTTACAGTTTTTCCTGTTGTCGGACATTAACACGATTATTGGGGTGTTCTGGTAGCATAAGATATAAGTAATACTGAAATGAGGCATTGAGAGCAGAAATGGACTAACCCACATTGAAAATAAATGAATTCTTCCTATTTTATATGATTAGTTGAGCCTATTACGAACTCAATATCGCAAAAAATGTGTCAATGCCTCAAATAACATGTAACACTTTGAGGGAAGAGAAGTTGGAGTACCTTGCGGCACCAAGTTTCTCAGAAATATTATACCTACGTTAATAAAAATCTATGTCACACGAACTTTCGGTATAGATATTTTCATATTTATTATAAAATTATTTATTATAAAATTGAAATTTGTTAATAGAATGCGATAACGATTCATAAATTCAACACGTTCCTTCTTCCTTACATGTTACATCTTTCGATCAGGCGAAAGGAAACGTATATCACATAAATTACATTGTGATTTATGACACTGAACACGTAAGAAACTGAATTAAGCTTTTTTCATGCAATTCATATTCGATCGTTTCGTGTAGCAATACTTTTATTCGCCTTCTTCTTGCCAATATGTATCCAAATTTATAATAACCGACAGTGTCACGTGGTCCCCAATGTTTAAACAAACTGACGGCAGCCATAACCTTCTTAAATTTGTGTTAAAAAAAAAAGGAGAGAAATAAAAATGAAAAGGAAAAGAAAAGATTAAACTCTTCCAATATTTTCTTAAACGCGGTTCTTTAAAATCGAAATACATGCTGATCCGTATTTAGAAGAATTTTGAAGGCGATGATTGAAATTCGATATTTTTGGTAGGAATTAAATACGCAAGCAACACGATATCAACAGCGCAGCTAAAAATTGCCAGATCTTCAACACCGGGCTGTTGAAATCGCTGATTACATTAAATAGTTAAAAAAAAACTTTGATCTAAAACATCGCAGGCGTCTTCAACGACGTATTCTAAACACGAGCCAATCCTCTTCTCGTTGCAGTTCTAAGTACGCAGCTCAAAATAATCAGAAGATCCATTCCACGAGCATCTTCATCGTTCAGTAAAAATAATACTGCATCAAACAGAGTGCACCTTTCCTTAAAATTTCCTATACTCTTCCCAATTACATAGACACGCGTCTCTAATTATTTTGAACAACGCTGAGTGGAGTTAAGCCGAGAGCAAAGTGGCACAGTAGAGCTAAATAACTTTTAACCCTAATAAATATCGTAAATATAATTCTATGCACATTACAAGCTCCAAAAAATCTAGAGTACATATAGTTAGCATTAAAAAACCATCCTATTCGAAATAATACGATAGAGAATTGTTTCTTAGTTGCTATAGTTACCAGAAGCTTTTATAAAAGTGGTCGAGGTCAGACTAAGGCCGAGGAATACATAGGCGAAGACCTCGATACAATGGCTAGAATGCTTGCAATAGTTTTTTTTTTTTATAACAATCGTATCTGTGTGAATTACAAGTAGACGAATTTGACAAAAATAGAACAGTTCACTTTGTACACATTCGCATCGACGTATTTAAATATTAGGCATATAGAAAATTATCAATTACCTTATTCCTTCGAATCTAATATCTCTCTTTCATCGTCTCCTATTACTATTCATTTATCACATGTTTTTTTTTTGTTTTTTTCTTCATTTTTCTGTGCGATATTTTCTTCCACGCTGTTCCTGAAACATAAGTAGACAACCCCTAGGAATCATTTTACCATTCAATCTGCAGGGTCGTCGATATCCATATTCATGGAAGTATCTACAGTTCCTTTCGCACCCTTCTTCTGCACCTTAGGTTTGGACTTGGGCGTCGACTTCCTCTTCCCCTTTGTATTCGCAGACAATTTCTTCTGCTTTGTATTCGTAGACGATGTCTTCTGCTTCTTACCTGTACCACTGCATTCCATGGGTGCAGGGGCAAGCCTGTCCTCGACACCTTTTCCATCAGACTTATCCCCCTCGTTCACCCTCTCGTCATCATCCTCTAACACTATAATATCATCGTTCGTCGATTCACCATCCTTTATCCTCGAATCCTGATTCGTAGCTTTGTCGTCGCTCGCGATGCTCCTTACCAAGCTGCCCTTCGACTCTTTGGAGAACAGCTGATCCCTGCCAATGGAAACCACAACCGACTTCGGGGTCGTCGCCTGAGCGGACTTGCTAAGAGGTGTGGTTTGACTTGGCTGCGCCTTCAACTCTTCCTTCGTCTCGTTCACCCTTTCATCATCTTCTAACACTATAATATCGTCGTCCGTCGATCCACCATCGTTCTTCATCGAACCCTGACTCGCAGCTTGGTCGCCGCTCGCGAAGCTTATTACCAAGCTGTCCTTCGACGCTTTGGAGAACTGCTCGCCTCTACCAACGGAGATCAGAGTCGCCCTCTTCGGGGTCTTCGCCCGAGCACACTTGCTGTGGGACGCCGATTGGCCTGGTTTCGCCCTCAACTGTTCCTTCATCTCCTCCTGGGTGATCTTCTTCGTGAACTGGGTAATCAATGGCACGCTCTTCTTCTCTCTGTCCTTGTCCTCACGCTCCAGCTTCTCGGCGACCTCTGTACAGTCGTTCTTCCTCGTCGGGACCAGGGTATACGACCAGCGGTTCGGCAAGGGGACTTCCTCCGCGACGTACTCCACCCGTGTTCCCTCGGGAACGTACCAGCAGGCCTTCATGTGCATCGGGCCCTCCTCGGGGCAGGGCATCCACTTGGCGATCTCGCCGATCTTGTGCAGCAGGCTGGCCTTCGAGATCGGAGTCTCGCCGACCTTGGACTTCTTGTTCCAGTGGGCTATGAATTCTTTCACCAGGAACTTTTTGCTGTGCGTGTTGCCGTGTATCAGGCGCGTCAGGGCGGGCAGAGCCTCTCTTGGGACTCGGGTCTTCTTCGAGCTGGCTGGCGTTTGCCGATGCGTGGGCGTGCCGCACTCTGTCGCGGCTTCGTTCTCCCATGAACTTGGCAGCGTCACTGGTATCTGACGCACCCAGGCCTCGTGGGCTGTCAAAAAGTCCATGATCCTCTGCGGCACTGGAACCAGAAAACAAACAATATCTGTCATTAAAGATCTACATTTCTCAAGGTCGCACACCCACCATTTCCCGAGAAAGTGTTTGCAGGCCCCCTCCAAACGCAGCCAATTATTTTCGGCTTCAGTTTCGACGTCTTCGTGTTCCTCTCCGACTCGAATTGCTCTCCCAGCACTTTCAACTTGAACTTCTGCGTTTCCGGAGACTGCGAAAGAAGTGGAATGTTAAATAACAACACTCGCTTGGTAAACGATTCTTAGGAGAAATATTGTAGAAACACTCGCCACGTCTTCCTTATCCTCTTCGTCGGCTCTAAGTTCTTCGTCGGATAAGTACCTGGATTGTTAAACAAGATGAAGCGATTAAAGCGGGACAGAAGCTTATAAAAGCATGGAATCAAGTAAAAACGTTTACGAAACTTACCCATGAGGAACCATGAACTCGTTGTCCACGTCGTACTCGTTATCTTCGGTCTGTTCCTCGTCCTTCTCGTCGTCAGAGCCACGAATAGACTCCCCTGGCTCTTCTTCTTCCCACTCGTCCTCCGAGTCCACCTCGTAATTAAACCATTTCTAGAAAAAATAAAACACAGATCGTCCTGTCATCAGAGCCCTTTGGTTCCTCAAGTTCGTCTTGAACTTCAACAGAAATGATAATGGCCTCGTTGCTAAAGCCACATATTCCGAGGCTTTGCCCGAACCTTACATAGAAAAAATCGATCAGAAATCAAAGTAGGGACTAATCATCGTTCCACGAGCTACGTATTGAATGGTTCCAATTATCTCAGCGGGGGTGCTATTTTTCCAACGTCCCGAAGAGTGGAGTCCGAAAGAGACGCTCTTCGCCGCGTTATCGTCCTTATTCCATCCAGTTTATTTTAGTTACGATCACGGCCACTGGATTTCACTGGAGTCTACTATGATTAAGCAGGACGTCGATATCAATGGGACTTCCTTGGCGAGCGTTATCGCGTCGCCTTCGTCGACTGACCATCCATACACATGCTCCGCGTTCTCTGATTTCTCCTGTTAGTCACGGAGCAATCGTCGGGAACGCAGCGGTTCTTCCTCTCAAAATGTAGTAGCTCAAAAACCATCCATCCTCAGACAGATTTTCCAAGAAATCGAAAAGAGTGACGTCCAAGGACCAGGGAATATTAAAAGCGGAACCGAGGACAATCGCACAAGTTACAAGTGAATTGCCGAATGCCGATAGCCTATCAAAATCGGTAGACGTTGAATTTTACAGCGAATGAAATTTCAAGTCGAGACAAAGGGAAGACCATCTCGAAGCGAGTTTATTCGATGGAGAAGTGATTCGGAGAAATCTGCTCAGAATGCCCACTGCTCGCAGCAATCTGCTCACAAGTTATTCGACTGCTATTAAAAAATCCGCGTGGAATATCGACGCTGAACAGTTCACCAGCATAGTAATCGACCCGAGGAACGTAAATCTGGATTATAATCGAGAAATCGGCGGGCGCGCGTTGCTCGTTAAATGCAACTTGGTAGCTTATATTAGTAGCTATTTTCACAATACTATTTAAAGCGATGCCACGGCTAAATTCTAAATTATAAGACGATAAGTGCCAGAGAGTCGAGGAGCACGCGGATCAGGCGGGAAGAGGCCGCGAGGAATCTCATGATCGAGGGACCAATGATAATAACGTCGATTTAATATTTTCCAACGACGAAACGCCGTGGCCGAAAAGTCAATAAATCGTCGGTTTTCTCTTTTGTGCCGCGCACCGAGGCCATTCTTCGCTCGATAAATCAACGTCCATTTCATCCCCGCACGGGCATCAATTACAAGACGCTCCGCGAGACATTTAATTTATTATTGGAGAGAAACGTAATATCGCAGGCTGATCGAGGCGTAACGCGGTAAACCGGACGCGGGACTCATCGATCGGGAGAAGGGGTACCAGTTTTGAGCAGCTTTTGGCAGCCACGAAGAGGTACGTATCACAAATATACAAAATTTTCAAAATACAAGCGATGAAAAGAAAATTTATTTTTAATAATATCACCCCTTTGAAACTTCGCAACGCTCGCCTGAATGAAATTTTCACTAAACTCACTGTTTACGGAGTTGCCTAAACGTTTCCACTGGCGTGCCCCCCCCCCCCCCTCCCCGAGGGAAGAGCAAAGGGGGTGAATCAATTTGAAAAACGATTAACGGCCACTTGGGCCAGATCCAAGCCAGACTAGGCGATCGTTGGAAATGAAATTTCACATTAATCACGGGGAAACGGATGTAACGGCTGAGCCGCGGGGGTGGAAAAGCCCGCGACGTCTGGAATGATGGGACGGGCTAGGGGAAAACGGTTATCTGGCCCAGAACGATAGGTGACGTTAAAGCGGCGCCTGGCCAAGTGTCGGGCATTATTTACAGCGTGTTGTCACCCGCCGGGCCATCTGTAATGGCTGTTTTATGCCCCATTAAGATTGCGCCCGGTGCTCCCCGTCGTTGCACACCGGCGATTAAAATCCCTGCCGCCGAGTTGATTTATTTCCAAACGAATATTCGGGCCTGATAACTTGGGCACAGACGGGTGCACTGGTATACATATTACCAATACATATTCGTACATGTAATCGCTTTAAGTTCGTGTTGCATTGCACCAGTGTGCACCCAGCTTTACTGTCTTCATTGCTAAGTAGTTCGCATACTGTGTTTCGTGCTATTTTAAACCCAAATTTATTTTTTATTTTACGGTTGTTGTTATTAAATTATTTGCAGGGAGGGATTTGTATATGGGAAATTTGGCCGAAAGAAATTGAAAGATATTCAAACACAAAGGCAACAATGCACTTTCTTTTTAAAGAACTGGCAATAATTCATATCCGAGTTGTCATAATGAATTAATTTCAAAATTCTCTCAACTGTTTTAGATTAAAATATTTGATATTTTATGGAAAGGGCGGCAGATGCTTGTTAGCCTAGGGACGCCAGATCTCTAAATCCGCCCCTGATTATTTGGCGATAATCAAGATTCACTTTCTACTGAACAACAGAGAAGAAAACAGGAGATAAAATTTAAAAAATCGCGTTGCTGGGTGTTGAGAAGATGCCCAAGGTGTCGGTGGAATAATCGAGTCTCATTTGATTTGGAAGGCTGGAATATCTCAGAGTGTAGAAAAAACGATAGGGGTATCGGTACGAGCAAATTGAATCGGACGAGCGGTTTTATCGACACGAAGTGACGCAACGACGCGCAATTAATAAATCTCCCCGGAGGGTAGATAGGCCAATCTTCGCGGCGAAGTCGGGATGAGTTTCTGACATTTGCGATCGAGCTGGCCAGGAACGGTTTAATCTCCCACAACGACGAGGCTTTTTTCAAACGCGCTATTAGATACGCGACCACTGCGTTATCCTCGAGTGCATTTTCACGAGAAACGTATCTGGAATGTTGATCGAAGCTGCTTGAATAAAATGAAGAATAACAGATGATCGACGCAGGATGCATTCCATACTATCCATCGATTTCTCGATGTGATACATTCAATTTCAAAGTAATCCCTTACAGATGTTACACGTTTTTGTCCCCTCTTATAAAAATATCGAAAACACCCCTTTCAACTGGTTTATACTCAATAGTAAAGATTCTTCACCCCTTCCCGTTGGACTGCATTTTGGGGATCTCGAAGAACAGTTGTAAATGATTCATAAATCAGCAGAAAATAGTAAATTTAAGAATATTAAAGTAAATTTAACACCTACGCTTAATTCTGTTTTTTTTTACGACTTTTATTTGATACAGGCCAAAAAAAAAATTAAACTGCAATGATGCATTTTTCATTTGCACGGTATCTACTTTTTAAACTAAGTAAGTAGTAAGAACAGAATTAAGTGTGTTATTTCTTTCTTATAGTAAATTTTGAGAAAAGAGTGCAGCATATTTGTACGTTTCCCTGCGTCAATGCTTTCCTCGATAATTTGGTGATAGAAGACGGTTCCCCGCCGTGACCAGGGATTTCCTAGGTTCGTTCCCGGCGCGCACAACGGATTACTATGCGTTCACGTAAAGATATAACCCTCTCGCGGTGAATCCAGCTGATAAAAGACATCGACAGATCGGTGTCGACGAGCGGTGGTCTGTTTTTCATAACACGCGAGGCGCAACGATACCCATTAGCGCCATGCCACGTTAGCTATAAGCCGATTACATCGGGGAACATTGATCCTGGCCTGGCACTCCTGTGCAACTTCATCCCCTGCGAAATTCTTCCCTCGATCGTTCGACACTCGATTCAATCGATCGCTATAGTGGCATGAAAGTGGGACGTAGATATGAAGAGAAAAGGTCCATGTGTCCGGGTTAGATCGGGGGGACTGGTCCAGGGATGTCTATTTAATTCGAAAACTCAAGGGCTAATGATTACTGACCGAGGACTAAGCTTTTCTCCGTGACTTTCTCCTTGCTCAAGGTTTCTTATTTAACCAATACCTTAACCCTTATACGGAATTCGTAAAGTTACACGGATAAGTAACTTTGGGTGAAATGGACCCAATCTTCATATATAAAGCAGAAAGTTTATATGTTTGTGTGTTTGTCTGTCGCCTAAAACCTTCCGAACGGTAAACTCTTGGATCACGAAATATGCCTCAGCTGATTATGCCTGGCTAATCCAGATGAATGTGACTACTTTCACAAAAAAAAGTTTAAAACAATTTTTTTGTAAAATCAGAATCTAAATTTCTGACGAAGCCGAGTAGTGAAGCTAGTATCATATATTTACAAGAAACGAGCATACAAAAATAAAGCTCAGCGCATTTAATTATCACGGTTTAATATTTTAAGAACTTGTTAAAATTCTACAATAAAACAAATTTAAAAAAAAGTTATTTATTATTGACGGTTATTAGTTATTTAAACATATGAGGGAGTTTCAGTCCAAATGATACATTAGTAAAGGAGACCAACTGACCAACCCCAGGTTTTTATACTAAGACGATACACACCCTCTCATTCCACGAGATACACATAATTATAAAACATAGAGCCTTCATCCCCCCTCCCGAGCATGGTACCAAATTCCATCCCCGTCACTAAGAGCTACGAATCTTCCGCCCCCAGAGTGTCTAACCCTCTAAACGATCGTGAAAGTCCAGAATGAAAGATTAGAAAGTAACGTTGCACTTCTCGCGCGCGCCATGTTCGTGACACTGGGATTGAATGCAAAATACACGCACTGTATCTAAGGTCAGCCTCCCCCGACACGGATAAACGTACTACGGGCGACTCGACTGCCCGGTGGCACTGACTTCGAGCGGTGTTTATCAGCGCCTCTTCTTCTTGTCGCTGTGGGTCAAAGCCATTGAATTCTACTATGTATAGACGTTTCATTGATACATTCCTCGGAAATTTCTATTCCCGACGGATTTTGTGCAAAAGCGTCGCAAGTATTGTCCAAGTGCCCCAAGAATGTTCGCTGCAGGTCAGTCATGAAAATGTATCGAAACGGCATTGCGCCACTTAAAGTGATAAGATCAAAGCAGAAGTTTCGTACACCAGTTACTCGAACTACAGCACATTACTATTGCATTAAATTCCTTCCACCCACCACGCTCGACAAAGAGTGGCATTTTACAAATCAAGGCAGACATTAAGAGCGACCGGAACGTGCCAGCCGAGGCGCGTTTGGTCTGCAAACAAGGAAGAAGCCTTTCGGCTAATGGGACCCAAGTCTATCGCGAAGCTCGCAGGGACCGGGCGGAAAAAACGCATCGACGGGGAGCGGGAGAGGCCACGTGCGCGCCACGCTCGCCTCACCGCCGCCGCGGAGGCGAAAGGGAATCTCGCGAAAAAGAGTGCCGGCCGAGTGGCGAATTCTGCCGTCAGAAATCTCGCGAGGGAGCTCGATTATCGCGGTGTGGAGGGTCGGGGGGCGGCTGGTGTCGTAAATAAGCCGAGAGTTTAACCGTCCAATTAGCCAGGAAGCCGATTCGCTGGCGCGTCTGACGGTGTTCTGGGATCGGGGATCCCTGGGGAGAAGCACGGTGACGGCACCGGGTGGCACAGCCTCGATTATCTCTCGAACCGTGTGCCCTGTCACACGACTCCTGTCTTCTGGACCAGACAGCCAGCGAACGCAGTCCTCCGACGTCCCTCGGCCGTCCAACTACCTCAGCCTGGGTACCGGCACTCCTGCGCCGCGGATAGATCCTCAAGGGCGCGTACCACCACCGCGATCACACTGTCGACCTGGCGCTCTAAAGAGTTTTCTAAGGAGACATCGAGGACCCGGCACCAACTTCTTGGCGCGTCTATGACTGAGCGTTCAGCCCCCTTTGAAGCGGTTCTGGATTTGCGGGGAAAGATTTTCTTGGCTCGACCTGGAGGATGAACTTGTGGCTTCGAGAACACGTAGAAGGTAGCAAGTGGCAGGTTGGCTGGAGAAGATAAGGAACTTTTAGCCACGCTTCGTTTCGCACGCGGTATTGAGGACCTTGTAACAGTGGCAATCGGAAGTGATAATGCTGAGGGATCAGGGCAGTGAGTAATGTAAAAGAGGAATTAATAAACAACGAACGGATAGAGACGGCCGGTGAGAAAGTTCATTGTACGAAGAATTGGTGCCCGAGGTAGAAATCCAGGAGCAGCGAGATGATAGAAGAAGCCGCGATGTTCGACGTGAGTACGAAAGGCTACGACTATTGGCACGACTTCCCGACGTTCATTGTGGAACTCGTTAGAAATAGTTTGTATAGGCGGTAGATAGTCGTTAGAATTAAAAGAAGTTGAGGCTCTTAGACACAATCAGGATTGGTAGGATCTGAAGCTTGCGGGTGGAAGCTACGTCCAATTGTATCTCATCCGACTCTGACGAAGCTGGCGAAACGTTGCTGCTCAGACGTCAGGAGGAGCGCAGATACAACTAGGTATTTTCGAGCGTGGCTTCAATCAAAAGAACAATAGCGTCGGACTCATTTACGATTCGCGACTACGAGCTCGCCAAGTGGAATCGTGGCAAATCGCGATTCGAACGGACATATCGGGACAGAAAGAGATGGCTACGAGCGGGGAATAAGAGCAACGCGAGGATCCGTCATCGCGGCCGTTGCATTACGTTTCCCTCGTTCTTTCGGGCCCGATAACTCAAAATAGAATTGAATTTTAATCGCGAGATATAGACTGCGTTCGCGCTCCATCACTTTATTGTCGGTATCACCGGGCAACCGGGCGATTAATCCAAGCGGTGTGCTCTCTTGCAACAATAAAAACACAGTATTCTTAGCCGTTTCTCTCGGCCGTCCACTGCCTTGCTTCTTACTTTCTGAGAGATCGCGGCTAGATTTGTATTCTTTCGTTCTCTCGTCACAGATGACGGACGAACTGTTGTTCTCCGCGCTGGGCCTGACCACGGACACGGGCGTCGAGAGGCAACTATTCTCAGCAAGCAGCACGAGCACCCTGCCCTGCGACTACGAGGCGTCCTCCTGCGGAACGACGCTGCACAGCGACGACTCCGTTACGAATTCCATCGAGTGTTACACGGACCTCACTTGCCCCGCCAAGGTTCCCTGGAACGAGCTGGCTAACAACACCCCCGCGTCCTCGGGTAAGCGAAGCTATAGAACCTGTTCAGAGTGTTGTCCTGGACGGGTCGCGGTGGTTGTGGGTGTTTTTTGCGCGAGCGGAATAAGTATATTCGTCTAAGGAACGTAGATGTATTTACGGTATCCACCGGTCGGGAAACGCACAAGGGCGTTCACTAAGCATAGCGAAGGTCCCTTTGCACCCAGTGTTCCGCACGCGGTGTACGTTCGACGCTTCGAACTTTAAAATCGAGGGTTAAAAGTTGTGCCGGGGTTGGCTAGAGGCCCCGCAACAAGTATTTTATTGGCGTAGTTAGTTCTATGAAACAGAGATTTCACAGGCTGTTATACGCAGGGTGCCTGAGTGAGCTGAGCGAACTAGACTTGGAATTGGAATGGTGCCTAGACAAAAGTTGGAACTCTGGGCTCCCGGAGAGGACACCATTATGCACCGCAGGGTGCGAGGGTTTCCTACATTTGCCTCTACCAAGTCCGCAGCAGCAAACGTTTCAACGAGAAGAGCCGTTATGGGTGCTCGGGATCGATTTGAGAGCACTCGAGGATACTCTGGATACGAGCGGAATAGGTAAGTTTTCGAGTGCGGTAGAATCACTGTGCGAGAGCGTTTAAACTGAAATCCTGTTCTGGCAATCGGAAACAAAGGGCTGAAGGGGGATCACGTTGACTTAGTGCGTATTACCGGAAGCCGATTTAGACGTCCTGTAGCATATTTACTCGATTGCTTAAAAGGTCCTTGCACCGTTCAAAGAATATTGCTTTCCATATTCTAATTAAAACGACCACATACTTTAGATTCTGAACAGAATCTCTGGACCTGTCTACCTATAACAACCCCCTCGATTTCAGATTACAATAACAATCAGCTAGAAGAAAATCTCATCTCGTCAGCAGCTAACGCGGCACTAGCAACCCACGACTACACCAATCGTAGTTTGGCGAACGCGGCGGAAGATCGGTGCTTCCCTTGCACTTACCAAGGATGCGTGAAGGTATGGCAATCAGGAATAGTGCAAAGAATCGTACAAACTGATAGCCGAATTGTCTCACAAATCAGCAATTTTATCAATCGATCAATTCTTCCACGAGTGTTGACGTTGGTTTCCTTTTGAATCAGGTCTACGCAAAGGCGTCCCACTTGAAAGCTCATCTACGCCGTCACACCGGGGAGAAACCGTTCGCCTGCACGTGGCCAGGATGTGGCTGGCGTTTCAGCCGATCCGACGAGTTGGCGAGGCACAGGCGATCCCACTCGGGAGTGAAGCCGTACCCCTGCGAGATGTGCTCCAAGAGATTCGCGCGCAGCGACCATTTGGCCAAGCATCGCAAGGTGCACAGAAAGAACGCGTATCCGTTGTTTCACGGTGGCAGAGGGCTTCGCGGCGCCAAGATGAACATTTTGCCAACGGAGATTTAACGGATCGACGGAGACATTGAAAGAATTTTCACCACAGATTTCTTTGCCATGTACTTAACTGACAATTACAAGGATCCTTGCGAAAGGATTCGTTTACAACGGTGGGAAATTTGCTTTCAATGATCGATTTCAGACATCGGCACGGACGATCGTTGCGTGCTGACGAAAGAGATTAAGCCAGACTACTGTTGTGGTATACGTTTAAGGCGGTTCGAGCTTCTGAAGTAGATTAAATGCGAAACCTTCAGAAGTGACAATAAATATTGCTGAGAGTACTCTGTTCCCTTTGTTAATTGCCCTGTGTGTTGAATTTTAAATACTCTTCCAAGATTGAGCAATTGAAAAGGAATTATTATTATAGTTCGTCGTTGACCATTAAGGGACAGCAATTTCGCAGATATGTGAATTATTGCTTTATCACTTACCGTGTCCTTTGCACACGGCTTTCGTGGGTTAATACTGCTGCTCCGTTTCCTCCACGTGCCCCAATATGGCGGACGTTGATTTTCACAGAACTGCAACAGCTTGGTCCGTTGCTTTTCTATCACGATGTTCTGGTTCACGATATTCGAGCTGCCCTCGTTTTCGTCGCCTGCATGCATACAAAGCGTAATTAGAGAAGAACTATATTCGAAATGAAAATTTGTCAGAGGAAATATAATATTCACCTATTAGAATTACATCGTCTTTCGTTTCAAGCGGCCAAGTTCTCGACGACGTCCGTGGAAGAAGCCTCTTATCCTTAATTTCGCCAAGATATAAGTCTGACTTCTGCGTATCTCCTTCACCGCACTTCTCGTCCAGTGAGAATTTCTCGTCTTCGTTTAAGCTTCTCCTAGAAACTGGAGCCACCTTCATGTCCGCCTTTACTTCGAAGGGCATGAAGTTCTTTATTTCGCTGGTGCACTCATCGTCGACAGACTTTTCTGGCTTCTTGGCGACAAAGAAACTTGTAAAGTTCGAGGCTGCTTTCTGCTTTTTCCGCTCCGCTTCCTCTTTCTTTCTCTTCTCCTCCTCCTTAGCTTCTTCTCTTTTCTTACGCTCTTCTTCTTTCGCTAGCTTCTCTTTCTGCTTTTGTCTAGAAACGGATTAAATAAAGTTAATACAAAAACCGAGGACCATAAATCAATAAAGTTTACATAATCTACAGTTAGGGTTATTCGTACTCGATTTCCATTTGTCTCTTCAACTCCTTCATCTTCTTTTCCTTCAGTTTCTGCTCCTTCTCCACTTTCTCCTTCTCCTCCTTCTCCTTACGTCTCTCCTCCTTTTCCCTTCGTCTCTCCTCCTTTTCCTTCTGTCGAGTTTCCCGTTCTCCTTCCAGCTTCTTCTCTTTTTCCTAACGAATGAGCAAAAGGCTGCTTCACTTCTTTACATACCCACAACAGAAAATGAAGAATCTATGTCACTTACCAGCTTCTGTATTTCTCTTTCTTTCTTCTTCTGGGCACTCAGTAGTTGCTTCTCGTGTTGCTTCGGCGTCAACTTCTTCTGCTTTGTCTTGTCTGTCTTAGGAGTTCTGCCACCTCTTGAACTATCAGCTCTCAAACTCTCCTCTAGATTCTCAGTCGATTTTGACTCTTCCTCTTTGTCTTCGTTATCCGAGGAAATGGCAACATCGAAATCTGAATTGTAACCCAGAGAATTGTCCGCTAACGATGGTGTGTCTTCTGCTTTGCCTTCCAAGTTGCTCGTTGACCGTGACACAACCTCGTCGGTTTTCTCCTCCTCTTTCTCATTTTCCGAACAATTGGGATGATCCTCCTTCGAACCATCTACTTCTTTATCAGACTTTTTCAGGAACTTTGTCAAGGGACTCGACTTTGCTCTGTCCTTCTCCACTTTCCTCTGCCCAGTCGAGCTTCGCTTCGGAGTCTTATTCTTACTAGAGCTCTCGACTTTATTAGATGCTCTGTTCTCCTTCCAATTTTCAGTCTCCACGTCTTCTGCTACTTCTATGCATTCATTGCTCTCAGCCACTGTATAGACAGTGGGATCGTTCAATTTGTCCTCCATGATATCGACGATATTCACGCTCGACTCCTTCGAGATCTTAACCACCTTTGGGCTCTTACAGCTCAGGGAAGGTGACGATAATTTTCTCTTCTTGCTCTGTAGAACATTCTGCGACTGTGTCGGACTTTGTATTTGAAAGGACAGTTGCACTGAAACATTTCAAATCCAATGGAATCAAGCAAGATACATATTGTCTCTAACTACGTATTTAATAACAATTGCTCTGGCAATTAAGAATAACGCAAACAAGCACCTTGTTTCATCTTCTTTTTCTTAGCAGGAGTAACCGCCTCGATACAGCACTCATCTTGCCCATTGATGTCCATCATTTTCATTTCCGACGTCCTTACAGGTGGTACGAGTTAAAAAACGAGCCCCAGTTCGAGTTTAAACTGCGATGAAATATGAAAACGTTAGAAAACTGCGTTTCAAGTCTCTTACTTAAATGCTCGCAAATATAAGCATCTTCTTACAGCATTACTACGCTGACAAGATCGAAGACGAATCTGTCAATGGCACATTATTATAACCTAGGCAATAGCTTCTCAGGTGATCGCAAACGGCATGCGGATCAGTGTCGATCGTATAATTCGCGCGTGCGAATTCGAAAAGTACAATATGATATACAAGCACAGAGTTTCTTCGACTTAACGGGTTAGTTTTAGAAAAATAACGCGTCGAGAACGCATCACTGCCGGGATCACAATCGTACCAGAATTCGCGGGAAAATAGATTGTGGTGGGGTAACAGTGGCTGCGTTTAGTGATCCTCTAGAGAGTGATCGGAACAACGTGTATCGTCGCTGATTGGTTGCTGCGATTTGGAACAAAACCGGAAGTAGACAGAGAAAGAAACTGTAAAAAAGAAAGAGACAGAAATACTGATAGAAAGAGATAGAGTGAACGGTTAGGTTATGTTTATTTCCGGTTTTGCTCCAAATCTTGACAAATGGTTGCGGTTATACCGATCACTCCCTGGAGGATCACTAGGTGCGTTCAGCCGACACAACCGGTGAGTGATCTCACTAGATTTTACTCGCGTCGACCAATGAACGAGCAAGTTCAGAGTAAAATGTAGTGAGATCAGTCACCGGTTACCCACCGGTTGTGTCGGCTGAACGCCCCCAATGGTTACACTACGCCACTGCGCGTGACGCGTCCCTCACGAACATTCCTTTAACAAGATTCGCCAATGCGAGAGAATATTTGCACCTCCGTAGTGGAAAACTTGGTTCATTGACCAAACCAATGTGAACAAAAAGAACAATCCTTTAGGAAAGAAAACTACATTTCAGTGAGTGCTAATAACGCAAATAAATATGATAGCGTTTCCTTCTTCAGCGAATAAAAGCTGTTTCAAATAAAACTTTACCCGTCTCTGGTCCTCACACGAAAAACAACTCGCTATTCAAAATTGCCACTATTACGTATTTTAGCCGGGATATTGCGATGTGAACGCGGGTTGGTGCCCGTGGAATGCTGAAGCACTTTGCTCGCGAAATGCGCGGGTGATATAAATAAAATGAAACTGTTTGCTGATAAAAGCTACAAAATACATACATCGACAAAGTATAGGATAGACCTATCAACTTATGGGACTTCGTGACACCACCCAAACTGTATTACCGACCCATAACTCGAGGCACAGACGAGGTATAGAATAGACCTATCAACCAATGTATTTTTCTGTCACCGGTTTGGGGGGTCCTAGGACCCCCTTACCATTTTAGTGTCGCATGCAACGTTACCGGTTAAGTCTTGAAACAGATTGCACAGACGAGGTATATACCAGAGGTATATACCTCGAGGTATATAGCAGAGGTATATAGCAGATTGTAACGCTACGCGTGATAGGAATTAAAATGAAATCTTATCGAAAACATTTAAAATCTATAACGGCCTGAATGTTACGACTAATTTCAAGAAACATGTTGTATAATTCCGTTTATTAATAAATTTTGATACAAGCATAATTTGTACGTATTTCTATAAATTTCGATCAGAAATATTATATAAATACAACGCGTAATAAACATTTGTACACTCTCTTAGTTAGGCTTATATTTTCTGTCACTTCGAGGAACGAATTTTCGGTTAATTCGGGCGAAAGGTTAAATTGGGAAGATAATTAAATTCTTTATACGTTTTACATGAAATTATATTGAAATATTTGTCGTATTTTCTATACATAATAGACAAATCAGGTTAATGAAAATATTTTTCTTCTTCTTGCAGATAAATCTTGGGAACATTCCTCCGAGGCCAGGAACTTTAAATGAGACAAACGATGGAAAACTGTCAGCCTCAACAATGAACATGAAGAAGATAGTGATTTTATACAAAAAGTAAAATGAAATTATACAATATTGTAACACTGTAAAAAAGGCCTTTCATGCAAATAAAGTGGAAAAAAATTGGGAAAGAACTGTATTATTATTTACAAATACCTTTTACAAATTCCTATCCAAATTCCAAACCTATGATTTCCATGGTAAAAGGCCTTTAGAAGGCGCAGCTCTTGTTCGCTACTTCAAGGCAACGCCTTCAATGGTGAAATTACAAGATACCTCCTTTCGCTTCATGTTCTCCTGATACATCGCTCCAAAATCTGGTCAAAATTTTCTGAACGCTCCAAAATTGAGATTGTAACAGGAGAACATGATGTGGAAAGAGGTGGCACTAAGTTAGCGTCTTCGGAAAGAGAATCTAAGGCGGAGAACTATTCGACGTAGAGGCTCAGCGTCTTCGAAAGGCTTCGACGATGAAACTCAGGGCGTACCTCCTTTCGCTTCATGTTCTCCTGATACATTTGCTAAAATCTGGCCAAAATTTTCTGAACGCTCCAAAATTGAGATTGTAACAGGAGAACATGATGTGGAAAGAGGTGGCACTAAGTTAGCGTCTTCGGAAGAGAATCTAAGGCGCAGAACTATTCGACGTAGAGGCGCAGCGTCTTCGAAAGGCCTTCGACGATGAAATTCAGAGCATACCTCCTTTCGCTTCATGTTCTCCTGATACATTTGCTAAAATCTGGCCAAAATTTTCTGAACGCTCCAAAATTGAGATTGTAACAGGAGAACATGATGTCGAAAGAGGTGGCACTAAGTTAGCGTCTTCGGAAAGAGAATCTAAGGCGGAGAACTAAAATCGGCAATCAAAGGGTACTTTCATTGTACTCTTTGGACGCGGTTTCACGTCCCGAGTACTTTTATAAGGGGTGAAAAATACCCTACTATACAGGGTGACTCAGAAATCGGCACCAATCGAGGAAAATCGGCAATCAAAGGGTACTTTCATTGTACTCTTTGGACGCGGTTTCACGTCCCGAGTACTTTCATAAGGGGTGAAAAATTCCCTATTATACACGGTGATAGAGAAATCGGCAACGATCGCGGAAAATCGGCGATCAAAGGGTACTTTCATTGTACTCTTTAGACGCGGTTTCACGTCCCGAGTACTTTCCTAAGGGGTGAAAAATACCCTACTATACAGGGTGACTCAGAAATCGGCAATAATCGAGGAAAATCGGCAATCAAAGGGTACTTTCATTGTACTCTTTGGACGCGGTTTCACGTCCCGAGTACTTTCATAAGGGGTGAAAAATTCCCTACTATACACGGTGACTCAGAAATCGGCAACAATCGAGGAAAATCGGCAATCAAAGGGTACTTTCATTGCACTGTTTGCACGCGGTTTCACGTCCCAAGTACTTTCCTAAGAGGTGAAAAATACCCTACTATACAGGGTGACTGAAAAATCGGCAACGATCGAGGAAAATCGGCAATCAAAGGGTACATTCATTGTACTCTTTGGACGCGGTTTCGCGTCCCGGGTACCTTCCTAAGGGGTGAAAAATATCCTACTGTACAGGGTGACCGAGAAATCGGTAACGATCGAGGAAAATCGGCGATCAAAGGGTACTTTTATTATACTATTTGGATGCGCTTTCACGTACCGAGTACTTTCCTAAGGGGTGAAAAATACCCTACTATACAGGGTGACTGAGAAATCGGTAACAATCGAGGAAAATCGGAGACGGGCAGAGTTTTCGAAAGGCCTTCGATGATGAAATTCAGGCGATACCTCCTTTCGCTTCATGTTCTCCTGATACATCGCTCCAAAATCTGGCAAAAATTTTCTGAACGCTCCAAAATTGAGATTGTAACAGGAGAACATGATGTCGAAAGAGGTGGCACTATGTTAGCGTCTTCGGAGAGAGAATCCAAGGCGGAGAACTATTCAACGTAGAGGCGCAGCGTCTTCGAAAGGCCTTCGACGATGAAATTCAGAGCATACCTCCTTTCGCTTCATGTTCTCCTGATACATTTGCTAAAATCTGGCCAAAATTTTCTAAACGCTCCAAAATTGAGATTATAACAGGAGAACATGATGTCGGAAGAGGTGGCACTAAGTTAGCGTCTTCGGAAAGAGAATCTAAGGCGGAGAACTATTCGACGTAGAGGCGCAGCGTCTTCGAAAGGCTTCGACGATGAAATTCAGGGCGTACCTCCTTCCGCTTCATGTTCTCCTGATACATTTGCTAAAATCTGGCCAAAATTTTCTGAACGCTCAAAAATTGAGATTGTAACAGGAGAACATGATGTGGAAAGAGGTGGCACTAAGTTAGCGTCTTCGGAAAGAGAATCTAAGGCGGAGAACTATTCGACGTAGAGGCGCAGCGTCTTCGAAAGGCTTTGACGATGAAATTCAGGGCGTACCTCCTTTCGCTTCATGTTCTCCTGATACATTTGCTAAAATCTGGCCAAAATTTTCTGAACGCTCCAAAATTGAGATTGTAACAGGAGAACATGATGTCGAAAGAGGTGGCACTATGTTAGCGTCTTCGGAGAGAGAATCCAAGGCGGAGAACTATTCAACGTAGAGGCGCAGCATCTTCGAAAGGCCTTCGACGATGAAATTCAGAGCATACCTCCTTTCGCTTCATGTTCTCCTGATACATTTGCTAAAATCTGGCCAAAATTTTCTAAACGCTCCAAAATTGAGATTATAACAGGAGAACATGATGTCGGAAGAGGTGGCACTAAGTTAGCGTCTTCGGAAAGAGAATCTAAGGCGGAGAACTATTCGACGTAGAGGCGCAGCGTCTTCGAAAGGCTTCGACGATGAAATTCAGGGCGTACCTCCTTCCGCTTCATGTTCTCCTGATACATTTGCTAAAATCTGGCCAAAATTTTCTGAACGCTCAAAAATTGAGATTGTAACAGGAGAACATGATGTGGAAAGAGGTGGCACTAAGTTAGCGTCTTCGGAAAGAGAATCTAAGGCGGAGAACTATTCGACGTAGAGGCGCAGCGTCTTCGAAAGGCTTTGACGATGAAATTCAGGGCGTACCTCCTTTCGCTTCATGTTCTCCTGATACATTTGCTAAAATCTGGCCAAAATTTTCTGAACGCTCCAAAATTGAGATTGTAACAGGAGAACATGATGTGGATAGAGGTGGCACTAAGTTAGCGTCTTCGGAAAGAGAATCTAAGGCGGAGAACTATTCGACGTAGAGGCGCAGCGTCTTCGAAAGGCTTTGACGATGAAATTCAGGGCGTACCTCCTTTCGCTTCATGTTCTCCTGATACATTTGCTAAAATCTGGCCAAAATTTTCTGAACGCTCCAAAATTGAGCTTGTAACAGGAGAACGTGACGTCCAAAGAGGTGGCACTAGTATCGTCTTTGGAGAGAGACGATACTATAGAGCGCGTCTTCCTAGTCCTTTGGCCAATCAGGACGGAGGATGCGCCAGATTCAAGTGGTCGACTGTCCCGCGGATGTCCGTCCACCCCCGCGAATCGACGTCCATCTTTCCTTCTAATTCCGGGTGGTGGTGGGAACTCTGTAGAAGCGCGCTTTTCCGTTACACGACGAGGTGCCTACGTGGAAAGAGAAAGTGGGCTCTGCTCCGAGGATCGAGAAAACAACCCTTGAAGGAAGTTTATGACTTCCTTAGCGTCGCCAACACTTCTGGAGTCAATCGACACTCCTAAAGACTAACAAAGAACAAGGCCTTCTCAAAAGATTACGTGACTAACAAGGGAACGACCCGAACTCGAAAATTCAAAAAATTCTGAAACTTTGTGAATATGTAGGGAATTTCCTCCTAATTATAACGCAATTTTTGTTTGCTGCCCAAATTCACTCTAAAGGAGTGTAATTAACCCCTGAAAATCCAGTTATTTTCCAATTTTGTGTTATAATTCGTGAACTGTAAAATAATCTTTTTACCAAATGATAGATCTAATTGAAAGAAATAACTTTTGTCTTGAAACTTTTTTCTATCTCTTACAGTTCACGAGTTATAACATAAAATCGGAAAATAGCCGAATTTTCAGAGGGATAATTTCACCCTCTTCGAGTGAATTTGGGCAGCAAACAAAAATTGCGTTGCAATCAGGAGGAAATCCCCTACATATTCACAGAGTTTCAGAATTTTTTGAATTTCCGGGTTCGGGATCGTTCCTTGTAAGAAGAAACTCGCGATTCGTTTCGGGGTTTGTTAATTGGTGTCCTCTTCCTGTTTTCGAGCTATGCCCAAGATCTTTCCCGCGTATGCCACCCGCATCCCGCATCCTTAATAATACTTTCTCAATCACACGCAAGCATCTGCTTTCAAATTTCGCTCCTGATTTACGTATCAATTATATACATTTCCGTGGCTACGTTCAAGCGATAGCGTAACACCACTATGGACGGTATTCATAAACGTGTCTTAAGATTAAGCAAATGCTTAAGCATTCGGCATCCTTTACTAGCTACTAGGGTTAGTGAAGGATGCCGAATGCTTAAGCATTTGCTTAATCTTAAGACACGTTTATGAATACCGTCCTATGTTGTTACGTATTTCCGTGGGAGCATCTATAGGACTGTGGGTCCGTGCCCGTGGAGCGCTGAAGCACTCAGCTCGCGAGTATGCGCGGGAATTTCAATGTACGTATGGAAATAAAATGAAACACTTCTAAATAGATTCTATGTTTGGGTTTTAATGCTTAGCTCGACGTTGACTGTTTTGCTAACAAGTTCGATCTGATCTCTTACAAATTAACTCCTCGCTTGTCACCTCCGAGCGCCCTACTCCTCTAATTTCGGCGTGTTCTTCCGACTCCCTCCTCGGATCCCTTCGTCCAATCAAGACGGTGTTGTCCCTGAAGCTTCGTCAGAGGATTGTCGTTCAGCCATCTCTCCGTCCTTGGCCCTTCCTTCGCGCTTCCCTCCACTCTCGGCTGGTGGTCGAGGCACGCTTTCCGATTACATACTTTACATAAGCTGCGTACAGTACATACATTTCTAACAGGTAGGTAAGCGCAACCCCCAGGGTCAAGACGACGTCGCCGGCGCGAAGTTTATGACTTTATGACTTTCATCCTCTCCCAAGCTGAGCTTTTACCCTAACAGGACATCGGCAATTATTGA
This sequence comes from Andrena bucephala, assembly GCA_947577245.1. Taxonomy (NCBI): domain Eukaryota; kingdom Metazoa; phylum Arthropoda; class Insecta; order Hymenoptera; family Andrenidae; genus Andrena; species Andrena bucephala. The sequence goes on from OX387715.1 coordinate 80,085,019, forward strand.
AAGGAAGAACAGAGTTTTAAGTGGTTTTACGAGACGAGCAGCTGCCCGCTCGACGAAATTTGGCACGCAGATGTGCAAGGAAAAGTTAAGCCATTTACTATCCTAGCCTGGCCTAACTGTAGTTTTGAAAATTACTGAATGCAATCCCAGGCTCTCGTACGTCTTCTGAGTTCAGGTATCAGCTACTAATATTCTACGAGCACGTTTGATTAACTGGCAAGGAAAACCCTCGAAAAGCACAACGCGCTATACGTGTTTATAAGTCCTGACAATAAATTCTGCCTTATCCCCCGTTTCAATCTTGCTTACGACCTTCCAGATGTGCCGTTCGCTTCGAATCTAATTATAATATATCTATCTTTCAATACAGAAGGATTTTGAATTACGCTCTACATCTAACCTCGATATCTCTATGTCTTATAGCTAACTTCACGCAATTTAACCAGCAGAAACCGCAACAATATACATTTCTGTGGCTATGTTCAAGCGATAGCGTGACAATGTAAACGCTACTCGACAATCGCTAGCGAGAATCGAGATTTTGCGCGCGGCCCTCTAGCGGTAAATTCAAAAGACACCGCGAAAGTCGCCACTGGTGGTCACATCACGATTCACGCTCGTTCGATGAGTATCGCCTGTATCGGATACCGATCGGGCGGCTCGCGAAGCCGTTTGGTCAATAAGAAGTTGGTGACGAAGAGACTTCGCGAAGTGTCCGAGGTGTAATGATCAGGTTGACGGTGGCAGGACGTCGCGTGACCGCGCTGTACGCGGCCTGTGTTTAACGATTTCGCTGGCGAAACGGAAGACACGCGTTCGCGGTGATATCAGGTGATACCGAATCGTGCGGTTCCATCAGAAAACGGGAATAGAGAACGGGGATATCCTCGGACCCACGGACAGGGACGAGCAGCCTCGATTGCGGGGTGTTACGCTTTAATAGTCGAGAGAGGAAAAGGTCAACCCTTCTCCGGATTCCATGCGATGTACCGGCGCCCCACCCCCGCTCGCTCTGTGTCCTTTAAATCTAACCCCTTTAAACCCATTTCGAGGCTAGCACGCCGCGTACTATGCTCGAGTATTATCAGCGCTGTCATTGCTCGCCAGGTAAGATTCGAGATATCGTTAGCCGGTTTTTTGCGAATACGACGTAAGATCGAGACACCGTGAGCCGGTTCTTTGCGAACACAAGGATCGAGATAATCGTACAGCTCGAGGAATCGACTGAGAATCTAATCGTCCGTATCGCGAATTTGCATTGTAAGATTTAGCGGGCATACCTATATCGTTCCTTTTTTCCGCTGGGCCGAGAGACGGGTCGCACGTTCCATCGTGTCTATTAATTACGCATGCATGGAGAAGCAGATTTCCCCGAGGAGCGTAGTAGAATCAGAATTTCTTAAAGGATTAGAGAGAATCGTGCATCTACATGTTTATCGTCAGTCCCTGACTCGAATGTCGAATCGATTGTTAATATGCACGCTGCGCCGAACGTAATACACAGCGTATTTACAAAGCGGCTGTGCTATCTGAATGCAAACGACAGTTTGATTATATCGCCGGCGAAATCACTTAAATTGAGCGATTTAACTGCCGGACGGGGAACGTTTATGGGGACTAATATCGATACCTCGTTGACGCTATTCTCAAGCTTATGATCACTGCTGAATTGTTGCTTGACGTAGAAGTGTTTGTGACGCACGGTAGATTATTGTCCTCGCACATCGTCTAGAAGTTGATAGTCATTTGTAGAGAGCGTATAAATTATAAATTTCATTCAATCTGCAATGTTTATGATCGGATAAATAATAACTCGATGATAATCCTAAAATGATACATTGTTATTGTTCCAGTAAATTCTTGGACACTCTGAGCAGCTTTAAAACACTGGTTCTTGCATACGCAATCCTTTGTCATATCTATGACGTGATTGTTAAGTGATATCAAAGAATTAAACATGTACGCGCTAAAGATGCAAGCCGCCTGCCAAAGCGAAGGCAGTGGCGAGCCCGAAGATCCAAGCAGTCACCACCAGGAACCTGCTAAACCTCCACCGCAGGACTGCAGTTCGTTCGACATCGTCAGAGCGACACAGGTATCAAAGTTTCCAAGCTCTCCGAAGCCACCTTTCCAGCAAACTTCTATTTTCTACTCGAGGAATTCATGTCTCTTAGTACGGAGCTCTGAACCGGGTCACAGAACTGATAGAGGCTGGCGCTGACGTAAATCAGCCGGATTCGGAAACAGTGACACTGTTGCACTGGGCTTCGATAAATAATCGGAAGGACATTGTAAAGTACCTCATCGGGAAGGGGGCTGTTGTCGATGCGGTCGGTGGGGAACTCGCTTCTACGCCTTTACACTGGGCCACGAGGTTAATCTTAAATTACATAACGAATTCGAGCCCCCATGATTATGTAAAGATATCTTTGCCTATGAGCGTAATGCTGGAGAGAAATTATTCGTTTCCAGACAGGGCCACTTGGCTACAGTTGTGATATTGATGAGAGCGGGGGCCGATCCGACTCTCAGAGACTCCGAAGGATTCTCGTGCATTCACTTGGCAGCTCAGTTCGGTCATACCTCTATCGTCGCTTATCTAGTCGCGAAAGGAGTGAATCCAAATATGCCGGACAGAAGTGCGATGACACCCCTCATGTGGAGTGCATACAAAATTAATAGGTACACGAGAATAAGATTGCGGGAGCCATTCATCCGTCGAGCTCCCTTCTGAGTAGTACATTTATATTTTTATTTTGAAGTTTCTCCTTTTACAGTCTAGACCCGACGCGCTTGTTACTGACCCTTGGAGCATCCCACTCGCTCGCAGATAATTTGCACGGCAACACAGCTTTGCACTGGGCTATCATAGCCGAGAACAGTACGGCAATATCCACGCTGGTCCATCACGGCGCGGCGCTGGACGTGCCGAATTTGCGAGTGGAAACGCCGATGACATTGTTGGGTCGTCACATTGGCGCGGCCTGGCTGGGGCATAAAATCAGCCACGAAATTAGGGAGAAGCAGGGCAGGACAAGAACATGGTGTAGAGATAAGGTATGCACAGCATAGCGCGCGTAATCTCGCTCCTCCGGATCCTTAACTTGTCTTTCTTTTTTCAGAGAGTGCGCTGGTACTGCATGGTCACTACGCCGTTTATAGTTTTTTATATGATTGGAATGATTCTTCAAAGTGGATTGGATTATCTAGTGAAATTAGGTGCCTTTGTCACACTTTATATAGCATTGTATATAGCCAATCATTTTATCTTTGACGAACGATTGTTTCATGTTGTACCGATGTCGATTTATTTGGCTACGAAGGTGAGTCCTCTTATAAGATTGTAATATTAGGATTGTAAATAAGATTGTAATAGAGTTATATTAGGTATCGACAGTTTGTGTATCTTAGATAGGTAAGAAAAGTATGTTATCGTGGCGAGCACGGTTAGATAACGCACACGAAGAAACAATAAAAACTTCGAAATTGATTATATTCTTGAGAGTCTATATATACATTTAATAATCTCTGGTTGGTGTTCGTTGCGTGTGTTGAGAGGTGATGTTTCGTAATTATAATTCTCCATTTGTTTTAGATGTGGATATACGTTACATGGATATTCTGGTTAGGCATACACGCCGCATGGTATTTATGGTTACTACTAGTAGGTGGATCAGTACCACTGTGGATATGCTTCCTACAATCCTGGAGGGGCGATCCAGGTGTGATCACGGCCACGCACGAGGATAAGTTAAATGTAACGATTCCGACGCTAATAGAACGAAACAGTCGCTTCCTCTCTAAGCGGATTATATGTATACCCTTCAATCTTCTTCTTCAGACGATTATAGAGTTAGCGGAGTCCGGCGGCTTCGAGCCCCAATCATTTTGCAGCAGCTGTTTGGTCAGAAGACCTATCAGGTCTAAGCACTGTTCTACGTGCGATCGATGCGTGGCACGATTTGATCATCACTGTCCCTGGGTCAATAATTGCATTGGTAAGCCGATAAAAAGCGAACGACCGTTCTTTCTATTCCTCAAACGCGTGTAACGCAGTTTACGAACGTATTAACTCCAGGCAATCTCTAATCTCTCGCGCGTCGCCTTCGAGCGGTGCGATCGTACCAAGTAATATTTTTAACATTCTCATCTTCTTGAAAACTCCTTTCAGGTGCGCATAACCACAAGTACTTTCTCGGGTTTTTAGCGTCCTTATTAGGCCTGTGTATTGTTATTTTATCTGCCAGTGTACAGTATTGGCAGTTTGAATGCTGGACAAATTTAACGGACGGCCATACCGCTGACAATTATTTAGTCGCCGCGGCTACTTGCGACGCGTGGGTGATGTGGATTGCAACAAACACATCACTGCATTCGTTCTGGGTTGGCACGCTGCTGGCGTGCCAGTGTTACCAGGTACGCGCCCGTTAACTTCCGTCATGTTTCTTACTACTGAATAATTCAACACGGCATTAAGTGTATCTCTCTCGATCAGATCATGGTCCTCGGGATGACGACGAACGAGCGTATGAACGCTGGACGGTACACACACTTCAAGCACGGCAACCCGTTCCATCGGGGCGCCCTCCAGAACGCGGCCGACTTCTGCAACCTGAGCTTCTGCGGGTTGAAGGCGAAGCCCAGCTCGGATTGGTTACACAGTTTCGATCATAAGCAAAGTATCGAAAAGTTGCCCCTACTCGCCACGAAAGACAACTTCCAATACATTTAGGATATTTTCTTAAGGGCTGGAGGACCTGTCAAGGAGGACGTGTGATTAGCTGTCAGAAGCTAACAGTGAGTGTCATATCATTTATGCCTGAAGCACTTCTGGGCCACCAAAGAGTTACTGCGATATCGGAAGTGACTTTCTCAAGGAGAGGTAGTGATTTTGCATACGGAGATTTAAATCGCGTATTGTAAGGGATCCCCTGCAGTCGCCGAATCTTACCCATTCGTCTAATCATAAAAAGACTGTTCTACGACGTAAGTATGCATATCCCACCCTTTACGTAGTCTGTTTTTCTCCAAGCCATCGAACGGTAGAACGAGTTGCACAAGTACTTTGACTCTATTTTTTACAGAACGTCGCGAAAACCAAGTTCTTTTCCCTTTTCATTCTTCCTGTACAATTTAATTGCCTTCGCTCGATACAAACGGAACGTTAATACAATTAATTCGCATTACACCGCATTGTAAATATCTATATTTCTCATGTACATATATCGTAACGTAATCGTTAACCATGAATACGTTAATATATCTGATCGCCGGAGTTCTTTTAGTTACTTTGACACTTTGTATCCTACGAGGGCGGAACAGGTTCTCGTCTTACAAATAATTTCTACGCTATATTTAAAGAAAGAAAAAGTACAATTCTAACCGTATCAAAGAACAGTAATACGTTTATAAGAAAGAGCCATGACAGTCAGTCCTACGAGATCAATTGTACAATGTATTTTTATCGATATTATTTATTACGATTCTTTGTACTTCGTAGCTTTTAAACGGTGCAGACTGTAGATGTTCGTCACACTGTCTCTCGCTAAACTTACAAAATATCCACACTAAGCGTAAAGAGTTCCGAACAAGTTTAAAGGAAGGATGCCTAAGCTTGCTGAGAAGTATGGCATATCCGTGTCCAGAGTGTTCCTCGAATTAATTTCTATTCGAAGGACACGCGACATGGTCACGCGATGGGAACATATGTTGCACAGAACTTGTTGGCTATTTAATCCAAGTTTTTTCGTACTTACGAGTAAGTTTACCCGACTTAAGTGCCATGCTTGTACACTCCGCGAGACATCCACGCGTACACGTATAACCCTGGGCTCTAATCTCGTAAGATTCGATTAACGTTCACTGTTATATCTAATCCACGATTGCGAAGCCAGGAGGAACGTTCTAACCATAGCAATATAAAATATTTACAACATATAGTATATATAAATTGTTTACAATGTCTATTTCAATGGATGTCACGTTTTAATAATATCCTAAAATTCTCAATGACCTATCTTATCGATTGTACGTAGTCATTTAAAAGAGAAACAGAGTGTGGGAGAAGATGAAGAGGCGAGATAATAGAGATCCGATTCGAAAGAGGGAAACTTTTAGAATCTTTTGTACGATAATTACAAATGCGACGAGAGCTGTAACGATAGAAGACGATTGTCAAAAACATTTTACATTCCAGAAATGTATTTTCAAACTATAACCGCGAGTTTCTTCTTTCACCTACAACGTTGGCGCATTGCTAAAGAATGTATGTACAATGTGCTCCCTTCTAATCGAAGTCTCCAACGCGACACTGACACACATCAGAATCCGATTGTGCTGTTAAGGCTGCGAACGCTATGTCAATTCCACTTTCTAGCATTACCGAGCGTAACTGTTAAATATTTAGTACCGCGGGGCTTGCGTTGCACGCACAACCAACGCCGGCGAATGAAACGTTAATGATTAATTGCATCCTTAACAGGATAGATGGCATTCGAACAGAGCCGAAATGGTCCGTATTGAGAGAATAAGAAAAGCATGCATGTTTCTATCGACGATCGCAGTCACTCGATCATTGGGCACACTAAAGGCTTGCGTTAAAAAGAGTACGTATATTTTAAACGTCGCGTTTCGAATAGGTGCCTAAACGTGTCGTTATTGTCTCACGCAAAGTTTTAAGAAGCATGCGAATCGATCGAATCGTGCGGCCGTAGCTTAAGGATAAGCGAACAAAAGTTTCCAGTAGCGGTTTCTTCATTTGATCCGGATTAGGAATTATCTCCGCGATAACCGTTCTATCAGGCTATTTTTTATGATTACTTTTTATACGTACGTTACCCAGTCTCGTTCTGTAACGGTGTAAATAGTCCTATGGAGTTTACTTCCGCTTCTTTATGCTTTCGAAAAGCAACCAAGGGCGGGATCAACGTCCGGTATAATTCTGTCGGGCCCTCGCCGGAGCGGAGTTTCCAACATTTTTCACCGCTTGTACAGAAGTGTTAAAGAGGTGTTTGTACAAAACGTACGCGCAGGTTTTGTTATGGAGCGTAGAGATTCGGCCGCGCGAACGATGATATTGCGAGGCGAATACTCCGCGTCGGAATCGTCGCAAGGAACACACACGTGTATAAATATTATAAATATACGAATGTAAGTTAAGCATAATATCACTTTGTACCAGACTATCCACTACAGTATCGAACGGATGCGTTTGTTGAATACCTTTGCTTCTGTTGAAGCGACTGGTACGCACGTATATATATATATATATAATCTTCTGTTCTAGTCCGATTGATATTAAGGCAATTTGATATTTAGACCTTGTTTACCTCGTAAGAGCAATAAGATGCACCCAACTCTTTCTAACTGGTAGTGTTCTTATGATATAAGCGAGCGAGGCAGAAACGGGGCTCTACAGTGATCGATCCATCATCAACGAATAAACGATTCAAATTGTATTATAACACTTTAGGATACGTATAAGGAACGTAAGGACAAATACAAAACGGGGAAATCTTTTATAATTAATACTTTTAAAGAATTCATTTGTGAATGAACGGTTTACTTCGAAGATTACAGGAAACGGTGTAAGGAGAGAAGATTTACAAACCGAAACGCGAGAGGCACTCGAATTGCGTAGATCGTAGTTGAGTTTACTGGTGGGAGGGAAGTGGAATATAGTTGTAAAATTCTTTCCGTGACTTGTTACAGATTTGAGAATAAGAAAGCTCGCCACGTAGACGAGTTTATAGCTACTGTATTGAATCGTATTAGGCTAATTATACACCACTCTACTTCCAACTTCAGTCAATGTAAATAGTACTCTCCTTTACTTCGAACCTTCTTTCGAGGATTGAATATACTTTTGGTAAATAATTGTGTAAAATCGAATCAAAACCGCTGTGTGTTGTAAGATAAATAAAGAGCAAAAATATATAAACCGCTTGTCCTCCATTCCATTACGTTCCTGGACCTTGAATACACCACTGCCACTCGTATGCAGCTTTGATCTTTCATACAGCGAACGTACGAACGCAGGCAACTGTTCCTATCGCTGTCAATTTGACAGTTTAGTTCTGTTTTAATTTCTGTTAATTTAATTTCAGGTTCGTTCAGTTTGTTCTCAGGATATGCGTTTAATATGGTTTCTGCAGACGATTGCCCTTGCGCCGATACCACAGAGGCTTCTAATATAACATCCTTGCAGTCGGACAGTTACATAATTGATACCAATGTTAAAGAGGCTCGCGGCGAACCTGTAATCGCGGACAATAACATTCTGCAAGACCGTATGTAATCTAGATGTGTAAGCTTCAGGATCGCCTAGGCGAATGTAAATTAAACGCCGCGTTTGTTAAGTTAAAGACTGTAAATGTTACGAGATACGCTCATCTGGAAACTGTGGAGTCCCAGAATGTGGGATAACGGATACAGTAATGCAGTCGCTTAAGAAAGAGCCACTGAAGGACCAGTGTTCAATGAAGGAAATACAATCCACTGTGCCATGTTTATGCCATGCTCATAAGATGTAATATCATCAGATTCATCCCACATGACAACCTGTTTAATCGAGCAACTTGTGTTTCTTTGCAGTGCCTACACTTTACCTATGAAATACAGAAATGGTAATTCCCGTGGCTTTTAAATCCGTTTACAGAGTACTTCTTCAGCTTCCTTTTTGTAATTAATAATCTGTTTAGATTAGACATCGAACTATAAAAGTGACATTTCAGATGCGCCGTATTCGGGACCGCGTTGGTGTCCATTTAAGTGGAAATGGCCGAAGAAAGGACACTTGGATAGGAAGAACAAAGCGTACAGAGTGAAATTAAGGCAGAACAAGTGTCCTCATTATACCGAGGTGCGGTAAAGCGTTCAGAAGCAAATATAACGATTCGACTCGGTATTGGATGCAGGGACTTAAAAGTCTACTGTCTACTCTCATTTAGCCTTTCATGTGCTGCGAGATATCGGAAGGAATACCGAACAAGAGAAAACGCGATGCTCTGAAAATCGCCAGATCGCCGGAGCAAGGGAAGCCGAGATCTGAGCCAACGGAAAGGATCGACATCTATTACTTCGATCATGGGAATTCTGCGTAGGTACAACCCACAGTGTTTCAACTATTCCCACCGTACACACTTTCTAATATGCTTCTCGTTATTTGTACCGTGTCAATTTAACGCTTTCGCGTAGCGAGAATAACAAAGCTATTAGTTCTCGCTTGTCAAGTGTTCGATGTTGTAGTAAATATTCCATAAGCAGCGGAGTCCAGAAACAAAGCGGCTCTTTCAACTTCTAATTACGCGCTCGTCATTGTTTTACAGTTATTACCGAACGACGGATTCGCCGCCGATTCTGGCGACTGAGAAATGCGCCGAGAAGACTGACCAGGCGGCGACTCGTTTCTGGGCTGAAATATTCGGGACGATTCACATCGGTACCGCGTTCGTCACAGCGTTTATCCTGCAATTCATTCGCTTTATACTTTACAGTATATTCAGGCCACTGACCGTGGGCATTCTGCAACTGTTCGCGGACTATTTTATAAAGCCGCTGCTGTCGATCTTCTTCAACGCTCTCGTGCAGCCGGTGCTGATACTACTGTACAACGTCGCAACGTCGTTCAAGGATCTCTGCGAGCCTATCGCCGAGGCGATAGGCTTGTTCCTGAGGGAGATCGCGAACCTGTTCGCGGCGATTAGGATCGTGGAAGTGAGGCAAGGCGTTGCTCCCCCGGCTCCTTGCGTCAGCGCGAGATGAAAGCTGATCGCCGTGCCACGAAAAACACGAACAGAAGCGAGCGTGAACGCAAAGGGTGCCTAGAATGGTACCGCGAGACGATGAACTCTCGAGGGTCACGGTGACGCGAGCGAGAAGTAGATTCGGAAATGAAGCCCAATCCGAATATCAACTGATATAACACATGCCTTAACACCAGGTATATATTTGGTATTACTTTAACTTTACAATATTATTATCGTTTCATTTCACTTTGTTCCATTTCATTATTTTCGTCTTGCTTTTTACAGAACAAACCGTTTCTTACAGCGACCAACTCTGTCAATAATAATTCAATAATCGTCCGTCGCCACTTTCGTATATCTTACTGTTTAATAAATTATGTACAATCTCACAAACAACAAACGGAGGAACCTAATTACATCATGTAGTTGTTCACACTTCTCTATGTACAGGTACTACTTGGTTTTTACACAATTGCGCTTTCGCTCCACCTGCGTGTAGTCATTATCATTAAACTCTGGTGTTCTCGTACTCTATTTTTCTTTCTTTTAAAAAAGAGGGAGCAGGGGAGAGAGGGTGGGGAGGAGATAGTGAGAGAGATAGAGAGATAGAGAGAGAGAGAGAGAGAGAGAGAGAGAGAGAGAAATAGGAAAGAAAAAGGAGGAAAAAGAAACGCCTATCGTCACCTAGTCTCAGGAACTGCAACCTCTGTCTTGCTGCGCATCGCGATCTAGGTGGCCGTGGTGGGTGTCTCCTGGATGGCTACGGTCTGTGAAGGCGCAGATGATGATGCCGAGTCACCTGCAATTACAAAGGTACACTCAGTAAACCGAGATTTTGTGAAACTTCAAGGGACAGTGATTATTCGTGTCAACGTCCCTCGACAGTGAAAGGCTAACAAAGCTCAACAATTCCAATGGCATTCTGACGGAGGAATGCTCCCCCTCCCAACGTTAAAATAGTTAAGGAGGACACACACCTAAGAGGCGGGCTTAAAACCCAACGTTCTTTTAGAATTTTTTTGAAGAAAGTATTTATATTATTGCATCCGTAATTTTTTATATTATTAATTATGCCATATCTTTAGCTGTAATAATAAAGGCAAGGTCTCATGTCGGAAAATTGAACTGTATTATACGACTAATATTTGTACATATAAAAATTCATTATTATAGCCAAAGGTGTGGCATAATTAATATAAAAAAAATCTAATAGAACGTCATTTTTTAGGTCTCTCTAGGTGTATGTCCCTCTTAAGAGAATAACCGAATATGCCACCATGCGTTAGTCCTTATCACTTGTGTCGCTAATGTTTCCCCTAAAACCGTGCAGTCCTGTTACGGACGATAAACTCGGCGCTGGGCATTGCATAATAATCTATCGATCCTTCTAGGCGGCTAAGCTTACCCAAGAGGGCAGCCTCTAAGTCCCCCAAGATCTCCGTTTCCTTGGGATCGATCAGGTTGAAGCGTTGATTAAGGAGCGTGAGGTGGGCGAACACACAATTGAGGTGAGCGTGCAACCCCAAGAGTGCTACCTCTCTGAAGTGGCAGTGGTATATGTGTGCCACCACGTGGTACAGTAGCCGCAGGATCTTACGCACTATCGATTCGAACGAGCTAGGAAATTCATTTGCTGCAACAACCAAGGAATACCGGCCAATTAATACGACTACAGCACCCGGTGGCGCGGCCGCCATATTCATTTCGGACCCGACCACCGTTGCTTGTAAATAATAATGGTAGCTAATAAAGACGTTGGCTGGTGTATAATTGTACAGAATAAAGTTTCATTAAAGCTGCACCCCTGAAACCTTTCTATCTTAAAGCACTGTGTGTACTAAGAGCTTAAAAGGCCCCACGGTCCACGAGAAGCTCAGCGTAAATTTTGCAGGGCCCTATGCACAGATACTTATTATTATAAAAATTGGCCCCGCAAATGTTCACGTCGGCTCTGACTAACAAGGGAAGATCCCGAACCCGGAGATTCAGAAAAATCTGAAACTTTGAGAATACCTATGTAGGAGATTTCCTCCTGATTACAACGCATTTTTTGTTTGCTGCCCAAATTCACTCTAAGGGGGCGAAATTAACCCCTGAAAATTTTGCTATTTTCCGATTTTATTTTGTAACTCGTAATCTGTAAGGGATAGAAAAAAAGTTTCAAGACAAAAGTTACTTCTTTTAATTAGGACTATCATTTGGTAACTTACAGTGCTTACAGTTCGCGAGTTATACCACAAAGTCGGGAAATAACCGGAACTTAAAGAGTCAATTTCACCTCCTTAGAGTGAATTTGGACGGCAAAGAAAAAAGTCTCAGATTTTTCTGAATTTCCGGGTTAGAGATCTTTCCTTGTAAGAAAGCCAAGTTCAAGTATACCCAGCGGTGAACGCCTATGGGCGTCCAGCGTGCGCGGACTCAATTTTCGTTCAGGCGAAATGAAATTGGTAGCTTACCATATTTCGTAGGAAATATAGTTTCGTCACTAACGGTGCGTTGTGTAAAAGTCATAACGTAATCTATATATTGTGGCGCTGCCACTCTCGTTTTCTTCCCCTTCTCGTCGAACCACAGATACGTTCTGAAACGATAAGAAGGCGAATTACTATTGCGCGTAATGTCGGCCGAAAGGAAATAACAGGAAGGAAATGGTGAAAGGGGAGGGGACGGGAAACTGTTCAAAGAATGGTCCTCGATCGTTCTCCTTCCTTGCTCTTTGTCAGCCTGACGCTAGCAAGTGCCTCGTTCGACCATCCCAACTGGTTCACAGTGTAGAACCCATCGCAATTAGGATAAGGTATCAGTACAACAGAATGTAGTCTGTAGAGTGATTTTGCTCCGTGAAAATTACCACCAACAGAAAATCAATTTATACCACACAAAAGAAGATACCGAGGAACTCATATCTCTGACTAGAAACAGATACTGAGAAGCACACACTAGAGCAGTGGTTCCCAGCCTGTAGGTCGCGAAGTGTTTTCTGAGGCGTTGCCACTGATATTTTTAGTTGCCGATTTTTAGCACTTATTTATTTTAATATGGTTACATTATCGTATTCTATTAATGACGTAACACTGATTTTTCATAAATCAAAGGAAGGGCATATTTAACTTAATTTATATGAGGGGGGGGGGGGTAGGTCATTGGAATATTATGATAGGGGATCGTGACTAAAAAAAAAATTGGGAAACACTGCAGTAAAGCGATCCCTTAAGGGGGTACCCTAGTTTGATGGGCCCAAAAATTCGATTTCTTCTTTTTTGCATAAAACATGGAAAAATCGTTAGTCAAACGATTTAAACATCAAAGTGCCATTTCTTTAATTATCGACTTTTTCTTTCATCCCCTTACCGACCATATACAAAACATTTTTAAGAATTTTATTCAGGGCTAATTTACAGTTTTTATAGAAAATTTTTATTACCTACCTTTAGTACGCTGTCTTAAGTGGCTATACAAAAAAAAAATCGAAAAAATCCATAAATTTTAATATATTAATTAATCTTCTAGGCTCCCCCACGCGAGCTGGTCGAATCTGTAACTATGGAACAGCTGGTCCGAAATTAAATTTCATTTTTTTTTATAAACTATATGAGTGTAGTTTCCGTTGCGCGTACGGATTTTTTGATTGAAAACAAACTTTTTGAAATACGCTCGAAAAACTGTCCATTTAATTCGCGGATTTTCGAAACTTTTCTTCTAAAGCGCACCATTTTTACAAAAATAATTTGTTTAAGAAATCGGTACGCATAACGGAAACTACACTCATATAGTTTATAAAAAAAAGCTGAAATTTGATTTCGGACCTGCTGTTCCATAGTTACATATTCGACCAGCTCGCGTGAGGGGGTCTAGAAGATTATTTAATATATAAAAATTTATGGATGTTTTTCTATTTATTTATTTTTTATATAATCTCTTAAGACAGCGTACTAAAGATAGGTAATACAAATTTTCGATGAAAACTCTTAATTATTTCTGAAAAAAAATCTTAAAAATGGCTTACTTTTCCGGCCGTCACAGTGGTGTTCCCCCTTAAGAATCATTTTGGTTTTTTTATTTTAGATGAGCAGAATAACCAGAATTACGACAACCATGGCAAGACTTTTTTTTAGGAAAAGCATTCAAACTCCTATCTTTTCTCTCGAACAAAATTTGTAAACATTACTGAAACATGCCCAAATATATAAACCAAATTGTGACGAGAAAGGTTCTGTAAGAAAAAGCGCATCTTAAGGTAAAAGTACCAATAACTGGACACGTCCCAATACCTGGACACCAATGACATTTATATTTTTACTAAGCTTCATAGAAACTTTAGAACAATATTGTTGGGAACATATGTTATTTTGTAACTAGATCTCTTATATAAAAAATTAAGAAAGCCCTAGATGTAAAGTTTAATATATAAAATAGTCTTTAAATATCGGAGGTGCATGCACTCGAATTCTGCGTAGATTTCTTAAGTAATTCTTAAGAAAAATACAGTTAGTTGTTAAGGTGATAATAATCGTTATATAACGTTTTTCTAAGAAAAAAACGTATGTACAGAATCTTAAGAAGTTTCTTGTTACATACAAAACAAAACATTGATCAGTTAATGTTGATTTTAATAAAAAATATACGTGTTCATGTACCGGTACATAATAATCTTGTCCTCTGCATGCTGTCCCAATAACTGACCAGCCGTCCAGTTGGTCGACGTGTCAGCATTTTGAACGTTTAGGTGAAGTCTCAATACCTGACCGCATTGTCCAACCGGTAAAGTGTCTGTGTTCTCAAAATTTTTTGTATATCAAAAGTGTAAGTACAAGTATACTGTACATAAATTAACAGTTTTTTTATTTTCAATTCATATTTTTAGTCAATTGCATGCTACATTTTCAACACAACCTAAAATTGGAAAATGAAAAATTCGCGCGCAAACCATTCACACAAACACTAGTGGCGCCTTCTGCGCCAAGCATTGCGTTATCTTCCCCATTGGCCAGGTATTGGGACATCAAAAGTGGGACGCTGGGACAAATCAGAATTCTATTGTCCATGTACTGGTACACATAACTACTTGCGTTTTTACTCAATTTAATTAAAATAACGCACTGAAAACAAGTTTTTAGTAGCTCATTTGATAGAAAGAAGTAACATTTATCTGAATATTGACACTTTTGTTAAAAAGGACATTTATTTCTAGTCCATTTTTAAGATATACAACTTTGATATCCTTAAGTGTCCAGTTATTGGTACTTTTACCTTACACTAGAATACCCCGTTAACGGTACCATTCGATTCCTCTTTATAAGAGCCTCCAATGGCGCACTGTTTCAATCACGGATACATTCTTCGCTCTAAAATCACTCTACAGACCCATCGGTGTTTCGCGAAGACCTTGGGCCACAGCATTCCGCGCTGTGCCCTGGGGGACAGATACCTTAAGCCGGGACCAGTCATGTCGGGACAGCCCGTCATGGTGCAGAACTCCGATATCGTCCCGTAAACGAGGTTGATGTGATCGAATAGTGCGAGGGTGTGGGAGGCCAGCCACTCGTTGTAGTCCAACCCCGGCGGTAGATCGACCAGCATCCTCAGGTCCAGCTCCGGCAGCTGCCTTTCGAGGGCCGCCTCCTCGAGGTACAATTTCGGATCCTCTGTGGTTCCCGCATCCTTCTCCTTTCGTCGGGCTTTTCTACGAACAGCGTTAAATCGCTCGTTTAGTCGCGGTCGCCTGCGGGGGAGGCTTCTTTGCGCTCTGTGGTCAAGCAACGAAGCAGGTTGCCGCTCGGCGTGAGAGGAGTCGTGCGTCGCGCAACTTTCTCGTGGCTATAGTCTGAATCAAATCAAATGGCCGCGCGAGGATCATTGTGCAGAGGGGGTGAAACCGAGTGTGCCCTGTGTCCTTTGGTTTTCTCGCGCAAACTTGGGGGAATGTGTCATTGTCTTTGGAAGGTAAAATTGGGAGTTGTGCCTTGGGTGATTTGTGGGGCTCGTCTTTTTTGGGAATCATTACGGATTTCGTGTGATATTGAGAGGATTATGTGGAATGAAAGTAAACTTGAAGCGGGAGTTGAAAACGGTTATGATATCGGTTTCGCCTCTCGAAACAGTTACAGAAACCCAAATAATCTTGAAATTACTATTATTATTACAATAATAATTGATAATTAATTTCATTGATTAAATTAACAAAATTATATTTATATTTAAATGTAAAAGCATACAAAATTTCTAATTTCAAAGAATTAAAAATATTAAAAAATATAATTTAATTAAGAATTAAGAATTTTAATATCCACATTTTAGAAAAATATTTTATGTTACATTAATTTATAAATATATAAGAGAAAGTTCGGTTTCTTATAATAGTTATTCAGAATATCGATTCTTCATAACTGTTTCAGTCAGAACCGATATATAACAGTTTGAAACAGTTATTTTCGGAGCCGTTACAACCCCCAACTTGAAGTGGCTGATGAAATTATTGTGCATGCACCTGGTACGTCCCTCCAGTATCTTTTTTTTTAAAAAACGAAGCTATCAGTCAGGTGCAATCAGTACATTCGCAAAATGGCGTGCAAATGTAATTAGCGGAGCGACTACCGCGACCGCCAATGGTACAGGCTTGAAGGGCGGGTGGTAAGCGGCGTAACCATGAATGGCTGAAATTTAACCCGCGGCAGAATATGACGCCCGAAATTCCCGCTAATTTCAATTGCAACTGCAAACGGTACAGCCGTGCCGGCCACGGATTTCACCTGCATCCGAAAATTCTATAAACGAGACAGCGCGAACTTCACTTGAGACTTAGAGGGCAACCGCGGATGCTACTAATTTCCCATGTAACTTTAAATGCTACGAATAGCTTACGCAGCTGCAAGAGGCAAAGTTACAAATGGCACAACCGCCTGATTCGCGAGACACAGTGCCGGCTGTGACACGAGTTCCATTCATAATCGCCGAGCACTCCCAACTTTAACCTGAACCATCCTACTGCCACGTCGACAGCTTGAAAAGTAACTTAATCCATCAGACACTATCAGTAGAATTGCCAGGATGAGGGCCAAAAAGGGCCTTTGTCACGGTCCCCTCGAAAGTGGCTGATAACGTCGCCACGCGTCAACTCTCCCTGTACGTTCCCCAGCGCGAGTATCGCGGCGGGCACTTTGAAGGCTTGCAGAAATTACGTGAACGTGAGTTACGCGTTGTTTGAATGAAACATGAGCCGCCTCGGTCCTGACTACTCGCGAGAGGTATCGCGCTCGATTGCAGGTCCACCGCAAGCGTTAATGCACACACATCTTTCTCGTTGCTATCCGTCTCAGGATTAAAGCCTGGCCTGCCTCAACAAACGTGGGACTCAGCCGAGCGACTAGGATTCTCGTTACCTGGTAGCCCGTGCTCTTGTTTATATTTGCCGGGAGTGCACGCGAAACTTCTTGATTGAACCAGCCGGTCACGTATTCAGCTAATTAGCGCGGAGAGGGACAAAGCTGGCAAGTTCGAGCAGCCGTTCAGAAATCGATGCGAGGGAAAGAGGACTTCTGGAAGCGGCGCGCCGACTCTAGGTTCCGCTGAAAGGAGAGGCTTGGCTCCTTTGAGAAAAACTCGCTCCACGATCGCGCTCTTCTTTTCCCCCGTTGCTGGGATACACGCGACGCGGGGCTACGTGTTCTCGGGAGTCGAGGGTGGGTGGTGGCTTGGAAGTCGAAGGAACGATTTCTCGAAGCAGCGATACTTTATTGATACTTTCTTTGCGAGATGGAAGTCGACCACGCGGTGTTATGTTTGTTGTTAATGTGAAGTAGAAGCTGCTCGTGTTCTGTCGCGATGGGAACGTCCTGTTAGGGAGTAGTCCACCTTGGCCAGGTTAAGAAACATCGCGTCTTTGGGAATTTATTTTTAAGTGACAAATTTTTTTTCATTAAAATTTTTCAATATAGGTGAAACGCAATTTTCTTTTCAAGATTTCTTTATAAACAAATGTGGCGGTCGAGGGTAGGGCTGGGACTATTCGAATAATTTAATATTCGAATATTTTACAAGTATTCGAATGCTACGAATAAACTTCGAATATTTGAGTATTCGAATGTTATTATTCGAATACTATTCGAATACTGCTATATTCAAATGCTATTCGAATACTGATGTATTCGAATAGTATGGTGTGAAGTGGGTCGAAATTAGCTTAAAAGATTTCACCCTGACAAATGAACCTAAAGAAATTGATTTATAATTCACACCATACTATTCGAATACACGAGTATTCGAATACTTTAATATTCGAATATTATTCGAATACTTTAATATTCGAATATTATTCGAATACATCAGTATTCGAATACTTTAATATTCGAATAGTATTCGAATACTTGGATATTCCAATTATATTCGCCAAATAATTGAGCAACTGAAGTATTCGAACATTCGAATACTGAAAAATTTGACAAATAGTCCCAGCCCTAGTCGAGAGTATACCATGGCGTGTACGTTATTTCTGACGAACAGGTTTCTGAAACAAAATTTTAACAATAGAATCTATCTTCTATCTATATAAATAAAAATGTAAATGTTCGTTTGTTCAAAATTTTAAATCTCCGAAAGTTCTACACCGATTGCTTTGAAATTTTGACACAACGTTGGATTCGAATACGCGCGTGTTTTTATATACCTATATTATATAGATGTCACACCTGTGACAGGTAAAAACGTGCTTTTTTGAAAAACAGCGCACCAGACTGAGCCACAGCAACGCGTGGCCGGGTATACAGCTAGTAGGGGAGAGATGTCATTATAGATATTTAAAAAACAAGTACACCAATACAAAGCGTGTTTAATTCCCTTCAATAAAAGTATATTACAAACTCATAAATTTCAAATAAGTCGGAAATGTCCCTTTTACGACTAGGTGGTTTTAAATGGGACATTATAAGTCATGTCAGAAACACGTTAATAAAAATAAACTTATTAAGTATTACAATTATAATTGTAAATCTTAATGATTCAAAACAATGGAATCTATGAAATAATTGACTCTGTACTATAAATCATCAATACTTTTAACTATCTTCATAGAGTGTGAGTTATCGTTAATGCTTTAGCAGCTGTTTTTAGTTATAAAGTAATATTTTTTATAAAATTTATGTCTCACAAACTAAGTTCAACATAGAAATACCCACGAGTGGTAAATATAAGTACGTATATAAAAAATCTATAAATCACTTAAATAATAAAATAGTTTAGAATTCAATTCTACTTGAACACAAATGAGATCAATTGTACTAAAATAGGTAGGTACGTTTTCATATTGCAGATTAAAGATGTTATTATTAACTTTTGACGATAAAGTTTGTCGCTTTGAATAGTCACTTTATTAATTGTTGAAACAATACGCCATCAACTTAGTAATTAATCATTTAAAACAATGTCATCTATATATCACATGATACACTAATAACTTTACAGAAAAGTAAAATACATATTTATAGTGTCCAGCAGTACATGTGTATGAGAGGGACAGCCATGAAACGGTCGTCCTATTTAAAACTTATTATGCTGTCCCATTTAAGACTATAAGTGAGTTTAATATAAAATAACCTCAAAACAAAGAAAACAATCAATTAAGCGTCCCCGTTAAGTATTTTCGTTTCAGTTTAGTACAGGTTATTTTAATGATATAACACTTTAACACTTTGTATGTATCTTGATCTCAAAAAACGACCCAGAAAACCCACGAAAATTTTTCTTTTACTGCCGAAAACATCAAATGTTGCAAGTGAAACCGCATCGATGTTTACGTCAAATGACTGGGCACTAGTGTTGCCATAAACAGGAAAATAACTTGCATGTGAAATGCGTTTAGAATTTTAGCAATTCGATTTGTCCCATTTAAAACCTGTCGCTTTTATAGCACCTCTCCCCTATTAAATAAAACTAAATTGCTCGATATTGTAATTTTTGCCTGACTTATGCGTAAATAAAGTGTCCATTGCCTTACACACGGAACGGAACTGGATTTTTGCTTCAAAGTGCAGTTACTTTATTATTTATCAACCCCAATCGAAAAAATTGAACGTCGGCCGATAGACAACTGAATTCTATTTAATATAGTATTGTTAAAATTTCGTTTCGGAAACCTGTTCATCAGAAATAACGTACACCGACCAACCGTACACGCCATGGTACACTCTCAGCCGCAAAATTTGTTTTTCAAGAAAACTTGGGGGAAAAAAACTAGAAAAATTTCAATCGAGAAAAGTGTTTTCGTAACTTATAAATAAATACCCAATGATGCGATATATCTTGACCCGGCCTAAGTGGTCTAACCCCTTAAGTAACGGAAATGGCTCCAATGATTAAAGGAAAATGATGCGAAACAGAAACGCCGCTCTAGTTGGCGATCTGCGTCACTTCGGAAGCCATGAATTATCGAGCAAGTATCAATAACCCCGCCGCGACAGACAGTGTTACTCATCGCGCGCCACATCTTTGATTACAGACTCTATAACGCGTGATTCGCCTGAAATTACATTCCATTGATCTCGGTGTCCAAGAGCACGCGTACGTGGGGCAACATCCAAACGCCTAACGAGTCCCCATTCATCCCGTGGCAGGCAAGTAAACAGTGGATAAATATAACGAAAAAAAGAAAGAAAGAAAACTCTCTTATTTTACATATAACCACCAGAGTCTGAATAACGATTCTTCAAGCGACCACCTGTACAGCTTTAAGACAAGAATGGCTCCCCATCGCCGCGCACCTTCAATGCGTAATTATATTTCAAGATTTTAAGCGCTTATTGTGCCCCCAAGAAAAGCGAGTGCAAGCTCGCCTCAGACTGCTCCGGGGGCCCCTGCAATCTCGTTTGATTCCTATCGCCGCGGTACTTTGCGTATTATCGCGTTGGGGCTTGAAATTTCAGCCGAGCGACGCAACGCCATTTCGCTTTGTCGTAATATTTCGTTGTCGGGCTAGAAACTTGGAATCGATGCAAATACTCGAGTGGCCGTTCCACATTCCTCTATCTTGCGCGTTAAGGTAGAAAAGGAAGACGAGTTTATCGAGCGAAAGATTCATTCAAAATGAGACTGAAAGTACCTACTGCTAAGTAGTACTGAACTTGTGAAATGGGACTCTGCTTTATAATTCGACGAGCTGGTTACGCCGAAAATATATTAGGGTGCACCGATGGGAGGAAAATTACTGGCGGAGGGTGTGTACGTGTGTGTGAGACTCGAAAAAGCAATTTCATTCCAGGACCAAGGACAATATTACGCTGCCCTAAATGCACTTTACTTTGGAGGCCGGCCCGGGCCCGCGATTTTCCTTCCCCCTAAAATTTTGGAACGCGTTCAAGCTCATTAGCCTGGTATCGCTAATACCGCCAGCAATATGTTGCTGGTGACGTTACCGCATTCGCATCGATTCCTCCCCCTTCGTCTGCCGGATGCGACGGTGGAATAAAGGGCAGCGTTAAGTTTGCTGGCCTACTGGACTGAACGAGGCTGCTGCTATCGATTCAAATCTTTGGGGAGCTTCTGCGAGCAGAAATCGAATTACGTAGTCCCTGGTCTTAAGATCGAATCGATGCAAGTACCCTTCGCAAGGGCTGCAAAGTTGAGAATCGAGGGGCACAGTGGAAAATAGGCACATGCCACCGTTTTATGATTTTAGAGGAGAGCTGGGCATTATTCGAATACAATTTTGTAATAATAATCTTTGGATAAAGGATAATCATCATGACAAAATAAATAAGTACAAATGTTGAATAAAATGAGGTTATTTAAGAGTAATGAATAATTTTTTATCCGAATAAATTCTTATTCGAAGGAAATATTTCTACCAGCCTCGTTTATTGAAGGAGAAATTATATTCGGAGGAAGTGCGGTACGAAATTGTAATTATTTTAAATTATTTTACTTGAATTAAATGGTAAATGACAACTATTATCAAATTTTAGATGGAAAATTAATTAATATTTTACCACTGCTTCTTAATATTTTTCTTTCGTTATCTTCTCATTTATTCTCATTGCAAGAATATTGTTTACCACTTATTTCTATGTTTGCTTCGTATAAATAATTAATTCCTCTGCATATCAGTTATATCCATCTTGGAAACAATGGAAATAAGATCTGCCACGTGTTCGCAAGAAACAACCGAGTGGCGCGGGCCCCTTTTCCACTACGCAATTTTTTTCTCTCAGCATGACGAAAATAAAATTTAATATGATTCTGCTCGGTGGAACTACACACATTTCAGGGACGAGTTAATGGTACAAAGAAACGAATATGTATGAACATGTGCCTGTTTTCCACGGGGTCCCTCAATTATGGAAGCACGGAACGGATGGCCCGTGTTATAAATAAACTATAAAAAATATGAAACAGTTTTGGTATACTTCTTTCCTTCCAAAATGTCACTAGACTAGAGAAAATGGCAACGGAGGGGGTCCCAAGATTTGAAAATTTGTTTAGGGGTGACCACTTAGTTTCTTGATTAGCAAATTGAAGTTTTTTTTACTATATTAGAGTCCGCACCGGTTGCTTCGAATTTCTAAATGGGCATACCAAATAAATCGCGCACAGCTCGAGGAAAGCGTTTACAAGCCTGCGGTAAGTGGGCCAGGTTGAAAGCAAAGAGCAGGAGGACGAGCCGGTACGGTTTTCCGAAATGTTTCGGTGTGCTTGAGGAGAAGAGGCGGGTACAAGTGCATCGCCTCTTCTCCTGTCCGCTCGGATGTCTCGTAATTAGCAAGTTTCCATCCAGAAGCCTCTGAAATTGCGGCAGCGTCTCGCCGACTGTATCATGCTCGTCGAAAAACGAACCGCGCCTGGTCTGTGCAGACCCAATTTAACTTGCGCTAAATTAAAGGCAAACTTCGCTCGAGCAGACCGAAAATGGGCGGAAAAAAATAGATCGAATCTGGTCGAAGCTAATTTCAGGCTAACCGATCCACAAAGCTAATTAAGCCCAAGTGAGATCACCGCGAGTCAACTTAAATTAGTAATTGAATTTAACTTAAGGGGTAACACCACTCTAGAGGCAGAAAAAGAAGACCTAAATTTGACAATTTATTTTGTGAGTATGACAAACAGAATAGAATTTCTTTTCAGAGGGTTTATTTAACACATATTGAAGTACGAAAAACAATTTTTTTTTTTATTGCCATTTTCATGCAAAATGGCGGCAACAGAGCCCGTCGTCGAAAAAAGCTTTTTCCTGGACCCAAAAATAAAAAAAAATTATAATCTATATAGAATTGGCTTTGGAAGTACGTAGCCGTTTTTTGATTGAATGTAAACTTTATTTTTTATAAACAATTTAATGCTCATTTTTAGGGCAAAGAATCGATTCATTTCTTAAAAAGTACACCACTTCCACAAAAATTTATTAAAAAAAATAACCCTACGTACTTCCAAAGCCAATTCTATATAGATTATAATTTTTTTTTATTTTTGGTTCCAGGACTCATACATGCCGAGAAATCCGTCCTCCCGTGGCGGCGTTTTCAAAAAAGCTTTTTTCGAAGACGGGCTCTGTTGCCGCCATTTTGCATGAAAATGGCAATAAAAAAAATTGTTTTTCGTACTTCAATATGTGTTAAATAAACCCTCTGAAAAGAAATTCTATTCCGTTTGTCATACTCACAAAATAAATTGTCAAATTTAGGGTCTTCTTTTTCTGCCTCTAGAGTGGTGTTACCCCTTAACCTGGACTGAATCAAGTCGAATTTAACATAAAATGGTGGTCAAGCTCGAGGATCGTCATACTTAAATGGATGCACAGTGAAGTTAATGCGTACCTAATCTAAGTAGTTTAACAACATGATTAATCTAAGGCAGACCTAACCGAAGCCTGGCCCAAGTCTGATCGAGTGTAACGTAATTTAGGTCGATCTAATGATACGTAACTTGGGCCTCGACGGTCTTAGTGCGATCTAAATCGACCACTGAAATTTTGGTGGAGTTAAGGAGGCATAGTAATTTTTTTGACCGAAAGCATTCTTTATGAATTCTTTTCTACATGAAAATTAAATGCCAGAAAGATGGGGTTTGTTGCAAATGAAAGATCACTGTTTGAAAGTATTCAAAGAATTCTCCTAGCTTCTCATTTTCACGCAGAAAAAAAAATCATAAATGCTTAATTTTAGGGCATTAAAAGTACTGTGTCCCCTTAAGAAGATAGGAATGTGTGAAATCTTGGAAACGAAATTTTCCAACGACCTCATAGTTGAGATGAAAAGTAAGATTTTCAGATCTTCAGATTTTTAAACTTTTCCAAATAATAATGATCATGTTCGAGCATGGAGAAAATAATCTGCTTCTAAATGAGTTGCCCATGAAAGCCCAGTTGCAAGTTGGACCCGACAGGAAACCAACCACTGGCGCTTTTCAGAGTGTTATGCGTAACGACAGGTGGATATTTCAGCGGGATTATTGCGGGAGGGTCTCGGTAAATTAGATAGACTGTTCACAGTGTTCAGTAGATCATACATTACGAGTTCACGTTTCACTCGAAGAAGACAGCAATTTCCAGCGGCGCTAGGAAGAGCGCGCGCTGGATTTTTAATTGCGTGACACGAGATTTTTATTTATTAATGTCTCCGCGACACACGTGGTTTTTGCATTGAAAAATTGTCTATATGTTAATTAAAATTCACGGTTTGTCGCGCTGCAATGAGCTCGGCCGGCCATTACCGCGCGCGGTTACAAACTTCACGTCCAATTAACCACGAGCGAGCTTCCAGACTTTCGATTGCCGCCAGTGATACAGCGATTTCTTGGTAAACGTTTATTTGATTATTTTTATATAAATTGAATTTCAATCGTATCTATTTGCTACCTATTGCTAATTTAGTTACTACACATTTTAGTAACAATATGTGTTAAGTTATATTAATATCAAGAAGATATATGTATTAATTATTTATATATTTAGAGATAAATAATTAATAAGTAGCTTATTAATATATAAATGAAAATGTATTATTATTAATGCCATTATTTATAAATAAATTTATCGCACTTGATAATACCAACAAAGTAATAATACCTATAATTTGTGGGTTCATCGTATTATTATTAATTTAGTCCAATATATTCCATAAATTTATCAAAAATAATTTAAATATAATTAATAAATATTTATTAATACATATTCCACTAAATAAATATATTAAATAATTATATTACAATAAAATATTTATGATATTTGAAAATAAAAAATGAACAAGAAACTTATTAGTATATAAATAATTTATATTTATACACTTATCCAAGATATCTTTACGTGCTCGAATCCAAGAAGACGTTTTCTTATTTAAACGGATGACGATAATTGACAGTTTACGGGAGGCAGCCGATACCACGCGCACTTCGATCGTTTATTCATTACTGCGTTTCAGGAACACCAACTATCCTAATCGCGTCATGTACGGAACATTTCGTCTTTAATCGACGGACACGGGTTTGCTAATCAGATTAACGAATTATCGGATTCGTACAATCGAACGAACGTTCCCGACCGCTTCTCGGCTCTGTTCAATTCGCATTTAATCTATCGCCGAGTCCTCGTCGGACATTTCCCTGTTCGCCCCCCGCCCACCCCCCCCCCCCTTCCACGTTCCTCGGACAAATGAGGCTCCTTCCCGGACGAAAGTTAATTGATTAAAGTTCCTTTATTCCGCTGTATCTCGAGCGATCCCCTGGCAAGACCGATGGTGGCCATTTCTTTTCTACCTGCAGCGCCATTTCGCTCGTTCAAAAGTGAATTCACCTCGACTAACCGATCGCGCGTCATCCGTTGCCATCGACGGGGAACAACTTTCCGAGAGTCAGAGACGGAAGACTGATGGGTTCCTTGGAAACTGTCGGCGGGTGTGTTGTAGGCTTGGAAAGTGTTTCGTCATAGTTCGATCATGTGTACCCGGTGACCTTGGGCAGCCATGATTTTCTGTTCTGACTATAGCTGCAGTTTTGGTGGTGTTCGAGTATTCTTGGACCTTCTAGATTAGGGGTTCTTAACCTTTAGAGGGCCGGAATTTTTTCATTTAAGTTGTAAATTTTATTTATTTAATATTTATGTATATATACCATCAAAAAAAAAATGGACGGCAAAGTATCCAAATTCTTAGGTGGACACTATAGTGGCCAGCCCGGCCCTCTAAAGGTTAAAGGACCATTCTACTTTGTCGGTCGAAAAAGGGGCCTACTTTCATGAATTTTTCTTTAAGATCTAATGTACGGATTTCAACGTTCTTTTGGGTTGAATGTTTATTATTCCTTGCTGTATAGAATCGTATTTTTCATATTTCCAAAATATAATTACAAGTGTCTGGATTTAAATCGCAATGTTTGTGTCTCAGTGAGAACACTGGCCCTTTGTGGAAGTCTTCTTCGAGCTTAAAATGGTCCTAAAATGATAGAAATAGAATTATTATGTCCTATAGGGGTGTACGCATAAAGTGGACTAAGTAGAATTATCCAGGTATCGTAAATAGTTTTTGTTTCATTCACAAAAAAGATAGAAAAATTGGTAGAAAATCCAGAACTTTTTCTTTACAAGGCAGCTATTTTGTACCCACTGTTGATAAATCAATAATTCTAGTGCACCTTATGTGTAGGACACAATCATTCTGTTTTTATCATTTTAGAACCACTTTGCCCCCGAGGAGGACTTCCGCACTTAAATCCACGCATTTGTACTTATATTTTGGAAATATGAAAAATACAATTATATACAGCAAGGAATAATAAGTATTTAAAAAAAAAACAGAACATTAAAATCCGTACAATGGTTCCAGAAAAAAAATCATGAGAATAGGCCCCTTGTTCGACCGGTAAAGTAGAACGGCCCTTATGGGGTAATGCCACTGTGGAGCCCGGAAAAGCCGTTTGATTTTGAGAATATTTTTTATGCGAGTGTAGTGAAAGGAATACAAAATCTGTTTGAAGGCCTTTATTGTACATAGCTTGAAGTATGATTACAATTTTTTTAATACAAAATGGTGGCGCCACAGCTCAACAGAAGAAGCTTCTTCTGAAGAAAAAACTGTTCCGCGGCCGGAAAGATTTCTCCTTCAGAACACAAAACCAATTTTTTTTTAGTTCTCTATAAAATTATCTCGGGAAGTACACGAGGAAATTAAAAAATACTGTTTTTTGTAATAATGGTGCGTGATTGAACAAAACGTTTCAAGAATTTCAAGGTTGTGGCAATTCCGTGTTTTGTTCAATCACACACCATTCTTACAAATATCAGTATTTTTTAATTTCCTCGTGTACTTCCCGAGATAATCTTATATAGAACTAAAATTTTTTCGGTTTTTTGTTTTAGGTAAAAAATTGAAGGAGAGATATTTCCGGCCGCGGAACACGGTTTTTTCAGAACAAGCTTTTTTGTTAAGCAGAAACGCCGCCATTTTGTATTAAATTTTTTTTTTAAAAATTGTGATCATACTTCAAGGTATGTGCAATAAAGGCCTTTAAACAGATTTTGTATTCCATTCACTATACTCGCATAAAAAAATTCCAAAATCAGGCTGCTTTCCCAGGCTCTACAGTGGAATTACCCCTTAAAGTTTCTTGGGCCATGAATCCCATTGGCAGCTGTTTTTTTTGTCAGACTATAATTCTTAAGTATATGAAACAAGTCAGAACAAGATGGGAAGATGAATTTATTCCTGGCTTCCAGATTAAGAAGCCCCTTTCTAGATGGAGAATTCAAACAATTTTAACGGCACGGTTTTCTATCATCTAAAATCTATACTAATATTTGGATAACTAATTAGTTTGTGTCGCTTCCTTACCTTCGGGGCACTTTATAACAATTTCACTAAGCTATATCTAAAGTAGTGTACCACTATGTTCTAAAAAAGATCGTGGTCGATCCTATTCGACTACTTTCGTCCACTAAAGAGCTCC
Organism: Andrena bucephala; assembly: GCA_947577245.1. Classification (NCBI taxonomy): domain Eukaryota; kingdom Metazoa; phylum Arthropoda; class Insecta; order Hymenoptera; family Andrenidae; genus Andrena; species Andrena bucephala. The sequence continues at coordinate 80,112,681 of OX387715.1, forward strand.
TTTCATTCAACAAGAAATAATAACATATAACAAACGTTCAAAAGGTGAAAACCAAAGTGTATCGCCAGGTTCGTTAACAAAATTGGCGGTTCTAAAGAGTAACCGAATCGCGATTCGGGTTGCCCGTTCAGGCGAACTCGATCTCGTGGAGCTGCATCAGCCTCCTTGCCAGTGGTGAAACGCTATTCGCATGCAAACGTACAACGAGAGCCACAAAATTCAGCCACGTCTACGCTCTTTCCTCTATGAAAGCTCATGCCAGTGGAAAGAAGCCGCGCTTGCTTGGAGAAAACTGGCCCAACTCGTTCCTTCCTTCCGATTCACATCGTCATTCGGCTTTCCAATTAATTACAACCCAATCCGACGCCACCGATGCGACTTTCTTCCCTCTTTCGTTCAACGTTTTGCCAGTTTTGACCAGAGATCGGACACTAAATTGCAAGACACACATCCAGTCGGCTTTACACGCTATTCTCCTGGCGGTCGCTAATCAACCTTATCTATTCGACGAAAACTGATATAATTATCTTCTAATTAATACCGATTACACTCCCCTACCTATCGATCATGTCAGTCGTGAGCGAGTGACGGTAAAAAAGGAGAAAGGAACGGTTAACAATTGGGAAATAGGTATCACGCGATGCAATATCGCTCTTATCTGTGCAATCGCTCTGAGAAAGTGATGTATCGATGCAGGTGGTATTTAATGCTACCTATCTTGGACACGTTGCTTGTGAGGTCAACCAGCTCAGTTTCAGTTGTTAGTTATAGGTGTACCGAGCAATAGTGAAGCATGCAGTGCGCATGCTTAAACTTAAGACGGAGAAGTGGGTGGAGCTACAGTGGCGTGCAAAAGTATTCGGCCACCCTTTAAAATCGCATAACTTTTTTCAAATTAATCCAAACGACTTGAGTTTTTTTGAGAAGCTAGAGGGATTAGTTTGCATAATGATGTGATCCGTCGGTTTGAAAAAATGCACTTGGAAGGAATAGCAAAAAAATAGTAAAGGTCGTTTTATAAACTTTTTTTTGTGAGCCTGTAAGTGAAATTCAAAAAACCCGTTTGTAGATTTAAGTAAGTTATAAAATTATAAGTAAGTCTAAAATTTCATCAAAATCGGTTAACGTTGCTCTGAGCTGTTAACGCTTAAAGATCGTAGAATTAGGTCGAAAATCGCGAAATTCCCGAAATCAGCGATTTTCGACCTTATTCTGCGATCTTTAAGCGTTCATAGCTCAGAGCAACGTTAACCGATTATGATGAAATTTTAGGCACGTATATAACTTACTTAAATCTACAAACGTTCTTTTTATTTTTCATTAAGGGCTCACAAAAAAGTTTTAAAAACGACATTTACTATTTTTTTTTTTTTGCTATTCCGACCAAGTGCATTTTTTTGAAACCGACGAATCACACCATTTAGCAAACTAATCCCTCTAGTTTCTCAAAAAAACTCAAGTCGTTTGGATTAATTTTAAAAAAGTTATGCGATTTTAAAGGGTGGCCGAATACTTTTGCACGCCACTGTATGTACACTCAAAGATGCTTCATGAACTCCATGCTTCCCCACTTCCTCCTCTTAATTTCTCCTAAAAGCTTCACTATTGCTTGATGCACGGACACTCAACTATTTTTTTAATTCGCGTGTTTTGTTCTGCGAGAGCTACTGGCACAGTACATACATCCATGCATGTAAACGTTTGCGCTTGTGGTAATTTAAAATAGTCCCCTCCACCTTTGTAGACTTTCAATTTTTATACAAATTTACAACACCGTCCACACATTCGGGGTCAGTGTTTTAAATTTCATTTTACCTGACGATGCTACTTGCTTTCCTATTCTAATTCTTTTCGGATAGAAAGAAAAATTCTAGGAGAGAATTTCCCAGGCTCCTTTTAGTGGGCCAAGAGTCGAGGAGTTTCTTTCAGAATTTCAGTTGCAGGTGGAAAACGATGGCGATCCGAAATTTATGGACGGTACTGTACGCCCAGTGGGAAGACGTACATTCAACTTTTCCAATTTTAACACGATACACCTCGATATCAAATTCCGCGAATGAATACGATTCGTTTCCTAAAAATTTTTCCAAATCCAACCGATAGCAGAAGCCCCGTCCGCCCAATGCATGCGATCAATACGTTCCTTGATTTCTCCGTCGATTTTCCTCCGCTCCCATCCACGTGGATGGTGGGGACCTAGTCCCGATAAAGAGACTCGACGTTTCACGGGAAACGGAAAGATACCTAAGGCCGACCAACGAAAGCGCTAAACAATGAAAAAACCACGTTCCTCGGTGCGTGATCTGAGAAATATGCCATGCAAAAAACATAATCAATGGCTTTCAGCCGGCCAAACACAGAGTGAGACGTAAAGGTGGGCTGCAAGTCGCGGTGCAGACGGAAACGGGGTGAATTTCACTTTCGTCTGTTTTTTGGTTGTGCTGCTGTTTGCAGCCAACCTTTTCTGCAGAGTGTAAAATTAACGGAGGTGATGCAGAATGTCTCTAAAAGTATGAGTCTGTGATTTATTGAATTGCAACGCATCTTTCCTTATTAGTGTGATAAATGCAAGTGAAGCTTTAAAATTTACTTGAATTTTTGAAGATTACTTCCGATTCACAGCACGTATTGCGATCAAGTATCGCGGGGTAAATAGAAAAGCTCTTTAGTAACAGATAAAACAATATTTCATAGTTTTAGAAGCATTAACTTGCAATACCTATTATTTTACATCCTGTTTGTGCTGGGTGTACCCAAATGAAGAGAGCTTGGTTTGTCAGGTACGAAGTGCAATCTTTATTAAAGAGTTTAGCTATGATTTAATCGATGGAAACCGAAATTATCTCCTGGATGATTCCATTCAATAAGTGCAATGCTCATAAATAGAGATTAATCGCCTATGTTCGTTAATACAGACGCAGGTGACTTTCATTTATTGTCCATTACAGTAGCACTTCCAGTGCGAATAAGTATGCACAATAAATGAGGTGTCTACAGATGTCAATAACCAAAAACCTGGAACACTAAAAATTGCACTGCCTCAGAGTGGCGGATTTAACGGGCGGCCGATGAGCAATTGCCCTGCCCGAAGGCTCCTAGAGTCCATCTTAAAAAAAAGCTTATGATTTTATCCAAAAACTTAGCTCGTTTTTAGTGCACTACCTCTTCATTTTCCCGAAAAATGGGCCTCTCGGAGCGCTCGCCACCTGGGCAATTTTTCTTAAATCCGCCAGTGCTTCCTATCCTCAAGTTACACTGGTGGCAAAGAGTTTAGCTGCTCTTCACACTCACTTACGCTTATCACTTTCACACCCTATCCCCTTCAAACTCCCAGGCGTTCCAAATAGACCAAAACAATCAAATACACAATGCTTGCGGTATCTAATACCTTAATAACAGAAATAATAAAAAAAAAAAAACAGTGTGACGGAGGGAAAGAGTGCTTCGAGCAGCCAAACTCTTCAGTCCTGACTATACCAAGTTCCTTCGTTCAAGCACACCGTTTCGCGCGAATACGCGCACGTGTATACATGACGTACATTATATATATAGAGAGATAGAGAGATCTAGACGAGATGGAACTAGACGGAGGGACTCACGCGACAAGCTCGCCGAAGAACCTGATCTTCCTGTGGCAGGTGTCGAGGAGGGAAAGACGCGAGGAGACGGTGGAGCTGGTGTTGGACGCAGCTTGATGGTGGACGGGCGTCGGCGGCGCCGACAGGGTCGAGGACGTCGAGGCGGAAGAGTCCTGGAGAACGACGCGCGCCGGCGAGCGCAGCATCGTCGTCGTGGTGATCGTCGTTGTCGAGGACGATCTCTTCGGCGCCCCGTCCTCGTGCCCGAGGATCTTTTCACGTACGCTGGGTATGCACCAAATCTTGTTCGGTTCGCATTGAACACCGGGTACGACACCGTAATCGCCTGGTGTTCGCCCGTCAACGATAGAAGACCTCTACCGCCCTCCGGCTACTATCTGCCGCAGTCTCCAGCTGCCCGCTGCCCCCGAGAGCCTGGACACTAGATCCCCGCACTCCTTCAGTCTTTCTAGCCCCGCGCGCCCCGTCGGTCACTCTTTCAAGGCGTTTTCAGTCGAGTTTCCGTTGCCTCGAGTGTCTCAGAGCCTAGAGCTGTTGGGTCGGCGGAGTCTTCTTCTTGGTCGCGGTGGAACATCGTCGAGGCCATGCTCGTTCCCTCTGCCTATCGATCCGTTTACAGGGGAGCCGTCTGCTCGGGCAAGATCCGCGGCTCAGCGATGAGAGAATCTATAGAGGCATCGGCAAGTTCGTCTCGATTATCAGTGAACTAGCTGCACGGTGTTCTGGGAGAGGGGTGGGGGGTGGGGGGGGGGGGGGGGGGCAGTTCGTCTTTCTCTAAATGAACACTCACCCGAAGAAGCCGCCTCGAGACGTTCTGTTGAAAACAGTTTTGAAAAACGCTTCACTGCTGTGCGTGATCGAGGCTGACTGTGTCTATCGGCGCGAGTGGCTAGGTTCCGGCACCTCGGAGCGTTATCTGGTATTATCGACGCGATTTAAAGGGATTTCGAGCGATGATGGATGCGATGACCGATGCGGAAGACTGAAAAAGGCCGGGCGGAACACCGGCGCGGGACAAACGACCATTTCACCCGGTTCGCAGACAATGCAAGGCAGAGCACGCCGTTTGAATTAGCAAATGCTGGTCGTTTCGGAAACTATATAGATTCCGGTCGACTACGAGCTGCGCCGAAATTACGATTCCTAAATCGGGCGTGGATCAAATTTGTGTGAGGAATGAGAGTGGCGAGCGAGTGTCTCTTGATTGTCAGCGGAGAAATTTTCGTGGCAATCGGATATGACGCTTTGGGATTCAATTTCATCGCAATTGTTGCGGCAGAAGTGGGTCACGTCATAGGTAATTCGATTTTTGTGGAAATGTAGCGAGTAATATATGCAACGAGAGGAATGGTCACGATTCTCGGCCACGAATGAGAAATATAGAAAGAGATAAACATCTGTGAGCCGCATGTAGGGTAAACCAACCTGTGAATGACCGAATTGTTGAATTTATAGACCTTTGAAATTAATACTTGAATATATTTATGTATAACAACAAAACAGCTGTTGAAATTGCATTTAAATTTATTTTTCTTGAAATTTCTATAAAAATAATTACTTGTTCTTATCGTAATTTTTTAAAAAAACGATTATAAAATGCAAAACTTGTAGGAGCCCAGTAAATGACCGCATACTTTTAATAAGGATTGTACTTATTAATGTTTGCTTAATACGCGTAACTAAAAATATGGGATTTTAAAAGTGCAACTACACTCCATTTATAAACATATAATATTTTTAAATTTATAATGGTCATTCACTGGTATACGGTCAATTACTGGTTGGTTTACCCTATCTAAATAAAAGATTCACGATTTCATAAAAGTCTAAATGAGGGCCTTGCAGCAAGAATAATATATATTTTCACAGAATAAGTAGTATTTACCGAGTTGAAACCTAACCTTTTATTTCTATTTCTTGGGGAAAAGCAATCTATAATAAAAATATTAATATTAATATAGAAATAGAAAAATAGAAATATTAATATTAATATAGAAATAGAAAAATAGAAATATTAATATAGAAATAGAAAAATAGAAATATTAATATTAATATAGAAATAGAAAAATAGAAATATTAATATAGAAATAGAAAAATAGAAATATTAATATTAATATAGAAATAGAAAAATAGAAATATTAATATAGAAATAGAAAAATAGAAATATTAATATTAATATAGAAATAGAAAAATAGAAATATTAATATAGAAATAGAAAAATAGAAATATTAATATAGAAATAGAAAAATAGAAATATTAATATTAATATAGAAATAGAAAAATTAATATTAATATAGAAATAGAAAAATAGAAATATTAATATTAATATTTTTACTATAGATTATTTTTTCGCCGAAAATAGAAATATCAAAATAGAAATGTATTTGCAATAAATCGCTGATTTGTTATCAGATTTGCATCACACGTGCACCAAACGATAAAGAATTTGTTTACGTATATTCCACGTCATAACTAAAAAATGGTCAAAAATGGCCCTGCACCCCTCTCGCTGCAAGGTCCTCAAATCAAGCTGCTGCGATTCGTCCACGAAAACCCTAGCCATTCACTTTCGCGCAACGACCTGGTATCGCCCACATGGCCAGCATATCGTTAGAAGAGCGAGCGATTCGGGAAACAAAGCCGGAATGAGGATGAGGCGCGTGTTCCTCGGCTCGAGGGATCTCAGAGCCGAAACGTGCCACGGGGACGATTGCGATTGCCATCCTCCGCGGCTGTTTCCGCTCGCTCGTTCCTCACTCTACCTCGGCAGGGCAAGGGGGGCTGGAATGCGGTGGAATTTTTCGGATATGGCCCGGTGCCAAACGTTTGGACGCGACGGCGTGACTTCGCCGCGGATTGCTTCGGTATCTTCGGGGGATCGAAATGCAGCGTGCATGTCCGTTTATAGAGCACGCGAAAGTGACTGTAAAAATATCGACCCACTGCCTCCCTGTGCTCAGCGATCTTCAAGGTACGCGAATTGGATCAGGCCCGCCATGCAAACTTGATTCCTCTAGCTATTTCGATATTGTATTGCAAGGCATTGCAATTATCTTTGGCTACTTTTCGACTGGGAAATTGGCTATGGTTGGGGCAGGACTAAATGTCTGCTCAGAGGTACAGTGCCTTCAGGGCAGAGACGGGCAAAAATTTGATTTAAATAAAAATGTCAAATTTATATAAATAAAAATGTAAATGTTCGTTTGTTAAAAATCTTAAATCGCCGAAAGTTCTTCACCGATTGCTTTGAAATTTTGACATAACGTTGCATTCGAATACGCGCGTGTTTTTATATACCTATATTATATAGATGCCACACCTGTGACAGGTAAAAACATGCTTTTTTTTTATTTAAAAACAGCGCACCAGACTGAGCCACAGCAACGCGTGGCCGGGTACAGCTAGTAACGAATAACAGTTAAAAAAAAAAATTAATCATCGCCTGTCGAATAACGTTAATTTTTTTTTCAACTTTTATTCGTTATCCGAAGTTTTATTTAAATAAACTGTTTGCCCACCCCTGCTCTTGCTACGGGAGTCCCAAAGTTTACAGCTCTGAGGTTTGTGAACAAGAGATTTAGTATTTTGTTTGAGGAGGTAAGGTTTCTAGACCTCTTGTCCGAAGTCTCAAAACTGTAAACTTTGGGACTATATCCCTTCTATTTAGTTACTGTATACAGTTCTACACTTTGGTAACTGTGCATGGAGGTTTTGTATACTCCCAGGCTTTGGTGGAGGTGGTCCCCTTGAGCAGACAGTTGACTTTGCTGTGACTATAGAGACTCAGCTTCGCTTTGACTTCGCCGCTTCAAGAGGCACTGTAAACTTCCAATTCTAATTTCTCTGGACAGTTCGACCCTGTACCGAACCTAAACGAAACTCACTCGGTAACAATCGCTCCAGCTGATAAATCCTCATAGAGCCGGCCGACCAATCGTTCCGCAATTGCGCCCATACCCAGCGGGCGATTCTTTATTTTTAGTCACCGTGTTTGGACGAATTTCAATCAATAAGGCTAGTAGCTCACAGTCCAATAAACAAGCAGCGACCTGATTGAATTAGTCATGAGGCCACAGCCCGCACCCTCCGACCCCTACCGCGCCCTTTAAGAGTCCACGGAATTAGAATTTATTATTTGCGCGGTGGGCGTGCAGTGTCGGGTGAGATATAACTGCGACACTCGGGGCTGCAAGTCCGCGTAAATGAAGTTGCTCAAGCTTTCTCGTTCTTATCGATTCGGCGCGACTCCGCTCCCACGCGCGCCTCCGCTTCCGCGTCACCTGATTATTCCAGGAAATTCGAAAAGACGGTGTAAGCTACTGTAAACTTAACGTCGCGAACTCGCGTGCGACAGTGCCGCCGCTGTGATGAAAGCAGATTGCTACGACACCTGCTCGGGGAAGAAACAGCGAGGGCTGTGAAGCTGGCGTCGCCACGTGCAAATTTTTAGAAAATTGAAGCAGCATTCTCGTGTAACAGCCCCGAAAGTAACTGATATTCATGTTTTTAAACGATTTTATTCGGCTTCGTTCCTCTGTTTGTTTGTTTGTTTGTTTGTTTGTTTGTTTGTTTGTATGTTTGTTTGTATGTATGGATCAAATCTGGCAACTCGAATTTAACCCACTTCCAACTATCCAATTGTCTTGAAACATTTTTAAAAAATATTTGTTTTTAAAAAAATATTAATCCCGAGCGGGTGAAAAAATTACTCAGTCATCAATAAATATAACCCATAACCACAAATCCAAACGACTTGAAATCAGCCACTCGCGTTCTTTACGAAAACGACAAAAAGCCGCTGCGTTCGGGTCGCTAGTCGCATCGCGATTTGAAAAAAGAAGTCTGAGTTGCGAAATGTAAATTCATAAACATTAAAAACTAGAAAATACAAAATATATAAGAAAAATTTTATGTTAAACGATTTTTATTAAAAATGCAATAAAAACTAAAAAATAATTCTTTTCGTGTACTGCAATTTCGATGGTGTTTTTTTCTTCACTTTAAATAAAATCGTGGAGCAGGATTTTTCGTAACAAAATATGAATCAATTTAATACAGCATCAAGCGTTGAAATAAATTTGTTGTGAGATACCCTGCTCCGCGATTTTATTTAAAGTGAAAAAATACCATCGAAATTGCAGTGCAAGAAAAGAATTATTTTTTAATTTTTAGTGAATTTTTAATAAAATCGTTTAACATAAAATTTGTTTGTATATATTTTTTTTATTATTATTATTAAACTCTTTTGGGATATAAGGAGGCATATTTAAACTTGAAGAAAATATTTTTGTTATGTCGATGCTTTTTAGTATTTATTAATTATTGTGGAATCTTGTCACCCTCTTTTATCCCAAATATTATCAATAGGTTTTCCAAAATACATTCATAAATATCAGTTTCTTTTGGGGGCTGTTGCACCAGAATCTCCCCTTAAATTGAAGAAAATGCAATCAGAAGTGCTCAGCGCAGTCAATGTTTTTTTGTGATTCTTTGTTAATAACTCGATTCTACTATATCGACAAATGAAAATTGTTGGTGGACAAACGTGGACATATCGTGGATAATCATATCCCACGTAGAAATCAATGAAAAATGTTCATGGGTGATACCAAATTTTTCAATTTGTTCACAACTTTCTTTTGAAGGTTGGAAAAACGAAACTTGTGGATGGCCAAACGTGGACCATGATAACCCATTTAAAAATCCACGAAAAATATTGACACGGGTGCTGATGCCAAAACTATTAATTTGGAAATAACTTTCTTTTGAAGGGTGGAGAAACGAATATTTTGATTGGACAAACGAAAATTGGTTCGAATTGATAAAAATTTGCACTTGAGTGTGTCAACTTCACAGACCTGAAACAGCGGGGGACCTCTAATACCTCTGAGCAAGCAGAATCCATTTTACAAGAAGTTCCAAAATGCTGATCGTGCTCGACTAAAATGTCTCCGTTCCCAGAATTCTTCGGACTTGCAATAAAAGATTCTCTGAAGCGATTGAAATGGAATCGAGCCTCGCTGCAGGTTCTCTTCTAACAGATTCTCTTCTATCGATGAAGAGGCAGATGTTTCTCGCCAACCTTTCGAAAATTCCACGCCCCTCCAGCGATAATACTTTAATGATCTTTTCGCACGTTCCGTCGAGCAGCACCAGTGGCCGATAAAGGGGACAATGAGCGACGTTATTTACGGAGAGGAAGCTTTAGCAACGACGCGGCTATTAATTTCTTGGCCTGTCGAAATAATACGTGGTTCGTCGCGGCACCGTCCATAATCCAGTGGCTTCCGAGTTCGCCCGCCCGGACGGAAATAACGAGCGTGCATCGAATGTAAGCAGGCTCGTAAATTCGGCCCAATTTATCGACCCCCGTAGCGCGATTAAAGAAACGCCTCGAGAAGTTACATTCTTCACCAAGTACGCTCGCTACGTTGATATACAGAGTGGACCAGTAAGATCTACCGCCTTGAATATCCACGAAATCGTGGAAGCGAGAGAACACTTTTTCAGATGAAACTTTGGTCATAATGATCCTTTGCAGGAGTTGCTCGCGAGATACTTTCCTCTTACTTCCATGATTTCAGAGACATTCCAGTAGTAATTGTTATTAGTTCACCCTGTATATCGTCTATACGTTCCTCTACTGTGGCTTCTGCTTGCCTCTCCAGTGTACCAACACTCCACTGTCCACCCTTAACCCACGTGTCTTTTAAACAGAAATCAATACTCCACTTTAGTCCACTTTAGATTTCGAGATTCAGAGCTAGAAATCGGTGCACTGGTTACTCCAAGCAGTTTCAACTAATATTATTCTTTTTGATTTGACGACTTTCGAAGCAAAAGACACTGTGTAGATTTACGGTGGTGGGGGAGGGAAAGCTTAAAACTCTCATATTTTTAAATGTTTCTGTAGATATAAATTAATATTAATATTCACTGAATATAATTTTAAGATATGAAGATCTTTTTTTTCTGTTACCGTTCACTTTCAACTTGCTTTCTCTATCACTACCGTATGCAAATCATATTTCGTTCATTAGCGTGGCATAAACGTATTTCTTCCTTCGCTTCCAGACAGAGGCATCGGCAAATTTACATAACGAAGGGGGGGGGGGGGGCGAGGGTAGCGATAAGTCGCGTCTCGATACAGTAATTGGATGAAAGTATTATGGATGTAGTGGACGGCGCGTGGCAAACAAGGTTTTCCGAGCGTCGTATAAATTCAACGTTCGCTTGCGTCAGTAGTCCTCTTCGTCGCGTTGCAAAATATCCGCGACGCCGAGGCCTTCGTATCGCGATCGGCTCGCCGCCGAGTCGATCGAAATTTATGCGCGACTGAATTCTTATTAGCGTGACGTCATTAAGCTTGGGGGGGGGGGGGGGGGGGGGGTTCCGATAATAAAACGAACGTGACCAGCGTCGGCGACATCCTTTTTTTTATCTCTAATTGGGTAAAATTTGCTGTTGGAGCGTGTCAAGTTCAATGCCAGGAATACCGATTGATTTCCGGATACGAGGAATCGAGCCTAACGAGAGGAGGAAAAATCGAGCTCGTTTCCACGAATCATGGGAGTCCACGAGAATAGAAATCAACGGAGTACGTTGGCAAACGAGTGTCCGCGGCTGCGACCTGGGATCATTGATATTCATTTTCCACGGTTAATCAAGGACAGGCGATGATTGACCAACGAGCCACCAACGGCGGGCAGTGACGTAAGCCCGTTCTGGACGTGGCGCGTGCAAGTGTCACGGAGATTCAATTAATTCATTAATTGCAGAGGTGTTGCTCCGCGAGGATTGCTCGAGCCTCCCACCTCAATCCCCGATTTTCCACGATTACTTGGAATAGTTGGAGTAAAAGATTCGCAAGAGTCACTGCAAATTATTAACCCTCGTATGGCGGGCACATGTATGTCAAACTACTTATGTTACTTATCGCTGATTACTATTCTTTGTATTGTTTATATACTTTTGTATACTTGGGGGATTCCTGTTAATAATAATAGTAATGCTAGTAGTAATAATAAGCATCGAGCTGAGCTCGTGAAATGCAAAAAATAATACTAATAATACTAATGATGATGATAATAATAATAATAATAATAATAGTAATGAACACCGAACTAAGCTCGTAAAATACTAATAATAATAACAATAACAATAATTGCTTCAAAACCAAAAATTTCAAATCAAAAGATAAAATTCTTGATAAAAGCTAATCCTATAATATCCCCGAAAAGAATTACGTTGCGGGTCAAAATTCACCCCGCCCCGGCCAGACGGGGGTTAACTAATCACACAGTAATTTGCCTAGGAAAGCTACACAGCTCGATAAGGCTTGGCCAAACCTTCCCCACCGCGTAATTCACGCCAGACGATTGATGGAAAGCGACAAAGAACGTCGCCGTCGAAAAAAGCCGATAAATAATTCATACTCGAGTCCCGTATTGCTTGTCATTCCACTGCCAGGTAAAAGCGACGATCATCTCGCCAGAGAGACCGTGAAACTTTCTCCGCACTAATATACGACCGTTGCTCGCGATAACTCGAGATAAACGTCGAAACGGACAAACAGGGAAGCTTCCGCTCGCCGGTTTTTTTTCCCCGGTTCGATTCCGAGCGGTCTCCAAGCTCGCGGGATCGAAAGTTCTGCCCGTCCTCGGCGGCAAGGAGGGCACGAAGAAAAACCCTCGGAACACGCTCCAGCCCCGGTTCGCTGACAGGCGATTTCGCGTCTCGCCGCGATCACACGTAAAGCGAGCCGCATCTTCTGGAAAACCTAGAGACTGACTCTCCTTCCTCGTCTGTTCCGAGTCGATTTTCAGGATCGTTCAACTGCTTACGGAGCGACGTAGCCGGAGGGGGAGATTAAAGTCTCGAAGAAACTCGATTGCAAGTTAAGAATACAGAATTCCGAGAGCCAGGGCAAGTCGCCTCGCATCGTTTTACCATGAAATTACCGTGGAAATTGCTTTGTCAGCGTCGGAACTCGATGACTGCTCCAATTCCGCCCGTGTCTAACATTTTCCTCCCCGTTTACTCGCTCGCCTTGTTATTCTGGGGTTCGCTGTTGGAGGAGCAGCGTGCGGTTTGTCGACGGGAACAAGCGCGACAGATGTTGAGAATCGTTCGTGGAAGATCCGCGAGTGTACAAGTGAAATTCGTCCCCTAGCTTCGTTGGATTGATTTGACCGCACGTCGGAATGAACTAGAGGCTTTGGAGTGTCACTTTCGTTTCCGTTAATCGAACCATATGTTTCTACTGCACTTGGACACCGAGGACGCCCCTTCGATCCACTACACCCCGGAAGAACGCAGCTCAAGGTCCCACTGCTGCGACCCAAGTGCATCGGGTCCATTTGGACTCGGTTCAAGCGAAAAGGGGGTGGAAGCGATTGAATGAAAGTACCAGTGATTGACCGGACGAGTGAATGAAGGGAGATGGGCCGAGAATGGAAACGGGGGGGGAGAGATTGCGTCGCGAAGGGGTGTCGCAACCCTCTGTGCACCAAGTGTGTTGCACCAATTATTCTTACACGTAGAGATGGAAGAATTTGTGAAGACAAAATCGTTTAATTACGCCACTGTGACAATCCTCACGTATAATTAGAGCACAGAGGGTTAGCAGCTTCTTGAGCACGCGAAAGATTGAAGAATGCCACGCGGATGCTGAATGACTTGCGAATGACTTACGAATAACTTGCGAATGACTTGCGAATGACTTGCGAATTACTTGACCGTGGAATCGCGGGCCGTACCGTGTCCGTTCACCGGTTTCCCATCGAGAAACGACGGCGATCGAATCGACGCGTCTCCGTCTACTGCTCGTACGCGACTGAAGCAGAAGTCCTTGCGTTTCCCCACCCGCCGCGACGACGCCAGGCGCCGGGACGCCGGGTGGGGGGCTCGAGGAGCGTCCAGCCGTGTGAGCCCCTCACCCGGAAGTGACGGCCACGAAGAAGCGCAAAGGGAGCCGAGGGAACGACGCCACCCCTATGCTGGGAGCTTTGTTTAAACAATTAATGGTGAATTGGAAAAAATGTGTCATCGGGATCCTTTAGCTTTCGGGTGAGTGGAAGTTTAAGGATGCATTGGACCTACTTTCAAAATAGTGCCAAGTTGATGAAAATTTGTGAAATTGTTCTTTTTAATCTTCCTGGTGTGTTCCAACAATTTTTAACGAATTCACTAAACGGTTACTCAGTTATAACGATTTTAATTTTCACTGTTGAAGAAATAGTGCCAATGTTTTTAATTTTTTTGTACATGCAGTATATGGGTAGATGAAAATATCTGCCGAGTTTCAACTGTTTTCACTACACCGTTTTAAAGAAATAAATTATAACTTGAGAAAATTGTGAATTCTGGGCATTTTCACTGCCAAAAATTTAGCAAATGCTTGAGAAAGCATTTGTAAAGTGAAAAATACCTTCCTAGGATTAAAAATAATACTCCAACTGTCGTTCGAATTCCTTACGTCTAGATTTACTATGCGTAAGACGTGGATATTCAAGTATTTCAAATTTCATATACTTTTGTCTGATATTGTACGTCCGATTCATCCTTAAATATGTAAATCTAGGGTTTATCAAGTATTTTAGTGACTTGTGTAGTGGAGCTGGTGCGCGAAACGCCTATGGGAGTCCAGTGAGTATGGTTAAGGTGTACGAGTGCAAGAATTCCGTACAGGGGATGGTGAAAGTTTGAATTTGAGGGTAGGGTAGATGTGCCAGTAAATGAACACGTACCAGAGAATGGACATTTTTTATTAAAATGGGTAAAATAAGTTATTAAAATAAGCAACTAATTAATTACAGACTTCTTTTAATTTCTTGCTCCATATCCAAACAATTTTTGCAGCACGTGGAATCAATCGCGTTGCAAACATAATTTTATAATAGTGTTCATTCATTAGCCTTAAGTGTTCGTTCATTGGTGCGTTTACCTTATTACGAGGGTTGTTTTTCTGTTTCTCGGGTTTTGTACTGTAACAATGCTAGGAACACTATCCGCTCTTATATTTAGATTGAAGACTCGACTCACGAAACGTCGAATAATAAATAACGGGACGAAGCGTGCAATTTATAAAAGCGTTTCGAAGTAGAGCCCACGGTGGATATTATAGTACCTCGAGGACGAGCATTCCCTTGCTTCCATGTTCAAAACGAATTTCAACTAGTAGGGTAAACCAACCATTAATTCACCGCATACCAGTGAATGACCATTAAGCAAAGAAATGTCAATTATAAATTTAAAAATATTATATGTTTATCAATGGAGTGTAGTTGCACTTTTAATATCCAATATTTTTAGTTACGTATTAATACCAAACATTAATAAGTACAATTCTTATTAAAAGTATGCGGTCATTTACTGGGCTTCTACAAGTTTTGCATTTTATAATCGTTTTTTTTTAAATTACGCTAAGAACAAGTAATTGTTTTTATAGAAATTTCAAGAAAAATAAATTTAAATGCAATTACAACAGTCGTTTTATTGTTATACATAAATACATTCAAGTATTAATCTCAAAGGTCCATAAATTCAACAATTCAGTCATTCACTGGTTAGTTTACCCTAATATTGCTTTTCACGTGTTTTTTTTTTTTCATTATACATTAATGTAAGACGATATTATTGATGCTTTCAGTATCAATTTTCCCGAAACTATGGAAGATTGTGTAATACCCAATAACCCTTAAAGTAGCGTGAAACTTTCGACCTTGAATGAAATGTGGCCTAGATATAAGGGGGGCCGTTACGTATTCAGGTTAAATCAAGATTGACTTTGAAAAATGCTTAGACCAAGCTTGCGGCAGAGTCTAGAATCTAGAACGTAAAATGGGTTACGTGGTTCGATTCAGAAAATATTGACACTGAATTAAACCCCGCTCCCGTTCGATTTAAGCTGCTAAATTAGATAGAAGGACGAAGTTTCCCCAACGCGAATCATCTGGTTTGCGACAAGATTTCTAGATTATGATTAATTTCAGCTCAGCACGAGGTTAGTCGATGCTCGGCATCGAAATGCTCAAAGATACCAGAAAACCTCACTTCTCCGATCAAGATTAAAGCCGCCAATAATGTTGGTGTCAATTTGTCGATTAAACGGTTCAGTGATCCCGTTCAATATCCAAGCAGCTGGGATCTGCATTGTATTCAAATTCGATGCAGCGCGGGGCGCAGAAGAGGGAATGGGATTCGTGGAAAAGGCTGAAGAATACGAGGACGGCACGGAGTCGGTGGTGGGTGTGGTGGAGGAGCTAGGGCTAGGTACAGGCGCGACCCAGTGTTGCAGCAGTGGGCGCGAACTTGGTAGATAAGATAAAACCAATGGGATTAGGTCAGGATTGAATCTAAACAAAATCTGGGTCACGTTTGGATCATGTTATAAAACGAGGTCTGGGTTAGGATCTGGGTTAGCGTGGATGCGAGCTCCAAGATAACGGCTTGCGCCGGTTATGTAAGGATTAATCGCGGTGGCAACGTGGTCCCGAGGAGCATGGAAATAGCTGAACGATACTGCGAGTTCAAGTAAAAATGATAATGCATATTTGTCTCGGGAGTGAACTTGCTAGCCTTTAATACCTTATCGCGTGGAATGAGAGAGACTGCGGGTGAGCCAGAGGGGGAAGAAGAGGGCTAGAGGAGGGGGTAGCGTTATCCGTAGTTCGAGACAGAGCCCCTGTTCTTCTTTCGACACAATAGTGATCAGAATACCTGATAGTGCTCGATGAAATATGATTTCCTCGAAAGCGAACGTGTGCGTGATAAACTTTATCCCACATTTGCGATTCGTTATTTCATTAAAAATACCCTGTATCTTAAGAGGGGGTGCCACCTTGGACGCCTGAAAATCGTAGGTTTATTTAACATTTTTTTTTTCTTTTAAATAATGAACTCATGTCAGTAGAAAATCTGATTAGAATCTCATTTATTATAAATCTCTTGAGGATTAAAAAAAAAAATTGTTTATCTTCTTCCAATCTTCAGAAGATGTATAATAAACTTCATTATTTAAAAGAAATATTTGCTAGCTAAGTCAACCTACGATTTTCAGGCGTCCAAGGTGGCACCACCCTCAAATCAATCTCCAAGGTTCAACTATTAACGAAGGGACTCCAACTCGCAGGGCAGGCTGCTAAAATTCTGTTAGCAAGTGTCGCTGGGATAACTGTGCCGCAACGAGGATACTGTTGGCACGAAATTACAACGACGATACGCGTATCGTAATCCCGGGCCACGGAATGCTCGCCCAGTGCACGCGTCACGCGCTCCTTTGTGTCGCGACCAACGGAGACAGGGATTGGGGGAGACGGAAGAACGGGAAAGCGTTCGCGAGCGGGCTAGGAATGACGAGCAAATACCTGGCAGAGCGCGACAAAGCTACGTGGAAATGCGTTATTGCAACGACAAACGGATGGCGAGGGCGGAGGAGGAGGTGGCTGCTGAGGCGGCCAGGCACGACGGGTAAATACGAAGATAGGTAACGACGGATGAGACAAAAGATCCAGAGCGTCGACGCGGCAAGTGGAACTGATTGGAACACCCGCGAATCTGCGCCACCCTGATAATCCCCGTCATCATTTTCCTTCATCCCTGCTACAACGATCTTTTACTGAATTCTCTCCATTGATGATTTATCTTTAGATTTTTGGGACTGTGTATTGTGGAGGCTTGGGGGGAGGGGGGGGGGTCCTTTTTTAAGGGATGATTTCAGACGAACGATACATCTTCGAGATAATTTTGTCGAGGTGCTTCTGTGGTGCCCTGTCCCTGCATTTCTGGTTCAAGACTTGCAAAGACAGAATACGTAATGGAATAATGAGAGACGATGCGGAAACAAGATAATGGCCCTTCGATGCTCGACACAGTAATCGCTACGATGTCGATTCTTTTACGATACATAATTTGCATGCACATCCTCGTTATTGTGTTGTATTATTTCCATGATGGAAACAAAGCGTTTCGTTGCCAATTAAATCTGGAGAAATGTACAGTGTCCTTTTATCAGAGATAAGTACCTCAAGGCAATCAGCTTTCAAATTCATGCATAATAAATTGTTGTTACTCCACGCTCGGGGCTGGCGCATGGGCGGCCGAGGGGGGGGGGGGGGGGGGGGGGGTGCAAATGGGGGCGAATGCCCCCATGGCTTTTGAGAAAAAAATCGCTTAATTTTCAAAACTGATCTTTATTAAGTTTATACTAAAAACGGGAATATTTTTAAATTTCGGTTTTAAATTTTTAATTAAATTGGCACTACAAAATGGGTTAAAAAAAAAAACAAGAGGTGTATATTTTTCTTTACCATTATCCCAAAGTTGCCACCCCCCCCCCCCCCCTGGAAAATGTCTCCGAACGCCATTGGGCTGGTGGCGAGCTTACAACGCATTGCTTCGACTACTCCGAGCCGCTGAATCTCGACCGAAAGTGTCTAAGAAATGGTGGGGATAGCGGCCGAGCATACAACGCACAGTCGAAATGAGCCTATAACGAAAATTTACTGTATACAGTACCTATATCCAATCACATTAGAGAAATGGTGTTTCGTGAGGAATTGAAGCAGCGTCTTAATAATTCCAAAACAAAACTTCACTTTCAGACCGCGAATCTAATGTGCTGGGTGTTCCAATTAAACTTCGTGAGAAGTAAAATAATCGATAAGGCCCGAGGATTTTAATTCAACCGCAGGACAAAATCATTGGACAGGTGTCTAACCGAGATAAGCACGCTCTGACAGACGGATAGAATTAAAAGTAATTTATTACCCGCGACCGTGCGTGCATATTAGTACAGCGTAGATAAGCGACAATGAGACACGCGAGGAAATATGTTTATCGATTACAGAAACGAGGGAGGGGGGGCTTTAATTTATTACGAGAGACAGCAACAATATCCCACGTTCCACCCACACACTCTGCTACTGTTTACTCAAATCGTAACTCCGAGGAATAACGGCGGCAGGCGAGTGAAACTTTTATGACGAATTCAATATAGCACGGTCGTAAACGGTGAGTACTCTGCAAGCATTGAAAAGCCTAAAGCCACTATTCCACGTGCCGTTTCCAAAATTCGAGATCCCCAAAATATGCTGAAAACCTCATTTTCACACACTTTCTGCTTATTTACACTGATCCAAACGTATTCCCAAAATTAAGAATACTATTAAAAAGAAATTGCAAATCCAAGGGGTCGGTTATTATTGCGTTAATCTTAAAGAAAAAATTGTAATAATTGTACTCGAAGCTTACTAACAAGTTTCACACATGGAAACGGGGCATAAGGCCACGTTGTGCTACTTTTCCCTCCGGAAAGGTTAAAGTTTGCCCGATCGGCGAGCGATCCAGCGTGGGCGGTGATTAATCGGATTCGGAAGAGGCGAGATACGTAAGGAGGCTTGCCTGTGTGTGTGCTCGCCTCGAAGGAGAGGCATAGAAGACAACCGTAGCTGGATTCGCGGGGGCAGAGCGGAATATTGATTGTCGCAGAGTTGGAGTGGCAGCAGAGGGGCCGGCCAGTCAGCTGACTCGAGTTGCCAGCTCACAGCTGATCCCGACACACGGCGTAGCGGCGTCGCGGCGCAACTACCGTCGCATTGCCGCCCTCCCACCCTTCGCCCTTCGCGCGGTGCGTCTGTTCCCGCACCCTGTAACCCAGCGTTTCCCAATTTTCCCTCCCGCCCCCTCTGCGGACCACCCTTTCGCCCCGCGACCTTAGGAATTATGCGGACCCTCTAGCGCTTTTCACCGCCCACTGACACGGGCTGCTCCCTCGGGGCACGGAGAAATTTCTGTTTAATGTTTACCAGGTCACTTTCCAGCCAAAAAGGTCGTGTCCAAAAAGGGCCTGCTTAGTATCAGCCTCGAGACTCAACTGAGCGGCGTTTTCAGAAATTTCTCGGCTTAGTCCTGCAACTACACTGTAGGGGTAGGCAAGGAGCTGTCCTTAAATTACGTAACGGTAATTTTGGCGATTTCTTAGCCCCTCCCTTCCCCAGTATAATAATTCGTAAAATTTTATATTCCAACCCCCTCCCACTCGTCCTTACATACCTGCCTAATATTTTTTACATTGCATTTTCTCGGTTATTAAACTTCTTTTAAAGTAAACTAAGATTATTTTTCTGGGTCATTAATGAAAATTGGATTAATAAATATTACATAAGACGTTACTTGACTCCCCCCTCCTTGTAAGAAAACGTAAGAAATTCGCGACCCCTCCCCCGAAAGTCTTACCTAATAATTTAAGAACGAACCCTAATCCTGAAAAAATTTACTTTCACTCCCAAATTTTGGATTTTCTTACTACAAACGAAAACCATAGATACCTATGATGTAAATACCTTCTCTAAAGATACCTAAAGGGAGGTACAAAAGAATTTTACAAAAACGTTAACCCCTTGGCTTACAATTTAATTCCCAGGTGGCTGAACAAAAGACACTATTTAATTTCACTTGACGCTCTATATACGCAAAATCGCACGATGCCTCCGAGACGTCAGATTCAACTTTGGCACCTGCAATCCATGACGATTTTGAAATATTCAATTTTCAATCCGGGCTCGCCCAGGTGTCAAGTACGCTCTGAAAGTGTCAGTGCCTTTCCAGAGTTAATTGAATATTGATAAATGAAGGAGGGTTTGAGGAATTGAGGTGCGTCAAGGGTTCCGTTCTTGGGCAGTAAGCGTCTGGTGTATGGTACCGAGGTATTACCACTGAAATTGGCAGCCGAAAGCCCCCAAGAACTTTTGCTCCCAATACCTACATTATTCTCTGAATGCCGGGGCATTGTCCGAGTGAAGAGTATATACAGTATGCAGCCCTCAGGAATGTCAGATTGTAGGGTAGTGAAAGGGGGTCGTCTCTGTCTGTCCCCGTCCATAAATCTTCAAGACATCTGCACCCCTAAATGCACCCATTATCCCATAATTCCCAATTGGAATCGTGACACTTTCGTAAATGAAAATGGGGGAGAGAAACGAAGGGGCACGATTCCCGTTCGATTTCGCTGTAGAATCTTGTATTGCGGGGCTGTCCGAGGGTGTAGAATTGTAAAGTGGCCTCCGCGCCCACCCTTCAGCACGTGTAAGGGCGGAAACTAGACCGAGACCTTCGCCCTGTCCTTCTACCAAAGCCTCTCGAAAGTCGATGAGTCGCCTTAACGACGCGCTTTGTAGAAAGCGGAGAAATGAGACGATAAACGCAAGAAAGGCCTTCGAGAGTCTGTTCACCGTGAGCAAACTCGTCAACGATCGTAAAGAACGCCACCATCGATATCCTCGAGCGATCGGAAAGACGTCCGCCAACGAGGTTTCGTGCGTAGCCAGGCAACACTGTATTCACCGTGAGGACGTAGAAATGCATGCGACCGAACCAGAGATTTCTATTCAGGGAAGTGGAAAGTGTGTAGGGTGAAAGCACTAGTAGTCGACCACTTAAAGCTAAACTCGAATGAAAAGTGCTAAAAAAAAAAAAAAAATATCAATGTTATAAAATATATAAAATGTATTGAAGTAATTGAAATGTAATTAATGTATCACTAAAAATTTTGTGTTAGTATAAAAGTTCGGGGAAAATAAATAATTAGCGTTAAAAATAAAGTGTCCGAATGCTTTAATAATCGACCGCTTAACTCTAAAAGTCGACCGGTTCGATAGCTAGTAGTCGACCACCTTTTTTTAATATGAAATTCAAAATAGGTTATGTGCGCATTACAAACTATAATTTATTTTTACATATAATATGTAACAACGGTAAATAATTAATAATGACAGGAATAATGCATAAATAAAATAAGTTCTTTTAAAAACTTTATCAAAATTTTAATAAGATAAATTATAGTTAACACATGGTCGACTTTTAGCGTTCATTATGAATGCAGTTAGCTTCAGAAGTCGACCGCTGTGGTCGACTATTGAAAATTGAAGGAGAATGATGGTCCAGTTACCGACCTCCCATAAATAAATAAATTATCCCATTTTTTTTAAAATTTTTTAAGTGCATATAAAATTGTTGATGCTTTTTCAGTGAAATGGCATCATTTTCCAGTAAAAAATGTATAGAACTGAATTACATTTGTCGTTTCTATTCAAAGCGCATTTATGCTTCTCGTGTTGGAAAACAGCAATGGCAAATGTAGAATCAAAATTAGTTTGCAAATCACTTTGAAAGCATTTATTTTTTTTACCTATGAAGAGCGCTTTTTGTCGTATTTTAAAGGTAGGAATTGAAAATATAATATAAAATTGTCATTTAATAAATGCTTTATTTCAATACTTATTTCTTTAAGCTAAACAATAAAAGTGGTCGGCTACTAGTGCTTTCACCCTACATAGACTGTACAGGATGGTCAACTTTTCACAACTCTATGCACTCTGAGTCAGCAGTTTTTTCATTTGTCCTGTTCCTGAGGTCTGACATCATTCCAGTTAAAGATGGAAAGTTGAGGAGGCAACGTATGTCGCGAACAGTGTGCTCGTAAAAAAGGAGGAGATTATTAAAGCCTACTTTCCTGCTTTCTGTGATATTACAGGGGCCTGGCAGGTGAATTCGCGGGAGCGAAGTTTTATTACGAATTTTATTTTCTGCCGGTGTAGTTACGATCGTATATTTCAGAAAAATAAAAGCTGGGTGCTTGACGTTTTATTCGATCCACGATGACGGAACATGCATGGCTTCTCGTACGTCGCGTTGCAATTATTCAAAGCTCGAAAGGTGCATGATTCATGGGAAATTATTAATATGGTTTCCTTCGGCTGCTCCGCCGCGAAATTGAGATTGAGGAAGCTGCTTCATTATGCAGACCTCCCGCTATACGCGACACGGTTTTTATCGGCTGAACTTTGTAGAACGATCGTTCTCGCTTATCGTTAAATAAACGTCAGGATAGACAGAAGGCCATATGGCGGGGCATCGTTCGCCACTTTTCAGAACTTTGCCAGCCACTTCGATTACCCCCGCTTCGTTTACATATAATTACTTTGCTGGGAGTTGAAGTTTATACAGCACGCCCGCCAATTAGTGGCGATAAGCAAAAGCGAGGGAAAAAAATTCTGGACACCTTGCTGGCATTAATTATCAGCGTTTGATGGTCTAATCAAATCTGTGGGGTCAGTGGAGAGACTCTTTCCGGGAATCTAAGAATTATGATAAATGACTGATTCCGGGCTTTGCTGAAGCTTTCATTAATAACTGAAAGTTATGCGTCTTGCTACAAGAAACCGAAGTTCTGGGAGATTCTCATAAACTCGGGGAACAAGATCCTTGCGACTTCAAGAATTACTTATTTACCATAACTCCCGAGATCGCGGAAGCTTCTACTAACTCGAGTTCCCAATCGCATTCTATAGTCTCAGGTATCCAGCTAGATATAAGCAACTTCTCAGAACTTCGAAGTATTCCACGTCCAACAAACACCGTAAAAAATAACCCAAAGCGCGTTTAAAAACTCTCGTTTTGCTAAAAGACACCGTGATAAATCTGTTTACATGGCGAACAGTCATTTTCAAATATAAATCATCTGCTAGGCGTGGAATCACGAAAGTCAGGACGATGACCAGCCGAGGAAGCCTCGAGGAAGTTTGACGGTGGAGGTGACGGCGACCAAGGGTTTTAACTGCGTAATTATCCAGACACAATCGAGCTAGGTGGAGCCTGTGCCCCGGAGATTGGCGCCAGCATCTATTCGTTTCTCCTCTGGCCGGCAGGATTACGCGAAGGATACGCGATCGATGAACGATGGCGCCCGAGAGGCGCCTCCGAGAGCTCAGCTTTTCCTACGCGTTTGTTTACTCGCTCTCTTCCTTTCGCAAGCTGGCCGCCATTAACTACCCCTGCGACCATCTTCGACCCGATTCTGCAACAGCACTCACCCTTGCAGCGGGGGTGTTTGTCGAGTGACGCGTTTCCGTAAACGCGCGGAAAACTTTCTTGTACCGGGTGGAAGTGTATAGTGTGTGGGGTATGTGCAAGCAATGGTCTGAGTAGAAGCAGAGTTCTGATATTAGGTGGAACTAGTGTGTGGGATACTAACAAGGGAACACCGCGAATCCGGACTCACCGATTCGAACGCAACTTTGTGGGTTTTTAGAGTGACTCAAAACAAGCACAACGGTGTGTTTCATTTGGGCCCTACCGCCCTTTAAGAGGGTGAAAACTAACCTCAAAGTGAAATTGGCTCTTTCACTTTTTCGCGTATAACTCCCAAAGTACAACAGGCAGAAAAAAATGTTTCAAACAAAAGTTTAATGGTGCAATGAGCGCTGCAAACTTGCGTTAACAAAATTTTGAAAAAAGTTTTTTTTTTCGTTCAGGTATTTTTTTCAAACTATTTCCAAAACTATTTCTGGAACAATTCCCTATATTATCGTACAAAACAATTTTGCACATGTTTGCACTTTGTTTAGTTACAGAAATTTTTTCAGAAACATGTTTAACGAGCACAAATCGAGATATATTTGAAATGTGGTTTAGTTCTGCCGCAAAAGACAATCAAATAGAAGTTCTAAACATCCGATCTGTTTTTTCCAATTGTTTATACGATATCTACCATGACTTTTCCATGACTTTTCATCCTGGATACTGTCTTCAGTTTTAAAATAGCTGTCAAACGCGATACACGTGAAAAAAAATAATTTGATACAAAAATGATTCGAACAAAAGTTAGTCAGTATTCAGTTGGCAACAAATTGCAAAAGTAAATATTGATAAAAAACTTTTAATTCAATAAATAATCGAGATCACCTCAATTTTTTTTAATGCAACTGTATATTTTTTTCTACACCAGTCGATGCATCTATATATTCTGGTTAAAAAAGTATTGGAGTATGTAGGGCAAAAACTGATTTGTTCAGAAGTTATAATTTTTGTCCCGACATCCCATTGCTTCAACGCACCGTGCGTCGTGTAATTCGCACGATCGTCCAGGAGCGACTGGCGACTCTGTGGTCACCTCCGTTTCTTCTCGCCTTTTACTTACAAGGAGAGTATTTTAGGTGTCCGCCTCCGATCATTTCGATTTTTGGATATGTTATAGAGGACCGAAAAATAAGAAATACGTGTTTTTTTATTTTTCCCCGTTTTCATATTTGGGGGGTGAAAACTGCGTTCAAAGTTAGGGTTGAAAAATCATTTTTGTGGAATATCTCGAGAACTATTAGAGATAGGGGAATAGTGTCAATGGACGAATTTTGTGTCTTTGAATGCGAAATATGACTGACTCACCAGATTTTCAAAAAGTCCATTTTTTCCACAAAAATGATTTTTCAACCCTAACTTTGAACGCAGTTTTCACCCCCCCCCCCCCCCCAATATGAAAACGGGGAAAAATAAAAAAACACGTATTTCTTATTTTTCGGTCCTCTATAACATATCCAAAAATCAATATGATCGGAGGCGGACACCTAAAATACTCTCCTTGTTAGTATACTGCGAAACTCAATACATTGTTTAGAAATCGAGATTTTTAATTCGGGACTTTTTCCCCCGATGGACTTTTAGCCCCACCCTAACCTACTTGTTCACAATTCTACTTCGGTCACGAAAGTATCCGTTTTCGGCTGCTATAAATCCCCCGCGCGGGGCGCCCACACGATTCGCACCCTTTGTGCCCTCCCATCCATCCAAGATGGTTTCCTCTCCCAAGGAAAAACAGAAGTCCATTAATCGGCTCGTGTTACGCGGCTTTCGCGGGACCATTTATCGCCCCGAGGAACATGATGGAAGCACCTTTGAAAGGCTTCATACGGATGACTCTTTCTGTCTACAGGGTGTAATAGGAATAATAGCTCTGGCTTTTAAAGGCGAGCCTATGGGTCGCTGGAGATTTGTTGCAATTAAATTTTCATGTTTGAAATCGAATTCCTTTAGTATTTCTAGACGCCCT
This sequence comes from Andrena bucephala, assembly GCA_947577245.1. Classification (NCBI taxonomy): domain Eukaryota; kingdom Metazoa; phylum Arthropoda; class Insecta; order Hymenoptera; family Andrenidae; genus Andrena; species Andrena bucephala. Next base: position 80,138,163 of record OX387715.1, read on the forward strand.
CCTTCTGAAAGGAGGTTACAGGTCGAAAGAGTACTCTGATACGACTGTCTCAGTGCGTGTGCACTCTGTATAGGAAGTAGGAGGAATAGACCGTGGACCAGCAGAACATCTCCGCCTTTCCGAGACAAAGGAGAGTGATTTCTCAGGGAAGGGCGAGTTTGCGTAGCCGTAAAAGGAGCACAGTTCAAACGTGTACTCTGAAACAACGTCAACGAATCGCGTCCTGTCTCGAATCGATCGGAAGGAGCATCAAAGTGCCCGTTTAATGGACGAGGGATCGTAGCGATTCCCTTTTGCTGCGCTTTCAAGGCGAAAAGATAGCGAGGCGGACAAGAAAAGGCAATAATGAAGCAAGAAATATCGTCCTACCTCTCCACAGCATTTTAAACCTTTCAAAAATTCCACCCCGAACCCTGGTATTGGAAAAGTAAGCTGGCTTTCAAGGAACTTGAAGTAAATCAATCAGAATCGACGGACCCTTTGCTGCCCGTCCCTTCGAGAGTCAAAGATCGCGCAGTGCCAACAGAATTACTGCCACGGCTAACAAAGGAGGGAAGCGACAAAAGACAAGAATGCCCAGGAAAGAGTCTGAAAGAAGCTACTTAGGCGGTATTAAAGTCCCTCAAGGTGTTCCTCGGGTCCCCGTTTCCTTTACAACGAGGTGGAGAGAGAGAAAGAGAAAAAACAACACGAAAAACGAATTTCCGGCCTGGCGCGAGAAGCTTGTTAGCGCACAGGACTCCGTGCTGGAGGAGGGAACGAAGTAGAGTCGAAAATGTTCAGGGTTAAGAAGATTATGGATAAGTTGGTATGGCTAAAATTAAATTCGAAATGTGAACGAATTAACAAGAGTACCTCAATTTTTTGCGGAGGGACTTCGTGAATCGGAAAAGCTAGAATTCGAGGATGTATGATCCAAAAGCTATTGAATATTCAATATTGTATCCAATGGTATTATTTGCAGATCCACGTTAATTAGAAGCTTCTCAAATCATTCCTGCGTTTAAGTGTTTCCCCACAGATTTCGAGTAGCACACCTTCTTGTTGCTATTATCTATTAAGGATACCAGACAGTCGTTTCTGTCGACAATGAAGCATTTCTTTTTCATTTAATTACGACGAAATAAATTGACGCTAACCAGGGGACCTTCGGGTTTGACAATTTCAGAAAATATTGATACTTAGTGTACGCGAAGATCGTCGCTCGGGCATTAATTTCCCAAAGCAGTAAGGCGCGCCTTTCAGCCAAATTCGAGAAAATCGACTTTGAAAAATTCTATGGTCAGTGCATAGCATTCACGACTACTTACTTAGTCTTATTATTGACATTTTTTTTTATTCATTTGAACACCCACCAAATTCGTGCGAAGTAACAGATATTTAAATATAATTTTCTATTAAAAACTAACATCTTACTTTAAATTATCTCTAGTTTGAAAAATCGTACTTTTTATTGAATTTTTCAAAGTCAATTTTCTCGAATCTGGCAGAAAAGCGCGCCTTACTGTTTTGGGAAATTAGTGTCCAAGTAAAGACCTACAAGAACACCAAGTATCAACATATTCTGAAATTGGTACACCTGAAGGTCCCCTTGTAAGACTTGTTTTTTTGGCACAAAATTTATTAACATCATAAGCTTTAAAAAACATGTTTGTTTAGTCAAAAATAGAGCATTAAAGAGTGTTCACAAACTGGAATTATTAAACACTCTTATTCTTTATGAAAATAAACTAAAAACTCATCTTTGTCTAACGAAAAACTCACTTTTTTTTTCCAAATCGCCATTTCGTGTCTGTCATTTTCATAATTTTGTTTTTTTTATATGTTCAGTGCAGAACCAAAGATACTGTGAAGTAGAATTTACAAGCAGGTCGTTGTATTTTTTCGTTTCGATAAAATCGCTGCAAAACAAAAGAAACTTTTTTAAAAGCCTCTTTAATAATCCATCAGTAGCGTCATCTATAATGCAATTTTTTGGCGAAGCAAACATGCTCTTTTAAAGCTCATGATGTTAATAAACTTTGTGTCACATAACAAGTCTTCAATTCAGCTTCAATTTATTTTTGTGTAATTAATTGAAAAATAAATTATAAATAAAATAGTAGCCTTAAGGGGGGACGCCTACCTAGAGCGGTCGAAACAATGCGCTTCTTTGGGAATTTTTTCTAGAAAATCCGTTACACTTTTAGTAATAACTATTCGTCTATTGTTAAGAGTACATCTAAAGGACAGTTCAGTATTTTTTGCGTTAAAGAATATTAAAAGATTTGAGAGTTATAAGCGATGACCGGGATGTCCTTTTTTTTTGCGGTGACCATCGTAGCTCGTAGCAGAATCATCCGAAATGAAAAATTCGAAAGGCATTAGATAGATTATGAAATTATCTATGCGCTATCGGAGGGATTTTTTTTTTTCCTAGTTTTTTTTTACAGGCCAAGAAAGGAACTACTTTTTTGTTGAAAATCGATGGTTCAACTTTGCAGCGCCGCCAATTTGTCTCATAATAATTTTTCCAAAATCGGGCCCGATAGCGCCTAGATAATTTCAAACTCTATCTAAAGCCTTCCGAATTTTTCATTTCGGATGATTCTGCTACGAGCTACGATGGTCACCGCAAAAAAAAAGTACATCCCGGTCATCGCTTATAACTCTCAAATCTTTTAATATTCTTTAACGCAAAAAATACTGAACTGTCCTTTAGATGTACTCTTAACAATAGACGAACAGTTATTAATAAAAGTGTAACGGTTTTTCTAGAAAAAAATCCCAAAGAAGCGCATTGTTTCGACCGCACTAGGTAGGCGTCCCCCCTTAACCAATTCTTGCCAAAAGATTGCAGGTCTGACAAACAAAGCTAAACGACCTAAGAACATCTCTTCCCATCTTCCCACCCAACCCTGTACAATAGTACAATATGTAGTACGAACCCTTGCTATTAACCAATTCCTGACAATGAACTAGAGGTTTCACAATGGAACCCAACGGAGCTGAGAACATCCCCTTGTTCCCAGGTTACCTCGTTCCAAGGAAGTGAAAGTTCCCAGCCTCTTGAATTTTGTCCGCCGAAACTGCACCCCTGTCCGCGAAAAGGAACCACCATTCGAATCGTCGATGCAACATTTCACATCCCTCCACGCGACACATTTCAGGGACGACATTCCCGGGGCGGCGGACAGGACTCTGAAATTCCTCGCGGTGGTATTTCGACCGCGATCGATCCCCTCGTAATCGACGGGGAATATGCCGCGAAAGTGATCGCGGAAAGCACACACGGAAGACTGCCGAACGAAACTGGGCCACGCAAACAGCCGCGGATATGACCCCGCTCTGTTAAGGGCAATCAAGGTCGGCGGCGCGGAATCCGCGATTCCCCTTTGCAGTCTTTTTCGGGACCACGGCCTCTTTATCACTCTCGATTGTTCGTGTCTGGGAACTGATCGATTAATCACCCTGCCTCCAAGAGAGCGGAACATCTCGATAGATCAATTTCTGGGGGATATAGCTGCAGTAATTTTTAACAGAATTCTTTCGCTGGGGGAGTAATGTTGCCTCCGATGGTGGTTCTACTGATATTTTTCACTGATTCCATCCGTTAATTATCTTTCGAGCTGAGCTGCTACATTGGATGATTACTGCAAGATCACTTCAGTTGATAATGTTGGTAATTGTTGGGTTTTGATATCGACATGGGTTCTTCCAGTGTAAAATGGTAATCGTGGTAATCATTAGATAATAATGATTCTACTGAAATTGTATGGGAAATTATATCCCCCAGGATCGAGGTAAGGATAACAATTTTCGAGGGTGATTATCAGTGGGGGACTAATTATTATTTGAACGAGCTGTAATATTCAGAGGAATTCAAGGTCTATATAAACAGCTGTGGAAGGTAAAAATAGCTCTCTCAATTCATATGTTGTCTCGGGAACAACTCTATCGCTCTTCTACTTCGACGCACGGTGAACGCAATGTTGTACACTTCCAACTTGTCTCTAGATAACCTATATTCGACAGAGCTAAAAGAATACATCTCGCGATCTTCCCAGAGCCGATCTGCGAATTAAGCATTTCAGAAACGAGTCTAAAATTAGTGCCTCGCCACCGAAACTGAAGCAAACCGAACAAGGGCGGATTTGCTTGAAGTATATCCAGTTTTTCACGATAAAGCTTATTTATAACGCGACTCTAAACTATTTCTGATTGGGCTCCATTTGGAAAGCTCGCGTTTTAGACACTGTCCATACATCATTCTATTTAAAATGCCTCGATGAGCCTTCTAAATGTGAAACCCACGTTTCCATTTACGTTACTGCCTCGCCGAGCAATTATACCGTGCAATTATGCAAAGTTTGTATCGTGACTAACTGAATATCTTTCTCTGGCACACGTGAGTCATTTGGAATGGCTCCATCACATGTTTGTTACATAATGCATTGGTTTGTAATATATGATAGATTATATTCGCCACCGGCCGTGATATGCTAATATATTATAGACATTATCTTACGGATTGTTGTGAAATAAATAACTTATGGCCAGTGTCAGCTCGCAAAGTGTGCCGAAAAGGTCACAGGCTGTTTAGAAATAGGTCTCTTTCATACAAAGTGGTTACGGCAACCACTTTTCTGCATATAAATCCTAACCGAAGTTAATTGAGGTCAATATCAGATACTTCAAAAGATTTCACGGCCACATTTATCCTCCCCCCTCTCAATCAAGTTTCTATTCCCAGAAAAAATCTAGGCTCTTAATACCACGATTCTCTGTGCAAACATTCAGTGAAACTGTAAACTGTGAAAGTTAAAAAGCGGAGAGAACAGAGTGCATCAAATGCAGTCTCGATTTTCATAATCAACGTGGATGTAGCGCCTACAGTTTTAGTAGCGTTGATGGTTCCTACAGTTTTTCCCCTGAATTGTAGGTCGCCAAGAAGCGATGGTCTTTTGTAAAATAATAATTAGTTGACAAGGAAAATTTCATTAGGAAGGCAATGTATTTAATCCGTTTGTACATGGTTGCACATCAGTTCCTTATTTAATAAATATTGTTAAGTTGAAGTTTCACGACTGAGTTTATTATAACTAAACACATATTGAAAATTGGCACTGTGACAGGCAAACGGAATTGATACCCTTCAAGTTGCGAATCCACGATCAGGCAATTACTTAATTATTTTATTACTTTTTAATTATTTTGTCATTAGTTTCATAATATACTTTCATGATTTATTTTCAAAAATCTTTTCTCTCGCGATTATTTACATTTAGATGTTGCTGAGATCTTTGTCTCGTGACAGAAAAGTCTAATGTAATACGCACCTTAACGCAATAGCCGAGAAAACCACCGACCATGAGACCGTCAGCTCCTCCATTTTGCGAAGCCACGTGTTTGTTCTGATAAAACTTTAATTCCCTGCCTACCTATTGTTTGCGCTTCGCCTCAGCCGGTGTCGACAGCCGACGTGTCGAAAACGTCTCCCGTTGCCGGTTTATCGCTGTGTTCAAACAATCCTGGCGCAATCACTGGGATAGTCACGCTACGCTATCTGCGATACACCTGATTACCCACGAACATCCGAAGCAGAGACACAAGAATTCGTATGAATATTGAGATCCGGAGAATCAGCGGAAATTCGAAGAGAATCCAACCCGTCACAAGATAAATCACTTTCGAAAGACGACCCCCTGTCAACGCGACACATCGTCGGAAAATAAACGGCCCCCAAGTCTCCAAATCCACCAGCCACACTCAGCCCGATTACTCGGAATCCCGCCGCGGAGAAGCACAGCTGCATCCTCCATCGATAAATTCGACCGGATCGTTCGAAAATCGGCGTCCACGTTCCCCCGTAGAGAAAGTCGGTGGACGGTGCGCGTTGGACGGCTCGCGGGCCTAGCCAGAAAACGAGATTCCGACCTGCCGTCGAACGGTGCCGAACGGAGGCTGGACCCCGCCGCGACAAAGGACGCCAAGGACTAACCTGCAGAAGCACGTGACGGTGTCCTCTACGTCGATGGAGAGGGACGTGTCTATGGCCGAGTACTTGAGCACCTTCCTGCTCCCCAGGCCGAACATCGAGTCGGCACTGACGAAACACCAGCGGCCTACCAGAATAGTCGGCAGTCGGCACCGTCACTTCACCAAGCCGCCGGAGGAGGCAGCCAAGGGGGCGCGAATCGGCCTCGGCGGAGGAAAGTTGCGTGAAAGTGCGAGAGGGGCGAGGAGGCCCGACACTCGATTCCTGGCCGGTCCGGACGAGCGCGCAGGCAGCCGGTCAACAACGGAGCACGTACTGACGTCGGCGTTCTCCAGGTACCACCACCGCGCGCGACCGCTATCGGCTATCGGCCGCCGCGAATGATAAACGGAGAAAGCGACTCGGCGAACGCGGCGGTGGTGGGGAAACAGAGGTGGAGGGAGAAGAGGCAGAGGCACGAGAAGAGATCGAGGAACCGGCGAAAGAACCGAGGCTGACTCCCTGCTCTCCACAGGAGGGGAAGGTGTATTGTGCACCTGAGAGCAGAGTGGAAGATAGCTCGCGCGTGGGCGGGGAGGGGTATAGAGAAACGTATGGGGGGCTTCACAACGCGGGGCCGTAATTGGGTTGCGCTGGTCAGTAAGAGATTCTGCTGATGCAATGTGAAGCATTTACTGATGCGCGGTTTCAACGAATCCTGTAACTTTACGGAGATTCTAGGAATAGGGTTGCAGGCACCTGTCAACGCGTGGCCTCCCTTTGAGTACCTAGATGTGATTAAGGAAGATGAGATAAGTGATGGGATGCAGTTACGCCCACGTGTTTTGAGGCGCCCTGTAAGCGAGTATTGGTAGCGACAAACGGAGAAAGAGAGGGAAATCTGTGCACAAAGGGGCTTCCTCCCTAAGGACGGTGTTTCTTTCTCTGTTTTGCTTTGGCCAGCCCGCGTTTCCCTTCGCTTTCCAGCGCCACTTTTGCACCGGTCTCCGTCGTTCTAATGCAATTACCAGGAGAGGCTAGCGCGTTCAGCGAAGTCGAACAAGTTCTTCCTCCTTAGCATCCGCGCGGCGGGATCGCGGCGAGCGCGTACCTGTTCCCTCTTCAGGGTCGCTGGAACGGGATATCGGACCCACGACTAGACCCAACTGCGCGAGCACGAGCAACGGAGGATGCTGATGTAACGTCTCCCACGGAATCGAGAAGATTTCACTGATTACCGGTGTTGGGCGATCGGAGAGATGAAGAATCCAGGTGGATGTGGTGCTTGGGAAAATGGATACAAGTGTCCAGAGGCGGATTTTTAGTTTTTGCGGTCATAGGGTGGCAACGTCTGCCGCCATTTCCGTGAAACGTCATTAAATATTTTAATTCAAAGGGAGGTTCCACCTCGGACGCATGAAAATCGTAGGTTTAAATAATGAACACAATAGAAAATCTGATTAATGACATTTCTTATTTGAAAATTAACCGCCATTTTGTTTAAGAAAAAGTAAACTAAATTTTTTTTTAATCTTCAAGAGATGTTTAATAAATGCCATTAAAGTTAATTCGATATGGCAACTCACACATGAGTTATTGCTAATTTGCTACTTGAAAAAAAAAGGTGAATTCTCCGGTCAAAATAGTCAAAATAAAAAAGTGGTTCTTTCTATGAAATTAGGGGAAACCTGTCCAAAACCGTATACCGTACTTATTTCTGAAAACAAATGAAGGAAGCCCACGCGCGTTTGGCAATTGTTTTCCGCCATATTGAACTGTCAGTCAATAAATCCTCGTGGCAAAATACATACGCTCCAGCTAATTATTAAATTTATTATATTACTACGTGCTGTGATCTTATTTTCGACTGTACTTCAAGTGAACTATACAGTGTTCTGGTAATTAGAAGGTAAGTTACATGAAGATATATATTAACAGTATCTATTTCTATTATATTTTGATGATCATGGCCCATTGTTGTCATTTTCAAATTTAGCTGTAACCAAAAGTGTGGGTTCTTACGTCTTGGGGCAAAACCGTACGGGGTAAAACCGTACACAGAACGACGGTTCGTAAACTAAGTAGTGTTCCATTTTTGTCTAAAGGTGTCGGCAAGATGCCACGTAATTATATCAGAAACACTACCAGACAAGATTGGAACTCGGAAAATATGAAAAAGGCTATAATGAGTATAATCAATCGAAACATGGGATCAAAATTGGGTCCAATGTAAAGGTGTAGTGGATGGGCACACGAAGGTTGCACCGGCTGGGGAACCGAAGAACTCGACGATTTTCAATGCTACCGTTGGTAATTTAGACCAATAATATATACTATACGGTTTTGCCCCATAGGTTGACTAAACCGGAAAAAGAAGAGGTTTTGTTTTATTGTTCAATTAAGTACCCTATTTAAACTTTTCAATTATATTTTTATTATTTTGTGTTGTTTACGAAACCCTTTAATAAATACCGTTTTCTTTACCCAATTTGTGTTATTATTTAAAAAGTTGTGGACCTAGAACCTTAGGTACACGGTTTTGGACAGGTTTCCCCTATGTCTAATATTTAATTCGCACATAAGAAATGGTCAAAACAGTAAAAATAAAAAAGTGGTCCTTTCTATGAAATTATGTCTAATATTTAATTCGCACATAAGAAATAGGCATATAGGTTGCCGCCCTCCAAAATATACCGTCCCAAGCAGCAGCCTACTTAGGGGCCGTCCTTAAATTACGTAAGGGTAATTTTGGCGATTTCTTACCCCCTCCCCAGTATAAGAATTCGTAAGATTTAATATTGCAACCCCCTTCTTACGTAATATTTTTTACATTGAATTTTTCAGTTATTAAAATTCTTTTAATAGTTCATATAATTCATTTAACTCGGTTTCTGGAAATTCAAACTAAAACAACTTTTCTGGAATATTAATGATAGAATTTGTATTTATTGAAAATTAGGTTAAAAAATATTACGTAAGACGCTACCTGACTCACCATCCCCCCCCCCCCTCTTGTAAGAAAACGTAAGAAATTCGCGACCCCTTCCCCCCAAAAAAGCCTTACGCAATTTAAGGACGACCCCTTAGCCTGCATACAAATCTGCCCCTGCAAGTGTCCAGCCGTCTACCTCGCCGAGCATTGTGGCATATTTGTGGAAATCACTTACGCGCGGAGTGGAACAGAGTTGTAGCTTGGAATGACTGGGGGCTTTCAGCTCGTAGAAGGGAGTCAGTGACGTCGTGCCACGGTTTTTATTGCACGGCATGTTCTGCCAGGCAAATGCTAAGACAAAGGACGCGTGACGCGCGAATGTCCTTGGTTACGCAACACAATCGATTCTTCCTTTCGATTTTTTTTTTTCCTTCAACATCCGCCTCCCAACGATGGGCTTTGATAAACGAGCGCAGTATTTATCCTCTTTCTGCGCCGTCAGCGATCTGCTAAGCGTGAAATTCCTTCATCGAAAACACTTGACACGTGGTGGAATTAAAAATTAGTGGAGATAAGAAATCGTGCTCAATGTTTCGATTGCGAAAATGTCGAGCGGAAGGTTAGGCACACGATTTTCTCTCCGATAGTAAAGGTATCGATGAACACTTTCGCGATTCAACTAACTCGATATTTCGCTCTCCATTTATAATATCGGAAGCATGCTAATCCCCTCGTATATATTCTAATGTAGCCTGCATGTTTCAATTTCATCGCTGCACGGGGTACACGTGGAGGTACGGCGTAAAAATGCAAGCGAGGGAGCATCGCGGGCCACGATATTACAACGCCACGACGAAACGGCAATATTTCAGCGTTCCCTGGCCAAATATAATTACTGAAGTTCGCAAACGATATTAACTCGTCATACCTATTATAGGGACGTTTTCAAATTACGATGTAACTCTCCCTAACCGTTCAGTTAAATAACAAGTTAATTACGAGGAAAAAACGCGGTGTTCGCGACACTGTGGCGCGAGAGAAAAAAGGTCACTATCCACGAGCGCGTAACAATGTTCGTAAGAAACTAGTTTACGAACATGCTTATCGCACAAGTGAAGTTTGAGCAGAGTGTAAGAGGCACCGTTGAAATAAGGTGAGTTTTAAAGGAAATAATTACAAATTCCATGTTCTCGTTATGCTAATCTTTCGAAACACGGAGAATACCTGAGCCGTGAATGATGTTTAATAATAGGGGCGAGGGGGTACGGTATTATGGAAAGAGGGAGCGTTTGAATTAGAAACGAACCGTTCCAAAAATAGACTCCCGGCAAAAGTAACTTTGTTTACAGAATAATGCATGCAGACTGTGTATCGCGTTACTTCTGCGTAAGTGCATTACCATGAGCCGATATATTCATTTTCCGTGCGAGGGAACGAGCGCAACTGGTTCGCTAACTGCGCGCGTAAAATACGAAAGGTTAAGGCCAGTCGACGCGCTATATTATAAATGTTTCGTAATGTATGACACGACTGCAGTAATAAAATATTCCCGGCACTCCAGCGAGCTAATCTTCGGGTGTAAATTCAGCGGGGCAGGAAAATAAGAAAATAAGAAAATGCTGGTTTCTAAATTTAACGCCCCCGAGGAGCGAGGCGGCTCGAAGCGCCAACGAAAACCACACCGAATCTGGGAACGATCCGCGCGCGGACTTTCGAAATGAGTGAAGCGTGATGGGAAGTGGCCGGGCTCTGGGCAACACGGAGGAAAAGGGCGCAATGTAGTCCGCGGGACATATCGGTTATCGATAAAAATTCTGCCAAATGAATTATGCGAAACCTCTGCAGTACCGCCGATGGAATCGATGAGGCTGGCAAAGGGGCAACAAAGATATCAAACCTGAAACGAGTCGCACTATCGGAGGCCAATTCGGTTACCCCGTTCGCGGCCGCTGGGATGAATATCGATATTGATTGACTCGCGGCTGTGGAGGACACGAAATCGCGGTGGATCGTTCGAATCATCGTACACTGGCGTTGCAGAAGCTCTGAGCCTGAGTTCTATCGCCATCCTGTGGCTTTCCACAAAAAGGTTTCGGAGTTTGAAAATCCTAATCCTCTTAAGGTTTCTCTGTACTTAGTTCCTATCAACCATTCACCATACTCAGGTGAATTATAATCGGGGCCGGCACGAAGCGGGTTCAGAGGCGCGTTCACCGGAACACGCCGCTGCACAAATATTTATTATTATAAAATTTCTTTAAAAGGCACCGCGATCTACTAGACGCTAAGCGTGAATTTTGCGGGGCCCTATGCATAGATATTTGTTCTAAAATTTCTTCAAAAAGCCCCGCGGCCCACCGGAAACTAATCGTAAATTTTGGGGCGCCACACAAATATTTATTATTATAAAATTTCTTTAAAAGGCACCGCGATCCACTAGAGGCTAAGCGTGAATTTTGCGGGGCCCTATGCATATGTAGATATTTGTTCTAAAATTTCTTCAAAAGGCCCCGCGACCCACCGGAAGCTAATCGTAAATTTTGGGGCGCCCTATGCATAGATATTTATTATTATAAAATTTCTTTAAAAGGCACCACGATCCACTAGAGGCTAAGCGTGAATTTTGCGGGGCCCTATGCATAGATATTTGTTCTAAAATTTCTTCAAAAGGCCCCGCGGCTCACCGGAAACTAATCGTAAATTTTGGACCGCCACACAAATATTTATTATTATAAAATTTCTTTAAAAGGCAACGCGATCCACTAGAGGCTAAGCGTGAATTTTGCGGGGCCCTATGCATAGATATTTGTTCTAAAATTTCTTCAAAAGGCCCCGCGACCCACCGGAAGCTAATCGTAAATTTTGGGGCGCCCTATGCATAGATATTTATTATTATAAAATTTAGAAGTACATAATGCGATTCTTTTTTGGGACCCCCAAAAGTTCACGCCGGCCCTGATTATGGTAACGAATACTATGCCAGGTGCAGCCACGCAACTACTAGGTACTTCAGCTTCAACTGCCGAGAAAAACAATGTCCCTTGCGGTACCGATTCGCCTACGTCGTCAGGCAATGGGTTAATCTAAAAGTCTAATCCAGACGTCATATCGATTTCGAGGGATTACGTAAGCCAGCGGTTCGCGAAGGTTTTGCTAGCCTTTCCGCTTCGATTCCCTATAAAGGCGAGAATGTAATCGAATTTGCCAATCATTGCGCAACCCCGGGCCCCCAGACCTAAACCAGACCGTGTCGTCGAAAATCGACGAGATCGTCATTGCGTCAGGGCGGCGAGCTTCCGCGGAAATAGGAACAGAATCCGGGCCCGATCGTCGTCAATTATTTTAGCCCGCCTGCCCGTGAATCACGCCGGCATTTATCCATTCACCGGTGCCACTGGCAGCGGAGCAGCGCCGGGCGGCATTGCCGTGAAAAATGAACGGGACGATAACGAGAGCGCCGATGAATGTCAAGTAAATGCGACTTCGGTGAGCTCGTTTACGTGCCGCGACACGTCCCGCGGGAGCCCTGTCTGCTCCGGGATTAAGATGGACCGCGATACTCTATTTACCATCCCACCCCCAATCGCGTGATCACGGGCAGTTTAGAGCGGCCTCCTGCGCCGTGACCTATGGGAAAGGACAGTGGCACCTTTCGCAGCGGCAAAAATTGCTGGCGTCAACTTTTCCGCCTCGCGACCTGGCTACGGTCGGGACGAACGTCGGATCGGCTTGGAGGTTTGGATGGCGTCCCACTGCTGGAGGGGTTGGTAAACTGAGTGCTCAAGATGGCTACCCCAAGTGGAAATCTACGAGAGTATAATTATTAGGGATTGCAATGGAGTCGAAGAGCGAGGGGGGATACAGTATGCAGTGGTCAGAAGAAAGTTTACTCTGTGATCGGTGACAGAGATAAGATCTGGTGTCGTAAATTAATATTCTATCGATTAAGGGGTTGTAAAATTTGTAAAATAGACCAGTGATATCAAGATAGTACTTAAAGCTTAGTATTGACCAGAGTTGGGCATTATTCAAATAAATTTTTATTCGAATAATGCCCAACTCTGAGTTTTAAACTTTCCTTTCACCACCACTGTCGATCTTACACCATGCCCCCTGCTTCCAAATTAGTATTAACCCTACAATCCACACGTGGAGCCACACGATCCACCTGTTAAATAAATCGTGCCACATCTTACATAGCTTTCTGCAAGTTTGTTCTCATTATATTGAAAAATATTCAGATAACCTATATTCCTTCAGTATTTCATTTTGTTATAAATATTCCTCTCAATAAAGATTCAGTGCAATAGATTACGTGCAGTCTAAAAATATTTTTGCCGAAAATATGCATGCATTCCAGGATTTGGAGATATGGGCCTGTGAGGCCCAACGTCTGCAATGGTGTAATTCTAATTCACGTGTGCACTTTAACGTTAAGATTGCCAAAGAGACATTCTTTACACCCCCACCATCATTCATGAATCTTGCAGTATAATCAGAGTAAAATCAATTGACCGTCTGAAGCCACCGTGAATCCCATACACACTCGTTCAACCTCCGCCCGAGCGAATGCATGTCGCGCTTACAGCGCCGTGCGCGATGCATTTTTTAATACGTCGTTCCGCGGGAGGAGAAAACGGCTTCTTTGTGAGAAGCACGGCGCATAAGACGATATTACGCGCGATAAGTGTGTTTGTGGATGTGGCCACACGTACACGGCGACCAGTATTGTCGGCAAAGGCTGTTACCGTCAAACCCGTTGATAAGCCTGCCTTATCTGCGCGACCAGTATACTCGGACGGCCCTGAATTTATTTAAAGAATGCAATACACCGAGACATTTTCCCCTAACGTCCGCCATACTCGAACCATCTCCGCTGAATGCAGTTGATATAAAAATCCTAACTAACTGCAGATTTGTCTAGAAGGTGACGGTCAGAGTTGCCATTAATGTAGGGAATTAATGGCAGGCGTAGGGAAAACGTGACGTAGTCCGAAGTAGCAGAAGGGGAACACCTACGGCAATAACGGTATATCTGTATTGGTGACGGGGTGAAGTATCACAATTCATCCCATGGCGTGGGCAAATCGTAATAGTGTACTTAATAAGTACAGTTATATAGGTCTATGTGACACTGGCGACGGTTTTTTCGGCTTGCCTTTACTGCCTTATCGCGTAGAATGGGGAAAACTGAGGGCCCCTCTGGCTCGTACGCAGTCTCATTCGCCGCGGCAACAGTAGTGGAGGGGATAACGGACCCACCTTCTTTCGGAACACCACTACATTACTGTATACCCAAAATTCGTCGAGCATCGAATAAATTATTCCCAAAAGAACGACCAAGTAGCGATTATTATCTAGGCCGACGGCGATGTCTAGGAGTCAGAGAACACTGTGTCTTGGCGAGCAAAGGGTCGTGATTCACCGTGGAAGTCAATCACGGCGGCGAAAGGCCAGCATGAGTCATCGTTCTGCTCGGTTTCGAGCCAGCGACCGCGCTATTCGCTCACTTTCCGCGCGCAAACGTACGTACTTACTGGCCGTGCAAGTGTTTCTTCTCCGGCTCTCGAGGGAAGCCGAGTACATGACCCACGGCCAGTCACCGAACCATTGTCTCTTCTGTTTTGCTCGAGAGACCTCTCTCGGGGAGCAACGTTTCCTACGCGTCTTCTGCCTTTTACGAGCGTCGCGGGACAATCTGTCTACATACTTCGAATTAGCGCAGCTCCCCCTTGGTCGCAAGGGCGCGTCAGGCAAGCATTAACGCTCTGGTAGATAGCAGAACGAAGGAATTCCCTGTTTACATCTTTCGCCCCTGACGCTCCCAAAAATCGTACGAGACAGAGTCAGCATTTGGCCCACACGAAAATAGAAAATGTGATGCCTGAGGAATAAACAGGTCCACCCAAATATAAGAGATACTTCTGCCCGTGTCAATCTCGTTTCCTCTTATTTTTACGCCGACAACATTCGGAGAACAATACGGTCGGGATCGCTCGCGGGCGAGGGTCTTTTAGCCGCCTCTGATTCGGCACAGTTTCACCTATTATCGCGTGGCATTTTCTCTGATTAAAGCATATCTCTCAACGAGTTTCTCCCTTTTTTTTTTTGTACAATCGACCATAACATCAGCCAACTTTGTTTATATCTCATATTTCGAGGTCTATTTCACGCTTGAAGTTACTTCCACGATAGAAGAATGTAAAATTGCCCTATAAAATTGAAGATAACCTCGAAACGTCTAAAATTAACTTCCTATTTCCCTATCTAATTAATGGAGGAGCCCATACATATAGCCTGTCAACTTAAAAAAACTCCAGTGACCAACACCAACAAAGTAAATCACTTTCACGGGGCGATAAATAAGCGGTCGAGAATGCTTTTAAGAACGCAACGACGCGGCTAACTAAAACGAACAGCGCTTTCCAACTTCCTTAGTTCATTCCTTGCTTCATATTCGCCTTGGCCATTGTTGCGGCGCGATAAACCATACGTTTCAAACCGCAGGACGTGGTCACAGGGAAGGAATAGACCGCAGACCACTTAAATAAAAAGTCCAAGTGACCTCACCCGTTAAAATCGCTTCCCTTCTGTCCATCTCAAAGTCTCGAGTCGATTTAGCGAGCCAGAAGACAGTCCGCTTGCACACGCCACTGCGTATTACAATTTTCACTTTGCACGGCGTCGTTGCTACGTTTAACGATCACGTTACGCACCGGCAAGTCGGGGAACTGGCCTCGACCACATTGGTCATGAACAATGAACAATGAAACGAGCTACTATTTGTCGCCGCTGCTCTCCTTAAGGGCGGTTTGTATGTGCGAAACGATTCGTCTTTGTCACTGCGACAACGATGTCGATACGTTTGGCAACATTCGAGATTTGATATATTAATATTGATCGAAAGAATTTCAATCCTCTGGTAATTTCTCTGCAAGTCGCGAAACAACGAAATATATAAAGACGTAAGCGCGAGGGTTTCTCAAGTTGGCAATAGGCATCGAGACGGATCCAATGACTTCCTCTTCCTTACACGCCGCGCGCGCGTTTTGACGCTCAAATCCTTGCACCTTTCAAATTCTCGATTAAAACTCGCGCAAGTGGTCGTTAAAACGAGGAATCAGAGCGGTAATTACAGAAACGCTACCACCATCGCACAGAATGATTGCACTACTGCGCTTTACCACATCACACTTTATTTCGAGGATCAACGTGTTTCGGATATGTAAAACTGGTTCCGGACGTGACCGGGCACGCTGGATACGGCGTAACACGTGTCCGTGGTTCAATTAAAATGGAAAAACAAATGGAAGCAACGTGACATATCCGCAGTCTCTGGATCTACATAAACATATTATGTACTTACATACATATACCCATTTCTATCTCTACGTATAAACAACATAACGATACCTAAAACCGAACAACAATACGCACTACGTTGTCTCAACAGTCTACCTACTGTACCTTAAGTAACGACTTATTGAACGCCGGTAAAACATTTAACGGAAGATATCGAGTTCGTTAAACACGAGCATCGCGCGTATCATTACCGGAAAGAATAAAAAAAAACAATTGGGAAAATGAAGAGAATCTTGGTCCCTGAGAGTATACAATAATTGTCATAATTTCTTCTGCGTTTGCTTTTCGATATTACACATGTCCCTTTCCTTCTGGCTACCATCTTACTTCCACTCTACGTGTGATGCATAGAATTCTGAAATGTTACATATCTACGTTCCGTTTTGCAATCAGAATTCTACCGTTACGTTGGTGTTTACGATAAGAAATTGCTTTTCTGTTCCTCTTCCTGTGGTTAGCATTTTACGATCGTATCACATTATAACATAACCTTGCAAGTCATCCAGCAGATCGAATATAAACTTCGTGACCACAGCAATCTCTTTCGATTCACGTTTTACATATATATTTCGAACGCTTTCAATTATATTATGAATATGACTTGCGATTCTAATTCTGCATTGACTTCAATATTATCTAATCTTGTTCGCCATGACTCTAACAGATCAAAATCACATGCTCCCAAAGACCAAGCTACCTCCATTTGCCCCGGTCCTGACACACAGCAAAAATGAAGCATAGCACCGTCCACGACCCGACTATGCGTAAAAAATGAATTCGTTTGACATTATCGGCTTTATCGGAAGTCGTGTCACTCGCGTTTACGTAAGCGTTCTAGGTAAACTGTATACACGCTCGCTCTCTCGCGTATCGAACGATAAAAGGGGCAGAAATAAGAAATCTAATCAAGGTAACGCGCAACTCGTCGGCGGGTCACCCGACGAGTATACACGTACAAAGTTTTTTTCCTCGCGTTTCGAGAATACCGACACGACTCACCGCGGGATCCTTTAACCTCGTCGACGGCGAACGATCCGGACACTGTCATTGGTTTCCACGAAAAACGCGACGTACGCGGGGTGGAGGTAACAGTTCGAGTTCGAATGACGATGTTCTATACACGCGTTGTTTCGTGACAGTGGCGAGCGAGGATCGCGATGACATCGCGCGCGCAAGTATCGCCTCGACGTCTGCGGCGACAGAAAACGTCCCTGGGATTGGCATCCCCGAGAGGAACGGTGGAAGACGGTCGATTACAGAGAACGAGACACGGAGCACCGCTCGAAGGAGAGCGTCAACCTCGGCACGGGGAGGTTAGGACGAAACGTCGGGAGGTTAACCTTCTACGTTTCCCCTCCCCGGTCGCTCAGGCGATTTTCCGTGGATCCTTCTCGGAGAATCGCGGTCCGCGGCGGCGCCGCGGTACAATTTTGCTTGCGGTAATGGGAAAAGAAACACTTACCCCATAAACCAGTCCACGGTATCGCGGAGATACTCGGGTAACCTATCCAGCTTGGATGATTTTCAGTTGGATCACCGCCGAGGAAAGTAGCACGAGAGTCGAGAAAACAAAATAAATTCCCTCTCTCTCCACTAGCACCAGCAGCAGCAGCAGCGGCGGCGCACGTTTCGCGATCTCGTGAAATCTAACATGGCGAAGCTCTATTGTCACCTGTTCCCGTCATGCCTCACTTGCCTCTACCCCCCCCCCCCTGCAACCCGAAAATACTACCGATTTATCGCCGCCACCGCGGACTCCCGTCGACCTGTACCCGTTTGTGCTCTGCTGGCGGCTCGTTACGCGAATTCGCGGTATTCCCCCGAGTACCGACCGTGCGAGCAACTTTCGTCAGCGTCCGTCACCGCGCACGGGGAATGACCACTTTAAAGCGCGCACAGCTGATTGCAGCTGATCGTCTAATGTTGCAACGAATGAACTCGCGCACCCCCTGTTTCTCTACCTGACTGCAGATGGTAGTACTGTGCGCGGTTGAGAAGATGGCCGCCCGGACGGCACAGGGTCGAGAGGGGTATTCTTCGTCATCGCGGTGTTGCGTGATCCGATTCGCCGATGTTTTCGCGTCGACCAATTACGGACATTACTGTGGGGAATTTCTGGATATAACTAAATATTACTAATCGGAGCCGCATTCCTTCCTCGTGCCATCTTCTTAGCAACGGACATAACTACCGCGCGTATTTACTGGCAATGAGAGATGTTTCTCGACATGGGCATGAGTTATAGAAAAGATAGATGGTAGAGGGGGTCGTGTTGAAAGCGCGCGTAAGGTATAAGATTTTGAAAGTGGAATAGCATTAGGTGGTGTTTTGTTGAAGAATATAATCAGTATTCTCACACGATTAACACATTTATCGAGAAGGAACATTGGAACTTCAACTGCATTGAATTTTCGGTCTATTCTGTACAACAGACAAGTATAGTAACTTTGACGTTCTATATATTTTAAACAAATTTGAAACTAGCAAAATGACTAGTTTCACCTGCATTTCCATACAAACACTTTCCCTTTGCCAAAAATTCTACTTCGGGGAGTAGTTCAACAGACCGTCGTTCATGAGCAGAGGACACTACAATCGCGAATTTCTAAATCGGTAAGGCAGTGAAAGTTGGGCCGCGAAAGTCCATAAGGTATTAGGTCTACTCTACCACCACAGACGAGGTATAGTGATAATGTGTTTCTAGCATTGACACAGGTAAAGCTGCCGGTATCACCGAGAAAAGTATAGAAGCTGTGTTATACAGGGTGTCTCACTAACTCGGTTCACCTCAAATATCTATTATTTCAAGTAATAAGCGAAAATATTATTTATAACAGTTGTCTGGTTGTAAGAAACACAAAACACGGTGAAATTAGTTTCTTTACAGGGATAGATCGGATGAGGAGGTCAATTTTATATTTTCAAATGGACTGTCAAATTCAATAGAATAGCAAATTCTGAGTATGAAAGTACTAAAGTGCATTAATCCTAAAAGTTATTGTTTCTGAGATATTCAACATTGTCCATCCTATTACTTTGATTATGTAACATATTCGAAGCTATGCTCAGTTCATTTCGGATAGCCGGCCGTTGAATGCAGAAATTGATGCAACTTTGTTTTTCAGCTACCTGTCTCTTTTAACTATTTCACACCTTCAAGGGGAAGGGCGACAGCAAGTCATAGTGGTGTAAGTGATAGGGATGCACCACTACAGTGGTTCGCGCTATGTCGGTGTGCCATATTATCAATGGTACGGACTCAAACCAGCGCAAGTGCAGCGAGTCTAAATTTTCTTATGTCGGGGGTCCCGTCCCGACTCCCGAGGTCTTTTCTTCGCGAAATGATTCGATTTTCCTACTGACGCGGACCGACCGTCCCTCACGAGACTTTCTCTCGCGTGGTCGGCGCTTGCACTATTTAAAGAGCAAGCAAAAGGGGTACTTTTCATGTGTAATTTATTCATACTATAAAAAAACAATTGGAATGAAATATCGGCAGCAAATAAGATTCATTACCTGTATGAGAAGAAGTTTTGTTTATCACACGCACACATTCCCACGTTCTCTCTCCCTCTCTTCCTCCCCCCCCCCCCCTCTCTCTCTCTCTCTCTCTCTCTCTCTCTCTCTCTCTCTCTCTCTCTCTCTCTCTCTGAGGAGGTAGCTTTTCGACAAATTTTCCATTTTTTTTTACATCAACGTATTCTGCGCGTTGGAGAGGGAAAATGTTTGAAAGAAGCCATATGACGCGAAGAAACCCTTTGGACAGGAAAAATTGTTAAAAATTTCGGAACGACTTGCTTGTGTAGAGTTACACGTATATGTAGGCATGGGCCCACCACTACTCTCCTGCTTGATACGAGACACGTCATAAGATTACCATAATTTATTAATAATTTTTTAAATAGTTATTATAAGAAGTGTTCAAAATGATAAATGAATGTGCATCTCTGTACACTAAGTATCCCGGGTATGCAGTTGAAAAAAATTGAAAAAGTTGAAAAAGTTAATATAAACCCATGTCCGCAAATAATTTATCAGGGAATTATAAGATAGCAGAGATTCGTTACACCGTAAGCGAAGTTGTACAATGCTTCTCTGTTATATGGGTCTGTAGAGTTGCTGATTGATAAACAAATGAAGAAATTTTTACTTGCCTTTTAAAAATACTATATTAATTTGACATCGGGACACCCTGTATATAAATTCTATTTTAACTTTCATTCCTACCGCTTGTAGCGCTGCACTCTTAGTTCATGCTTTGCCGTTAACGTTGGATGCGACACAGAAATGGTAATGGAGCTCTAGAGCTCCAAAATCGAGGGACACAGAACACAATAGAGTGAAAGGTCTATTCTATACCTGGTCTGTGGTATTATACATATAAATTTGAATTTTTCACCAATAATTAGGCGCATGATCATAAATAATCATTCAGTGATTATATCAAATGATTTATCCACTCAACAGCTGTTACATTTAGACTTGTTGAACAAAATTCGTATATTTAGTTTTAAAGTCGTTTACAATCTTCCCGCAATTAAATTGGTATTTCTTCAGAATAAGTGAATATATATATATACATTATGATTTTCTTAATTTACATTTTGTTATTTCTTTTCGATTTGTTACATTTAGGAGCGAGAAATATATAAAATTAAAGTACATTTTACATTTTATTAAATAGACGAAGCAAATGAAACTTTATGAACCTATAAAGGTTGTATAACGCTATTATTGTATTATGTTCTAGGTAATATGGCAAATTGAAAGAGCATCTGTATGTTGTTATCGCAGGGTAGTAACAACCTCAGTCGTTCAATATGTTAACAACTCTAACGTTAAACGTAATACGTAGCCATCTCTATTTGCTATCCATATTACCCGCTGCTATATTTTTATATCTAAGATAATTAAACTCGTCTTCGAAGTGGCAACTACGAGCGAACGGGGATTGCATTTATATTTTATATCATTCATGTGATCGTTCACAAAGAAGATACACGAACGGGTCGTATGCTGCGACTTGATATAATTCGTTTTGGGGTATCTGTGATTGATTTTTTCAAACTGATTTGGTGGCTTATGGGGCAAAAAAGAAACAAAAATGTAGGTCAGCCTATGTAGGCCATTCTCAAGAAAAACAAAGCAAAAGTTTAATATATTGTGTCGAGATCGTTCTACGTTGCAAATTATTAAATATTTTTGTATATTTCATGATCATGATCACTAAAACAATATCTACGTGTGTATGCATTTCATGCACCAATTAATAATATTGGCCATGTTGTTCCTTTATTACTAACAATCGAAATAAGATGTATGAATAATAATTTCCCGAAACATTGGTGTGAATATTTCAAATTGTGAAAATTAGAAGAACGTACGTACGTATGCATATATGCATGTATGTATGCATGTATGTATGTATGTATGTATAATACAATCAATGCTAGTAAGAAACTGTCGGAAGTACCACGTGTAGTTGAAGGGGAAAATTTTTACAAGGTTCCGTGTACTGCGCGCACGTCGTGAATCTTCGACCAAACTGTACAAAATTAAAATCACCAACGTTCACGGCATTATCCTTGTACATAATACGTATTCTAGGATCATGTTATATTACAATGTTTATCTATGTAAATATTAATTTTCTACGTTCAATTTATTCAACATTGAAATTCGAATATTTATAAATAAACGCACATTTCTTTCTAAATTTCAGATGCATTTGTTACAGAATTTTAATAAACTTGACTCTTTTGTAAACTATAAAGATAGCATGTAAGTATGTATGTATGTATGTATGCGTGTACATAGCAACAGATTACTTCAGCTCCAATAGGTATGTAGGTATGCGCTGCGCGTATACACTCTCCCTTTAATTCTGATTGAAATTAACATATGCAAATTGTAACTTCATATTCCATTATTTTTTTTTTTATAGTTTACGTTACATTGTCGATTAAAGTATAAAGCCTGAAATTTCCGTTAGCTTCGGGATACAATGTTTAGGAAATATATAAGCATGGCTGGAGTCAACAGTGCCGGGGGAAATAAATCTGAAGAAGTGAAAAACAGATGCGTGTTGTGTGTACACTTGTTGTGTGTCCTCCTAGGTAGATAATCATTCTCACATTTCACTCCATGTGTTATTACTGGAGTTACTTCCACTCGAAGATGACGTCGATGACATTCTAGTATTGTTTGATTCATTGGCTGCCCTAAGAATAAATAAACACGTCTATGTGATTTTTCTTATCTTCTATTAATTCAATTAGCTGGATGCTCGAGCTTTCCTCTCTCATAATCACAAGCACGAAAGTACGTGCAACAAAGCTTGTCGATATATCCATATAAATATAATACACTCGAAATCAACGACTTTTTATTATATTAACATGAAAGTGTCGACACTATGCGGACAAGGCATATTAGCGTACCTAAAGAGGGCTGCTAAGCTAGGTCCAACGGTATCCTGATTGGCTTCTGCAGAATTTTGATCTCCCAAGCTTTGTCTACAAATAGGGCAAGTCCCGTGCTAAAAAAAAAAGAAGAACAACAATGTCACTTTGTAACATGTAGCTAATGATTTTTTCTCTGTTAACTTACCAACTCTAACCATGGTACAATGCATGGCGCATGATATAGATGTTGACAGGGAAGTTGTTTTACCGGTTCCGAAAGTTTGAAGTCCTCCCAGCAAACGGAACATTGAAGTTTACTATCTGCACGATAGAGGAAGAATTAATTCATGAAAAATACATCACTATCGATATTTCACGTTTTATACGTTCTAAAGGCTGTCACGTATCATTCTCTATACCCACCGACGTGACTTTGAGTCACACTTGTAGTTGGTATTTCATCGATTTGTTTCCTTGGCAATGGCGGTGGTCCGGTTCCATCCAACTGGTTTAACAACTGTGTTACGATTGCATCCAAACCATCCTGACCCCAAACATAATCTCCAGGATTTCCCAAGAACAGTCTAATATTGAATCTACATTATTTTGTTTTATTTTAGTAATACCAAATATCGAATAAAACAACAATGACTTTTATCCTGGGTGAACAAGCGTTTTAGCGATTCTCCTTCTAGTCAGAATATTCTGTACTTTTATACATGCGTGTACATAAATATATTAACACGCCGGCATAATTTAGTCATTGCTAAACCATTTATAATGTGCAACAACTTGGAATCATAAGATTACGAATATGATTAAAGACAGTATGTAAACGGGTAGAAAACACAAAATATATACATACAAGGTTCAGGCGACTATGCAAACAAGTGCCTTTATTTAATCTTTCATTTGGAATACGTCTATAAAATTATTCGTACATTTACGATCTATTCTTTTCAACGAATGTAGTGAAAATCTTTTCAACAATGTTCGACTGCGAACAAACCAGGATTGCTATGCAACAATTTGTAACTCGAGTTGCCATTACACTAAACTAATTAAACTAAAGGAAAGCCTAATTCAGCTGATTAGCATACTTCATTTCAAGCAATACGCCATAAAATTTAATTACATACTATACTTTCGTTCCTTTTAATATACCCTAACTGTATATGTAGATATACAATACTCGTGCACAGGCAGTCACGCAGAATTTAATACATTTTAAATAGATAAGAAAATCAAGTGAAACAGACACAAGGAAAGAAAAAAAGAAAGAGGAAACACTACATGATTTGTATAGCGCAACTTTATAGTAGCATTAACAAACAAATACCTGACAAAATACAGAAGAACCATTGGCGCAAACTTGCTATAGACAAGAAATTCGGCAGATTTTAAAGTGTCACATAAAATCCCGTTTTGTACGTCGAACACGAGACGAACGAAGTACTGCTATTGAATTCACTCAGGATAATGTTTCACATAAACAACATGCACAAAGCAGAGAGAACTGCGTATGACAGGGATGAATATAACTTCCTTATTAGTACTATCTACACGTATTTTACACATGTCATGAAGCATGACGACGCACAAAATGTAACAAGCGAATAATGAGAAGAAATTAATTATTAATGTTTTACATACGCAGGTGGTTGTCCATCTTGTGTTACAGAATGAGCTAGAGCTGGTCCTGATAGATTAAGTAAGAAACCTTGTATGAGGTTGTCGATAGTAGTAGGTAGTCCTTGCCTCCCGCGACTACGGTGCAATAGAAAAATCATTACATTGTACATATATTTATTATTACTATATACTGTATTTAAGGGGTCAGACCACTGTGACGGTTTGAATAATGAAGCTATTTTTAAAGATTCTTTTCTTCTTTCTAAATACAATATATAATGCAATAAATCTTTTTGGTGTTTATTAAGCTACTCTTACATTGTTACTCTGTCTGGAGGATTTCGGGTCCAGTTAACTCGTCTCCTACCAGTGTAGGTACTATTTCTGTTAAAAGCACTCGCTATTGGGTTTTGATCGGAGTGCATCAACATCACTTGCATTAGATCTCGCTCCATTTCGTCGAATCGCAGATCCTAGTTAAGAAATGCTCGATAGAAATTACATTTGTAATCTGCATAGGGAAGTAAGAAAGCTATACTCACACTGTGCAATGAAATATCATCGAGGTCGCTTAAATCTTCGTTGCTGATATCCATACCCGAACCACTATCATTGCTGCCGCTTTCTAATTCCTCTATGAAACCGCTCGAGCATCTTGGACATGTATAATCCTAACGAAACATGATAAATCAGTTTTACGCGATGTATTTCATGGACATTTAATAACCATATTTCCAATGGGATGTAAAATACAGAAGTAAGAAAGAAACATATGATAATTATTTACCTCCCTATCGGACTTAACCGCGCAGTCGAAAGATAAAAATCGTTGGAAGTAAAGGGTTTCTGACATATATGAATTTCACGTGAAAGCTGCGACATTTTAACAACGCGTAAACGTCGATCGATGTCAACGATACGGTTGCATATAATAAGAATTTATTCAGTTATTTAAGAATAACAAGACGTGAAATAGGAATTCTGGATCCCGGAACGGGAAGCAAGGAGAAAGGAGTTTTAACCCGTGATACTGAGTGACAGATGAAAATAAAAATATATGGGATATCGGAGAAGGAATTATATACATACAATTCAGCAGTATTAAGATAAAAATATATGCGTATACTTACGGGTAGTAAACGTTCAATTTCTATACTGCATTTATGACAAAAAAATCGGGACATTGGTGTCCCGTCTACAACGGCTTCCGCCATGTTTTTACGTGTGCACCTTGCTCCTCTTGCCTATTACCACTATTTCTGACTACGGTGGTGGTGGATTGTAATCCGTTCCGTCACAACTCTTCGTGCAGTTGATTGCGTTTTAGACGAATGTCGAATCTGAGCTGGGAAACTACTGATTTTAGGTGATACCTTTACGAAGCACGAGATGGCGTCCGGTTAAATTAGTCGATTGCGCATCAACGCCTTGTGTTGTATTTAATTGTAGATCTCGGCATCCCTCTTTCTTTCAATTTATTTTTTTTTTCAATCATTAACCACTCGTTACCTTCTAAGATATTCTATCACTTTATTTCCCCATTACCTACATACCTACTAAGTACATATAATAGGTATGTGTCACACATTTCTCTAATCAGTAATCACATACCACATACGTACCATACCTACCATACATAAAAACGTTTTTCGAGTGAAAAGCTTCTGAGCTAGCAACTGTTAAATTGGCCAAACTGAATAGCACTTTTCTCTTATCGCTACTCAACTTAAAATTCTATAATATGTGAAACAGAATCTGCAAAACTGATCATTTTATTGATCGTCACGTGTGCACGCTGCACAGTGCACGCGTCGCACCAAAGTCTAAATATCTAATATTGACCAAAAGCAGCTTGTATAGGTTAGGTTAATACGCGCACGCGCGCATCCTTTCGCTACGTATGCGTGGAA
Organism: Andrena bucephala; assembly: GCA_947577245.1. Lineage (NCBI taxonomy): Eukaryota > Metazoa > Arthropoda > Insecta > Hymenoptera > Andrenidae > Andrena > Andrena bucephala. Next base: position 80,164,359 of record OX387715.1, read on the forward strand.
AGGAAAAGCGAATGGTTTATTAGGTGTTGAAATGAGATTTACATATGTTATATGTAATGAAGAAGGTACATATTTTCAAAGGGCATGCAAGATCTGTAATTCTTGCTGTTGCACCGGCCGTGCTACAAACGTGTTGTGTTACCGTTACCGTTACCGTTACGCGAAAAGTATATAAGCATGCACCAGCACTACTTGGGTAGTAGGTACTTACTACACTTGTTACTTGACAGCTTTTATTTTCGTTGCGTTGCGCGCATGTGCATGCGTGCAGCGTGCCACACGTGCTGCGTGTAAGCCTCGTCAGTCGCCACGTGTTGTGTTGTCCTACGACCGCTACGACCTACCTTCTCATCTAAATAGTATACTAATCAGTAAACACTGTGACTACTGTATCGTGAATACTGACTCCTGACTCGTGAATCACACGATACGTACTTGGTAAACAACCGTAAAATTCCATTTCATCAAGCAATAGGTACTTTACTTAAAGTAGTTAGGTAAACAATACTTACAGAGTCATTGAAAAACTGTAAACGGCGTTCCAATACAGAAGCGCGGAAAAAGAGCATCGACTGGAGTAATTTCTTTGGTTTCAAAGGATTCGTATGTATTAAAAGTCACGTAAAATTAGGTCGAAAGAACCTTTCATTTTAAATTTAACAGAAGGAGAACAGTACAAGAATTATTGAAATTAAATGGAAAATAACTAATCACAACTAACATGTATAAATTATTGATTTATTACAATCGAATGATAACCTGCCGACATAAATGTACTATTATATTATATCATAGTATTTCACTTATTTCACTTAACGTGTAAGTGTAATAATGATTCTCTTCTAATCTACCGAGATAAATATATACAATGCTTTACGCTACTATGTAGAATGTAGAGTGTAGAGTGTAGACAAACAGTTAGGTAACTCAAGTTTTTGTACAGTCAAGTTAACTACGAGAATCTTGATCGCTCACTTAAATTCATTTCGAATCGAATTTATCGTGCCCTTCCGTAGCAAACAACTTCATGCACATAGAAAGAGATTTATCATATAATGAACACATTTCTTTTAAGAGTGGAATATAGTCAAGTTTTTAATGAACACACAAAATGCGTTGACTATATTAGAAAGAGATTCTGACCTCGTCAGAATCTACTTACATTCGTAGGTATGTAAGTACATACATATATATATACATACATATACGTACACATCGCTTCCATTTCATTTGTCATGTGCTTTCTTAAAACATAATCTTATCAATGTTGTTTCCTACAACAACTCTCGCTACTCGTGGCATGTCGCTGTTTTAATCGCATCTCCTCGCTACGCCCTTACAATTATATAGATTTGTCTTATCTCTGGACCGCTGTCTCTGTTTTCATGCAAGTTCGGTAGAAAACCAATGCTATAGCTAAGGATTTTACATGAAAAATTCATAATTTCTTTCAAAATCTTACACACCTTTTTCCAAATAATGATTTTCAGAATTGAAAAGAATCGCTGAAAATAATACTTGACAATAATAATACTGCTGGAGATAATCATTCAATGCCTGTTACTGTTTATTTTCTCCATTCATTAGTGACTTTCACATTTGAATTTCTAAGTCTGTCTATATGTATTTTGCTTTGTACTCGCATTAAATTATTAAAATACAAAATTCATCTAAAAATCTTAAAATTTTCTAAGGATCTGTATTAATTTCATATCTTGATTTCTTTGTTCCTAGTCGTTAAGATGAATGAGGTATGTGAAACCCCTTAGAAACGCAATCAAAGGTCAATAATGTGCATCTCTGGTTAACATGTACATACGTATGTACCTATATTCACAAGTGGAACGATTGGTAAAAATAATAGCTGCTAAACCCCTTTGTTGTAAAATAAATGAATTTATCTGGAAAACTATATTGAATCAAGAATAATTCAAGACACGAACCTTAAAACTTTCCGAGGGAAACATGCAGTTTTCACAAAATTAAATTAGCAGATGGAAAAGTTAATAAAGACGTTAATAACGCTAACTTGTTTCCCCAAAGAGACCAAAAAATGGACTCCACTGCATAACTGTATAAACTATTTTAACTAGAAGCTATAGAAGGAAAATAAATTTAGGGTTGGGCAGTTTTCTTACATTTATGCATTGCCAAATGTGGAGTATACTTCACCCCCCCCCCCCCCACGCCCCGCCCCCAATGTTCCAAGAAAATTATAGAATATACAGTGTAATTGAACTTTTTTCACCTTAAGAAGTTGGAGTCAACAAAACAACAGACAAGTTACTGTCATGGACTGGATTTTTATGATTATTAATTCTGGGTTCCGGGTTGAAGCTGTGTCCAAGAGGAATTATTTCCCACCGTTTTAACAAAATTGCAGTATGTATCAATTGTCATAAACTTTGGAAAATAATTCCTCTTGGTCAGGGCTACAACCCCGAAGCATCAATTCATAATTATTTCGTCCCGCTACAAAAAATAATAGTACTTTACTAATGAAGACTTAAGTGACATAAAATCTCGAAAATTGTAGCTATGATGAAAAAAAACATCTGTGATCTGTTGAATCTCACTGTAAGTGGACTCACCCTGTACATGTATACACACACGCACATACACGCGCGAGTGAGAGAGAAAGAGAGAGAGACTAAACATATATTTACATACAATTAATGTCATGAAATTGCAAATATTTGAATAGACCGAATCTGTTTAACATAGGTATGATCTTATATGTTAACCGTTTTCCCAACAAATGTTGCACATATGTTATAAAATATTATTTGATGTAGAGTTGCTGTATATACATATACATAATAAGTTTAATTATGGTATTTGTTACTATTAATGTTTCAAAATCTGGTTTTAGTGATAAATGTGTAATGAATGGTCATGAGGGTGGTCCTTAGCTGTAGGGGGTCAAAATTTTTTTTGAGTTTTTTTTGGTCTTACCCTCCTAAAATATGAGGTTTCGTGAGAAAATGATATATGTAAAGTTTCAAAGTGATTGAGCAATGGGAACCCGTGTCGCATTTGAGTTGAAGTTTTGAAAAAATAGTGATTTCTCAATATGTTTGCATTTTTACGAAAAGTTGTTTATCTAGCACAAATTCGCTACAGAGTATCGGATTCTGTAGACATTTCTGAAGAAGAAACCATCCACGAAAAATGTCAGAACGGTTTATAACTCGGACTGTTCGAGAAAATATTCATCGGGAACGCGTGCACGGTGTTTTGCCGCCTGTCGCGACTCGTCAGGGCCGTAGCTACAAGCAATCGACATGGCGCCCAGTAGAGTGGTTCTTAGCTATAGGAATCAAACATTTTTAAAAAAATTTTTTTGATCTTCGGCTACTTTAGAAGTATCAGTGAATATTTTTTAATAAAAGTACAATTTCTTACATGTATAAGGAATATAAAGCGGGTTTAGAAATTTTACAGCATTTGAAAATTGTGAATGACACTGCGGAGCGAGGCGTAAAATTGATGTCAGACTACAATAACATATTAACTACAAATGAAGACAACAAATAATACATTTTACATATTTTAGAAGAATATCGACAATTCTACTCCGATACAAAGAAATCTAGCTTGATAAAAGACAAATACTATCACATATGCATTATTTTAATTTTATTTATACCCATAAGTTAAATTGTAATAATATTTTGTTGTATATAAATACTGACATAATTATAAGGAATTAGCGAATGATACAATTTTAGTAAATAAAAAATATTGTAGATTGACATCCGCATTCCGCACCTACGTAGAGTAGCTTACACGCTGCGGCATATTCTATAATTGGAAGACATAAAAATCAAAGATTTCGTCTATATTTTTGGAAGTAATATACAACTGTTACTATTATACTTGTAAGAAATTGTACTTTTATTAAATAATATTCACTGATACTTCGAAAGTAGCCGAAGACCAAAAAAAAACAGAAAAAAAACATTTGAGTCCTACAGCTAACGACCCACTTTACGGGGCACCGTGTCGATTGCGCGTAGCTACGGCCCTGGCGAGACGCGCCAGGCGAGCAATGACCGCCACTGCCGCCAAGCGGCAAAACACCGTGCACGCGTTCCCGCTGGATATTTTTTCAAATAGTCCGAGTTAAAAACCGTTCCGACATTTTTCGTGGATGGTTTCTTCTTCAGAAATGTCTACAGAATCCGATACTGTGGAGCGAATGCGCGCTAAATAAACAACTTTTCGTAAAAATGCAAAAGTATTGCGTAGAATTCATGCACATCGGCACTTTTTTAAACTTTGACGGCCGTTTACAACCATATAAAACCATCAAATTTAATAACTGTATATATTCAGGAAACTCTCTTCTATCTTTTGAGACTAAATAGAACTTTCTAGCATTCTTGATTTTCACGTAATACCTCATTCTTGCCCAAAATCGTGCGCTTTTTACAAAAACTCATGTTTTACAAAAACTTAGGCTGATAGAGCAATTCTGGATCTCGGAGTGCATATTGCAGATCCAAATACGCGTTGGACAGTGTAGTTAAAATCCCCGATCGCCTATTCTGGGTTATACGCTGCGTTGTATACTAATTTTAAAAGATAAAATTCAAAGATTTCGTCAATATTTTTCGAAGTAATACATGCATATTAGTATTGTACATCTAATAAACTGTACTTTTATTAAAAAATATTCACTGATACTTCCAAAATAGACGAACACAATTATGCCCGAAATTGACGAGAAATCACTATTTTTTCAAAACTTCAACTCAATTGCGACACGGGTTCCCGTTGTCCAATCACTTTTAAACTTTACACATACCATTTTCTCACCAAACCTCATATTTTAGGAGGGTAAGACCAAAAAAAATCGGAAGTTGAAAAATAAAGACCACCCTAATGGTCATGCTTGTGAAACTTTGAAATACATATGTATGTATAGTTACTTCTTTCTTATTGTTACCATTCGCTTTTGGTTACTTATCTTTTTGGTATTTGAATGATAAATTAAACACCAGTAATTGAACGGTCGGATGCAATAAGGGGAAAATTAAATGTTGTTAAACTAACTGTATTTTAAAAAATATAGTGTTATAAAGCTCGTCACGACACACATACTTTCTATCTACAGTTTGTTTATCCAATCATTGCTATTCGAGCTAAAAATTATAAACAAAAATTTTTTCATCCTCCAAAGGCATTATTTCTTTAAATATAAATTGCGATAACTTAAGTAAATATTAACGGATCGTTATGAGACTTAAAACATAAATTCAGAAAACTCTGGCAAAGCCGTGAAATGTATGCACAAAAACCTTATGTTAAAAAATGTAATAATATTTAATTAGAAAGTAATACTGGCCAGAATCCTTGTTTTTCAACGTTCGCCGTTAAAAAGTAATTTTGAGGTACATATAACTTGCAGCGACAAAGTTTTTCCTTACTATACACGGAAGATTTTCACACTGATTAATAAATAATTGTAGAAGATATGGCGATACATGTATATAAATCCCGCGCGCCACCAACAGTCAACGCGAGTGCTAAGACTGCTAAGTAGCGCGAGATTGGTGAAAATCTTCGTTGTATATGAAGGAAAAACTTTGTCGCTACCTGCCTCGATACTTTTTATCGGCGAACCTTGAAAAACATGGGTTATGTCCAGTATTACATTTTTTAACATAAGGGTTTTGTGCCTACATTTTACGGCTTCGCTAGAGTTTTCTGAAGTTATGTTTTAAGTCTCATAACGATCCGTTGATATTTACTCAAGTTATCGCAATTTATGTTTAATGAAATATTGGCTTTGGTCGATGAAACATTTTGTTGTTTATAATTTTTAGCTCGAATAGTAATGATTGGATAAACAAATTGTAAATAGAAAAAATGTGTGTCATGACGAGCTTTACAGCACTACCTATATTTTTTAAAATACAGTTTAACAACATTTAATTTTCCCATCTTTTGTAGCGTTTGGACAATAATTTTTCGACCCTTCATTTATGCGTAAAATGTTATCAATGCCTGAGATAAACTTGTCGTGAGAGAGTAACGTGCTGATCCGCTATCATTCAAATTTCTATGCAAGCAAACATATAGTAAAAGCAGTCAAAGGGTTTTACGTGCTTATTTCATATAGGGTACTATTGTTCCGTCGTATTAACGATAATTAATAATTAATATTAAATTTGCCGCGCGTCAACCAGATTGTTAAACATGTAAGAAACTCAATAACAGAATTAAGTAATCTTTTCATTGTACTTGTTTGAGACACGCACTATATAGTAAGTTTAAATAATTTTCCAAATATCTGTTTAAGATAATTATAGTTTATAAGCAATTATATATTTGTTCGACCATGCAACATAATTGTTAGATTATGCCATACTTTTTAATTTCATTCCTCAGGCCGAGGTATCTCACAGCGTTATGACAAGAATGTAGATGAACATCATCAAGGACAGAATTTTTACACATGCTTAATAGAATTAAGACTTGTTGTAACAGCGCCAAAATTTAGAATTGTACTAATCACTATTTAGTATATTATTAATGATTATACATATGTTCTAGGGCTTATTAATTTCTACAATGTTTATCATGGCATCGAGAAAAAAGAATTTTACGTGTCATTTAAAAAAACGAATACTAAGTAGAACTAATTACAATACGGTCAGTGAAATTCTTCGATTCTCCGATTCTATTAATAATCAGACACTGAAATTAGAAGTTATGCCTTTCAGGAAATTGTTGTTCTTTCATGTTTGATATACTCTAAAAATCACTAATCGACAATTATAGGTAACGAGCATTGCATTCACTATACTTTCATAGTAGATGTTGGAAATATATATTGGAAGAAGTTGTGAAATAAATGTAATCTTCCTTCTTATGCATGGATTAGAATTGTATATACTTAAAAAATTTTATTTTTATATCAGATTGCTGAAATCAGTCGGTGGAAATTTTTATGATATAGGTACATACATGTACTATGCGATCAAACTGTTTGTAAATAGAATAGGGATATTTATGTTAAATTTTTCCATAAAAAATCACGAGGAAAAATACATCACGAAAACAGTATTTTATATATTAAATGAATGATGTAACTTTGGATCCGCAGACAAGACTCGCATAAAGTAACGTAAAGTGCCGTAAAGTGACGTAAGTGTGAACCAATCTGATCTCTACGTGTTATTATATTATTCAGCCGATACAGGTCGGTTTATACAGCCAACGAGGGCGGGCCGTGACGGGCCAAGCCTATGGTAAGCTTATGGACGACGAGGAGCCACCGAGCTGGGTGGAAGCTCGGTGGAAGCTCGGCGGCTCCTCGTTCCCCGCTGGGCCCGGGCTCGGTGGCCGCTCGTTGAGACGACGGGCCGGACGGGCCGAGTCCGTGCCATGTCGAAGTGTAACGTTGCTGGATTTTATGCTCGCAACACGTAGAGGAGTCATACCTGACAAGTGAAGGTCCCGAGACGTAGCTTCATGACTTTATTGCCCACGCCTTCTTAGCTGGTCGAAAGCGAGTGACTGATCAGTTCTGAACAAATCTTCGACCAATGAAGACCTTTGAGTTCTGTCATCCGTAATGCCATATTCATTTCCAATGGAGCACTTAGCTATAATGGCAATTATATTGGAAGAACCTCGCAACAGAAGAAGGCAGAGAAGATGGAGTGTCCACCCTCTGTGGAAAAATAGAAGCCAGGAAGGGGAGTTTCAAATATACAAAACCTTAATTGACCACGAGGGCAAACTTTACAATTATTTCAAGTTGTCCAGAACCAGACGTTCATTTTCCTGTCCTACATCATCGAGGAGGAGAGGATCCCTCCTCCACCGACGAATTCACAGAGAGGAGGCCCCTCCTTTCCATCAAAGTTCATTCAACATTCAACATCTCATAAAATACCATAAACCATGTATCAGTACCTTCAGTATGTGAAGCCCTATCAGACTGCAAAAGTTCATTGAAAAGTCACAGTTACACCTCGGGATCTTCCCTTCTGAGCAAGCGGAAGCTAATGACAGAACATTATCAGCTGAGGAATCCGGCAACGCTGCGGCGGATACGCCACGACAGGTTGCATCTCGGGCCCGTCCGGAGCTCGGCTCATCACGGCCTGTCCTCATTGGCTGTATAAACCGACCTTAAAGAGGTACGTGTAGTACTGCTTGCGACGGCAAGAATAATCAAGTCTGTCGCTAGATTTCAATTAAAGTAAAGCGATAAAAATCATTCCAATTCATTCGTAATGAATGATACTTACGTATAGAACATATGTAGTTTAAAAAAGATCCTAGACAGGCTATAGAATACTTTGCTTCTTCAAATTTATTAATTTGAACTTGTAAAAATGGTAAGTTGCGATTCTTTGGTAGGTATGTTTAAAATTTGCTCCCACAGTATAATGAGGCGTAAAGAAGAACTGTGAAAGCAAAAAATGTGACTCGTTTCTCTCGTAGGTGTTGCACTGTCCGAATACGTACACGGACAATTTAGATTGGACAGTGAAGGAGGTAGAAAATATAGTTGAGTGCAGTCGACACTCTATTAACACCGATACGATATTGTTGCCCGCAACGCAATAAAATGTGAACATCGGTCATCTACCGTAATACTAAATTTTTGGTAATGGGAATGCGTCATAGATCGTCTTACAGTTATACGATGTAGGAGAATTATCTTATATTCTCGCAATTGATCAATTTTCGTCCGATGACTCTGTAGAACTTTGTGGCATAGTGTTGAACCAATTTTCTCGAACACCGGTGCTCCTAAAGCATAAACAAGTGTTGGTAATATTACAATTATATAGGGCTTACTTTCTCAACCAAAAGAGGTGGTGCTTTACAATAAGATGGTGACGCAAGTATGCAGTCGGAATGAAAAGCATAGTATGTATGATTACCTTGTTCGTTGGCGTGTACTTGTAGGCAGTGTAAGCGAAGTTCTGTAATACTGAGGCGTAGTACTCGACGCTGTTTCGTCTGGTCTTCTGTGTAACGTCATGGTTTCGTGCGGAGAAGTAACTAATTCGTCCTCGTTATCTAGGTAGTAACGAGAACCAGTCGCGCTCTTGCAATTTTCACATTCGCTTCTATAATCATCGGTATCGTCGTGCAGTGTAGGAAGAGCTTGCATACTACACGTGCATGCTACCGATTCAAAACTTCCTTCATCGTTAATTCCATTGGCCACGTTCAACAGCGGCTGAAACGCATGTATATGCATACATAGATTATAGGTCATTGACGTGAACGTAATACATATATTTTATACCACACCTTATAGTCGTGTGACTTTTCCGTTCTGTGATTCAAATTTTGCCTTTCACTTTGTTGTAGACCAAGGCCAGTCAAAGAAGAAACGGAAGAAGATTGTACTTGTACATCTTCGTGAAATCCAGGCAAATTTCTCTTCTCCCTTGTATTTTCGTGATTGGTTAATATTGAATGTTGCTGTACAGAATGCGGTAAATTCGACGAGGCAACGTCGGTTGACGAGGGTCGTAGAAATTCATTCTCGGAGCAATCATTTATAATATCTCGTAGTCTCGTACCAGTACGAGTAGTAGTTAAAGTCCTAGGAATTGTACGGTGGGCAGCCATACTGGAATTTGACAAGGTCGCGGATATTGTAAACGCTCCAGTTTGGCGAGGAAGAGTAGTATGAGTTTGATAATTTTTCGGAACAGTGGATTGCAAATTAGACACAGGTTGAGTAGTTACATCTGGATGCTGACTAGCAAAGTTTGGAATTCCAATTGGAGTAGGCAAATTCTCGTAAGTACTTGTCCCCATAGTAAAACTTGTTGTAGAAGTTCCTACGCTCACACCTGGAGATAGCGTTTCATTTTGATTCGATTGCCGATAACTAGCATATATGTTTGGATTTGAAATTGGTCTGCTCGGTGTTGACATTAAGCCACTAGAATCGGCAACACCACTGTCGCATATCAGCGTTGATGGACTGCCATTTATTACACTTTGCGTATTTCCTACTAGCGAGACGCTAGTACGGCTATTAGCATTCGTCAGATAGCTATTTGGAAAATTCAATTGAGGAAGCGCTTGTGGATTCATAGACAGCAGCGCCTGCTCCGCCCGTGCTGCTGCCACAGCTTCTTCGTATGGCGGCGGGGCTTCTCCACGCGGAAAATAATTGCTGGGCGGCTTCCACAATGGATAACTAGCTCCGCACGGAATGTCATCCATAGGGACGACATGCGACAATCCATCCCGCTCCAAGTATCCCATACTACCTAAATTTCTTTGGTCCTCTGCCAACTGTCTGTTCTGTCTTCCTGCCACGCAAACTTTTAGAAGATAGTCAACATTTCTGTTCTATCGTCTTAGGAAACTAGCGCGAAATACGTTGTAAAAGCTGAAATACCTCGTATCTTTCTTTGGCGTAAGCGGTGTATTAAAAAAAATAATAGACTCAACGATAACACAGCCGTCACGAAACTAGCGACAGATCGCAGTCCTATATCATAATTCGCAGTAGCGTCCGTTGTATTGCTGCCGATCCCATCCGCTTTGTCGTTGGATACAGACAGTGTATCATCCAAGCAAAGATAGTCGCAACAGATATCACCTTGCCGGGAAGATTTGCAATCTTCCTATCGAAAGTAAAATCAATTTTCAATCGCGCGACGACAATAATATGTATAATTTATAAAAAGCGATAGAATTAGTTTAGCGTTTGGAATACCTCTGCAATCTTGCAAACGAACGCTTTACACCATTTTGGATTGCCATTATCGCAAATGCACAATGTACAAGGATGTGGGCCGGGAATGTAATACGATTCAGTTTCATAAGATCGTCCTTGTTGATCTTTACAGGTAACGCCACTTTCTCCGCGAATAACTGCAAATCATTTGAAGAAAATCTTTTTAAATTTTATGTTGAAATGCTCTTATAATTAGCTCTATTTATACGAAATCGAACATAACAATCACGATTTTGCCGGTTATATTTCTTCCACTTTTAATCCGATTCGAAATTGATTGTAAATATATATATATATACACACACATATGCATATATAATTACTCATTATACCTATGTAGTAGGTAAGTACACGGCTGGAGAAATGCGACGCGCGCGCATATACCTACCGCTGTACACCGCGTACGAAGCGTGCGACGAGCGAGCGGCAACAATATACATAAGTATACACGTATCATATGCACGTTATTACGTCAATCGCTCCATCCAACAACTACTTACTTGGTGATTTTCGTTAAAAATTCTCGCTCGATATGAATGTTGAAGAACATAAAACTGTAGGTGCAATTATTTATAGACAGTACTGCTTGAAAATCGGAATTGATACATATTACAGATTGTTCCTAAACCGGTGGAAAATGTCTCGTTGGATCAAGCAATTTTACGCGCGCAGTTTTAAAGATGCTCGTGCAGTAGTACGCATATACAGATATGCATGCATATAAGTACGTATATTCAGGATCAGTGAAAGGGATGAGAAAATCGACCGAGGAAGCGGAACAGGAAGAGCAAGAGCAAGAGGAACAGGAGCAGGAAGAGGAAGGGGAAGGGGAAGAGGGACAGCAAGAGCAAAGAGCAAGAGGAGGAGAAGAAGGAAGAGGAAAATATGAGAAAAATATCTGGAAGAAATAGCAGAGATCAGATATGTGTAACGAAAACAGGGATTTTCACTCACCATTAAAAAGCTGAGTGAACGCGATAACTGCATAACCGAGAAGGTTACTGCCGCTGTATTTCATTCTGCGTTCGTTATCTCATCATAATCGTAATCACTCGGCACGGTGCAGCAACAAACAGCGAAAGGATATCGATGGACGTTTTAAACGGTGTTCTGTTTCGTCAACTCGCCGTTGCTTCTCGACATTTTTTACGGCACAATGTCAGGCAGCATCTCGCACGAATACACCTGTATCACGGACCGCGTATGCAGGAGCAACAGTTATTTTCGCACACCTGCATATCTTAGAAACTCTTCTTTTACTCCCAAGTGTCCTCGCACAGTATACGTCCTCTCAAATAGGCACACCAACTTGCACCTACTTGGATCTACTCGCACCTACTTGCATCTACTTGCACCAACTCCCGACACCCGACACCTGGAATGATCGATTAGTAAACGGAGCAGCTATCGGTGTCGAGCACCGATACCGAAGCTGCCGCCATCTTTCAGCAGCTTGTAAAATCTGCTGTTGGAGCAATCCAGTCTCTGCTGGATACAAGTTATTCCATTTAGTGGCCAGTGGCCAGTCCGCTCGGTCCACCGCGCCACGCCGGTGGTGGTCGGTGGCTAGACGCCAGACTCCACCACACGCCACCATAGCTTCTCAATCTTCTTCAATCATCTCATTGCCATCTGATCAATTGAAATCGCAACTTTTCTTTCTCTTTTCTTCTACAATTTCTGGACTATTCGCTATTACAAGTTGTGAGAAACTGTAGGTATATATATATATATATATATATATATATATATATATATGTATAGCAATTTGGACGGTTCACCACTGATTTCGGTGATTTCCCACTACCGATACACAACACATACATATCTACGTACATACTTATATACCTATATACACTCATGAAATGCGAGATGTATCGAGCACGATTTCTCGATTAAAAATAAAGAATAAAGTTTCAGAAACAAAACAGATTTCTCTGACCCTAACCTATAAACAGTTCGTATTATTCATACGAGCTTAAGCAAAATGTGAAGACAAATTTTCAAGTACAATAATCACACTCCGTGCACACATCTTCTCCGTCCTTTGAAAGAAATAATAAAATTCTACCCAAGACAGATAAACAAATAAACAAAAAAGAGAAAAAGAAAAGAAAAACCCGAAAAATAGAAACTCCGATTGGCATATTTCAGCTTTTGAAGAATACCGATGAGAGAAGCGGAAAGGAATAAAATAAAATTATCTTAGAAATAATCCAAGAAACTTTTTTCTCGTCATTTTTCTTCGTAGGGGAAATTAATCATTATGATGGACAAAAATGACGACGCTCCGGAAGACGTTAAACGGGCTACTTCTGTCGAGCGTGCAATAAATAAAGGCTTGAAAGATGATACATTCGAAGGATATCCGCGAGTAGAGGAAAAGAAAAAAAGATGGGAACACTGTGACGAGGGATCTTCAAAGAAATCTAAGGCATCTTCCCTCCTTCTCTTCTCATCATTTTTATTCTTGTTAAAGTGACTTAAGGGGGGAGCCCTATTTAGGACGCTAGGAATAAGGTGATTCTTGGCAATTTTTTTCTAAGAAACTGTTAAGTGGATCCTTTCCAAACTTTCAAGGTATTTTATTTCACATTTAAACAATAAAAATTAATTATTACGTTACAAAGTGTTCGGTAGAAATGAAGATATATGAACACGTTCGCTAGGACTCGCGCGCCGGAATTGCAAATTGGCGATTGTAATGGTGGCCCCATTTCTTCCCTGAAATAAAAAAACCAAGGATTTTCTTATTTCTAGTATAATTACATTGTCGATGAACCTAACAAACGAATAAAAAGTTAAAAGTTGGCAAATTGGTGGGACTTGAAAGAAAAAGTTACGATTCTGCCCCAAGATATTTCGTACTATTTATGGAAAAAGAGTTGTTCAATTCAATTTCTTTATCAATGTCTTAGGTTCATCGACAATGTAATTATACTAGAAATAAGAAAATCCTTGGTTTTTTATTTCAGGGAAGAAATGGGGCCACCATTACAATCGCCAATTTGCAACTCGGGCGCGCGAGTCCTAACGAACGTGTTCATATATCTTCATTTCTACCGAACACTTTGTGTGAGTTAGTAAAAATTAATTTTTATTGTTTGAATGTGAACTAAAATACCCTGAAAGTTTGGAAAAGGTCCGCTTAACAGTTTCTTAGAAAAAAAATTCCCAAGAATCATCTTATTACTAGCGTACTAAATAGGGCTCCCCCCTTAAGGCATTAAGGGGTAACACCACTGTAGCGGCACAAAAACGTAGTGTACCTTTCACAATTGTTTGTGGGTAAACAAAGAAATAAGTCGATAATCTGTTTAAACGCATTTATTATATACATCTTAAGTAGTTACAAGCTATTTTTTTCTGTTCTTTTATTCAAAATAGCACTTTAAATGTTTTTTTTCTCGGAACCACATTTTTCAAATTGGCCAGCAGCACCATTTCAACAAATTTTATTCGATTCACTTGAAATTTTTACAGTAGCATCCAAACTATATTCTTTAGAATCGATTTTACGATTGGTTGAAAACGTTTAAAATTATGTACATTTTTCGAGATGAAAGTGGTGCTCGACGTGGATGAATTTATGTTCAAATGCTATGCCATTTCTAAGAAAAACAATATTTTACAGTATCGATACGTTCTTCAGCGGAGAATGTAGTTTAGAAGCTACTGTAAAAATTTCAAGCGAATCGAATAAAATTTGTTGATATGGTGCTGCTGGCCAATTTGAAAGACGTGGTTCCGAAAAAAAGCGTTTAAAGTGTCATTTTGAAAAAAAAGAGAAGAAAAAATAAATTCTTGAAACTACTTAAGATGTATATAATAAAGGTGATTAACAGATTATCGACTTATTTCTTCGTTTTTGTGCCGTTACATAGATAGGATTTTGTAAATGAGTCTTTCTCTTCTCTGCGATAGAGAGGAAAGTCGGACGGAAGTTGTTGTCAGAAGCAAAGAGGAAGGAGACAGAAGACAGAAAGATTCATAAAGGTTTCAGTAGTTGGGAAACCATGTAACTTTCCGAAATTAGGTATCGTGCCTAGACATTGCTTGACGAAAACAGACTACATAAAAATGTTAGCGACGCCAAGGTGATAGTCGAGCTGACAATAACTTTCGATTTTCCAAGGATGAAAAAAAATTTCACGGCCTTATCGGTTTTCTTAATGTTTTCATACAGTCGGAGATGTCCGCCGGATTGCCATAAACTAACAGTTCTCAAAAAATTAAAACCCGTATCACACCGAATCAAGGAACTGGCCCAACCGCCGAGACACCGAATGTTAATGACCTTAAAATCGGGCGCGCATATTTTACCACCGGCACTTTTGGACAATCTCGTTAAAACTTTGGAGAATGAAACCTGCTTAACTCCCGAGTAACGTAGCTATAAATCGCTCGAACGATTCTTCTCCCCCCTTACTTCTCGTATCCCTTTTGTCGAACGCAGTGTTTAACGGTTTACGTTAATCAATGCAATACTGATTCCGAGTACATACGTACCTACCTATTATTGGGATTATTGGGAAAGAACATGGGTACATACATAAAAATCTATATAAGAGGGTATTAAAAAGAAATAGGTAGAGAAACAAACGTTGTTAGTTTGATTAAATGATTATTTTATAGTACCCATGTAAGATGAATTTCTATATCTGTTCGAGTACTTGGAAGTACATACACTCTATTATTCTGAAGGTGATCGAGTGTTAAAAATTCTTTCAGGCAAGCTTCCACCCTTTCGCGGAAGAAGAAAGGCAAGAAGAAAAGGGAGAAAAAGAGCCAATGGCGGTACAAAGAGGCAAGTAAATTGAAGAAACCGAGTCTACTGGGTACCGTCAGCGGAACGGGATCGTTCCATAAGGATTCAGTCTCCTGCCAGTATCTTATGGCCGAGCGTTTCGTCAAAAGTATTCTACAGTGGAAGTGCCCGATCCCCAAGTCGGAGTTGACCGACGTTTCAGAAGTGATAGTCAGGCGTCTAGTAGATACTTTGGAGTATACTCTCCCTCAGGACGAAGATCGTAAATCCCAACAGATTCGCTTCTTAGCCGACCTGATAGCTTGCTGGGTAACCGGAGTGTTGTCGGAAGTTGCGCAAGATCAGGAGAAGAAGCTGGCGGAACGGTGCAAGAGAAAGGAGGAAGAGATGAAAGCAGACGAGGAGGAAGATGACGATGATGACGATGACGATGACGATGACCGTGACCGTGACCGTGACCGTGACGATGACGAGGACGCGGACGCGGAATGGAGAGAGAGACTGGAAGAGGAAGAGGAGGAAGAGCAAGAGGGAGAGGAAGAGGACAAAGCCAGGGATTTGGAAATGGATATGGAAGGAGAACGAGAAGATGAAGGAGATCAATTACAGGAAGCCATCGGGGTCGATACAGATGATGAAACGGAGAAAACGGATGAAGCGGAGGAGATCGCGACAGAGATCGGCGAGGAAGCAGAAGCAGATTTAACTGTAAAGGACGAGGACGTGGAAGCAACGGAGGCGGAAGCAGAAGCGAAAGCAGAAGCGGAAGCAGAAGCGAAAGCAGAAGCGGAAGCAGAAGCGAAAGCAGAAGCGGAAGCAGAAGCGAAAGCAGAAGCGGAAGCAAAAGCAGAAGCGGAAGCAACAGCAGAAGTGGAAGCAGAAGCAGAAGCGGAAGCAAAAGCAGAAGCGGAAGCAAAAGCAGAAGCGGAAGCAATAGCAGAAGCGGAAGCAAAAGCAGAAGCGGAAGCAAAAGCAGAAGCGGAAGCAAAAGCAGAAGCGGAAGCAGAAGTGAAAACAGAAGCGGAAACAGAAACGGAAGCAGAAGCGGAAGCAAAGACAGCGGAAGCGGAGACAGACACACAAGTGGATCTAAGTATCGTAAAAGTGGAAGCTGAAACGGAAATGGAGGAAGAACCGGTGAAATCCGAGATGGTGGAAACGGAAACGGAGCCAGAGCAAGAAGGCAAAGTGGATGAGGGAACGGTAGTGAAAGCTGAAATCGATGAAGCATCGAAGGAGCCAACGGCCGAAGAAACCGAGGGTGTCCAAGGAGATGAGCAACCGAAAATGGAAGATGATAGTAAAGTAGAGGTGCAGCCGGTAGATGAGGAAGGAATTGAAGGACCGTTAGAGAAAGATGCGGAGGAGGAAAAAGTGGCACAGGAAAAGAAAGAGCCGGACGGAGCAAAGGAAATGGAAGAAAAGGGTCAAGAGGCAGCAAAAGTTCCGTCTGATCGTGAAAAACCAATGGGAATAGATAGAACCGTTACTAAGGATCTGGAGGAGTTGTTTAAATCCGACCTTCCTTTCCTTACATTCGGCAAAATTATCGATACCGTTTACAACATGGTTGAGGGCGCGCCGGAGAATACAGGCGATGATCCAATAACGAACGGTATACATCGCGTGATTTACGAAAAGTTAAGCAACATCGTGGTGTTGGAGAATCCAGAGCTGCTAACGGAGGAACTGAAGGACATTATGGACGTGGTGTGTGGAAAGATTGCTAATTGGTTGAGGTCAGTTCTGAGTAAATCGCAGATCGCATTCATGGAACGTTACGTGCCAATGGTGGAATCGAAAGAAATCAGAGATTGGACCAGATGGCTGGCGCATATCAGCGACGCGGCTATAGATTGGAATTCGTGGCTACGGGGCGTGATCGAGCAGACGTTTGAGATGGAAAGCGCACAGCTTACTCGTGGAGAATGGCAAGATTGGACAAAATCCGTGGACACCGGAGCCTTACTTTGGAGGCGGTTCCATTTGCAAACTATACATCAAGCGCATCGTAATGTTACAATGATGCTCGGCCGACGCGTTGTCAAAACAGGCACTATTGGAACTACTGGAACAGATTCTGCTACATCCGAACAGCTGATTCACGCTACGGACTTGCACGCATGAAATAAGGCCCCATCTAGAACCATCGTAAGCCAAGCCCGTCTATTTTATTAGATATTATTCTGTAAATATCTAAACGCAACATCATCGATCTTTAACCACTTATCCACTGTTTCTTTCATGTATTACAGATATTTAAGAAAGGTAATCGAAGTGCACTGCACACACACACACATACATATGTACATATCTGTATGCAACCGACGTAAACGAAAAAGCAAACGTATAAAAATTGTACGATCCCACTCGATATTTGTCGGAGCTCACGAACATTTCCAACTTTCAAGTTCATCGTTCAACACTATATGTATACCTACTAGGGTGGCTCTTATTTACTCTCGGTAAAATTTTTTTTCAAGATTCTCTTCGGGGCACCCTCCAAAATAGTTCCAAATCATTAAAAAAAAATCTGTGTTAAAGATGTGGCTTGCATGGCTTTCATTTTTTTTTTTCCAACAGGCATAAATATGTCTCTGAAGATTCATTTCTTGTCTCTATAATTCCATATTTTTGTAAATTTCGGTCCCAAGTTTTCAGGAAACGTTCATGACATATCAAACACTGAAAATAAGGGAATTTTTTTTTATCTTTTTGGCATATTTCGGTATATATCCCCTCCCCCAAATGTTTAAAAAATAGTCCTCGAAAATAAAAATTCCATTTTTTTTGTTCGTCTTCATAAATAAAAAGTGTTCGAGAAGCATTTGAACTTTCAAAATTTGAGAAATTTTTTTTTTTTTCAGTTTTTGGGATTTTTTTTCGAAAACCGTTGGTCGCATGAGAAAAACTAAAACAACATAAAAGATGTTCCTCGTCCGGATCTATAACTTTTGTTTGACATATTTTTTCTATGTAAAGAATAAAGCTGGGTTTACACCTGATCAGTGACTCGGCCGAGTCACTCGGTCTGCTACGCGGCTGATTGTGAGTGAAAATCTTGGCCGATTCAGACTGGGCGAGTGCTCGGCCCAGAGGGCTCACTCGGTCGAACACTCGTCAGAAATGTAAACTCAGCATAACTCGGAGGATATTATATAAAATCGACTTTTTGAACATTTAAATAATTGTTTAACAGCTCAAAAAGGGCCCAAGGGCACCTTTTCCCGCTATCCGATCGGGCTCAAACTTTACACAGATTTTTTTAATTATTTGGAACTACAATCGCATCGGAAAGTAAGAAATATTATTTAAAATCGCATAACTTTTTTAAAATTGGACCAAACGACTTGAGTTTTTTTTTAGATGCTAGTGGAATTAGTTTTCTAGGTGACGCGTCTTGTCGTTTTGAAAAAAATGCACTTGTTCGGAATAGCAAAAAAAAATAGTAAAGGTAGTTTTTTAAAATTGTTTTTGAGAGTCCGTAATGAAAACTCAAAAAACCCGTTTGTAGATTGAAGTAAGTTGTATACATGCTGAAAATTTCAACTAAATCGGTTAATGTTGCTCTGAGCTATAATTGCTTAAAGATCGCAGAATAAGGGCGAAAATCGCGAACTTCCTGAAATCAGCGTTTTTCGACCTTATTCTGCGATCTTTAAACGTGTGTAGCTTAGCGCAACGTTAACCGATTTAGATGAAATTTTCAGCATGTATACAACTTCAATCTACAAACAGGTTTTTTGATTTTTCATTACAGGCTCACAAAAAAAGTTTAAAAAACGACCTTCACTATTTTTTTTTTGCTATTCCGAACAAGTGCATTTTTTTGAAAACGACGAAACACGTCACCTAGAAAACTAATTCCGCTAGCATCTAAAAAAAAAAACTCAAGTCGTTTGGACCAATTTTAGAAATGTTATCTGATTTTAAAAAGTGTCAACTTACTTTCCGATTCGACTGTATTCTGGTGGGTGGCCCGAAGAAAATTCAAAGGTCGAAAATAAGAGGCACCCTACTTGTGACTGATGCCATAAAATCATTGTTAAAATGAGAACGGGCACGATACAGAAAATTAGAAAAGGAGAAGGAGGAGGAGAAGAAGAAGGAGAAGAAGAAGACGACGAAGAAGAACGAGAACGAGAAAATGCATTAATAGTTTGTTACACATACTTACCACTTACGTACGATCTCCTGCGAGCTATAGAATATGTATGTATATTACATGGTAGGTATAACGAATCATTCAACTGTCGATGCTTTCCCCGCAGATGCAGAACAATCATTTAGGGACAGAATTAATCAACTTACCGATGACCGTCAAGAATTTTTACGTCGGTGGCGTGTTCGCCTGGAGCAGAACATTACCTACCAGTCTACATTTTGGAAAGGGTACGTGTTACTACACGAGGATCAGTAAAGTGTGTCAAAGAAAACGTCAATCGCCGAGAGAGCGAGAGAGATCTACCTCCCTCTTGAGAGAAATGATAGAATCGACGACTTTCTTCTGGTATAGCCTAGCCCTGACATTGCTCGCGCGTCGCGCGCCTCGCGTCTCGCGTCCACGTTTACAACCACGTTCACGTTTGCGTTCATGAGTTTCACGAGCGCGCAAATGTGAACACGCATCCGCATCCGCGGTCCGCGCAAACTCCAGAACGCTCGCCAACATCGACCGTTGTTCGGTGTCTGGTGTTCTCGCTTCCTCCAGCCACGTACAAAATCGTATCTCGCTTCCGTCAATTCTCGCTGCTTTCTCTTTCGCCTCTCTTCTCCCCTTTCTCTCTGCTCATCTTCGGAAAGCTGGTGCGCGCACCGTTTTTCGTCGGTCCCGTTTGAGTCGTGGTCGGTGTAGTTGAACGGTGCCGGTAGCTCACACATCGTTTCGCATTTCTCTTTCAGTGCCAATATCAAGGTTCATTAAATGGAAACTATTAGAATTTGAGTGCCAACAGGACTGCGGCAGAACCGTGACCGACACTTCCTGTTCTAGCCGCTCCGCATCTGTACCAATTTTTTGATGAGTGTAATCGTTTTATGGGTACGGCACCGTATCTATCGTATTCAGGAGAAACACGTGAAATCAAAGGTCGAGTACGAAATCTCAGCGGCATCGACTGCAGGTGAGCGACGCAGATGCTGTCCCGTCAACTGTTCTATGAATTTTTAATGCGATAGTTTATGTACCTACTAGCCAAGTACCTATCCACCGATTAAAATGCTTCATACGAACATGTTCAATTACCCGAATCGCTGCAACGTCCAACCCTTCTTGTAAGATATGAGAGCGTTCATCTTCTCTATTTATTGGAGTAGATTTAAGGGGGGATTGCGCCTCGTTGGTCCGAAAAATAGGTAATTCTTTATGAATTTTTTGTACAAGAACGGTTCGGCAAATTAATTTGTGGTTTGGCAGGCTGTCTTAATGTATCTTGAACTACTGTTCTGAATTTTTGTGTGACAGTGAAAAAAGCACATGGCAGATACAGAGAGAGCGTTGAAAATTAATCGGGTGTCCCTGGCGTTGACGAAAATTACTGTAAGTGTTATCCGAAACACAAAAAGGAAAAGAGATTCTTAAACTATTGCCGTATCTGTTACCGTTCCTTTTTTATTTAAAGAAGTTTTCCCGATTTTCAGGCAAAAGCTATCTCACAATCAGACCCAAATCAGGGTGCCACATCTTCTTCAAAAGGCAGCCATTTCAACATTTTTTTATTTTTCTTAAGCATCTACTATCACCCATAGCCAGATTCATATAGTTTAAGAATCTCATTTCCTTTTTGTGTTTCGGATAACACTTACAGTACTTTTCGTCAACGCCAGGGCCACCCGATTATTTTTCAACGCTCTCTCTCTGTATCTGCCATGTGTTTTTTTTCACTGTCACACAAAAATTCAGAACAATAGTTCAAGATACAACAAAACAGCCTGCCAAACCTGAAATTCATTTTTTTTTCGGCCCAACAGAGCGCAATGCTCCCTTAAGAAAGGATGCCTATTGGTACTTACATGCGACAATTGCAAAACCAAGTAGGCATTACGTACCACTAGGAGTATTTACAATTACATTTAAAAGTGCAGCCAGGCGTGAGAAATATTGTGTGTGATGAGAAGCGAAATTTTGCTTATCAGCATGACAAACGAAGGCCAGTGCCGCGAGTTGCGACCCCGAGCTAGCTGGTCGATTGTGTTATCGTGGTCACAAGCCACGGGGCCGGGGTCTGGGGGCAAAATAGGATAAAGTAGGAAGAGAGCAGTGGGTACAACGTACACGACGTTGATAGTGGCGCGTGGCTAGTCGAAGGAACCGAGCCGACTGTCCCAATAACCCGTTGAAGTTCGGATCGTTTCAGGATGACGCTGACTTGTTGGGAGAAGCTATCTCTGGTTGCATTGGCAGCAATCGGACTGCGGATTTTATTAAGGGTCGGCGTCCTCGTATGGAAAAAGTTGATCGCACCAAGTTTCGGATTGAGCATCGACCTAAGCACCCAGGGTAGGTGGGCAGTAATTACTGGCGCTACCAGTGGTATCGGAAAAGCGTATGCGGAGCAGCTCGCAAACAAGGGACTCGACATTGTATTGATTTCGAGATCCTTGCCAAAATTGGAAGAAGTGGCGGCGGCAATCAAACAGCAATACGGGGTCCAAGTTCGTATCGTGGAAGCTGATTTGACCGAAGGCCAGGCAGTTTATGCGAAAATCGTCAAAGCTACCGAGGAACTCGAGGTACATATATTATTTTTCTTCTTTCTGCCGTGCCTCTCTTCTATCTATGCATGTATATCTACGTATATACTATATACACATACATACAAATTGTAGGTGTATGTAATGCGTACGATAGAATTCGAAAGCCAATCATTCATAGTCGTTGCTTAAGGGGGTATACCCGTTTGAACCCTCGGAAAATGTGTACAATTTGTGGATTTTTTTACAAGTCAACGGCTTGATGAAGAATTCCCGTTTTTTTACTATGTTCACATAGTATTATGAACTACTTATAAAAAAAGTTTCAGTTGAAAAACTATTGTTTTTCGGAAGTTATGGATATATATCCGAAAGTCTCTCGATTCCAGACGGCTAAACGGTGGGCGTAAAAACAGCTGTATGTCGTGTCTGAATTAAAAAACAATAAAATCTTCTTATAAAGTATGTCAATAGCTATCGTCCATCGGGGCCGATTTTGAAAATTTTGAGAAATAAAGAAATGGTGAAAGATCAAAGGTAAAGTTACATTTTTCTAAGAGAAAATGTCACCTTTTTTCTTTATAAATGATAAACGGGGAATCGGAATAAAAAAAGCCCTCGTTGGACGATGTGGAATCTTATTACGATCCTGCATGCAAAATTGGAAGTGAATTGGTTGAACGTAGCGCGAGTTTTTAGGCCCACCGTTTAGCCGTCTAAAAATCGAGAGACTTTCGGATATGTATTCATAACTTCCGAAAAACAATAGTTTTTTAACTGAAACTTTTTTTTTAAGTAGTTCATAATTCTATGTAAACATAGTAAAAAAACCGGAAATCTTCATCAAGCCGTCGACTTGTAAAAAAATCCACAAAACGTACACATTTTCCGAGGGTTCAAACGGGTATACCCCCTTAAGGCTAAGATCGTCTTAAGCATTCGGCACCCTTTACTAGTCTACTAGGTTAGTAGAGGATGTCGCATGGTTAAGACGACCTTAAGAATATGTAAAGACTATGAATACCGGCCTAGGTGTAGTGAACATGAGTGAAATCTTCGGATGCTTGACAAGTAATTTAACGAAAGAAAAATTGATCTTAATGTCCACACTCTATCGGGTTTCTTTCGATATTTCCTTTGGCACCTGATGCTTGAAAGTCGGTTAAAAAAAAGAACCATCCGTTTTCGATAGATCGCGGTTGCGATAAACAATGCCGGGGCGAGTTACGAGCATCCAGAACTGTTTACCGAGACATCGGAGGAGTGCTTAGCAAAAATTCTTCAGCTGAACGTCGCAGCCGTGACGGGTGTGGCGAGGGCTCTTCTCCCCGGAATGTTCCAGCGAAGAAAAGGAGTTTTAATAAATATCGGCTCGATGTTGGCGGACATACCGAGTCCTTACCTGTCCGTTTATGCCGCTAGCAAAGCCTATGTGAGCAAACTTAGCCATGATTTAGCCGCGGAAGCCGAATCGCACGGAGTCACCGTTCAATGCGTGATTCCCGGAGTGGTGGCGACCAAGATGTCAAAGATCAAGTAAGTTCAACTGAATTCGATTAACGGCCTTCCGTTCGTTACGCGCAGCACGCGCAGCTCATCGAATCACATACTTACCTTTCTGTTTATTCATACACATATCTACATAAGTATACGTACCGCTTTCCAGGAAAGCAACGTGGATGGCGCCAACACCAGAGAAATTCGTGGAGGCGTCGTTGAAGACGGTTGGTATCGAATCCTATACAACCGGCTACCCACCTCACTTCTTACTTACCGCCGTTATATGCGGATTACGTTGCGTATGTGAGAAAGGTGCACTTTGGTTGATCACTAAAACTATGTGCAACATAAGAGCACGTGCATTGAACAAAAAAGCTAACAGACCAAAGGATAATCTAGTGGGCACGCTACAGAACGAAGACATTGACGCCGAGTAATCGTGGATTCTAGCGTGCCATCTGTTTCAACTTTGCTCTCTCTCTCTCTCCCCCCCCCCCCTCCCCCGTTGCTCTTAAATTTCTCCTACTAAAATCCAACTCTTCTTCGTTCTCGCGTGTAGGGCAATACAGTTTTTACCCGTTTTAACGCACATACATCCGAAGTATTTACGGTAATGCATCCCTGCCAATAAATAGTTCATCGCGGTGACCTTGGTCCCATTTTATGACTGCAACCAAGTCGCAGTATTACACCCGTTCAGCATATAGTACGTATGTATACATATATGTATATGTTGAACAGAATTGAAATGCGAGCACAAAAATTGTTTTGACCCTTCTGGACTACTCTTCAAAATGATTGTTACGTTGTTTTTACATATGTTACATTTTATACCGATAAGTGTTATACAAAGAAATAAAAAGTATCATCTATTTTTCTTTATTGTCTTTTCATATCAGCCTTTGTACTATATAATATAGTATAAGGTATAAATATAGTATAGGTATAAATATATACCTATTTATACTTACAATTCTGGTTTTCATAACATTCCATTTCATGCATAGGATCGAAAGTTTCGTCGATTGTTATTTAAGAGATTATAATTTCTTATTAAATCGCTGATTTCGGAAATATCGCGATTTTCGACCTTATTTTGCGATCTTTAAACATTTGTAGCTCAGAGCAACGTTAACCGATTTTCATGAAATTTTCAGCATGTATACAACTCACTTACATCTACAAACGGGTTTACCGAATTTTCATTACAGGCTCAGAAAAAAAAGTTGAAAAACGACCTTTATTATTTTTTTCAAACCGACGAAACACATCACTTAGCAAACTATTTAATCCTTCTAGCTTTGCAAAAAAGCTCAAGTCGTTTGGACCAATTTTAAAAATGTTATGCGATCTTATAGCACATTCGGCAACCTGCACTACTTAGTGCGCACTGACAAGGAGAGGTTCCCAGGTGTCCGCCTCCGATTGCTTTGAATTTTGGATATGTTTTAGAGGACCGAAAAATAAGATATGCGTGTTTTTTTATAGCGGCCCATTTTCATATTTAGGGGGTGAAACCAACCCCTAAAGTTATAAGATTTTCAGGTGTTCATCTCCGATTACTTTGAATTTTGAATATTTTTTAGAGGACCGAAAAATAAGAAATACGTGTCTTTTTATTTTGGTCTGCTTACATGTTTAGGGGGTGAAACAACCCCCAAAGTTCATAAGAATAGTTGGCACCCGCCTCCGATTGCTTTCAATTTTGGATATGTTTTAGAGGATCGAAAAATAAGAAATACGTGATTTTTTATAGCGGCCCGTTTTCATATTTAGGGGGTGACACCACCCCCCAAAGTTCATACGGGGTACAAAATTGTGTTGAGTAAAACTTGATATAAATTTAATTTGCGTCATAACTTGCTGTATGGACGATGTTCTTGTTGTCAGTCACCGTTATTAGGGGGTAACTATGAGGGGGTGGTTTCTCCCTTTGAACATGCAAATGGACCAAAATAGAAAGACTTGCATTTCCTATTTTTTGGCCCTCTAAAACATATCCAAAAACCAAAGCAATCGGAGATGAACACCTGAAAATTTTATAACTTTGGGGGTTAGTTTCACCCCCTAAATATGAAAACAGACCACTATAAAAAAAACACGTATATCTTATTTTTCGGTACTCTAAAACATATCCAAAATTCAAAACAATCGGAGACGGGCACCAACTATTCTTATAAACTTTGAGGGTTGGTTTCACCCCCTAAATATGAAAACGGGCCGCTATAAAAAAACACGTATATCTTATTTTTCAGTACTCTAAAACATATCCAAAATTCAAAACAATCGGAGGCGGGCACCAACTATTCTTATAAACTTTGAGGGTTGGTTTCACTCCCTAAATATGAAAACGGGCCGCTATAAAAAAAAACACGCATATCTTTTTCGCTACTCTAAAACATATCCAAAATTCAAAACAATCGGAGGCGGACACCTGGGAACCTCTCCTTGTGAGTGCGAACTTTTTCGCTTCCAATTGGCTAAAATTCGTACTCAGTGCACACCAGTGCGAACTGTCCGAATACGCTATTAAAGAGTGCACGATTATGGCTGTGAACCACTGTACACGTATAATCTATATATTATAAGCACTTACTTCTAATACATATATGGTATTCGTTGGATAAATTCTCTAAAATTTTGATGAATTTCGGATATAGCGTCGGTGAAGTTTGGTTACTTTCGTGCAACGTGGTCTGTTTCAGCGGGCGATTGGATTGCGCGGTCAGCGGTGAGCTGCTGTAAATGTGGTGAAATCAGTATTCTCCTTATAATGCCAGTATAATGGTAGTTGCACGTTAGATTATCGTCGAGTTTTCGTTCGCCACGTGATTACAAACGATGCGCCGATGAAAAAGCTTACCTGTGGCAGCTGTGGAAAAAAGTCAAGAGTTTTCCATCGTACACAGAGAAATATAAATGTATGTACGTATGAATTTAGAATCGTTGGGACGATCCTAACCTGCGTAGATAAAGTGACAAATACGTTTGCAATTTTCTCAACAGCATAGTAATAATATACGAATTAGAGAAAAGGAAAACAGTTTCGATAATCGAACCTCGAACGATAATTTATTTTCGGTGCTGATTAAGCGGCCGAAGCACCTGGCATGCTGGGCAAGACGAAAACGGAAACGAAAACGATAACGATGCCAACGAGACTACGATACGTCCTTGTGTTTGCTGAACGTTACGTACTTTGGAAGCAAAATAAAGTGAAATAGTGTCTACCGTCATTATCGATAATTAACGTTAATTACCGTAACCGCACGCCAAAGAATATCGCGTACTAATCCATTTTCGTTCGCACTTGTAAATTGATGGCAGGATGCGACTTATTAGTCCAGAAAAATTAACAACCATTCATAGCGATCCTGCCAGTATTCGAAATGTTTGTATACTGGCGCACGTTGACCATGGCAAAACCACCGTGGCTGATTCGTTGGTTGCCAGCAATGGAATCATATCCAGCAAGCTTGCTGGTAAACTTCGGTATATGGACAGCCGTCCAGATGAACAAATGCGGGGGATCACTATGAAATCGAGTTCTATTACTCTTTATCATAACTATGGTTGTCGAGAGTTTGTTATTAATTTGATAGATTCTCCAGGGCACGTAGACTTTGCCTCGGAGGTTTCTACAGCGGTTAGACTTTGCGATGGAGCTATTATCGTAGTCGATGTAGTCGAAGGTATATGCCCGCAGACCCGTGGCGCATTGTCCACCTCCTATGCAGAAGGATTGAAACCGATTCTACTGCTGAACAAGATCGACAGGTTAATTACGGAAATGAAACTATCTCCATTGGATGCTTATGTGCATTTGACTCAAGTTCTGGAACAAGTGAACGCCGTAATGGGAGAGCTATTTGCCAGCGACGTAATGGAGCGGGAAGAAAAAGAGGAGCTGAGAAAGGAAAAGGTGGAAAGCGTTTCCGACGAAAGGAATCTGGCTGACTGGCAATCTGTACTCGATGATCTAGATGATTCCAGTTTATATTTCTCTCCGGAGCAAGGTAACGTTTTATTTTCCTGTGCCACCGACGGCTGGGGCTTTGGCGTCAAAGACTTTGCCAAGATATTTTCCAGCAAACTAGGATTTAGCGAGAAAATATTGTTAAAGACGCTCTGGGGGGATTTCTATGTGAACACCAAGACAAAGAGGATAATGAAAGGAGCTCAGGAGAAGGCAAAGAAGCCTCTATTTGTTCAGCTTATCCTGGACAATCTTTGGACGTTGTACGAAACAATAACCGTACAGAAGGACAAAGAAAAGGTGGCGTCAATGGCAGAGAAGCTTGATATCAAATTAACCACGAGAGATTTAAGACATACAGATCCGAAGGCTCAGTTGCAGGCCGTTTGCTCGCAATGGTTACCCTTGGCTCGTGCGTGTCTGGATGCGATATGCGAGATAGTCCCAGCTCCCGACAGCCTGACCTCTGAGAAGGTGGAGCAGTTGTTAAGCGGTAACTTTGATTTCTCATCGTTGCCAATTGAAACGCAACGATTGAAAGAAGCATTTCTGGCATGCGACCCGTCCGCGGATGCACCAGTCGTCGTGTACATTTCAAAAATGTTTCCGGTTGAAAAGAAAGTATTACCAGAGAATAGACCTAAACCGCTGACGCCGGAGGAGTTGGCGGAACGAAGGGACATGGCGCGACGAAAGCACGCGGAGAAAATAACAACATTGAAAGAGGAGTGTTCAGAAGAAAGGCTACAAGAGGTTAATAGCGCGGAAAGCGCGCAATGTCAGACATTGAATTTGACAGCTGCGAAGACGAGCGAGCAAGATACGGACACCGTGCTACTAGCGTTCGCCAGAATCTATTCCGGCACGTTGAGGAAGGGGAGCAAAGTGTTTGTGTTGGGCCCAAAACATGATCCACGCGAGGCATTGAACCGTGAGAGAACGGGGCCGGGGGTCGAGTCACCGGTCGACGAGAACGCGACGTTGAAGGATTTAAAAGCCGGAAGATATGTGACCAGCGTCACCATACAAAGACTCTATCTACTGATGGGCAGGGAACTAGAACCTACCGATAAGGTGACTGCGGGTAACGTATTCGGAATCGGCGATTTGGAGGAACACGTGCTAAAGACAGCAACACTTTCCACCACCGTTGCCTGCCCCTCCTTTGTCGAGCTGTTATCCCTCGGCGCTGTACCTATAATGCGAGTGGCTCTCGAACCGAAACATCCCAATGATTTGCAGCCGCTGATCAACGGTCTGAAGCTGCTTAATCAAGCGGATGCTTGTGCCGTTGTTCACATTCAAGAGAGCGGGGAAATTATACTCAACACCGCCGGAGAAGTGCATTTGGAGAGATGCTTGGAAGATTTGAAGCTGAGGTACGCCAAAGTGGACGTGAACGTGTCGGAACCGATCGTACAGTTTAGAGAGACGGTCGTCCCTCCTCCAAAGGTCGACATGATGAACGAGGCGATCGAGAAGAAAGCGGATGGTGGCAACTTGCTGGCTTGGACAGTGAATCGACAGTGCTGCTTGGAGATAGATGCGACACCTTTGCCAGAAAACATCACCAAGATTTTAGAAAAGAACTCCGATCTGATAAAGGCCTTGTATCTATACTACGGCAAAGTGTCTTCGGAAAAGAAGGATGAGACGGATACGGAAACGGAAAAGGTGAGACGGCCCAGTGAAACAGAATCGTTACGTTCCATCTCCGAAAGGAAACGGAGAGAGTTGGAGTCGTTTAAAAGTGAGCTGATAGTTGCTTTTCGAGAGGCCGGCCATGAAAACCTATTGGATAAAATATGGGCCTTCGGCCCACGGAATTGTGGTCCCAACATCTTACTAAACGAAACTGACTACAAGCAGAAAAAGTTCTGGGAGAGGCACTCCAAGTCTACGGATCCACGAGCTCCGTGAGTATTCAGCGATTCATGCAATTCGTATTACAACTTATTCACCAATAATACGTAATATATTTTCGGCTTTTTACCAGCAATCTTTAGATCTTAAGCTAGCGTGTGCGGCGCGTCGCGTCGCTATATATTATCTATGTAGGTACGTACATCTAAAATAACGAGTAACGTGTCTTCTGGTCTGATGTGTCAGGTACGAAAGCAGCATGGTGAATGGTTTTCAATTGGCAACGCTCGCCGGACCTCTGTGTGAAGAGCCTATGATGGGTGTCTGTTTTATCGTGAAGAAGTGGGAGATTTATCAACATGCTCCAAGGTATATTAACACCTTTTTCTTCCTTAATTTCGTCAGCCTTTTCTGTTTTCTGCCTGCTAATTCTCAGAGTGATAAGCAAACGTAACACTTAATTCCATCTCCATCCTATCTTTCGCTTCTACATAATTATGCTTTTATTCGATGAAAGGCTGTAGTTACATACCGAATGACAACTTGCTCTTTTGTCAACAGCGAGAATTACGGCCAGAGTCAAGGTCTTGTTGTCGGTGGACATTTAATGTCGGTATGCAAAGACGCTTGTCGCCGGGTATTTAACTCGAGACATCCACGCCTAGTCACACCTATGTACAGCTGCAGCGTTCTGGCGAATTCGGACGTATTGGGTAAGTCTCTGACGTGTCTATCTGTTCGGTTACGGTTATTGTTTTGGCTTTGAATCCCTATTAGATTTCTATTCTTTCGTCTCCAATATCGCGCAATGTGTTAAACATTATTCGCTAACGTTACAATTACTCTCACAAAACGATTACAGTGGGTGTCGCTACATATGTATGTAAAAACTGTCCGAGATGAAATGACTCGAAGCAACGATTAACTTGGTAAGCGAACAAGGCGAAGCGAGTACAACCGCGAATATAGAGGAATAGACGGAACTGGGAAATATCTCGGGCTCGATGTCATTACCTTTGATCATCCTTTGATTTCTTATTGGCTCGATCGATCGATCGTTAAAGCCACAGGATTCTACGACCGCGGAAATTTTAGCGGCTGATAGCTTTTGCGGTTTAGCCGATCGTTGAGCAACGCTGCTCGGGCTTAACAGAGTTTTGCGTAGCTCACACGTTTGATTTCACAAACTTCACGGGTTTTTACAAGCCTCGTATATAATATATGTATGTGTATAGTGATCAGTCTGCCTTGCCTCACATCTCACATGGACTGACTTACAATTGGGTTACCTTTCAGCAGTCTTTGTCTTTACCCGACACCCGATTTCACTGTTTTCAGGTTTTTCCTATAAAAACTGCCACCAATTGCCAAATTGCCTTTTCAATATCACAGTTCGACAGCCATCTGGACTTGTAACATTCAATAGCCGTTTCTTATAGATTTTCGTGCGCTGGAAACGAATCCGCAAACCGTTTGTCGCCATCTACTGTCGGCCCCGCGCGTTTTGCCAAACTATTTCGCTTCTGTATTGAAAACAAAACGAGACATAACACTTCTATTCACGTTTCCCGGGGGAAAATTGTCTGCTGCATCGCGTGGAATGGTCAGATTTTCTCCCAGACCCTTAGTTTTGGAAATAACTTGAAAGATATCTGCAAAAATGGGTGCATTTCGGGTGTCCTTTTCCCTTTGATCGTTGTTTAAACATATTCATATGTTCATAATGCAATAATAAATTATATCGTTGTATTTGGGAGGGTTCATAGAATAATTTGACGCAACGAGCAAGCGAATAATAAGTTCAAAATAAAAAATTTGCAGTTTTTTTCAAAATCGAATTTCTCACAAACTGAGCGTGATGGCGACAAACGGTTTGCGGATTCGTTTTCAGCGCACGAAAACCTATAAGAAACGGCTATTGAATGTTACAAGTTCGAAAAAGAAGTCAAAATTTGTCGAACTGTGTATTCAGCCTGGCTATGCATGGTGCTATGTAAAAATGAAAGGACGAGCTATACCTGTCATAACATTTGTGTATGTAGGATACATTCACACACATGCACATAGACATAGTTCTATAGTTGACGCGAGATGCGAGCTGGTATTTGATTGAAAAAAGTCTCAAGGACGAAATTTGTGTAACCTCAAGTTACTTGAAATAAAATAAATTGAATTTCGGCCATAAAAATTGTACTAATTAAAAGAGATGATTTCGGCGCACTGGTTCGCTCTATTAAATAATTAAATGAAAGCTATTTCGCAATTTTGAGAATTTTTATCAAATTCCGTTTCGGTCAATGATTATGACCATTCCCAAGGAAAGTTAAAAATAAAAAAAAAAATAAAAAAATACTGCGTATGCTTTTATACTAAAATTTTTTTAATTTAAACAAATATCACGTTCATTGCTGGGAACGTGCGACGCACGAGTCGGTTAACCGGTGATATTTGTTTATATTTAAAAAATTCTAATATAAAAGCATACGCAGTATTTTTTCTTTTTATCTAACTTTCCTTGAGAATGGTCATAATCTTTGACCGAAACGTTGGAATTTGATAAAAATTCTCAAGTTACTTGAATTCTACACACGAATCTAAACGATATGAAACGGTAAAGCGGCCATGGAACTAAGGTATTGGTTGTACGGATTCCTCTGGGGAATGAATTGATTCGGTCATTTACATGTAGAGTAAATATGTATACATTATACATGGGTTGCATCCAGTAGTGTGGTGATTGGTGGTATCGCGGTATATTTGCTGTACAACCGTGAATTTCTTCTTGTCTTTCCATCATTCCGATGGATAATTATACGCATATAAATAAGTAGGTACAAGAAGAGAATGAGTCGCTTAACGAGGGATGGAAAGTCAGAGAAAGCTCAGCGAAGCGGAATGCTTAATAAATAAAAGAATGAATGGCGAAAAGCAGATTGCGCGTGGACCGAATAGGTAATAATCTCTGATACTTGGTTGTATCTTGGAAAGTTCTAATCCCAAACAACCGTATTGATCAGTTGCTTCACTTTGTACCATGGGAAGCTCGATCGTTCCTCCGTTTCCTCTTTCTCTGTGTACACGGAGTCGCCGGCGGTGGTTTGTTCTTCTGGACGGTCTGTAGGCAAATGATGATCCCTTCATTAATCAAACACAAACACTGCCAGAGACTTGGACTTGCGACACGAT
Source organism: Andrena bucephala (assembly GCA_947577245.1). NCBI lineage: Eukaryota > Metazoa > Arthropoda > Insecta > Hymenoptera > Andrenidae > Andrena > Andrena bucephala. The sequence continues at coordinate 80,197,080 of OX387715.1, forward strand.
TCGCGAAACAAAACTATGTGCGATTTAGGCTGGTTGAAGTGTAGAATGCAAATACCTGAAATGCTGCGCGTGTACCGCAATGGCCGCCCTCTTCTGTTGCCCCCCTGCACGCACATCATCCCGTACACGCGAATTCCCGGTACACTAGCATACGTCGGCTGATCGTGGCTCATAGGACCTTCTATGATTGTATGTAGTTAGAATTTACAATACGCATTCTTCTTCTTCTTCTTCTTCTTCTTCTTTCCGATGCTTACTCACCGAGAATATTTGCATCGGGGCACCTGCAGATTACGAGGTAATGAGACTTTCCAGTTCTTATGTTTTGCAACGCGAGGAGAGACCAGTCCCTCGGTGTTCTGCATTCGCGCATCTCCGCCACTGGTTCGCAAGTCTTCACCAACGTCAAAGCCTAAATCAAATAGCATTAGATTAGCATTTTGCCTTGTTCGTCTTCTCTTAATAAACCGAGAGCTAGTGAACATTTTTCGCATCTCATTTTTTAATGAAAATAATTCTGATTTTATGAAATCATGTGTACATACAGTCGATAACGGAAACCATCGTCCGGCAGTCGGGAAAGTGCAAAAAAAAATATACAGTAAAATTACGTCATTTTTTAATTGCTGTTTTTTGTGTGTAGTAAGTTGTAAAAAAAGTGTTGCGTAAATGGTGATGAAAAATGTAAATGATCAGTGTGAAAATGCAATTTTATGAACGTCTGGTAACATTTTTTTATAACTTACCAATATGTTACTAATTACCACACACAAAATCAGCCATTAAAAAATGACGTAATCTTACTGTTTTCTTTTTGCACTTTCAAGGTACGCCCCCGCGTTGTTGTTCTAACGCCCGACTGCCGGACGATAGTTTCCGTTATCGACTGTGTAGTGTAGCGCATACAGATGTTGACCCCTATACAATGGTTGACCCTCTTCCCCAAAAAGTAGGAAATATAATATAATGCTTTTTTTATGTAATAAAATATATCTATATTTCAGTGACCCAGATATTTTTGTTCCGAATACAATTATATTTTATTATATAAAATAAACATTATATTATATTTCCTACTTCTTGGAGAAGAGGGTCAATCACTTTATTACATGTTTTCATAAAATCGGAATTATTTTCATTATAAAATGACATGCGAAAAATGTTCACTGGCTCTCGGTCTATAATCAAATTCTTTTAAAACACCATACTGTTTGCTTACTACACTACATGTTTGGTGGGGGACGTTCCACTTGTGTAGGAACAATAAATTTATGCCACTCGAGCAATATAAGAGACTTGGGTTTATCGTCATCGTACGACGTAGGTACATACGTTGTATGGTTGTATTACATACGCGGCGATGTTTTGAAAACTCGTTACGCTGGCTGAAAGTGAGTGAGTCGTTTCTTGTGTTCAGTCAGTCAACGAACCTTGGTCTATTTTTCTCTCGCGCGTCTGATCTTCCTTGCTCATCGCGGCGGCGGCGCGTATTATAATCGGAAATTATGAAATTGTCAAAGGACTCGCAAGCTTTTCAGTCAAAGCAATTATTCTGGTAAGAAGCGTTTACGCACGTACTTACATACATTATGTAGGGAAACGGTAGAATCGATTAGAGGAAATTGGCTCGCCACGTCTGCGTTGGCGAAACAACGCGAGTAAAGAAAGTAAATAAGAAGGTATGCAGAATGTACGGTGGAAAAGGCAAAGCAACTAAATTGCTAACCTTGGTTCGTGGGTCGGTGACCAGCTCCGTAGTGTGGAGGTCGTCGCTGTCGAGAGAGGCGCTGCAAGGGTCGCGATATCTCCCTGGACAGGCACACAGAGGCTGAGTAAAATTCAGTCGAACGTAAACGGCATTGCAAACCTGCTGAACCGCACATTCCGGTAGCAAATAGATGTGCTGATTATGCGGATAATAGTGATATTTAGTTGGTTTCGCGAGAGCTGCACTCGCACCTTCCGGTAATCGTACTCCCGCCTGTAAAATTAGCAGTTAACGCAATTATTATTATTTCCCCATACCTCCTGCCTTTATCCCCGTGTCTTTCATTGGTCTTTTGCGCTATATAAAACAGATTTCGTTGCACTCGCTCTCGTTCTCGTTCACGTTCACGTTCTCGCTCTCGCCCCCCCCCGTTCTCGTTCTCGTTCTCAATTTTTCTCTCTCTGGTTACATTTCCGCAAATTATCGCAATTGAACTGTTGTGGATAGTGGGAAAGCAGGGAAGAGAGATACAATGTAGATAATTATACGAACAAACAAGTTTGAATGGGACGAGGAAGGCGGAGAAAGAACACCTACTGCATGAGAATTGTCTGGTATCATATTTCTTGGCGGCTCCCGCCAACCACTCTCGCGAAACTTGATCGTTCCATTACGAATCAGTAATCACGCGATATTATTTCAGCTATATCTACTTAATACCGATATCGATTCCGATAGGGTAAAGAATACGAGGTTAAAGAGTACAATGGTTGACCACTTAAGTAAGAGTGTCACATAAATAGTGAATTATAAATGTGAAATTAGTAAATTTGAAATGAAAATCAATATAAATAAGTACGAAAAAACCCTAATAAACTAAAAATAAATAGAGGTTAAAAAAAAAGAATTTATAAAAATATACAAACTATGTGTTGACTACGAAGAAATATAGTTATTGGCATGGTCATGACAGTAGTTGTCCGATCGGTTCGACAGTGATTGGCCGCTATTTGACACCTAATATAACCTATAAGAAAATGTTATATGATTTGATGATAGAAATGGGATTAAAATTATTCAATAAAAATGGATATATCTTATATATGCTTGTATGATTTGTCAATCTGTATATATTTTCCCATATTTATCACCTTTTTTTACTTTTGGCATTTTTTACTGTAGGGTAAAATTCAATTCTACTAAAAAATTCAAAATTTATACAATTTATCTACTAGGTACTCACAATTTAATTGTTAACTTTAATTAAATTAAATAAATTCAGTAATCAAATTAAATTTGAATAATCCTATTAATTCAATCAAATTTCATTTTTAATTTCAATTTAATTAAATAAATTTAATAATCAAATTTCATTTTTAATTTCAATTTAATTAAATAAATTTAATAATCAAATTGAATTTGAATGCACCAATTAAAATTCAAATCACAAGAAACTTAAAATATAACTATACAATGTAACATACCTAATAGTACTTATTCTTTTTATTTAATTGTACTATAATTTTGTCGATGTTGAATCTTTTTTAAAAATGACCGTGTCAATACCGCTAATGAATAGGGGGCCAATAACTATTTTACCGTTATTATGGTTATAAAATAGTTGCCGGCCGCTTGGCCAATTATTGCCATTCAACATTATTCATACGACAGTTGGTGGCCTCCCGTAATTTTCATAATGTAGGGTAAAGGCACCAGTAGTTGACTATGTATCAGTAGTTGACTACTGTTCAGAAAAACATGAAAAATATGGTTTTTAGAAGTAACGATCTTTTGAACAAGTGCAGTTGGAGAACTGCACTTTGTTCAAAAGATGATTGGAGAACTGCACTTTGTTCAAAAGATCGTCACTTCTAAAAACCTTATTTTTCATGTTTTTCTGAAAAGTAGTCAACTACTGATACATGGTCAACTACTGGTGCCGTTACCCTATGTATAATATTAACAAATAAATAATTTTTTTATAAAATTTTAACCTCTATTTATCAATATACACAGAATATGAGAGATATAGATATCACAAATACATTAAAATATTCGAAAACTTTCAACTGTACTCTTATGATTTTTTTATTGAATCGCTGTAATTTTCAAGCTGTAAAGCCGAGTCATCCTATCTGCTTTTAAATATAATCACAGTATATAATGAGTGGAGAAATATTGATTACATCCGAAGCAAGAAAGTACAAGGAATATGAATATGTTCATTAAAAAAAAGCATAACATTTATATTTCTTTATATTTTTTTATTTCTCAAAATAGGGCCAATCACTGTCAGGTGGCCAACCACTGTACTCTTTACCCTTACACGGTTCTTTTATTCATCGACTTGGGAGTATCTGTTGAACGCTCCGAGTACAGACAGGTGCATGTAATTGGTTTCAAAGTTTTAGCTGCAAAGTGCAAGTGAAATGGGCGAGGATGCTGATCGATAGATAGATTTTTCATCGGTCTATCGAGGACGCGTTCGCTTGGCGAAATCAAGTACCTACTTAGACTCCTTAGGATTAGTCACTGGCGCAGCGTTAAGCAGATCGAACGGTAGCAACGATATCGTTCAATAAACCGTACTCTTTCTGCCTCCTTCATTTTCTTTTGCCTGCTCTTCCGTTTCCGTTTCTTTTCCTCCCGTCCAATACTTTTTCTTTTGCTATCGTCACGTTCCACTACCGATATTAACACCGGTTGATCCGCTTGCACGTCACGGTCATGAACACTTGCCCTCCTTTTCAAATGCTAAAGCGAGCAACGCGATTCGTGACAATTTTCTAAGCAACTCTCAGCGATATTTAATTCAGCGATTCTACCAGAACGGCTCGAACAACGCGAGTACATATTTATTTCATTGAACCATAAGGATCGATAATGATTCTTATTATCAGTAACAGGGGAATGAGCAATGAGCAGCCAGTGAAGGAGAAAAGAGAACAATTTCAGACAGCATGTCACATATTTTCAGCAATCTCGATGACGATTCGAGTCGAAACTGGGCGAGAACGGGAAGGATCAGCGTTAACGGTTTCCTTCTTTCTCCGATGCAAATTGCTGGTAGAAGCGTGCAACTGTTTTTACACGAACAGCCACTCTTGAAGCTTCATTTAATGATAGAACCGCAGATTGTTTATTTGCCAGCAATGTTACGTTGCAGACGGCATGACTATCTATCGGTGACAAGGGTAACATTCCATCTGAACCGTGTAATTGTCTCTTGTCTCTTGTCTCGTATAATTTCTTTCTGCTAAATAACTGGCCTTTGTAATTGGAGGGAAGATTAAAAGTTTGCTTCACCGCGAGCATTAGGGCTTCCAAAGAATTTTCGAGGAATTCTCGATTTTGCTTTACCGCTAACTCCTGTCTGGAACCGCAGTTATGCTTGCACGGAAAATCGACTTTCCATGAAATTGCACAGAATCAAACTAAACCGTTGCGTTGCATCGGTGAACGAGTAATTTGTTCGATTATATCGCGGTATTCTTTGTATTATATTTAACCGTTGCAACTGTACATTCCCTTGCATCTGCCCGTTTCTCTGCCAGGCAAGACACAGCCACAGGCACAGTCACAGGGCGCAGCTACGCGTCAAAAGCTGTAATTAAATAGACTAGGGGAACATTGATCGGGTGATCATGTGATCGTAATGTTCTTTATGAAATAATCTGTTGTTATATTAACAACGAAGAACTGAATTATTGCTGTAAGTTCGTCATGTAGCGAATACAGTATAGGTATGAGTATAATATTTCGTTACCGCCACACCGCATACCTACTTACAAGGGTAGATCCCGAACCCGAAAGTTAAAAAAATTCCGAAACTTTGTCAATATGTAGGGGCTTTCCTCCCGATTACAACGCAATTTTTGTTTGCTGCCCAAATTCACTAGACGGGGGTGAAATTAACCCCCGAAAATTCGGCTATTTTCTGTTATAACTCGCGAACTGTAGCAGATAGAAAAAAAGTTTCAACACAAAAATTACTTCTTTTACTTGGATCTATTATTTGTTAAAAAAATTATTTTACAGTTCACGAGTTATAACACAAAATCGGAAAATAACTGGATTTTCAGGGGTCCATTCTACCCCCTTAGAGGGAATTTGGACAGCAAACAAAAATTGCGTTGTAATCAGGAGGAAATCCCCTACATATTCACAAAGTTTCTGAATTTTTTTAATTATCAGGTTCGGGATCTTCCCTTGTTAGTTCAACGAAACGATAGAGCATGCAACATTTAAAGAAATCCAAAGCCATAATTCATCGTTATTGAAACTTGAAATATAGATATTTCTGACGCATGTAGAATATAAGTACAAGGGATGTGTCTGTATAAAATCTCATACTCTTGAAATGTTTTGCTACTAACTAATCGTGGATCATTGAAATGTCGTTTTTCTGATACGTTGAACAAAATGCACAAGATGTAAAAGTGATAATATCTATGTTATGGCAGCCAAGATGCCACACACAAAGCTAATGCATAGAAATGAATGAACATTCCGCTTAACCACGTACGCAGTGCGCACACTGCCATTACTATTGCATACGGCCGTGGCGCGACACCTGATGCATGTATCTATGCATGTACCTACATATTTCAGCGGAAACTGTACCGCAGTGTGCACGCGGAATTCCGCACCAGTTACACTTTCTTGTTATTCCGTTGTTACGAAATATAATTGTTGCAAGGTACAGTGTTTGGGTTTACCGTATGAGAGGTACAGAGACAATCGTTTTCTATCTTCTGTTCGAGTAATTAACCGAGGCTTATAAGAAGTTATAAAATTACATTGAAATATAGATAGAGTAAACCAACCAGTGAATGACCGAATTGTTGAATTTATTCACTTTTCAGATTAATACTTGAATATATTTATATATAACAACAAAACAACTGTTGGAATTGCATTTAAATTTATTTCTCTCGAAATTTCTATAAAAATAATTACTCATTCTTATCGTAATTAAAAAAAAAAAACGATTATAAAATGCAAAACTTGTAGAAGCCCAGTAAATGACCGCATACTTTTAATAAGAATTGTACTTATTAATGTTTGCTTAATACGCGTAACTAAAAATATGGGATATTAAAAGTGCAACTACGCTCCATTTATAAACATACAATATTTTTAAATTTATAATTGACATTTCTTTGCCTAATGGTCATTCACTGGTATGCGGTCAATTACTGGTTGGTTTACCCTACCGTGGGAAATGTAGGGATTACAAAATGTCATCTGTAAGCCAGATACATTAGAGACGATGTCTTTAGCGAACACAACATGGCCTATTCTATGTGGAACTAGTAACCAGCTCCTCTACCGCAGTGACTACATATCGGGGATAAATAATTAAAAGAATTACTCGGAATTCACATAGAGCAACCAAATTGGGATTTAAAATTAAGGGACTGATGTGTACACACATACGCGGGGCGTACATTTGAATATTATAGTGGTGTTAATTGGATGAGAATGTTTCATCTGGGTGATGGGCCCAGCGGGCCCGGCCCCACGATTTCATCAGGACACATCTTTGACCCGTGAAACTCAACCGCTTTATAGCTGCGTACCTATGTAGTTACGGTACTTGCGGTATAGTTAAATGTAGTTATAGCTTAAACAGTTATACTTTGCACTTGGAGGCTTGAACGCAAGGTACACTACTTAAAACAGTTAAGATAGTTGAGGAATAGGGGTATTAAAGCGAATTTGAACATTGAAGTGCAGCCGTGTTGCAATAATTCTAGAAACGATTCAGCGCTACCTACTCGGTTTCCAGAAATCACAGCCGACCTATCCGTCGATTCTGTTCACAGTTGACAGTCTTGACACTAACTGTTTTGTTCTGACTAACCATTTGGTTACGGTTACGTTTACGTTTACGTTTACGTTCCAACTAACGTTTGTAGCTTTCTAGGTCGACCCATATGACATTTTTTCTCAAGTTCGTGACACTTGACGGTCCTTGCTGCAGTTACTGCACGACTCGAATCTGGGTCCCTTTCTACTCTATAGCTCCACGTACATACATAGTTACATTTCTCCCCTTTCTTTGCACAAGCTCCAAGAGAACATTACATAAATTATAACGTCTACTCCACCACTTAACTTAATAGCATAGCAACGTTATAAAACGTTAATTGCGAATTGTCCACGTGTACAGCGTGCACTTATGTACAGATAAGTCCCATATAGAAGCAATCCAACATTACTCAGTTGGTTCCACGGCGAATAATTTACCGCGAAACATCAGTGCCCGATTCGCTTCGAGATTAACTTTAGCTGGCTTGTTCATAGTAATTGTTCGGCGCTAGCATATTTATTCCGCGCTGCCCGAGTGTTATTCCAGAACGTGTACGTTAACCGATCGAAGAAATCGAAGAGGGAGAGAATTAAAAGGATGTCTACTCACCTCGCTGAGACTGGTGTAGTTGGTTGTCAATTTAATTTGAGGTCTAATTTTCCCGGCAGATTCCCGCGTTTCCTTCGCCGAGACCGAGCCAGGGGTGGTCATGAATTCGTTGAAGCTGCTGGTGGATTTCTTCGAAGAAAGAGCATACGTATTCGCATCCTCATTTACAGACGTGGCAATCGTTCTCGAAGAAGTTTCTGTCGGGGCTGCGCTGGAATTTATAGTTGTTCTTCCCCTGCTGGACATGCCACTTTCAGTCGTCGATCCTCCTCCTAACTCTGCCCCCGCGATCGACGTGGTCGACGGTGATGTCGTCGGCAGAGTCTCGATCATTTCCGTGAAAGAATTACGGCCCGTCGATCCCAAAGATATCGCTGGCAATGGCGATGAGGATGGCGGTGGCGACGGGGATGGCGATGGCGATGACGATGATGATGATAACGGCATCGTGAGAGCATAGTTGATCATTGTGGTGGGAAGCCCGACGGAAATCGACTTGGATGCAGCACTACTGGTGTCGGTATTGTTATCGCTCTCATTGCTGCCATCGGTGCTGGCAATAGTGGTGGTGATGTTACTGCTAGTCGATTTCTGTTCGCTCAAGTACATCGGCGTTGTTTGTTTCGCTTTAACGACACCTCGAAAATGTGACTGCGATTGCGTCTGTGACGGCAGAGCTACACTTCCAACTACCAACGTCAGCAACCATACCGCTTCTCGAACTGCTTTCATCTTCAACACCGATCTCCAATCGATAGAAAGATGGACGGAAGGAGGAGAGGTATCCCTCGAGTTTCTTGGTATCTTTACCTTGTACTTGCTGAAACGAACGAACAGAGAAAAGAGAAAGGTCACTCATAGGTACGCGATACTCGTGTGTTTCCACTTTCCAGTAGGTACGATAGAGGTGAAGGAAAAGCTGCTCGGAACGATAGAATATGAGATGCCGTGGAATCTCGACCCGTTTTATCCTCGTTTCTCACGCGTCGTTCGTTTCTTCCAGCGAGGAGCAGTGTGCGGAGGAGCAAGAGTGTCTCGATGAGAGAAAACAACACGACGTAAAAAAGAGTGAAGAAGGGGGGGGGGGAGGAGAAACGAACGGCGAACACAGAGCTCGAGCTCGGGCCCGAGCTCAAGCTCCCTTAACGGTATAACGCTATTTTTTTTTTTTCACCAAGAGACTGGACGCGATTTCCCAGCCGGTCGATTCAATCGCGAAATTCAAGCGTGCACCGAATACTGATTTAGCTGCATGAAACGTCGCATCCGTCGCATCTCTGATAATTTCACCGAACGACAGCATACGCATCAGCGTTGACCTGTCAACTTGACGATTAATATACAGACGGTGGACTTGTTTAAAAATCGTACCTCTCCAAATAGTTTCCCGATCCAATGGCGAACGAATCGACCCTGATTTCGCCCTCGAACGCGCCCTCGACCTCGACCTCGATCTCGATCTCGATCTCACAGTTAGTCCTGATCTGGATCTGGATCTCGACCGCGACCTCAACTCCGAGCTAAACCTTGACTTACTCTTCGAGTTTAGGCTCTCAAACGTGATTCACTAGCAGTTCTCAGTCCAGTCCAGGTTAAAGGATTAAAGTCCTCGAAATGATATTTGATAAAGACGAAGAAGAGCCGCGCGTATCTTTTGGCCGTACCGCTTAAAGAAACTCAATTCGTTCTGGCGAGAAAATTCTTTGAAACGTTATTGCGCGCGCAAAGCTGAACCGGAACCGTTCGCGTTCCCTCTCATTGTCGCGCGTGTCCGGTGGAATATCGAAAGAATGCCGCGCGAGCGCAACTTTTGGCTGAGGAACGATCCGCACTTGAACGCTTTCGAGTTTGAAATGGGACTGCGAACTCTCGTGCAAGTGACGCTGCCTATGAGTCCCAGCTAGTCCCACTTACCAACCAACCAGAAACCCTTGGCTATGCGTGGAATCCTAAGCTGCATCATCTCCGCCAATCCTCTAGCTTGGTCGCGCTCTACGCTCACCTATACACCGTCCACTGAATACCTCTACCCGGGATATGTATGTAGATGCGATAGGCAGCTCGCATCCGTGTGCGCATCTTCAGAGAGGGATGAATCCAGAGTCAAGAGCCTGAGATTCTTAGAGACGAAACCGAACCTAATGACAACGGATGGGCCTGAGAAAGAGACAGATCGACGCGACGTACCTATCTCATTGTCAGTGAAACATGCGACCCTGATCAGAGAAAACCATGTCTTCTTTCCCTTCGTTTTCTCCACCTTTCTTCCTCCTTTTTCCTTTCGCTTCCTTCCCTTCCTCTCCTTTAATTTCCTTTATTTTCCGTTCATTGCTCCACTTTTTTACTTCGTAGTTCCGTTTCTTGCAGCTCCAGACTTGGTCTCACACGTCATTTTTCATCTAGCTATTCAACATTCTACCGTGCTGATGTGAGACGTCAGGTGGAACCTGGACATTTCTATTAATATTAGTTTCAAGGACTTTCAACGATCTTCGATGCGGGCATGCGACTCGAGAAAAGCGAGAAGAGCAAAGAATCAGAGCATCGATAGCGGTACTGTTATTTTTCGCGAGTTCGATGGAATACCAGAAAAATATATCGAGCGTGAAATCACTGTGGTTCTCATCAATAAACTAGCTGGCTAAGTTCACTGGCATTTGGACCAGATCCCGGGACGGTCGCGATCGCGATCGCGGTGGCAATCGCATCGGTCTCTCCTCCTCCTCCTCCTCCTCCTCCTCCTCCGGCTCCTCCTGCGCCGCTTCCGCCCCCATTGGAGGAATGCAACTCTGAGCACTCTACGCGACCGATTTCGAATATAGAACATCGCTCGAAAGTTGTTCCAAGTGCAGCAATGTCCCCCAACTGCCTGTACGCCGGATGTCCAGAACTCCTTCCTAAGCGTCGTCTAACCAGATAGAGAGAGAGCGAGTGGGGTGCGCAACGCCTTTAGGACGAGGTTGAAAGGTGACTAGGATAGGGAGGGCAGAAATGCGCATACATAGCTAGTAGCTACATAGCTGTAAAATTGTTAAAGATGATCGGATCATATCTAAAAAATTGTGGCTTATCCTTTTTGTGGAAATTAAAAGTTACTTTCAGATGCGGAAACGGTATTGGCTGGGATCATTTATCTTTGAACACGCTCCGCCATCTGGCCTTTAGCCGCGGAAACGTTAAACCGAGCATCTTAATGATCGACTAATGGATTATTCGCATTTAGGTATTTGGAATACGGCAACGTAAAGTCGTGAAGTTTCCAGGAAATCACCTCCTCCGAGTCTAGAGCGCTACTTTTGCGAAACGGTGCGTTCTCAATGTTTATAGGGGAGAAGACAATATAAGTAGGAATTTAGGTAGGAACTTGGTAGTAATGGTGGTGGAGGTAGTGGTTTTGAAATATTTACAAGGAGTAGGTATTTTCTGTTTTCAGTTCCTGTTTTGCATTACGATTCAGAGATAGGAAAAGGGAAATTTGACAATGATTCTGACTCGATCCGGAAAATAAGATACTTGGTAGTAATGGTGGTGGGGGTAGTAGTTTTGAAATATTTACAAGGAGTAGGTATTTTCTGTTTTCAGTTCCTGTTTTGCATTACGGTTCAGAGATAGGGAAAGGGAAATTTGGCAATGATCTTGCCTCGATCCAGAAAACAACTCCACTAATAAAGTCTTATGTAAGGTGGTCCCCTAAACTCAAAAATCGTCATGAGACGAAATCCTAAGGGTACGTTTTTTGAGATATCGCCCGATGAATATTTTGGTAAATTTTTAAGAAGACGATCCGTCGCTTTTGGCCATATGTCGCGTTAGAGTTGACCGATTTAATCGTGAGGGCTCTTAAATTAAAGGTAATTAAATTGCATACAATTCTTTCCTACATTGTTTTCCAATCGGACCAATAGTTTAGGCGGAATCGAGCGAAACTTAAGAAAAATACAACCTTTTCAGGCTAAAATTGAAATCGAAAATTCACTACATAGCCTGGAAGACATAGAAATTATCATGTGACGTCCAGTTTCCTATTTTTTAAGTAGAGTGCGCACATTTACCAAGAAAACAAGCCCAACTTGAGCAAAATCTATGCACAAATAAAGAAGTTATGGGCGATAGAATGGGAGTGCCTATTTTCAACTTTTTCCCTATTTTTGCATTCCGCCTAAACTATTGGTCCGATTGGAAAACAATGTATAAAAGAATTGTATGCAATTTAATTACCTTTAATTTAAGAGTCGTCGCGATCAAATCGGTCAACCGTAACGTGAGATATGGCCAAAAGCGTCGAGTCGTCTTCTTAAAAAATTACCAAAATATTCGTCGGGCGATATCTCAAAAACGTATCCTTAGCATTTCATTTCATATCGATTTTTGAGCTTAGGGGACCACCTTACATAAGAATCTCACAGCGGAGTCTCCGTCACCAAATGACTGTAAACTATTTAATTATAATTAACCATGGTGCCAAAGAACAATGAAAGAACTTGAATGCGATTCCTACACCGATTCGGTATTGGTTTATTTTCTCGCGGTACTTGTACTCGCATAATATTGTAGGCGTACACATTACATGGGTATATGTATAGGTATTGCTTTTTCACGCGTGCGCAACGAAAGCAAAGAATTGCTGGTTCGTGCCCTCCGGGTAGGTGGACTTTCAGTCATAATTTCATAGAGTGTAAACCGCCTCGGAATGATACGATTGCGAAGGCAGGCAATATCCACTGTAAGTCTTAATCTGGTAGAGGCCGGAATAGGATGTTGCCGGAAGGGAACCCGGATCCGTGTGTCGCCTAGGGCACCGATGGCCTTTCGGACACTGGCAGAGAGGTGATGCGTTCACCTCTTCGAGCTGCGAGCTTTGTCTCTTTCGTACGGTGAACAGTCGACAGGGTTCCTTCTGCTGACAGCGTAGCCTCTGAAAGGGAACATTCCTCTGGGTAGCTTTGCTTGCATTGGTAAAAATACGTATTCGCTACGGCCAGGAACGAGCACGGATATGGAAACGAGGTCTAGATCGAGATCGAGATCGGAGGGGGAAAGGACTTACGCTTTGCGGAGAACACGCGAAAGCATAAATAAATCTTGGATTTCCTCCGGAAGATCTGTGAGGTTGTCTTCGAACTAGGTAGGGTACGCTGCCTGGTCGACATCGGCAGTAAACTCGCTGGATCGTCGGCGTCGGCGTCGGCGTCGCATTCGCCGGGCCTCCTCCGGGAGCCAGAGTCCACGTGACGTCCCTGTAAATTACATACGTGCATCAATGCACATAGTAGCTAGGTATGCACGCGTTGAAAAGTTGGTGAATCGTAATAACTTGGATCAGGCATCCGACTAACTTGAAGTAACGACAGATGGGAAGACGTTTCACTGGTTCGCAGAGCTTATACTGCCGTGTTTTGTCCACTATCGTGTGCCCGTCATCTCCGTCTAAGCTGCTAGGACAGGTACGGCCATCCGGGCAACGACATTGTCTCTCCACCCACGGCGACCCGTACAAATCCACCTTACTGCAAACTTCGTTTCGGTCCGAACAACCTGGCAACTCTTCTTCGCTATCCTGAAAATGTCCAAATTCTCACACCAATTTCATCTACAATATCTATCTATTAAGGTAAATGTACCAATACCCGGACGCTTAAGGGGCTTAACGAATAGCGGCAAAGTAAGTCTCCTAATTTCATTTGTAAAACCATCATGAAATAAAAAAATGTTGCTGAAATGTTGAAGGTAACACAATATTATACTATTGGAAATTGGAAAAAAAAAGTTTATGTATTATAATAGACGTATTTATTAATGAAAATACGAAAACATGCAGATGTCCTAGTAAGCGGACAACTTAAAAATGCATGTCCAGATATTTGAATTACTTACATTCACGAAATTCTTGTACCAGTAAATAAACTTAAACTTGTTTAAAAAAATATTAATTTTCTTGCAAATTTAACCATCTTAAATTAAATTTAAATCTATTTACTATTATAATAATATATTATTATAATATATATATAAGAAATGCTGTCAATATTTTCTTAGTAAATGAGAGAAGTGTCTTGATAGAAGCTTAAGAAATTGAGAAATCTGATATGCGTACGAAGTGTGTTACAAAATAATTATTTCTATCTAACGACTTTTAATTTTCTATAATAATGATTTTAATTAATATTGCTAAATACTTATGCATTATGGTACTATTTTTTGTTTTTAATTACATTAAAAATTAAGCTTGAAAATAAATCAAATTCGCATTACTGTTCAGGTACTGGGACATGGCCGGGCACTGGTACATTTACCTTACGCGACGTTGTTCCGCGACGTCCAACAATCCTTTCATCAATTCGACTCGCAATCCAATCGGTCGATCATCGAGACCTTCTTCCACTTTGCTAGGTAGGAGAGTAAGGCAAGATGATAAGAATGCAGAGAAATAGAATATCCAGTAATGAAATACTTTGGGGGCGTTAAACAGTAGGGGAGACCGGGGCAGGTTGTAACACGGGGTAAATTGTAACATAAGTAAAATCTTTTGAACGACAAATCTGGTAACCGACAGCATGCGATAGCTGCTCGACGATATTAGCCGGTTTTAGTCGGTTTTAGTGACACAAACGAGCGTTATTTTGTGGTTATAGCCCAGAATTTTAGTATTTAGAGCATGTAAGTAAATGTTGTATTAGCACTTTTATTTCAAATAACCGTAATTAGAAACCGTTTGAATTTTTACCTCTTTGTCGCAAACAAATCAGTACACACTGGTTTATTATAATTTGATGTTTAGTTTCTCGTTTGCTGAGATAAAACGCAAAAATTCAAGCTCGGGGTGAATTGTAACCTGTTACTACTTACTCCGCTCTAATTGGTAATTAAGGAAGTTATTTGCTGTGACACCGGAAAAAGATGCTCTAGACGAACAACAGAACAATCGAGAATCCAAAAAGTAGAAAAAAAGTATAAAGGGAAAAGTAAAGAAAGCGAAGATGATTTTGATAGAATCAGATGAATAAGCAATGATTGTTTAACTCATGTATATCAAATGTTTAATAATGATCTGTGTTTTCATTTATATTTTTTAGAAATGTTTATTTGTGTTCATATTTGTATTTAAATAAGTAAAACAGATGTGTTACAATTTACCCCGGACTGGGGCACATTGTAACAAAGGTTCAGATTTGTTTAAGATGATGCTAGATGTCCAAGTGTCCAAGATTTTGTCACGTACTTTCACGCAATCAGTTCACCACATATGCAAGTAGTAAATCACGCAAATTATTTCCTGATTGAGGAAAACACTTTTGAGAAAAAACTGTGAAAACTTTTTTGTTACAATTTGCCCCGGCCTCCCCTGCATATCACTCCACCCCATCGAAGAATAGACATCTGGTCTAACTGCACTATTCAAACGGCGGGGCGCGGCGCGGCGCCGGTCAATCCCCTGAATGAGGCAATCACGTACGTCCTGTCGGGCCATCGCTGGTAATCTACGTCGTGTTCGAGAATCTCAATCAAACTTCTCAAACTCTCCCTGCCCATTCCTCTCATCGTGTATGCACAAACTTTCCTCAACTCGATTGAAATTTCCCATTTCTACTTTACAACTTGAGACTCCCCATCAGAATCGCGAAAGAGAACTCTTTTCCCGGGCACAAAGAGGGGAAAGAAAAAAAATGTAAGAAGGAAACAATTTGATTCTTTTACCCCTTATCGATCTTCCTTGGCTATCCACGTGTTCACGTGCCTATACTCGTACGAGCATTATCTGTGCGTCTACATTCTACATGTATAATCTAGCAGAGCCAGCTGAGCTTCATCTTAAATAAAATATCTTTCTCTGAGTCTCTGCACCTTTTGCTCTTGGCTCTCCTTCTCAGAAGGTTGCTCAAATGGAATAATAGGGTGACCGGAAACTCTGCGTGATCCATCCGGAAGTTCTCACGCGTCTCCCGCTTCTCGCACAACCACAATGAAAATCACACCTGACTCTCGAATTGTGTACATACATACATATGTACATACACGCGCGCGCGCGCAACGTTAAAAATTACAATAATTCGTAAATTACGAAAATAGTTGACCGCATAAAAGAATTATTACGACAATTATGATGTAATCTTTTAAACATTAATTAGCCGATCAAACCGATCCAAAGAAATCGGAATTCATCTATCCCTGTTCGCACGAGTAGGGCTGGGACTATTTGTCGAACTTTTCGGTATTCGAATATTCGAATACTTCAGTTGCTCAATTATTTGGCGAATATAATTCGAATATCCAAGTATTCGAATACTATTCGAATATCCAAGTATTCGAATACTATTCGAATATTTAAGTATTCGAATACCATTCGAATATTTAAGTATTCGAATACTGATGTATTCCAATAGTATGGTGTGAATTATAAATCAAGTTCTTTAGGTTCATTTGTCAGGGTGAAATCTTGTAAGCTAATTTTGACCCACTCTCACATCATACTATTCGAATACTCAAATATTCGAAGTTTATTCGTAGCATTCGAATACTTGTAAAATATTCGAATATTAAATTATTCGAATAGTCCCAGCCCTGCGCACGAGATAGGTACCTATCAAACTTACCCCGATTTGATAGAGAACTCTGGGAGGTTGATAGACTGATCGATGCTTCGCTTTCTCACCGATCAAGTCGATCTCGATTGCTGTGTCTTGTTGTTGGAATTCCTTTAACTCGGTAAGGTAGTTGACTTCGTCGGGAGATAAATATTCGGTAAGAAAATCTTGACCGGCTTCGTGTAGTTTTAGTCCAAGGAGGGTACCCCCGATTCCACGTGCGAGTAACTGTCCGAACATCGGCAATAACAGACACATTATATTGGCCATCATAAAGGGCATGCGCGCCCATGTGCGCTCGCTATCGTCCTCGCCTTATTTTCGTTTAAATGGCAGATACAGCTGAAACCGATTATAGAGCTTTCTCGACCGAAACGCCAAACACCACCGAATCAGGATCACCAAATTAGAAAATAATGGAACGGTTTTGCACGCGTGCATATAACACGGACGCAGTACTTTACATC
The DNA here is from genome assembly GCA_947577245.1 of Andrena bucephala. Taxonomy (NCBI): domain Eukaryota; kingdom Metazoa; phylum Arthropoda; class Insecta; order Hymenoptera; family Andrenidae; genus Andrena; species Andrena bucephala. Next base: position 80,214,261 of record OX387715.1, read on the forward strand.
ACGTATCGGCGCACAGCGTACATATTCGATGTTGAATCAAGTAGCGACGCGTGCATGCTTTCTACAGCGTGGCCATCCTCTAACGACGATACTCGCACTCGGTATACATATATCGGGGTCTCGTGCGTGCAATAGAACTTGCCGAATGCGCAAATTACCATAGTGTTTTTCTTTCTACAGTATCGGCCGGTGCTGGCGTCACTCCAGAAACTAAGTACGTACTGGAGAATTGATTTTTCGTTTCACGCGATTTTACCGTGTCGTAAAGATCGACGGACCGATCGATCAGCTGGCCGGCTGGCCGGACGGCCGTGCCCGATCGACCGATCCAACGGAACCAGATCACTTTGCAATCGTAACAACAACAAAAACGGTAGAAGCGAGAAGGTTTCTATTTCCGTGTCGACGCCAAGTTAATATCTTCGCCAACGGAGAACGTTAGGTATGTCCGCCGTTCGTTAAGAGCTATCCAGTATCTCTACTCGTGCTATGCCCCGCACTTGTCTTTCGTCTCTTTCGTGTTTCCCGTGGCCTTGGTGCGTTCACCACTCTCCGTCTTCTGTCCTCTGTGTCTCTGTTCTGCATATATAATCCTGACCATGTCCCACGTTTCTCGATGCGATTAGGATCAACACGAGACCAAGCGGCTTGCAACTTTCGTGTTACGCGAACCTATACCGTTCGTTCGACTGGACTTTTAGCAGCTAGAGGCGAAACATGAATGAGTGCTCCCTTCTCTTCTCTTCCTCCTCCACTCCACTCTACTCTAGTCTACTCCGCCTCTACTCTACCCTATTCCACTTCGCGACCTTCCTTCTTGCCTTGTGTACACACACACACTATAGTTGAAACATAATCGTTACACGGAGTGTCTCCTTGATCCGACTCATGTTTAGCATTTTAGACATCTTCAGATATTTTATATCTTTTTTCAACCAGCGCTGTCTTTATCAAGTGAGAGGGAGACGCAGCGTCTCGTGTGAGAAGGTTCTGGATAGATTCGATCGTGCCGAATTATGTGAAATTCGGTGTTCGGCATTTGTCCTGCAAAGAGCTGATGAAACATCTCAAAGTCGACCGAGAACGTTCGTAGCCAGCAGATTGCAAATTACAAAAGACATTCCAAATATGTACCGCGTTTGAGAATCGCTATTTCATTCATAGCAGCGGCGACCCATTCACTTTCACTTCCTTTCTTTTACTCTCCTGCTGCGTGCGCTCCCTTCCCCTGCACCCCTTTTATTTATGCCAAACGTGTAAGAGAGGATCGGAGCGGATCGGCTTGAATGAAACCAAACCCAATCACACATCACGAGGAAAATGTTTCGCGAAATTTACTTGACAAATAACTACCGGCTGCCGTGAGCAAACTGTTGAAAGTAGCGTGGAGAAAGATTTGGGAAGAAATTGGAAGGGATAGACTGATTGTGAGGTAGAGTACTTGGGATTAAAGCTGAGGAGTCGAGACTGGAGGAAATACAGAGTATGCGTTGCGTGTATGCATCGATGATGAACCTAATGCCTCGTTCGCATTAGTCAAGTTTACTGCTTCAAGTCACTTGAAGCCAGTAAATTTGACTAATGTGAACGAGGCATAAGGGTAGAAAAAAAGCATACGATCGTATTTGAATACCGCAAGAGCAAGGAATGCCAGCTGGAAACAGAGAAAGAAATATGCAACTTATGAATGGAAATAAGATGGAATTCATCAATTTAACAATTTGTTAACGCATTCCCTGTTATTGCACATTTATATTTGTTAATATAGATATCAACAAATCTTTGCCACTTGTTGTGTAAGTGTGTTGCCTTGGAGAAAGTCATGCATTGGCAAGTACAACATATGTACAGTGGCGTGCAAAAGTATTCGGCCACCCTTTAAAATCGCATAACTTTTTTCAAATTAATCCAAACGACTTGAGTTTTTTTGAGAAGCTAGAGGGATTAGTTTACTAAATGATGTGATTCGTCGGTTTGAAAAAAATGCACTTGGTCGGACTAGCAAAAAAAAATAGTAAAGGTCGTTTTTTAAACTTTTTTTTGTGAGCCTGTAATGAAAATTCAATAAACCCGTTTGTAGATTTAAGTAAGTTATATGCGTGTCTAAAATTTCATCAAAATCGGTTAACGTTGCTCTGAGCTATGATCGCTTAAAGATCGCAGAATAAGGTCGAAAATCGCGAAATTCCCGAAATCGATTTTGATGAAATTTTAGGCACGTGTATAACTTACTTTAATCTACAAACGGTTTTTTTGAATTTTCATCAAGGGCTCACAAAAAAAGTTTAAAAAACGACCTTTACTATTTTTTTTGCTATTCCGACCAAGTGCATTTTTTTCAAACCGACGGATCACATCATTTAGCAAACTAATCCCTCTAGCTTCCCAAAAAAACTCAAGTCGTTTGGATTAATTTGAAAAATGTTATGTAATTTTAAAGGGTGGCCGAATATTTTTGCACGCCACTGTAGCACCCACTGCGCGTGCTTAACTTGAAATTTTACACATCATTTGAAATATTTCAACATTTCTGAAATAATTATACAAATATAGCGAGATGGAGAATGAACGAGAAAGTAAAACGGCAAGCTATTTACTATACCGTAGGTAAAGGAATGACAATATAGAGTGGATTTTGTTGCAGGAAAACTGTATGCTGTGTTTGGAAAGAGACAAGGCCGTGTAATTGCTGCGGAAAGTGCTCTTGGATTTGGTGGACAGTTTCGTGTGTTAGCAACGTTACCTGTGCCAGAGAGCTTTCAGCTTGCCAGAGAACTGAGAACTCAAACGTCTGGGCTGGCCAGTCCTCAACTGGTTTTTAGTCATTGGGAGGCAAGTTTATCCAAGTCGGGGAACGCGTCACGTGGCTGTGCACTTTTCCACTTTCCTCTATGACAAACCATCTGAATCACAACTAATACACCCATAAACTGTAAATTATAAACATTTCTTTTCGTATCGTAGGTGATCGAACAAGATCCGTATTGGACACCATCTACGGACGAGGAATACCTTCACTACGGTGACAAAGCGGACAGTGAAAACCGAGCAAAAAAATATATAGACGCGGTTCGTCGACGCAAAGGTCTATCCGTGGACTCTCAACTTGTCACGCATGGAGAAAAACAACGCACTCTCTCGAAAAAGAAGTAACATCCTAGCTCCGCATGATGTTTAATCTGAACGTCGTTAAAGAATCATCATTAGCCGTCGCAGTCGTAGGAATAACATTCATTCGGTACATACATAGCACGTAACAAGAATTCTGCGTGGACGGAACGTTTACGCAAACAAACAGCGTCGTTGATACGATTAGAATGGTCGAAAAAAAAACGTAGTGTAGTTTTCTTTTGTTCCGGAATCGAAGTCATCGTGTAGTCATGTGGTACTAATGCATATGTAACACCTTTAGAACAAAACCGACGGTTTCTCACCAAACTGATATTAATATAAATAAAGTCACGTTATTTCCTATTTCATATTGATTTAGAGGCACATTGTACTAAAATCTTTAAAAAGTTAGTTCCGCGAATTTCTTGAATCCTTCTATCCATTTTATATAACGAGTCAAATATAGTTCTGCAGCTCTGAAATAAACGCTGATATTATGAAGCAAGAAATAAACGGAAAGAAAAGTAAAAGGCAAGCATGGCTACAACGCGATCCATCAAAATGATGTGCATCCAGTACGCGTTTGTAAATAAATATTTTATACTATGCTAAATCTTTTAAAAACAAATTAAAATTGTCGAATACCTAAGATTCGGATATAACATAGACATACGTGCAAAATGAATTTCAACCCGAATGTATACTTGTTTATTCACTCGTCAGTGGATGCGCACAACGCATTTTATACGAAATATGCCAACGATGATTGCAATAGAGTCAACTACCTCGGGAATGAAGGTGTCGATCGCCTGAAACATTAATCATTACATGTACATCGGGGACAAGCTACTTGCGAATATTTAGGAATCATGTTCGAGCGCTGGACGCAGCTAGCTTTCATGAATTCGATGCAATCTTAACGTCAATTCGACTAATGTTGTAAAGAAAAGTTCTAACCATTTTGTATAATTTATAATTCAAAGCAGATATTTAAATAAAAAAAAGATGTGTATTTCATAGTATTTCTCATTGGTTATTCAACGATATCCCCGAGTAGCTTATTACAATGGACTGCAATTATACGTATTAACGTTCGCCGTATAGTTATTTCTGATAAACTTGAGCGTTGAATTACATTGTAACGTCATTTGTATCTTTGCTTCCGTTTTAACGAACTTTAACACCGTTCATCGATCGATCAACTTCAAAAGCCTTCACTTCAAACAAAAAAAAAGCATAGGAAAATCTATTTTCGATCAACGAGTTTATTTCACATGAAAATTGATCTCACAAGCTTATTTCACATGGAAGGAAACTTGAATGAAGGAATTGAAATTCTTTTCTTCATTTTTCAACTCTCGTCGAATCGAATCTTCTTTCCTTGAAAACCTTGTTTTATGATCTCTTGTTGTTTTCTTCGTGCTGCCCATGAAGGATGTAGTTTCTCACTTTCTAAAGCATTGGTAGTCCTTGTATTTCTTGATACATCGTTTCGTTTTGAATGCACAATATCTACTGGCTCTATAATATTCCGATCGCAATAAGTATCTTTAATACTGATTTTTCGTCTTTTGTTATTTCTTCTTTCCTTACCTACTACTTCATCACTGTGAAATTTACCTCTTTCACTTCTTACCCGTAGTGCCTTATTGTCAACATTGGACACGCTATTTGCTTCTCTTTCTTCGGAAGGTATTGGATTAATCAAGTGCGGTGTTACCTCGTGTGAGTTTAAGAAAAAGTCATCTACCTTTCTTACAGTTTCCTGACCTATCGACTCTGTCGACAACTGTTGGCTATTACGGGCAGTACGCTTATCACGTATCTCCTCTGCATTCCCTTCCTGCAAAATGTCTGTAAATCTTTTAACCGTGGCTTCTTTACTGACAGCTTTGATAGCAACGTTAGATTCCAAAAAATTCTCCGCATCAGAAATTTTCCACAAATTCGAACAGTTCTTCCGATCTTCTTTCTTTTCCCCTAATCGCAGACTTGACCATTCCTCGGATGGCTCTTTATACTTTCCATCTGTTTTCATATTATGTCGCGGTTGACCCATAGATGTAGCATCATTGGAATCTTCCGTATTTCCTACACGTTCTCTGACTTTTCTACCATTCTTACCACTCGACGATTGGGTCAAATTTTCTGTAGGCAATTCGTTGGTGCGATTGTTTTTTTTTCTTTTCTGCAACTGTTTCTTGCTCTTCGAAGAAATGTATTCCTTGCAATCCGGAAACTTTTCCTTCAACTCCGTTATCTTTGCATTTAAAGAGTTACATCGAACGACTTTGGCGATAGCTCTGGTTCTATCGTCCGTACGCGAATTCTGTAACATGGCTTGTAGGTTTTCTAAGTCAACGATTCCAAATCTTGATATTTCGTCATCTTTGATACGTTTCAACGCGAATATCTCCCTCAGAAGTTTATCCGCCTTGTGCTTATTTTTTTCCAACTGTTTCTCATTACCATGATTGGTACGCAGTCGTTTCGCCTCTCTAACCAGTTTGTTTATGGTGCAAATGCGAGCCTGACGGACACAATGTCTTAATAAGACAATCTGAAAGATATCGATCGAAATATATGACTGATCTGTGACTGTTTATTTATTTACAAATTATTATTATTAGAGAAGTTACCTCGTTGTTTATATCCTTTCTAGCTATGGTCAAAGCCATGTCGCCAATGAAATTGTCGCGTTAATGTGCTAAAAGAAAGTGAATACAATAAAATTAGCCACAATCAAATGAAAGAATTAAAAACCCGCCTACTTTGTCCAAGTACAAATGCGATACCGTATGCAATGAATTTTAAGTAATACATATTATATACTTACTTACTACCAGATTGAGGGAAAGCAGTAATCAGTATCTCTAATCTCTACCCAACACTATTTATAATCACATATAACTGACAGAGAGGAACGGCCGAAAATTGTTCGAGAATTTTATGAGAAAACAGAAGAAAACTATTTACTACTCCTCACGTAAATACGCTATGTGGCTTATATGAATTGACGGGAATTGTGATTTATTGGGTGCGTTCAGCAGACTCAACTGTTGAGTGATCTCACTAGATTTTACTCTGAAGATGCACGCTCATTGGTCGACGCAAATAAAATCTAGTGAAATCACTCAACATTTGAGTCTGCTGAACGCACCCATTGTGACGCCATGTGACGTTATGGCGCTATGGCACGTAGTATATAGTATGTAGTGTTGCGTATTTTAGCGGTGATTTTAAAATGAGAACGCGGGTTGGTGCCCGTGAAGCGCTGAACCGCTCTGCTCGTCGGAGTGTGGGAGTTTTTAAATAAAACAAAATTTATTTGACTGTTCAGATAGCTGGTTAGAGACAGAATGAAGTAGCGTTTCGAAGTATCCTCCGAGGTCCTCGCTGAAGTCGTCGGTCGAATCCTCCTAGTCCTCCCATAGATTCTCGTAGTCCAATCAGGATGGAGGATGCATCAGATCCAAGTAGTAGGTGGTCCTTCGGATGTCCATACGCCCCCGCGAATCGGCGACCATCTTTCCCTCCGTCTTCGGGTGGTGGTGGAAACTTTGTGGAAGCGCGCTTTTCCGTTACACAGCGGGGTGCCCACGTGGGAAGAGAAAGTAGGCTCTACTCCGGGAATCGAGAAAACAACCCTTAAAGGAAATTTATGACTTCCTTAACGTCGCCAACACTTCTGGAGTCAATCGACACTCCTAAAGACTAACAAAGGACAAGGCCTTCTCAAAAGAATACGTGACTTAGAAGAAACTCGCGATTCGTTTCGGGTCTATTAATTGAGACTCTGCCTAAGATCTTTCCCACGCATGCCACCCGCATCGCGTATCCTTAACAATATTCTCCTTGATCACACCCAAACATCTGCTTTCAAATTTCGCGCCTAATTTACCTATCGATTATATACATTTCCGTGGCTACGTTCGCGTGGTCACGCCACAGTATATAGTATGTATGAACGCAAGTACAGTGAACATGTATGCATTTATACATGTGGCACGGGCACTCGACAAACTTGGCGCCCTCGATCGAGCATACGTGTAAACACTCTGACGTTTTGTTCGTTCGTCAAAACGTCATTTCAGGTAGTGTGTTCTCGTTCATCCACGTTCAAGGAACGTCGATGAACATATTGGTTAAGGCACGTTGCGGTTCAAGTATGAAAATTATTCTGGCTAGAGAACGGAGCGACTGAACCGACAGGGCAATTGTGACGGTTGAATTGCTGGAGAGAGGATCAGCCATTAGCCATTAGTAGGAGAGTCTATGGTTTCTTTGACCGTGGTTGACACTGTAGCACATATACATCACATATCCGCCACGTATGTAGGTATGTGTGTACACAATCCTGTGATACTCTAATGTATAATAGGCTAATAGGTAACGACTCTTTAGCAATTTCGTAGTTTCTAGAGGTTTTCATCGATATGAAGGTCAATTGCGTGCAGCTCGAGCACTAGTTGCTTTCGAGGAGATTTTCAAAACGGCAAATGCATGCAATATTAAAAATTTTAAGAAAGAAATTGTCGAGTGACCTTGAATCATGGTCAACCGACTAATCATTCTTGGACCTTGTTGCGCGATGTGTCAGACAGTCGTGTTTATAAATTAATCCGTTTCTTTGATTCGCGCTAGATAATTTGCAAGAAGTTTTCTCTGTAAACTTTCAACTTGTTACACGTCGCGCGATTAAAGGAAAACAATAGAAACGACTAAATTATGAATAATAACGAGCAAGTTATGCGTTAATGCTAATTCGGTAGGTTAGTATCCCCGACGCTTCAGTGTTGTGCCGTCCAACCTCGAGCCTCTTCTTCAATGTTTATTTTTATATTGATATTGCGCTCGTGCCCATATTTTCCTTTCCTGATGTACCTATACCTATTTACATACATCACGTCTCTGTTCTTTGCTTCTTATCCTCCGTTTATTCTTTTAACACAATAACAAGTCTCGAGTATATTTCATCTTTCCTAAAAAAATTTCAATAGAATTCACAATACGTAATATTTTAAATGGTACAACTTCTTTCATACCTAGTGCTAATTTTTGTGCTTTCGTCGATACAAGTTTCCCACAAGGACGAAATAAATTGCGAATTCACACATCTTATTCCATAATTTTAGGTTTTATTTCGGACGATTTTAATTATTATTATTTTATTGTTTCGATACTGTACCATAAAAAAATCAATCAGAAATGAGTTGCGTTCGATGCTGTTTAATTAACGCTGGCCGTATAGCATCTTCCACTCAGGTAGCCAATCATGGTGAGTTAAATACAGGATTGTACTCTTGGTTGTGCTCGCAGTACTCAAAGAGAAATAACAAAATATTCTTTACGCTAGTTCACAAAATTGCAAGAGTAGCAGTGACTAGGTCACTGACGATTGGTAGTACTTTGGGGAAAGCACCCACAGAACCCACCCCACCTGGCAAAGATTCTAGTAGCGGAGTGTCCTCTATCGGTGGCGGCGGAGGAGGAAAGAAAAATACACTTACCTGCCCAAAGTGCGGGGATCCTTGTACACATGTAGAAACCTTTGTGTGTAAGTATAGAAGGCAAGGCGCGTAAGTTCCGCTACAATGTAATCGCGGAAATGCTTGACAATTATCCAGGATACAAGAGCATCTTTTTTATTAGCATCAACAAGGTTCGTAAAGTGCGAAAAATGCCATCATTTCTTCGTTGTTCTGTCAGAGATAGATTCAAAGAGAAGCCTCAAAGAAGCTTTGAGGCCAGATGACACTAAACAAGGATTTTATAGGAAGCCGCCGCCGCCGCCGAAGAAGGTAACAGATAAAAATTATTCACCGATAATTTTTTAAACGTAAATACCTTACATCGTTACATCGATGCTGATATTTTCAGATTTTTGAATATCTGAATAAACATGTGGTGGGGCAAGAGTTCGCTAAAAAGGTTTTGAGTGTCGCCGTCTATAATCACTACAAACGAATTTATAATAACTTGCCAACGCAAAATTCCATTCAAGGATCTACTAACGCAGCTGGTACACAAGATATGAATCATCCCTTCACTCACAGAGGTCTAAAACCACGTAAATAACAGTTGACCCATTTTACATGTATTCCTCCGTATTCTGTATTCTATATTCTATACACGAAGCCAAGGAATAACGTGGTGTGACCCAACTAAAGTTTAACCATCTATTCGAGACTATATTGAATTTTTGTCAAGCCGGAATACCCGTAGTTAGATGTAGATACTCGTTTAGAATAACAGATTGCAGCGTATATCGGTGATAAAAGTCGTCTCTCTTTCTCTCTCTCTCTGTGTGTGTGTGTATTTCGTAGCAACTTGAACGCAACAAACAAGCTGCTTCCTTTTCATTATAGATCTGTTACACATTTCGACAATTGGAAATTCACTTGGTGTTGGATTTCAACAATTCCCTACCGGAAACGAGCAGAAATCTGCTGGCAACCAGTCGGTTCCTGGATCCGATATTCTGGATAGTAAGCAGCATCAGTTGAAATTAGAGAAAAGTAACATTCTGTTGCTTGGCCCAACTGGCAGTGGGAAGACACTACTCGCGCAGACAATAGCTCAATGTTTGGACGTGCCGTTCGCGATTTGCGACTGCACCACTTTGACGCAAGCGGGATACGTCGGCGAAGATATAGAGAGTGTTATCGCAAAGCTCCTTCAGGATGCCAATTATGTGGTGGATCGAGCGCAGATGGGTATCGTGTTCCTGGATGAGGTGGACAAAATCGGGGCCGTCCCAGGCATACATCAATTGCGCGACGTCGGCGGAGAAGGTGTCCAGCAAGGGATGCTAAAAATGTTGGAGGGCACGATCGTGAACGTCCCCGAGAGAAATAGCTCGAGGAAACTGCGCGGGGACACCTTGCAAGTCGATACCACGAATATTTTATTCGTTGCTTCCGGCGCTTACAATGGATTAGATCGATTAATATCGCGGCGTAAAACCGAGAAATACCTCGGATTTGGCGCAACACCTTCCTCCGAGAGTCCAGGAAGGAGGGCCGCGAGTCTAGCCGATGTCGCAAACATGTCGCCTTCCACGGAGAAGGATAATAAAGAGAAAGACTTGATGCTGGAGCAGGTCGAAGCAAGAGACTTGATTGATTTCGGTATGATTCCCGAGTTTGTCGGCAGATTTCCCGTTCTTGTACCCTTTCACACCCTCGATAAAGATATGTTGGTCAGAATACTGACCGAACCCCAAAACGCTATGGTGCCTCAATATCAGATGCTATTTTCCATGGACAAGGTATCAATCAAGTACACATAATCTGCTCGACACTACTTTTATTCCTTTATCATTTCCACTCACGTCTCTTTTGATTTTCTTCATAGGTCGAATTAACGTTCACCGCAGAGGCTTTACACGCGATAGCGACACTAGCGATGGAAAAGAAAACGGGCGCGAGAGGACTCCGAGCGATCATGGAATCGTTACTTTTGGAACCTATGTTCGAAGTGCCGGGTAGCGATGTGATGTCGGTGCATGTGACCGAAGGTTGCGTACAAGGACAGGATAAGCCCCAGTACATCAGACGAGGCGATGCCACCGAGGACGAGCTACAAGCTCAACATATACACAATTAACAGAATCATCGCGCGCGTCCGATCGATATCTTCGTAAGATTACTCGAAACTGTACCTTTCGCGACAATATTTTTTGGTAAACTATCAGCAAAGCTTGTTTACCGTCGAATGTGTTCCTTTCTCTCCTCTAAAGGAAAGGAAAAGAAGAAGGAAAAAAAACCACAACCATACGTACCGCCACGCGTACAAGACAGAAATAGGATGGCATTGGACGATACGCGCTTTGGTCGAGTAATGAAAAGTGGTCGAATAGTGGTGTTTAACACGCGAAAGAGTAATTCGTCGAAAAGGATTTCTTTCAAGGTTTCTCTTTTCTTTCTTGTTCTTCTTCATTTTCGCATGTGAAAATAAGCAAAAAATATCCGCGTGTGGCAATAACTCGAGGCAGATATATTTCGATTACGACGCGAACATAAAACCAACATATTCATCTCTGACAGATATAACATTATTTTACGTGTACATACATACATTCTGCCCGCGTTATGACATTATGTAATGTATATAAAAGACGGAATTAATGATATCTTTACCACGCTCTAATTCGCGCTTACACCGCAATCGATAATGAACCGAAATTTACGCAGGCATGTGTATCAGTTGCACAACATTCGGGCGTGTTACTGGAACCTACACGATATTATTGAAAAATTTCTTTAGAGGCCATCCGTGAGAAGTAAGTAAATAAGTTAATAAGTAAGTAAGGATGGCCTTTAACGCTTCGCAAAATGAAATTCAAACCTCGAACGTATATTAAAATTAAAAGGGACACCTGAACAACAATTTAGAAATAATAACTTTTAGAGAGAAAGTAAATCTTTGACAAAGATAGACTCGAATTTGAGAATCTAAGGCGATATACCGCGCTACTAGATAAATGAAAGAATTCTTGTAATATATTGTACATAAAGATATAGATTAGTGGAATTGATGAAATTGAGAATTTAAGAACTGCATAAACATTGCGAGAGAAATACTTGAGAATTAAACGGAACCTCTCGTTTGCGACAAACATAATTTATCCCAACATATATTGTAAAATATGTATATGTGATAGGTATAAAAAAAGGCTGTGTAATATATACCTATGATGCAAAGTCGAGAACGTACACAAACGAAATTATAAACGAACGTTATTAAACCTACTTGGATACCGTGCGATATGAATTTCGTCGAGTCTATGATCAGACCTAAAGTGATCGATACATTCATCATCTTCTTCTTATTATTATTAAAAAGTTAAACGTAATACGATAGATACATAATAATATTACCTTTCCCCGATATTAGTTTGCAACTTTGCATCTCTACGACGTTTTCAATTTCAATCATTAGCAACTTGTGTGATATGTGAACAGCAAAATACATACACATGCATATATGTATGTATGTAGTAGTATGGTAAAAAGTATTTAGAACTAATGCACCTTTTTGTATACGCAATTCTTAATGATACGACAAAGTAAAAATTCGATATTTCTCACCTTCAAAGTGAAAGATTACCCTTCTCCATTTATCGTTAAAGTATTTAGGTTTTGTCAATTACGTGTAGAATCATTTTGAAATTTGATTCGCTTTTTATTTTATGTAGACTACAGAGGTCCATCACGAAGAACCAAAAACTGAAAACGTTTAAAAATGACTGAAACTACTACGATATCTACGTGATTTCCCGGGTTTCTGGTAGCAAAAGAAAAGATCTTCAACGACCGGTACTTGCAGTGCCGGGTATTTTCCAACAATGTTATGGTCTGGACTACAGCGCAGACAATGATGAAATTGCAGGTGCAGGAGTGGTGCACGCAAAAAATTGTAATTAAATACACGGTAATATTCGCAGTTAACAAATCGTATTAAAGTACGTATGTTATCTTTCTTATAATTATTCGTTATAATTCCAATTTGGCTGTTTCCGCGCCGATTTTGGTTTCGGCTTTAGCATTTTTCCCAATTCTGTGACAATCCACTTCATCACTCGTACTATTACGACATCCATGGTAAATTGCAATAGGAGAGCACCGAACCCTTTGTACAAACCAAGAGGACCTTCCGTAGAAAGTATCGTATCGTAGCAATCGACTGCTCCGCTGTATCCTGTTAACAGCGGCGTTACACTGCGTCCAGTGTCCAAATTGTCGATAATAGTACGCGTACCCTGGAGGTGAAGTCTATGAATCACCGTCTCCCAAGGGTAAAACAATACTTCTGCCATAAATGTAGAAATCAATACCGACTGTAGCTCTATATCTAGCAGAACCTCCTCGGACAACAAGTCTCTGCTATATGCACCCTTCGCATAACAGACGAACAACGTTCGATAAACATATTCCAAAAAAAATTCTGAAAATATATATGTAATCTAACTCACCCTCGACTCTTGAGACTGTTTCTGTCTAATCTGCATAATACGATTGGTAACTCCGTGAACGGTCAATGTAAAAAGATATTTGGTCACTCCGCAAGCGATAGTTGGCGGCAAAAGGGAATATATGGGAATTAATCTTCCCTTGTTGCTCACTTCGACCAAGCGAATCGCGCCATCTCGGAAGACATCCAATATCCCAGGGCTTTCGGACGCGATCTCAGATTGTACTGTTTCAACTAACGATGCTGAGTAAAACGGCGTTGTTAGCCCTATGGAAACACTGTTGTGACATTTTTTTCCATTAATATCTCCCACAAATGGGTTTAATGCATGAAAAGCACGTACGCCAATGTATTATTACCATTTAAGTAGAATATGCTGACCAAACGCTTTTAACGAACTATTGCATGTTATTTCCCTGAAATCAAATACTCGGCGTAATACATAATATTCAAAATAAATCTATCGAATATCTTGGGAATAGCTTTTCGGTTAGCGAAGAAAGAATAGGTATGTAGCTTGCAATCAACGGAGAGTACATTGCGCAACTATCACCTTACTTTGGCCATGGTGTAACTTTAGAAAGGAAATCTTCGATAGCTAACATCATTCCTTTGACAAGTAACACGGACCCAATGCCTTTCCACAGGGTATTTATTCCTTGAGTTTGGTGAAGACGTATGATCACAGGTACCAAAGTAACTGGTACTATGTGATACTTGTTCGATCCAGGATTTACTTGGCATTGTCTTCTTAAAACAACAAACGGGTGAACTAATAATGTTTCCGTAATCAAGCTTGCTAGGCCACAGGTTGCACCTATGTATCTTCTTACGGTAATATCTAAAAGTCAAAAGTTATTTATATAGTTAAGGTAGTTTAGGGCTAAATTTCGATCGTCTCCGATACGATAACTAGGATTTTAACGCATCTTGGAGTTCACTGTAATTCACGTCAGGTTGTATGACGTTAAAGCTTACCCTCGGCAGGAGGACTATCTTCGGCTAGAGGATGCATAACAGGAACGTCCAAAGGACGTATAACCTCTCGTCCATGGTATACGGACAAGTTATTTTCACTCTCCCACGATTTAGTAGACTTTCCCCGATATACTCTCTCGTAATTTTCTAAACCCGCCATTGCTCCTCACAAACGACTTTTAAAAATCGTAATTATGCATTTTGAGGATTAAGAACTTTTTCAATCAATGTCTCGTTACATTTAGTTTCAGACCGAGCAAGACCGGTAATGACGATACTGACGATAGTGACGATACTGTCATTAGGGATCGGAGGAAATGTTATACGCTCCGTAACGCATGCGCGATGACATCAAACTCAGGGATCGGCGGACTCCAGTTCTTGGTGATGGAGGGGGAACACCCACAGGAGCGGTGGTAATGTGTGCGTGAATTGACGCCAGCGCGAAGCTAGCTAAGTGGCGACAACGCGAAGCGAATGCGACGTCACGAATGTACCGATGCCAGCGCCAGCACCGTAAAAACCAGTGCTGAGGCCCATTCACTCAATTCATTGCGCTGTTCAGCACCGAAAACACCGTTTTGAATGGGCACAGCACCGATATTTTCGCCCATTCACAACGGTCTTTTCGGTGCGGAACAGCGCCGCGAATGGGCCTCAGCCAGTGATGGGTACGTAAAATACGCAACGTATAATACACGTATAATACGCACGTATTATACACCATGTATTATACACGTAAATTACTGTAATTGACGTAGCAGGCCCCCGAACCAATCAGCGGGGAGAACAGCGACACCACGCTAGCGTCGCGCAAGATTTAAGCTTAAGGGATTGGCAGAGTTTAAGATTCAAAACTTTCCTTTGTTATATAAAGAGATTTATATCAGGGTTTGGAGGACTCCGGCGTGGCAGCACACCTACAGGAGCGGTGGTAATGTGTGCGTAAGACGCACGATGGGAGACGAACCGACACCACGGCCAATCAGCATCGCCGGGGAAATAGGTTGTTGACGCTGATTGGTTATATTCAAATTACGTCATGAACGTAATTTACGTGTAATTTACGTGTAATTTACACGTAACGTAAATTACGTGGTTTTCTAGTGATTTACCCATCACTGGCCTCAGCACTGGTTTTTACGGTGCAGACATCTTTCCGTGCAGTGCTGGGACCGCTGGGACGTATGTACGGAATGGAGAAAAATTGAACACTAAATACACTCGATAGTTCTTTAAAGCAAACTTATTCAATATTATATTTATTTGCAAAATATACACAATTTTATTCTTATCCCTGGTACTGTTCCGTTTCACGCATAAGAGATAAATAAATATGTAAAGAGATAAATACGCACGCGCAGTAACATTTTTAATAGTTTTCTTAGCAGGTTAGTCAATTGAATGTCAGGGTAGTTTAAAGTAATTATTTAAACATTTAAAGACAGTTCTACGAAATATAAAATAATTAATTATAGCTACAGTCCCTAGTAAAAATCCCACTAAATATAAAGAATTTAATGAAATAACTTTTCTCCAGTTTGGGACTACGGCCGGTATTCATAAACGTGTCTTAAGATTAAGCAAATTCTTAAGCATTCTGCATCCTTTACTAACCCTAGTAGCTAGTAAAGGATGCCGAATGCTTAAGCATTTGCTTAATCTTAAGACACGTTTATGAATACCGTCCTACGAGTCAATTTTCGCGTACCCACATGGAAAGATGTCTGCACCGCTGGGAACGGTGCTGGGCCAGCACCGGAAAAACCAGTGTTGGGTCCGTTCACAACCCTGTTCAGCACCGAAACCATCGTTGTAAATGGGCTCAGCACCGATATTTTCGCCTCATCTAACATAAGTCCCCGTCCTCCGTTTCAAATCTCGCTCCTACGAACTCTACATATCGATTATATACAATTCCCCAGCCACGTTCAAGCGATAGCGTAACAGATGCTTACGTCAAGTCGTCAACTTACGTGTCGAACAGTGCCGATTGTCGATACACGTGGAGTATGGGGTGCCATTACGGTCAGTTATTACGAGAGTAAGATAACCCATTAATTGCATCAGTCAAGATATCAGCATCTGTGGAGTTGTGTAATTAAAATAAACTCTGTACGGTTAATACCGTGAAACGTAATTAAAATACATAACTAAAGTTTAGAAAATAGGAAAGGAACTTGACGTTTAAGCGAAAGATGGTCGAGGAGAAGTGTCCCGGTTCGTTGCTTGTGATTTCGATTATAATATTCCGAACGGCTAAAGATGCTGCGTTTATATTTTATAATTATGTTTCTAATAATTAGTTGTAGTACAGAAGTTTTTCTTTCAGATGCAATTTATACGTCTCAGAAGATCGGAAATGACGAGACAGGCAGTGGCACAGAATCCGCTCCTTTCAAGACAATTTTGAAAGCAATGCGACACGCAGGAAAGGAACCATTTCCACCGATCTACCAAGATTCTCAGAAAGATGGTAAAAAATATGAACTAGCGTCCAAGTCGCAATTAAAGAAGGTACAGAAACTATGGGTGAGAGAACAGTATAAGAACGAGGATAAACAAAAGAAAGTGTTGGAGGATGAAGAAAAGAGATTGAAGAATCTAGATGAGGCGAAAAGCGTTGTAATCGAAGAAGACGATACTCTGCCATCTGCAGTCGGTATAAAAGTCTGCGAAAGCGTTGATTACCGAGGCCGACGGGTAAAACTTTGTGGATGGGTACATAGGCTTAGGCGTCAAGGTAACGGACATTCTATACATAAGAACTTTTAATCATTTAGTACATGCAGGTTTAACGTTATATCGTTGTAGGTAGAGCTCTTATGTTCGTTACATTGCGAGATGGAAGTGGCTTTTTGCAGTGTGTTCTTAGCGATTTATTGTGTCAAACATACGACGCGCTTACATTATCTACAGAAGCTTCTGTCCAAGTATTCGGAACTCTGAAAATTGTTCCAGAGGGGAAAAATGTATACTGCATTGTGTACGACATAGACTTTAAAAAGAGCCTTTCACCATTCTTTAGTTCCTGTGTTTTAGGCTCCGAACGGACACGAATTGCACGTAGATTACTGGCGATTGATAGGGGCGTCTCCTCCCGGCGGCGCAGACTCTATTTTGAACGAAGAAGCTCTACCCGATGTACAGTTAGATAACAGGCACATCATGATACGAGGGGAAAATGTACGATAGTTTAATTAATCCAACAAGCTATCTCGCAAGAGTTAACCGCTAGGCATTCATTTCATTAACGAACATGAGTAAAGAGACAGGGATGTTTTAATCAGCCCTGATTTATTTGTTTCAGACATCTCGCATATTGATCATGAGGTCTATATTAATGCAGGCATTTAGAGATCATTATAAGGAAAGAGGTTACTGCGAAGTAACTCCACCCACTTTAGTACAAACTCAGGTAGAAGGTGGATCGACGTTGTTTAAGCTAGATTACTTTGGGTAAGCGTACCGTAACGTTGCTCGTCTCTGCACCTACTTACCTCTATCTTTATCCAATGGTTTGGTTGTTATTTATAGGGAAGAGGCGTTTCTAACTCAAAGCTCACAGCTTTATCTAGAAACTTGTCTTCCAGCAATGGGTGATGTATACTGCATTGCGCAATCTTACAGAGCGGAACAGTCTAGGACTCGACGACATCTTGCAGAGTAAATATATAGAATATACGGTGCACCGTTTTCATAGTTTTAGCAATCCTCTGTTCAAACACGAAGATGAAGATGAATTTTAAACTTTTAGATACACACACGTAGAAGCAGAGTGTCCATTCATTACATTCGATGATTTGATCGATCGATTGGAAGACTTGATATGCGATGTTGTCGATCGTATTCTAAAATCGCCTCTGGGCCAGCTCGTCAAGGAATTGAATCCGAACTTCGAAATGCCAAAAAGACCGTTCAAGAGGATGGATTACAGTGACGCGATCGAGTATCTTCGAGTTAACGGTATAACCAAGGAGGACGGAACATTTTATGAATTCGGGGAGGTAATTGTTCTCTTGTTTCGTTTTTTATGTTATACGCTTTTGGGGCAGAAAAGACGAAGGACATATTGACGAAGGATATTGTTTGTTAATTTAATACAACGACCCGTTTGCTTCAGGACATTCCAGAAATGCCAGAGAGAAAAATGACCGATGCAATAAACGAGCCGATAATGCTCTGCAGGTTTCCAGCGGAAATCAAGTCATTTTACATGCAACGTTGCGCCGAGGACAAACGGCTTACAGAATCCGTGGATGTACTTTTGCCCAACGTCGGCGAGATAGTCGGCGGTTCAATGCGTATCTGGAATTACGATGAATTGTTGGAAGGATACGCTAATGCAGACATTGACCCGACCCCGTATTATTGGTACACGGACCAGGTGAGTGCATCGTGCTTTAATATTATTAGTACCTTCGTATCGCCATGGGCTAAATAATAATCTTCCATGTTTTCCGTGTTTTATTTAGCGAAAGTATGGGACGTGTCCTCACGGTGGATACGGATTGGGTCTCGAAAGGTTTCTTTGTTGGCTTCTCAACAGGTACCACATACGCGAAGTATGCCTTTACCCGCGCTTCTTGGAACGCTGTCGTCCTTAATCCCGCATACTTGACGCTTTTCCGTGCACGTGCGTAAATAATCTATCACTCTTGGAATTTCAAAGCATTTAGCCTTCTGCAAAACTACTGACCAATGTAGAAACTCGATAACGAAATATATAAAGAATAAAGTATTCGTTTCTCATTTCATTTACCACAACAATGTCACAATAATTAGTTCGCGCGTAATTACACGTCGTCGTGTTAGCAAGCCAACACCCGTTTTCGGTATATTTCACGGTATTTCGTGACTAAGCACACTTGACTTCTCACTTTTAAAACGCTACTATTCAATATTTATCATAGCTGAAATTACATGGGCGATATGGTTGAAAATAATGGAGGTGTGATTTTTACCCGCTCTCTCCATTCATCAAACAATTTAGATTATCATTGAACACCGTATAATTTAATGTTTACATTAAACATGATTTACATGGTAAAAGCTCTCCTTAAAAATGTATTTCGTCACAATATGAGTGAATGTGCATACAATTGTATAATACTGTGCGACGAAAGGTTAGCTACATAATACTAAATAGTTGTGAACATAATAGCAGCACGATATATATATTATGTATGTATACGTATACGTACAACACTCGTCATTGATAATTGTCGACTAATTTTGGCATATTTTCTCAACTTTACACGAATTCATAATATAGATTAATAGAAATACACATTCTACAAAAGGCCAACTTATCAACATCGGACTCGAACGCTGGGAAGGTAAGAGAGAAATATGAATAGTTGCTTTCGACGGTCATTTAGGTATGTGTATATAAATACATTTGGCAAACAATACAGCTAATTAATGAGGTAACATGCCACGAGCAAAAGTATTTAATCGCCCTAAAAGCGCTAGGAGATGACGATTCGTCGAAATAAATTTACATGTACTTGTATCGGCCGTTTTTTGTAACTTAAATCCAATTAAATAAACGACGCTTCAAATGCTCTCTCGTACGTCGACGGACGTTTCAGTGATCCTCATCCCCCCACCGGCCCATAGAGAAGGAAAGAGAGACGAATTAGATTCGCGAATTCACCGTAAAATGTCATCCAACATTGTTTGACGCTGATAATTTGGCAAAAGAGACACTCGCTTATTAATATTGGTAGAATCTAGCGCAACAAGTATTTACTTGAGAAATACGGTTTCGTATAATATTTAATAGCATACGGACCTGATGTTTGAAATAATCGCTGACAGAAGATTAGCATATTTTCATTACTCTAATATAAAGTGTGCACAACACAATCGCGTTCTGGTAGCTGACGAACTTTCATGGATCCATCCGCACCGCAAGAAAACAAACGACCCGCCGAATCAACGTGCAACTGCGTCACGCCCTGGAAAACGTTCTTGACATTATTATTCAAAGAAATATATGTCACCCAAGTTGAGTCGACTTACTTGTCCAATGTTTTTAAAGAAGCTAGATCGTGGATGTTCCCCGGAAAATGAGTAAAGCAGAGAATGGACGGTTAAACCCCATATCTGAAGAAACCAAAGCATAGGTATTAATTATAGACTACTGTAGTGCTCGACACTATTTTTCGCCGATCCGTCACGCGAAAAGTTAAAAGAAAATCATGTAAAGTAAATAGTGTATCATCTGATACATAGATAGCATTGTTGTAAATTATCAGTTATGAGCTAGAAGATGGCGTATTGATTCAAATTTAAGAATGAGTAAACAAGTGACTATTCAAAGCGACATATTTTTTTGCCGATAGTTCCCTGTTCAACAGCCGTCTGGACTTGTAACATTCAATACCCGTTTCTTATAGATTTTTGTGCGCTGAATACGAATCCGCGAACCGTTTTATCGCCATCACCCTCAGTTTTTGAGAAATTCGATTTTGAAAAAAATGCAATTTTCAACTTTGAACATTTTTTGAGTTCAAACAGTAATAGTTACTCAATTGGTTGTTCCGCCAAATTATTGTATGAACCATCCCGAATACAACGATACAAGTTATTATGGAATTATGAACATTTAAATATGTTTAAACAACGATCAAAGGGAAAAGGACACCTGAAATGCACCAATTTTTCAGATATCTTTCATTTATTTAAAAAACTAAAGGTCTAGGGGAAAATCTGACGGCTCCACGCGATGCAGCAGACATTTTTCCTCCGGAAAACATCAACAGCAATCGTAAGTCACGTTTTGTTTTCAATACAGAAACGAAATAGGCAGCGGTACTCGACGGCGGCGGGCGTATCCATTGCCGCTCAGAATATCATGTTACTTCGTTGTTTCAACTTGATTGTCGAAATGAATTCATAGATAAATTAATAAAACGATATGAATATGTATATGACCTTAATATCACCATCTCCTGCCCCGCTGACGAAAAATTCTTCGTGTGGATCTAGCGCTAAACACTTGATGGCCGATTCATGAGCCTGAAAGCGATGCCGTTGTTGTCGCTGTCGAACATCAAATATGTTTATGTCTCCTTTCTTTCCTCCGCTGATCAATAACTGATGCTGCGGCGCCAGTATTAATGAGCTAGCTCCTTGCTCGTGACACGTAAAGCCTAGAGGACGAAAGGATGAGTGTGAGACGAGACGCCAATTGTAAGCTAAAATAAGTACATAAATAAGTAGCTAAACGATAGGCACCTTGAATCAGAGATTTATTTTGTGGGAGCAATGTATCCCAAAGCGCAACGTTACGTCCTTCGGATCCATGACCGGCCGTTGCTATTAAGCTGCACGCGCCGAGGAAGACAAAGTCGGCCGTCACCTTGCTATGGCACTGGTAATTCTGAAGAAAGAATTGCAACGGGTAGTAAATGGCTCTATGTACATGAATGAACTATAAACCCTTATAAAACGAGAGATCTCCTTACGAAGAACGGCCGCGAAGTTCCCTCTCTGCAGGCTACTTGAAATAAACTAAGATGCCCATCGGAATCGGCCACACCAAACTTATTCCCGTGCTGCGAGAAACGTACGCGAGTCACTTTCGCAAATGTTCCTGGTTGTCTAGGAGTCGCTACAGCAGTCTGATGTCCCCATTCCCAAAGCGATACCGAACCATCTTGAGAACCGGTCAGGTCTGTTTTACGAATGAGGAATCGTGATCGTCCAGCAGTAATAAAAAAATTCATCCGTTTAATATTTCAATGAAATCATTATCCAGACTAATTGGCCAAGGCAAATAGTATGCTTACATAGCGGCAGAAGTGGATGGGACGAGATTCTTCTTATACCGTCAATCTTATGCTTCAGGATCTGTTGGAACAAATATAAGAGTTGATATTAAATCGGGTCTTCGTGCACGTTTATAATTATAATAGTAGTGTTACGCAAATAGTTGAATCTTTGGTGGGGATCAACGTAACTCGGTAAACGTTAGCGTATGTGTAATAGGGCTAAACGGAAGATAAACAAAAGAGATATAACGAGGTAGGAAAGGAAGATGCACGCTTGGCACACACGCACGCACGCACAGAGCGAATCTAATCTAGTGCGAGAAACACGCTCGGTCGGGCTGTACGCTTCAATAAACGCATGCCATTGAACTTGCTTGTTGCTCTCTCTATCGTTGTCTCGAGAAGCCAAAGCCTAAAACTAAACGATCGCTCTGTACATAGGTATGTGTAGGCGTACACGGATGAATCGAAACGCGACGCATGGACATGCATGCATGTATGTATGTATGCATGTTTTGGTTGTTTCATTCGATTCAATGATCTATCCCCCATCAAATCACGGAAACGTTCGTCTAGTCCGGTCTAACGAGGCGGCAGCTCTCCACAATTCACTCGAGGTCTACCAGGTTTTCTGCCAGATCGTGTCCGTTTTAAGCAGCAATCACGAGAAATTTCCGATCTCAAATCTGATTTTAGAGTTGGTGTTCGCACCGTAAGTAAACTAGTAGACCTCCAGGCGTTCCGGGATTCGCACGGATACGTTACATTAACGTTACGTTTACGCTATGTGGTCCCACGAGAAGCATAGTAGAGCTATAGGTATAGGTACTACAGATAACATTCAAGACAACGATCAAAACGGCGTACAATGCTCGAAGAATATTTTGTACACGAAGGGAACGGTTAAACACAGGCATGCAGCGTTAAGAGAGAAATGTCGCGGATCCGTCGCGTCGGATCGAGCGGTTCTTCCTATTCGTAATCAATTCGCAACGTCGAGCACTTCTATTCATCAAGATTATATTGCGAATCAATTTTAACATTTGATTTTCTTCAAAAGTAGAAATCGATGTAAAAAATGTAGCAAACTTTTACGACACCTTTTCCACGGATCTCTTGAAATAAAAGAATATAATAACAATAATAATGATATATACTAATAAGAACGAAGGCAAGAATGTCGCAATCGCTACGTTAAGTTTGAAGAGCTGTTTGAGGAGGAGAAGCGTTCGTTACATTCTGTTACTATTGCTCCTATAACACAGAACGGTCGCCCGTTCGTAACGTTCGTAAGCGAGTATTTAGTATGACCACGAACTAGCTGCGGGGTAAGACGTTAAATTTAAATTTACGCTTACGATGTTACGACGTGGAGCGAGTTGTTAACGTTTCCCACAAAACGAAAATAGAAAGGAAAAAGGAGTAAGAAAACGCGAAAGAAAAAGAGAACCGAATACGAAACTGCCACTAGAATATAATACTATGAATATTATGCAGGCTAGGGTCTGTTAGAAGTTAATCTCACCGGTTGCAACAAGTGTTTGCTCCTATCTGCAACAAACTGACAGAAACGCAGGTCGTGGGAGCCAGGAAAAGCGGGCATCCCCTTCATCTGAGCGAGCGAACGAGCCAACAGGTGAGTGTGACGTCGATGAGACGCGAACCAAGTTAGACGTTAGGCAAGCATTGAACAAGGAACATGTGTCTCCGTCACCAATTGTGCTACTTTGACGCGACCCAGTGCGCATCGGCTACTCGATAATCTCGATATCGACCCATACCACGGCTATCGAGGCTTTTCTCCCGCGATTTTACCGGTTCACTCAACTTTCCAAGGCCAATTAATAAGGAATTCCTTATCTTTAGACAATTATCCACGCTACCGGTCTCTCGTCCAGGAAATAAGCCTCGAAGTAGCCGGTTTCCAGCCGTATGGTGCAAACTTGTTGATACATATCATGCAACGCAACGGCCGCGGTTCATTGAAACCTCTTCCACAGAATAGGGGAAAAGGAGAGCGCAACCACTTTCGACGCGCCTAATGCCAACTTGAATATTCATGATGTCCGAGGCATGAATCCTGCTCTTCGGTTCGAATTTATCGTCGCGTTCATCAATTTATGATGCGCTTTACGCATTATGTGGATCATAAACATCACCCGGCGAATAAACACGAAATGGAAGCAGAGGCTCGTCTGCCACTCTAAATAAACAACTGACCGCAAAATTTTCGCGACAATAAATTATTAGAATTCGAAATCACCGGGTAATGCTCCGCAAAATGTGTGTCATGCGTAAATCTTGGATCGTAGACCGACGAAATCAAGTATCCAATATCGTTTGCTCAAGTGTTACACATCCGGTATTTAACCCGTCTTTATCCCAAACATTAGGGGGATTTATACATGAGAGAGCGTGAGAGAGAGAGAGAGAGAGAGAGAGAGAGAGAGAGAGAGAGAGAGATCTGGGTGAGACCGGTGCAAGGATACGAGACGTGAAGGTATAAATTTTCAAGTAGACAAACCTACGATTGTACAGTGTCCGCGACTTGTACACTAAATATAACATAATATTACACGCAAGTTACGTTCGCTGGGCGATCGCGAGGAAAACTTACCACACTGGCACCTCTTCCACTTTGGCTCGCGATACCCGACTGAGGTTGAGGGCTGTTTGCCTGTGGGCTCTGAGCAAGCAATGGTCGATCAGCTGCCGTCTAAATGTAAAATAACAACGTCAAGCACAGTTCGATACGATACGTATGAAATGAAAAGGTAATGCACGGTTTAAAAGATTCACTGGGATGCTTGCCTGAATGACTAAGAAACTGGTTGGTTGGACTGGCTCCGGTTCTGGTTGTTTGTTTAAATTAATCAGGTCGAATTCGCATTCATCTTCTAACCAGGATGGAAGCTCGAGCAGCAGCGATATATTCATTTCTTGCACTTCGCGAGGAGTGGCTAAAGCCATCAAGCCTGGGTTCACCTATAGATTGTAGATTGCAGAGGTCGTTGAGCGTGATTAGGTTGAACATTTCGGTAAGTGTACTGGACAAGGAACGAAAGTAATCGGATCGAACCTGATTAAGGCAGAAGGCACTGATACTATCTTGCTCTTTGTGAATGATTCGAACCGGTTCGGGCAGGCTGGTTGTTCCGCTGTCGCTACCTTTGTCTTCTGCCGTTGTTCCGCGATTCAAATTATCGATCGCGGATTGATTACTTTCTAATATCGACGACAAAGACCTTCGTTTGCCGAATACAGCTCGAATAAAAATATCCTGCACCGATTCGTGTCTGACTAAGTAACACCATATTCGATTAGCCGGTGCCGCCGATGCTAAGCGTGTACTAAACATACAAAGAGAGAGAGAGAGAGAGAGAGAAAGAAAGCTCCAGTGGTTATTACAATAGACTTTCTCAACATTCTTGCAATTTTGTTGGTGATCTTACTTGAATGGCGTGTTGCCTTTTTCCAGCAAAGACCGATATTTGTGTATCGCTGGTTTTCCCGGAGTAGGCGTCGGATCTGGTGCACAGCCAGGAATGTAATTAATCGGCGGTGGTCCTCTGCTATCTAATTCGTCGCGTAATGCTTCTTGCCATTGTGCCACCACAGCCAACGTGCCATGAATCAACGGGCTACTTACAGGCAACTCTGAAAATGGAAAGAAAAGGAAAGAAAAGAAGGATAATTCGAAATGCGAAATTGAGCGTTACACATTCAGAATTGTACTACCTTGCATTTCTATGCCGGCGACATTTAAGAAATCTTGCAGCTGCTGTTGCAGTATTCTGATTATGCCTAATCTCATGACAGACCAACTGTACGAGTTCGGGTTCGAATGTTCCGTATTGTCCTTTGGTTTATTCTTTGGTTTCGCGTTCGTATCAAATACGTCTTCCTCATCCTCGGACGTATCTAAATCTGACACTGCGGAATCGGATGAATCGTAATCGATTTCGTCCGCGTACTCGCGGTCTATGTGTGGCTATCTCGGTGTAACAAGAAAGATGAGAAAATAAATAAATAAATGAATGAAACAATAAAGAAAAGTTTGTTCAACTTTTATAACCGACCTTCATCAAAAAATACGAGACCATGCTCATTTGAGGAGAGACAAATTGCTCTCTATACGTAGGCTTGTCCTCCTTCATATTTGGTTGCTGACCCGTAAACTGTCCCAATAGCTTCATATTCAATTTTACACGCTGTTTAGTCAACGACGTCATAGTGTTCCACACGGCTCCCGCGGTAGTTTGCGCTTCGCTCGAGGTACTATCACCTCTTTCTATCTCCCCTGTTCCGCCGGCCTGAACCATCCGAACAAATGAAAAAGTGAATAAAAAAAGTAAAAAAAAAAAAAAAATAAAAATAAAAATAAATAAAAATAAATAAACGATACATGGAAGCATCTGTTAAGGGATAAGTCCACTGAGAAGTCGTGAAAAATTGTCATTGTTTTAGGATTCTTTTTTAGTAAACGGAATGTTCAACGTAAATAATGTTTTGTCTACTTATTAATACACTTATTGACAGTATAAAAAAAATCTAGTTTAAATTTTTAACGCCTGTGAGTGCTGATGTGAGCGCCTTGAAAATTCGATGAAGTGCTGGTGCAGGTGATTCCGGAAGAACGACACATTTGAAACAAAAAATTCAAAGTGCGTTGTATTCATTGAGTGTGGTTGTCGCCGAAACCATGATTATTTTTACTGATAAAAAATTTACAAAATGGCAGAGATTTGAAGTTTAAGTGTTGAAATACGGTGAATTTTTCAATCATTTTGCTTCGTAGCAAGTATGAAATGGTTAATCGAAAAAGGTTTCCGTGGTCCCGGCCATAGCCAATGAAGTGCTGAATAACGTGTAAAAATTACAGACTAATTGGTCAAATAGTTGTTTTGCAATCACCTGCACCAGTTGAAAATATATTGTTTTGAGATAATCGCGTTTAAAGTTTTAAAACAAATTAAAAAAATTCTTTCAACTTTTTCTTGTGCAACATAAGAGTATCTTAATAAACACCAAAAAGATTTATTGCATTATACGTTGTATCTACGAAGAAAAAAATCTTTAAAAATAGCTTCATTTTTCAAACCGTCACAATGGACTGACCCCTTAATATTTGAAAAAAGATACAACACCTGACTACTGGTGCTCGCGACGCGCAGTAATTTCTTGACTCCTCCTCCGAAAAGGCAAGACCACGTGTTATTGTCAAAGTGTTGGCCCACGAGCCTGTAAAGAATGTGACTGTCGCAGCTCCAAAGAGCGTAGACAAACAAGCTCATATAGGTTGCCACGAAAGCTTCGCAGAGAAGAATATTCAGCTTCGGCGTGTCCTCGTCTTTCTCGCGAGCCAGCAGTGCACGCAAGTTGGTCACACCCGGCCATTTGGAAGGCGATGTGGTAATGCATACGCCATCGTCCGTCGAATATCTTCGATGATGTCGATTCGAGGCTACCAGGTGGCCACCGGAGAACGTTTCTATTTCGGCGACTGCTGGAAAGCTGCGCCAACAATGCGCGAGAATTTCGCACAGTTACCGATGCATGTACTCTGGACGTATGTAGAATCGAAGCTGCTATTTTACTAGATAAAGTTTCACGGGGTTTACCTGTCCGGCTGTTGATGTTTCATTACAAATGTGTCAGAATCGCAGAGTGACTGGTAAATGCAAGCGCTCAAAGCTACCGCCAAGTCCCTCATTATAAATACTTCGCAATAATGAGTGTTTCTCGTTGGCATCGGAGGATTCCGCAATTCCACCAGTGTTTGCAACATATCGTGTGCCAGTGACTAAAAACGTTTCCAATACATTAAAAATAGGGTTTGAGGAATTCTCAGAATCAGCGCACATCTATGAGTTCGAACCTGCAAATGTCGAACCGGATCTGCTACCACGGTTTTGTTGCACGCTACGCTGGCACTCAGTAGAGGAAGTGTGGTTGGGAACGGGAGGGGGCTAAGCAATTGTTGCTGCGTCTTTTCCTGTTGTAATTCTTGCAATAAAAGGACAAGTTCCATTCTAACAGACGCTAAACCCCCGCCCGATGCTCCATGCAGGGAACAATACGACAGCAATGTTCGCAGCAATGTTTCGTTCGCTGGAAACAACGCATCGGAACGTGGAACAAAAGTAAAAAAGTAGTATGTAAACATCGATATCGATATCGACAATCCTTCGGCATACCTTTTAACCATTTTTTCCTACGAACGGCTCGTTGTACTTTAGCTTCGAAATCCAATTTCTCAGCCACTAGTATTTCGTGCAACGTTGGCTGTTCACCAGATCTGCACGGTTGAACATCGTCTACCATACCGCCTTCGTCTGTAAATTCAAAATTGTTTTCTCGTCATTTCCGTGAAATTCGTGCATCCGAGTGAACGACTAATCGTAAGATTTTATTAATTACAGTCCGAAGCGTTGCTGGCATCTCCATCAGAATTGACGCTGTAATTGCAGAGCTGTCGAAGCGCGTCCACTTCTCGCTCGAGCCAAACGTATAGTTGGTAACGAAGTTGTCCACCGTCCACTTCGAATCCTGTTGCCAGCGTTGATAATTCTTCCATCAGAATTTTTAAACAAGCCACAAACTTCAATTGTTGCGCCATGATGTCCAGCTGACCGGATAATTTCGTGTTCTTTTCTAAGAGTTATTGCGGGAAAAACAGATGCTCGTATAGACTTCTTTCCGATCAATTTCGTCTCAATCAATTTCACGTCTTACCTTCCTTCTCCGCCGACTTTGCATCGTTCCCTTTCGTCTCCTTTTTGTCCAGTTTCATGCTTAACGGAGGGCTGTCGGTATCATCGTCGTCGTCGTCTTCCGCCGCATCATCATCGTCCCAGTTTAACACCAATTGTTCGTCGGTTGTTGCTATCACAGGTTCGGACCAATCGATGGTGCCTAAGGCGATAAGTGTAAGCATTCCTTTTTAACTCGTGTCCTATCCTCTCTATCCGGGCGAAGAAAATAATGACGTAATGAAACGAGAGCGTACCTCCTTCGTCCTGGTTGGTCTTCTTTAAATCATCGTCCCAACTGATGATACCTGTATCTATTTGAGAGTTTTGCGTTCTGGACTTGCTCGGGCTATTCAACAGGCCTTTGAACCGCGAAGAAAGAATAAAAACACACGATTACTACATCGAAGAAAGCAGATGACGCGTAGTATGTGTGTATATAAGTACATCGCGAATACATACTGGGCGAATCTTCGCAATTAGTGTCCATCACTTTGCTGGGTAGCTTTGACAGAACTTCGAGTGCAAGAGCGGGGCATCCTGCCTTGAAGTGAGCGTGTGCCGTTGTAAAGTACAACTGCCTTTCCAACGGGGTAATACTGTCTTCCAAAGTCAATTGCTTGTCTGGCTGAGATTTAGTATCCGTGCCGTAACTAAATCCGGATATAACTACCGAATGACCTTTCCTTTTCTCTTGAGCGGTGGACGCGATATATTGTCTGATCAGTAACGGGTGTGTACGGAGATAAACGTAAAAGTTGAACACATTTGGATTCGCTGTGGAGCCTTCAGGTTTATCGGATTCGTCGTTGTACTGCGAATGTAAGGTGCCAACGTTGGTCAAGAGTAAAGTGTTGAGCGATCCTGCATAATCTTTAAGAATCCAGAGGGCCATACTACGCAAAAACGGATCTGGATGAACCTTGTTCATATCTTGAGTTTGCCCGTCCTTGTCGCAGCCTAATATTTCTTCGTAGAGTAGTCTTCTCATATTCGGAGACGTTGTATCGTCTTCATAGAGTCTAGCGATCACCATTGCCAATTGAATGTCATTCAAATTATTTAAACACACATCGATCGCGGCTTTGAGTGCACCGGCTAATAGGAAGAAAGCCGCGGCATGTTCGAATCTTTGTTTACCGAGCAAGGCGTACGCATTTTTCAACGCTGCCTTCCTCCAACGGTCCTCCGTAAAGTTATTGGCAAAGAAACTGGTCAATCGGTCGTCTCTCTTATTTCTAAAAAGTCCCCAAACAAGATTCTTCTTCTTCATAGCGAGGTAATAGAGGGCTGCGTCCAGAGGATCCTGCTTCTCTTGGTACGCCGCTTTCGAGATCTTTTCGACGCACCGTTTCAATACGGTGTTGCTTCTGATCCACCAACCGACCCCGAGCTCCTTCAAAACGCTCCACTTGGGTTGACCTTTCGCATAAGAGGGTATCAAGCCCAACAGTTCTTCCTCAGATTCGGAATGAAAGGCCCAAACAAGATTGTTCGAGGATACACCTTGCTTCTGGAACTGGGCCCTCTGTGCCAATGGAAGGCACCTAATCAAATAGTTGTAATGCTTCATGGCCAGCAAGAACCTGAGTCCGCAATCGTCCAGCGAATCGGTGGAGACGGTCTCCCCGTCGGGGATGCCGGTCAAATTTTCTTTCGCGATCGCATTCTTCGCGGCGTCTATCGCAAACCTTTCGGCGAAGTCTACGTTGCAGGTCGATACGGTGTCGGCCAGAGCAAGCAAATGCATCTGATCGAGGCTGGAGAGGCCAGGCAAATGGGTGTGCGTTAACAACCGCGACAGCATTCTACCTTGCCTCGGCCCGAAATGGGATATCCCTTGCCTTTCCGGCACCGAGGACCGTCTGTCCTTTTGTCGCGAGCAATCGTAATCCTCTTCCAGCATGTCATCCAACGACTCACCTTCGTCCAAGTTGTTCTCGAACAGCTCGTTGTAATCCTTCTTCTTGTCCTCGGTGTTGTGCTGGTGAGGCAGATTCGTCTCTTTGTCCGCGATCAACAGCGTCCAAAGGGGTAGCGGGGATATCGAGGTTATCTCTGCATAATCCAACGTAAGTTCCTCCGGTATTTGAGTGGTGGAGCCCCTCGGCTCCAGCGGCGACGTTGTGCCGACGTAACTCACCGACATCGTTCTCGAACGCGACCAGCCGCCGCCGCCACCGCCGCCGCCCCCGCCACGTTGTTTCACCAAACTCTCGTCATCCGCCCTCAACGGGCAAGAAGTTTTTATGCATCGAACCAGATGCGACAGTATAGCCTTGACCCAGCGTATTTTCCCGGAATTTAGCAACTCCATCAATTGCTTGGGATGGTACTGGGGCAGCACGGGACAAGCGATCCGCGAAGCCTCGAACAAACCGTAGTCTGGCATGTAGTCGAAATTCAAGTTCTCGTTTTGGATTCCGCGCTTCTTCTTCGCGTCGAGCATAGTTAGATTGATGCTGCTAACGCGAGAAAGATGAGGCATGGACGACACGTTCGCCAGCCGTCTCTGCGACGTTTCGTTTGCCAATGTTCTCAGATCTTCGTCCCGTAAGTTCCGGCTTGCTTGAAACTCGTCCGATTCCTGATGCTGCAAATTCGAGTGGAAGCAATCCTTCTTCGGATTCGGCTTCCATTGCGAGTAAACGTGCATCTCGGAATCCATGCCGACGACCAAGATACCGTCTCTAACCCAAGATATTTGCATGGGTAACGGTGGCAGGCCATCCGCCGTGGTCAACTCGATCTTTCGTAGTTTCATCCAACGTATCTCGTCGACAAATTGCGGCTGTGCCAACGACGAGGCCTTCCGTAATATCGGTCGATTGTTACTCTGCGATTCTTTCATCGCCTTCATATTGGCTTGCGCCAGATCCGAGCAGACGGGTGTAAATAGCATTATTTTCGATCCAACGGCCACAGTCAAAATATGCGAACCATCCTCCTTCGACACCCAGTCCAGTTGAACCAAATGTTTCTGCGTAAGTGGGCAAGTGTTGCCGTTCTCTATGATCGACTTCCGCAAAGACTGAAGAGTACTGAACGACGGAACCGCCAGTAAGCCTGCATTCGATTTTGTACTTTCTCCGTTCTCCCCGTTCCTCGGTGATCGCACGTCTTCGTGGCTCAGCGTTTGCAACACTTGTGTGAGTCTCTGTTTCTTTTGCAAGAATCTGCTATCGTAAAGGTAGCTTAGATCTAAATGCTGATCTACCGGGATCCTCGGCAAGTGTATATTTTTCAGATGTATAGTGTCTTCTAAAATCCATTCGCTTCCACCGGTACTTTCGCATTCGTATATAGCGACACACAGATTTACGTATCGCGAGTCAGGATCGCTTTTTGTCGGTCGCGTGAATGATTTCCCATATTTATATGCACAAGCGATACGTCCGCTGTACGCGGCGCTTATATTCAATGGTTGTCCTGAAATTACGCTTGAAATTATTATTATATCCATCACTCGCAATCGGTAGCGCTATCGGTCAACAGCTGATCATCCCCACATACCTGTAATATCGATCGTTGATTCCTGATCCTTCCGTATCATTTCCCATTCGCACCATTCGTAACAATGGTTTTCATCCAGCCGGCTCTTTGTCACTTTACATTTCCAAAAACGTGTCGTGCTGTCGCTACATGCTGTTACTACAATGTACGGCGCGAAACAAGCAGGATATATGGAAGAGCTGCTCAAATGTCCAGCAGCTGGTGCCGCGTGTATTACCTACGAGTGTAATCATCATGGTATGTGACAATGCGAGACTATTCTCTCTCTCTCTCTCTCTCCCTCTCTCTCTCACACGCACGCAAACACACGCATCTTTCGCAGCTGAGAAATAAATGCGAACCTCGACTCCGTCTGGCAACGGTAATTCCTGAGTACAAACTTTCGTAGTGGTGATCAGAACGTGGCTGTTTTGTGGCCGTTTTTGGAAAAACGTATCGGACTCGCCTTGACTTTCGCGTCGAGTCTGACTCGCTCTTTGAGATCTCCTGTCCTCCGAATGATTATATCGACCGGGAGTACCGTCATCCTCTTCGTCTTGAACCAAATGAGAGTCTGGAACGTACATCATCGATCCCGACAAACCTGTCAAGTTGAAGAATACGTTGGTGCAACAATAAATTGATTTCATTTTCAGCGTGCCCACCTGACAGATCATCGTCGATCCAACAAAATTAAATGGAATAAAAGAAAATGAACCCGGTGACCCGAAATTTTTCATTACACACATACATACATACCGTTGCTCTCAGGCTGGGAGGCTATAATTAAACGCCACATATGTACGGTTGTACCCTGTTGGGTTCTCTCTAAAACAACAATGTAAAATGGTTCCTCGAAAATCGTGGATTGCTGTAAATCCACCATAGCATCTAAAGTAGATTCCATCAAGCCTAAATCATTTATCGCTGTATCTGTTCCAGTCTGCTTCTCGTCGTTTCTGTCTCCGGTAATTAATTGCTCTTGGAACACGTGTAGAAACTGTGTGTTCTGCCAGTCCTACATTTAAAAAGACCAATTTTATCAGCTGGCAATCGTTTAGCAATCGATAACCGAGGCACTCACATGCGTGGCATCAGCAATAGCGTCCAACTGTATGACACAACCTGGTCTTGCCGTTGATTGTTGCGACACTATCTTTATTCTGTCATGGATCGAATGCCTTACACCATCTTCCGACGATATATCTGTCGAGAGGCTCGCCATTGAATCCTATACACGCGATAATAATAAATCACTCGCATCTCTCGCGTCTTTCGATTCTAGAGTTTTCTTTTTACGAAATCTATAAAACGCTTACCATCATTCTGCTTCGCCTCTCACTGATCGATACTTCTGCCAACAGTGTTCTAGCATCGATAACAGCCTGGTAGACTCTTAAACACTCACCATCGCTGGCGACAAAACACGCGCTCGGCGAGTTCGACAAATTACCCAACGTGGTACTCGGTAATAAAGTTGGAATCCACGCTACGTTGCTGAACGCTGAGATCTCGGGTGAATTAATCCGCGCTAATTCCGAAACTCCTCCGCTCTTCGATAACGGTCCGACTGGGTCTACACGCCACAGTATCAATTCACTGCAAAATCCCTGCAATCACCAATCGATTCGTCTCAAATTAATGTATCCGAATCACGTTTCAACATCACATACATACAACTGGATATTTCGGCCACTTACAGTCGGAGAGACATCTTTTGCCGCTGCCGCCTTGTTTGCATTCGATTTGCTATTGACGTTCTCACTAGAATCGGCGTTCTGGCACTGAGATCCAGAACATTCCGGTATATTGTGATGCGACGTCGTCACCAGCAAAGGTAACACCGGGTGACAAGTGATATCGTTTACCCGAAATCGATGCCCCGAAGCTCTTGACGCGTGTCCAATACTCAATACCTATCGCCGAAGGAATAGCGTGATAAGCTGTAGCGTAGTAGATTAAGGTTGAAGATGAGCCAAAGATGATGAGGTTCAAGGATCCCTTACTTGTGAAAATTTCGTTCTATCGGCAAACGTCAATTGCCATAAATTCAAGGTCCCGTTCGAATGCTTCGATACCATGGAGACAATCGGACTGGGATGAGTCAATAAATCGTTCACCGTCTCTTGATTCGTTTTGCCACCTTCCAATTCACCGTTCCTCTCCTTCGCCGCAGCGCTCTGATTCGGATCGGACGAATTTGAAATGTTTTTTAACAGCTCCTGACCTGTCCTCGACGTTAACGTCGATTGTTCTTCATCTTGTTCGATTAAACTCGGCAACGGCGTGGCTGTTTCGGCAACTGTTACCGACACACAAGTTCATCATCTCGTTACCCTAACCCAGACACAAACTCGGACGACGACGACGACGTATAAAATGCGTACCGTCATTCGACGATGGTTTTGTCGACGACTTTGCCACTTCACGGATATTTAATAACGGACCGCCCGTATTGTGAGAATACATCGACACACTGTGACTCATCGTTGACGCGTCGCCAAGGGGAAAAGCGTTTGGTATTCGCGTAGAAAATGATATCTGCGCTTGCCGAAACGACCCTGGATGATATTCGTCTAACCATTCGATGTGCCAGATTAAGAAGCTTCCGTCTATCGGATGAATCGAGAAGAGTAGATCCGGATTGTGATGCCAGTCACGTAGTAACGTTTCTATCTTGGTGTCCAAAGAATCCGGAGCATGATTGATCGACGTTGTTACATCCGTTGCAATGGAATTAATAGATGTTGTATTACTGGAACGAGGGAATCCGAAATACATACATATTAAAAACCAAGCTGTTCAACATAGGTAGGTGATGGATATTTTGTTTGACTATCGCGCGACTATTATACCTGAGACTCTGGTGAGAATGCGCGCTGTGCGGTAAACTGTGATGGGACGAAACTGTATGAGTCGTATGATGTTCGTCGCTGCTATGATCTTCTTGGCTCATTGATCGGGCTGTGGCCCCTGATTTTTGTACGGGTTGCAATCGCACTCCCTTCTCTGCAATAGCACAGCCATCTCAGCTATAGATTATGTATTATAGAACTCGAAAGAAACCGAGAAACTCACTCGACACGCCGCCTTCGTCTTCGGAATCGTGGTCCCCCCCATGATCCATATCCTGCTGATGCAGTCCTTCCTCCTTCTCCACAACTTTACGCGTAAGCTCTTGCAGGATACTTTCCGCTTGCATGGTGAAGTGCATTTCTTTATTGTTCAGCCAGTGTAGAATAAAATTTGGCTCCCTTTCGGGGTCTCCGGTAATTAAACTTGGTACTAACGGTATATCTACAACGCGAAATAGAATGTGATTTGTGCCGTGCAACTTGCCCAAATATTATAATGCATATTCACGTACCAGTTTCTGCATTGATACTAGCTGCCAAGTGAAAGTGCATTCCTGGATAGTGACCGGAGCCTTGGTAATTATTATGAAAATCGTGCACCGAATACGTCGAAGGTAAGGTCGGCAACGTCGGAGCTGTGGCGTGTCCCGCCTGATGTTGTTGCTTTGCGTGCCGACGGATATGAAAGCACGTTCTATAATTCCAGCAATGTTATAAATGTAGAGCTCGTTTAATCGAGTTCGGTGACAGCGGATCGAGCGATAATAGCTAATACGCACTTCATGTGTTTGAGCCGTTGCATGAAACGGTGTTTGTGCATATTGTGATGTCGATGTTTCCCATGGTGACCATGTCTGTCGGAACCTTCGAACTGACTCATGTTGGCTAAACCTTCGACCTCGGGTGGTATCGTCTCTGCCCATACTCGGCAAATATTGTCTCTACAGGATGTGACCAACATGTTGGAGACGGAGCCTCTAAACAAATGAATGGACAAAGAGCAAATAATACCTTGTTCAGAATTGTTTCCATATCTGTACGAATGTAATTACGTACTTCGGCATGTATTTGCTGGTCTTGCGCCAAGATAAATGTGTTACTGCACGAGGATGAGCGATATAAACGAAACTGTAATTGTCACTGCCCATGGATTGTGTAACATTTCCGTGATCCAGGTTTCTTGTTGAAAACACTGTGAAAAGAATTTATAAGCATAGCTTCGTTACGACTTTCGTTAAACTAGCTATAAAATTCAACAGATAAGAATCTTACATTGTTTATTCTCAAACCAGATTTTAACTAATCTATCATTGAATCCTGTTGTCGCGAATAATGTACCATCTGGACTGAAACTCATAAGGTGTACCGGCGTGGCTGTGCGACACTTCCAGACACAGTTCCATGCTCCTGGTTCATTTCCAGTAGTTGAATCACCAGGTGCCGGACTCTCAGCTTCCCCACCAATCGAAAATGTAACTGTACCAGCTGTAGAAATACAGATGCTCTTGGTAGTAACTGTTTGGTAAGTACACGTGAACGCGACAAGTCTTTTTCTTTCCATTTCAAATGCCATCGACGATCAACGTTCAACGATCAATGTTGTTCTCGCAGGAGAAAACGCGTTCCTTCGAATAACCCGGACATTGATTTTGGGAGAGGGGCCATGATTCATGGCAAAAGGTCTTTGCGAAATAATGCGTAGAAGCGTCAAATTAATAAAGCGTCCAGCCACGATGCTTGTTATAATTGCTGCGTACAGAAAAAATCATGAATATGGCTAGCTTGCTTGACTGGCAGAACAAGCAAGGAATAAACTACATTCCAACGATATATTGGCACAATTCCTAAATAGCTTGCGGAGCTCGTGTATATTAAAGAGGTAACAATAATTTAATAAAAGGACCAAGTTTGTCAGCCAAGTACACACAAGAACAGCGTTTTCTATGCTTTTTACACGCATTTCCAGAGTAAACTCACAGCTTGGAAGAACAGTCCAAGTATTTTCTTCTTTCCCAGTTACAATGGTTTCTTGCGCTTGCAATACATTCACCTTCGTCACTGTACACAATTTCATTACTTGTCACCACCACCAACAATGACACCATTGCACGCATCACGGTAGACGAAAAGTAATTATCGGTTAAATAAAACGATGGGCTAAGACTTACTGTGTTCTTCCTGAAACGGGGTTATGTTTTGGTGCCATAATTGTAAAAGTTCTCCGCCGGTTAATAATCTGGTTCCTTCCAAATTCCACGACAGCGAACTGATATTCGATTCGGTTTGCAGACTTCCAGTCTGGACCCATCGATACTCTAATTGCTATATATATATATATATATATATCGTTTGAAAAAATTATTACCCAAAATGATGAAACATATAAAATGCATAAGAAAAACAGAAATACGAACGTGAGAACATGTGCTATGAATCAGTGGTGTAGGCTCAAAAATGCACACTTGATTTTCATAGGCTGCAGCTATTTTTCCAGTATCGGTGCTACAATCCAAGCAGCTAATTCTTATATAGTTATGTACGGCTCCTGGAATTATTTGAACCCGTTCGAAGTTACTGGCAAGAATTACTATGTTGCAGCCTGCCGCGTATGCCTGTATCAAATACATACGTTTCAGGTACACGATACACCATCCAAGAATAACGAAACCAATGCGGAGATATATAATACTTGAGCTTTGCTTGTATAAAAGTACGGAACAAACCAATTTGCCGAGTGGTTATTATTGTGTAAAATTGATAAAACTCGGTAGATACCCCGGGTTATTCAACAGAAATTAAAAGTGCGCGTCGACAGTTGAAAAGAAGTATTAGGTAGGTATCCGAATATCGAATATGTATGTAGGTAGGAAGTATGTAGCATAGATTGGCGTTCACAAAAATTAAACACGTTCGTGACATTTCGGAAGAGAACAGTGTCGATACGCAGACAAGAGTTTTAAAGTGTACATAATTGTGTAGACTTGTAGACCGTGAGTAGTGATACGATGCACTTACAGTAAAAGAAATCCCTTCGACTGAGCCGACGGCGTAGCAACGATCACCCGCATTACAGGCCCCGCTTAATATTTGATGACAATTCATTTTTTCTAATGAAAATTAATTCATTCTTTATTAATTTGATTCCTCGATTGGAAATGTTGTTACTTGATTGAGACAATTTTCCGGGTTACAACATCGAGACGTTGTCCGAAAGTGACACCACACGGCAGCCCTTTGCTCGATCAGCAGCCATCTTTAAATGGATTCTCACGACCTGACACATTGCCACCGTTTTCCTTGGCTGCTCATGCACTTATACATATGCGTGTATGGGCGCAAGAAGTGTGTCGTCACTAGTGTCCACGGGAAATGTTTTCCGAGCCTGGACTACGCTCCGTACCGCATGCGCGATGACGTCAAACCAATCATGTTGCTCGGTTTGACTTGACGGTGGCGCCGTTTCGTTTGCCATCTTGGCGTTGATTGGTTTGATGTCATCGCGCATGCGTACGAAGCGTAGTTCGGACTCGGGAAGACATTTCCCGTGGACACTGGTCGTCACTGGCGTCATGCTGTGTCATGCGCGCGGGCCGCCCCGATATAGGTAGGGTACGTGTCCCGATTACGGGGCCTTTATACTCGAAGAAGCGTACAAAAAAGCTCGCATAAATAACGGTGGTTGGGTCATACCGTAGTACAGCCTTAAAATTACATACAAACACCTCTCGTAGAGAAAAAACTGTTTTGAACAGTACAAAGTTTAAAGACATAACCTAACCGCGGGAACGTTATTCAAAAAAGGGCACCGTAATACGGACAACGTACTTTTCAGGACACGGTAATTAGGACAAAAACATGTATTTTTATTTCAATTAAAAAAAAATATGAAAAATTAACATTTTTTAACCCGAAAATTCTTTTTATAAAGAGAAAGGTTAAAAAACAATATAAATTTTCACCGAGCAAAATTAAAGTAAGAGAAGTCAGTAATTAATTCCTTCGTGGGCAAGTCGACGTCAAAGCACCGTAATCGGGACACGTACCCTATACGGAAAAACATTTTCACTGTTGAGAACGGTGCTTTTTAAGTACTGTCGCTGACGGTGTTCAGCACCGTACACGGCAAAAGATCTGCACCGCTGAGAACGGTGCTTGAAAAGTGGGCACCGTCGCATGTCCGCCGCTTCATTGGCTTCGAGACCCCCTATCGAGGCATCGCTGGTCTATTCTATACCTCGTCTGTGACTAACTCAGGGGTGTCGAACAAGCGGCTCGGGAGCCGCAGTGGCTCCAAGTGGCTCCTTCTCCTCGTCGCCTGCTCCGTAGAGTCGTAGGAGAACGGCCCCCCCCCCCCCCCCCAATCACACCTACTTCACTCTGATGAATTTCTCCTC
Organism: Andrena bucephala; assembly: GCA_947577245.1. NCBI lineage: Eukaryota > Metazoa > Arthropoda > Insecta > Hymenoptera > Andrenidae > Andrena > Andrena bucephala. Next base: position 80,253,599 of record OX387715.1, read on the forward strand.
CGGGTACCGCATTCTCTCCCTGCTGAGTCTCGTGCAACTCCTGGAGATAAATAAGTGGGGAAACTGTTTGACCGGGGGCCCGGCCCGAGTCGTGCGGCTCTCAGAGTGGGGAAGTTCGACACCCCTGCTCTAACTAATTCTCAGGTAGCACCAGGGGTGGGCACCCACAGCCGGGAGGGGTCGGGGCAGCCGCCTCCCCCGCGCACTTCCGACCATAGCGTGGGAGCTCCGGGCACAGAGGTTTCGGAGCATGCGTCGCCGAGTGGCGGTTCAGTCTGTGATGCCAGATCGGGGACGGGTTCCCTCGAGCTCGGCGCTTCGGAGTCCGACTCACGGACACGCAGCTCCGACGTAGCGTGCGCGAGGTGGGGGAAATTCTCGAGGAAACCCGTCTCCGATCTGGCATCACAGGGTCCAGTAGCCGAGTGGCCGGCCTTCTGTTTTATTGCAGGTTACAGGCCTGCGGGACCGTGGAGGTCCGACAAGCGGGGACTCGCCCTATGTATAGCTGCAGCGGTCCGAGTGAGGGGCGACGCGATGTGTGGTTCCATCGCGCTACCCCATCATAAATCGGAAAGAGGTGTTTGCACCCCCTCTAGGATGGGTCCCCTCCCCCTATTACGGGGGGCTTGGCAGGAGGGGTACCAATGCACCGGGGGGGGGGGGGAGGTGGCGAACGCATCGTTCTGTTTGGATCTCGCCCAAGTTCTTCCCTCCGTCGCGCGGACCTCTACGGTCAGGAGGACGGGGTATCCGTTAGGGATTTTCTCCAGGTAAAAAAAAACATAAAAAAGGTGGGCACCCAATGCACGTAACGTTAAAAACGTATAAATGGCGCCTATGTAGTTTCCAAGTAGCACAGACCTCCCAAAAGCGTCCCAAAGTCGCCTTAAAGATAATTGTTACTTACAAATCAGGACATTCAGACGTTCAGACCTAAAATGGACGGCCCCGTGACGTCGTGTGCTGTGTGGAAAGATATTGATATTTGTAAGTATTTTACAATCTCGAACTCTATTTTATTTGAAATTAATCACAATGTAAATTCAAGCATCCTAGACAGCGTCAGCCTTGATTGTATCGATATTCACGAAAAACACGTACGTAGAGACACGTTTTAAAATGATTCTTTACATTGTCAAGAAATGAATGAGAGAAGTCGGATTTCTATTCGGAGAGTTGACATAGCATCGCGACTCCTCTTATAATCCAATGTTCCGGCGGTTTTGCGGTAGGCAAAGTCATAGCAATAACAAAATTAGTCGAATGTCCGGTGGTTGATAAGACTCCTCGTCTCTCGCTAGTTTTGTACACTGGGCAGAGATACGTTGCAGTCTCTTTAACGTCTGTTTGTCTCGTAGGAATTACCCACAACTATAATAATAATAATAGTAATGGTAATAATAATAATAATAGTAATAGTAATAGTAATAGTAATAGTAATAGTAATAGTAATAATAGTAATAGTATAGTACGGTTGAAACGATAAATAAATATAATTACAGGTGGCATGTTTTCAAAGAGCACTTTTGGGATACTCTCGTCTAAAATCATAAGTTCATTGTTGAATCTCGCGCCATCTAGAAACAATCCGTATATATAAACTCCATCTATAGGGGCAGAGTCGAGAATCTTATTGCTCTTCAACACGACGAAATCATAGCCTAGAAGATCTATGGGTATCTGATATTTTCTTGCGTAATTTTGACTGGTCCCGGTGAGAAATGCTTGAGTGAAGTAAAATCCTGAGATCCAATAAGTGGCCGGTGGACCCTCTTCGTACCATTTCTAAATATTTATACATCGTAATCAGAGTCAACCCCGAAAACTATACAATCTACATAGTAGACTAAGTAGTATATGTATAGGTAGTAGATGATGGCAGTAGAATGCCTTGATTCTTTCTCTTCTTCTCTTTCCTTTATTCGGAGTTTTAAAATTACCCGCGACACTCGCGGGTATGGTATGTACGCGAACTAATAGTATAATGGTCGACGCGGGTATACAATTTTCACAGTAGTGGCGGTATTCACAGTCGCTACTTATTCTTAAAGGTGCGATTTCATGCTGATGCTCGACGCTCGTTTTGAGCGTCAAAACAAGTCACGTGATCGGTCCACGTGACTTTCAGCGTCGACGCTCGTTTTCACCGTCAAAACCAATCACGTGACCGACGCTTAACCAACGAACGAACGAGTCAGAGCAAGTCAGAGTGAACGAGCGTCTAGCGAAAAAAGCTAAACCGAGTTTAGCTTTTCCGTTTGATGCTGAAAGTCACATGGACCGATCACGTGACTGGTTTTGACGCTCAAAACGAGCGTCGAGCGTCAACATGAAATCGCACCTTAAGATGATCTTAAGAATAAGTAACGACTGTGAATACCGCCCTAGGTATCGACGCGAACTGTATGCAGCAACGAAGTGTCGAGTAGCATATTGTAACGCTACAATGAACAATGATCTCGAATCAAGTTTTTATAAAGTGACAAACAGTGGGACCAGTGAAATTGTCCACATTACATACTTTTACATATTCATAACATTTTTACTGTAAGAAGCAACTTTTTAAATAAACGTTTATACTACTGGTTCCATATGTAGGTAAACATAACACGTGGCAAAACGTATACCCGCGTCTTTCCTATTCGTGTTACGCGACATGAGCGGCGTGATTCCCGCGGTAGTAGTTTTCTTTGCTAATTTTTTGAAGTATGTATTTATGAGTATAGCGTCTTACTTGAAAGAAATTTAAACGCTGTAACAAATCATTGATGTAACTAGCAAGCGGTTTTAAAGATGGGTACGAATGCTGTTGCCACAGTGCCGGTATTTTATTAGTCAAAATCGCTTCGTAAATATCTTCAAGTTCAAAGGACATCACGATGAGACCTGAATGAGATTAGAAATTATGTAAGAACATATATATATATATATATATATGTATAATATATAATATATATATATATATATATATATATATATATATGGAATGGAAAAATTGATATGATCGACCGAACCTTTGATGGCTCTTTGAATGTTCTCCAGGCTAATTTTAACATAGTCGAGGAGCTTGTTGAACCTTCCCATTTCTTGTACCAACACTGTATTCATGCTTTGTTCGTAAGACGTTGGATACTTTTTAAGCGCTAATACGATATTATAATTAGCTGGCATCTTTCCCGAAACATCTCTCGCAATTTCAAATACTATTTCATCGCTCGAAGTTTGCCCGCCTCCGGCTTTAACGGCAGCCTGTAAGAGCAAAGCTGCGCATTAACCACGATTATGATAGCGTTAGGTTGTTTACATTTTAGTTGGCATTACGATAAATCGTCACACGTAAAATATATCGGATTAGATCGTACGCGCATGCGTATAAAGTTCAAGTACCCAGTGTCCACAGGAAAAGGCCCCGTAGCTAAGGACTACGCTCCGTTACGCATGCGCGATGATGCGCGATGACGTCAAACCAATCAACGTCAAGGTGGTAAACGAAACGGCGCCACCGTCAAGTCAAGCCAAGCTAGCCAAGCCAATCACGTACCTTGGCTTGACTTGACGGTGGCGCCGTTTCGTTTACCACCTTAACGTTGATTGGTTTAACGTCATCGCGCATCATCGCGCATGCGTAACGGAGCGTAGTCCTTAGCTACGGGGCCTTTTCCCGTGGACACTGGAAGTACCTAGTACTTGCACACACTGTACATCTACTACTAACCTTTCCTGATCGCCAGAGATCCTACATACCCCACCAAGATGCGATGCAATGCAGCAGTTGTAATAATTAATCGTTTAATAATAAAATGTATATAGAGCGAGCGTAAATTAATCATCCACACTCTTGTAAAGAATAATAAAAGAGGTGTTGAGGTCCGCTTGCCTCGACACCCGAAAAGTGATTAATTTGCCCTCGCTCTGCGAAAGAGTAAACGGACATGTGCAATACGTACCGCACGGTCCTAGAGAGAACATGTTTCGTAAGAATCAAGCGGATCAATAATAATGAATAACGTAGGAATTATGGTGAAGATTGTCGGAATGAAAACTATAAATATTAAGGAATCAGAAATACACGGTACCTGCGTGAGTAGGAGCGATGAAAATAAAAGATTTGTTTCATGCTGGTCCTTGATGATGTCGGCGTTTTCATTCATACCAAAGACACTCGGCTCGGTGATTAAGGGTAAGTTTTTCGTATATTCTACATAGGCTTCGTACTCACGAACGGTCGGGCAATAATATATTTCCGAAGCATCGTCGAAATAGTAGACCTTCTCGGTAAGCAGTTCTCTAAAAAGACGTAATGAGGGGGTGAGAATGGCTGCTACTGTGTATGTAGAGTAGATTTCGGAGGGTCGCGGGTGCTTACTCGCAATAATACTTGGCCAGCATAGTGCTGAGAGTTCGGCGATCCCAATTATCCGTCACTCTGCCACCGTAGTTGCATTCTCCGATCAGATACTTGAGAGCATCGAACCTAACGTCTGGAAACTCGTTGAGAAAGAGATGCAACTGTAAGACGCTGATCCGAAGGTCAGTTTCGTTGAACTCGTACCTGATGTTCCAGCCAATGGGACCGAAGTTTCGTCGTTCCTGTATGATGGCATGAAAAAAGCACAACGAATATAAAAGTTTCTTGAAGTAGTCGGTCTGAGCGCAAGATTCGAAAAAATCCGGATCAGAGATAGGATCACTTGTGTACGATCTAAGGATGTTGGCCCTTAGACCTTTCGGTGGTTCATTCGTCATTTTTACACTGTTTTCTAGAATCGAGGAAGGAAAATCTTTGGATGGATAGCTCGTCAACCACAGCCGAAATTCCGAATGAATCGTGTCGGGCATCAAGCCCTCGCAAATTTTCTCCAGAGTGCCCATCCAGCTGACCGCCAAGTGACAGTTTTGCAAGACCACCCAGTTACCTTCGATCACGCCCTTTTGGATCGTCTCCTCGGCAACCGGTCCTTGACCTGTCGAACACGTACCGCTCATTACTCACGTTTACTTAGGTACCTACCTTATTTTCTTTTCTGGAAAAAAACGAACGAAGCGCTCACCCTGGCCAAGAGAAAGGTAAAAAAGACGGTTCGCAGTGTACCCTTGCTCATCGGCAAACGTGAGCAACAATTGCGCCGGATCCGTGCCAGGCGTCAAGATAAATACCAATGGGGTGTAACTGTTGGAATCGGCGTAAGAGGAAGCTAAATCGAATGCTGGCGGTTCGACGAATTGCGAGCCGAGTTCCGCTGAAAACAAATGCAACCATGTAATATATGTATACCCAGACCTACCTACCATTAAAACTTGTTTACGCACCACGCGCATACCTTCAACAAACTGCTGTACCGCTGGGATTATCTTGTCTGGACGAATGCATCTGAGTATCAGCATCCTTTCGAATAAATTCGAAGCGTCGAATGGCGAAGGTATCGCCTCGTTCTGCGGTTCTTTCGAGTCAAATAGCTTTCGCCATTTTCCGATATTGACGACAAAGGTCTCTCGAATATTCTGCTCGTACAATTAAATGATCAATGTTGGGATCTTACACAACCAATCGTTGTTTCTACTTTGAACGAACCGAGAATCCTTCTATGGTATCCAAGTTGCATATTTCGTCCCACTGTCTACTCGGTAACCACTTTGTCGGGTTGGCATGTGGATTGTCGATACCGATTCCACCCGTCAGCAAAAACATCCACTGCGTCAAAGATAGTTTGTCTTGCTGCTGGAGTAAATTGATGGCCAATAACAGGGAGAATAGTAGTTTGTCTTTCTCGAACAGGGATCTACAGACGTTCGCGTAAAGGGAATAGGTGAAATATTTCATAAGATCCTTTAACCGTTGCTCCACGGTTTCCGCTGCTTCGGTATTATCGATAGACAACTCGAATAAATTCACGAACCACGGCAACGAATATTGATACATCGGATCAACGTTCGCTAGTATAGCTGAAAGAAAACAACGGAAAGACACGAGACTTTTAAAGAAAGATATGCAAGGCAAGATGTACAGGGTGATTTTCTCGGTGCGCCTGATCAAAGAGATGCCGCCTGGTCAACCGTGACGAGGTCAACCCCCCGTGGTGCCTCTCCTAATTTATGGATTTCGACTCTCGAAGGTGTTGGAGCGCCTATTAAGAAGTGAGAAATCTTCGAGTTCCGCATTTCTCATCAGATCTTTGCGAAAACGACGCCAATCGATTCCCTATGTTTCGCCGATGAAACTGACACCAAGAACGACGTAATTCGGACGATAATGAAGGAAATCACATGAAAAATTGATATGCATAATTTCAAGCTGACTTCGTTTAAAATAGTCAGATTTACATGAAATTTTGTATGATTTTCATCGGAAAAGCATAAGGAATCCATTGGTGTCACTTTCATATCGATACGATAAAGAATAAAGAATTATTTTATTTCTGAAAGAGGTATGAATCCTCGGGCAACCCCGACAAATCGTGGTCGATCGCCTGCAATTACCGAGGATTCATACCTGTTTCAGAAATAAAATAATTCTTTATTCTTTATCGTACCGATATAAAAGTGACACCGATGGATTCCTTATGCTTTTCCGATGAAAATCATACCAAATTTCATGTAAATCTGACTATTTTTGACGAAGTCAGCTTGAAATAATGCATATCAATTTTTCATGTAATTTTCTTCATTATCGTCCGAATTACGTCGTTCTTGGTGTCAGTTTCATCGGCGAAACATAGGGAATCGATTGGCGTCGTTTTCGCAAAGATCTGATGAGAAATGCGGAACTCGAAGATTTCTCACTTCTTAATAGGCGCTCCAACACCTTCGAGGGTCGAAATCCATAAATTAGGAGAGGCACCACGGAGGGTTGACCTCGTCACGGTTGACCAGGCGGCATCTCTTTGATCAGGCGCACCGAGAAAATCACCCTGTACCAGAAATGCAAGATCATGTGTAATATGAATACCGATAGCGAAGAACAGTACGGTTGAATATACTGCAATAGAGGTGTACTGTAGTCTAGCAGTGTCGATCAATTTTTCTGTTTCTTCGGCTACCGCCTGTTTCACTTGAATGTCATTGCTTAATTCCTTGGATGATGTTAAAACTTGAATGGCTTCTTCGTCTTCCAATACATTGCCCTCGGCAATCGATAATATCTCCAAAATTTTGTCCTCTGTTTCCTCGAGGAATCTGCGGAATGTCGGATCAAGTACTTGCTACATTATTGTATAGGTAAAATTAATAAGTAAACGAACAGACATTGTATCCTCTTGTACGCACTTTTTGTTCGCGGCACTCTGGACAATTAGAGCGTTCTTCTCTAGCTCCAAGTCAGGCCTTTCCTTCGCAACCACGATGCCCAATAGTTGGTCCTCCAATCCATTTGGCGTAATCATAAAGTTCAAGAGCGTTACCTTAACTGCAATTTCCGGTAAGTAGTGGGGATTTCTTAATCTCGTGGTAATGTAAAACCTAGAAACGGATATGTACATACATACAGAAGTATGGGTACTACATATTAAGTACATACGTACAGTGGCGTGCAAAAGTATTCGGCCACCCTTTAAAATCGCATAACTTTTTTCAAATTACTCCAAACGACTTGAGTTTTTTTTTGAGAAGCTAGAGGGATTAGTTTGCCAAATGATGTGATCCGTCGGTTTGAAAAAAATGCACTGGGTCGGAATAGCAAAAAAAAATAGTAAAGGTCGTTTTTTAAAATTATTTTTGTGAGCCCTTAATGGAAATTCAAAAAACCCGTTTGTAGATTTAAGTAAGGTATATACGTGTCTAAAATTTCATCAAAATCGGTCAATGTCGCTCTGAGCTATGAGCGCTTAAAGATCGCAGAATAAGGTCGAAAATCGCGAAATTTGCGATCTTTAAGCGTTCATAGCTCAGAGTAACGTTAACCAATTTTGATGAAATTTTAGGCACGTATATAACTTACTTAAATCTACAAACGGGTTTTTTGAATTTTCATTATGGGTTCACAAAAAAAAGTTTAAAAAAACGACCTTTACTATTTTTTTTTCAAGTCGACGGATCACATCATTTAGCAAACCAATCCCTCTAGCTTCTTAAAAAAAACTCAAGTCGTTTGGATTAATTTTAAAAAAGTTATGCGATTTTAAAGGGTGGCCGAATACTTTTGCACGCCACTGTATATCCGTGTAGGGAGCAACGCGCATTGTTGCAACAAGCTACCTGAAATCGGGGCTGTATTCGATAATCGAGTCACCGAATTTTATACAGACCGCACCGGCCTGCCTGAACGTTTCTTTGAGTAGAATCGGTTCGAGGGCAGCGTCTATTTCTTCTCCGACGTGTTCCAAAAGCACCGGTTGACCAAATTGCACAGCATTTTCCAGTACTCGACCATAATCAGATTGACTTTGTCGAATAATGCTCAGGTTATTTTGCCTTTCCATGTTTTTAATCCATCTGTTGGCTTGACCTTGAGGGTCAATCATCAGTGGCCATCTTCTGGCATTTCTAAACATTCGACGCAACGAGTCTGTACACACGAAACATACGTCGCCGTCGTTGCGAAAGAAACTTGAGGAAATTCTGCTTACTTGACGATAATGCCGTTATCGATGGAAAATGTGTCGTTCGGTAAGCCGGAAATGTTCCAAGATCTTATCAAGACTGGATCCCCAAGAATATCGCGCAACTGAAAGTCCTGGCTACAAATTACTCTCAAGTCCGTGCAACGTTGTACCCACATAGCCAGTTGTCGGACGCGAAATGGCGTGGTGAACGGACCCAAGTATGCTACTACACCAGAGGCAATCACAACGTCACCAGTTGTTTTACCATACCTATACAAGACGCGAGTAATTATAAGTAATTATAATTCATTGGAGACGAAAAATATAGAGGTACCTCTCTCCCAGATTTTTCGCGGTAATGGCCCAACGAATGTATTCGCCGCCCAACCCTCCGATTAAATCCTCGGCGCGTTTCAATTTGGTCTCGCAATCCGTCACTTTATCAGACATCTCTTGGAAGGCCATTCTTCGTTGTTCCAACAGTTTTTCCAACGTTGCAAGTCTCTCCTATACGACGTACATGATTGCATTATTCATGTATGTATATAAGCCAATTTGCGGACACCGGAACAATTGAAATTAATGGTACCGAACCTGCACCAGCCAAAGTTGTTTTCGTTTTTCTTCAAGAACGGACATGGCGGTATCGTAAACCGTTTGTGCTTCCGCTAGGGCTCTCCTTTTCGGAGCAACCACTTTTGACACCTTGTCGTATGCCGACATGGCATATACCCATCGACACAGTCCCTCGCACGCCGTTGATACTTTCTTTATTTTGTCTGGGTCGAAATCTGGATTAGATAAATATACCCGGCGTATTCTGTCGATAACGTCGTCGGGTATGTTGTCCTTGTCGAAATGGATCAACGAATCGAGAAATCTAGCGTCGCTCAGCATTCGGAGGGCTGCTCTCCAATAATCCTCCACCATCTTCCCATCCGGCCCCTGAGCCCTCTCCGGTTTTATTTGCTATAATTTGAATACGGAATCGTAATGTCTACGTGACAGGTACATAGGTCCATGTTGTGTAGGTACTATAGTACGTAGAAATGCTTTCAACCTTCAGAACGCAAACGCTCTCGATGATTAATTTAACTCTGTACGGTGGTTGCTTCATCGATCGGATCACCGCGATATCGGCCGTGGTCAACGTATTCAGAGCAGCTTGTGCGCGGTTCAAGATAGGCATCGCCTCGGCCAGCTGGGCGTCGCACTCGGCTTTGATCGCTGCTGCTTCACCCGCATAAACCTGGAAATTCATCGAAAACCGAGTTCAAGCTAGATAGCTTGGTCCTTGGTTGGATAACCGGCTGCCGCCGGCGCCTATCCGCTTAATTGGCCGACCTTAGCTGACTCTTCGTCCATTCTGACCACTCTCTCTATCTCTGCCACCTCTTCCCTCTCCTTGTTCACATCCAGCAACATCTTCTCAACGTCTTGCGTGGCAATTATTAATTGTGGTTGTAAGGATCTCAAGGTCTCTTGCATCGTTACAACTTGTCGTTGAGTCTCGTCCAATTGCTCCAAACCACGTTCATATCTTGTTTTCGCGTTCATTATCTGCCTATTTTGTCGAACGATGAATACATACATGTCTACTATACAATAATAATAATAATGCTAATAATGATAATAATAATAATAATGACAATGACAATGACAATGACAATGGCAATGACAATGACAATGATAATGATTATAATACTTACGCGCGTATCCTTTCTAATAAATCTTTAAACGTGTTTATCATCTCGATGTATGAAGTCGGAGTGACGTAAACGTTTCTATTTAACCGAATAAAGAACTCTGAGCTCAAGTTCTCCGTGGAGACGTGAAAGAATTGACACATGTCGATACCGGCGATCCTTTCCTGTTCCGTTAGGTCGATCGTTGAGAGAAATCTAGTTGCAACCGCTAGTAAGGCGTCCTCTGGCCATGTCTATGTAAGCAAACCAACAAGTGTTTGTTGTACACTACAACAAATACACCACCTTGTGACACATGCACGCACATGTACATCAGGGTGGACCTTACTTTTCAACCATCAGATTTTTTTTGGTCCCAACAGAAATGTGACACTTGTTGGGAAAATGATTTGGAAAACAATTCAGCCCGATTGTACCACGGGAATACGAAGAGCCACGAATTTGAAATTTTTGAACATTTACACCTTGGCATAAATATACATTATGATATATCGTTGAATTTGTATTTTTTTTTCTGTTTAAAAAAGCATACGTGACCTTGAAATCTCGTAAAAGTGGCCTTGAAAAAAAATAATTTTTCCTACCATTATATTCGCATCTTTGTATATTACAACTTTATATCCATAAACGACGGAGATATTAAACATTTTTGATTTTCATTGAAACGCTCCATTGTACAGAAGAAAAGTAGTTCTAAGACTGAAAATAAGTTATTTACAGTTACAACAGATCCTGCCCCAAATCCCGATACAACCTCTTAACCATGACTCTGTGCATAGTAAATTTTCCATTGCCTGTGCACGGGGGTCAATCTGACCCCATACATATTTTCATATATTTTGTAAAGTTTTTTATAAAAATTGTCTCCAGCTTAATATTTATAGAAATATATAAAATAAAAAGGAATGCAATATTGTATACAAAATAGGAGTCTTTTCGAAACTCTAGACAATAATTTGTACAAAAGTAGTATCTTTTAGTTCAGCGACCTTGCGCGGCTAAGCTTCGTTGCCGGATTCTCGACCGCTCGACTTACCTAAACAAATGCCGTCATCCAAGCGGCAACGCATATCGCGGAGGGCCCGATGTGTCTCTGCCTGGGTGCCCGACTCAGATATTCCCACAAAGGAAAATATATAATATAAATATTGATACAAAATGCATGAAAAAAATTTGGGGTCAGTTTGACCCCAATGCACCAAAATATGCTTGGTTACTAGATGGTAGATACGTCATAGATAATATTGTTTCGATTTTTTTTTAATAATGTGTGTGAAAAACCTTAGTTGAGGCAATCCTAGTTGCCTGGCATATTTATTAGGTGCAAAAACCTATTACATCCCATATTACAATGACTGGGGTCAATTTGACCCCTATGCACAGAGTGAAGGTTAATATGCTCACCAAAAAGCTTAAAAAAAATCTCGCAAAATAATTTTCCTCAAGAGTAGCTGTGACTGTGGTCCACCGTAATGTACATATTCTACATGACCACCACCCGTACCTGAAGCCAATCGATGGTACAACAGTTGACCAACGCTGGAAATTTTCTGATCCGATTGCGAAAGTTGTTGCCTATCGGAGACATGACTATTACGATGTGCAGTTGATCGCGCGTTATTTGAACGAAAAGATTGAACAAAGCCACCGGGCTTCCGTCCGTTTGCACAGATCGATCCCGCTGTCTGTCTATTTGCCTCATCCGCTCGCATATCTCGGCCAATTCATCAGCGTTCAATATATTCGGTATCTAGATAGATATCGTATATATACACACATAGATGTCGTACGCATGCATGGATATGTACGTATCGCGGGATGTTTGCACAAGCTTGGCCTACCTCTCCAGAATTAAGCATATTGCTTACATCTTCGAGGAAACTCTCCTCCTTAATCTGAGTATCGGAAAAGAGGAATGTAGAGTGGAGATCGCTGGCGGTAACACGTTTTAAAATGTCTTTCACGTCATCGTGCCAAGCTTGAACCCCGTATTGCTGAGTGACCTCAACTTGGAACACGTCGTAGTCGCATATATGGGATGCCAATCTAGTCAGCGACTGTCTTCCTGAACCGCCGACTCCGACAAGGAGAGCGTGATTGCGCGGTTGCTTGATAATACGAGAGATACGGGACAGATGTTCGATGGCGAATCTGTGGTGTATTTTGTAAAATTTTACACCTTTCTCCCTCTCGAATAGTAGATAGTGGGTAGTAGATGGGTAGGGGAGAGCGGGGCTAAAAGTTCCGGGGGTAAATTGTTCCGACGGTTCTATCTTCAAAATGAAAAGACCGTTGTACTTTAAATTATTTTTTCCGTGTGAATTGATCACGCCACTCTGTCTCCCATTTTAATAGTGTTCGCCACAGCGAACCGCGAGGTTGTAAGCAAGGACCTATTAGTCGCTTACCAGATAAGTAAATATTTTTTTATCATTATTTTTTGTTCTATTTCGATTATTTAACGTCGTTATTATTGATTGATTCGTTCTAATGGATCAAATGACATTTAAGAACATGGTGTAATAGTGTTTATCGTTTCAATATATGTATAAGCAAAATAATCTCTCAAATTGCTACATTTGTCGATAGGGGCTAGTTGTTACCGTGATTTGGGGCATGTTGTTACCGTAACAACTTGCCCCACCGCTAGAGAATTCAGTATCTGCCACTTGACTCTATCGAGAGTTATTAAAAAACTACAATCTGGATAAGAAGCCACTGTAGGCTACTACCTAGTACAAATCTCAATAAGTAGGTACCCACAAACAGTTGAATGTAAGATAATGTTTATGGTTATTATATAGTTTTGGTTTTCTTCTAAAAATAATACATTTTTGTTGAGTCGAACCTTCATAAATAAACATTATTAATAAAATTCTGTTTGATTTCATTAGAAAATGAAATGTTTCATTAAAAGGCAACTCCTATATGTTAGTAACAACTTACCCCAATGCGATAACAACTTGTCCCATAAAGGGGTAAGAAGTTCCGCTTCGACCAGCCACAAATAAATTACTTTTTATGAAAAACCTATTACAATATATTAAATACAAGCTTAAAATCATAAAATATAATAAATTTAACAAGAAATTAGTCAATAGTGAAGAGAATAACTACATTATTTTCCAGTCATTTTTTATGTTTTATCGAAATCGGAACTTTTAGCCCCGGTCTCCCCTACTTGGGTACATATTCCACCTACCGAAACAATACCAAATCCATGGGCTTCCTAGACATCGAGTTGTATTCAGCCAGATACGCTTCTACTGTTTCGCGCAGTTGCTCGAGATCCGGGACTTGTTGATAAAGCTGAACATCCCCCTTTGTGTCCCCGAAATCGCAAAACACCAGATTCCGAAGTTCTTTCTCGGTAATACGCGGAGACTATCGATGCACCCACCACGTTAACGCGAGGTCGTAAACTTGCAAATTATACGTAGCAAACTCACTTACATTCTTGGATAATGCAGCTCCACCGGTGGGAACGGGGGGAAGAAGATCCTCGAGCAATTCTTCCATAGTCACGTCCATACGCTCCTTTAAGGTAACGCGTATTTGTTCCACCAACCAAGACGTATCGACATCATCTATTAGTCGATCCCCGAAAACTCGGAGTATTTCGTGAATCCAGAGTCTTTTCATACTTGTCAACGTCGACATCGTTTCTGGACGGGACAACAAAACACCCTGCGATCCACACACAATCTGTATTATATCACCATCTAGATACTTGTGTACTAGTACTTGGTTTTCCATTAAATCATGAAACGGAACGGGACGGAACGGAAGGATTAAATTACACTGTCCAACACGATTTTTGATCCGCAATATCCGCTGGGTCATTCTTGTATAGTTTTTCGCCCTGAACACGAATACGCAAGCAGAATTGCTCTATCACCCTCAGTTTTTGAGAAAATCGGTTTCGAAAAAACTGCAAATTTTCAGCTTTGAACATCTTTTGTGTCGAAACGGTAATAGTTATTCGGTTGCTCGTTGCGTCAAATTATTCTATGAACCCTCCCGAATACAACGATATAAGTTATTATTGCGTTATAATCATTTAAATATGTTTAAACAACGATCAAATGGAAAATGACACCCGAAGTGCACCCATTTTTGAAGATATCTTTCAATTTATTTCCAAAACTAAGGATCTAGGAGAAAATCTGACCATTCTACGCGATGCAACAGACATTTTTCCTTCGGAAATCATCAACAAAAGTGGTATATCACGTTTTGTTTTCAATACAGAAGCGAAATAGTTTGGCAAAACGCGCGGCGTCGACAGTGGTAGTCAACGGCGGCGCGCGATCCACTGCCGCTCAGCGTAACACAATCGGTTAACGCGCCTGACTACCACTGTTGGCACCGCGCGTTTTGCCAAACTATTTCGCTTCTGTATTGAAAACATAACGTGACTTACCACTTTTGTTGATGCTTTCCGAAGGGAAAACGTCAGCTGCATCGCGTGGAATGGTCAGATTTTATGCTAGACCCTTAGTTTTAGAAATAAATTGAAAGATATCTTCAAAAATGGGTGCATTTTGGATATCCTTTTCCCTTTGAACGTTGTTTAAACATATTCAAATCTTCATAATGCAATAATAACTTATATCGTTGTATTCGGGAGGGTTCAAAGAATAATTTGACGCAAGGAGCCACCAAATAAGTATTATCGTTTCGACACAAAAGATGTTCAAAGTGGAAAATTTGCAGTTTTTTTAAAAATCGATTTTCTCACAAGCTGAGGGTGATGACGACAAACGGTTTGGGGATTCGTGTTCAGGGCGATATACTCTACAAGAATCATCCAGTGGATATTGCGGAACAGAAAAAAAGTTTCATTTTGTTCAACTGTGTTATTAAACGCAACGGTCAACGAGAACCTGTATCACTCTGGAGAAGTCTCGAAGGTTGAAGACGTAGTGACATTTAGCCGGTGTTGGCAAAAGATTGTGAAGACTCTGCTTATATACGTCCAATGTAGCCAGAACGATTTCGTCGATGCACGGGTCGAATTCTTTACTGAATCCTCTGAAATGAGAATTGAATGCGAGATGGGAATGTGTAGCGCCTACGCGGATGGCAACCTGTGCGTCGCACGAACCTTGTATCGAGATGCCAGAGAACAATCTTACTGAATATCATCGTCATCACCTCGTCATTAAATTCCGCTACCGTTAAAACGACAAAATGTCTCTTGAATCGCGGTGTAATATCTTTTCCACCACGGGTCGGCGGAGCCATAGCACACATCAGGTGAACGTCAATTAGTTTTATCATTGTTTTATCTTTCCTGTCATACCTATCACACGAGATCGGGAATGAATGTGAGAAAAGCGGGTGGCGATGAGAGCAAGTCTCGGCACCCTCGACACGGATCAGAATTGAAAATTCCTACCACTCTCCGTGGTCCAGCCATTGTCGTAATAGCTCAATAGGCGGTTGTGCACCGTATATTTCCGTCATCGGCATCGAAAGATCATCGATGAAGATGATCCACCGCTTGCCTATCGGTGCCCCGTAAACACCTTTCCGTCTTCTATCGAGTCTCCCCATAATCATGTCCAGAGTTTGAGTCGCCGTAGTTTGCGCGGAGAAATTTATGATCAACGGTTTATTCACCTCAGAGTTGTTCTTTTTTAGTAGGAAATCGATTATATAGACAGATTTTCCGGTGCCAGTGGGGCCTACGAGCATCACCGGCTTTTTGTTGCCAACCAACAATCGGAACAGGGCGGTGTACCGTATCGTCTCGACCGTTGGTACTATTATTTCATTTACGGAAATGTCACGAGGAATCGATGGGCCATCGAGCAGTTCATCGGACCACAATCTCCACCTTCCTTTACCCTGACAAAAAAAAGCCACCCAAACAATCGTCACATTTCTTCACTACCGACTACAACAGTCTTGAGATCTCTACTTGGCCACTCACTTCTTTAATGAATCTGTAGTCAAAGACCAGACCGTTATGCGGCATCACAAATATGTACGGCTTTAAGGGAGGTTTTATCGGCTCGTGTAATCCAAACGTTTCCATCAAACTGCTCGGAAAGTCCCTCTTGAGAAAACCATGAAAAAGAGTGCTGAAGGGTTCTCTCCAGTTGACTGTCAAAGTACTTCCCAGAGCCCAGATGCACGAGAAGAAAAACGAACCCTGCAAATATTTCGCAAACATTTATGTGTAGGTAGAGTTGGGTGTACCCAGCCCTAACCCAGACCTATCACCCGTTCACGGAATGCGTTTCAAGTTTTAACCTCGAGTTGGGCTCGAAGGTCCAACTCCTCCATGTCCTTGGCCACCTTATCGTCGCGGTACTCGTCGACGAAACAATCCATTAGGTTTGTCAACGAACGGATGAGATTCGAGTCAGGCATCGGACACATTTCCTGCGACGTTGAACAATACGATCCGTTAAAACCATAATAAACAGCTATAAAACAGAATGTAGGACAAAGACCTCGGCGCCGCTGCGTCGTAACCAGTAAATCAGGGGATCGCAAAATCTTCGAAAAAGCGATTGGTATACATAGTCTTTCAGCCACTCGTCCATGACAGCCGGAGTTTCAGCGATCCAAGATTTAATCAAAGCATCCCAGCCGAGAGCTCCGGGTTCCATATAGATCATTCCTGAATTAAAAAGCAAGGGGGTAGTAGCACGTAGGACGTATAACGGATGAAAGAAGCATGCATTTGTTACCGCAACGGGAAACCGTTGCTGGCGAGGCTGCTTCCAAGTCCATTGTTTCGAATATCAGATTGGTAAACGGTGCTAGCTGAATAATTTCCCCGCTCATTAAACAAAGTTTCTTGTTATCGTCGAGTACCGTGTTCATACTTTCGATCCAGAACGCGTCTATGGGACCGTCAAACACCAGCCACTTGCGATTATCGGTCCTGGAAGTGGCGAAAGCGCGGTAACTGATGGCTAAAATCCCATCGGACCATTCGTGAGAAATCGTATCGAATTCTCCATACAACTGACCCAGTGTAATGGCTTTGGGATTCATCACGATCGTCTCTACTTTATGCTCATTCATCAAATTCTGTAAAAGGTTAAATACATGCTACGATGAACGCAATTATACATGCATAGAATAATAGAAAATGAACGGCTTACTCGCTCTTCGCAAAGCTTTAGACTGTCAGCTAGAATGTTATAGCTCACTGTCTTTCCAGCGAATGGAAGGCCGACGATCATAAACCCGTGTCTAACAATCATCATTTCGTATATCTGTTGTATCTTCTCTAAAAATACGGGAGTGAATTGCAGATTCATCGCTAAGCAAGCATCGTACGCGCATGCATTCAAGTCGGTATAGTCCGGTTCCGGGAGTGTAATCCCAGGGAAGAGGTCCGACATAATGCCCTTGGAATCAGCAGGTTTGAACGCATTGATCGCATTGATTTCGATAATGTAGAACATTCTCTAATTGGCAAACCGACTGAATAACGTACGTTGAATAATGGCAGGTCTTCGGTGAGAAATTTCGGCAGATTTACATCTTTGATGCTGCGCAACACTACGATATCCTCATTTTCATCCGGATACCTTATCTTCAGGTTCCCAGCCGCCACCAGAACAGATTTTACCGCCCTCATTCCGTAGTCGTAGTGATTTTGACTGGAGAGTTGCTCCGAGCACAGCCTGTACGTTGTGACGATCTTTACAGAAAGCGGCCTAGCTTCGTAAAACCCGTACGAATACAATGTGTTCTCGGCGATCAAAGCATAGTCCGGAACCTGAAAACCGTTGAAAACCGCGTATCTTTCTACGTCCGTCGGTTTCTACCAGTTTCTACTTACTATTTGTGTATCTATACATATGTATATGTATGTATATGTATGTACATATACCTGTGTATGTATATTAGGGTGGCTCTTATTTTCGACTTTTGAATTTTCTTCGCGGCACCCCCAGAATGGTTGCAAATAATAAGGGAAAGATCTGTGTAAAGTTTAAATAATTATTTAACAGCTCACAAAGTCGATTTTACATAATATCCTCCAAGTTATTGATTACATAAAAAAATATGTCAAACAAAAGTCGTAGATCCAGCCAAGGAGCATCTGTTATGTTGTATCACTTTTTCTTGTGCGACAAACGGTTTACGAAAAAAATCCGAAAAACTAAAAAAAAAAGAACATTTTCATTTTTCAAGTTTTGAAAGTATAAATCCTCCTCGAACACTTTTTATTTATGAAAGCGAGGGAAAAAATGGCAACTTTTATTTTCGAGGACTATATTAATGAAGGGTCGGATGAAATGCGGGGACTGGCGCTCGAAAATGGGAGGGATTGTTGTCCAAGCGCTGGGATTGGAGGGTTAAATGTTGTTAAACTGTGTTTTGGGAAGTATAGTGCTGTAACGCTCGTCGCGATACACATTCTTTCGTTTCGAACATTTAAGGCGGGGCATATATCGAGATATGCCAAAAGGATAAAAAAAAATTCCCTTATTTTCAGACTTTGATATGTCATGAATATTTTCTGAAAATTAGGGACCGAAATTCACAAAAATATCGAATTATAGAGACAAGAAATGAATCTTCAGAAACATATTTATGCCTGTTGGAAAAAAAAAAAAAAATGAGAGCCATGCAATAGAAAGTGAACTACGAGCAGAAATATATAAAAAAAATTATGTTAAACGAATTTATTAAAAATGCACTAAAAACTACAAAATAATTATTTTCTTGTAATACAATTTTGATGTTGTTTTTTTCTTACTTTAAATAAAGTCGTGACGCAGGATATCTCACAACAAATTCATTTGGACGCTTGATGCTGTATTAATTTGATTCATATTCTGTTGTGAAATATCCTGTTCCACGATTTTATTTGGAGTGAGAAAACACCATCGAAATTGACAAAAACGAACAAAAGACAAAAAAGAGCCAGAACTATTTCTAAAACGCACATATATTAACAAAATACTTTAAAAAAATGTACAGAATGAATTAAACTTCAAATAACACAATAAAATGGAAGAAAACACAAAAACCGAGAAAAAATGAAATGTTAATGTTTTCACACAATTGTCTCTAGCTGCGGTGTTTATCCATAGATTTTCTTCAGTAGCAGTTTGTTTTCTTCGTAAAAGTGCAGACTCAACGTAAGAAATGAGAAACTGGGCCCATTTTTGCGATCTCGATTTTTCCCAGATGATTAAATGAATTGTCGACGCCAATTTCGGTCGAAAAAATTACTTTTTTTCACATATTTCCATCGATTTCACCCGAACTAGGTACTGAAGCGATTTGAAAATTTTGTAAAGTACATTTGTTCGTGATTCAATTATCTTTAATTTGAGATAATTTTCGACCATATCGGTCATTCGCAACACGAGATATTCGCAATTATGTGGGACCACCTTTTTGACAAACAGGTAAAAAGTTCGACCTGTCGATATCTCGAAAACGTATCCACAGAAATATTTTTAGACCTTATTTTCGAAATCAGCGGGCCATTTTACATAAGAAAAAAATAGTGGCATCTGCTGCGCAAAATCGCTGTAAACTAGTGTAATTATATTTGAATTCAAGGACCCAGGGGCGTCTTTTCCCGGTATCCGATCGGGCTCAAACTTTAACCAGATTTTTTCTGTTATTATTTGGAACTATTTTGGGGGATGCCGCATAGAAAATCTTGAAAACGAATTTCACCAAGGGTAAATAAGAGCCACCCTAATGTATATACTTGTGTATACATGGCTCCGATGGGCGCATATTCGAATCGCGGTCCCTTTCTATTATTCTCTCGGATTCTACATACTAAAACAGACAACTGATTCTTCTAACCATCATAGCGACCGGTCGAAAGAGGGCTTTCAGGTTATCCGGAAGTTCGGTTCTTCCAGCGTATCCGGGGTTCATCGTGATAAAGAAAGCACAGGTAGGCTCCAATTTGATCTCGGTACCTTCGAAAATAAGATTTTCCTTGCCAGCATTAATGGCTCGTTGAATCGTTAGAAGTTGTTGCGCCACTACAGACAGTACTTCCACGTCAATACGATTGAATTCGTCAAAGCAAGACCATGCACCGCTACTTGCCAATCCCTGAGAAGCGAGATTTTGCTCATTCCATTCCAGACGCCTAACCCAGACCTACCTACCTACATACTTGAATACGTAGGTATGTACAGAGGCCTGTACAGTGTACGTAGGGTATGATTACCGACGTACCAGAAAAAATCTACCCAAGGCAATGTAGTCAAGACCTTCGGAACAGTTGAAAACGACACACTGTTTAGCTATAGCTTTAGCCATATCCTTTGTCGTCTCGGTTTTACCGGTGCCGGCGGGACCTTCCGGCGCACCGCCGAGATTTAAGCTTAACGCGCTGAATAAGGTCCGGTAGCATCTATCGGTCAACGGTGTTATAACCAGCCTCGGCGTGTTGCCCAGATACTCGTACGCGTAATGTAACGATGTGTTTATCATCGTTGCCCATAAGTCTTCATCCTGTAACCGGCAAACCCCATATCTCAATGGAGCGGAAACATTGGGATGCATGCATACACATTAGAATTTCGTCAGTTTCCCTCGCTTACGGTCCAGTAGTATCTCAGCTGAGCCAACCACTGAAAATCCGTTATATCGCAAACTCCTTCCTCGATCATCTCCGTTAGCACATCTCGGCTATGGACATCCATCGTGACTAGTGTCTCTGAGAGAGGAAACAATAATGAATAAGGGGAGAGACACAAGTTTTATTCTTCTAGCTGATACATACATAGGGGAGGGTGGGGCTAAAAGTCCTGTTTTTCGTATAAACCTATGTAAAATTTAGTGTTAACAATCTGGAGATATCTGGCGTTGTTTTGTATAAACTATAACTATTATGCTTTACGTTCACGAAGTTCGTTTGTTGATACTGTTATTTTCTTTTCAGTTATACCACAAAATGTTTGTCAATGCAAAATGGACTTCTTGCCCCACGCACGGGGCAAAAAGTCTATTGCATAGGGTAGAAAGTCCCTAATGTCTTTTCGTGTAATATTAAACTAAATAAGTAAAAAAAAACTCTTTTCAAATCAACAAATATTTATTAAACCAATTCTTTTTGGTATACAATATTGAAAGGCAAGCATGACTTCTTTAAAAATAAAAATATAAGTCAGAGGCACACATTGAACTAAAAACTAAAAAAAATCGCTCGTTGCCAGGTGTCCGTCTCTGATTGCTTTGAATTTTTGGTATGTTTTAGAGGACCGAAAAATAAGAAATACGTGTTTTTTTATAGTGGCCCGTTTTCATATTTAGGGGGTGAAACCACCCCCCCCCCCCCAAAATTCATACGGGGGTACAAAAATTGTGTTGAGTAAAACTTGATATAAATTTAATTTGCGTCATAACTTGCTGTATGGACGATGTTCTTGTCGTCCGTCACCGTTATTAGGGGGTAACTATGAGGGGTGGTTTCACCCCTTGAACATGCAAATGGGCCAAAACAGAAAGACATGCATTTCCTATTTTTCGGCCCTCTAAAACATATCCACAAACCAAAGCAATCGGGAACGAACACCTGAAAATCGTATAACTTTGAGGGTAGGTTTTACCCCCTAAACATGCAAACGGGCCAAAATAAAAAGTCACGTATTTCTTATTTTTCGGTCCTCTAAAACATATCCACAATTCAAAGCAATCTGAGGTGGGCACCAACTATTCTTATGAAATTTGGAGGGTGTTTTCAACCCCTAAACATTCAAGTAGGCCAAAATAAAAAGAAAGGTATTTCTTATTTTTCGGTCCTCTAAAACATGTCCAAAAACCAAAGCAATTGCAGATGAACACCTGAAAATCTTATAACTTTGGGGGTTGGTTTCACCCCCTAAATATGAAACCGGCCCGCTATAAAAAACACGTATATCTTATTTTTCGGTCCTCTAAAACATATCAAAAATTCAAAGCAATCGGAGGCGGACACCTGGGAACCTCTCCTTGTAAGACAAAAACACTATTTAAAGACTTTGGCACCATTTCTTCATAGTTTGGCCATCTTATTATAAAAACAAATGATAAAATATATAGTTTCAGTCTGATGGACTTTTTGCCCCAATGGTACCTCTATAGTTTCTGCGATATATACATTAGAAAATATTAACATTCAGCAATAAACAATATCATGCACACATTACTAAAGGAATATAAAATCTTACCGTACTTCGCTGATACGCTTTTAAACTGTGGTTTTCTTCGTATAAAACAACAAAGACGACGTATTTCTTTTAGTTTTCGATACATAAAATAACGAAGGCGTCGTGTAATTCGCACGAACGTCCAGGAGCGACTTGCGACTCTGTGGTCACCTCCGTTCCTTCTCGCCTTTTACTTAGTATAAACTCAATACATTGTTTAGGAATAGAGATTTTGAATTCGGGACATTTTACCCGCCGGACTTTTAGCCCCACGCTACCCTACATACATGCACACATCCTACCTAAAGTTGTACGGTTCTGCGTGGATAACGGACTGCGGATTAGTTTCACGATTTCATTTAATTCGTGTGTACACGTGTTGCGGTAATCTGCCAGGCTGACCGATGAGTCGGACAATGCATTCGTTACGTCCACGGTCCAATAAAGTTTACTCACGCATATCACGGTCTGACCAGGCCACTGCAAGGCCCATCGCGATCTCGCCTGTTTCGTGTACGCGGCCATGGCTTTAATTACCTGTATTTAACACACAAACGCCCGGCACCCTCGTTGTTTAGATTGTTAGAAAATTTATTTATTTATCTATTTCTAAAAAGTTGTGACGCGTAGGTAGGAAACTGATGGATAGACAGCTAGCTACCTGTACCCTGACACTCTTCAGCATGGAACGTTCAAGATCGTGTAGCCACTTTTCGACCTGTCCTCGGGCCGCCGCCGTATCAATCATGTCCTCAAGAACAATTTCTTCTCCCTCGGCGGATATTATCGTCGTTATCTCCATGTCGTCTGTGAAACTCGTTCGCGCGATACCTTCAAAGCATTTCTTCAAATGTGGCTGTACTCTGTGTGAAAGAATACAATTGTCTAGAGTGATACCTGTTACGAGATACGGCTGTACTATGGTATGACCCAGCCACCGTAGTGAGCCGAAGTTTTGAGGAGTTGAGCGCGAGGGGCAGGGGGGGGGGGAGAACCGCTAATATAAAATTTGAGCTTCGGGTATTTGTTAGTTTCTGAGATATTGATGGGAACTTTCGGCATAATACATTGAAATTTGCCTATACAGAAGTTACTAATACAATCATCTTCTTGTCGCCGTCTACTGTTTCGACAGTTTCACAGCAGACGGTATTAGTATTGGTTGGGGCTGGGTTAGCGCGGGGGCGGGGGGGGGGGGGGGTGGTGTAAAGCATGGTACCGAACCGACGTGAGATTGGGAATACTAAAAAAAAATTCAAACCGGGTTCAAAAAAATAAAATTGCACTAAAAAGTAACAAATAATTTTTTCCCTTATTTAATCTACGACTCTCATATGTTTTAAGTCGGCGCCAGATTTACACAGTGCAAATGATCAGGCACCGACTTCCTAAAAAAAAAATTAAAATTGCACTAAAAAGTAGAAAATAATTATTTCCCTTATTTAATCTACGATTCTCATATGTTTTAAGTCGGCGCCAGATTTACACAGTGCAAATGATCGGGCACCGACTTAAAAAATATGAGAGTCGTAGATTAAAATTATTTTTCACTTTTTAGTGTAATTTTATTTTTTTGAGGGCGGTTTTAATTTAAAAATTTTTTTTTTTATTTTTAACTTTTTAGTTTTATATATATTGACACAGCATCCTGAAGAGATATGCGCGTATGTACATAAAATAATAATAATTAGGCGACAATAGTCCTTATTATTAACCAGAACTGGCAAAATATTGGGCCAATGTTGATGCAGTGCAGGATGGGACCACCGGGGCATCATCCTCTTTCGAATAAAAAAAAAGATCATCAAAATTGGTGCATATGCCGAGGAGTTATACGAGGACAAATATAAAAAAAAATACAGACGGGGCGAATATATGTATATCCTCCTCCTTTTTGAAGTCGGTTAAAAATGAGACTGCAGTTACAAACATCGCGCGATGAGGTCAATATCGCTATTGTATCGTCGGCTGTGAAACAGTTAACGGTGACGAGAAGATGATTGCATTATAGTAACGTCTGTATAAGCAGATTTCAATGTATTATGCCGAAAGTTTTTTAATAATGTCTTAGAAACTAACAAAAATACCCGAAGCTAAAATTTTATAATATGGGTCCTCTTCCCCTCCCTCCCAACTCCACAAAATTTCAGTTCATTATAATGGTTGAGTCATACCATAGTAGGTATAGGGGCCGTCCTTAAATTACGTAAGGGTAATCTTGGCGATTTCTTACCCCCTCCCTCCCCCAGTATAAGAATTCGTAAGATTTGATATTGCAACCCCCTTCTTACGTAATATTTTTTACATTGAATTTTTTCAGTTATTAAATTTTTTTAGAGGTTTATATAATTCATTTATCTCGGTTTCGGGAAATTTAAACTAAAACAACATTTCTCGAACATAGAATTTGTATTTATTGAAAATTAGGTTAAAAATTTTTACGTAAGACGCTACCTGACTCCCCCTCCCCTCTAAGAAAACGTAAGAAATTCGCGACCCCCTCCCCCCCACCAAAAGTCTTACGTAATTAAAGGACGACCCCATATCCCGAGATACATTGTATTATGCTTAAACTGCGTTCCATATAAGAGCATACCAACGCCCCTACCGATTTGCGACCGATCTGCGCAGCTCCCACGGATCTGACACACGCGATTGCGTGTCAATCAACAGCGTATCCCTGCGCGAAACGAGTATGCTCTAATGTGGAACGTAGTGTAGCCTCGAAATTTCTACATGGTAGAAACCTGGTATGTACCTGGTAGGATCTTTTGTTTCCGACAATATTTCCAGAAGCTCATCGTTCGACAGGAAAAAGAATCGTGGAAAGTACAGCCTCTTTTTTTCTAAATAAGCAGCAAGTCCTTTTTGTATCAGATCGAGCAAAGTTGTACCCTTCTTCAGGCGCTCGAGCATTTTATCGATAGCCACCACGGACATGACACGGGGGTCCACCGAAACGAGCAGCATTATCTCTCTCCAGATCTACGCAGTCGATTGCGTTGTTGTTGTTGAAAATGAAATCACACAACTCGAGTCATCATCTCACACTGAAAAGAAGAAAGGATACGTACTTTATCCACTGCACTAAATCGTCGACCTTCTTCCGGCATTTGCTGCTGAATATCAGCCGAAGAAAATATCGGCTCAAGGTACATCCAGGTCGCTTGCACCTGTAGCCAATAGTCCATAATGTCTTGAAGTAAGAGCAATTTCGATTCCCATTCTCTGAGCATGAATACGTAAATTGAATACGACGTTATTTGTTGGGGTGACGAAAGCGACGCAACTTACAAAGTCTCCTTTTCGAATGGTCGAATATAAAGGGAATTTTTCATAGTCTGAGCCTTGGTCAAATGATCGTCCAGAAGTAACTGTATCTCGTCTATACTGGCAATTACGAATGTGCCCGTGTCGCGGTAAGGATTCACGGTGAACGCGATGTCCGCCCAGTCGACGTGCATTTGATGGAGAGTCCTTTCCAAGCTACCCTCTTTCGATGCTGCATCCGAGATTGTTTCGAATTTCGCCACATGTTCGATCAAACCGTAATCGAGGAGCTGATGCGCAAGAGTGAAAGAACGTACTTTACCAGAGAAAGAGAGAAAGAAAGAGAGGACATTACTATGTAGGGTAAACTCGGGTAAGTTCGTGGTACAGGTTACTCCGTGTTACTTTTTCATTTATCTGTAACTCGAAATTGTCTGACTGAATTTAGATGGAACAAAAGCTAACAGACAGCGTTGATATTCTAGTTTATGTAGTGGTAAAATAATTTGTCAATTGAAATAAGTGTGATAGAGTGAGAGAGCATTTTGTTCGAGCCCCGCATTATTCGTGAAATTTTTCGTGCTAGTTGTGAACGATCGCTTGTTTATGTATTATATGTACTTTAGAAGATAAATGGAAAGTTCAAACTGCAGGGAAGTGATGGTAAAATGACACTTTGACAAGTCTTACTCTTGAAATTATCATACAATAAGGCATCAGTGTTATTTTTGCTTATGAAAACTGACTAAATTCTTATTTTTCGAGGAATTCTGGTGGCAAATACCAGATACCATGTTTCTTTACGTCTGAGACATCTAACGATCATGAAACGATTGATTATACACAAAATAACAATAATATAAAATAATATGAAATAATATAAAATAATGTAAAATAATTTAAAATAATGTAAACTAATGTAAACTAATATAAAATAATATAAAATAATATAAAAAAAAGTAGCTAATGGCCATATCACGGGCTAGAGAGAACTATCACGGAGTTACCAGAGTACTATCACGGAGTAACCAGATCTATCACGGAGTAACCAGAGTATGTCGTGACAACTTAATTTTGTATATTTTCAATGAAATATATGTAGTAAATTTCTGTTAACCTATTATTTGTTTCCCTGATGTCTGACCTATTTTATTATATCCTAGACTCACTTTCAGAATATGTAAATATTAGCAGTTAATAGAGAAATTCTAAAACTATCCCGGACTTGCCCGAGTTTACCCTATGTACATACAGGGTCATCGTTTAATCCTGCAACCCGTGCGCGCGCGAACTTGTAAAATGGCAACACCGCCTCACGGACGCATTCCACTACAACCATGCACCGTCCCGGCGTTCGGAGAGCTCCTAGCGACCGCTGGACAGCAGTGATGCCCGAGCTTCGAGAATTTTGGGCTGGTCTCTTTCAAATTAACGTTGCAAAGAACTATTCAGAATTTCCCGGCCCGGGTTGAAAAATTTGTGGCCTTTTTCGTATAACTTTTGAACTATAAGAGATATCGGAATGCAATTTGCGCCGAAAATGAGAAAAAATTATTCCTTCTTAATGATGGATAATTTAACATATTTTACGTTTACTTAATTTTTCTTTTATCAATTTTTTAACCATAATTGTTTAAAAAGCTGTTGGAAACTGTTTATTCGATAATATATTTAACGCTGTTTTTAAAATTCGTGGTGTTGATAAACAATAGGCTAGTTGTTTCTGTATCATTACTTTCATAAAGTGAGAAATTAAATTTTTATTTAATTATGTGTTAGTTCTGCAGACCTCAGAATCTATTGTTCTGGTTTTCTTTTTTATGATTTTGTCCTTAATGCGGTGCATACCTAGATCAGACGTAAGGGGTAACTAATGCGATGTATCTTTGATTGTAGCGGTGTTTGAATTGTTTTCTAGAATTTTTGTGTTTGAATGTTTTACCTACTCAACGCCACGCCTATACCGGCTTCCGTTAATGTCATTTTTTGGAACGATGTGTCATTATTGTGGCTTTTACAAGCAGGTGGCGAAAAATCTCTCCGTACAAGGGTATAGCGCCGCGGTCAACCCTGTCGTAGCTAAAATTTTTGAAATTGAGACGGGTACGAGATCAGTTGACATTATTTTCAAACCTCATTACAGTAATGTGGGGTGCGAGTGGTAAACCGATCATAAAAGCGGAGCGCGCGGCTCGATTACCTGGGCCGGGAAATTCCCAATACCTAGCTCTTTGCGACGCTAAAATTTTCGAAGCTCGGGCACCACTCTTATCCAGCGGTCGCTGGCAGCTCTCCGCTGGGCCGGTGCATGGTTGTAGTGGAATGCGTCCGTGAGGCGGTGTTGCCATTTTACAAGTTCGCGCGCGCGCGCGGGTTGCAGGATTAAACGATGACCCTGTATGTAGTACCTTGGCGAGCGTCATCGACTGATCAATTTTTATAGGAAAGCCGATTATCTCGGAGACTTGTTCCCAATGACGATTCTTCATAGACGGATTGCCCAGTGTTGATATCACGGGCAAGTGCTCCTTGAAATCTTCAATCTTGATTCGAAAGATTTCTGCGAGCTTCTTTGATATCGGTTCTTGAATGGACCTTTCCAATCTATAGATGGTACGATAAGCGGTTCCTACCTCGGTATCAATTTCTTCCGGGTCATGGGTACCCACCACAGAATTCATCCACTTGTCATAATTCGCTAGGAACTCGCAGGCGGCGTCGTACAGTTTTTTGTACGGCGCTAGCTTGTCCGCCGTCTATAATGTGGTCGCGCATTCGAAACATGAAACTCCATGTAAGTATGTTCTACATGAGCACGCAAGTTACCCTACCTACCGCCTTTCTCAACGGATACTCGGATAATTCCCAGCCAAACAGCTTTTCTTCCATGTTGAATTCATCGATAGTGTCCATCGCGGCGATTAATTTATTATCCAGACGGGTTGCCTTTGCTTTATACCGATGGATCTCGTCGATGTTACCCCAGTACTGTAACTCGTCGCAATGCTTGGCGTATATCTCGAGGTCCCGTTCAAACTGTTTTATTTTTTTCTCAAGGATCTTTTGAAACTCCTCCGTTTTCCTCGCAACGATTTCTCTGTGCTGCTGGAAAATTTCAGGAAGCGTCCGATACCTTGGGCAAATCAAGTTGTTGGCCAGAGAATGAAAACTAATATCACGCTACAACATGTGTATGTAGTCAAGTATTTACATACGTATTTAGGGAAAACGATACAGTTATTGACCAGGGTACAGAAGTTGACCACTTCAAGTTTCTACCACCATAGTCTAATGAACCTGCGCGTTTCCGCATCAATGATGCACTTTGATCAGAAAAGACAGTCCTACCGTTCGTTTCAACCAACAATCGATAATTATCGTGGGAAAGGAAAACGTGTAATTTCAACTCTCAAAGAAGGTAACTGCTTAGCTGGCACCTTTAGAGCGACGACTTCTTTAATGACAATATAATTATTGTTTAATTTTGTTTGCCGTGAATGCCATTGATCATAATAAATGACAAGGGTCCAATGTGAACATTCGTCATATGTCCAGTTGTGTCGACCGTGATTATGTTGTGTTTTGGGGAGTGTTCAATAACTGGTTCGACTAATGCACAGTAATACAGTTATTGACCACTCGTAATTTTCGTGCTGAAAGACCGTGAAGAAAATTTATTTAGATCTTTGGTGGCACGGGGCAATGTACTCTGCTTTTGTATGATTTCGGATATGCACCTCCGATGACTTCTGACTTTTCATTGGTCCGGAGGTCGGTACTATAATTCGGAGATCAAAGACGCTTGACGAAAGAAAAAAAGAAAAGAAAAAAGCAAAGGACGAAAAAGAAAGAAGCAAAGAGATGCAAAGAGAAGAAGACAAAGTAGAAGAAGTAGAAGAAAAGAAAGAGCAGATGCGAGAGAAATCGAAGAAGCCAAAAAAAAGAAAAACGAATGAGAAGCACATGGAACTCAGCCTGCCCCAAGACAATATGTCTTTAATTTTAATATGTTGACAAATGGTTTTAATAATAAAAGTGACTTTAAAGTAAAAAATATGCAATTTTCTTTTATATTCAGCGAGTGGTCAACAACTGTACCTGGACTGGTCAACAACTATGCCACGACCGGTCAATAACTATAATTTTGAGTTATATTTCTTTATAATAGCACAATATCGAAACTACTGATTTCTCAAAGTTTCTTTCTTGTTATAATCATCTTCGATACTTCTCTTTCCGCCTGGCATAACAAAATTTCATTTATAAAATTCGAGTTATTTATTCCATAGCGTTTACCTAAACTGAAGCTCTTAGGTGGTCAACTACTGTATCGTTTACCCTACGTATTTACGTATTTACGTACCACTGAAAAGCAAAATTATTGATTTTTTGTTCGACAGGGGTCAACGGTAAATGATCCGTCGTAAAGATTATATATTTAATGACTACTCTCAAGCGGTTTTCCAGTTGGAAGACAGTCTCCGTTTCTGTTTGACGTATAAATTCTATAAGTTCCGCCAGTTCGCTGGTATTCGCTGGAACGCTTAGCGCTCGGTCCACAATGCGTTGATAGGCATCTCCTATACTGATGTGGAATATTTATCCATTATAACAATGTATGTAGGTCAGTGGTGGATTTAACACGGCGGCCGATGAGCAGTTGCCGCCTGGGCCCCTGCCCAGAAGGACCCACCCAGGGCCGTATATTTAAAAAAAAAAGATGATTTTATCCAAACTGTATTTTTTTCTATAATATTACACTGAACCCGTTTTCAGTAAACTACCTCTTCATTTTCACACAAAATAGGCCCGTGCACAGAAGGCCCCACTCAGGACCGTATAATTAAAAAAAATGTTGATTTTATCCAAACTGTATTTTTTTCTGTAATATTACACTGAACCCGTTTTCAGTAAACTACCTCTTCATTTCCACGAAAAATGGGCCCCTGCACAGAAGGCCCCACTCAGGGCCGTATATTTAAAAAAAAAGATGATTTTATCCAAACTGTATTTTTTTCTGTAATATTACACTGAACCCGTTTTTAGTAAACTACCTCTTCATTTTCCCAAAAAATAGGCCCGTGCACAGAAGGCCCCACTCAGGACCGTATATTTAAAAAAAATGTTGATTTTATCCAAACTGTATTTTTTTCTGTAATATTACACTGAACCCGTTTTCAGTAAACTACCTCTTCATTTCCACGAAAAATGGGCCCCTGCACAGAAGGCCCCACTCAGGGCCGTATATTTAAAAAAAAAAGATGATTTTATCCAAACTGTATTTTTTTCTGTAATATTACACTGAACCCGTTTTTAGTAAACTACCTCTTCATTTTCCCAAAAAATGGGCCCCTGCTCAGAAGGCTCCTATCTTTAAAAAAAATTATGATTTTATTTAAGCACTATATTTTTCTCTATACTCTTCTATACATTTACCCCTTTTTAGTAAACTACCTCTTCATTTTCTCGAAAAACAATGGGCCCCTAAGACCGTTTGCCTCTTGGGCCTTTTTTCTTAAATCCACCACTGATGTAGGTACATGGATACATGTGTCGAGTTTGAAAAAGTATAGACAGTACTAATTGTAAGTGGACAAGTACCTATACTCACATTGTACATGGATAATATGTATTAAAACTGGTTACTTACGCGCGGGACTGTTGCTGATAATAGCCAATCATCGCTTGCACCAATTCTTCTTTAAGTCTCCGGGCCATCGAGGCAATATGTTCGATAAGCCCCCCTCTGTGGATCACGAAAAACTCACCGAACCAAGTACGATTAAACTCTACCGGTACACGTCGGGACAGGAGATCGTAGTGTTCGATACGAGCTCGATAACTTTCGAAATTCTCAGCGGTCTCGGCTCGCAGATACTCCTCGATCTTTACGGTTTCCGTATCATCCAGCAAATGCACGTATTTCTTAAATTCTTCAAGTTGCCGCATGGCACCAATTTCTTCCTGTTTAATTAGACGCGCGATTTCGTTTGCGCGTTGCTTCAGATACTCTTCCGATATACGTGGCTGCGATCGTGAAACGAAGAATAGCGATCATAGGAACGATTGGCAGAATCCCAAGATTCTATAGTCTATACATAATTGTATACTGTGCTCGGATGGAAAGAAGTCGGTTGAGAAACTCTAGGGTCCGAATAGTATGCCCCTATTGGCTGGGGCGACAACGTCGACGAATAGAAAGTAAGCAAACGGGGCACGGGCGGCGGGAGCCAATGCGAGCGAAGAACCCCAACCGACTTCTTTCCATCCGAGCACAGTACCTATATACCTCGAGTGATTTTTCAGCGAGATCGCTCGCAGCTCCAATATTTAGTAGCGTTTCGACGCGCGGTAACGTAGCGCTTACGTCCCGCAACGTACTCAGCAGTGACGATAATTCTTTCACAAAATCATTGAACGTAGGCTCGAACACGATAACTATATTTCTCGTTGTCACTCTTATATCAAAGCCGCAACATGATCGCTGCGAGAACGATATACATACGCCCAATTTTATAATCGTCGACACAACAATAATCTCCATTTGTTCCGCCCGTTTTTATATTCAAAACTCGAGAACGCGCATCATCTACCGCGATTTCGTCCATGTGTGTCTATACCTACTGTATATGTATACACACGAACGTACCTACATACCTATTATAGCGCAAAGTGACAAGCCAGATATTGAAACAGAAAAAAGTTCATTGCTTACGCTTGTTTTTGAAACAAAGTTCATGTACTCGTCTATCGAGTGCAGGCAAAGTCTTCGCAATTGATCTTCCATAATGAAGGCGACGCAATTGAAGAATCTCTCGGATCTCGAATCGTCGCTGATCCATGGTAATTCGTTTCTTTCGTACGCCTGAATTTACAATTAATTCTAGAATAACTAGTTACATATATTACTGCTACCTATACATATACATACTACGCGATATATTCTTGCGACACGTATGCGGATACCACTTTTATTCGTACCGTAAGTAAAACAGTCCGAAGCTTGGGCAGCCAGTATTTCGCGAGATCTTCCTTCGTCTTGTAACACATCTTTAAGATGACATTCTCGAAGCTAGCGAGATTATATGACGTACCGCGTGCCATCAGTTGATTTACATCAATCAGTCTTCTGTCACTATTACGTTACGGAAACAAGTACATATATGTACATATGTATTAGGGTATTTCATATTATAGGGTTAAAATTAAAATATTACATTTTTTGTTTACTTTCCTCATGTCCTGATTCCAATTAATATAAAAAGAATATCTGACAAATGTTAGGAAGATTAATTAATATTTAGAGGTTGCACGTTTTGCACACTAAATAATATGTAGTAGGCTAAGGAAACACGATTTCCAATGACAATTATTTTTATTCTCAAGTCCTTGAAGAAGAAACTAAACTTCAAAGAAGACTTGGACTTACAAGGAGAGTATTTTAGGTGTCCGCCTCCGATCATTTCGATTTTTGGATATGTTATAGAGGACCGAAAAATAAGAAATACGTGTTTTTTATTTTTCCCCGTTTTCATATTTGGGGGGTGAAAACTGCGTTCAAAGTCAGGGTTGAAAAATCATTTTTGTGGAATATCTCGAGAACTATTAGAGATAGGGGAATAGTGTCAATGGACGAATTTTGTGTCTTTGAATGCGAAATATGACTGACTCACCAGATTTTAAAAAAATCCATTTTTTCCACAAAAATGATTTTTCAACCCTAACTTTGAACGCAGTTTTCACCCCCCCCCCCCCCCCAAATATGAAAACGGGGAAAAATAAAAAAACACGTATTTCTTATTTTTCGGTCCTCTATAATATATCCAAAAATCAAAATGATCGGAGGCGGACACCTAAAATACTCTCCTTGTTAGATAAATTTACATATTATTATTATTATTATTATTATTGTTCACACCTATAAAAATTCTGTACTTTATTATTTTACCCACATTTTGAAAACCTGAAAAAGCGAAAATATGTAGGGTAGACCGGGGGCAGTAGTAAAAGGGGGTGGGGGTCAGAGACGGTTGCAACACTTTACACTGTAACGCTAGGGCTATACCGCTCCGCTTCTCATTTTTTATTAATAACTATTGTAAAATAAACTATTGTAACTCAATGATGTCAGATAAGTATCATTTCCGTATAAGAGTTTCCGTTGTAAATGTAATATGTAGTTCCTGCGTAATCGTATTCCAAAGTCAAAGTGTTACCGCCCCAGGCCTACCCTAGTGATAAAACTTTGCAACCCCTAAATATTATTAAATTTGTCTAAAATTTGGCATACAGATCACGTTAGACGAATAGAACCAAGGGGGCGGGCAAAGTTACATGAAAATAGCACCTTGGGAAAATTGAAACACCCTAATATGTATGTATGCCAACGGTTGCAGACGACACCAACACTAAACCGAGATCATCGATCGCAATTGTTTGAATATAGGAAACCAACCTGAACTCTCGATACCAATAATCTATAATTCGCCGCATGGCTGGACAATAAAGCATAATCGTCTTTTCCAGTTTCATTTTGTTCCATTGATACCTGGCCGCGTGTCGCGCTGACAGTTGGATCGCTTTACCCGCATCCCCTTCTTCGAACACGGTTGACTGAACAAACAAAACCTGGTCATTAGCCGTTTTCGTTCTATCCTCACCGACATGTTTTACGTCAGTTCGTTAAGTAAATATAGGGTAAACTCGGGTAAGTTCGTGATACAGGTTACTCCGTGATACTTTTTCATTTATCTGCAACTCGAAATTGTCTGACTGAATTTAGATGGAACAAAAGCTAACAGACAGCGTTGATCTTCTAGTTTATGTTGTGGTAAAATAATTTGTCAATTGAAGTTAGTGTGATAGAGTGAGAGAGCATTTTGTTCCAGCAGCGCATTATTAGTGAAATTTTTTGTGCTAGTTGTGGACAATCGCTTGTTTATGTATTATATGTGCTTTAGAAGATAAATGGAAAGTTCAAACTGCAGGTAAGTGATGGTAAAATGACACTTTAACAAGTCTTACTCTTGAAATTATCATACAATAAGGCATCAGTGTTATTTTTGCTTATGAAAACTGACTAAATTCTTATTTTTCGAGGAATTCTGGTGGCAAATACCAGATACCACGTTTCCTTACGTTTCACAGTGGCGAAAATGCCCGAAAACCTGGTCAAAAGTTATATTTTCAATTGCAGGGTAAATTGTTGAAATATTTTATTGTAATATGACTCTAAGATGATAAACATGTAATTTTTTAACGTCAAATATTTAATTTTTGTACTGATTAAAATTATAATTCTTAAAAATATTAAAAATTTTGTGATTTATATATATGTATATGTCAAATAATTACAGAATCATTACAATAACATTTATATGTGTGTATTTGTAATATATTGCACGTTATAGGCATAACATTACAACATTAAAAATCATACCTAATTTTAATTTTAGCTATTTTCTTCATCCTCAGACATTTCGATGTAACTATCATTTGGCACGTCAAAAAACTGGATAATATTCCAACGAGTGGAAATTTCCTATACTGTGATTCGGAACATCGACAAACTTTTGTAAATTATGCCTCAGAATTCTAGAATCATTCACAATTGTGTGTTTTATCACAAAGCCGATAGAGATGAACCAGCCGGATCGTAAGTACGTTGCGCGTTGAATAAGCATGTTAATCAAAGCGGAGAACTACATTTATGCGCACACAACGGATTAGAAAATAAAAAATTAACACTAGAATTGTATATTAACTGACAGGGATCCCTTTTAAAACATTGAAACAAATAGTAACACTTCCGGATATGTAAAGACGGAACTGAGCGGAAATTATACTCGTGTCAATGTGTACATAAACGCTGATATTTGCCGAAATGGCAAAAAGGTGCAAAATTGATGTTTGAGTTTCAATTTACAAAAAAAAACTTTTATCAACTTTTTGCTTAACAATAGACAACAAATGTATATGTTGTCAGTACTCATTTATAACAGCTTTCAGAGAGCCTGCATTTAAAAAAAAAATAGTGCATGTGATCCTACATCATAATATATATTACTTATTTACTTTGACAGGCATACTGGATAATCTGAAAATAAATCTTAAAGTAGCGCGTTAAATTTCGATCGTCAACTTTGAACTGACATATCATCAAAAGGGCTGCAGTTAAAAATTTTCAATTAACGGGAAATTGTGCACAGATAGGTTGTAAACGAATTGCACTAATTAGATTTGGCAAATTAAAATTGTTGTATTTGGAATTTTGGCCAGGTTTTCGGGCATTTTCGCCACTGTGCGTCTGAGACATCTAACGATCATGAAACGATTGATTATACAGAAAATAACAATAATATAAAATAATATAAAATAATGTAAAATAATGTAAACTAATGTAAAATAATATAAAATAATATAAAATAATGTAAAATCATTTAAAAAAATGTAAAATAATGTAGAATAATGTAAAATAATATAAAATAATATAAAATAATCTAAATAATATAAACAAGTAGCTGGTGAACATATATCGGGCCAGCGGGAACTACCACGGAGTAACCAGAGCTATCACGGAGTAACCAGAGTATGTAATGACAACTTAATTTTGTATATTTTCAATTAAATATACTTAGTAAATTTCTGGTAACCTATTATTTGTTTCTCTTATGTCTCACCTATCATTATATCCTAGACTCACTTTCAAAATATGTAAATATTAGCAGTTAATAGACAAATTCTAAACCTATCACGTACTTACCCGAGTTAACCCAACCTTTAGAAAAAGTTGCGAAAAGAACAAGTGTCGTACCTGTCTGAGCGAGGGATGCAGCAAATCCCCGATAACGAATTCTATCACTGATTTCTTAATGTCCAATGCGTATTCTTCTTTCACTTCTTTTACCAATTCCTTTACCGATTCCTTAAACTTTCCTCGCCACGTGGCTGGGATCCTCCTTAATATATCCTCCAGGAGACCAGGGTCCATCGATCCCACGTAAACATTATCGACACCATGGTTTAAATAATAATAGTACCGTAAAATATCGATATCCGTCTCCGTGATCGAGTCCTCAGTCTCTTTTCCGTTTATTCCCATTTCCCGCGCAGTTTCATTTCTTTTCCCTTCTTTATTCGCCTTTACGATACGTTCGAGAAGCTGCGCACGAAAATTCTCCCTCTTCTCACAGAGCGATAGATATTTCTTCATCCTTGAAACGTTTCAACTTTCTCCTCTCTTATTTCGGACGTACCTAGTTTACAAGGTACTATACATTCGATCCTTGATACGCCCTCCTTAATGTACACAACTCCTCCTTGTCCGACGTTTCTTATTTTGTTATAGCGAAACTGAAACCGCGTATTTATATGTCAATCAATCGCAATCATTGAAAGAATCATTACAGGTTATGCACATTACAGAATCCGCAGCAATGTTTCGACACCACCAGATGCTTGTCCATTGGGTACTCGTTCACCGAAGTCCTAAACCCTAAACCGAAGAATATGAATACGTAACTTTCCATGACAACCGAGTTCAATATATGTGTATACTGTACATACATACATGTGTATACACTACTGGGGTATGTGATCAAATCACAGCTTTACATGGTTATGGTATTTTATATGTATAGGATTTTTTATGGAGTTTCACGGTACGTACCCGTGTATACTATTTATTATAATTTATAAAGCTTGGAATTGGTTATTGTAATTGTGCGAACCAACTATAACGAGGTTACGTACATACATGCAACTTACATAGTTCCAATGATGATACTAGAATCGATACTTGAGAGTAAAATCTTTATTTGTTTTGATACACAATCATGAAATTAAAAGATACACATATATGTATAGTGTAACGTTCCCACGCGTTATTATAATTGTAGCTGTTGTGTCTTTCTCGTGCACGGAATAAGCGACTTGTGTTGTGAGCCATGACACATCATTCACATAGATACCCATTACCCTAGGCTCCTCTGTCGTCTCTATTATCGAATAAAACGTTCATGG
Source organism: Andrena bucephala (assembly GCA_947577245.1). Lineage (NCBI taxonomy): Eukaryota > Metazoa > Arthropoda > Insecta > Hymenoptera > Andrenidae > Andrena > Andrena bucephala. The sequence goes on from OX387715.1 coordinate 80,291,279, forward strand.
GTAAATGTTTACATTGGGGGAGGATTCTCCGATTTCAATGACCTTCACATGTGTTGTCAAGGTCATCATTCTGAACAACATTTCCCTCTAAACTTTTTGGCGCTCGGCTTTGGTTTACGAGATATTCACAAAAAAACTTTACTTAACACTAGAACTGCCGACGGTTTCACAGCCGACGGTATTAGTATTGGTTGGGGGCTAGGTAAGTGCGGGGGCGCGTAAAGCAAGGAGTCAATTCACTTTCCCGTCACCCAAATTTAAGGATGTATCAATATCAGACAAAAGTATATGAAATTTGAAATACTTGAATATCCACGTCTTACGGATAGTAAATCTAGATGTAAGAAACTCGAACGACAGTTGGAGTCTTATTTTTAATCCTAGGAAGGTATTTTTCACTTTACAAATGCTTTCTCAAGCATTATTTGCTAAACTTTTTGCAGTGAAAATGCCCAGAATTCACAATTTTCTCAAGTTATAATTTATTTCTTTAAAACGGTGTAGTGAAAACAATTGAAACTCTGCAGATATTTTCATCTATCCATATACTGCATGTACAAAAAAATTGAAAATATTGTCACTATTTCTTCAACATTTTTTCAGATGGTTTATCCGTCAAGATCGTCTCTTTCCATAAGAGTACGTGTAAAATCAGTGAAAATTAAAATCGTTATAACTCAGTAACCGTTTAGTGAATTCGTTTAAAAATTTTGGAGCACATCAGGAAGATTAAAAAGAACAATCTCACAAATTTTCATCAACTTGGCACTATTTTGAAAATAGGTCCAATACATCCTTAACACTACTTAGAGCTGTTGATTCCCGGGAGATCGGGTACACGGGTACCGGTGAGATACCCGGGAAGAAAAAAATTTCCCGGGTAGGCGCTACCCGGGTAAATTACCGGAGATACTCGAGACACCCGAGATCTCATAGAGTACCGTTCCGCAGGGGGTTGACGTCGCCACGGGGTGCCAGACGGTATCTCTCTGACAGGCGTCGCTCCAGAATCTGCCTCTGTACTCTGTAAGTTCTCGGGTATCCCGGGTAGTTTACCCGCGTAGCGTTTACCCGGGAATTTTCTTCGTCCCGGGTATCTCGGGTACCCGGTCCACAGCTATAGCTCCAGTTAACACTACTTAGAATTACCGAGTTTAACACATAGGGGAGAGTCATACAGTACCGGCCAGCATACAGTACCGGCCAAAGCTAGATCTCGCTTTTAATGTTAGTTAACTGTACTATTGATGGAGAAATAAGTAAATACTAGAGTCCGTAGCAACATATTCCGGCGACGTTCTCTTTCTTTCAGTATTACCAGAGTTCTAAGCTATTTATCGTTTACGCTAGTGTTTCGGACGACAAAAGTTATTTTTGTTCGCTGCGAATTACAACTATTTTAATCCAGGGAATTATTAATCTATATGATAAAATTCAATAAAAACAATTTATCTTCTTTTATTAAGCACAATTTGTACTGCAAATTACTTTTTTGAAATTGGATTTTTACCAACAACAGCCCAAGTTATAGTACAAAAAACTTAGAGTGGCCGGTACTGGATGACAATTTTGCGTTGGCTGCGAATTACAACTTTTTTATTCCTGCGAATTATTAATCTTTACGATAAAATTTGTGAAAAACGTTTCGTCTCCTCTTATTAAGCACTATTTGCAGTACAAATTACTTCTTTGAAACTTGATTTTTACCAACAGTAGCCCAAGTTACAGTACAAAAACTGAAAACGGCCGGTACTGTATGACTCTCCCCTACTCACATCGATTCGGTACCATGCTTTACGCGCCCGCGAGCAGGCGCGCACCCCCGGCCCTGATCAAGCCCCAACCAATACTAATACCGTCGGTTATGAAACTGATTTCCATATATTATGCCGAAAGTTTTTTTTATCAATATCTCTGAAACTAAGGCGAACTGCCAAAAAGTTTAGAAGGGAATGTTGACAACATATGTCAAGGTCATGGAAACCGGAGAATCCTCCCTTAATGTAAACATTTACACATTCATGTTTACATACATACCTATGTACAATGTTTCAACATCGGATGCGCAAGGTTTATATGCATGTATTGCATATTCTCGGTTATGTAACTTGCAAGAATGTACAACGATTAGAGTTTGAGAAAACCTGCTTGCAATGTGGGACACTCGGGGCCGGCCGCGGCGCGAGGATGGTTGGCGCCCTTAGGGGTCGTCCTTAAATTACGTAAGCCTTTCCGGGCGGGGGGGGGGGGGGGAGGGGGTCGCGAATTTCTTACGTTTTTTTACAAGGGCGAGGGGAGTCAGGTAGCGTCTTACGTATTTTTTAAACTAATTTTCAATAAATACAAATTCTATTATTAATGTTCCAGAAAAGTAGATTTAGTTTATATTCCCCGAAACCGAGTTAAATGAATTATATAAACCTGTAAAAGAATTTTAATAACTGAAAAAATTAAATGCAAAAAATATTACGTAAGGGGGGGTTGGAATATCAAATCTTACGAATTCTTATACAGTGGAAGGGAGGGGGTAAGAATTCGCCAAAATTACCCTTACGTAATTTAAGGACGGCCCCTTATGCCAAAAAAATTTTTAGTGCACCTGTTTCCTATTTAATATGTTTCGCCTTTCCGGAGTACACAAAAAAAAAAGAATTACGTTTACATTTTGTTTATGTGGGAGTTGGATTTCTCTGTTATTAAGCGTACGGTATAGTTTTTTAGCGCCAGCAAAAGGAGGCGTTAAAAAACTATACCGTACGCTTAATAATAAACGCGCGTAACTTGCATAATGGGGGTTCCGTCGCCGGCCCTGGTCACTGGTCAGCCACTGACCACCGTGCATGTATGTATGTACCTACCTAAATACACGTAGCCGTGTATTTAGGGTCATTATTTGCAAAAGGGCAGGAATCGGGGGCATGATTCTAAACATATTTTCCCTATACCTAAGTAGTATCTACACGTTGCCGTCTCTCGGCTTTAGTTTCCTAGAAATTCGCGAGCAAACTGTGATCCGTAAGTTGCGGTTTGGGTTAGTCGTTGGACGGTTTAGCGGGCTCTTGGGAGACCTACAAATTTATTTATCTTAAATCTCCCAAAAGTTGGCGAGAGGGGCCGGTAAACCACCCATGTACCCAAACCAACTACCGATTACACTTTCTCACAAATATCCCGAAAACTAACGTCGATCGACTAAGTACAACATGTGTAGGGAAAAGGTTGTTTAGAACCACAACTTTAACAACAGCATATTTCAAGGTCATCGAAATCGACGAGCACTTGTCCTTTTGTAAATAATTACCGTACGTATTATTATTATATACTCGACAACACGAACAGCGTGCCATCAACTTTCGATTCTTACATTCCGAATCCCAGCGGAGTAGATTTTTCCACAGAATATAAAATATGTAATACCTGCGTATTTCTACGTGCCGGTACATACACAAACATGTGTATATGTATTTAATACAATATTTTACTTCTTAGTTTTACTTTTGTCGTCGCGTAGAATTGATTCTGCTAATAGACGGACCAATGTTGTGTCGCGTAGCCTATTTAAAACCACATATGCTTACGACCACGAGTAGACACTTGTGTACATACAAATATTATACTCATATGTTTAACATTGATATTCACTCGATTGTCAGTCGATGGATTTATTATTTACTTGTTGATCCCACATCGAGTACCCTATATCTTGATTGTCACATTTAAACAGCGACTACTATCGCTCTCCCTCTCTCTCTCTACTCTTGTTTTCCTTTCGATCCAAGTGTAAATACTTGACACAAACTTATTACGTAACAAATCCGCAGTACACCTATTTCTCGATATTTCATGAACGGCAAACTATGTCGTACGTAAAAATACTTTAATGGAGAAGCTGAACAGCTGCCGTCAGGTTTAATCCGATGAAATCAGTAGGTAAGTTGGAAGCTAGAAACCAAACGTTGCGCGTCGCATCGGTGCATCTCGTCATGATGCACCCGCCAAAGTAGAAAATCAAAAGGGACCGGCTATTATACCTATAATGAAAATATGCAAACACTGTAATCGACTAAAACCGCCTATCGCTTATACCGGGACTGAAAAGTTCGGATAGGGTGTAGCAGTGAAGTCGAAGCATTTAATCCACCCGTGGGTCTAAGATGAACTGTTTTGAGATAAGTAGTTGTTCCCTCGCGCGATCTAGCGCGCAACGCGTAATGACGCTTTTTATTCTTGTATTATTGAACGAATGGTTGGTCAGCATGTTTACGGTAAGTCTGGAAGGCAGCAACTGATTAGGGTCTCGTGAAGCGGTACGGCCGGGGCGTCCAGGCGAATAATTCTACGGAAACAATAGTTAGGTATGTACACCGATAGTATGCGTCTTTCTCGGCGTCTACTACTTCTACTTAAAATTAGGTAGTAGGTACTATGGCCCGCAACGTGCATACATAATTTTACATAACGCAGTTTCCAGATTATTTACTCGAATTCACACTCGCAGATTGCGCAACCCTGCGATGGCATGATGAGTTAGTTTACGAAACGCGTGGTTGGCTACCAATGAAACACACAAGTATCGAGATTACCCTGATACATACACATACATATAAGGTGAGCTAAATACGCGAGTGAGTGCCGTTTCAATGCCAGGTGTACCCATGTATGGAGCTACCTACTGTTATGTGTAAGCTGCATGTGTGTTAGCTGATGACTTTAAAACTTTTGCCATAACGGGGTTGTTGCAGGATTCTAGGTCAAGAGGCAGGTCGAACGGTGCATCGGTTAATTATTAAGTAACAAGGGGAATGAACGAGGACGTTTGAATTATTGTTCTTGGTAGCGTTCGATCCGATCGAGCCTTCCGAAATCGCGTATCCTTTTATCCATCGAATCGCGTGCTCCCTATTATTGTTTATTGTTACGGAGGGGTGTGTAACAACGACGATTAAAAAGAGCTAGAAACTCGCTCGCACCCCTAATCTTGCAGCATAATATTATTCGAGTCTTGAGCCATCATGTAGGGGTACGTGTAAGTATTTCTTGTGCGACCATTTCGACGCAACAATGCGCGAGCTTAATTTGTAAAACGGATTCTCTGCAAGACCCCGCGGTCTTCCTCGGTTTCTTTGTGTGTCCCAGAAGGCTGACACATTTTACGTTTGCCCGTTGCTTCGTCGCCACCACTTTTGTTCTATCGAGCGATGAAACTCGGACAAAGGGATGAAATGCGGAAAAAACTAATAATTATTGATTGAACATTGCAGTGTTTAAAGCTCGCGAACCGCGTCCACGACTGACGATGACCGCCACGTTTGTGTGTGTATTTCTGTATGTAGTTTGTTCGATGATCATCGGATTGGGAAATGAATCGCTATAAGAGCGATGCTAAACTACGGTATTTAGAATTGCGACGGTCAGGTATCGCGCGCAATTATTACAATTTACCATTGTTAGTAAAGCACGGGCAGAGCGTGTTTAGTATTCGATTGCAGAACCCACGTGCACGATGATTCCAAGCAGCGATGCTATCCACACCTTTCAGTCTACTTCCTACAAAAACACGTACATTTTCCCGATTAGCATCAAGATACCTAAATTGTCCCAGATGGGGCGAGGGGAGTCGACTTTTTCGCTGTAGTTTCGACGGGTAGGTACGCAATCTCTTGTAACACTAGTTTACAGCCATTTTGCGCAGCAGATGTCACTATTTTTTTCTTATGTAAAATGGCCCCTGATTCCGAAAATAAGGTCCAAAACAATTTCTATGGATACGTTTTCGAGATATTGACAGGTGAACTTTTCACTTGCCTGTCAAAAAGGTGGTCTCACTTAATTGCGAATATCTCGTGTTGCGAGTGTCCGATTTGGTCGAAAATTATATCAAATTAAAGATAATTGAATTGCCAACAAATGTGTCCTAACAAAATTTTCAAATCGGTTCAATAGTTCGGGTGAAATCGATGGAAATATGTGATAAAACTCATTTTTTTCGACCGAAATTGAGATCGACAATTCATTTAATCATCTGGGAAAAATCGAAATCGCAACAATGGGCCCAGTTTCTCATTTCTTACGTAGAGTCTGCACTTTTAAAGAAAAGCTAGAGACAATTGTGTGAAAACACTAAAATTTCATTTTTTCTCGGTTTTTGTGTTTTTTTTCAATTTTATTGTGTTATTTCAATTTTAATTCATTCTGTACGTTTTTTCCCAAGTATTTTGTTCATATACATATGTGTGTTTTAGAAATAGTTCTGGCTCTATTTTTGTCTTTTGTTCGTTTCAGCATTCGTTTCTCTTATATGAGGAAACAAATATAATCTCCCATCATTGTCTCATTCCAAAATCCATGATATCGCCACTCAATACCCTTCGTATTCTGATGGAATCTCTCTCCGTGCTCGTAATTTACTTACGTCACTAAGATTTTCCGGGAAAAAATTCAAGTGAGAATACAAGAAATGGATCTTCAGGGACATATTTACGCCTGCTGGAGAAATAAAAAAAAATGAAAGCCATACAATAGAAAATGAACTACGAGTAGAAATATATAAAAAAAAATGTTATGGTAAACGATTTTATTAAAAATGCTCCACGATTGTATTTAAAGTGAAAAACACCATCGAAATTGTAGTACAAGAAAATAATTATTTTTTTAGTTTTTAGTGCATCTTTTACTATTTCTAAAACAAACACATATTAACAAAATACTTGAAAAAATGTACAGAATGAATTAAAATTGAAATAACACAATAAAATTTGAAAAAAAAAAACACAAAACCCAAGCAAAAATGAAATTTTAGTGTTTTCACACAATTTTCTCCAGCTCCGGTGTTTATCCATAGATTTTCTTCAGTAGCAGCTTATTTTCTTCGTAAAAGTGCAGGTTCTACGTAAGAAATGAGAAACTAGGCCCATTATTTCTATTTCGATTTTTCCCAGATGATTAAATGAATGGTCGATCTCAATTTCGGTCGAAAAAAACGAGTTTTTTCACATATTTCCATCGATTTCACCCGAACTATTGAACCGATTTGAAAATTTTGTTAGGACACATTTGTTGGCAATTCAATTATCTTTAATTTGATATAATTTTCGACCAAATCGGACATTCGCAACACGAGATATTCGCGATTAAGTGGGACCCCCTTTTTGACAAACAGGTAAAAAGTTCACCTGTCGATATCTCGAAAACGTATCCATAGAGTTTTTTTTTTTTACCTTATTTTCGGAATTAGCGGGCCATTTTACATAAGAAAAAATTACTGGCATCCGCTGTGCAATTTTTCTTTTTTATTTTGTAAACTACTTAGTGTAATTAATATTATGTATCTATTATAATTCGAATCTTGTCCTTACCTTCAGTATCGCAGTCACTTGACTGAAACATTACAAACAGAATGGTCAAGAAACAGTAACTGTACATATCTAGCAGAAAGGTTTAAAAATCGAGCGACATTTACCGTTGAATGCACTTGTCTCTTGGTGGCCTGTGTGGTAGCCGTCTCTATAACTTCGCTGACAAACTTGGTAGTTTCTCTCATCAGTTCCTCGTCGTCTTTAAAAGCTTCCTTCTTTTCATCCAAGCTGCCTGTGGCCAGAATCTTTTCCCGTTCCGCCATGCTCCATTTACATGAACAGGAGATATGGCTCATTCCGTCGGTCATCGTTATTTCGTAGGCAGGTACAATTACGCCTTTACATCTCGTCGATACTACGAGTATGCTATCCGTTCCTTTTCAGATCAACTCTATTAAAAAGTAATTCAGAGCAACTAAACGTTGGCAATAAAGAATTACTCAACTCTCGACCGTGAAATTAAAAAGCTTGCTCGCTTCCCCTCCTTATCTTCTAATCCTTCTTCCCCCTCCCCCGCCGCCACCCTCCCGCTCTTCCCCCCTACTCCTCCTCCTGCTTCTTCTTCTTCTTCCTCTTCCTCCTTCTCTTCTTCTTCCCCCGCTGTAGGAGAGAATTATTGAACTTGAGACTTGCGTAGATATCACAGGAATATCGAGACAAACGCGTGGCCCTCGTTACCTCGCTTCACCCGTAGGTTGCTACCGTAACAATACACGAAATCCTCGATTACCACTCCCCCGTTTCACCCGATACACGGCGCACAAGTGTCTTTTCTTTTCTTTTTTAAATGTACCTGTTTATAGACGGATGACATGCAAGTACAGATCGCGCGAACGTGACGAATTATAGCAGAAGCATTGCGAGGAAAAACTATATACAGAATAATTCGTAGTAGCTGGTATTTACATAGGTATGTGTTGCGAAAATTCTCGCAATTAATAGACGAAACCGCGATACTAAACAGAGTAGGTAGATTCAAGTAGGTACGGCTATTGTAAGTATGTATACATTTATGATGGAATCGAACCATCGATGAAGTATTAAATCTTACATGTGTACAGACATTATAATAATGCACATTGTACTTACATTAAAGAAACAGAAAAAAAAAAGAGAAAACATTTCACTTACATTTGCAGAAAAGCTCGACAGAGGGGAGGTTGACCTTTCTAGCGTAGATATCGAGCTACAGGTGGTGCGCATTCGTTTTACGCGAGACCCCGGATCCGGACTACTAGCCGATGTCGGCATGCATTCAAGCGGCTGCTAGCCCTGTTATCGGCATGATGGCTGATAGTACCTGTTTCAACCTTGCCACCGATCGATTGAATTTACTGTCTGTCATCAGTAATTCACCGTAGTTCAATTAAAATTCTTTCATCGGCTCGTGTGTTACAAGAATAATTGTTTCATCGCGCGGTTTGTTTTACACCATCTTTAACAGCTTCTCCGCGCGTGCTTATTTCACCCATCTGCCGCCGTTGTTGACGAGCCAAAGGATTAGAAATTACGCGAGCCGCACGTCGGAATCGTTAATGGTAATTGTGCGTATCTCGTTGAAAAGAATAATAGTGGATAACGATCGATACGTGCGTACATGTTCCGAATTATGTATCGTGCTTCGCGGTGCGTCCGACCACTGATTCACCACCACGTAACGATCGAACGTCTGCCAGCCTCAGCTGCTGGCTTGGTCTACCAACCACCTACCTACCTCACTGAACATCACCCGGGGGAAACATTTCGGAGCATGCGTCGAACCCCGCGCGACTATTAACTACCTACCCGTTTCCAAGTGACGCGCGCGGTTCACCACCCTCTCCCTTTGCTCCCCCTCTTTATACTACTCCGCGCTCTACGATGCAAACCTCGTTCTTCGGCCACATATTTTCATCACCATCGTCCCAGAGACTTGGCTAACACGAGTCACTTTGATCGCCGTTCCTCTCATATTGCCTCTCGGAGGCTTGGGAAGGAATGAGAAGGGGGGAATGGTGAGGAGTCGGTGGGTGGGTGGTCGGGCGCTATATCTAAACATAGCGAGAGATCAATATAATTGGATACTTGAAAATTTCCCGCCGAAAAAAGCGTCCTGCTATTCCGCGCGTCTAATCATCCAAGAATATACATACTTGGATGAATATACATACTAAATTGTCGAAAAGGGAAATGAAGCAATATGCTCAGCAGTCGTGTATTGTAGGTACAATACCATTCCCACAAGTTTTATTCAAGACGTAAAATTTTCAATGTGATGATACAAATACCTATGCATCGACTGTGCGCTATATGCTAAATAAAAGGACGCGATCCTGCATTATCGTTTAAGAAGCTTTAATAAATTGTCATTCTATTCATCGTCAAGTTGTACAAGAAATTCTATTATTTTCTGCCCTTTCTCCTTCTCGAAAACACGCGTATACAATACAATCTCCAGCCTTGTTGAATTATTTTTGCTGCGCGATTTCGTCGGAAACGTGCTAATTTCGCTAGACAGGACTTACGTATTGTTAGGTCTCGCTCCTCTCGCAATTTATTGTATAAACTACGTTGTTCGTCAAGTTGATTCTGCAAGACGGTATAGGTATATGTATATATAATAATAATAATAATAATAATTATTTATTGCACAAAATAATAATAATAATATGCATCATACGAATGCCAATCGAGTGCTTCGTAAAAGGACAAAAGTAGCTATAGGTACATATACTGATCCTCTAGACTCTAGAGAGTGATCGGAACAACGCATGTCGTCGCTGATTGGTTGATGCGATTTGGAGCAAAAGCGGAAGTAGACAGAGAAAGAAACTGTAAAAAAGAAAGAGACAGAAATACTGATAGAAAGAGACAGAAATACTGATAGAAAGAGACAGAAATACTGATAGAAAGAGACAGAAATACTGATAGAAAGAGACAGAAATACTGATAGAATGAGATAGAGTGAACGGTTAGGTTATGTTTATTTCCGGTTTTGCTCCAAATCTTGAAAAATGGCTGCGGTTATACCGATCACTTCCTGGAGGATCACTAGGTACATACTACCTAATACACGGTAGAAAATATGTATTGTATTTGTGGATGGTAGATGAATCGAACCTGAATAACGGTATACTCGTCTTCGAGGAAACCTTGTTCGACCAGGAGAGCTGTTTTACAACTATAAAGTTTTGCAATCTCATCATCATACCTTGCCACTTGCTTCAAGTATCGGTCCTTGGTATCAAACCTGTAAAATTACAATGCAATTCGTCGTAATCTTTGCAACTGTACATATCTAATAACACTGTCCAACACGATTTTTGGTCCGTAATATCCGCTGGGTTATTCTTGTACAGTTTTTGAAAAAAAATGGTCAAATTTGAAAATTTGCAGTTTTTTTCAAAATCGAGTTTTTCAAAAACTGAGGGTGATGGCGACAAACGGTTAGCGGATTAGTATTCAGGGCGATAAACTCTACAAGAATCACCCAGTGGATATTGCGGAACAGAAAAAAAGTTTCGTTTTGTTGGACTGTGTAATATGCGATTCTTCTCTCAAATTATCTCCCTTACCGTAAGGCCTGCATGTCGTTTTCCCTCGAAAAATGCGTATTATTCATAGTCATCAAGTGGAACACGAGCAAGTCTATTTCTCTTTCCATACATGCTTTTCGCAGCTGGTTCTTCGGATTCATAGTTGATATCTTCGAGGAGAATTCCGTCCTACGAACATTTCCGTTGGCATTTCATACAAACAATTTGCCACTAAACTGTATCTACCCTCACTACGTTATCGAGCAATGGAGTAATCGAATTATACATATCTATGTATTCTGTTTTTCAGTTTTTCGGAGCAAAAAATTATTTACATTTTCATCGTAAATACGCGTTTCAAATTTTCCTTCAGCTTCTCCTTTTTCAACATCCACGCTTTCCGATCTCTTTCAGCATTTTGTTGAAAATGAGCAAACTCCGATCTTTGTTTTCGAAGGTCAAGCGCCCATTCTGTTAACGTCCATGGGCGCAGGTATCACGCCGAATAAATATAATATAGTTTTACAGAACAGCGAGCGTTAATTTTGTATCCGTTACTACGCGCGATTTTTTAAGCATTACATACTTTCCATTTTAATCCCAGCTTTCGTAATACAGCTCTTCATAAGGTCGACGGGCAATTTCACATTGCGGAACATTTCCTCATTCGGCATTTGTCTCGCTCGATTTTCAATCAAACAACAAAGTAACTTGATCACATCCAACAAAATATTCATTCGTGGATAGAAATTTTCTTTGGTCATACTGTGCGCGTCAATCATGCCCTGCAAGTACTGAAATAAAACTGTACACGCTAAAATCTTGCCAAATAATTTACAGCCATTTTACTGCTCCCTACTTTTTTATATTTTATTTTTCATATTTCATAGCAAGCATTACGTTGTACATGCGAGTATATACGACCAGCACTGGAACGTGTTTAACATTCGCAAGTGTTTCGAACGTATAATATGTCTTTATCCCCCCCCCCCCCCCCCCAACTTCTTGCTCACTCGACTCTACATATATCCGCCCCATTCAGGGGCGTCCGGAGACTTTTTTCTGGGGGAAAGAGGGCAACTTTGGGATGATGGTAAAGAAAAATATACCCCCTTGCTTTTTTAACCCATTTTATAGTGCCAATTTAATTAAAAATTTAAAACCGAAATTTAAAAATATTCCCTTCTTTAGTATAAACTTAATAAAGATCAGTTTTGAAAAATAAGCGATTTTTTCTCAAAAGCCAGGGGGGCAACTGCCCCTTTTACCCTGCGGACGCCCATGGTCCCATTTTCTCGTTCGTATTCTCACTTCTTATATGTGTAAATGTATGTACTTACTTTTCTTGCAAGTGTCGTTAAAAGCTGATCCATGAAGACGGTCCGAGGAGTACGAGTCCTGCGATACCTATCGAAGGAAAATGCGTGTACCATGTGTTGGACGTATCTACATGTACATACACATATCTATGTACATACACATATAATCAACGATTCGCGTGACCATGGTTACGCGCTGTCGTGGTAATGGAGGTAAGAAATTCGGTAAAACAAGTTATCAATGAAACCACAACTACTTTGAAGAAAATTGTTTGTTAACAATTGATTACGCGCCCCTACTGACATACGCAACGCGACCTGCGATCACGTCAAATTGCCGTTCTTCAGGCGTTTCTGGCCTGAATTTTTAAACACTAATAACTAAAAAATTAAAGCATCCAGCGTAATTTGGTTTAGTTTAATTTAGTTTCTTGTGCATTTTTAATAATTTTTTATTCTCATTTTATTTAGTCACGTAGAATCACCCATTTCATTTTCTACCACTCGTTGCCGAATATCCCATATAGTAGATTATATATATGTTGTATTCAGTATTAGAGTGATTTTCTGTTAATTACACTTAAATGAGGCAAATGTTTATGTTGATTTTCAGTTTGTTGTACAAGCATTTGATATGATGGCGATGAAAATTTGGAAATAATTGTCAAAATTGTAAGAGTTTTAAAGTCATAGTCCAAAGTAGTAGTAATATAAAAATAATAAACTGTTTATTGTATAATTAGTTGTTTCTAACGAAATGAAAGTAAGATTAACGCAAAATCAAATGAAAACCAGTAAGAAATATCATTTCAGCCTTTTATTTTGAAATGAAAATAAGTTACAATAACTTTTTAAAGTGGTGCATATACAAAGTGCTGATATTATTCAGTGTTTGTCACCGCAGTTTTTCACCTTCTTGTCGGTCACCCAATTCCACAATATCCTATTAAAAATAAAGCATGCAATAAAGCTTATTAAAATAAGAGGTGTATTCACCCCGCATTAAGACAGTGACAATGCAAACAGGGGGTGGACAGTAATATAGGCGCCGTGCAGAAACATAGTTCATCCCGTTTTGAGTATACACTAGATGGCGTTGTTTCGCCTCTCCTCGCCCCTCACTCCGCTGGCGGAGGGTTGCGTCTGTCTTCGTTGCACTCAAATCAGTTGCACATGACCGCCATTCACTGTCATTGTATCTGATTGTCAGCAATCATTAACCTATTTTGTTGTGTTTTGTGCCACTAGAGAATGTAATTTAAGAAATACGCTTTTATAGAAACAGTGTGATATAAGTAATTAATGTAATTATGTACTTAGCACTATATTTAAGTTATATAGGTTAAGTTAGAATAAGGCATAGATTTAAGTGCGGATGTGAGGTCGGAGGGTGCAGTTGTAGAAGGAAGGAGATTGTAACCCCTAGGGGAACAATAAAGAGTATATATATATACTTAGCACTATAGGGTTTAAGCAAACTGTTAAACTGTCTACAGCAATAAAAGATATTTGTAAAGAAGTTCTGAGCATAGGTAAAGAAGTTTCGTGTTATGGACGTACAAGATGTAACAGATGGACTGTAATCTTGATATATAATAAAAAAATTCTTCAAAACAATTTCATTACCTTTTTCTTATTCATAAAAGTGTGTTTTATGAATAAGAACTTAATAAAATGAAGAGATCAATAGAAAAACATACAGAAATACATAATTAGTTATTACAAATAGTTACTGTAACAACTAATTATGTATTTCTGTATGTTTTTCTATTGGTCTCTTCATTTTATTAAGTTCTTTAATTACGTATCAGCACATTATCTGAATAATATCTCCATCATCTGAACGGCCATCTATTATCTTATCTTGGGGTTCTGGGTATACCCTAGATGGCGTCACTGGCGCCTATCCTTCTGCACTCTTAGGACGGTATTCATAAACGTGTCTTAAGATTAAGCAAATACTTAAGCATTCGGCATCATTTACTAGCTACTAGGGTTAGTAAAGGATGCCGAACGCTTAAGCATTTGCTTAATCTTAAGACACGTTTATGAATACCGGCCTTAAAGCATTGAGTGTCCACCCCCTGAATGCAAATAGTATCGAATGAGTCCATTAGTATTCCATTGTCTCAGATTGCATGCAACATTGTCCAAATTATTTAATGCAATCAGAAAACATAATTCTATTTCAAAATCGAAATATCTGTGAATAATAGCGTTTCAAATAATGTTGTATCAAAAGTGCTCAGATCTGCAACTCACCAACATTTTAATAGTTCATTTTAATGTTCATCAATCTCTGAAGAAGAATGTTTTTTTTTAATAACATTTAGATGGACGAGATTAATCGATTGTCTATCACATTAATCCGTTCGTACAACCATACTGCCCCATGCAGTTGTAATTTCACAAGCTTCTTATAGTGATCTGGCAATTCATAACCGCATTAAGAACACAGATCTGTAAACCTGAAAATTGAAGCCAAAAACAATTAGTGTCTATGTAATAAAACGCATGAATTTGGTAAACATAAATAAATTATGCTAAAACTTACTATTTCGATGAAATGTACTCAGAAAATGACGTTACGAATGAAAATTTTGATTTCTTAACCACGAACAATTACGCTCCTAAACTTCATAAATATACCGTTGCGGCGTAATAATAATATTTTGGAAGCATGTTGAGTCATAAAAAGTTCACAAATGTAGCGTAAAAGAACGAAATATCCAATAAACATTTATTGTCATGTAGCATATAAAATCACTAGACGAGGTATAGCCTCTTTGCTCATTCACGCGCATGCGCCGTTGTGGGGTCTAGTGATGACGCAATTGATATTCGTTAAAAATGAGGATTAAACGACAATTCCTTGTCAATAAGTAATAAAAATGAATGAACAAAGATGTACAAACAATGAACGATCGATTCCATATGAAATTATTGGTGAACAATGAAAAAATAAAATCAGCGGCCAGATGTACAATGTTGCGTGGATCTTCGGGAACTTGCGTCCAATTCCAGGGAGTGGAAGCCTGTGGAATGCTGAAGCACTCTGCTCAGAGCAGCTCAGAGGATGCGTTCAAGTTTTGAACTCGAGAATTAGAACGATTAAAGGAAACTTTATATTCAAGTTGAACAAATATATATTTATGGTTTGATTTGATCACAGACGAGGTATAGGATAGACCTATCACCTTATGGAAGTTCGTGTCGCCACCCAAACTGTGTTACCGACCCATAATTTCAGAACTGAATGTAGTGGCATCTGCTTATGAACAGCGTCCAGCTCAGCAACTACACTGAAATGTGTTGAGATGCTGAAAGGTGTGTGCGTGCCTGTATACGTGTGATTTTGCCGCGGACATATTTTCTTGTCTTTTATTGTGTTACACAGTGTCGCCGTTGCATGCTGCAGCAAAGCACATTTATGTGCTTGCAGCTCATTTGGATTTCACATCTTTTTTACTTTGTAATTATTTTCTGTATTTTTTTTTATTTCATGTACTTGGCGTAATTTTTTACTTTTTTAAAGTTTTTATCGGGATCTCACTTCTTTTTGCAAAGATAATTTGCATAGGGAATGACTTAAGATAATTTTTAATATTATATGATTATTTTCTATTTTTTGTGATTTATATTAACAAATTATCACGGGACAGAATTCAGGATAAATTCAATCCCAGCATCATTTTACGCTTCGATTATCTATATATAAATAAATAAAATCCTGAGTTTAGTTACAAATAAAAAACAGTTTGATGATATTTAAACATGTCGCAATTCAAATTTCGGCAACTTAACTTGTGTTTGAGGTTGGAATAGAGATTGACGAAGATAGATGATCGCAGCCAATCGGCTCGTATTACTTGTCACGTAATTAATAATTGTATTACAATGTTACTTGCGATACGATTAGTAATTATACTTCAAATAATACAGATTGCCCAGGTCTCACCACGTGGAGGCGCTGCGAGTGGAGACCCGCCCTAACCGCGGCCCATCCACCCTCCTTTTATGCAAAATTTTATTTTCATTTCCATAGATCCCCCTGATGCACGGTTGCAAAACTATCCTCGATCGCTCCACAACCGGGCAACAGATGGAGTCCTTCTGTAAAAAGCTACCGCGATGAAACTAAAGCAGAATTTAAAACATTTCTTTGTTTCTTTCATTTAAAATTTGAAGAATTTTCTGGTATATTTCTACCATGATAATTATTCATTAATTGGGAATGAAACAAAGAAAAAAGGGGGAATATTTCCGAATTAGTGAATAATTCAAATTTTCTACTCATTAATAGGAAATATGCCAGTGCATATTTGCTATGGCCACTTAAATACTAATAATTCCTACGGAAACGAGCGCTCGTATTTAATAATTGCTACTTATATTTAGTTAAACACTGCAGTGTTTATCTTATTCCTTAAAAACTACTTAATTCTATGTGGCCATTAAACACCTTACCTAACCATATACATATCTACTTAAATTTAAATAATGACCTGCCTAATAAAAATCTGAAATTGTCATGTGTTTCTTACTTCCCTCGATGGACCCACGATGTTACCTGAAACATTCTCAAAAGTATTAATAAAAATTCCTTCAGGTTTCGTTTCTCAAGGATGATGAACCTGAAATCCTATTTTTGCAATATTCTTCACACATAATACTCTGCAACAGAAACTTTCTCAATGAATTAGTACTTACAATCTATCTCGATTAAGTAATGTAATTTCAACAGATATAGTCTTTTCATTGAATCGCTATTGCCCAAATATTGAAATATCACATTTGAAGCTACAGTTTAAAACTCAATATGGAATATCGATTCGGTAATAAAATGAAAGAAGGAAAAGATTAAAAAATACTGTTTCATTATCAGCAGACAAAGTAGGCAATCAACCTTTAGCAATACTTTAGCAATTCATGAAAAAGAAGCTACTAATCATATTACATTCCATTCCGAAGCAATTGATATTCATAATATTAAGCACATTGGGTGCTCTGTTACATCAACTCAATAATTTCCTTGTAGTTTCTCATTAATTGGCATCTTCAAAGTTTATGTATCAATGACTCGACAATCAATCATAATATACAATAGGTAATCAAAAACATTTATGCAAATGTTGAAGATTGGAATAATTGCACTTTACTGCACAGTAATCGAAATTACTTTCATACAGAAAGTAGCAACAACGAGCACGCGTTAATATTGAAAATTTACTATCAATATAAAGTGCCGAATTGCATTTACCTACTTTTTCAGTGCAAATTTCCTTTTAATATCATCAAATGAAGCAATAATCGCGGGTGAATTTTGATTAATGCAAAGGAATGTTGAAAATTTATAAAAATAAAAACTACATTTCTTATCAAACTGATAGGAAATACAACGATTGATGAAGTTACTATGCAAAAATCAGCAACGTTAATGAGAAATAGCTACTGCTACTTTTCAAAGACTCTAATTAGAACTTCAATTGAATGGAGGTGTGTCAGAAGTCTGCAATTTCTATTACAAATAATGAATCACACCTTTCATCGCCATTCTTTCAGTCACAAAATAAAATTTTCCAAATGCTATTCCATAAAAATTGGAACTTCAAATTTAAAAATATTCTAAAAAAATAGAAAACATTTATCTGCAAGATATGAATATACTTTTAAAACAATATTTCCAGTGACAAACACTCGATTCAAGGGTGGGTAGGTGGTGGTAGGAGAAGGAGGATGGTGCAGCCACTTAGGGCTGCTAGAAAAAATGATCAGTAGCCAGAAGGGCAGCTGATCATTGTCCACTCATTAATGCAAAAAAACCGTGAGTGGACCGTTTCTTTCTTTCGCAACGCTAACTTACTACAGACTAAAATCAACTCCCGAGCATAGTCACTAGGACTTTGGACTACCCGCAGCACTAATTTCTCAAACAAATTCAAAATTCCCGGATGGTGTTTCATTACTGAAAATTCTACTATACTCAATACAAATCCCGAATAGCAAACGAAAAAGCTACCGAGAACCACCGCGTGGGTGGTTTCATTTTTCGCAACACTAATAAAAATGCAGTGCACCTGTGGCTCGTAATACGCAACTCTAACTTTAATTCGTTGCAGCCTTCCCGAAGGCTGTGTAGAGTTCCATGTGTAGCAGATCCAGCTGCTCGGGACTCTTTTTTCCCAGGAACATGTCTCTGGACATGTCCCAGGATAGTTTTGGGGCATTGGGGGCTGGGGGTCGCAACTCTAATTACAAACGCGATCAGTCATCATCGCAACACTAACTCAAAAAAATATTAAGAATCAAACTAGGACGAGTTATTAAAAAAACGCGATCAGTCGCATCGCAACTCTAATAAAAAGAATACCATGAATCAAATGTAATGCAATGAATCAAACTCTATTAACTCCAATTAAAAATACAAGAATAATCTGAAAAACAATCGCGATTTTTTTTCGGAACACTACAAGCAACCACGATCGATATTTATTCGCAACGCTATGCTAGAACCAGACGCGGGGGATGCTTGATTCGCAACGCTAATTCAAACCGTGATCAACATTTAGTCGCAACACTAACTGGCCCCGTAATCTTCTTCGCAACTCTAATTGAAAACGCGGTGGGCTCAATTTCAGGGGAGGGGGTATCGATTAGGGTGGATCGAAATATAGGGGCAAAATATTTTTTTATTATTCATGACTTCTAATAGTGGGCAAAAGTTGCCTTTTATAATGGTATTTAAGCTACCAAAGTTTGAACGCGATCAACAAATTTTTTTAAGTGCCGCAAGCCTTTCAAAAATTAATATTTCAGTAAATATTAATATTTGAAGGCCTTGCGATACCTGCAAAATTTGATGATCACGTTCAAACTTTGGCAGCTTAAATTCCATTATAAAAGGGAACTTTTGCCCACTATTAGAAGTCATGAATAATAAAAAAAATATTTTACCCTTATATTTCGTTCCACCCTTGTCTCGATGGGTCAGCCTATGGCCAACCAAACTACTACTACTACTACAACTACCGGCGAGCATAATGGCAATATAATACGTAAGAATGACCCTGCACCCGAGGATGCAGGGCCATTCCTGGTAGCCCACATGATGTGGCCTTTTCTCTGGCCGGGCTATCTTCGGCTCTTTGGCCATTTCTTGCTTCGGGCGGTCCGCCCTTCTGAAAGTGAATAGCGTGCCCAAGCCCGTCCTGCCGACCGCGACCAGCGACAATGTGCAATGTCCCACTGGCGTCAAAAAGTCGACATAGCGAGGCTAGAAGCGAGGGCATACCCCACTCGCACTAGTCTGGCCGTCGACTTTTCTCACAAATTTCCTGAAAGCAGGTCATCGCGCGGAGGAACATGCGATCAGAGAATACGACGACCTGCCCCGGCCCTACCTACTTATATTTAAGTCACACATTCGTACCAGAAGGTAAGTTACCTATCCTACACAAAACCTATATTTAAAAAATATCAAAACAGTCTCTCAAACACAATCATCAGTCAACCCACTCCACGATTCTCAAGCATCACCGCCCGGGTGCAAAGCCTACACTAGAGAGACCGTCCCGGGACGACTCCGTCACCCGAGCTTGGCCACAATCACACTCTAATAAGTACGTACCAGTTTTCACTGAAATCGGCTGGCAAAGGCAGTGACCATTGCGTATAAGTATGATTTACATAGCAATTAATTATTTTCAATTTCAAAGAATGGATTACTTGATAATGTGCATTGTACGTATTAGGTACATACATCAAGCGTTATTACTTTACTTTCTCGTTTGATTGTACGAGATTGATTAACTTTCATATTCCAAGATTATTTACTAGAATGATCATCGTGTGCAACAAGGAATATGATACATTGGTATCGTTATTGCAATGAATAATAATATAATGTTATAGTTTCGTTAACATGGTCTTTGATAAAAATCTTTCACCGACGCAAATTCCACCGCCTAACCACACAAACACACACAGGTGGAAAATGCGGCGTGCACGATACACTAACGCAATGCCAGCCGCCGACATGTAATTATTTAGTAAAGAAAGTCATCGTGCCCCATTGCCTTCACCCACCCAAGTAACGCATGGGCACATGGATGAGATAAAAGGCAATGGGTACGGAAAGATATCCTGAAAATCCTCAACTAGAAAATATAATTAGTCTGTATAGTGTCTAGCACGCTAGTATTCTTTCATTTTACATTATAAAGCAAAATTACTCGACTTTCAACTTGTCAATAGTTTAAAGTTTGATAAATAAGAAAGGACTCTACTTTAGATCAAGAAAAAGGACTCTACTCGACATTCAATTAGTGAGAAAAAAGACTATAAAATTGAATTATTTAAGAAAATGACTCTAAAACATGAAGAATTTAATTTAAGAATTTAAAACGGGCGATTCCATCGTCAAAGTAAATTTCATATAGGTAATAAGAATGTATGTTCTCATGCTAATTACTTTGAATCTGAAATTTGCCCACCCTCAATTGTCTTCTTGCACATGGAAATTAATTATTCTTTGTGTACGCAAACGAGTGACCTTTATAAGAAAGGAATTACACTTGTATGTCTATTATCATCATTTAGACATCAAGTTACTTTTGAACACGTAAGTAGTATCAGAAAAATAAAAGAAATTCAACTCATTATAATCGTCGCAATGACGGAATCGGAGGGCATCCGATTTTTCGACTACATATTAGATAAAAATGATCGTAGCTGTGGAGTCTGAGAGTATCAGACTTCTTCGCTACATAAAAATTAGCATTCAGCCGTATTGATATTCATATCAAATATCAATACCTTCTGAGCTGCTATGCATCTTTAGGTGCACTATTTAATAAATATCTACATCAATGTATGATCAATGATAAACATTCGCGTTAGGAAACGTTTATTTTGGAAATTATGATTATAATTTGATTCTATTGAAAAGGCGCGGTGCACAAGAAGACCCTAGCCCTCGTCTAAGAAATACATACACAGACAAAATGTTACAATTCACGGGCATGGTTACCATACCCGCGGTCATTATGCTCGCCAAAGTATACAACCGGTCACTCGTGTCGATTCGGACCAAACGTCCTACGACATGACTGAGTGACCAGAGGAACCATAATGCATGCGCACTCACATTTCGCTGTGCCCCGGTGACGAAGGCGCCAACACCTCTGCAACTGCTCAGGGGAAGTCATCAAGCTGCTAGAAAAAGTCATCAGCTTGCTCAGCTGCCCCTAGACTGTAACGAAAGAACAGAACACGATTATAATTTCTTTCTAAACTTACGATTGTTCGAACTCTAATAAAGAACCACGAAACAATTCAAAACTAACGAAATTTTTTATCATTCAGACATTTTAAGAAAAAAAATAAAAAATTAAATATTAAAAAATAAAATTAACAAATTTTTTTTCTTAAAATGTCTAAATTGTAAAAAGTTTCGTTAGTTTTGAATTTCTTGGTGATTCTATTCTAGAAATTAATTTTCTTTTAATTTTTTTAATTTTTTGTTTCTGGAATTTTAAAGAATGAACTCTACTTTAAAGGAATTAAATGAAATACATAGATACTTACATCTTTCCAATAATATTCTGCGCACAAATCTCCTCTTCAGCTGACGCACTGACTCTAATTTCCGATAACGAGTTTCGCTTTCAAAAGTAAAAAAAATAAAGAAATAGACTATCAACGCGCCCCAAAGATCATAATTGTCGAACAAACCGCTGAATCTATTCTCGCGATTCGAAAGTCAGAGCCCCGGTGCTCGCAAAAGAATATAAATTGCGTAGAAAACACTGACTCTACCCTCGCGTATCCCAAAATTGTTAACGACACTCTACTATGAGCAACTGTGCTCTTCAAAACGAAAAACTTCGTACGACATAAACACTGACTCTATTTGGCCGCATTGCACGCGGTCACAATTTCTGAAAAATAAGTAGGATAGGAGGGTGGAGTGGATGTGGTTTGATCGAGTGTTTGTCACGAGGAAATGTTGTTTTTCTTGGAACCAGCCAAGGAACTTTCGCTCCTTGTTATTTAGAATACAAGGTGTGATGCGAAAATACAGAATGCTCGCTCGATAGGAGCAGCTTTACATTTCAGTAACACGATATTATCCAGAATATACTACATCAGAAATAATTATTACATTTAAATGAACCGTAGTAGTGGCATTCCTCATTAAAGTTGTAAGCATGTTCGTGTTATTCGAATAATACTTTAAAATATATCACGATCTTTATAAATATCCAAAATTCATTGCAAGAATCAAAATTCGTTAATTATTCATGCTTGAATAGCATGTCCTCGATCAACTACGCAGTTTCTGTACATAAAGAACAAAACTTGCATCCAAAACCGAACGTAAATGCAATTACACTAGCTTCATAGAGATAGATTCTTAAAAATCATTGAAATATTATTGAATTCTACGTAAACGCGACCGAAATGCAATAGAATTCGATCATTCCAATATTTCCTAAACATCTACTGACGCCATTTTGAAATGTTTAAATAAATCCGACTAGAATTATTCAATTTATCATAATTCAATCTTTTCCCATTTCATCCCGATATTAACCGACTGCAAAGTTACCCATCACCCTCCCAGCCAACAATGATTCAATAAAATAACGATAAAAATACGTATACCACACGTATTGCCATCTTCTTTTTCCAAGGATTGACCAGTCGCCATCCAAGCACCGTTCAAATTAACCGCCAAATGTCATGGCGTTGCCTGCCCTTTGGTTTGGATTCCCGCCTCAACGTCTGTAACCGAACATGCAACAAAAGATTGAAAAAAAAGCATTAAAACATTCGTAAGGCAATTAAACAAGAAATAAACTTGAAATATGCCCGAAAAGGGATGTAATTGAATACCGAGACACGATATGTGTGCACTAAATGTGCAGAAATATCGGTACGAAGGCAACGAAGGGAATACGCGACGAACATTCAACGGTTTTCTCGCGATATTTAATCAATTTCGGGATGAAAGTGTATTAATGATAGCAGTAAGTGACGGTAGACAGTAAAGAAGAAGACTAATAATGATTATAAGTAATTATGTGACGATAGATAATGTAGGCGTACCATTTAAGTACGCAGCTATTGAAACGTCTTAATTCAACGATGTCCACAGACCGAATGACCTCCGCGCCCCGTCAATGTACCTCGGCGAATATGGGCTTTGGTGGGGGGAGACCAAGCGGCAAGCAGGCCTCGCGAGAGAATACACGCGTACGTATTTACGAAGTGTTGGAATATCGGTCGGTTATTGCACGGCGAGTGACGTATATATCGCGTCTCGTAGCCGAACCGTCTGAACAGAAGTGACTTCTAAAGCTGGCATCGTTCAGTCATAACAGAAGAATAAGAAGAAAAATCTTACCATTTCCGACTGATCCATGAGACGATATTACGATATCTCTGTCATGCGTGGACTGATTAAATGTTGTTGTTTATATATATTTTTATGTTAAATAAATTTATTTTGCGTTAAATACACTTGAATAGGATAGCAAGGTTAAAAGGCGTATGTGTTCTTGTTGTGATCCTTTTTTCTCTGTCGTTGCACAGAATACGTTTGTAAAACGATCTTTACATTGTTACTGTATGAGAATCATTTGTAAATCGCGGGTTTCGAATGTCTAATTTTTAATTTCTAATTCATACCACGCGTAGCGTTATAATCTTATTTTAGACTGAATCGATAACGTTGGGTGTGACACGAAAATGGTAAGGGGGCTCGCAAGCCCCCCGAGCGTGTGACACAAAATTACATTGGGCGATAGGTCTATCCTATACTTCGTCGATGATTTGATAAATACGTCTTTTCAGAGTCGACTCTCGCAATTGAATGAATGATCTCAGTTTTCGTTGTTAACATAAATAATCAACTACATTTGTTTTCTAACGAGCGTTTACATAATTTGGTGATGATTAATAAAAGTTACAATGTTAACGAGCGTTTGATTACCTGGCCATGATTATGTTTAATTGCAGAAGAAAAACCAACAACATCAAGAGCTTCCCCCTTTCTTTAATTCAAATTTCCCTCCGAAAGAAAAGGCTATGTTCGCGCATCATGGCGAGGTAACGGGAATACAACATTCGATTTAAGCTTCGCGCTCCTTTAGTTCGTGATGAACCGACGATTACACAACAACAACAAAAAATTTCAGTCAAATTTGTGTAATTTATTATAAATCATCAGTTGATGAACAAATACCTAATATAAATTGCATAAACGATTGCATAAAAGAGAAACTGATATATTTTCCAATGAGGGGTCAACTTAGCGGAGGTCCGATCTTACTAGAGCACTAAAAAGGTGAGTATGCATGCACATCCGCCATATTGGGTCCTCTGAAAAGAGAAAATAATTGAATACTCGCCTTTTGAATATTGTCAGATTCACTTTATAAACAAAATATGCGTTGCTGATATTGATACATGGTAGCACGACACATTATTAGAGTATTTTATTACATTTATGTTTATATTTGGTTTATAAAGTGAATTTGACAATACTCAAAAAGGCGGGTACACAATAATTTTCTCTCTCCAGAGAACCCAATATGGCGGATGCGCATACTCACCTCTTTAGTGCTCTAATCTAACGGGTTTGTCGCCTCAGCGACCCATCTAGATGGTGAAAGGTGCAACTGTAATGCAAGTATCGCAGCTTGTTCGAGAACTTCGAGAGTCGTCTGCGACGATCTGCGACAAAACGACACTGTCGTGACACAACAAATATGGCGTATCGCGGTGTTAAAGGTTCCGATCCATTCGTTTCTAAAACATCGCGTAATGAACGTTTCGCGCAAATGTCCAAGCAAGAACAAATTATTCAGCAAAAGAAACTCGAGATACAGGCGAAGATGCAAGAGCAAAAAGCGAAAGCAGCCGTGGAAAATATGAAAAAGACAAATGCGTTAGTCCCGAATTCGATAGCGAATAAAGCCAACTCTAGCAAGTAAGTATGTATGTAGTTGCTATCCTGTGCTGATCTTTCCAAACTTGTTACTGCGCCAAAATGCCTTCGCGACTCTTCAGCAGTAGCATGACGAGTTGATGATTTCCTTCTGCCGCGCAGTTTTACAATTGTTTCGTTACCAATGTTGGTTATGTGCCAACATTGGCGGTTATTTACACATGTGTAGGCGCGTACAATGTACGTGCGTACGTTCTAGCTCACATCTAGGACGAAGCGGCAAATAAAACGGCCGGCGTTAATTTTAATACTATCAATCGAGATCGGTGACATTACATTCTGGCCCATTTAGTTACTCTTACGAAACAATCACCTCTTTTTACAGAAAACTGGAAGAGAAACCACCAATTTCGCAAACGATCAATTTGTTCGCCAATGACGGCAGCTTTTTAGATCAGTTCAAAAAGATCGCAAGTAACAAAGGATCGGGAAAAATGGAATCAACGTACTGCGCGAAATCTGAAGAGAAGAAGGAAGAAAGAAGCAACGAAGATACACGAGAGAAGGAACGAAAGAGAAATCACGATAAGAGCAGAGATTGGGAGAACAGAAGGGATCGCAGAAGAGCCGATTCTCGGTGGGAAAAAAACTCTTACAAGAGGCACAGCTCTTCCTCGAGTCCATCCCCAACCAGATCTAACACAGCACCCGAAAGCCCGGAAGCTCGACGCTCCTTTAATCAATTACCTACCAACGGGCAGCGTGCTCAACACAGTCTGCAACAATTTCTTCCTCGAAATGGAAATCCTCCTCCCGTTCCACCAAACCTGGTGTCTCTGCCTATAATACACCCGACCGGCGTACCACCACCGAACATGAGGAATATCGTAACTAATGTTCCTCCTCCGAATCTGTCGAGAATGCCGCCTCCAAAAAATGTGACCAATGCTTATCCTGGTATAGACGATCGATCCAGAGACCCAAGAATCCAAATATCACCGGCTCAAGTGATCCATCCACCTCCGCCACCACCCCCTCCTCCTCTACAGACTATTCCACCCAATACCAATATACCTCCACCGAATATGCACATTTCTCGGACGATACCACCTAATCTACAAAATTTACCACCCCCTCCTCCACCTCCTCCGGCACCATCTTCATCGTCATTATCATCGTCGTCGTCGTCATCGCCATTATCGTCCTTGTCATCCTCCTCCTGCTCCTCCACCTCCTCCTCCTCTTCCTCCTGCTCAACGTCATCAGTGTTGCAGCTGCCGTCCTCGTTACCGTTGCCATCGTCGTCGTCAACGTCGTCATCAGCGTCGTTTTCATTGCCATCATTGGCGCCCTCGCCATCCGGCTCGTCGTCGACCTCAGTGGGATCGGGCACGCAACAACGCGTAATGTCGAGCGGACGACAATGCGGTTTACCACCCCCCGCAGCTCTACAACCTACGAATTTACCGCCCCCGAATATTCCACCTCCCAACTTGTTACCAGCAATGACGCAAATGCCGCCGAGCATGATGCCGATTCCGGCCGCGCAGACAATCGTGGTCAGTGTACCGAACGCATCGAACGTACCGAACGTCCCCCCGCCGAATGTGATGTCACCTGTGATGATGTCTGCTCCACCTCCGGTTCACAGTTTACCATCGTCAAGTATAAATTCAGTTCCACCGCCAAACTTGAATATTCCGCCTCCAAACGTGCCACCTCCTTCTATCATCCAAAACACCGGCCCGCCCCCTCCTTTGATGTCGACCAGTTGTTCGCTTCCTAATCAAGTCGCACAGGTACTAATGCTGGGACCACCCAACATTCAAGTGCCGCCACCATCGGCGAGGCCACTGGCCGGCCCGCAACCTACCAAACAGCCAGGTACGACATGTCCAACATTTTCAACTGTTGATTCTTCGTTTCGACGTATCGCCGCGCGCCTCGGTCTGTTACGCGGAAAACACGTTTCGCTCGCTGTTAAAACTAATCGCCGCCAATTCGAGACATCTGGATAAGGCATAAGCGCGTGCGATACGGCAAACACGCAAGACGCGTGGGCGAACGTGAGATACGCGTGCCCGCGTGTATCTATCGAGACCATCCGTGTGTAGACGTGTGTCTACACGTTTTACGATACAGAAACGCGAGCAAACAATTGTAAATATACAAGTTTTAGCGTTGTTACGCATGTCTGACAAAGTCTTCCAAGTGTGTCCCGTAGAGGCTGAGCAGCTGGCACGCATCGTCGCTGACTGCGGGGATGAAATCGAACAGGAAGCGCGAGAGAAGAATGCCCAAGATCCTAAATTATGGTAACTACTGTCCTCACTGGTCCCCGTCTCATCCGTGCTATAACGCGCCGTGGTTGCCTCGTTTCCTCCTTCTACTTGAGCTCGCGTATCGTTCCTTCCGTCTCGGTATTTCTCCAGTTCTACGCGTTAATAGTAGCAGAAACAATATAAAATCGTATAGCTACGCGTACCTACCTATAGCGTATATAACCGCCGTCGACGCGAAAATTTTCATGTACTCGCACAGCACGTAGAGGCAGGTACCGCCGCCGTCGTATCGCGTTAGTTGATGGCGGTTTTCTTTCGAACATTCTGTTCCTGCGATGCTTTATATCGGGTCACTCGTACGTCGTCCATCTCTCAGAGACTCCATTTTAACGGTACCTATATGCATGCATCTTCTCCCCAAACCCCGCCACCTCTTTTCCTGGCTCTTTGTCTTTTTTTTCTTTTTTTTTTGTAACAAACGATCCCAATCTAGGAGAACATGTTGATCGACAGAGTCTCAAGTATTGTTTTAATCAAGGTTTCTGCACCAAAAGCAAAGTGCAGCGTATCTGCAGTACAGGGGGTTGGTGGCAAAGTTTCGTGCCGAAAAATCCGCCAAGGAGATTAAAGACAGCGGCGCGGAACCGTATTGCCCGGAAGAGGCTCTCAGCGATAACGACGATAGCGAACAAAGTCATATTAACAAACATGTTCCTTCGCAAGGTGAGTGTGTGTGGCGGGCCAGCATTCGTGTGAAATCGTTATGATATCGTGTAGCAGGGCGTATGTGTTGTTTATATGCTCGTACGCACGCATGTTGTATGGAAAAACAGCAAGGAAAACAGCAAGGAAAAGGGAAAGGGAGTTCAGTGGCAATTCTGTAGATCGGTCAATGGAGGAAAACAAAGAGGAACGTAGACGAAAAAGACGTAGTCGATGGGGTGATGCAGACAATACAGTAGTGTCTATCGCGGACATGAATAATTTATCCGTACACAAGCGAGACAGTGGCCTCTTGCAGCCGGGTATTGCGATTCCCGGCCAAATTGGACAACCGGCCGTAATAATTCCATCGTCGAAGGTGCAACATACGAAAGCGAAGAATCCCATGTTAACGAAAATTTCGAGGAACGATCCCGCGCTGATACAATACGCCCGACAAACTTTCGGCACGTTAGACCTTGTCGAGGAACAATGGAAGAAGGCAGAGGATCATTATAAGGTAAGAGCGATTTCTTTCGTTTATCCAAATGAATCTTTATTTTCGGTACGATCAAAATCTCCATCAACCGCTTCTCACTCAGATAAACCTTCTCTATCAAAATTTATTGAGGAAAAGGGAAGAACTGAAACGCTTGGAGGCACAAGGGAAGCACAAATACGAGTACGATAGCGACGAGGAAACCGAAGGAGGTACCTGGGAACACAAGCTTAGATCCGCCGAAATGGAGGCTACTCAAATGTGGGCAGAAGAATTAACCGCTCAAGCGGAAGGGAAACATCATATCGGTGACTTTTTACCACCGGATGAACTTGATAAATTCATGGAACAATATAATGCGGTCAAGGAGGGAAGGGAACCCAACCTTGGCGATTACAAAGAGTACAAGCTGAAAGAAGATAACATTGGTGCGTTTAATAAAAATTTAACATGTTACACAAGTCTTGGCAAGGCACCGTTCGATAAATAATAATCTCTACACGCAAATTCTCGATTCCGTAGGATTTCAAATGCTGCAGAAACTTGGTTGGAGCGAGGGACAAGGCTTGGGGAGCAAAGGCAACGGTCGCATCGAACCTATCAATAAGTACACAACTGTGATTCTTACCTCGCACATCCGCCGCGCATACATTACCTTCTTTCGGAAGAAAGTTTACACGCGCATACTTATGCTTTTCCTCATACTCGCAAACTTTTGGTTTCACAGAGCAACCAACAGATTCGACAGTGCTGGTTTAGGTTCCGAAAGACCCGACGGTGTATCTAGAGATGACGACGAATTCGACGCGTACAGAAAGAGAATGATGCTCGCTTACAGATTTAGGCCTAATCCTTTGGTAAGAATTTTGTCTGATAAAAGACAGTGATATGTATGCATATCAAGTTTCTCTTGCTACGACCAACTTGAATTTCTCTCTGCTTTCAGAATAATCCCCGGAGACCATATTACTAATAAGGGTAAAGGGAGCGTCACAGTATCGTATTTATGGCATTATATATCGAAATTTTCTATTTAGTTAAAGAATAAATAGTCGGTTATTTTGTATATTTAAAATTCTGTAAGCGTACATATTACGCCTGAACGGTGCGTTACCTGCTCGAAAAAGGGGGCAGTATAAAATTCAATAAACTAAATCCAGAGCTCGTTTATATCGTGTAGTTGAGTACGCACGCGCATGCGCGCGATATCCTTCCGGATGTGCCCGGTGTACAATTTTCTGACAAACAGACCATTTTTAAAAGTCGTTTGTAAAAGCATACCCGGAAATATTTTACCGTTAATTTTATATACGCGATTCGCCCAAACGTTTGTTCGCAAAGGCAACGCAAACGTTCGCTGAAAGTCGGCGCTCGCTGTTTATCAATAGACTCTGACTCGTATCCCCGTTTCTATTAACCAACGAGAGGGTGTTGCAGGTTTTTAACCTACCCATGATAACCAACCAGCAAACATAAAAGGGGGAATTGAGAGCCAGTTGATCCTAAACACCGTAACAACCGAATACTAATTACATAATATTACGTACATACTTTGAAGTCTGGCTCGCTTTTACGCCTCTCGTCTCTACCATCTGCGAAACAAAAAACATTAATTATACAAACTTAGAGCATATAAACATGGAGATAGCATGCAATGGGCGAAAATGTAGACAGCGGTAGAAAGAGAAAAATATACATGAGGGGCACCCTCTCTCTTTCTAACATCAAAAAAAGAAACGTCGCCCCTGGCGTTAGAAAGAGAGAGGGTCTCCCCATGTATTTTTTTTCTCCTTTTACCGCCGTCTACATTTTTGCCCATTGCATGCTTCCTCCATGTTTATATGCTCTAAGAATACAAAAGTCGACGAGCGAACCAGCAATTATTTATTTATAGATTAATCTGTATCGTTCCATAGATCACTGCGTTCGTTATTCCTTTCCATTTTCCTCCGATTCAATTTCTACTCAGTTTTCTACTCGTTCGTTCCCGAGGTCATCTTTGGAATTTCAATGCATACTTAGCGTCGTCGATGCGGCCTAATAATCATGGAATGCGTATTTCACGGTAAAACCAGATACGTAAGTGTGTATAATAAATACGTGGTCGTTTCTCGACCAACGCGCGTCGTCGACGACTCGAATCTATGCGGTACGTTTACCTCACGCGAGAAACCTGCCACAATGTAAGTTACTTGGGTATAATGTACGCATATAATATTCGTCAAACAACTGATCTCCGCGATGTCACGCTTGATGATAAATGTGAACGAGATTTCACTTGTTACATAGCTCACGCGGTATCTGCATACATGTAGTACGCCTGATGTATTGGTCATCTTTTCTCTCCCCGATTAAGCAGTACCTAACCGAGCGACAAATATAAAATAAATTTTATCGGCTACCTTGTCCTACGTGACAATTATCGGGCAGCCACAATATTTACGGACACGAACGAGCGTGTGGCAACAGAGTATATGCGTAGGTAGTATTCATAGAGTTGGTATACTCGATTCACGTTTCCATTTTATTCTACATGTTTACATTTCTATCCGTTTGGTTACGTTCGCACCCAAATACGTATATAATCAAACGTGATCAAGATTTTAAATGAACAGTATGTATGTGTGTGTACATGTGTACCTACGTGGCCCCACATTACAGTAGTCACACACTACCATCGTGGCTTGACCAGTTTTACCGCGAAGTGAGTGACGTTTTATTCTCACACTGCCGAGTAGTCCAGCGTTGAACAATTTCCACTTTTCCATTCAAGTGACTACAATTACTACGTAGGGCAATGTTTTATACGTATTAGTATGGAGCCGCGTACATACGCGATCCCCTTTCATCGACTTTCGGAATGCTGCTAGGGTAGAGCAAGCTCTCGTCACAAACATGTTGCTTGTCCGCGCTTCGGTAGAGTCGACACAATTTTTTTTCTTAATCGTATCCGTCGCAGCTCACTGGCCAGAATTTGTACGCCAGTATGGCAAAGAACTTTGATTCCGGGCTATATCTATGGCCTTTCTTCTTGGTCCAACTATTCCCATTCTCGGTTTCTCGTCACCTGCATGCTGCAGCGCGCGATCGGGAAGGGAAGGGCGGGGCGGGGAGGGGAAGGAAAGGGAAAGGAAAGAAAAGGAAAAAAAGAAGAAGGGGAAGTACGTACTCGCAACCGAACGGAACGGAACGGAACAGAACGGATTCAAACGGATCGAATCGTTTCAGATCGGATCACAGCTTTGCACGGCGGGGAAAGGACGGACAGAGACCAGAATGGTTGGTAGGTCAGTGGGGAGAGGTATAGGTACTACTTCAGCGTGGACACGCGTATGTACGTGAAAGTAACTCTTACAGTTCAGCGGGGATCGTATACTTGTTGGTGTTTTATGGTGTCGATGGTCCCGTCGTTCACCGCGAAGCGAAAAGTCAAGATACGGTGCGCGCAGCGTGTACTATATACTTGACTTACTTTACCTAACCGCTGTGGATTTCGTCCGGCGAGGGACGAGCGGCCAAGTGAGAAACGCAACAGCGAATAGGGGGTGATGGAATCGTGCGCGACACCGAAACCGATATAGATCCGACCAACGACAACGTAATTGCGGGAAAAGCACCGAATCCGGGAAAAACGTTTTACGATCGGACGATTGTGCGCCAACGACTACCGATCGATAAGTAACCGATTCCCGGAAATGGATACAGCACATTCTTCTTGATTTTGTTCGCCAAGTATGTAGTACCTCGCGTACGCGCGCGCGCACGTAATTCTACAACTCGAAGAGTACACACCGCCTTGTACCGCATCTCGAACGAAAGTGTGCCGAAAAGTATAACTCGAGCTTCTCTTCCACATTTATATACTCTTTCCTGTTTTCGTTTCCTTTTCTCTTCATCCCTTGTCCGTTTACCCAAGCTGTGTGTACCCGTGTCGACAAACGAGAGGATAATCGCCGCAACTGCTGCTGCGTTCTGCATCGGGGAGGATAAAAGTCGTGGAATCTATGTAGCGACAAAAGCAATCGGATATGTACCGCCAACGACGAGAAGCGTAAAATGTTGGAGAGATCATGGTTCTACTGCTGTAAAAAGGGAAACCGGAAAGCGTAGAACCGAGGAACCGAGAATCATAACGTTCGAACGTTCATTTCGATCGTTACAAGGACAAAGTTTTCGCGTCGGGAGTGATCCGCGAACCGTCATTTCCTTACCGTGAAGTACCCTCTATTCCCGCGTTGAAGTACCGTTTCGCTCGGTGGAGCTGTTTGTTGTTCTCAGTGCACACGAATGGTACGCGTAGGTAAATGCGAACGTTTCACTCGAAGAGAAGAGGAAGTTGCTGCGCGCGCGAACAGCTAATCAAGTACAAAGTGATCCTCGTCGAGTGTGTCGGTATGTGTTTTTAAAGTCGGGTATATCTGTTCCGTTTTTAATTCTTCTCCATTATCTTCTACTTTTCTCCATCCACTTCTTCTTCGCGGCTTTCGTCTTCTTCTTCCACTTCTTCTTCGTTTCCTGTTCCTCCTTTTTCTTACACATACCTTCTCTTCGTTATCACCGTCGGCATCGGCATTATTAGACTCGACCGCTTCCTTATCTATCGTATCCCTTTTTCTCGATCGATTTTTCGATTATGAGAGAGGCTGTAATCATTACCGCGTGCCTATTGGGTTTCGTGTTCGCTGGAAGTCCTAGACTGCCCAGGACCTCTGCCGACGAGCGTAACATCCGTAACGTCGGTAACAATGGGGGCAACGTCACTGGAAATACGATGCCGGCACCTACCCGTAATTCTCAACGAAACAGGTATGTTCGTATAGTCGTATGCTCGTATGCTCGTACGATAAACACACATCCTTTCCCCTCTTTGTTTTCGTTAACCGTAGGATTCGGTAGGGAAATGGGATACATCTACTGTAGGTACCTGCTAGGATATTTTTACCGAAATTCCAACGTACGAGTAGACAGGAATTTTACACAACATTCGAGTTTTCTTATTTCCTCGCGTTTGCACGCAACCCTCGCACGTGGATGTCTACCAATATTTTCTTTCGCTACCCATGGATCGATCGATGTACGCAGATCTAATCGAACGACTGGGTCTTTGAGTTGGCCTCTAGTTCCGAGAAAACACAACGTCGATACATATGGGTACATGTGCGTAGGTACATACATACCCAAGTAGCGTAAAAGTTGACGAATCGACTTATTCGAATCGGAAAGAAATATAATTGTCGCGAGATTAAACATCAGATTTCGACCGTAAGAAATTTTATCAAGAATTTCCGCTATTGTATCGAGCAAGCTCGCGTACATATATATATGTACTCTCATTTTTCTCGCTTTCTCTTTTCATCCTCTCTCGATTCGCATGGTGTGCAACAGTGTACACCTATAATACCCTATACCATAATAAATTCTCGCGTCGTGTCGCGTTGTCTCGCGTTGTGCTGTCGCACAGTCGGCTGACAGTCCGCTTATGTAACTTGACAAAACAACGCGAGACGTTTACTTTTTAATAGGAGCAGACCTTTTACAGGAACCGTTTGGTACTTGATAAAAGTAAAAGTACAGTACTTTTATCACTTACGTAACGAAGCGTTAATCTTTCGGGTAGTGTATAGGTAGGTACCTACCTAATCGAAAGAAATATTCCACGCTCCACCGCCTGCATCGAATCCTGGCGAAGAGAATTTCGCACGGCAAAGGAAACTCGTACGATCGGGTTGTTTCGTTCTGTCCACCAAAGTAATTAATTCTCCCATTTCATTTCGCGGTACGTTAACAATTTGGATTCGGTGAAAGCATTTCAGCAGGCGACCGGTACTCGAGTTGCGTCGACTCTTCTCTCTTTTACTTTCCGTTCGCTCGCACGCATACCCCTCTCTCTCTCTCTCTCAAGCTCTCGCATTCTCTTATTATATGCTTAGATGTTTGATGAAAGTTGCCCATTATTAGTAGGTACATATTAACTGCAGCGGAGATGCAGCTACACTCGCCCGCACAAAAGCAATGGATCGAACTTAAATAATCGCAGAAGCATATAGTTTTTCTTCTTGCTCCGCTTTAACGATCATCGAATTCCAGTTACGAGAATAATTTGTTTCCGCTTTCTCTCCCTCCCCTCCCACAGCTACATCGCGTTCTCACTCGCTCTCACGCGCCCTTACATTGCAAAAATGAAGGAGTTTGCAACTTTTTCCTTTCACCTTGTTATCGCGGAGCACACAGAGGTAGATGGGATTATACCGACAATACTTGGGATTATGCGGCCAAAGTACGGCCAAAATTTATACCCACGTACCTTGGAATTATGTAGCAGTTGGTCCCTCTAGTTTGTCCTTGTTGATATTGGTAGAAGGACAGGCGAGGGAACGAAAGGAGAAGTGATCGCGGATCACAAGGATAGACCGATGCCTATTTAGTGGGGCACTACTTAGTTCTCCTTTGGTTGCGTAACAAACCCGAGCTCTAGTTATGACAATATGATTGCGCAAGCTCTACCAGATTCCTCGGAACGAACGAAAGAATGAAAGAACACTGATCAGGCCATATGTGTCTATAGCAAGGCGATCTATAGTGAAACGTGTCGTATTAGCTACTTACATGCCTATAGTATACGTTTATCGGGGGATTCCTTTTGTCGTCCGGGAAGTTTAGGCTCGCTCCATGGTGGTAGCCACCTATCGTTTTTTTTTTTCGTCTCGCTCTCTTGCAGTGTTCCGTTCTTTTTCATGCGCATACCTGCAGGTATTTCCGGTAGCGGAATGTCGCTCGTTCCGCGCGTCAAAGCATTCCGCTTCCACTTTTCCACTCTCAGTTCCTACTTTTTATCCTGCGGCTTTGTGACACTTGTTCTAAGCAAATAATTATAATTGGATAATACATACAACCCAGCCGACTTTCACCGCGAAGCCGAGGATGTGAAAAGTGTCAATCTTTTCGCAAGATAGAAAGCACCAAACCGTTTATTCGCTAAAATACATTCTTCTCCAAGTTCCGTTACACGTATCAAGAATAGACAGCGGCCAGTCGCACATTGGAGATCCCAGTTTGAGTAGTAACGAGTAACGACGACGGTGCAATTGTAACAGTGATGTCGATGTATCGTACATATGTATAAAGCAGTACTTGCCGGCGCGGTACTAACAAGGAGAGTATTTTAGGTGTCCGCCTCCGATCATTTTGATTTTTTGGATATGTTATAGAGGACCGAAAAATAAGAAATACGTGTTTTTTTATTTTTCCCCGTTTTCATATTTGGGGGGGTGAAAACTGCGTTCAAAGTTAGGGTTGAAAAATCATTTTTGTGGAAAAAATGGACTTTTTGAAAATCTGGTGAGTCAGTCATATTTCGCATTCAAAGACACAAAATTCGTCTATTGACACTATTCCCCTATCTCTAATAGTTCTCGAGATATTCCACAAAAATGATTTTTCAACCCTAACTTTGAACGCAGTTTTCACCCCCCAAATATGAAAACGGGGAAAAATAAAAAAACACGTATTTCTTATTTTTCGGTCCTCTATAACATATCCAAAAATCTAAATGATCGGAGGCGGACACCTAAAATACTCTCCTTGTAAGATTCGCATGTATCTATACTTGCACGCAATTCCATTCGATTAAGAACAAATGTACAAATACATATTATGTAGAGTGTAAAGCAATTTGTACGCGCGAAAACTGACAAACGAATTCGGTACCAGACCATCCGGATCGCACGTTGGTGATTTTCTTCCGCTTGCTATAAATTGTCGATGCTACTTACAAGAAAATCTTATACACATACCTATATAGGTACACAATCCTATCGCGGCAGTAAGATTCGAAAGGACCGTGGTAAGTACGAGACTACGACTACAGCTGACCTACCTGTGAACCGATTGCGTAAAATTCAAGGCACACTTACACAGCGTATATCGTAATAGGAGAAAGGATACACCCGCTCGCAAGTTGTTACAGATCAAACGCTATTTTAAGCGCCATAAAGTTTAGGGGAGGTGATCCCTTAAAACCAGTTATTGTTTCTTTTTTTTTTTTAATTTTCCTTGCCAGCAACAGTTCTTCGAGGCACTTGAGATTTCTTCACTACTGTTTCGCTTAAAATACTATTTTCAGAGAACAATATCTCTTCAACGTTTTCGAGGTAATAGTTTCGACTTTGGAATCGAAATTGCAGCGGATCGAAAATCTGGACAAAGCGGTGGAACATCTAATGAGAAGAGTGGAAGCTTTGGATTCCCGCGTTAACGATAATATCGATAAGACCGACGCGGTTATTACGAAACTGCGAACGCTGGATCTGAAACTGTTTAATTCCCAAGCATCGTTCTTGCCAATCGAACCTGTCTACTCGGCAACAACATCCAAGGATCAAATGGACAGCAAACTCGAAAGCGGTACGTACGCGACAACAAAACAGCTGATCTGTCGTTCTCCGTTGCTATCCTCCTTTTCGCTTCGTCGGTAACGTTAACACGGTCACGTATTTGTTCGGCGAAACAGTTCCGACGATGCAAGCGATTCATCAGGAGCGGGGGAATCTCGGCGAGAAGTTGATATCTCTCGACCAAAAGGTCTCCGACATAGACAACAAACTGGCAGATCTAAAAAATCAACTGGACAGTAACTTGTTACAAAACGACGACATAAACGCAGAAGCCAGCGAAAAGAAGCCAGTCAGTATGAGCGTAATCGAAATCACGAAAGCGATGAGTAACGAAGTGATAAACCACATAACGATCGAGATAGAGAATCTAAGACAAGCCACCGGCAATATGGATAGGAAATTACAGTTCCATATGAATTTAGTTTCCGATCATTTGGGAGCCGTTTATAGCATGATGACTGACGTGCACGACGCGATACGCGCGAGAGGAAATGCAGCAACTGATGCCGAGCGGATCGTTAATCGTACGACGCCGACGACGACAACCCCGACCACATCCACAACCACCGAGCCATCATCGAAACAAGATAAAATCGATCGTTTCGTGGAACAGATGTATCCAATGTTGACCGTCTCCGAAAAAATGGACGAAGTTTGGAACGTCGTGGTAAGCCGACAAATCGATCATATCGATTCAGGGACAAGGTTCATTCATATCGAATTCTAAACATTTGGGGCTAGGTTGGCACGAAAAGTTCCGTGGACGATCTTTTGCCGAAATCAGACGAGTTGCTTACGCAAACGCAAAGGCAGGAAAGAGCGATTAGCGAGATCCACGCGGATTTAAGATCGAAAACAAACAAGATCATCGAAAACTTGGAAGGAGTGGAGAATAGGTTGAGAAAGCAGGAGGACGACGTCGCTACGCTCGCCCAGCAGCGGCCAATACCGGCAGAACTGCTGCTCGATCCGACGATCGATCGACTCGTCGAATACGATTCGAGTAGGTAAGTTCCGCTTAATAATTTCTCTACTCGTCACTAAACGTGCCCACCCCTAACCAGGGTTGCCACCTCTCCGGTTTTGGCCCGGAGACTCCAGGTTTTGAAGCAAATCTCCGGGCTCCGGTTTTACTGGGAAAATCTCCGTGTTGTAGAAAAAAAATGAGATAATAAGAAATTGTGGTATTATATAATGGTATCAATTTTATATATAATAAAAGTTATTAATTAAAAAAACAGATACTTTAAAATATCAATTGTTTGAACTTCAAAGAATTGCACATCTGTTTTCCGGATATTCGGGAACAAAACTTTTCTTTTTGCTTTTTCCATCTCCGGGTTTATATTTGAATCTCCGGGTTGGAATGTGTGGCACTCCGGGATTTACATGGTGATAAGGTGGCAACCCTGCCCCTAACCCAGATCTGGCCCTAAAAAGTCACATTCTCTATGAATTTCTTTTTTCTTGCCTAGATACGTCGGGTTATCGGAGGATCTTACACCTGACACTACCGCTGTTCCACCAGTGACGCCAACCACAGTCACCGTTTCATCGGTGTCAATGTCCATGTCCTCGTCTATCTCGTCGAATAATATCGTGCCGCACAATAATTCCAGCAATTCTAACAATGTTAATGGTTCCAGCAGTAATCTCCCGAATTCGATTACAACCCAACAACAACCATCGTCGACCTCGCAGAGATCATCCACTAAAAATCGCGGGGTCATATTCCCGAGCGTGAAAAACAAGCCAAGCCCAGCAAATTCGACATTCACCACTGATACATTTTTCAATTATAAGGATATCAAGGTAAATTCAAACAAAACGTTAGAATATTGCTCTTGGCCATACCAGCCTACCATGCGCGTTTCCTCGTTCGGCAATTTGTGCGAGTGTGATATAGGTATGTGGTTCAAGTAGCTGCCATTAAACGCTTTTAACGAAAATAAAATAATGCCAAAGGTGAATATAGATAGGTACGCGAATATCGACGAGAAAAGTTCACGCTTGCGAGTTACCTATTTGGTTATGCAACGAACGAATTTCCGTTCCGGACGATTCGCTTAAACGCGCGACCTATAGTTACTCTTAATCGTGCGTCTGGACAACTTTTAGTAACGACGTGAAAGTCGCTATACTGGATATATGTACCTGCTTACCGAGTTTAAGCGGTCAACTCGAATAATCGAATGTGATCGCGATGAGTCGTGTCTAGGACTGCCATCTGTAAAATCACTAATCTAGAACAAAGAGCATTAAATCCCCGGATATTTGCACTTAAAACCCGGACAGTTTAAACTATTTCTGAAATTTCAAAAATTATAGACTGTAACCGCAATCAAGAAATAAAACTAAAATATTTATGACTTTTTGAGCGAGCAGCGTCGAAAACCCCCGATCACTGCAGAAAATCCCCTCGGACGTTCCCGGACGTCCTAAAAAAAAAGAGGACAAATCCGGGGAAACCCGGACGGATGGCAGCCCTAGTCGTGTCTCGCGCGCTAGTGTTACGCGCGCACATGTACGCGGATCCAACTTTACGACGTTTCTTCCATGTGAGGGCAATTCTAATTCATATCCGAAACAAGTAATGTCCGTCTACGTACATATTACAGGGTTACTCGTGCGTGGATTTACTAAACGCCGGCATGAGAGACAGCGGTGTCTACTACCTTCAAATACGCGGTACCACCTACTGGTTCCTAAAAGTTTTCTGCGAACAAGATATCGCCGAAGGAGGTTGGACGGTAAGGATATCGCGCGGGAATTCCTAGGTAGTACTGCCAACAGGGTGGTTCTCAGTTCTCGATCATAATAAAATGTTTGCACAGGTCGTTCAAAGACGAGACGATTTTGGAGAACCAAGAGAAAATTTCAATCGAGATTGGGCCGATTACAAGAACGGGTTTGGCGATCCTTCCAGAGAGTTTTGGCTCGGCAACGAGAACATATACATGTTGACGAATAACGAAGATTATATGCTTAGAGTGGAACTTGAAGATTTCGAAGGTAACAAAAGGTAAAATTGCACGTGCATCTGGCATTTTTAAAAAATCTCTCATATTATTCAATACACAATCTGGCGCGAGCGATGGTGTACCTACGGTATATCTACGAATATTCCTTTCCTAGGTACGCACAGTATTCTCAGTTCAAGATCTACTCGGAAGCCGAGTATTACAAATTGGAGATCGATGGGTACGATGGAAATGCTGGAGACTCTTTAAATGATCCTTGGTATGGTTCCAATAACAGTCCCTTCTCTACGTATAACAGGTACAAAATTATGCAATTGCACTTGAAGAGTCTGGTACGAAAATGTCCAATGCGTACACGACATATAACAAGTAGGGGGGCAACTTTTTAATCGATCGCCGCACCTACGTTTGCTTTTACAGGGACAACGACAGATCATCATTGAATTGTGCTTCTATGCTGAAGGGTGGATGGTGGTGGAAGTCATGCGGGCGAGGATTAAACGGCCTTTACTTGAACGATCCCCAGGATTTGACTGCCCGACAAGGTCGGCATTTACACTTGGCTTTATTTTTATACCTGATAACAAGATATATCCTTCTCTCTGTGTGTACCAAAGGTATCGTGTGGTTCCGTTGGAGAGGCTGGGATTATACTCTGAAACGCGCCACGCTGATGATTAAACCCAAAGGACCCATAGCGGCGGTGTAGATTATTAGAAAAATTTCTAGAACAGAAAGCATAATAGACAAAATCTTTTAACTTAAGCTATGCGTAGGTAGTGTTACAACCTTTTGTACAGGCGGTGCAATTCTCCGTAATTAGCAAATATGTTCAAGTAGAAACTTTGGAAGTGTGAAACAATTTCTCAGAGAACCGTATAGACACGCATTTCGCCATGGTTCGTAAATATTTATTTTCGGTAATTATTTACTTTAGCGATTCCTCACCGCCGCTCGGTCTTAGTTTCCGAGATATTCGCCAAAATATTTTTTAAATTTCTTGCTTTGATGTTATAATTTGGGTTAGGATCTTGAAATATGTTATCAAGGTCATCATTCAGAACAACTTTTCCCGATACATGTTACCGCCGCTCGACCTTCGTTTCCGAGGTATTTGCGAAAAACTTCGCTTGACTTATTCCGATACAACGCGTTCCACTTTTCAACTTGTCGCGGGTATTAAGTAGTATTGGTTGGGGCTAGATTAGCGTAAAGATGCGTATCGACTTTGCGAGGCTTGCGAGGATTCCCCGTTCCTTTTCACTTTGCACAAAGAAATCATGTCGAGGTAGCCTCCAGACTCTCCACTCCGCGAGGCGTGCCTCGCGAGCAATCCTCGCAAAGTCGATACGCACCTTAAAGCATGGAAGTGATCCAGTGGCGCACCCAGAATTTTAT
This sequence comes from Andrena bucephala, assembly GCA_947577245.1. Lineage (NCBI taxonomy): Eukaryota > Metazoa > Arthropoda > Insecta > Hymenoptera > Andrenidae > Andrena > Andrena bucephala. The sequence continues at coordinate 80,332,675 of OX387715.1, forward strand.
TTTTGGGGCGGGGGGGCGAGACCGATGACGCGCGACTCGTTGATAGTTTGTCTCCCTCCGTCTTTCAGGCGTTTGATACAACTCCGTTCCTTTTCCCTTGTTTCTCCTTTTGTTTGGGGGGGGGGGGGCAGGCCCCCCTGCGTGCGCCACTGTAGTGAACCGATGTGAGTCGGGGTGTTGACAGGAGTCCCCAAAAATTATTTGAAATAAAAATCTTTATGCGATGCGTGCGGTACTCTAGCCCCCAATCTATAGGTACTAATACTCGGGACAAGTTGGAAAGTGGAATGCGTTGCATCGGAATTAGTCAACAGAAGTTTTTCGCAAATATCTCTGAAACGAAAGTCGAGCGGCGGTAACATGTACATATACTGTATAGGGAAAAGTTCTTCAGAATGATGACCTTAGTAACATATTTCAAGGTCATCACAATTGGTGAAGAATCACTAAAGTAAATAATTACCTTTTTTTTCCATGCAACTACGCGCCGGCGATAATCTTGCCAGATTTAATCTTGGAAAGCGATCGAACGCGGCTCGCGGAATCAACATTTTCGATCCCCTTGAAAAATGTTTAAAGACAAAGTCCAACACGCCGTGATAGAAGGGTGGTTCATCGTTCAACACGATAATACGTTTAGATACTTGGAAACTTTTAATTATGTTTTCCATCATGCGGACAAGCATCGAGAAATGACGACAATTCAATTCGCGCCATGGTCGTCGATGAATGGAACACGATTATCCAATTATGTTTGCATTTAATCGAAAAATTCGCCAATTGCGAGGCGTTTCATTGTAAATAATTATACCAGTATAAGCGTCCTTGTAAACTGTAAAAAGTATCTTTAAACGGTAAAGAAAGGTAGGTTTACATGCGTGTGTACGCATTTAGGATTTTTTTTATCTGATATCTAGGAAGACGATTAGTTCGCTTTCAATTAAAAGGACACAAACGACAGATGTATCTACGCGCGGACGTGGGAGGAAAATAAGGCGCAGATTTTTAATCCAAGTCGCTTTACTCTTTCATCATTTACTCCAACTCGATCGCGAGTTAAGGCTGCCGTCTCATTTTTGTTATGGTCTGATTCAATCGAAGCGTCCCCAGTAAACAAACGGACCCTAATGAAACTGCTGCGGTCGATAAAAAGAATTTGTACAGTAGCTAAGGACTACGCTCCGTTACGCATGCGCGATGACGTCAGTCCAATCAACGTCAAAGTGGTAAACGAAACGGCGCCACCGTCAAGTCAAACCAAGCGACGTGATTGACTTTGCTAGCTTGGCTTAACTAGTGATCCTGTAGAGAGTGATCGGAAGAACGTATATCGTCGCTGATTGGTTTCTGCGATTTGGAGCAAAAGCGGAAGTAGACAGAGAAAGAAACTGTAAAAAAGAAAGAGACAGAAATACTGATAGAAAGAGACAGAAAAACTGATAGAAAGAGACAGAAATACTGATAGAAAGAGACAGAAATACTGATAGAAAGAGATGGAGTGAACGATTAGGTTATGTTTATTTCCGGTTTTGCTCCAAATCTTGAAAAATGGCTTCGGTTATACCGATCACTCCCTGGAGGATCACTAGGCTTGACTTGGCGGTGGCGCCGTTTCGTTTACCACCTTGGCGTTGATTGGTTTGACGTCATCGCGCATCGTCGCGCATGCGTAATGGAGCGTAGTCCTTAGCTACGGGGCCTTTTCCCGTGGATACTGGCCACATGTTCTGTTCTCTCTGTCTCTGTCGCGCTGTTGCTACAGTTCTCTCTTTTTATCGAGAAGCCTTGAAGGAATACAGCACGAGAGCTGCGTCTATAGCGTCAGAGCCTCGCTAAACGTAGCAATAATGAAAGATAGAGAGGACCGGGAGTGTAAGAAGGAAAGATGGAAGGATACCGAACCTGACACAATTTGAACTATCATTATTAGCGATATTACACATAAAATTTATTTGCAGAATTGAAAGCCCATTTCGTTCAAAGTAGTCCGATTTAAATTATTTTTTGTCAATTTAATCGGCAGAATCACTTTCATATTGATACGATGAAAAATAAAGAAATTCTGTTTCTTCATAATTGATCATATATCGCCGAGCAACTTCAGGCGACAGGTTAGACGGGTGAGCGATACAATGTCGCTCGGCTCGAGTTTCGGGAGACCTCAAGAATGAAGGCCTTCGATTAAAAAAATTATCTGTAGCCGACGGATGAATTCCCGTCAAATAAACTGATTCATCCGTGGCGTTTCAAATAAATATCACGGATTTTCGACGACAAATAAAGATAAGTTCTACTACCCTGCATTTTGAACGAGTACAATAGGAATTAGCAAAGTTGACTTCAGAATCTTTGCATGTGAACTTTTATAATTCCTTTTCGTGAATTTACGTCGGGACGAAAGTCTTTGGCGAAAACGACTGTCGGGGAAACATTATTTTTGGGAAAAGCTCTTGTACTGAAGTGGAATTAGTAACAGTTGACTTCACAACTTTTGCACGTGAACTTTTTTCGTAATTTCTGAATTTTTGTTGTGACAATAATTTTTTTGATGATGTTAGGGGAGGGTCGAAATATAAGATTTCTAGAAAGAATTTGGGAAAAGACGGTTTCCATGAGCAAGGGAATTAGCTTCTTTCATATATGTAACAATTAACACTTATGAAGAAAATCCGTAGATCAACGGATTTTTCAAAGGGGGATCTACGGAATTCTCCGGAATGTTGAACTTTTCTCTACGGATTTTCAAAAATCTGAGTTGGCAGCACTGGCTACGTGGCTCGAATTAGAGACACTAGTGTCTCTAGCTTTTCCGTTACACAGCGCGGTGTCCACGTGGGAAGAGTATATAGGCTCTACTCAACGTCGCGATTCGTCTCAGAATCTGTTAATTGAATTCCTTTTCCAGCTTTCGAGCTATGCTTAACAATCGTGCGTACAGCTGTTTACGAAACGTGTACAAACGTTGAAAAACCATTTGCTTTCGGACCACACGACAACGTATCTCACGTGGTTCCATTGTTAATGCATCTGGCCACCAAATGGGTGGTAGCAGAGAACCAACGACTGGCGAACACCGCGGCATTTGTCCCGCAACTTTTAAACTCGCCGCTATGCGTCCGTTCTTAAAAAAAAAAGAAGAAAGAAAGAGAATGCATTACTCTCTTGCGTTTAAGTTTTATTATATAATATTATGCCGTGTTTCAGTTACATAATTTTAAGTGTTTAATATCCTAACGGTCGTATAAGAGTACACGTACCTGAAAACAGGCGCGATACGCGTACACCTATACCGCGTATGCGCACGCATACGCGTGTGCGCATACTGGTGCGTGTTTTACGATTACGATCGATTTTATTATCAATATACAAATAATGGAAGACATCGCAGCACCTAGAAGTGCTCTTCAAAAGACATTCTCTTATCTAACACATTCGTAGATCTTGTTTTTCGTCAAGTTGATTTCGGTTACCACAGGTTCGTCGCGTGAATCGCGAGTTTTTATAGACAGTAGTGTACTGATTATTCTAGATGAACGAATTGCGAGATGCATAGTAGTAATAGAGTGTTATTTTAAACTTTTTCGTTTAGTTTGATTCGTTTTCTTTGGTTTGACGCGCGCGCGCCCTCACACACACACACACACACACAACACACAAACGCACACAGTGTCTCGAGTTTTACGTCGCACTGTGCGACGGTAAGGACGACGTGTTTGTACGTGTGTACGTACTTGTACACTCGTGGATTTCTCTCCAATCGTAAAGGTATATTACGTTATACGTCCCTTTGTTTTTCCATAGAAAGAAATCGAAATTACGGCACGCTTCGCTTCCTATTCTGTATTTCGTTGCTCCAAGCTTCGCGCGCGAGATATTCCCTTCGTTTATTGTTTCTCGATTATAATATTATTGTCGCGGTACGTACAGTGCGCCCTCGAAAACTGCAAGCAGCGACATACTTGGTATTCGACGGCGATAATCGGATCGGAGGCGGTAACGATTGGAAGCGATACTTTTAATTTTTGCGCGTGGCTGATAAAAGTATGAAACCTGACACTTGCTACCGTAGAATCGAATGCCAACGAAACGTTAGACCCTATTAATTTTCACAACAATGATAACAACGACTTTGAACAGGGAACAGCGCAGCTGACGAATATTTCTATGGCGTATGTATGAGTCGGAACATCCTTATTATCTGATAACTTATCGCGAGCATCGTCCGTCATCGCTGTGCGATTCTGTACGTCGATTCCATAAGCTTCGGGGTTAAATCGAATTCGAATATCGTATGTTTTCGAATGCGGCTCAAAGTCGATCGCAACTGGTGTCTCCTTGCGATAGTCAAATTTCGATGAGCATGTACATATATATGTACATACACACACAGTACACACACGCGCGCACACACACACGAACACATACACGACACATGCGTACGTGCGCACGCACGCGCGTACATAGGGTAAATCCGGGAGACGCGGTCGGGCTGGAGAGTTGGTCGAGTCGCTATATATTTCAGACTCCATAAACTTCAAGACTCGCGGAAAACACATTCAGTTAACTGTTTGACTCCTAGAGAATCAATTGTTCTGAACTTTAACACGCTTTTGCGCATATAGAGTCTGAATTATAGCGACTCAACCCCAACTCCCCGGCCCCAACCGCGTCTCCCGGATTTACCCTACGTATGTATGTATACATCACCGTTCTCTCCCTCCCTCCCGCCCCTCCCTCTCTATCTCTCTCTCTCTCTCTCTCTCCCGGAAATGCAACGCGAGAGTACTACTACATCGGCCTTTTATCGCTCCTCGTGCGGAGATAGGAATCAAATTCGACACGCGTGATACTATACGATTAGGAAATATTCACAACTTTCTCGCAACGGAATTCATATAATGAGATATGTAATCATCGATCAACATTAATATTATATATATATATATATATATTTGTGTATGTACATATCTGTTTGCATGCGCAGGCGTGCGGTACGGCAGCGTGTGCGTGTTAATACTTGCATACATATATGAGTACGCGTGTGTCGTCGTCGTCGTACTTGCGCGTATGAACGTAATTAACACGCATTGCCTCCTCCTCCCCCCCCCCCCCCCACCACCACCACCACCACTACTTCATTTTTTTACGCACGCTCGCACGCGCGCGCACAAAATGCCATCCACTCGCTCGATCGATCACGCATTCGTCGTTTAGTACCTAACCCGCGCTCTCGAGCTTTCGTTCATTCGTATGCTCGTATTCGTCAAATACATGCAGGCTGAAATTGAACCGATCTCAACTAGTATACCATTTTTTGTTTTCAACTGTTTCATAGAAACGACAACGCTAAATTCATTTCGAAAAGATAACTCGCGAATGTGTGTACAATATTAATCCGAATAGAGTCACGCGAGCCGCGTCGCAAAAATACTGGGGGTAATCGTAACGAACAACGTGAAGATATTCCAAGGACGATTGGCGCCGCTGCACAGCTTGATCTCCATCTCCTCCGGATGATAGTTTATGCATTTCGGGGGCCTCCGACGATACAGGCGTTCTCTTCTCGCGGTGCAAGCACCGGGCTCCGTCATGGCCTCTATAGGCTCGATGCTAAGTTGCTTGCTTCCGCACGGACACAAGGTGTCCACCACCAGTAGAATCAGATTCGTGTGGCGAATCTTTTGCACGCTGAATGGCCTGGGAACGGAACGATCGCGATCGTCTACATGTAGGTGTACATATACGTGTATGTGTATACGTACCTTTCGCAACCGGTCACGTGACAATTGGTTAATTTTCCTTTCAACGGATTACTCTGGCCGCTGGTGTTGAGCCTCTCGGGCTGCAGGATGTACAGGTCCGTCTTCTTTTCGCAAGTCCTCAGCTTTCTCTGCGGATGATAATAAGCGGACGTGGCTCGCGTTGTCCCGGGGGACGAAACGGGAGTTGCGGCGGCGATCGCCGGAAGTTTAGGAAATTCTTGATTTTCCTCGGACGCTGTCGATTCGTCGGTCGCGTCTGCACCCGCGAACGATTCGAATTTGTGCCCTTCGCCGGCGGCCGTGTCGGTAAAGATTGAATCGTCTGAAATTCGACACAGTACTTACATACGCGTTACTCGTCCAAGCTGCTGGCCTGGTTTGTTTTTTTTTTTTTTACGCGACCTCGCATTATGTACAAGCGATCAAAGGCGGTCAAAGTGTTAAGATGGCATTTTTTAATTTTCGAACGATACTCACCGCCCAGCGTCCGCGCAGGCTCGCTGGCAAAGGCGAAAGCGAGGTGCCACAAACTTTGAAAATTAAATCCGAACGCCACGTTCCACAGAAAACTTCCAAACATCGCGATGGTCGTTGCCGAGATAGATTCGGGGAACGGTCTCGGTGCTGCCGATTGATGAGACTCCTGCGGGCTACAAGTGCCCTGATAGTCGGTCACGGTTACCTTCCTGCGAAACCCGGGGCAAGATGCGTTATTTTTGTCCAACGTTCGGCCGCCTCTACCTATTCGCGTCTCATACGCGCGTACCTGTATATTCTGTCTTGGACCAATGAATCCATTATGGTACCGTCGATCTCACCGAAAAATTTCCCGGTATGTTCGTGACGCTCGCTAATGATTATGAATCCGTTATTGTCCAAGATATAGCAGTCCAGTTCTTCGGAAGCGCAGTTTTTCTTACAACTCGTGCCACTGCACTGAAAAAGATCAACGGAACGACGACGACGATGATGATGATGATGTTGATGCGCGACGGGACGGAGGATACACAAGTACACAGAACACAAATATGTATACGCGCGTTACCGTGGAAGTGATGTTGACAAAGTGCGAAGCCAAAGAGGAATGTTGAAACTGGAGACCCACGACGGCGGCCGGTGCTTTGTGTCCTTTCCCGATGAACACCGCGTGCGTAGCGGTCACCAAAGGATTGGGGCTGTCGGCTGTCGACGGAGAGACATATGTGTGTAGGCGTACGAAGACTACTATCTATCTCCCCACCCGCGTATGTACGTACCGGCGTCGAACGGCACGCTGAAAACGAAACTCTCCGGTTCGATCGAATGCTGATCCACGGCGCGTTTGTACCAAGACGATTCCATGGCTCTGGCATACTTCTCGGCGAACAACGGTCTGAACCAAAAACAAATCGAGGATGTTTTTGTTCGGTTTGTCGTGAATAGTGTCGGATTAAAAAAAAAAAAAATATTGTGACATTTACGATTCGTCGATGGTTTCCTCGCTCTGCTGATGTTCGTGCCAACGGAAGAGACCGCTTCTAGTCGCGATGAATCTCCGTGTTACGCCGAATCTCCCTTTTCCTTGGCTGCAAATTTGCGAATAACGAGTATACATACTATGAAACGTAATATCGTTCGAAGCAACTAATCGTGGCGAATGAGAACGAGACAAGACGCGAGTGACGTATACGTTTATGCATCGATCGACAGACCCCTCTGGGGTGTTTGCGCGTTCGTATTCGATAATAGTCGTATTGACACGCGCGTTACACTTAGCGTTACAAGTTCTAAACAAGGGGACACCCCCGATGGGAGGGAACATGTTCGGTCAAAACGACAGTGTGAAAAAAGATCACCGTGCCGGATTGTATAGACGAGTGCGCTTATACGAATAATTGTGCATAATGGATTACCTGTGCAGTAGAGCCATGAGTATGGCAATAGGGCTAGCGGTGGAGACACACAATATAAAATGTAATAAAAATATGCAATAAAAGATGTCATTGTAAATGAAAGAGATGTGTCGTTGCGCATAGTACGTGTCGCGTTTCAACTTACAACCAACAGCCACAGCGGCAGCGGTACATTGCCGAGATATCAAGTACGCTGCCCCGAGGAGGACGCGTCTCTTAACCTTTTCTAATCTATTTTCTTAATATATACGTGGTATGTGTTGTGTACATGCCGGATGTACCGTGCCGAATACTGTACCGGCGCGGCGATGTGTTGCGGCCTTCTTCGTCTTCCGTCTGTTCTAGTAATTCGTACGTCTCCTTGGCTTGCGTTCTTGCGACTTTCGCTTCTTCTTTTCGGTTCGCTGACTCTTGTTCCTTTCATGGCGGTTGGTAGAGATCGTTAATACCTATGTAGTTCTCGACGATCGACGACGACGTCGCGTTCGCGACACGACTATGCGGAACAACGGCAAAGGAAATCATCCAATAATAAGATACGTTATTCGATCGAATCGGTGCGTGAGAGAAGACCGCGTGGTGCTTGTGCATTGCAGTGCGTTGTCGTAGTATAGGTATACTTGCGCGCTACAAGTGTCGAACCACACCCGTGAAGGACATGCACCTGCGAATTCCGCTTACGAGCCGCGCTCTTACCTTTGGTCCTCTTCTTTGTGCATCGCACCTCTTTTGTCGAAACCATCGGTGACCAAGGCGTCCAGCACCAGGGATTGGACTAATCTTTTATCGCCTGAAACGAAACATCGGTGCGACGATTGTTTGTGGGGCTACTAACAAACATGCTTATTTTCCACTTACTTTACTATTTTCAGAGTACGGGGTACTTACAGTAATAGGCGTCTTTGTCGGGCTTGCTCGCTTGTTTGTGGTGCGAGCTCGGACTCCTTGGTCTCAAGGACATCCATTTCCACCCCGGTCTTCGCGTTCGCGCTAAAAAATGCAGAACGCGTTCTTCCGGGGAGGAGAACCATTTCTCGGAAGCCGAGTTGTACTCGCAATACACCCAATCGGGATGCACTTTCCAATTGTTTCCTTTAAAGTACTCGGTCACTACAACAGGACCGAAAGCAAAACGTAAGCTTATCGTCTGCCTCCATCTACGAAACCGACCGGGTCGCCGCGCGCGCGCGGACAGCCCTGCTCTTGTACGCGACTTACCATTTATTATAGCATGCTTGATCTCCTGCTCGGCCAACAGCTCGAACATACCGTAACCTTCGGGTAACGCTACTCCCAACGAGAACGGCGTTCCGTCGATCGGTTTGTAAAAATAATTGTGCCGCCTAATGGTCACCCTCCTCTGCGAACATGTTTATGTACGTACGCACGCGATACAATCTAGTTCTAGTAGGTACATGGTTGAATGGGGATTACCCGAAAAATTGCAAGCATTTTGTTGGCGCGCGTTAGGGTGGACCTTATTTTTCGACCATGAAATTTTTAGCACATCGCCCCCTAAAGTTCTTCCATTTCGTGAAAAAGTAATTGTACAATATTTAAGATCGATTGGTCGTCGGAAGTTTTGAATTGAAAGAGTAGTGTGATTCTGAAAATTTAAATGAAATATTTTATATTTTAGAGAATATCATAATTCCTTACTTACAAGGAGAGTATTTTAGGTGTCCGCCTCCGATCATTTAGATTTTTGGATATGTTATAGAGGTTTTTTTTATTTTTCCCCGTTTTCATATTTGGGGGGTGAAAACTGCGTTCAAAGTTAGGGTTGAAAAATCATTTTTGTGGAATATCTCGAGAACTATTAGAGATAGGGGAATAGTGTCAATGGACGAATTTTGTGTCTTTGAATGCGAAATATGACTGACTCACCAGATTTTCAAAAAGTCCATTTTTTCCACAAAAATGATTTTTCAACCCTAACTTTGAACGCAGTTTTCACCCCCCAAATATGAAAACGGGGGAAAATAAAAAAACACGTATTTCTTATTTTTCGGTCCTCTATAACATATCCAAAAATCAAAATGATCGGAGGCGGACACCTAAAATACTCTCCTTGTTAGTTAATCTTAAGTTTTGTTCATGTGTGCATTGAAACGCAATTTAATTTGTACAAAATAAGACTATTTCACTGTAACAGGCTCGTAACGGCACCGAAATATGACATAAAACTTTCGACACCGACTAGACTACTAAGGTCGAAGCCAGATATATTGGCCGGTGAATTCGTTTTCGCGAACAGCGATCGAGGAGAAATCAGCCACCACCATCTGACGATCGTGGATTTGTCAGTTGGAGTTGCCTGGCCCCCGAAGGGTATGGTGGGGTCAGGGCCGGCGCGAGGATGGTTGGCGCCCTTATGCAAGAAAATTTTTGGCGCCCCCAAATTTTTGCACCTGTTTTCTATTTAATATATTTTGCCTTTACGAGGTACAATAAAAAAGAAATAATTACATTTACATTTTGTTTATATGGGAGTTGGATTCCTTTATTATTAAGTCTGCGATATATTTTTTAGCGCCCCCTTCGGCTGGCGCCCTTATGCAACGCATTACTTGCATAATGGGTTCCACCGGCCCTGGGTGGGGTAACGGGAACGCTGCTCGGCTCCGCCTGAAATTTATTTATTCTTAGCGTAATAATTGTGTGCGTTACGAAGCTATCGAGAAAGAATCAATGTTCTGTCCAATAAACTCCTGAATTTTTTCGGAGCTAACGCACACCTATTCTGATGTGTGTATTTCTACGCTAAGAACTCGGTTTGGCCTACACGTCAGGAGCTTGGCGCTATCCCCACCACTTCTGGCTCGCTCTTGTTCTGCGAAGGCGAGAGCGAGATGGAACGAGAGCAGGTCAGAAAACGTTGAGAAAAGGAGCACCGAGGCAGGCAAACTGTGTGGTGGGAGAATACCCCTCAATGAAACTCATCGAAAAAATATATCTGGCTTCGACCTTAAACGATGTATATTATAGAGTTTTGATGATCTCATGTCGGTATGAATCAGTTAGTATGAATGCGAGCTCGATGCAGTTACAATCCATTTGGACGGAAATCTATTATCAATTTTAAAGGGAACAGGAAAGGTGGAAAGACTACCAGAGTGGTGGTGATCAGTTGTATAGGTGTGGAAAAATTACTGGGAAATCCAATGATTCCGTCTAGCGGGGCGCTTCTGCGGTGTATGATTTGTTAGAAGAATGGGGATTTTCCGACAAATTAGCAAGCATTTTGTTGTGGCACTATCGCCACAAACACTGGACGCTACCAAGGAGCCTGCGCGTTCTTCTTGAACAAAAATTAGGCAGGGAAATTTTATATTTGCCCTGCAGACACCATATATACGAAATTATTTTACAAAGTGTCTTTAAAGAAGAAATGTGTCAGTCGTCCGGTCCAAAAATTTCAAAATGCTTGGACAACAATCAACAACATTGAATTATGTACCGGGAATTGAAATCCAATATGTCCGTCAAACAATTGAAGATACAGTCATTCAAGAAACACTCCAAATTTTAATAGAAGTTTTATAAAAAGAACAGCAACCTAGAGAAAATTACAATGAATTTTTGCAGTTAATAATTATTTTCCTGGGTGGGACTCCACCAAAAAAAATTTGAAGTTTTCGTGCCCCGGGAGCTTTCCACCACGCTCGATAGATGAGGAAAGCTTTATAGTGCTTGAAAATATATTTATTTAAACACCAATTCTCAATACCTGTCGAAGAAGAAACTTGAATTCGCGATATCTATGTCTTTCTCACCAATGTTCATATGTGTAAAACCGTGGATTCGAGCTACAATGGCAGCGGAAGCTCCACGCCAAGACTTAGAGTTTTTGTAAAAACTCCATGCGTACCGCAATATCGATAAAACAATAAGCCTTATAGCCGTAAAAAAAAATTGCAACCATTTATGGCTATTTATCAACGGAGACGGCAGCGCTAGGCATTTTTCGATAAAGCTGTGGGAAAGAACACAAAATTATAAATGGTGGTAGCGATTAATATTGAAGTCGACAAATCTTGCAAAAAATTTACAATTACTCCAAATGACGTAGAAAACTACATCGAAAGAGGAATTGAACATTTTATTTCTGAAGGTTCAATAATTTTTTCGAAAGATTCTCAATTCCCATTGAATTTTTAAAAAGAGATCCTGATTTATCAAGGATTGAAAGTGGTTAATGACACTGCTGTGTCATTATGTGTTAAACTTATGGAGAAATATAATCAGTTATTTACAAAAAATGAGGAGGAGAAACAATATATATTACAAATTGTTTCCGAACATAGGAAACAATTTCCAGAGGTAAAAAAAAACAGTCGCTATTAAAAGACGTGTAAAATATTTCAACGAAAAAAAATACTTTCATTTTTTACTCCTCTAAATATATTCCACTTCAGTTCTAAATCTACTTTCTTGTGTTATGTATTACACTACAAATTATATGTAGTATACTTATTATATCTAAGTACTATATTGTTTTAAAAAAGTTTTTAAAAATTAAAACCGACTTCAAAAAAATAAAATTGCACTAAAAAGTAAAAAATGATTTTTTCATCATCATTTGCACTGTGCAAATCTGACGCCGACTTAAAATATGGGAGTCGTCGATTAAATAAGGGAAAAAATTATTTTTTACTTTTTAGTGCAATTTTATTTTTTTGTAAAGTCGGTTTTAATTTTGTTTTAAATTTTTTATTTTTAACTTATTAGTTTTGTATACATTGACACAATATGCCGAGGAGATATGCGCGTACGTACATAAAATAATAATAATTAGGTGACAATAGTCTTTATTATTAACCAGAACTGGCAAAATATTGGAGCAATGTTGATGCAGTGTAGGATGGGACCACAGGGGCATCGCTCTCGTTCGATTAAAAAAAAGATCATCAAAATCGGTCCATATGCTGAGGAGTTATGCGGGGACAAACATTAAAAAAAAAAATACAAAAAGGTCGAATCTATAACCTCCTCCTTTTTGAAGTCGGTTAAAAAGACAAATCCAACGATATAGAAACATGTATGTTAACGAGGTACTACAATGGAGAAAAACGTGTTACAAGAATAAAAGACTTTCAAGTCCAATGTGCCACATCTTCCTCTAATCCGATAAACGTCATCTTTTACAGGAATTATTTTCTTACTTAATGGAACAATTGTAGGGGACGGCGTGAAAAGAATCTCGCGAAAAAAATTTCACCAAGAGTAGCCAAGGTCCACCCTAATTTTGTAGCTTTAATATACCGTAGGTACAAGTAGTACTCACCGCGTCGTCGTAATGAATTGTGATCGCAAAATCAGTCTCCCCTTCTTTCTGGTCGATCATGTCGTGCCTCAGCTGAAGAACAAAAGAGACATCGTGAAGGAAGCACGTAGGTATGTATGTAGGTATATACTCGTGGAACATTCGTATCGGATACGTATGCGCGGACTTACGTCTAGAAGGAGAGAATTGTTCAGCGGACCATCGTATTCGGCGAGTTCGACTTCCGACAAATCTACGCTAATGTACGTAGGTTTTAACGTTTCCTCGTACTGCATGGGAACGAACAAACAACAACAACAACAACAATATCTTATAACAAACGGCAAGAATTTCTTGCTGAAACTTGTGTACCAAGCGTTGTTGTCTACTACTTACATCTACGTTCCCCGGCTGCGTCGACAGAAATACAAACACACCATATCAATGAACGCGGCGCATCATCGAGACGGCGAGACGAAGAGAGTCTCGTTGAACGTTACTACTCACCAGAGGCCGTAAATCCGGATGATACAAAACACGACCATTGTTGTCGACGATAAAGGAATATCCGTTGACCCCTAACTGCGAATCGACAAAACGGAGATTTGTGAGTATAATAATTTAATCGTCGTTTCGATAAACAGGTACGTGCTACGTATTATACATGTAATGTACCTTGTAAGGAGGGACGAGCTTCTGAATCTCTTCCACGGGTACGTCCGTGCCCACGATGCCCAACAAGTTGGCCGTTTTAACCTGCGATAGAGAGAGAGAGAGAGAGAGAGAGATAGGGGAAGAGGGGTGGACGAGAGAGCGAGAGAGAGGGAGAGAGAGAAAGAGAGAGAAGTTTAGAACGAGGATCTGTACAAAAGGTATCGCGATACGCGTGATTATCGTCCCATGTGCGTACGCGTTCTTGGGTAGTAGGTATGTATTATAATGTACCTATGACGCGGTACACGCGGTTCCCTACTTGAAATTTTGTGAACAAAGAGGTAAACAGGATATTACCGTGTAATTCCGACGATCTAATATAGGTGCTGTAACCGACGTCATGAACTGCCCGATGTCTTCCATGCCGTATCTGCCGCTCTGGATCAATGATGCGGGCAACGAGATAAGAAAGTGAACTCCCGATGAATATTAGAGTGCGGAATTTCTATGTATAGGTCTGGGCACACACTACACTTACGTTTCCACCGACGTAAACTGGACTCCAATGAACAGGGTGGTCGTGTTGATACAGTACCATAGGGCGGGCAAGCACTTTTACGTACTCGAACACCTTGCTCTTGATTTCTTCGGCATCGGTGATTCGCGCGTAGAATCCTGCAAAGAAAGGCGAACAAAGTATAAACACTCTACAGTCTACGCGACGCGACGATATATGTGGTAAGAGGAAAGGCACACCTTTGTTCGCGCAGGCCGTGTTGTGCAGTTCCGGGCTCTTGTCGCCGCCTATGAGGTACGTAAAAATACGAACGGGCATATGTGGCCAGTTGTATCGCTTTATCACCTCTGCGGGTAAACCAGCGTTAGTTGCGGTAATCAGCATAATTGCTTGGTTACATTGGCTTCCTTGGCCGGTTCTATTGTATCTGTGAAGGATCTCGAAGGCGGTAGCGAGAGCGGCCGATATATTCGTCGGCGTTTCTTCGTGTTTCATCGTGCTCGTTGCAATTTTCATCTCTTGCACGTTCTCCGGAGACGCCTGAACCAGACTATCCTTGAAGCACTGAACGATCTCTTCCGCGGTATCCCCGTAACGGTAAACGTTAACGTAATCGTCCGGTCCCAAAGTATCGAGGATAGTCCCGATGGTGGTTATTGCTAAACGTCTGTTCCTCTCGGAAGCGCAACATTCGGTGTCCACTAATATAGCCAAATCTTTGGGACTGTTTGCGGCTCCGACGAACCAATTGGAGATTCGAAAATCGTACACGTCCCGGATAACTCGGTTCGCGTTTCTGTTTGTACCGGATGCTCGTCGGTCCTCTGCCGCCGGTGGCCAAGAGATTGCTGCAACGATCCAAGAAAAAGGGAGTTTACGATTTCGGGAAAGACGGGGCGAATGCGGGAGAGAATGGAACGCGAGTAACGCGTGTGGTACCCAACTCCGTGACATACCAGGGAAACGTCGTAAGAATCCCGAAGTGGCTCCGTAGTACTGCCAAGAGAGCGAGGGATCGCTCTCGTAATTATTTACGAACAATAAATCCAAGTATTCGCTCCACTGAATGCCGGCCGCTACTTCCCGATCTGCGATAGAGGAAAAGTGAATAACTCGTATTTAGTCTCGACACGAGACCGCGCGCGCGCGCGCGTCGTAACGATTCAATTAGACAAGTATAGGGTAAATCCGGTAGACGCGGTCGACCTAATATAAAATGGCTATTAAAACTAATATAGAAATTACTTATTTTATTAGAACAAACCTATATGTTCAGAATTTTATGCCGATTCAGAAAAACTGGTCGATATTTGCTTTAAGACAATATTTACTGTAAATCGGGTGTGAAAACTGAGGTCGTGACATCTGACCACCTTTCCCGAGGTGCCGGGAGAAATGGTTTGCATCGTTGGCAAAGACCACTCACATAATTATTCATGAAAAATTAATAAAGGATAAAGCAAAATTATTTATGAGTGAATACAACTATAGATTCATTGATATTTAATTTGTTTACGCTAATCAAGTAAAGAACACATCAAAGATAAAGTGAACTACCTATATACTGGTGATTAGCAAGGCAAACAAAAGTGAATAAATAAACTAAATAAACAAAAATAATAATAAAAATAAACAAAAATAATACAAAATAAACAAAAATAATAATAAAAAATAAACAAAAATAATAATAAAAAATTAACAAAAATAATATAAAAAAAATCACAACTCGACCATCTATCCTTTCTGCAGCGAGAGATCTCTTCTCGTTAGCTTCGAGAGGAAGAATTAATATGGCCAGATACTTTGGCTGCATTATCCCTCAATATCACTACTATCTTATCCCAAACGTTAAACGAAAATAAACTTAGAAGTATATTTTAAATACGATTTTGTACACCGCTGTTCGACAAAAGAGGTTAAACGTAACCTCAATTCATCTTTTAACGCCTATAAATCCAGAAAAACACTGAAGGAAGCGAAATGACGCTATTTCATTCAACTGTCTGGCTTCTAGAGAAGTAATTGGTCTGCATTTTAACGCATTTTTACGTAGAGGGTCTAAAATATAGCGACTCGACCAACTCTCCGGCCCGACCGCGTCTCCCGGATTTACCCTATGTAGAGTATTACCGGCGTCTTTAACTCCAGCGGGTAGCAAAACTGTCGAGAGTGTAAGGTTCACGGCCAAGTGGTCGAAATGTCGGTTAGACGAGAGAAGATTGTCTTGGCCGGTGGTGGATGTTTTTCCATCCACGGAAAAACTGTCGAGGCGTTGCGACGCATAGTATTTTGGCGACATGTTCCCGTCTCTGGGCGCGGACACAGCCGCCTGCTCTGCGCTCTCCACCAGTCTCTGCAACCGGCGTTCTCATTGATCGTGTTTCAATGAGATGAGATCGAAAACGTTCGCACAGCAGCCGTATGTACCTACTTATGTACATACATACGTCGGACTGTAGGCGCACGGTTCGCTTGCTTACCATAACGGCATTCATCTTGAAATCCAGCATATTTTTCACCTCCGCAGCCATTTCTCGCACTAAGACGAGACCATCCTTTCTCACAACTTCGGCATCCATGTCGTGGTATTTCTAAACAGGGGGACAGAAATCGAGCGTATCAAGTTTCATTCCTCCGGCAAATCGCGTCACGGTTCTTCTCGATCGGTAGTACGTACACGTGTAGTAGGTACCTATAGGTCGCGCGTAAAGCCGAAAATCGATCAACGTCGAACGTGATTTGATAACGGCATATCATTGATTTGGTTACGTGTTTGAATAAAATGCTACGATCATCTACATACATCGGTAGATATTTAGGTACGTGTACGTTACTGATCGGAGAACGTGGCGGCGACGGCCGTTTTTAATCCTTACCCTTTGTATTTCGGTCATTTTCGTAACTTGCTTGCCAAACTCCCACAAGTCTACGCCAAATTTCAAGGCCCAGTTTTTCACTCTGCAAACAAGAGCGACACCCATGTACAATTTAGGTACGAGTGACAACGGGTCAAACACATTTCGTAGATCTCGGAATGGCCAACACCTCGTAAAAGGCGTTCCTTTGGGGTAGAATTTCTTTAAAATATCTAGATAAATAGTCTAACGTCGCGTCGTTCGGATCAACGGCTACGACTACATATGCAAATATATATATATATATATTGTCTCGCCTGCTACTCCGTGTGTCATATCTCGTATGCATGTATGTAAATGAGCACCATTGATGCATTCGCCTACGTACATACATGCTCACGTGCGCACGCACGTAAGCACGTACGCATACGCGCCGATTGTACTCCTCGTTAATCGACTGTGTACGCGTTACTCTCAGATGCGCCTGCGTCCTTTTCCATTCTCGTTCCTTTCCGTCGCGAATTGCTAGAAAATATTCTCGATTTCCTTTTTTTCTCTTCTTTATATAATTATAACACGTTGCAGGTACGTACAACTATGTATTCTCTCGAGAGATGCCCAAATAATGAATTATCGAGGGGTCGTAATATCGAATTTTGCACGCCAGGGTACGTACATACTGTGGTAGGTACATATAAAAACGCGCTTCGATACTTTTCTGCCCCTCCCACTCGTCCGCCGCTACGAATACAGGAGGTACGATTCGTTCTTAGCGCTGGGTATTTACTGTGAATTGATTTCGCGAATGGGCAACACACTTCTCGCTACTCCGGAAGAAACTTGCGGTATCAAGACGCAACCGAGCGACCGCAACCGCGTCGTTTGTACATGCGAATTATGTATCGTCCGAGCATTTTATCGTTTCGATTGAAGCATTTTCTCTTTCGTTTCCTTTCGACCCATCGGCGATATTCCACGAATTTATGCCACTCGACCACCCCCCCCCCCCCCCCCTCTCCCTATCTGTGGTGTCTAACGTCTGCGAGCTATTATAAAGGACAAACTGCTTTTACTTACTCGTTGTGAGGTATGTCCTCTTCCTGTTGATAACTTAATTCGATCCATAACAGCAATAACACTCCACAACGCAAAAGTTTTTCGATGGACAGAAACATTATTCCGACGCTAACGACGCACCGCCAGATGCGAATAAGCGACGAAACGAACGGAGCGATCTTTTAAGGGAAGCGTACGCGCGTTAATGCGAATCAACTCCTCGAGAAGAATTAGTCTTACCGCTCCCTCGTAGCAGCGATCGATCGGCCGGAACACGCGAGTCAGCGTTACGTGCGTGAGTTTACCGTTTCGATGAACGATCTTGTTTATCCGTGTACACTTGACAAAATACGCAAGTTTGCAACGTTTCTACACGCCAGTGCGTGGGAGCCTTTACGCATCATTCTGCGCCTTCTTCGAATGTTCTCTTCCCACCAGACGTTTCGGATTACTCTGACGAAACGGTAATCACAGGGCCCCCGAATCGAGTAAACTGCTTTACATTTCCAAGGCTGTGCGTTCTCCGAGTTCTCTTATTATACGGTGCATACTCTGTCTTGGAATATGTAATTCCAATTCGTGCCGTTACTTGGATATGTCGCCGATTCAATTGCCACTCATCGACCGACGACGACGACGACTACGTGTACGGAGAACCTCGAACGAGATTTCGAGTACCTATTATAAGATGAGCTGGACGACACGTAACAATAATTCACCTCCAACGCGCGGTCTTTCTCCGTGGACGAGAATTTTCAGAATACGACACGAGCTTCTCTAGGGATTGAATCATCTCAAGATTAGAATGTTCGATGTCCCGTATATGCAGTACGCCCCGACACCCGACAACACCGACGAACGAAAAAAAAAAACGATCCTAGGTCGTATCAACCCACAGGATAGAGCAGCGTTCCTCTGTCTGTTATCCTGGTATTATTTCCAACTGAACGTAATAAAACATCGTCCGTTGCGTTTCCGATATGTTTCGCTTGTGCGACTCACGATTGCACCACCGCGATTACCGCCTTGTCGCGCGCGATCTCTCAAGTATGTTCACACCGTGACGCGCAGAGAACCCGAAAGAATGAAGGACGAGGGTGGAGGATAAGGGAGAAGTTGAAGAGGAACGGAGAAAGCCAGAGGGAGCAAAGGGGGTGGAGGGGGGGGGGCAAGGCAAAGAAGGGGAATGCACCGGGAGTAGACGGAGGAAAAAAGTGACAGAAGAATTAAGTATTTGCACGTGGTACACGTGTGACGCGGCGATGTACGATGCACGAAACGATTATCGAGTAGAGCTGTATGTTTTTTTTCCAGCGAAAATTAACGTACACGGCTCCGTTTTAATCGTACTTGTTCGTGAAAATCGAGCAAAGATGGTGTACGAGTCGCTTTACGTTCGAGCCAAAGGTGGCTGGCTGGCTGGCTGGCTGGCTGGCTCGTTGGTTGGCCGGCGCGCGCGCGCATTACTCTTACTACGTTCTACGTTGGATTCGGGCGTTTTAGGAGTAGCGCTATTCTATGGGTGTGAGCATGCACCCTCCGCCACCCCTTAAGAGGATGGGAGATGGGAACGTAGGCAGTTGGCGAACACTGGGTCTGAGTTGGTAGTATTGGTGATGGGGGGTGGCAGCAGCAGCGGCGGCGGTAACAGCAACGATGGTGATGGTGGTAGTACCTGCTGCAACAACCGGCGGAGGGGGGAGCAGCGGCGGCGGAGGAGAACAGCGACAACAGCGGCAACGACGGCATTGTGGATTTCAACGAAACTAGGGGCAGAGTGGCTTAGATTAACGACGACGACGACGACGACGACGACTGTCGGTAAGGGGGTGAGGAAGGGCGGGGATTGTAGAAGATAGGAGGTGAAGGTTGCAAGAAGATATGGAAGCGAAAAGGAGACGATGGAAGAAGACAGAGACGAGGGTCGCTACCGTTGTCGCGGAGGCACTTTTTCCCCACAAAAGAGAGCAAGCACGCGATGGGAGACGTTTAAACTAGTGGGAGCGAGATACTCTCGACCTCGCACAATAATAGGGGTGGCTGTAACGGGGCGCAAGCCCGGTATCATTGATTTAACATGTATCTATATTGTCGCGCGCAAAGCTAACCCCATTGTATGCGTACGTGGGTTCCAAGGGGTTCCAAGGAACTCGACAACCTCTTGAATCTTTCCCTCCTTTATCTCGGCGCGGTCCATCGGCGAGACACTTTTGGTACGACGTGTGCAGGTTTTCTCGTTTTAATAGACTACGCCGCGACATTGCTGCACATCGTTCTAGCTTCCTTTCGGGTCTCATTCGTTTATTTAAAAAGAAACTGATAGACTATCTTAAGTAACAATTTAACACAAACATTCTTACTTACACGGCTTACGTGAATCTTAGGTACTGTACGTCTCATCATTATTATTGTTATTATTATCATCGCTATTGCTATTACTATTCTTATTCCTATATGTATATCTATGTATGTGTGTATATATATATATAAATGTATGTATAAGGAGTCCTGAATACCGCTGCTATCGTCGTTACCGTCCCGTCGTTATATCGTAATCGGTATCGCTTCCCCGGCTTACGCTTATAAAAAGTAAAAATTCATGGACATTCTCTTTAATAATTAAAAAAGAAAGGATGCCTGTTTCTGCGTATAAAGCAGTGTGCAGCGAAGCAGCTGACTACACTGCCTGAGATATAATTTCGTTCACGCGCATATTAACGATAGGGCGAAGCTCTTGCTGAGCATAATCTTCCGGTAAGGGCAGCTGGGAGACGAGCTGTAGTAGTATCGTGGTCGATCTACTTTCGTTCGACTGCAACAAACTTTTAGCTAGATGCAACGTTCTTTTCGCGATTTCCGCCTGGCAGAGTCTGGAAGAAGGCACAAAAAATTACGCGTTATTTTTGACATTCGTACGATGTATTAGTCGTTTATCAATCGGGAGACGGAAACGTGGAAATAATCTACCTATGTTTAGCGGTTGGACAAGGAAACTGACTGATCTTGAGGCACAGACGCGTCAGTCGTGGTTTCAGTAACTCCAATTTGTAATTTATTCCACGGGGATCGGCACCCCGTAACAAGGATTCGATGTCCATGGTTATCTCCATGTATTCCCAAAGTAGCTGTCCTTGATAAGCCCATCCGCTTACGGTGCCGCTGCACT
Source organism: Andrena bucephala (assembly GCA_947577245.1). Classification (NCBI taxonomy): domain Eukaryota; kingdom Metazoa; phylum Arthropoda; class Insecta; order Hymenoptera; family Andrenidae; genus Andrena; species Andrena bucephala. Next base: position 80,353,843 of record OX387715.1, read on the forward strand.
CTGGCGGAACCAACGGATTCAGCAAGTCGCGCAGATATTCGAAATTCTCTGAAAAATTAATTTCACAAATTGAAACCGGATGCGCGCGTGGTGGGGCAGGCAGCGAGAGACACGAATCTAGGATAAACGAGGATACGAAGAGAAATACCGTTTATTATGGCGTCCGCGGCGAGGTGTTCGATAATAATCTCGTGAGCGGTATTCCAATCTTCGGCTTGAATGAAATAGGAGGCAGCTTTTCCATACCTGACGAACGGGAGAGAAAGTGTTGTTTATATTTCTCTCATATTGACAAGGCGAAACGCCGAGGAATCGACCCGTCGGATGAAAGGTACGCTGTAAATGCGAAATGGAGATACACCACCAACCTTTTGGCAACAGAACTTCTAACAGCCTTGGCACGGTGAATCCAAATTGATGGTATTCCAAGCTCTTCCCTCAAAAATTTCTCCCGTTCGATGTAATCGGCGGCGGCGGCGGTGGTACCGTCTATTTCGATGTTTCGCTGTAATAGATTCATTACCGCACTTTTCCTTATGCCGGCGTCTTTTAAATGTAACATCGCGAAGACAGCCCAATGCCAAAGTCCGTACGCCTCTAATTGTGTCGCAAAGTTAACGTGCGTTAAAGTGGCCACGTGTTCCGAGAGATGCGTATAACCCAAAGCTAAAAGTACTTGCTGCATCAGCCAGCTACGGTGGAACCAAACGCGATTCGAGTGAATCAGTATATTATCGTCCAACGCTTTGCCAGGAATTATAAGCAGAGATAGTACTATTATATTAGCGATACCTGAGCCTGTAGTCCAACGGGTCGGCGGTATGCGTCGCTGGATTTAAGAGTTCCCCCAGCGTGTGATTTCCCGTACAAAACAATTTTAAAAGGTGAAAACAGAGATCGTATATCGGCTTTCCATTGTTTACTTCGAGCTCATAATCGTCTCCTTTATATTCGGGGCAGGGCTGTGCCGCGTACGCGTACGTTGTTTTGCTGGCGTCGAAGGACGTCTCGTAAAGTTCTAACGCATCCCTTATGGAAGCGATCGGAGATGAAAAATACCTGCGTTACGTAGAGGGTACGTTTAATCAATGAGAGAGTATATATGCGTCGACGTTTATATGTACCCGCGTAGAAGCAAGAGTGCGGATAAATCTTTTCGCGTTGGCAAAGAAAAGTGATTTCACACCAAAAACTACAAAAACAACGTTACCACAGATGAACGGCTAACGCTCTCTTCCAATCCAGACCCTCGCAGACATTGATCAGACCGTGTTTACTACTGGGTACTAGCGGTTCACCCGCCACCAATGCGAAAAGCTTCAATCGATCCATGGATACGTTTTCGTCGATACCGGCGTCTTGCCATAATGCGATTTGGTGCTTTATCAATACTTTTGTAGGCAAACCACTGCGCAATTGTGCCATTAAGAGTGCCAGACAATGATCGCCTACTTCTCGCGCGATCTTGCAGGCCTCTCCCAGTTCCAAAGCTTCGACAAGAACCAACAAAGAAAAAAAAAACGATGATTATAAAGGTCTATATAGAAATGTTTTCAACCTTTAACTGGTATACTGTCTTTGGCAAACGTGACTGATATACTGGGGTCGTGGCAGACCCCAAATAAAAAAGGACACAGAAATTTGTAAAGTTGACACTAGAGGTTGTCGACACGACCTCTATGAATATTTTGTTCTTAGGTAATGTATAAAATAATAGAAACGTAGAAAGTGAAACTATTATTATAAAATTAATTAGAAATTCAGTTTACAAACTTAGACAACCAAAAATTTTGCAGCGAACTTTGCTTGGGGTCATGAGCGATCCCAGGATACCAGTTAAGGGTTAAGGGGTTAGGACACAGTAACGAGCCAAGAGAGCAGACGATTTTTAGACGACGATAATAAGAAAAGTAAACAATCGATTAATGTAAGGTTTTGTGTTTTAGTTCACTATATTATGAACTATAAGAAAAGCATATAATGTTTACAAAATAGCAATTATACGCCGGGCAATTATCTCCAATAAAAATGTTCTTTTTTTTCCGGATGGCCAACTGGTGGGCCGGATTCCGGAAAATCGGATGCACTGTAACAAAAACCCCATAAATGTCATAAACTATAATATTTCCTAGGCATTGACGTTCCAACATTTCAATTTTTGCGAAAATTGACAAAATGGCCGATGTTTGAAAAATAATGATCAAATTTGGACAAAAGTGTGTGATTCTTTTTGTTTATATTTTGTACAATAATTAAAAAATTTTAAATGTTGGATCGCCAATGCCTAGGAAATATATTATAGTTTATAACATTTTTGGGGTTTTTGTTACCGTTCATCCGATTTCCCGGAATCCGGCCCACAAGTTGGCCATCGAAAAAAAAATTTTAAATGCAGACATTGCACGGCGTACAAATGCTATTTTGTAAATATAATATGCTTTTCTTATAGTTCATAATATAGTGAACTAAAACACAAACCCCTTATATTAATCGATTGTTTACTTTTCTTATGATCGTCGTCTAAAAATCGTCTGCTTTCTTGGCTCATTACTGTGTCTTAACCCCTTAAATGGCATACATCTTGCAACGGGTACGTACCAGACAATAGTAGCAGTATCTTTTCTTCGTTATTAACGTTCCCGTTCTCCCATTCGAGTGTCTTTCGTATCACGTGTTTTAACCATTCTCCTATAGCCTCGCGACGCGCTATCACGATATTATGATCCGCCGTGTTTTCTAGAACGATAAAGGACGTATGTATAAAGACGTTTCTGGCCTGTCTCGGGTGCGTCTGATCGACGAACAAACATAGAAGAAACGAGCGGTGAGAATAAATAATAAAACTCTGGTGACACGTTCGAGGAATTGAATAATCGAATTGCGGGATTGACGACGCGCACGTATGCACGCGGCGTTTATACCGTACCAGGTGATGTGTTTACATCGGGCAGAGTTCCCCAGAGGGCCACGCAGAGCTTCCAAACATTAGCGACGTACGCAGCGAAATGATCCCCTGCGAACTGATCCGCGAACTCTTCAGCCAAACTACAATGCGCGTGTAAAGCCATGCTCGCCTTGTTAACATCTGCCACCACGTCGAAGATTGGACAGTCTCCCTCTTGATTCATTATACGGTGTGACAACTGAATTTTTAGATGACCCTCTATACTTTTCTTGAATAGCGTTTCGTGAGGAATGGAAATAGAAGCGTAGATATTAAAGTCCGTAAAGTCTTGCATATTACTCGTATGTAATATGTAGTACATCTAGAGCGGGGTTGACTGATGGCTCGCGAGCCACCCCGGGGGCTCCTCCGCCGAAAGGGGTCGTCTTTAAATTACGTAAGGCTTTTTTGGGGGGGAGGAGGTCGCGAATTTCTTATGTTTTCTTATCAGGGGGGAGGGGGGCGTCAGGTAGCGTCTTACGTAATAATTTTTAACCTAATTTTCAATAAATACAAATTCTATCATTAATGTTCGAGAAAAGTTGTTTTAGTTTAAATTTCCCGAAACCGAGATAAATGAATTATATAAACCTTTAAAAAAAATTTTATAACTGAAAAAATTCAATGTAAAAAATATTACGTAAGAAGGGGGTTGCAATATAAAATCTTACGAATTCTTATACTGGGGGAGGGAGGGGGTAAGAAATCGCAAAAATTACCCTTACGTAATTTAAGGACGGCCCCAAAGAAGCAGAATCGACTGCGATCGTTAGAGTCTGCAGGTCGGTATGGAGGGGGCCGTTCAGCGTGGCAGTAAGGCGGAGAGGCCCTCGGTGGCTCGCGAGCCACCAGTAGTTAGTCAACCCTGATCTAGAGATATTTAGGTACAGTTCACTTGAAACAACTACTTACCTCGAACAACTGAACGCGCTCCTCGTCCGTCCCGTTACCACCCAAAATTTGTATACGTTGAACTATCGCGTTGGATGTGGTGTCTTCCGGAAGACGACCGCGCGTGTAAGACCCAATCAGTTCGAACGGACTGCGCAGGGGTACATCGGTAGCTTGCCGTTGCGTGCTCAATGTGAGCAAAGTTAAACCGCGCCCCCAGCTCGGTTTGAACATTCTACCCAATTGTATACCTACGCGTACAGAGAAACACAGATGCGAGTTTGTTTACCGTTTTCGCGAGAAACAGTATATACAGTTAGTAAAACAAGTATTTGGACACTTTTTAAAATCGCATAACTTTTTTAGAATTGGTCCAAACGACATGAGCTTTCTTTGAGAAGCTAGAAGGATTAGTTTGCTAAGTGACGTGTTTCGTAGTTTAGAAAAAAAATGCAATTGGTCGGAATAGCAAAATAAAAATAGTAACGGTCGTTTTTTAAACTTTTTTTTGTGAGCCTGTAATGCAAATGCAAACAAGAAAACCGTTTGTATTAGATTGAAGTAAGTTATATATATATATATATATGCCTAAAATTTCATTGAAATCGGTTAACGTTGCTCTAAATACTTTTTTTTAGTAACTGTTTAAAGACTCTTGTTGCGAGTGTAACGCGGTTCGTCATACCAGTATCGGCGACAGAGCGAGATTCTAGTTTGTGTATAATGGACTTGGATAATGGTATCACTTCGGAACGCCATTTGAGAATCGTGGTCACTGGAGTTACCAGAGGATCCGGGAAATTTTTCCCGTACATCGACGACGCTTTCGTAGCAACAACAACCACCACGTCTGTCGATCGTTTTAATTTCGTGTCTGCAATTGAAAGAATTGTACATAATTTAGTCTGTGTGCACACGGGCTGAGAGTCGTTTAAATCCTCTCCCCTCCTCCCCCACCCCGAAACCATACAAACTTTTATTTTAAACATCTTTCGATATAATCAACAGTTTAAAAGATGTTCGAGGGGATCGATTTAATAGACTCGCGCTCTGTACATGGTGTACGTGTACGTATCAAGTATATGATACCGAGAGACGATTCAACACCCACCCGCCGCCTTTGAAAGAATTGCCTGTTCTGCGTAAGCGAAAGATGACATACGATGGATCGTCAAATTCGATCGTAATATCGGACTGTACGATGCCTCGTATTTTTCATTCTCGTCCAATTTCTGAGCAGTATCGGCGAAGCATCGCGCGGAGCTTTTGTGATCAGGCAAAAGTGAGGATCGATTCGATTCTGAAATAAATCGAATGTGTAATACAGTCGAGCGCGTCATCTTTAACAAAACGTAGACTTGTATGCGCACTTGCCGCGTACCTCGCTCACAGATCTCGTTCATTTCCTCGTCGCTACCGTCGAAAAAACTGGCCTTCATCAGTTGTAATTTGTGGCTGTCTGTGCCCAGGATACGAGCGTTATCGCCGGTCGGACTTACCGGTAATTGTTTCTTGCCAGAATTGTAATTCCCTAGAAAATGCGTTCGTTACGATATGGGGTAGTAGGCCCGGAGAGATCAACCCCCCCCCCCCCCCCACCGATCGAATGAATGATGGTGAGGATTTATTACTCCGTTACACTACTTACTCGTGCTGCTGAACCTTTTAAAAACTGCCGATTCCTTGAGGTGGATCGGGTCGAAGTCGAAATTCACAATATCCATTTTCGAGTCATTTGTTGTACCATTCGTTGCGATCGTACTTTTATTCTAATAGCGAGTCGGAGAAAGAAAAATTTATATCGTGAGAGGAACTGTGTGCCATGGAAGGAGACTCCGCAAAGCAGCCGCGGCGCATTTAGCGAATACAATAATTCGATCACGGATCGAACAACAGCTTACCGTAACTTGTTTTGATTCCGCCAACTTGGCCGCAGATTTCTGCAGAGTTGTTATTAAGCATAACTTGATTCTCTTTGGATCGTTGACGGCGGCGGTGGGTACGACGTTATTGTCATCCTCGTCCGAATCGCTCAAGCCGTATTTGGAAAAATGATCCACCTGAAACGGGGACACGGTGGTCGATGCGTGAAGGTAAAGACGGAGGGCTCGATCCAGCGAAAGATGCGCGAACCGCGCGTGGGTTGGGTTACCTTAAAGACCCACGATCCGGTTTCGGGTCGGTACTCGAGGAATTTAGTATCGTGTTTCGCCGATACCCTTCGCAACTTCTCCTCGTAGTCCATCGCAGCCAGCCGATTAGGGTCGGTAATTGGTTTGTGCAGAGACTTGTCGTGCGGCCATACCCGGTCCAGAGTGACCTGTGCTTTGCGATTTAATCCCTGTCCGACTGGTGGTTTCTTCTCGTCCTCCGGATAAATGACAACCTCTTTGTGCCGGAAATGTACTGAGAACAGCGTGTATGCGGTTATTTTACAAAGCAAACCGTTAAACAACAGGAGGTGGGCGGGCGGGGGGAGGAGAATAGTCTTCCGCGAAAAACTCACCGATTTCATCTAAATTCAGACCGTATATGTCAAATATGTCAGGGAAATACACGTTCCCGTAACCCTCGCGGCCAACTGTAAAATAGGGAACCACGCAGGTTTCTCCGCAAACGTAATCGTCCAGTTTATCGAGTGCAGGAATAGTGTAATAACCAGCGCGTTTCAGCGTTACTTTCGCTGTATTCATTTTCCAGTTAGTCGTTTGTGAGGCCGAGAAAGAATTTTCATCCAACTCTTGGCTGGAATCTGTGACGGAGAAGCGAATAAAAGGATTAAAATAAATTCTCGGACGATTGTTATTTCAGGGCCCTACCGGCGGTATCTCGGGACGTATTGTTCGTGCACGTCTCGTCGGCGACAGACGAATTATTCCGCATGGATTTATCCGCGCAAGTGTCGTCGACTTTGGACTGTATCTGATTCGATGGCTGGTTGTTGGCATTATCAGCGTAGGGCCGCAATTCTAAAACAGTGTTGTTTACCACTTCCTCGGCGGACGAGTTTGGTCCGGAGAACAGCGGCGAGCGCTGTCCCTCGAATGATGACTCTTTGTTCGAATGCTTGGATGACACCGACGGACGCGGGAGACTCGTTTTCAACCTGAATTGTAAATTATACTCAAATAACCCACCAACATCATCCAATGGAGAAAATAATGCGACGCGTAATGTAATCTCGAACCCGCGCATACCAAGATGACGATGACGACGATCTTCGATCGTTCGCTGGTTGCCGATTATTATCCTGGCTGTGATTTTCTTTGTCCACAGTTTCGATGGTTGAAACTTTGTTCTCGACGTATGAATTCATCCCATTCGTTCTGTCCTCACCTTTTCCACCACCAGCAACAGCAGCCGGCTGTAAATTCTTTCCCACGGTTTGCGAATTTTCAGTCGGTGACGAAATTATCGAGTTCGTTATCGCCTTCGGACGCAATACTAGACGTTTCGCGTTTGGCCGAGGTTGAAACGCTTCCGAGAGCGGATCCTCCTCCTCGAGGCCTTCGAACATTGACTTCTGCAAGAACGTTCAGGTTCAATTTCCAATACTTTTGGATTAAACCACGACACACAACCATTCCTCCCAGAGTCCTTCGTGTTTGTATCGCACCTTTGACAATTGCGCAGGTGTGACCACCTTCGCCTTGATTTTTGGTGACTTGTTATCTGCCGTAACCTTGTACTGGGGGCCATTTAACATTTTAGAAGGCGCGTTAGCCGGTTTCAACAACTCTTCCGTTTTGCCGGAAGCCTGCAAGCGTAAATGCGGCGGCGTAAAAATGCGGCGGCGTTGTTCGAAATTAAGTACAACGCCAATGTTCGCGATTTCAGGCGCGATAGTTACCGGTAAAAGATTCCTCAGCAGGGGTGAATCTCCGAACGGTGCGGACACCAATGCCAGAATTTGTTGATGCACCGGTACTGTTCCAGAGCCTTTCGCTTGGTTGCTCGCAGCACTACGATTCGCGGAGAACAGAAAAAGAGAAACGGTAAACTTGATGATCGATAAGCAACATTATGTAGACAGATAGATGGATAGATGGACAGGGATTAAGCGAGCGTCGTCGCAACCGAGGCAAGTTCAACTATTCTCTCGGTTAGATAGAGAAAATTCGTCATTACCCGGGACCGAGTAAAGAACCCATTCCAATGCCATTCCCCACGTTGGAATTGGTTCCAAATGTTGAAGATCCGAAAGAGGTGGACGTGTTAAATGTTGTGTTGTTTCCAGTGCTGCCGAATAAACCGCCCGGCTTTTGTTGATTAAACAGAGTCGAACCGCTACCCAGTGTCAAACCCGTATTTGTACCTGTGGATATCGCGAATACATTCTCGTTGTTGTCGAATACACGTATGTAATAATACATTAGAGTTGTAGATTCTTTGTAATTATTAAAAGATGCTTCGTAATCGAAGAGAATTTACCCAGTGCGGTACAAGGAGCGGCAGCAGAACCAAACGAGAATCCAGGCGTCTGTCCTGCAGGTTTAAAGGATGTGTTAAACGATAAAGTACCGGCGTTTTGGCCTGCAGCGAAACCTGTTGTAGTTCCAAAAGTCGATGCCGTAGTCGAGCCGAAGGTGGGTGTCGCTCCGAATCCTGTAGTTCCGATGGTAGGCTTGGTACCGAATAAACTTGTGCCCGCACTGCTGGAGGGTGTTTGACCAAAACCAGTGAATCCGCTATTCGACGACGACGACGTGGATGGTACATTGAATGCTGATTTGTTCTGATTAAACAAGCCGATGCTCTGTGAATAGATTGTTAGAAACATTAACGTATAGCCGTCCATTGCTTCCTCTCTTTTCACACATACACACACACTCGCGCGCGCACTACCTGGTTCGGTTGCGTTGCTCCAAACGTCGATCCAAAGCCAGTGTTTTGGGCCGGGTTAATGCCACCGAAACCTGTACCAGCAGTTTGGTTAGCATTGCTGGTTGCAAAAAGTGGCGTCGGCGCTGCAGCTGTAGATAAAACTATTTGTACTTTGTTAAATCGACTAACTCAAGTATGTACGAGTTTGAAAGCAGCACGTGTACAGACAAGTTGAGCGATTTCTACAGACAGAGTGCTAATCGGCTCGCGATACTTACTACCGAAAGGTTTTGCCTGAGTATTACTGCCAAACAAATTCGTGCTCGGGGTAGAATTGAAAGCAAAGCTGTTTGTAGTTGTCGTCGAAGGTGTTCCGAAGCTTGTCATTGTTTTCCCAAACAGCCCGCTTGATCCGGGTTGAGTGGTCGCGCCAAAACCACCACTCATCGCACCAAAACCTGCTCCACGGAAGATGCGTTTTAACGTTTTACAACTATCGAGGAATATTTATATAATTAATTTTTAGCTGAGTAGTTCTACCCGTAGTCGCGGTACTAGGACCACCTGCTCCTGCATTGCCGAATGGGGAAGGTTGCGCAGGTGTGCCAAAGATGCCTGTACTGGGTCCTGTGATCGATCCGATGACAAAGGAAACATACAAACGGTCAAGTAGGTGGACGCGTAAACTCTGTGACGCGTAGTTGGATATCGTCTGGTATTAAATTTTACCTTTTCGTCCCACGGAATAATCCTCGAACCGCAACTCCTCGTAAGATTTCGATTCGTACTCTTTCATTGACGCGATGCAACAATGCCTCGCCGATATACTATGAGATATACCATTTTTCGACATGGAATCGGTAGTTACGACGGGAGTAAATTTAACAACTGTGCCAGTGATTCCTGTTGTAGTGGTGTTTGTACTGCCAAAGCCTTCACCCCGGAAACGAAATCAGAGAGAATTATTCAAGATAATCTTGTATATAGGTGTACTGCGCGAGCGATATATTTACCAGGGGTTGTGCCGAACAAATTAGTATTTCCGGTGCTGCTGCTGCTGCTTTGTCCGAAAGGAGTAGTCTGCTGAGTGGTCTGTTGGGGTTGTCCGAATAAATTTGTTCCGGATGTTGCGCCGAAGCTAAATCCGGCTGGTTTGTTCGACTGCCCGAACGCCGAAGTTGCTGAACTCGTCCCGAAAAGACTCGTGCTTGCATTTTGTTGACTGCCGAATAGATTGCTATTTGTATTTGTTGTCCCAAAGCCTACAGAAAAATCAACAGAAAAAGAACGACATGTATCCACCAGTTGGGAGGGCAATGCCGTGTCAAAGTCGTCCTTCCATGATGAACGAATGCAAATGAGGGGATCTTCGACGCTTGTGATTTGCTGTTTATTATCCGTGAGACTACTTGACGAGTGCGATCCAGTCGCCCGAGTCAATGTTCGTACGCATGGAAGTAGCAAAACTGTAAGACTTGCTACTTGTAAAACTGCAAGTCTTGCTACTTGCACGCTTACGGACGATATATTATGCCACGTCGCGGACTCTAAGGACCAGTGCACAGTGTTTCGCGTAATGCACGAAAGTCAAGAATCTGAAGTGTCCGATCCACAAATTCTTGTATCTTAAAATGTTAATAAAGAAGCGTAAGTTTTAATGTTACCCGTAACTTTTGCTGAATTTACCAATTTGTTGTAAAAAATGATGCTTGAAATTTATTCGAATTTTCGGTGCGTTTCTTTAAACACGTGCTATTTGCCGAATGTTTATCTGATTAATTTAATTTTTATAAGTTCTGTTTAGTATTATATGACCGTCCCAGCTGCCGAAAAACTTTTTTGCAATATCAACAATTTGTCTCAATTTTTTATGTCAAATGTTTATCATCTTCGACTTGAGTTTTAAAAAAATTACCAAAAAGTACCTCCGTGATTTTTTGTATATTAATTAAGGGAACATTAAACTTTATATTAACGTCAATTTCAACTGCCCGAGTTTGCCCGAAGCGGAAAGTATAGCCGAAATCATTAAGACTTTCACCGCTCAGGCGCGTGCTACGCCCGGCGGACATAATAAAATACTTGATAGTAGATGATTCAAATTATCGCGAATCGTAAAATACAAACCCAAACACATGTTCCGAGTCCGATTCTGATTTAATATGACAAACCAATTTTTTCATTTTATTATTATTTACATAGTTATTTAATTTTTTTATTAATGTTTTCATTTTTATGTTATTTTTTATGTTTTACGTACTACATAATGAAAATTACAAAACAAATACAAGAAAAATTTTGAATGTGTACGAAGTTATGATATTTGTCTTCCAAATCCATCTATGCAAAACGACCGCAACGGTTTTCAAGTGTTTCTCCGAAACTGATGAAAAAAATTTTCGAACAAAAGTGAGTCAGTATTCAGTTGACAACAAATTGCAAAAATAAAAATTAATAAAAACACTTTTTATTCGATAAAAAAATCAAGATCACCTCTTTTTTAGTGTAATGGAACTGCATATTTTTTATACACCTATCGATGCGTCTTTATATTCTTTTTAAAAAAGTATTAGGGTACTTAGGTCGAAAACTGATTAGTTCAGAAGCTATAAGTTTTGCTCCGAAGCCCATATACACGAAACACTGTGCAGTGGTCAGAAATTTGGCAAAGCCATTCGAGTAATTCATTTTAGCTGCAAACTGAATCGACGCTTCTACGGCCGCGATATTAGCTGTCTCTACGTATAGATAGATAGATGCGTCAAAGTTACGTCCAATAAAACAGCCCATGAATCGCTACCTCCAAAAGATGGCTGAGTAAATGCAGGTGGTGTTGTAGTATTGCCGAACAAGCCACCAGTGGTAGAGCCTGTAGGCTTTGAACTAAAGAGAGAAGTTTTACTACTACCAAAGACTGGCGTCCCGCCACTGCCGAAACTGGTCGTAGCGATTGGTTTACCAAACGCCGATTGCCCGAACGGACTGGTTTGTGCCGCCGTATTGAAGCCACCTAAAACGGTAAATAATTCGTATCGAATAGACAAAGATCTGGGGCGCTGAAAAGGGAAGAGAAATTAAAGGAAAGACAAAACGTGAATTAAACTCTGCTTTCACTTACTAAACGATGTATTTCCAGTTTGTCCAAACATGCTTGGTTGTTTAGAGATGACTTGCACTTACAATCGACGATCCCCGTACCACCAAGAAATCTCGCGATACAAAGTGACGATTTCTAAAGACAAAACTTTCAAACTGAGCAATGTGTTTGTCGCCTCGTACTCGCGAGCTTGTAACAATAGCTCTCTCCGAGTATCTTGGAAAACATCAGTTTCAACCAACTCTGTTTTCGTCGTCGGTCGATGGTAGTACGACTGTTTGTTATTACTTAAAGTGTCAAAAAAGTTACCGTTACGGCAACCTGGGGACATACATACACGAGGCAGCAATACACAACATTCACTCAGTATTTATTAGTCGATTGTATACTTAGTCATGGATGACGTTGTTGCCTCAACTTATGTATGTGTACATGGTAAATACATCCGTAACGTTTATTATATTCTTGTGAAAGTAACCCCAACGAACTTTGCACCTCGACACAAGAAATCAACTTGACGGCGTCGACGGCGAGCAAGTTACATAAATGAGAATTTTGATTCTACGCAGCGGGTAATTTAACGAACGATACAAGAGACGACGGCGACGACGACGATTCAACCGTGATTCGTCGTATTAAACTACCGATTGCCGATCACATACAATTACTATATACTAAAGTATGTCAAGCAAGTTGTAGAGACAACTGACTATTTACACAGCACAGTGCACATATGTACAAACGCGTCGCATACTACGTCTGAATTCTGATACGTCGTCGTGGTCGTGAGATCGTAAGTATGTAGGTAGTGTTGGCTACGTTATTTGCGAACCGTTCGTTCCCAATCACGGTGATTTTTCACAGTGATCCGTGATTTTCGTGATCGCTTCTGATTGGTGTAGGCAGAAGAGTGATTCGCGATTTTCGGGATCTGATTGGTGGAAAGCATAACTGCTCTTTGCATGCGCCGCGCCATATAACTCCAATTTCTAATTTCTCTTGAAACATTGTTAAGTCCTTACTGTTCTTATAGAAAATCAGTTGTATATTTTGAACTAATGTAATCGTTCTTGATCTATTTATATTAACGAATATTTTGTATGCCCAGATAGCACACGACGTCTAAAGGCCGGTATTCATAGTCGCTACTTATTCTTAAGCAAATGCTTAAGCATGCGGCATCCTCTACTAACCTAGTAGCTAATAAAGGATGCCGAACGCTTAAGCATTTGCTTAAGAATAAGTAACGACTATGAATACCGGCCTATTTCACTTAAGACATCAGGAATTCATAGACGTTGCTTAAGATGATCTTAAGCATTTGCTTAGAATAAGCAATTGCTTATTGCATCGCGATTTCTTCACCTCCGACTAAAGTCCCGGTCAGTGAACGACCAATTAGATGCTATCATGTGACAGTCGTCGACCAGTTGGATGCTATCATTTGGCAGTTATGTGGAACATAACTCTAACTGGAAGATTACTGAAGGTGAAGAAATCGGCCGTATATCTTATAAGATTATCTTAAGCCACGTTTATGAATCTAGGCGGCATCTTAAGCAAATGCTTAAGACGATTTTAATCTTAAGTAACGTTTATGAATGCCGCCCATTACACCGTGTTGTGTTCGTGACCCTGAGGTGTGCTATCTGGGAAGGCGAAGGTGACCAGTAGTGGTGGCGAATTATCGATATACTATAAATTCCTATTCGTCGTTACGTTTCCTCTCGGATATCGATTTCTTACTTATCAAGCGTTTAACACCTTTGTGCTGGTTTTACACATTTAGGAGAAGGGATAAAAGTGGAGTTAAAATGTTCAAACATCCGCTTCTCTAACTGTTTTCAAGCCCCTCGGACTTGTGCCAACATCACTTTTGCTTCCCTTTCCTATTACATTTGTGTGCTCTGATTCAAACTTCGCGCTTCTAGAGTTTACGCTACACGCCGCTAGAGATCCGCGATCTCTATGGTTGCGATACGATCTTCGAATCGATCCCTTTCTTGAGAATCGATTTAAAAAATCGAAAATCGCGACAAAAAAGATCGATCTTTGAAAGATCGATTTTAAATCGGCATCCCTATTTCGAAGGGTTAGAATTTCCTGCAATGCTTTCGCAATTAATCGCTTTCTGATGTGCAGACCCACAAAAGTATAAAAGTGACAGCAGAAATCACGTTGTGATAATTACGACTGGCCAACAAGGTGCATTCAATTTTCCGAAAATGAGTCGTAGGAGGGTACACGAAGAAGAAGATGGATACGGTAAATTCATGTGTTTCTTACGTTACCAATTACCATGCAATTTTTGCAGATAGTTGATTCGTCTTGATCGTAAAATATGTTTTCTTGTGTATGGCAATTATATGTAACGATTGATTTCAAGTACCTCGACTTGAATTGCAATTAATTTCTGACTGTATGATCCTTCCAGAACGCGCCTATAAAAAGCGTAGGAGGGTATCCGAGAACCAAGAAATCGAAGATCGGCTCGAATCTCTTATTTTACGAGTCGGAGAGAAATCTACATCCTCATTGGAAAGTAATCTCGAGGGTTTGGCTTCCGTGTTGGAAGCCGATCTTGGACTATTTCGCAGTAAGATACTGCGCATTTTGACCGAATGTGCTATCAAGATGCCCGAGAAATGCACGATCTATACTACATTGGTCGGATTGCTGAACGCGAAGAACTTTAATTTCGGTGGTGAATTTGTTGATTACATGGTGAAGAAGTTTAAGGACTCGCTGAAAGCATGCGAATGGAACGTAGCCAGATACTCGTTAAGATTTCTTGCTGACTTGGTGAACTGCCATGTTCTATCTTGCGGATCCTTAATGCAACTATTCGACAATATGTTAGACGCTGCTAACGAAGACGGTGTACCGCAAGTTAGACGCGACTGGTATGCAATATAAGTAATTATTAAGAAATCTGTTATAAGATCAGGAACTTTACTGCTTCGTCTTGTAGGTACGTGTACGCTGTGCTGTCGACATTGCCATGGGTTGGAAGAGAGTTATATGAGAAGAAGGAGCAAGAGTTAGATCACTTGATGGTGACGATAGAGATATTTTTAAATAAGCGAAGTAAAAAGCATCAGCCAGCTCTGAGGGTGTGGTCAAGCGATACGCCTCATCCGCAAGAAGAATACTTAGATTGTTTATGGGCCCAAGTACGGAAGCTGAGACAGGACAATTGGGCGGAGAAACATATTCCACGGCCGTATCTCGCGTTCGATTCAATACTGTGCGAAGCGTTGCAACATAATCTACCGACCATCATGGCACCGCCTCATCATGAATCTTATTCTTATCCGTTGCCTACGGTGGTATTCCGTATGTTTGACTACACGGATTGCCCAGCCGAGGGACCTCTGTTACCCGGAAGCCATGCTATCGAACGATTCCTCATAGAAGAGCACTTGAGGCAGATCATCAATAATTACTTCTACGAAAGGAAAGATTGTGCAGCCCAGTTATTGAACTTCCCGTACAAGGCAAAGATACCATTAGACTATTGCATCGTGGAAGTAGTCTTCGGCGAATTGTTTCGACTACCGTCGCCGAAGCACTTGGAAATATGCTACGGGTCTATTTTAATTGAGCTTTGCAAGTTGCAACCATCGACAATGCCACAGGTACGACTTTTTTAAGGGTTTAAATTTAAACGACGAACTCTTTAATCTTCGATTTACCGTAGGTCCTGGCCCAAGCGACGGAGATTCTGTTCCGCCGCATAGATAGCATGGCCGCAACCGCTTTCGACCGTTTCGTCTGGTGGTTCGCGTATCATTTGAGTAACTTCCAGTTCCGTTGGTCTTGGGAAGACTGGGATTCCTGCCTGCAACGCGACCCCGAGCATCCTCGCCCAAAGTTCATTCGGGAGGTGCTCCTCAAAGCGTTGCGGTTGTCCTATTACCAAAGAATACGGGATATGATGCCGGAATCTTACGCCGAATTGATTCCGCCGCATCCGGAGCCTATTTACAAGTACACGTCCGAAGGGGCCAGCTCCCTGCCCGGCACAGCGGCGGCTCACGAACTGGTCGTCTCCATCAGACGTAAATGCACGCCGGAAGAGGTGCTGAACGTGCTGAACACGCTGCCGGGCCCCAGAGAGAACGAAGAGGCCAACAATAACTTCAATCCTTTGAAGATCGACGTTTTTGTACAAACTTTATTGAACCTAGGCTCTAAGAGCTTCAGCCACAGCTTCGCGGCGATAGGGAAATTTCATTACGTCTTCAAGGTCCTGGCTGAGACGGAAGAGGCGCAAATATGTATTTTAAGAAACACGTATGCATTGTGGAAGAATCATTATCAGATGATAGTGGTCATAACGGACAAGCTCCTGAAGACCGGTATTATCGAGTGCAGCGCTATCGCCAATTGGATATTTTCCAAAGAGATGGCCTCGGAGTTCACGAAGCTGTACATCTGGGAGATACTTCATTTAACGATTCGAAAGAAGAACAAACACGTGACGAAATTGAGCACCGAGTTGACGGAGGCGCGAGAGAAATTGAGGAGGGCGGAGAGTAGATCGGGAACGTCATCGGAGGACGAGGATAATAACAAGGAGAGAAATAGAGAGAAACCATCGGAGGATGTTGTGGAAAGGATGGAGGAGAAGCTGGAGGCCGCGCAGGCGGACCAGAAGAATCTGTTTCTCATCATCTTCCAAGTACGAATGAAATCATTGCTGCTATTGTAAAGTTAAAATTGTTTAAAAGAAATTCTGCTAACTGCACGCTTATTTCCCTTCAGCGTTTTATAATGATTCTGTCCGAACATCTCGTACGTTGCGATACCGATGGCATAGACTACAATACTCACTGGTACAAATGGACCGTAGGAAGATTGCAGCAGGTGTTTCTCACTGTAAGTCACACACGGGATTTCTCGAGCGAGATAGGATTCCCTTTGCTGTAGATAACACTAATTGTTCCTGCATTTCCTTTTCTTTTACAGCATCACGAGCAAGTCCAAAAGTATTCGTCGACTTTAGAGACTTTGCTCTTCACGCCAGATCTGGACCCTCACATTTTAGACGTTTTCCATCAGTTCGTCTCCTTAAGAGCGTGAACGGCCTTCGTCACGGTAACCATTTTATTTGATATTCCTTTATCATATATTTTCAACGATCATTTGATGAACATGTAGTTATGATTCTTCATAACTGTGCACTACTACGAGTTTATAACCGGGGAAAGGAATTTTATATTGTATCAAGATGAAACGCTAAAATGTTTTCATTCTCACGTGACATACGATGTAACGGTATGCGTAAATGTTTATGGTTGTTTCTTGTGTCCAAGTTTATTCCATTTTGGTGTAAATATCGATATATTTATCCAGCCTTGAGTAAATTTCTTTTTTTTCGACTTTAATGTTGGACGATTCTTAAAGAAAGTTACAAGCATCGTTTAATGAACGATGACGGCCCGTAATCGAATAAATGCGATGTAAATAAAAATTCTTGAAGAATAAGGCTGTATTAATAATTTTTCTCGAACGTTTGAGTCAATCTGCCTCTATTCGAATGACAATTTCCAAGAAACATTTCTTGGCAATTTGAGGAGGAAGAAGAGTTTTTTACGAATGTTAAATATTCAAAAGTATTCTAATTCAATATTACGATAGTATTTTAAAATTATACCGAACATAGTACAATCAATTGAATACTTCATTCAGCATTTTCCTTTGCCAACGATAATAGCACAGTGAAGTAACTCATTGCCGTCTTCATAATCTAAAAATACAATGTTTGTTATTAGTAAATGTTTAACATCGCAATATATTCATTCTCATCTTATGTCCTGTATAAAAGTATACAACGCACAAAGAGTGACCCAAGAAATAGCCTCTTTTTGGCCCCACGATTTTGGCACGGGATTTATGCGAAACGATACCGTATGATGAGACATCAATCACACGAAATTTTCAAGTTGAAGTGACAATTAGTGTCTGAGATATGGGAGGTGAAAGAAGTGAAAATTCGTTAACGCGTCAGCCCATACGCTTCGATGTACGGACTTTTATGTCAGTCCGATAATTTAAACAATTATTTCCAGGGGTTGTCCTGATTGCCAACAACGAAGTTGAACTTAGATTTTCAAAATTCACGAAAAAAAAATCAAAATCAAAAATATAAATGACTGTGTAGTGTGTTTTTTTTTAATATATCAAAATTCACAATGGCCGAATCAATATGGTGGACGATATATTAAAAAAGCACCCACTACACAGACATTTATATTTCTCGATTTTGATTTTTTGTTCGTGAATTTTGAAAATCTAGGTTCAAATTCGTTGTTAGCAGTCAGCAATTGTTGAAATTATCGGACTGATATAGAAGTTCGTGCATCGAAGCGCATGGGCTGACGCGTTACAGAATTTTCACTTCTTTGACTTCCCATATCTCAGAAACTAATTGTCACCTCAACTTGAAAATTTATTGTGATTGATGTCTCATCATAAGGTATCATTTGGCACAAAATTCAGTTCCACAATCGCGGGACCAAAAAGAGGCTAAAAAAGGCCTCATTTTTGGGTCACCCTTTGATTTTGAATTCTTTTTATTTACCGAGAGATATGTTTCCATCGTCATTGGTACGATATTTAAAGCTGTTATTTAGCTAGGCTTTAAACTTCTTTGTGAACAGGAACATGTGTAAATTCTGAGACTTTTTGGGAAATGGTGTATCACATCGACTCGCAATCTAAGCGCACATGAAATCATTAAACTTTCCACACAAGTGCAAAAGTGTGAAATATTAGAGCAATGGTTTATATCCTTACAGAGCAGTTTTCGCTTACACGTTTTCGCTGTAATTTAATAGGTTCTGCCCGGGAAGGCAAAGCAGCAATATGTAAAATGATTGCGACAATGAGAACGACCCAAATCTCATCACACCTTCTGGATTATCTAGATTCAATACAGTCTAAAAATACAAAAGCATCGAAGAGTCACAAATTTCACAAACACTTTCTTAAGGAACATTCTCATTAAAAATACAATTATATATTCCCTCGCATTTTAATTTATTTGCATAGAGTTTAGTTATATAATGTTGAAATAGCTTGAAAATCATTTCTTTACGAGTACTTACTTGAGCTCCTGTGTGATACTCGGACGTATTAGAGTACAGAACAAGTTCAAAGAATAGAAATTTCGTGAATATTGATTCGACCAGCTCTCTGTATGCCTAATAGAGAAAAGTAGACAAATGCATACAGGGTGTCCCGAAATTCAGGTATGTCCCGGGACATTCAGTATCCTGGTGCAAAAAGACGTCGAAAAGTCCTTTACCGTTCGCGGGATCGGAGACTTCGTTCTCGAGATATTAACATTTGAATATTAGCGGGCCAAGTTCCGGGCCGCGCAGTTTAAAGCCGAGTCAGCTGAACGCGGAGCAGTGCCCGCACAGTAGAGCCGACCGCGCTAACCCATTTTCAAAGACAAAAAATAACTTTATTTACTACTACATTAACAATGCTCATTATGTAAATATAACGAATGTTTTAAAAGTTTATTAAGTCAAAATGGTATAAAACAATTAGAAGTGTTCAAAAATAAAACTTCTATATTTGGAAAACTGTTTGAAACACAATTTAACTCGCCTGAAACATTTTGGAAAGCTGCAAAACCTTTTTACTCAGAATTAAGTTCATTAGCTGAAAAATTGCTTAATCTACAGCGGAACATGAAAGATTATTTTCTGTTAAAAGACCACGCTTTTGAATACATGTTTGGGGTTAGGAAAGTGGCGATTATATGTAGTTTTCGACGTATTCTACAGTATTCTATAGTATTCGCATGCAACCAACAAGCGAGTCAGAAAGAACTATATTTTTCCAACACTTTAATTGTTAAAACTTTAAAATAATGAATATTTCTATTTACTACATTTGCGACAAATGACACGTATGAAATGGGCTTAAAAACGACATATTATACGTACATTTGCGACATGTCGTAAATGCATTTGCGACGCAGGGAAAAATACCAACGCATCACTGCTCGTGAGGTTGCGCGGGAATGTTCAAACTTACTTACAATTAGCTATGTAGTTGGATGGATTACGTTAAATTTAATGCGAAACTTTTCGACGGTGGTCGAAGCACGCTTCCTAACTACATCGGTTACTTCGTCGTTAGGATCGGTAACCGACTCTTAACGAAATTTGTTGATGGCTTTATTGATTCATGAGAACGCTTCTAAAGGAAAAAATTATTTACCTATATAACAGACGAAAGCCCCGAATTAATTAACCAGTCTTCGTAATATAATTGCTACTTGAACACTACCCCGACACCAGACAGTTCTTACTACTTTAAAGCAAACTTATTCAATATTATATTTATATGCAAAATACACACCATTTTATTCTTATCCCGGGGTCTGTTCCGTTTCACGCATAGCGTGCATATTTCAAAGCGTACATACGTAAAGACATTGTTACGCCATCGCTTGAACGTGGCTGGGAAATTGTATGTAATCGATATGTAGAGGTGGACGGAGGACGAGGAAGAGTTTATTGCCAGGACCCATAAACACGTAGAGCGCGTTGTGTTTCTTGAGGGTTTTTCCTTGCTAGTTTTTGAACGTGTCCTTACACAATGCTAGCAGCTGATGCCTGAATTCAGAAGGCGTACGGGAGCCTGGGATTGTATTCAATAGCTTTGAAATTACAGTTAGGCCAGGCGAGAATAGTAAATAGCTTAACTTTTTCTTGCACATCTGTGTACCAAGTTTCGTCGAGCGGGCAGAGGCTCGTCTAGTAAAACCACTTAAAATTCTGTCCTTCCTTTCGATAATTGCCGATGTCCTGTAAGGGTAAAAACTCCGGTCGGGAGAGGCCGAAAGTCATAAACTTTGTTCGGGCGACGTCTTCTTGACCCTGAGGGTTGCGCTTACCTGCCTTTTAGATATGTATGTACTCTACGTAAGCTATATGTAATCGGAAAGCGTGCCTCAACCACCCCAGCCGAGAGTGGAGGGAAGCGCGAAGGAAGGGCCAAGTACGTTGAGACTGGAGTTGGGCAAAATGTAATCTAATTACAATTTACCAATTACGATTAAACTGTAATTGTGTAGTTTATTACACATTATTTTCTGTAATTGTTAATTTATGTAGTTGATAAAATTATGGTCAACCACCTACATTAACGATTACAGAAAATAATGTGTAATCAACTGCACAATTAAATTTTAATCGTAATTTGTAAGTTGTAATTAGACTACATTTTGCCCAACTCTGGTGGAGACGGCTAAGAGGACAACCCACTGACGAAGCTTGAGGGATGTCATCGTTCTGATTGGACAACAAGGATCTATGGGAAGGGACCATTGTCGTCGACGAGCTCGGAGCTGTTTCTACAAAGTTACTCGCTTCAGTCTGTCGCTAACCAGCTTCCTGAGCAGTTAAAATACACTTTGATGTTTACAGCTTGAAAATAGTTCCGTGTAAATACGTTGTTTTATTTGAAACACCCGCACTCCGACGAGCAGAGTGGTCAGCGCTCCACGGGCATCAACCCGCGTTCGCATCCCAAAATATCCCCGCTAAAATACGTATCAAGATAAATACGCATGCGCACAGTAACTGCACGCTTGATGTGTTAGAAGTGGGAGAATTCTAGGGAATCCTATGCGCCATCAACGCCATCAATGCACGCATTAACTGAAACGGAACGGTTTCCTCTGCGGTGTTTGCACTCGATGCGCGAAACGGAACAGACCCATAATCCTGCTGCTCTCCCAGAGTCCTCCTCGTCGTTGAACCTTGCCTCCTCATCCTTGCGCGTCCTCCTTATAGTGATCCTCCAGGGAGTGATCGGAACAACCTGTATCGTCGCTAATGATTGGTTGCCGCCATTGGTTGCAAAAGCGGAAGTAAACAGGGAAAGAAACTGTAAAAAAGAAAGAGACAGAAATACGAGAATAGAAAGAGATAGACAAACGATCAGCTTCGAAAGCAGACGATTTAATGAATATTTAGGTTATGTTATTTCCGGTTTTGCCACAAATGGCTGCGGTAATACCGATCACTCCCTGGGGAGGGGATCACTCCGTCCTCCCACACTCCGTAGCCATCTGGTTGCAGCTCCAAGAGACGACGCAACAGGGACATTTTTTTTGCCCCAGCTCTGCAGAGGCTTCCACTCCGCACGTTCTATGAATCGGTCGCCCGCGTCTCGTCTTTGGATAGGTGTAGTTTATGAGTTTATATGTGAGGATACACACAAATGATCGGTGTGTCTGGAGCGATTATCGAAGGGACAAACTCGGTCCCTTTTAGCTGATCCGTAGGATTCTCTGGTGCCACGCACTATTTGTGGCGGGCCGATTTTTCCTCCGTTCCGTGGCCGTCGCCGTCGTTATCAGCCGCGGTTCCCCCCGGTGTGCGCCGTAATCATGAATAATAGGATCGTCAGCGTGAAACTGGTGGAATATCATATGAACATAGTAACAGTGTAATTTAGAAGTGGAAAATTAAATTAAGGGGATCATAGAGTGGACAGATGATTTTTATACACCGTTAGCTGGTGGAAACGATCGAACGGGGGTGGCCGTTGTCGCGTGAGCCCGGACGGTGCAGTGAAAAGTCGCTCTCGATACGCAGACAGCTCAGCATGGTGATACGGTAAATAGCTCTCATCCTTTCTGAATGCCTAGGTTAATGATCGTTGTTTGTGCAGCGCGACTCTCTCGCGATCCTTCTTTCCCCTATCGGCTTACGCTCGTCTCTTTCCTCTCCGCCGCCGAGCCGGTCGAATTGCCGACGATTCGCACTATTTACACCGAGCGATACGCGCATATAGATTCTCCCTTTTTATTTACGATACCACATGAATAATATTTAGCCGCTCGGGGGGTGGATTACCTCGGCAGCGTTCAACTAGGTATCTGCTGTGGAACCTCGCTCGCAATCGGAGCTGATCCAATTGCATTTCAAAAGCGACGTAACAGAGTTGTAAAACGATATGTAACTTGAAATAATGCTATTTCGAAACCACATAGCTCTGTCGATAGATTATGACGTTAGCGGGCTTAAGCGGGCTACAGAGGCTACCAGGCCTCATTGGTCATTGTTTATTTTAAACATGTAGGGATTAACAGAGTAAACAAATGGACGAATATATTTTATTCCAAATCTGATAGTGCGAAATAAATACTTTTATGCTTTGTAAAAAGTGCATTATTTCTCTTCCAAGAAACAATAACATTTTTTGGATCTGAGTGCTTGCAACATTGCGTTTAAAATCGACATACATTTGGTATAAGTAGAGTTGTTTATCTGTGGGAATCATTAGCACAAAGCTAATTGGACGTATCGGAGCGTAATTTATGCCGATGCTAATGGAAGGCAAGCGTCATTGGAGTAAAGGTTGTTCAAGAAATTTTGCATGCGACTGTTTCGTTGTGTAGTTATTTTTAGCATAATCTCTACCTCGTAGACAAACATTTGATACGATCAATCGGTGCAACAATTTGATAAGAACGACTGCCTGGATAAGATAATGAATCTGCTATTCCATCGGTATTAAATATGCGTTTACAGATTGCTTAATGACGGAGCTTCTACGCGTTCATGCCAAAAAGTGTCCGCTTTGTCGACGAGAGGATCAATGCCCAATGTTACGTGCATGTATCATCGTTAGTGCGAAGTATTCATTTTATCCGAACGCGCTACTTCCTTCGATGATGTAATGAAAACACGAACCAGAGATTTCTCTATGTTTAGGCAGATAGCACACAGCGGTTTAGCAACAATCGTTACACTCAATGTTTCTTATTGCAGATTGTAATTACCAATTTGCGACTCGCCGCATTGTACTTGTTCACGTTTACTCGGCCACGCGAAGACACTTAAGACTGTTTGCCCTTATGACTACCTTTTGAAGTACGGTGGAAGTAGTAATCTATAAGTTTTACTCAGAGGAGGATGCCAGTAACTAAACGTATTCCATGCCCTTCGCGGTAAGTAAGTGGTTTACGCATTACGTACTCTAGGTCGAGAAGGAGATAGATAGATCGCTTAGCATTATGTACTGTGTATGCATATATTTTATCGTACAATAGCGGCAACTGCATTCGTACAATTAAATAAACTAGGAGCCGTGATCGACAAGAGATCTTTTGATTTTATTTATTATCGAAATGAATGACAAACCGTTCTGTCCTTTCTTTCGATATAATGTATTATTACTCTATATGTTCTGGCTCGCAACAATTGTGTTACTGACATCCACCTTCTCAGTATTGGAATAAATCAGACGACTTGTCCAGCATCCTTGAATGCACCTTTATTTTACGGTATATAATCAGTGGCGCACATAGAATTTAATCTTGGAGGAACCAAGTTGAAGGGATAAAAATATTTTTAATGCAAACCCAATCAAATTCTTTAGGTGATTATGAAAATTTATTTAGAGAATAAAATCCAGTTTGCTTTTCTTTTTACAAAGCTCGAATTACCGCAGTCGTGGTTACATTAATCTCCTTTTTCTTTGGGTGCACCACTGGTATACATTTATATAAAATAATTTTTAATACGTTTAAGTTATCAAGAATTAAATGAGCGTAATTGTAGATACTTCCACCATATAAGGATATTTTTAAAGATCTTGTTTCCTTTATGATCCTGTAACAACAAATACTCTGTAATCAGATTTCTTTGCACCCTTTTCCTAAAGCGAATATTAACAGTGTTGATCAACATCCAACTAACTTCTCATAAAATATCTATATTTTTCGTATCGAGCGATACGTTCAACGGCGTTTAATTGTTACGGGGAACATGTATGAATTTTAATTTCAGTGCGTAAGAGACGTAGATAGATATAAGAAAAGCAAAGGGTGGCAGAAATACTATCTTGTTCTTTTATTTTGACTGAGAGGTCAGGATAAAAGTGTAGATCAACTACGATATTGAAATATGTATCAAAGAAAAACTGGTTTGTGCGATACATACCGCTAAGTTATCCGCTATACAGTCCTATACATTTCTTCTAGATCCGACGGTGGTAGCAGTGAAAGTCCATTACTCGTGGAAGAAGGAGAGACAGTTGGCGCGCCTCATAGTCCACGCAGTAAACCTAATCATAGTCATTCGCACGCCAATCCTCATAGGTCCCACAGTTATCGTCATGAGAAACCAAAACAGTTAATAAAATATGGAGAGCTAGTTATTCTTGGGTAAGAGACCAGTCCCTAAATGCATACCAGTAGAGTAGCTAGACACAAATATTAGCGCACAGTGATCTGGAATGCCAATCCCCTCAGATACAATGGATTCCTCCCTCAAGGGGATCGAGGAAGAAGGAGGAGTAAGTTCATTCTCTTTAAGAGGCCTGTACCGAACGGCGTAAAGCGCAGTAAACATTACATTGTCAAAACGCCTCACAGCTCGCAAGCTATTCTCAACACGAAGCAACATTCTATTTCGTACACCCTATCTCGAACGCAGGCTGTTATCGTGGAATACACAGAAGACGATGGAACCGATATGTTCCAAGTTTGTACTTCTTCTTTTATAGCACATCCATACACCCGTCGCGTACCTGCCTTGCTCATAAATAACATTTCAGGTCGGGCGTTCCTCCGAATCTCCGATCGACTTCGTCGTCATGGACACGTGTGCAGGCGGCAGCGACGGATCGAACGAGGGCCGCGTTGCTCAAAGTACAATCAGCAGGTTTGCCTGCCGAATTCTTGCCGACCGGTCGGACCCGAAAATCGCGAGAATATACGCCGCTGGTTTCGATAGTTCAAGGAATATCTTCTTAGGAGTAAGTCCCGTTGACAAGGCTGGATAACCTACTATCCTCCTACAGTGAGAGACACGAATTACTTTAGAAACACCAATGCGACCAAAAGCCAATTGCTTTAGGAGAAGGCGACCAAGTGGCAGGAGAACCGCGAGATCGACGGGCTCACGACGAACGGAGTTCTAATAATGCATCCCCGGGGACACTTCTGCGGCGGCGAGGCTCAGTGCGGCTTCTGGCGGGAAGTCAGTGTTGGCGGCGGAGTGTTCTCGCTGAGAGAGAGTCGAAGCGCCCAGCAGAAGGGGAACGTCGTCGAGGACGAAAGTAACATCTTGCAGGACGGTACGCTCATCGACCTGTGCGGTGCTACGTTACTGTGGAGATCCGCCGAAGGCCTCTCTAAATCCCCGGTAAATAAAGGGCGTCCGATTACAATTGAGATTCGCATCGCTCCCGCGCGACAGCTCGAAGCTCAACCCTCTATTGTTTTTTACAGACGAAACACGATTTAGAGGAATTAGTGGACGCTATAAACGCTGGGAGACCGCAGTGCCCAGTAGGTCTGAACACGTTAGTCATACCGCGTAAAGCAGCTGCAGACTCGACTCAGCAGCAACCATATGTATATTTGAAGTGTGGGCACGTTCAAGGCCACCACGACTGGGGACAAGAGAAAGACAAGTCCACGAGGAGATGCCCGATGTGTCTGATAGCTGGCTCGGTAGTCAAACTCTCCATGGGAATAGAGCCTGCGTTTTACGTTGATTGTGGCCCACCTACTTACGCATTTAGGCCTTGCGGACATATGGCCACGGAGAAGACCGTCAAGTTAGTATCCAGCGCGGCTGACGCGCGAATGGTGACCGCGGACCCGGGATATTTCATAAGCCTGTCTGTTGTTTGCGTTTTAGGTATTGGGAGAAAGTCGCGATACCGCACGGTACGAATGGTTACATTGCGATTTGCCCGTTTTGCGCGGCCCCCCTCGAAGGAACTCCAGGATACGTGAAACTGATTTTCCAGGACAATGTAGATTGAGGTTTCTTTAACTGTAAGCTCGTGAATATGTGTAGAAATCATTAACTTCTTATAAAATGCAAGGATTATTAAAATTAATAAAATGTAAATAATCTTAATACGAGTATATATATATATTCTGTTTCGAGTATATATTCAAAGTTCTGTTTCTCTCCCTCGATAGAAATTTAGGCTGAACTTTTCTATGTACAAAGTAGCTCTGCGACGATTATTGCGTATATGCCTATTGAAATAAATATATCCCTTCTTATAACAGTATTACTCGCATGTATTAATTTTCTAATGCGACTATTAAATGGATTAACTTAAAAAAAAAAATTATATGTAAATCTCTGAGAGAATGATTTTATATTATATCTTAATCAAACTCTGTTTTATTTCTTATCCTTGTAAATTAGCGAGAGAGACTCTGCCACTGTTATTTATGTTTATTTTTATTATCCCTGAATACTAGTTTCGAACTCTACGGAATGAAACAAGTCTTCGTTCCAAGATTGAACTTTTTGTATCTTTAATTTCTTCTTCGCTCGATTCTTTGCAATACTTATTGTTCTCTTTAAATGCTTTATCCTTCCTCCGCCCGTCCGGGCTGTAAAAGGATTAGGATCTTTCGGTGCTAGAAAATCCATTGATCCAGAAGGCTACGAAAAATGTAACGAATTTTCAATTTCCTCCAAATAATATCTATACTCTTTAGCAGTTGGAATTTAAACTGTGGAGCCTCCGCTACTTTCTGCAACCAGCTTTGCAGATATTCTGCTTGACGGTGAGTCGGTTATTAACAGGGGCGGGTTTGGGTATGGGACAAGTGGGCGTGGGCTGCTGCAGCCTATGGCGGCAAATTTTGGGGAGCGATAACTTTTGGGAGTGCGACGAATTTTCAGCGAAAGAAATTGGGAAAGGTTTAAACACAGAGGCTCGAGACGACTTTAAAAACAATTCACTTTTCTTTCATCTAGCAAATTAGCAATAACTTGTACGTGAGTTATCATATTGAATTAATTTTTATGATTATCTCAACACTTTTAAATGAAAATATTTTATGATATTCCACGAAACGAGGCGGCTAGACGCTTGTTAGCCTAGGGGCGCCAAATCTTCAAATCCACCCCTAGTTATTAAGAATCTATATGCCAACTGGGAATATAATTAAATGTAAAAGTGTACAACTCTACATATTTACTCATTTATGCGCAATCGTTCATTTATTTGTAAAGAACATTTACCGACCGCGTCGGTAACTAAGCACCTCGCGTACATTTGGATTAGGAAATTCTCTGAAAGTAATAGGAACACAGAATAGCAGTGGAGGTCGATCGAAGATTGAAAGATCCGGAGATTTTCGGAGAGAGGAAGTATGTACCACAAGGATAGCGATATGCGGCGGCCACTTTCTTTGGCTATGGAAGCCTGATACTTTGGAGCTCCTGGTAGCAGGAGCGCGTAATATAAGGACGTGGCGATTAGAGTGAGAGGGCATGCTGTTTAGAAAAAGACAGAGATACTCAGAAAGGGAGGGGTGGGGTTCTTCCGCTGCTACGAGCCGTTAGTATTGGCGCGTTCATGAGCAGAATAAATTTTTAAAATGCTTTTTCGGGTATTAAATAAACAATTTTTGTGTTACATATGATCGAGTAATGATCTCCAGAACCGCTACTACGTCCATGTAACTTCAGCTTGCGAATAAACAATTAAATAAAGAAATTGTATATTCACATAACCTCATTTTCCCCTGCATTGATCGGTCCCGGAGAATTAATGAATTATGCAGTTTCTAGGAATGATTTATGAACTTTTAGGGTTTTGTTTTAAAGTATAGATCCTTGGCTACCTTTCCGTATGATACCTGCGAATATTAGTTGTATAATTAATTAGTTATGAACAGCTTTCGGTACGGTGTGAACAACGTGCTACCGTATCTACTTATTAACTGCTCTTGCGTTTTAGTTAATTATGCGTTTCCTAGGAATAACTTTTGCACTTTCACGGTAGCAATTGAAAGTACGGGCCCTTGATTATTCTTATGTGCCACTATTGCAACTATTTTGTGTTTCATTAATTAGTTATTCAGATTTCTTTGCCTCGGTTAGAAGAACCTAAGTAGTGACCCTGCAGGGGGTGATCGGAACAACCTGTATCGTCGCTGATTGGTTGCCGCTATTTGTGGCAAAAGCGGAAGTAGACAGAGAAAGAAACTGTAAAAAAGAAAGAGACAGAAATACGGGTAGAAAGAGATAGATAAGCAATGTGCTTGGAAAGCAGACGATTTAATGAATGTTTAGGTTATGTTATTTCCGGTTTTGCCACAAATGGCTGCGGTTATGCCGATCACTCCCTGGGGAGGATCACTAGAACAACCTATTTAGACATCGTTTACTAAGTAGTAGCTAATCAGGTCTCCCAGTTCATTATGACTTTACTGGGAATAATTTGCAGTTGCAAATGAGAATATGCAGCTGCAGCTACTTTCTACAACTATAGCTTTGCTTGTGCAAATAAATAGTTATCAATCATTTTTGGGGATTAGAGCCTTTTTAAGCTCAATCGCTTTACAAACTACTTAACTGATATTTAAATCTCATGGGGTAAATTGGTAAACTTCCACTTGAATGTCGAGATAAATAAGTTTATTATAACTTAGTCTCAGACTCGGGTTGAAACAATCTGAGTAATCTTGTTTTCCCTTTGTGTGTAAAAACGTTGGCAGAATACAAATTTTAATACTTTACAAATTAGTAGATTGCGATCACTATGCAAACTTGTGTTAACGCATTACGCTTATACTTAAACATTGTGCTCGACACCCTGCCTCTTTCAACTAAAACCTCGACGGGAGCGTGCCTCCCTACATTCCCTTTATTATCCTTAAGGGTATGCAATGCACGGATTAAGAAACGACTAATCAATACACTAAAATACAAACAATCTTGTTCCAATGTTAAATTACAGTGACGCACGCAATAGTTGATAAAAATCTCAAGCTATCGTCGCAGCGCAAAATACCCATACAAATTTGTAAGAGCGTACCAAACGTTTCTTAAAAACGAAACCGAAACCGAACTCCCCTATTCGGTACATTAATAGAAATTGATCGTGACAAATTATGTTATTCGGATTTGGCTGGTCTTGGCTGTTGAGTACTCATTTTATTTAGGTTTGCGCATCAAAGGATTCTCAGTTCTATACTTTGTGTACAATTCCTCCTAGATGTGCCGTTAGATGGAGTTTATAAATGCTATGGTGTATCAATATAACGCTTGATAATGTTTAGTTTGATTCTATTCTACCTGATCTCTCCCTGGCGTACAGGGATATCCCCATCGTATATCGAACTTTATGGCATTTTTCACCTGAGAATAATTACAGGATAATTGTCAATGCACTAAAATATAAAGTAAATGAAGTTCCGTCGAAGTACAATGCACAAGTGTGTATAAGCAGCCACTGTTGCGTACATGTAAATTATGATCTCTCCGTCATAGACATCACACATAAAAAAGACGTAGGCAGACTGTATATATCACGAGCGAGTATGCACACACGAATCTCGGCAATTTATGTATGCATCGTACGAAGCTGAGCATTTTCTTGTTTTGGGATCCTAGCGTTCTCTACTTGCCCTTAACCGAGGGACACATCCAGTGCCATTTCTTTCCCATCGAACTCGAAGTAAAAGATCACCCATCGAAAGCAATCCAATTATTTGAGCTTATATACAAGTACTGTTCACTTATTCTTAAGAAATTACCATAAGTTTTAAATATATACGTAAATAGTAGAAACTATTGTCGTCATTTTTAATCAAGAAGAGACTGGTACTACGTCACATGTTTCCATTCGCAAAGTCGTCCCAATTGTAAATTAAACAGCGCACAACCATTATCGCGTCGAACGATCTCGTACGAAAGTAGAAACTCAACGGAGAAGAGATCTTTCACGTTTCGAATGAGAATTTGTAGGATTTTGGACAAACGGTTGTAAGTACAAAGTTCTTACATACGGAATGGATAACGAATGAAAAAATTTTGATTTATTGCAATAAAATGAGTATGCTGGCAACGGTATTGAAACGAATGCGGTATCAAACGTTGCGTTATTGTAAATACATCAGAAAAGGGCATTATCAAGTAACAATCAATTGGTTCGGCACACAAACGTTTAAAAATTATCATTCGAACTAATACGTATATGCTCTTGTCTCTCACTGCGAACGTATCTTGTCTCGGTAAGGAACGATACGATATTCGTTAAGCTCAATACTATGAATGGTACTATGAATGGAGTCCTAAAACGGGAGTAACTTATTTTTACGTGCAATCGCAATTCTCGGCAATCGGGCGTACGAATTAAAGGAAAGAACGAGGGAACAAAAACGCGGCGAATAATGCGCGAACGTCATCCCCGCCCCCAAACTCATCTGACTACCTGAGATA
This sequence comes from Andrena bucephala, assembly GCA_947577245.1. Taxonomy (NCBI): domain Eukaryota; kingdom Metazoa; phylum Arthropoda; class Insecta; order Hymenoptera; family Andrenidae; genus Andrena; species Andrena bucephala. Next base: position 80,384,846 of record OX387715.1, read on the forward strand.
TTTTGTATCTTTCAGTCGTTAAGAATCGCTAATAAAAGAAACGAACGACGGTACCGGTCGGAAGTACGCGCGTCGAACACTGAAAGCAATATCTAGAGAACTATCGAAATGTATGCTTAGTTTTACTCAATCTTTTGTCTCTCCTATTGAACGTAAAAAAAAAAAAGAGGAAAAGAAACACTGTAGGTAATACTTTTACATAGGCGTGCTCGATCCTAAATATTGCTTTTAATGTATTCATTTCCTTGAACAAGAGAGAGGGCGATACACACTGGAAGAAGCATATTCTTGTTACCGTAACGAATCGTACAATGTTATCAGCACTTGTGGAATGCCTGCGGTCAAAGTGATTTCGATTACTAAACCTCCCTTTCGCAGAAACTATAATCACTCTCTCTAAGTGAATCATCGAAGAACATTATTGTGGATTATTTACACTTCTCGTATAACTCCGTTGAAAATAAATGCGCCTGCTGTTAAAAAAGGAAGCGGCCGAGCCAGCTGCTACGGATTCAGCGAAGCTGTCGGCTCGAGTAAGAAATATAAATACACCCTTGATCCCTAAAAGTATAAACTGTAATACTAGATATTATATAGTAAATGTAAATGATTCGCTCCGTCGTGGAAGTAATGTATATCTACCGGTTTCGCCAGCTTCAAAGTGTCGGTTAAGGTACGCGAGACGGGGTAACTTACGTAAAAGCGTCTTAGGACGAAAAGCAAGTTTGTGCAGATTACAAATAAAGAGCACTCCTTAGGAACTAACGAGACTTAAGCGTTATACCGAGATCTGAACGTGTGATCAACTTATAATGAGTAAGCACGTTATATGTACAATAGTTTATGATCACAGGTAAACCTCCGATAACGGAGGGAGTATTCAACTAATGAAAAACATGACACGAAGCAACGATTGTGTCAAAACGAGGGCCGCGAGTCGCGTAAAATCGCGATCGCACAAAAATAAGAATCTGGAGATTTTCAGTGATTTTATTTTTTTTTTATAAGAAAATCAAGAAACCTTGGTCTCGGTTCTAAACGACGCGACGGGGGAGGGAAACAGAACAGTCCTCTGGATCGCAACCCCTTCGTTCCGAAGCTCTGCTGCCGATTGTACATCTTGAATTCGAAATTGCTTTATCTTCGCGGATCGTGCAGCTTGTCCGTTTCGGTAAAGAGAATTTCGTGTTGACACATGCTTGCTGCGCTTCTATGAATAATTGTCGCGGTACTTCGTTATCAGAAGAGTACCTGTATCGTTAATTTAGGAATACATTCTTAGTCGCTCGATAGAATTAAATAAGTCTGCGATTACCTCGAGGCTATGAAAGATCTTAATCCTATTTCATCGCGTAACGAAACTTCTTGACGGCCGGCAAACGAACTGATTAAACGCAACAAATCCTGATCCGATTTCATTCGCTCTCGGCGGGAAAATTTTGTTAACCACTGAAATTTGTTAATCGGTAAGGGATACACATATTGCCTAGGGGTAGGCTTCTATACGATAGTCAAAGTACATTAAAAATATAGAATTAATTCTACTGATCGAAGGCCGATATGTAATACAATCGTCACAAATTTGAAGTTGTGCCTGTACATGCTACTCTAACGTCTGTACATTGCGATAATACAACAAATCGAATCGGCTAGAATAAAAGAAGAATCGTAACTTTACTGGTATACACCGCAATTTTTTTTTTTTTATATTTTCAGCGTAAATTATATCGTCGAATCGTCGATTATATACAGTATATATTCTTTTCTCCTACGGATGATAAATAATTAACGAAGGACGTCACTCACTTAGAAAGTTAGAAACAACAGTACCTACAAAGATTGAACGGAATTAAGGCGGCTGTACTATACGTGTCTTTTCGCAGAGGAATTTACTATTGTTCCTTGAAAAAAAAAAAATAATAATAATAATAAAAAAGATAAAGCGGGATTGTAGAAAAGATGCGATAAATTGTGAACCACCTTGGAAATCGAACGGACAATTAACAGGCAATGCCACAGAGTGCTCTCCGCATATCGTATCCCTAACGAATTATTGCTTTCTCCGCGTTTTCTCAAGAATATTCGGAACGTTGTACGTTATCCTAAAAACTCGTGTAAAAATCGTTCATGATTGAGAATCAACCAAGCCGGGCGATAACATCGTAGCCTACCTAGAAACATTCCCAAGTACGTACATCGAATAAAACGGCGAAAAGGAAGGGAGCTGCGACGTGATTTACTTCTCGGCTGCTCACGTTAATCGAGCCTCGACGTACAAAAAACGATGTCAGGACCCCGTAAAACAGAGCGTCGCGTGGAACATTACGCACAGAATGAACTGTATTGTCGTTAAAAAATATCATTTCTCACGGGTACATTTGGCAAGCATGCGCTCCTAGATCTGGAAGATCGAATGTCTTCGCGGGACAATTAAATAAAGGGGGGGAGGGGGGCAATATAACGGGCCGGGGAGGAAGGGGGGTGGGGGAATATTAAAAATTAACGACAACTACGAGAGGACGGTTCGCACTCTTCTCCAACGTGCCTCCCATTGTGACTTATTTCTTCTAGCGCTCCATCCGAATCCAGAAGCAACGATGACTTTGTTGTAGCAAGCGGGATCGTTGCCGCTGTCGCCGTTACTGGCGCGGCCAACGCTCGGGTTCAGATTGGCCAGACTGGCCGCGTGTAAAATACGAACGGCGGACGAGAGTCGGAATTTGCTCGCTGGAGAGCTGAACACCGATCTGCGGCTTTGCTTCTCGCTGGTGCTGTTACCGCCGCCGCCGCTGCCACTGACAGTGTCCCCGTTACCGCTAACGTTATGACGAACGCTCGAACGTTTCCCTATGCGGGTGTACTCGATACAAAGTGATTCCGCTATCGATCATTGCCGATACGCCTGAGATGACATGCCGTTACCAGGTGTCACGTAATCGCCGATCATCAAACTGGGATTCACTGGGTAATGCGAGGTATTGCCAAGGACCAGCGATTGCTGGAAAGTAACACCAAGCTGTAGCGCGAAAGACACGCAGGCAGGCGTACACTTTAGTATCCTCTCGCAGGTTATAACATCGAATTTTTGTCTAGCGAGCTATCAAGTATTGCGTCGATGGTCACGCACGGGGCACGGATTCGATGTGGCAGCACATCGGTCCGAGATAGGGAGTAGCTCGCTGAAAATCTAAATTCTAGGTCGTTACACACTTACCGTGGCGGGTGACGTGAACATGTTGGGGGTGATACCACCCCCTATTAATTGAGCTGCTTGCGTACTAGTCGCTGTACCACCCACGCGCCCCCGTCCCGTGCTTGAAATCGAGCCCGGATGGATGTTCGGCTGCCCTCCTGCGAAACACGTGCGACCAGTGAGCGGAGTGGGAACTGAAAGCTCCGGCTATTCGGATGGATGTATTTACATGGATAATACACTTATACTACACGTTAGACATCCGACCGAGGGAAATCGCTACTGCTAATTATCTAAATTTACACATTAGCCCTAAAATAAAAACTCGTGTATTAAAGAGACACTCGTCGCGAGCAATATCAGCTACATATAGGCAGCTCTCATTTAATCAGCCCCTTACCTATCGCCAGCAGATTGCTAGGGTTCACTGCAGCAGTCGCGTCCATGGAAACTTCCCCAAGACCATTAACCGACATTCCATTGACCATGTTCACCGCTTGCCTCGCACCCTGCGCATCCAAGGTAGTCCAATAAGATTCACTGGGAGAGGTATTATTTAAACCTGGAGGAGGTTGCGCTGCTGCACCTGTATATCTGAAGTATGGATTCTTCAAATCCAAAGTGTTACTGCTGCTTTCCATATTCGTCCCCTCCAGCTTCAAGTCTATTGTCACGTCGTAGGATTGTCTGAAACGTGCAGGTTACACGATGCTACATTTCCAAGTGCCAGCATAAATCCCTCCAAGCTTTACGGACGACCACTGTAACTTTACCTTTTGTTCGCGATAAGAATCACTTTGCCGGATAATAGCTGGCCACTTTTGCAGAATAATGGATTCTCCAAGAGGCAACGAACTTGGTACCAGTGCGTCAGAGGTTCCGTGGGTGCTGTGCTCAGCCAAACCTGCTGCGTCGATCCGATGAACGCGACATCGAACCAAAATGCCAGGCCGTGGCAAGTGCCGCTCTCCAATATATGAAAGTCGACGTCGATTTCTACAAAGATACGTAGATCAAGCATTGCGTCAATTAACGGGGTCTCCGAGACTACGGTCAATGCAAATTTTCACCTATTTTATGTAAATCAGTCTCGTTAGCAGTTTGGAAGTCTACTATATGTCTGATAGATTTAGCCGTACAAATTCTTATATCAAAGGTATCGACGATCGGTTGCCTAAAGTACTCTTTAATTGCATTGTTCCTCATTGCCGAGAGGTCTACGCCATGGAAACACGTTTGATACCAAAAATTAGCTTTATTGAATTGCTCCATGTAAAGGTTCTCATCCGAGAATGGCGCGATGTGGAGGTCCCCCCGCGACGGGAACATCCTTCCACCTGTGTAAAAGTAATTTAATCTGCGTTAGAACAACAACAGGCAGGTGGGAGAGTGCTGAAAGCGAATCGTAAGTATTTACCCGGGACTAGCCACTTCTTCGCGTGAAGATAAGTTTCAAGCATTCTTTCGTTATACAACATGTAACCCATGGGTTCGCTCACTATGCAGTCTACTCTTTCAGGTAACTCGATTTCTTCTATTTTACCAGCTATAACAATAATCTTATCCGATAAACTATTCGCAGCGACTAACAGCTCCGCGTGATTGGCCATGTTACTCGCTTCGACGGCGTACACTTTCTTAGCGCCCGCCTGAACCGCGAAGAAGGATAGTATCCCGGAACCCGCGCCCACGTCCAATACCACTTTGTCTTTAAAGTCGGACAGATTTCCCAAAATCGCCCGTTGGTATGTACTGGTCCTAATATAATCTTGCATCATGTTTTGCTGCTGGGAGAGATAGCCGTAGAACTGGAAGTATTGCATGGCCGACGATTCCTCGGTCCTTTCATTAAATGCAGACACCCCTTTGCCATTTTTAAGTTTCAATACTTGCGAATGAAAGTGTAGAAAGTCTGTGTAAAAGAAGCGCGAGCGTTAGTCGTTGACATATTACGCTGGAATAGTTCTCGACTTTTACTTCGCCTACCTATTTCATTGGCAAACGTTACGAGTAAACTATCGGCGTCCAATGTGAAAACATAGCTTCGAGATGATACTCTAGAACACTCGGTGCTGGGAGTTACCGGGAATTCCAGCAATGTCGTTTTATCTCTACCATTTCCGTCTCCTATTATAATAAAATTAATACAAATACTTTAGTGACTCCCCACAATTCTGAAGCAAATGCAAACGTTTCCTTCGGCACGAGAACCGACCATAACAATCGCAAAGCGACCGCCGCCCCCTCCCCCCCGCCGCCGCCCCAACCCGCCGATTCGAGAAATAGCAGAAAAGACAAACATTTCAAACGCGCGCTCTTAATCGAGAAACAAGTTAGAATCGAAGTCTATTCGTTACGAGAAAAGAAGCGCGAAAATGAGGAATGAGCTACGTAACATCAAAGAGATCGCGGCTCTGCAAAGTCTACGGCAAAAATGCACGAAACTATTGGTTCGACAATTAACAATTAGCATCTCGTTCCTTTGGCATTTCTCTGCGTGAGATGTTAAAAGTCTCCGTGAAAATATCGGACGATTGCAAGGCGTAGAGATCGCGCGCGTTACGTGCTCAACAAAGAAAACCCGTGAACGGTGGATTAAAGTATGGTTATGTTGTCCATTGCGGGACGACGCTAAACGAGATTCGGCGATTGGGGGCGATCTATCGATAAATGGGTACCTGTAACGAACTCGACGCTAAGACCCTGCGGATCGTAGTTGATATTAAGCGTGACCGGCTTGTTGTATTTAGCCATTGACTGTCCATTGTTTGACAAAGTCGATACTGTCACCGCGCGAAACACCTTCGCCATTTTTAGACACCGCGTGCGTATCGTACGCCTGCAGTTCCGCGATCGGGCTTTCTCCCGCCTCTCCCTCCTGTGGCAACCTCGTTCCCCGGTCAATTGTCAGCCGGAATAAAACTACACGCGGTGCCGCCCCTCCGTGTGGAAATTACGCAAGGGATGCCGAAGGGAACACGACAATAATCGCAATTTTTCGCGTTCGGACACTGAACCATTGACTCTAACCACCCCCGGCGCGTATTACACACGCGCACTGGGCCCACCAGCGCGCTGAATATATAGGGTACCTAATTCAACTCCCTAGATTCGCGATACCGCGGAGGACCGTTTCAATTCGAATCCAACCGCGTTCATTGAGTTTCCTCCTCTTTGGAATCTGCATGCTACCTGCACTCCACTGGGTTCAAGTTAAACAGCTGAATTTATTAAGCATCGAACGACACCTACAATATAACTGGCATCGTTTACATTCCCTCTTTACGCGCGCGTTTTCCTAATAGTCTCCCGAAGGAAATGCAAGGAATCTCGTGATAAAAGCGATGTCCATTGCCAACTTATAAAGTATCATTTGCCCTTTGCCCGAATCGCCCGTGATTTTCTTGGTATTCAGGTAGGTTTTCCTGTACGCGACTGGACGCAACATCGAGAATTTGGGTGCGTTCCACTTACGCCGAAATCGTCCGCAGGGTCGCGACATGTAATGGAAATCACGGTTTACGCCCAAATCGCCGGTGTTTTTCTTATAAAGGTAGGTTTCCCTGTACGCGACTGAATGCAACGTCGATAATTTCAGAGTCGATTTTCTCGACTTATTTAGGCACTTGTTGTATGTCGAAATGAAAGAGTAACTTTTTTTGATATCGCGCTTAATTTTGGAGAAAATTAGTGACCCTCTAGAGAGTGATCGGAACAACGTGTATCGTCGCTGATTGGTTGCTGTGATTTGGAGCAAAAGCGGAAGTAGACAGAGAAAAAAACTGTAAAAAGGAAAGAGACAGAAATATTGATAGAAAGAGACAGAAATACTGATAGAAAGAGACAGAAATACTGATAGAAAGAGACAGAAATACTGTTAGAAAGAGACAGAAATACTGATAGAAAGAGATAGAATGAACGTTTAGGTTATGTTTATTTCCGGTTTTGCTCCAAATCGTGACAAATGGCTGCGGTTATACCGATCACTCCCTGGAGGATCACTAGAGAAAATCGGCTTTGAAAGGGTGCGTTCGACTTACGCACGAATCGCCCGCAACCCCGTGATTTCCATTACATATCGCGACCGTGCGGTCGATTTTGGCGTAAGTGGAACGCACCCTAAATCGTCCCAATTGTCTTTCCTCACTCTGGGAATATGTGGCCGTCTAATTCTAGCAAACATTACTTCATCTTCCTCATCCTCCACATGCTCGAAAATGTTAATATTCACGATCCTATTATTCCTATTCATTTTTCCTACAAGCGCCTTCTTCCATAAAAGTAACATCGCTTTGCGTCACTATATATACGTATAAAATGGCGTTCAGACCAGTCCACAGGCATAATTCTGTTCTCTGTTTCACATTTCCTATTTCCCCCACTACTGCAAACATGCATTAACTGCCACTTCTGGCAGTTAATCGGTGCTCGAACCTCCGGTAAAATTAACTTGGAGATTAACTGTCAGATCACTCTTAACCAGAGGTAAAGAAACAGGCATGTGGCAGTTATGTGGAACATAACTCTAACTGGAAGATAACCGGAGGTGAAGAAATCGGCCGTAAGACGTCTGTGCTATGTGGGAAGTGGAATTCGCCCAGTGACGATTCTTTTACGGAAAAAGACTACGCTTTTATAATTGCTTTCGAGTGTTTTTGGTAGTTTGAAAATGGAGCTTAAGTAGGAGAGGATACTTTTGATTCTCAGCGCATGGTTTGACTTTAATTGCAATTTCAAATGTCTAGTAAATTGTGGCGACCAATGGGATCTCGGCTTCGAAGTGGCGCATTGGATCTGCATCGCGATTGGCGGGACCGTTGCGCCGGAGTGACCTTTGCGACTCACGCGCACACGAATCACGCGATCGCAGCGTCGGGCGATATATTGATCGATAGATACGAGAGTTGAACAATAACTCGAAACTCGAAGGCTGGCGGCGTGGCTGATCGCTGTCCCCCATTTTTGACAGTGCATCGGAAACATTGCAATTTCTCGGCAAAATGACCGCTCACGACCAAATGCGAGCTATGCTTGACCAGCTGATGGGCACAGGACGGAATGGTACGTATTTCTCGCTAACCGAGGAGATCCCGATTAATCCTCGCGCTCCCTGTTACTCACAATTGGTTGAGATCTCGCACGAAAATACAAGATGGTGGCCCGCACCTCTTACCATTGCATGTATACGTACGTCCATCGGCCCATCCAATTAAGGGACATTGTTGTTGATGCATATTTCACGTTGCTAGGTGAGAATAACAAATTTCAAGTGAAGTACTCCGATCCAAAGGTCTGCAAGAGTTTTTTGCTGGCGTGCTGTCCACATGAAATCCTGTCATCAACAGTGAGTGCATTTCAGTCATTGCATATTGGAATATTGATGACATACCATTGGCACTTATGCGCTACTGTAGAGCATTTTTTATTCACCCTCTCTGTACTTGCTCGCGTTCACTCGAAAGCGATGCTGGCAACGCCATCGTGTTCGGCATTCCATCGACTTTTTCTATTTTGGATTTTCACTCTGGTTACACGATTCGGTTCGCCACCATTTTGTTGGCGTACCGCCTTCTTTCTTTTTTCAAACTATGAAAGTACAGTTATATTTTGAATACAGTAATATTCATTAACACGGCGCTGAATGTACGATAATTAAAGTTTGGATTTACTTTCGCAAAAAAGCTAGCATCATATTTCGCTTGAAGTTCGTAGCTTGAGAATAGGATGGTAACTAGAGACATTCGCGTTGAGAAAGTTCTATAACCAGTATCGTAGAATATAAAGTAAGCTAAAAGTTGAATAGTAGTTTTTGCTGTACTGTAATGTAGTAGTTTCACTGTGAACCTAGTAACCATCGTGTAACCATAATCGTATGTAAGCTTTACGATAGAATTAAGTCTGATTGTCCGAATATCAAAGAAATGTTTCGCGATGTCCGCGTACCGTTTACTTGTAATTTGAAGTAACACAAGACGTGTTGTGCATAATGCCTTCTTCATCGGTGCCAATCGGTCTGATCAACTCTGTAGATCGCATAAGCAACTAAACAATAATTTAATTTTGCGTTATGTATGCAGTAGGATGATACTTGCGTAATGTACCATCAAGAATTGATTCCGATCAATTCACACTAGATAGGCGTCGAAGTGCAACACGGGGCAGCAAACTATAACAACGGGGAATGGCCTGTTAGATTCTCATAAGATAGGGAAACTGTAGAATAATATCACTTGCGTATTTGCTTATTCTATAAGTGTAGCGTTTAATTTCTTACGTATTCGACTTCTCCCTCGTACGATGCTCGGGAAGGTAGCAAGTCTTGCGAAACGACGCTTGCGAAACGATAGTAACCAGGGAACGTAAACTACAGAACCGTGAGGTTTAATTAGAAACAACGTACAACGGTCGAAGCAAACACGCGACTCCCAGATGATAGCATACCGTTCGCGTTAGTACTGCTTCGCGCATTTCTTTGTCATCTCGTGCGAATTGGTCTAAAGGGTGTTTGTTAAATTAACGGATCACGTAAGCTTTCATTTGACTTTTTCTTTGCCGATTGATCACCACAAGTGGCACAGCCAATTTGCAGACTCTCGCATAAGTACGCCAAAAGAGCTGCGATATATATGACTAGATATACGGGAAAGTGCTGATAAAGGCGAGGCATTAAAGAGCGTCTTAGCATGTGAATAAGAAAAGCTTTTCCATTGACTCGCCTGGCCCAATGAGAATTGAACTGCGTTGCCTGATGTGGTAGGGAGCTGTTAAATTCTCCTCGACAACGGAGTAGAATTTAAAGGAGAGTTGGAGCCTTGCGTTCAGTGCATAGCAGGACATCCGTCATCACAGTTAGCAAGCACCCTTCCACATTTCTCATGTAGGATTTCCGCGAGATAGAGAGTCGAGACTAGCCAAGCTCTGATAAAATAAAACCAAGCGTTCAGAGATTAATCAGACAGAAGAGAAGGAAAAGGAATAAATAGAGAAAAGAATATAAAAAAAAATAATAAAAAAAACACAGAAAATAGTTCTGGCAAATACTCGCGAGAATGACCGATACACAGGTTCACTAATGTCAATGTACCTACAGTTCTATTTCCAGAGTCTCTGGAAAAAGCAATTCCAATCAGATCCATTGTACAATATTGTTGCGAGTATTGTCCGCTCATATGTCGTGTTGTACTTGTCGCTCTCACACGCGCGTTACTGTAAGTACTGAAAATCGAAGAGGACGTACGTATTATACTCTACAATTTGATTACTTTAACATAATTCACAAGTACTAGGTATTAATTCGATTGAGGTAGAGGCGGACGGTATCCTCAGCCCCTCTACCGGTACAGCACGGTGGCGAGGCTGAGTGCCGAATATTAATTCCGAGACCCCGAACGGCCAGTGTTTAAGTTGGTGAGTAGCGCCACATTGCTGATTCATGAGACGATCTTCCTATTGTCGCTTCTTACTAATAACGCCGTTTACGGCAGGTAGAGGTCTCAAGTTTACATTGAAAGTATGTGTGAAAAATGTATGTCATCCTCGGGAGATGGTAATGGGTACAGGAAAATGAAGCAGTGATATCTGTAAGTAAGACCATGCGAATTGCCAAGAACCGTACAAATTAATGCGATCTTCGAGTCTCGGAATAGTAAAAATCTTGCCAATCGTTCTTCTCAATGGTCCAAGCTCGTTGTCCTTGGATGGAACCGGCGACGCGGTGAAACTTCGACTGGAAATTTAAAAAGCTATCGTACCTCCGCATTCAGGTTTTCATATCACAGCCGATGATCAGAAAAACATTCGAGTTTTCACTGCGTCAGCCTGTACGATGTTCAAGATCGAATATGACACCAGCTTTGCTCCGAATTCTACTCCTACTTTCCATTCGCTCGGTTGAAACGTTCGATATTAGGGGGACTCGCGTAGAGATGAACATAGTTCTACCTTGTACTATCGTAACGCGCGGTAGATACCTTCCGTGCTCACCCAGACTCCAATTTCAAATTACTCCATCGGGCCTTGTATGCAAACTTTAAATCTCCGTTTTATTTGAATGAAGAGAATGTCTCTGATAACCTGGCGAAGGGAAGCTTATGATTTTGGCAATTTGCAAAACGACAAAATGTCCACGAGAAAGCGTGAGAGAAGTGGCATGAAGCAGGGGGAGAGAGAGGGAGAGAGGGAGAGACAGTATTAGGCCGGCAATACAGTACAGCGTGCCAGTTCTGTTAGAAAAATTTCCTTCAGCATTGGATGTACGTATTCAATCCCGTTTTCTAAATCGTCTAGAAATTGATTCATCTAAGGCCGCTTGTGCCCTACGTGAATAGTATAATAAACTATTAGGCTGTAAGTTGTTTCATAGACATTGAACATTTGAAATTAAGGTGTGTGCTGATTGTAGCTTCATTGCCATCGCATTGTCGTGTCAGGCGGAGAGGTGTTGCCACTCTGTAAGTGAACATAACAAAATATTTATCTGTAAAATTGCAATTACTACTTTGTCCAAGAACAGAATGATACGTGTTGGTATATATGCATATGTAATGTGTACTTACATGTATATGGAAATATATGTGCACACGTATACTTCCATATACGCTTGTCCTTAAAGCGCATACCAGAAGAGCGACCATTTGTAAGTTTTTTTTTTCTTTCTATTCAAAGCATCTTTGGACCATATCTTCCTGGACAATTAGGGTTATTAACTTCTGTCATTGTTGCCGTCCATGGGTTTAAATTCTTTACCTAACTATTGACTGTCAATTCAATTTCCTGTTAAGAACAGCGACTTAAGAGATCCTTGTTCTTGTCGAATGAGATTTTCTAGAACAAGTTGGGAGGGATTTATGTAAAATAAAACCAAATAAGGTTTTCCGAGCGATTAGGCGAATACGAGCTAATACAAAATGATTTATAAATCGCAGCGCATGGACCTGGGAGAATGCCCCCAGATTCACGACTTGGCCCTACGGGCCGACTACGAGGCCGCTCAAAAGAAGAAGGACCACTTTTACGACATCGACGTGAGTATCAGCGGCGCATAATACTAAATTAAGCAGAGTTACCACTCGGTTATCAAGCCAGAGATGGGCAAAAAATAATTTGAAATAAAATTTTCGTACACAAACTTTTATTTCAAATAATTTTTTGCCCATCTCTGTATCAAGCTTCGAAATTTCTAAAACGATTTTTACTTCGTTTACAGGCCATGGAGCATCTGCAGAATTTTATCGCCGACTGCGATCGCCGTACAGAACAAGCGAAGCAACGGCTCGCGGAGACCCAGGAAGAGCTGAGCGCCGAGGTGGCTGCGAAGGCGAACAATGTTCACGTCCTTGCCGAGGAGATCGGCAAGAAGCTGGCCAAGGCGGAGCAGCTCGGCGAGGAAGGCTTCGTGGAGGAGTCGATGAAGCTGATGGGTGAGATCGACGAGTTACGGAAGAAGAAGAACGAGGCCGAGCAAGAGTATCGGAACAGCATGCCGGCATCTAGCTATCAGCAACAGAAACTGAGAGTCTGCGAAGTGTGCAGCGCGTACCTGGGCATTCACGATAACGACAGACGGCTGGCCGATCACTTTGGAGGGAAGCTGCATCTGGGTTTCATCAAGATCCGCGAGAAGCTGGCGGAGCTACAGAAGACCGTGGAGGAGAGACGCAAAGAGAAGCGGGAGTCGTTGCTCGACAGGCGTAGGGACAGGGAAAGGGACGATCGGGACAGGGATCGCGACAGATCGGACAGCAGGCGCGGCGGCGGCGGATTGGGTTACAGGGAGAAGGACCGTGAACGCGAGCGGGACCGCGATCGGGACCGCGACAGGGACCGTGACCGCGACCGTGACCGCGAGAGGGATCGCGAGAGGGACCGAGACCGCGAGCGCAGAGACAGGGACAGGAGAAAGTCTAGATCCCGGAGTCGCAGTCGCGGCAAAAGGTTCGATCCACTGAATGCAACTGGCGACGCCGCAAATCATTAACTTCTTACTTTCAACGGTTGATTCATGATTAATGGTGTCATTTTGTTTCAGATCGAAACGTTCGCGCAGCAGTAGCCGTAACCGTCGATCACGTTCTCGTCGCAGTGGGTCCAACGATCGGAAGAGATAAAATGAATTGTCATCAACGTTTATGCTCAATCATTTTTCTTCGTATAAGAATTCACGTGCTTACTCGTGCACATCACATGTAAAAGGAATGAAAAAATGAAAGAAAAAAAAATGCAAGAAAAAGAAGAAACAGAGGAATCAGGAAGGATGACAACAGATATAGAGCTCGCTGAACAACCATTTCCTTTTTCTCTCTCGATAGATAGATACACTTCGCGACACCGCAACCAAGGAATTTGTACATTTGTCCGTCACGTTCTTAAGAGACGAAATGAGAAGCAACACCAGTATCACGAATATATCTTTGTGTAAAACTAGGCACACATTCCTGTTAATGTAAGAGAACAGGATTGAATTTAGTAGATACTAATATACTAATTACATAATTACACACTTATTCTATATGATCTTGATATGCTGACATACATTTTTCGATCTAGCTACTATTTCGTGTACATAAGAATAGTTCAGATGTGGCTCCGTGTTATTTGGAGGTGTTGCATATTTATAATATGATTACTTGATCTTATGTGATTATAATATGAGCGTAAAAAGGAAAATATGTTCGAAAATATATACGTTTAAGTAACTGTCTGTTTGAAACGTCTGTGGCCTTGCATTCTCACGCCATCCATCCTCCCTCCCACCTGAAAATTCATTGCAATCAGCTGCTGATAATGAACAAAATTTATGGAAAAATCACTGATCGAGCCTAACACGGGACTATATTTAGCGATAGAACTCTAAAAGTACATAAATTATTTATAGAAAACATAATTTAGTTAGTAATTACGTAATTATAATCAAAATTAATACAAACATTACATAGGAAAGTAGTTAAGGGTCTATACTTCGACATGTAACTAAAAATACACAAATTCTTTGTAGAGAAGCTATAATTTGATTAATAAACTGAGTATGTATTCACCAAATATGGCTATCTCCATCCTTATCTCTCTGTCTCTCTCGTTCATCCCTGGATCGACCTCCACCACTATTAGGGTGGAATTTTTTTTTCGACTTTGAATTTTTTTCGGGACACCTAGAATTGTGCCACTGGATGAAAAAGTATTCTGCGCAAAATTTGAAGTCGATCGGACAGCGGGAAACAGTGCCGCATTGAATTTGAAAATGTTTTATTTTTGTAACTCGTTTTGCTCCATTGTAGTGAGATCTATAATATACGTGTTTACCTATATATACATATTTCGTTAATGCAAAGTATAAGATTACTTAAAAGGAAAAAAAATCATGACCTTGAAATCACAAAAATTGACCTTCAGAAAAAACTTTTTTCGTTGACATTATTTTTATCTTGTCAAACAGTACAACTTTTGTTTACGAAATTTTTTCATATATTTATAAATAACAGATTTCAAAGTTTTAATGAAATAACTGATACTTTCATCAAGATTACACTGTTCCAGCAGATTTTATAAATATGGATCCTCTAGAATGGAAAAATGATCCCAATTATAATATTGGATTAAATATAGTAAATAATTTAACAATAAACGATTCGACCGAACGAGGAATCAAACTCATGCAAGAGTTTAATTGTCACGCTATTAAACAGCCATCTGGACTTGTAACATTCAATACCCGTTTCTTATTGATTTTTGTGCGCCGAACACGAATTTGCAAACCCTTTTTCGCCATCACCTTCAGTTTCCGAGAAATTCAATTTTGAAAAAATAAATGCAAATTTTCATCTTTGAACATTATTTGTGTTCAAACAGTAATAGTTATTCGGTTGCTTGTTCCGTCCAATTATCCTATGAACTCTCCGGAATACAACGATATAAGTTATTATTGCATTATTAGCATTTAAATATATTTAAACAACAATCAAAGGGAAAAGAAGATCCGAAATGCACCAATTGTTGCAAATATCTTTCTATGGGCAAATTCTACTTGCGCCCAAATCGCCCGTGGTTAACATTCCAAAATGTATTAAAATCTTTTAAAAAATATGGAAGAGAAATCTGTAAATGAGATATTATCGGAAAATACAGATTTTTAACTATAAATTATGACTCGAAAACAGGAACATATAATTTATGATATTTATTTTATTACAAAAACTGAAAAATCCTACGGTCGTGGGCGCGGTCGATTTGGGCGTAAAAACTAAGGGTCTAACATTTTTAAACGTTTTTAATCAGCTTCGATCCTCTGTTTATACCCATGTTTGATGCTTAGATTATGATCTAAGCATCCACCCATTGAGCTCTATCCTAACAAATAGAAATTTTAACGTAATGAAGTAAAATAGCATTTAATTTCTATAAAAGTTACGGAAAATTTAGCACCTCCAACTAGAAATTTTATCGTAATCAATTAAAATAGTTATTCGTTTTTCGCGAATAAACTTGGGGATTTATACGAATACGTATTCGAATGAAAATTTAGTCGAATAATGCCTAACTCTGGCCATGTGGGAGGCCCTTTAACAGGATTCCACTGAGATATATCCATTACCTAGTAGAAGACTTCTCGAGCAACACTTTTCTCGGGTCCTATCTTGTGTCCTTTTGCATTGTTTGACCAGCTCTATGACATTCTATGACACGAGCTCTTCTGCAAGAACATCGGAGCAGTAGCAAAGTGCACTTGCATTTTCTTTTTAAATGCAACCGTAAGAATCGATTAACTAATGATCGTGTTGAATATTTTGCGTCAGAGAACGATGATTCTGGATAACATAACATTCTCTTCGTTAATCTTTCCTTTTCCTTTCATAAGTTGTATGCGTCTTTTGAGTACCTTACTAATATAATATTAGAATTATGCAGCGTGTAAGGTTAAATAAATTGTTATATGGTTGCTAACTTCAGTTCAGCTCGATTCAGATTCGTCGAGGTATAAAAGTGGCGCGGCTGCGCAAATTTGTCTTTAAATTTTTAGTGCGCCAAGAAAAGTACGGTTATTTTGTTTTCAAACATAAGAGTATAACCTAATTCTTTTTACCTATTGTCATTTGTATACGTTTTCTGTAATATGATAAAATTGGGCTGTGCTTAAATGTTCTACATGAAATAAAAGTTAAATTCGGAAGATAATTAAATTATATTGTAAATTTGTCGTATTTTCTATACTTAATGGACAAATCAGGTTAATGAAAATTTTTTTCTTGTTGCAGATTAATCTTGGGAACATTCCTCCGTGAACAGGAACTTTAAATGACACAAACGATGGAAAGCTGTCAACCTCAACAATGAACATAAAGTGAAGTGAAATTATATATTTTATACATAATAATAATACAATATTGTACTAACATTCATGCTTACATGCTGATATTATTTTATTGTAACACTGTAAGGGCCTTTTATGCAAATAATGTGGGAAAAAACTGGAAAAGAATTGTATTATTATTTAGAAATATCTTTTACAAATTCCTATCCAAATTCCGAACCTGTGATTTCAAATATTTATGGTATTTCCATAAGAATACCATAGTATATGCTATATGACAATAAATGTTTATTGACTATTTCGTTCTTTTACGCTACATTTGTGAACATTTTATCATCCTTCCAAAACATTATTATTATTACGCCGCAACAGTATCTATAGGAAATCGGGTATAGCATATAGGTTATATTTTCTGTCACTTCAAGGACAGAAAATCCGCTCCTGAAATCCGCTACTGAAAATGCGCAGGCTGGATGCGCGTGAATATAATATGGTTGGCGCCAAAGTGACAGAAAATACAGGATTGTCTGCCTGAGGGCTCGCTGGTCGGGACCGGCGATGAACCCTCATGGACACAAGTGATAGACCTATCACGCAATGTAATTTTGTGTCATGCTCGGGGGGCTCGCGAGCCCTCTTACCATTTTCGTGTCACACCCAACATTATCGATTCAGTCTAAACTAAGATTACATTGCTACGAGTGGTAGGAATTGAAATTAAATCTTATCGGAAACATTTAAAATCTAAAATGGTCTGAACGTTACGAATAATTTCAAGAAACATGTTGCATAATTCCGTTTACTAATACATTTTGATAGAAGCATAATTTGCACTTATTTCCATAGATTTCGGTCAGAAATATTATATAAATACAACGGCGTAAAAAATATTGTACAGTCTCTTAGTTAGGTTATATTTTCTGTCACTTCGAACAATCTACATGACAATAAATGTTTATTAGCTACTTCGTTCTTTTACGTTACATTTGAGAACTTTTTATGACTTAACATCCTTTCAAAATATTATTGTTACGCCGTAACGGTATTTTTATGAAATCGAGAAATGTAATTATGCGTGGTTAGGAAATAAAAATTTCCATTCGCACGAGAATAGGAATGGCGCTACATGTAAATTGTATCTAGTGATCCTCCAGGGAGTGATCGGTATAACCGCAACCATTTTTTAAGATTTGGAGCAAAACCGGAAATAAACATAACCTAACCGTTCACTCTATCTCTTTCTATCAGTATTTCAGTCTCTTTCTATCAGTTTTTCTGTCTCTTTTTATCAGTTTTTCTGCCTCTTTCTATCAGTATTTCTGTCTCTTTCTTTTTTACAGTTTCTTTCTCTGTCTACTTCCGCTTTTGCTCCAAATCGCAGCAACCAATCAGCGACGATATACGTTGTTCCGATCACTCTCTAAATCAGCGCTGGCCAGCGGTGGGGCCCCTCACGCGCCAGCTTCCCTTTCCAATCTTCGCTAGCGTCTTCGCGGTTAGGGGGGCTCGAGCGCTACGCACGTCGTATTTAAGTATGTGTTAGCGTCGCGCGGTATCCCTGACAACGCGGACGAGAGTGGGAGAACCCCGAGCTTACGCGTAAGCGACCTTGACCAGCGCTGCTCTAAATAGAGGATCACTAATTGTATCGATATTTCATACCGATATTTATTTATCTCTTATGCGTGAAACGGAACAGTACCCGGGATAAGAATAAAATGCTGTGTATTTTGCAAATAAATATAATATTGAATAAGTTTGCTTTAAAGTAGTAAGAACTATCGAGTGTATTTAGTGTTCAATTAGCAATTATATTGAGGACTGGTTAATTAATTCGGAGCTTTCGTCTGTCATAGGTAAGCAATTCTTTCCTTTGGAAGCGTCGGTTCGTGTCAACTGGTCTAACGAAAACGCACTGGACGAGTACAGCATTTACAATACGTATATGGTTTTTAAGTGGAAGTTAAACTTAAGTAATTAGACAATGGAATTATTATAAGCACTCCTGTACGAAGTATCACTGTACATTATTCAAAGTATTTTAATAAACCACATTTAGAGAAAAACCGCATCTTTCAATTTAGAATAGCAACCTATAACTTGCATTTCCTAATTAAATCCCAAATTTGACAATCACACGTAAAGTCTGCCTCTGCGTTGATTAGTTCTCCGCCTTAGATTCTCTCTACGAAGACGCTAACTTTGTGCCACCTCTTTCGACATCATGTTCTCCTGTTAGATGATCAATTTTGGAGCGTTCAGAAAATTTTGGCCAGATTTCAGCAAATGTATCAGGAGAACATGATGCGAAAGGAGGTATCCCCTGAAATTCATTGTCGAAGGCCTTTCGTCAACTCTGCGCCTCTACGTCAAATAGTTCTCCGCATTAGATTCTCTCTACGAAGACGCTAACTTTGTGCCACCTCTTTCGACATAATGTTCTCCTGTTACAATCTCAATTTTGGAGCGTTCAGAAAATTTTGGCCAGATTTTAGGAAATGTATCAGGAGAACATGAAGCGAAAGGAGGTACGCCCTGAATTTCATCGTCGAAGCCATTCGAAGACGCTGCGCCTCTACGTCGAATAGTTCTCCGCCTTAGATTCTCTTTCCGAAGACGCTAACTTAGTGCCACCTCTTTCCACATCATGTTCTCCTGTTACAATCTCAATTTTGGAGCGTTCAGAAAATTTTGGCCAGATTTCAGCAAATGTATCAGGAGAACATGATGCGAAAGGAGGTATCCCCTGAAATTCATCGTCGAAGGCCTTTCGTCAACTCTGCGCCTCTACGTCGAATAGTTCTCCGCCTTAGATTCTCTTTCCGAAGACGCTAACTTAGTGCCACCTCTTTCGACATCATGTTCTCCTGTTACAATCTCAATTTTGGAGCGTTCAGAAAATTTTGGCTAGATTTTAGCAAATGTATCAGGAGAACATGAAGCGAAAGGAGGTATGCTCTGAATTTCATCGTCGAAGGCCTTTCGAAGACGCTGCGCCTCTACGTCGAATAGTTCTCCGCCTTAGATTCTCTTTCCGAAGACGCTAACTTAGTGCCACCTCTTTCCACATCATGTTCTCCTGTTACAATCTCAATTTTGGAGCGTTCAGAAAATTTTGGCCAGATTTTAGCAAATGTATCAGGAGAACATGAAGCGAAAGGAGGTACGCCCTGAATTTCATCGTCGAAGCCTTTCGAAGACGCTGCACCTCTACGTCGAATAGTTCTCCGCTTTAGATTCTCTTTCCGAAGACGCTAACTTAGTGCCACCTCTTTCCACATCATGTTCTCCTGTTACAATCTCAATTTTGGAGCGTTCAGAAAATTTTGGCCAGATTTGGAGCGATGTATCAGGAGAACATGAAGCGAAAGGAGGTATTGCCTGAATTTCATCGTCGAAGGCCTTTCGAAAACTCTGCCCCTCTCCGATTTTCCTCGATTGTTACCGATTTCTCAGTCACCCTGTATAGTAGGGTATTATTCACCCCTTAGGAAAGTACTCGGTACGCGAAAGCGCATCCAAATAGTATAATAAAAGTACCCTTTGATCGCTGATTTTCCTCGATCGTTACCGATTTCTCGGTCACCCTGTATAGTAGGGTATTTTTCACCCCTTAGGAAAGTACTCGGTACGTGAAAGCGCATCCAAATAGTATAATAAAAGTACCCTTTGATCGCCGATTTTCCTCGATCGTTACCGATTTCTCGGTCACCCTGTACAGTAGGGTATTTTTCACCCCTTAGGAAGGTACCCGGGACGCGAAACCGCGTCCAAAGAGTACAATGAATGTACCCTTTGATTGCCGATTTTCCTCGATCGTTGCCGATTTTTCAGTCACCCTGTATAGTAGGGTATTTTTCACTCCTTAGGAAAGTACTTGGGACGTGAAACCGCGTGCAAAGAGTACAATGAAAGTACCCTTTGATTGCCGATTTTCCTCGATTGTTGCCGATTTCTGAGTCACCCTGTATAGTAGGGTATTTTTCACCCCTTAGGAAAGTACTCGGGACGTGAAACCGCGTGCAAAGAGTAGAATGAAAGTACCCTTTGATCGCCGATTTTCCGCGATCGTTGCCGATTTCTCTATCACCCTGTATAGTAGGGAATTTTTCACCCCTTATAAAAGTACTCGGGACGTGAAACCGCGTTCAAAGAGTACAATGAAAGTACCCTTTGATTGCCGATTTTCCTCGATTGTTGCCGATTTCTGAGTCACCCTGTATAGTAGGGTATTTTTCACCCCTTAGGAAAGTAGTCGGGACGTAAAACCGCGTCCAAAGAGTACAATGAAAGTACCCTTTGATCGCCGATTTTCCGCGATCGTTGCCGATTTCTCTATCACCCTGTATAGTAGGGAATTTTTCACCCCTTAGAAAAGTACTCGGGACGTGAAACCGCGTCCAACGAGTACAATGAAAGTACCCTTTGATTGCCGATTTTAGTTCTCCGCCTTAGATTCTCTTTCCGAAGACGCTAACTTAGTGCCACCTCTTTCGACATCATGTTCTCTTGTTACAATCTCAATTTTGGAGCGTTCAGAAAATTTTGGCCAGATTTTAGCAAATGTATCAGGAGAACATGAAGCGAAAGGAGGTATGCTCTGAATTTCATCGTCGAAGGCCTTTCGAAGACGCTGCACCTCTACGTCGAATAGTTCTCCGCCTTAGATTCTCTTTCCGAAGACGCTAACTTAGTGCCACCTCTTTCCACATCATGTTCTCCTGTTACAATCTCAATTTTGGAGCGTTCAGAAAATTTTGGCCAGATTTCAGCAAATGTATCAGGAGAACATGATGCGAAAGGAGGTATCCCCTGAAATTCATCGTCGAAGGCCTTTCGTCAACTCTGCGCCTCTACGTCAAATAGTTCTCCGCCTTAGATTCTCTTTCCGAAGACGCTAACTTAGTGCCACCTCTTTCCACATCATGTTCTCCTGTTACAATCTCAATTTTGGAGCGTTCAGAAAATTTTGGCCAGATTTTAGCAAATGTATCAGGAGAACATGAAGCGAAAGGAGGTACGCCCTGAATTTCATCGTCGAAGCCTTTCGAAGACGCTGCACCTCTACGTCGAATAGTTCTCCGCCTTAGATTCTCTTTCCGAAGACGCTAACTTAGTGCCACCTCTTTCCACATCATGTTCTCCTGTTACAATCTCAATTTTGGAGCGTTCAGAAAATTTTGGCCAGATTTGGAGCGATGTATCAGGAGAACATGAAGCGAAAGGAGGTATTGCCTGAATTTCATCGTCGAAGGCCTTTCGAAAACTCTGCCCCTCTCCGATTTTCCTCGATTGTTACCGATTTCTCAGTCACCCTGTATAGTAGGGTATTATTCACCCCTTAGGAAAGTACTCGGTACGTGAAAGCGCATCCAAATAGTATAATAAAAGTACCCTTTGATCGCTGATTTTCCTCGATCGTTACCGATTTCTCGGTCACCCTGTATAGTAGGGTATTTTTCACCCCTTAGGAAAGTACTCGGTACGTGAAAGCGCATCCAAATAGTATAATAAAAGTACCCTTTGATCGCCGATTTTCCTCGATCGTTACCGATTTCTCGGTCACCCTGTACAGTAGGGTATTTTTCACCCCTTAGGAAGGTACCAGGGACGCGAAACCGCGTCCAAAGAGTACAATGAATGTACCCTTTGATTGCCGATTTTCCTCGATCGTTGCCGATTTTTCAGTCACCCTGTATAGTAGGGTATTTTTCACCCCTTAGGAAAGTACTTGGGACGTGAAACCGCGTGCAAAGAGTACAATGAAAGTACCCTTTGATTGCCGATTTTCCTCGATTGTTGCCGATTTCTGAGTCACCCTGTATAGTAGGGTATTTTTCACCCCTTAGGAAAGTACTCGGGACGTGAAACCGCGTGCAAAGAGTAGAATGAAAGTACCCTTTGATCGCCGATTTTCCGCGATCGTTGCCGATTTCTCTATCACCCTGTATAGTAGGGAATTTTTCTCCCCTTATAAAAGTACTCGGGACGTGAAACCGCGTTCAAAGAGTACAATGAAAGTACCCTTTGATTGCCGATTTTCCTCGATTGTTGCCGATTTCTGAGTCACCCTGTATAGTAGGGTATTTTTCACCCCTTAGGAAAGTAGTCGGGACGTAAAACCGCGTCCAAAGAGTACAATGAAAGTACCCTTTGATCGCCGATTTTCCGCGATCGTTGCCGATTTCTCTATCACCCTGTATAGTAGGGAATTTTTCACCCCTTAGAAAAGTACTCGGGACGTGAAACCGCGTCCAAAGAGTACAATGAAAGTACCCTTTGATTGCCGATTTTAGTTCTCCGCCTTAGATTCTCTTTCCGAAGACGCTAACTTAGAGCCACCTCTTTCGACATCATGTTCTCTTGTTACAATCTCAATTTTGGAGCGTTCAGAAAATTTTGGCCAGATTTTAGCAAATGTATCAGGAGAACATGAAGCGAAAGGAGGTATGCTCTGAATTTCATCGTCGAAGGCCTTTCGAAGACGCTGCACCTCTACGTCGAATAGTTCTCCGCCTTAGATTCTCTTTCCGAAGACGCTAACTTAGTGCCACCTCTTTCCACATCATGTTCTCCTGTTACAATCTCAATTTTGGAGCGTTCAGAAAATTTTGGCCAGATTTCAGCAAATGTATCAGGAGAACATGATGCGAAAGGAGGTATCCCCTGAAATTCATCGTCGAAGGCCATTCGTCAACTCTGCGCCTCTACGTCGAATAGTTCTCCGCCTTAGATTCTCTTTCCGAAGACGCTAACTTAGTGCCACCTCTTTCGACATCATGTTCTCCTGTTACAATCTCAATTTTGGAGCGTTCAGAAAATTTTGGCCAGATTTTAGCAAATGTATCAGGAGAACATGAAGCGAAAGGAGGTATGCTCTGAATTTCATCGTCGAAGGCCTTTCGAAGACGCTGCGCCTCTACGTCGAATAGTTTTCCGCCTTAGATTCTCTTTCCGAAGACGCTAACTTAGTGCCACCTCTTTCCACATCATGTTCTCCTGTTACAATCTCAATTTTGGAGCGTTCAGAAAATTTTGGCCAGATTTGGAGCGATGTATCAGGAGAACATGAAGCGAAAGGAGGTATTGCCTGAATTTCATCGTCGAAGGCCTTTCGAAAACTCTGCCCCTCTCCGATTTTCCTCGATTGTTACCGATTTCTCAGTCACCCTGTATAGTAGGGTATTTTTCACCCCTTAGGAAAGTACTCGGTACGTGAAAGCGCATCCAAATAGTATAATAAAAGTACCCTTTGATCGCCGATTTTCCTCGATCGTTACCGATTTCTCGGTCACCCTGTACAGTAGGGTATTTTTCACCCCTTAGGAAGGTACCCGGGACGCGAAACCGCGTCCAAAGAGTACAATGAATGTACCCTTTGATTGCCGATTTTCCTCGATCGTTGCCGATTTTTCAGTCACCCTGTATAGTAGGGTATTTTTCACCCCTTAGGAAAGTACTTGGGACGTGAAACCGCGTGCAAAGAGTACAATGAAAGTACCCTTTGATTGCCGATTTTCCTCGATTGTTGCCGATTTCTGAGTCACCCTGTATAGTAGGGTATTTTTCACCCCTTAGGAAAGTACTCGGGACGTGAAACCGCGTGCAAAGAGTAGAATGAAAGTACCCTTTGATCGCCGATTTTCCGCGATCGTTGCCGATTTCTCTATCACCCTGTATAGTAGGGAATTTTTCTCCCCTTATAAAAGTACTCGGGACGTGAAACCGCGTTCAAAGAGTACAATGAAAGTACCCTTTGATTGCCGATTTTCCTCGATTGTTGCCGATTTCTGAGTCACCCTGTATAGTAGGGTATTTTTCACCCCTTAGGAAAGTAGTCGGGACGTAAAACCGCGTCCAAAGAGTACAATGAAAGTACCCTTTGATCGCCGATTTTCCGCGATCGTTGCCGATTTCTCTATCACCCTGTATAGTAGGGAATTTTTCACCCCTTAGAAAAGTACTCGGGACGTGAAACCGCGTCCAAAGAGTACAATGAAAGTACCCTTTGATTGCCGATTTTAGTTCTCCGCCTTAGATTCTCTTTCCGAAGACGCTAACTTAGAGCCACCTCTTTCGACATCATGTTCTCTTGTTACAATCTCAATTTTGGAGCGTTCAGAAAATTTTGGCCAGATTTTAGCAAATGTATCAGGAGAACATGAAGCGAAAGGAGGTATGCTCTGAATTTCATCGTCGAAGGCCTTTCGAAGACGCTGCACCTCTACGTCGAATAGTTCTCCGCCTTAGATTCTCTTTCCGAAGACGCTAACTTAGTGCCACCTCTTTCCACATCATGTTCTCCTGTTACAATCTCAATTTTGGAGCGTTCAGAAAATTTTGGCCAGATTTCAGCAAATGTATCAGGAGAACATGATGCGAAAGGAGGTATCCCCTGAAATTCATCGTCGAAGGCCATTCGTCAACTCTGCGCCTCTACGTCGAATAGTTCTCCGCCTTAGATTCTCTTTCCGAAGACGCTAACTTAGTGCCACCTCTTTCGACATCATGTTCTCCTGTTACAATCTCAATTTTGGAGCGTTCAGAAAATTTTGGCCAGATTTTAGCAAATGTATCAGGAGAACATGAAGCGAAAGGAGGTATGCTCTGAATTTCATCGTCGAAGGCCTTTCGAAGACGCTGCGCCTCTACGTCGAATAGTTTTCCGCCTTAGATTCTCTTTCCGAAGACGCTAACTTAGTGCCACCTCTTTCCACATCATGTTCTCCTGTTACAATCTCAATTTTGGAGCGTTCAGAAAATTTTGGCCAGATTTGGAGCGATGTATCAGGAGAACATGAAGCGAAAGGAGGTATTGCCTGAATTTCATCGTCGAAGGCCTTTCGAAAACTCTGCCCCTCTCCGATTTTCCTCGATTGTTACCGATTTCTCAGTCACCCTGTATAGTAGGGTATTTTTCACCCCTTAGGAAAGTACTCGGTACGTGAAAGCGCATCCAAATAGTATAATAAAAGTACCCTTTGATCGCCGATTTTCCTCGATCGTTACCGATTTCTCGGTCACCCTGTACAGTAGGGTATTTTTCACCCCTTAGGAAGGTACCCGGGACGCGAAACCGCGTCCAAAGAGTACAATGAATGTACCCTTTGATTGCCGATTTTCCTCGATCGTTGCCGATTTTTCAGTCACCCTGTATAGTAGGGTATTTTTCACTCCTTAGGAAAGTACTTGGGACGTGAAACCGCGTGCAAAGAGTACAATGAAAGTACCCTTTGATTGCCGATTTTCCTCGATTGTTGCCGATTTCTGAGTCACCCTGTATAGTAGGGTATTTTTCATCCCTTAGGAAAGTACTCGGGAGGTGAAACCGCGTGCAAAGAGTAGAATGAAAGTACCCTTTGATCGCCGATTTTCCGCGATCGTTGCCGATTTCTCTATCACCCTGTATAGTAGGGAATTTTTCACCCCTTATAAAAGTACTCGGGACGTGAAACCGCGTCCAAAGAGTACAATGAAAGTACCCTTTGATTGCCGATTTTCCTCGATTGTTGCCGATTTCTGAGTCACCCTGTATAGTAGGGTATTTTTCACCCCTTAGGAAAGTAGTCGGGACGTAAAACCGCGTCCAAAGAGTACAATGAAAGTACCCTTTGATCGCCGATTTTCCGCGATCGTTGCCGATTTCTCTATCACCCTGTATAGTAGGGAATTTTTCACCCCTTAGAAAAGTACTCGGGACGTGAAACCGCGTCCAAAGAGTACAATGAAAGTACCCTTTGATTGCCGATTTTAGTTCTCCGCCTTAGATTCTCTTTCCGAAGACGCTAACTTAGAGCCACCTCTTTCGACATCATGTTCTCTTGTTACAATCTCAATTTTGGAGCGTTCAGAAAATTTTGGCCAGATTTTAGCAAATGTATCAGGAGAACATGAAGCGAAAGGAGGTATGCTCTGAATTTCATCGTCGAAGGCCTTTCGAAGACGCTGCACCTCTACGTCGAATAGTTCTCCGCCTTAGATTCTCTTTCCGAAGACGCTAACTTAGTGCCACCTCTTTCCACATCATGTTCTCCTGTTACAATCTCAATTTTGGAGCGTTCAGAAAATTTTGGCCAGATTTCAGCAAATGTATCAGGAGAACATGATGCGAAAGGAGG
Source organism: Andrena bucephala (assembly GCA_947577245.1). NCBI lineage: Eukaryota > Metazoa > Arthropoda > Insecta > Hymenoptera > Andrenidae > Andrena > Andrena bucephala. Next base: position 80,411,460 of record OX387715.1, read on the forward strand.
TATCCCCTGAAATTCATCGTCGAAGGCCATTCGTCAACTCTGCGCCTCTACGTCGAATAGTTCTCCGCCTTAGATTCTCTTTCCGAAGACGCTAACTTAGTGCCACCTCTTTCGACATCATGTTCTCCTGTTACAATCTCAATTTTGGAGCGTTCAGAAAATTTTGGCCAGATTTTAGCAAATGTATCAGGAGAACATGAAGCGAAAGGAGGTATGCTCTGAATTTCATCGTCGAAGGCCTTTCGAAGACGCTGCGCCTCTACGTCGAATAGTTTTCCGCCTTAGATTCTCTTTCCGAAGACGCTAACTTAGTGCCACCTCTTTCCACATCATGTTCTCCTGTTACAATCTCAATTTTGGAGCGTTCAGAAAATTTTGGCCAGATTTGGAGCGATGTATCAGGAGAACATGAAGCGAAAGGAGGTATTGCCTGAATTTCATCGTCGAAGGCCTTTCGAAAACTCTGCCCCTCTCCGATTTTCCTCGATTGTTACCGATTTCTCAGTCACCCTGTATAGTAGGGTATTTTTCACCCCTTAGGAAAGTACTCGGTACGTGAAAGCGCATCCAAATAGTATAATAAAAGTACCCTTTGATCGCCGATTTTCCTCGATCGTTACCGATTTCTCGGTCACCCTGTACAGTAGGGTATTTTTCACCCCTTAGGAAGGTACCCGGGACGCGAAACCGCGTCCAAAGAGTACAATGAATGTACCCTTTGATTGCCGATTTTCCTCGATCGTTGCCGATTTTTCAGTCACCCTGTATAGTAGGGTATTTTTCACTCCTTAGGAAAGTACTTGGGACGTGAAACCGCGTGCAAAGAGTACAATGAAAGTACCCTTTGATTGCCGATTTTCCTCGATTGTTGCCGATTTCTGAGTCACCCTGTATAGTAGGGTATTTTTCATCCCTTAGGAAAGTACTCGGGAGGTGAAACCGCGTGCAAAGAGTAGAATGAAAGTACCCTTTGATCGCCGATTTTCCGCGATCGTTGCCGATTTCTCTATCACCCTGTATAGTAGGGAATTTTTCACCCCTTATAAAAGTACTCGGGACGTGAAACCGCGTCCAAAGAGTACAATGAAAGTACCCTTTGATTGCCGATTTTCCTCGATTGTTGCCGATTTCTGAGTCACCCTGTATAGTAGGGTATTTTTCACCCCTTAGGAAAGTAGTCGGGACGTAAAACCGCGTCCAAAGAGTACAATGAAAGTACCCTTTGATTGCCGATTTTAGTTCTCCGCCTTAGATTCTCTTTCCGAAGACGCTAACTTAGTGCCACCTCTTTCGACATCATGTTCTCTTGTTACAATCTCAATTTTGGAGCGTTCAGAAAATTTTGGCCAGATTTTAGCAAATGTATCAGGAGAACATGAAGCGAAAGGAGGTATGCTCTGAATTTCATCGTCGAAGGCCTTTCGAAGACGCTGCACCTCTACGTCGAATAGTTCTCCGCCTTAGATTCTCTTTCCGAAGACGCTAACTTAGTGCCACCTCTTTCCACATCATGTTCTCCTGTTACAATCTCAATTTTGGAGCGTTCAGAAAATTTTGGCCAGATTTCAGCAAATGTATCAGGAGAACATGATGCGAAAGGAGGTATCCCCTGAAATTCATCGTCGAAGGCCTTTCGTCAACTCTGCGCCTCTACGTCAAATAGTTCTCCGCATTAGATTCTCTCTACGAAGACGCTAACTTTGTGCCACCTCTTTCGACATAATGTTCTCCTGTTACAATCTCAATTTTGGAGCGTTCAGAAAATTTTGGCCAGATTTTAGCAAATGTATCAGGAGAACATGAAGCGAAAGGAGGTATCCCCTGAAATTCATCGTCGAAGGCCTTTCGTCAACTCTGCGCCTCTACGTCGAATAGTTCTCCGCCTTAGATTCTCTTTCCGAAGACGCTAACTTAGTGCCACCTCTTTCGACATCATGTTCTCCTGTTACAATCTCAATTTTGGAACGTTCAGAAAATTTTGGCCAGATTTTAGCAAATGTATCAGGAGAACATGAAGCGAAAGGAGGTATGCTCTGAATTTCATCGTCGAAGGCCTTTCGAAGACGCTGCGCCTCTACGTCGAATAGTTCTCCGCCTTAGATTCTCTTTCCGAAGACGCTAACTTAGTGCCACCTCTTTCCACATCATGTGCTCCTGTTACAATCTCAATTTTGGAGCGTTCAGAAAATTTTGGCCAGATTTTAGCAAATGTATCAGGAGAACATGAAGCGAAAGGAGGTACGCCCTGAATTTCATCGTCGAAGCCTTTCGAAGACGCTGCGCCTCTACGTCGAATAGTTCTCCGCCTTAGATTCTCTTTCCGAAGACGCTAACTTAGTGCCACCTCTTTCCACATCATGTTCTCCTGTTACAATCTCAATTTTGGAGCATTCAGAAAATTTTGGCCAGATTTTAGCAAATGTATCAGGAGAACATGAAGCGAAAGGAGGTACGCCCTGAATTTCATCGTCGAAGCCTTTCGAAGACGCTGCGCCTCTACGTCGAATAGTTCTCCGCCTTAGATTCTCTTTCCGAAGACGCTAACTTAGTGCCACCTCTTTCGACATCATGTTCTCCTGTTACAATCTCAATTTTGGAGCGTTCAGAAAATTTTGGCCAGATTTTAGCAAATGTATCAGGAGAACATGAAGCGAAAGGAGGTACGCCCTGAATTTCATCGTCGAAGCCTTTCGAAGACGCTGCGCCTCTACGTCGAATAGTTCTCCGCCTTAGATTCTCTTTCCGAAGACGCTAACTTAGTGCCACCTCTTTCCACATCATGTTCTCCTGTTACAATCTCAATTTTGGAGCATTCAGAAAATTTTGGCCAGATTTTAGCAAATGTATCAGGAGAACATGAAGCGAAAGGAGGTACGCCCTGAATTTCATCGTCGAAGCCTTTCGAAGACGCTGCGCCTCTACGTCGAATAGTTCTCCGCCTTAGATTCTCTTTCCGAAGACGCTAACTTAGTGCCACCTCTTTCCACATCATGTTCTCCTGTTACAATCTCAATTTTGGAGCGTTCAGAAAATTTTGGCCAGATTTTAGCAAATGTATCAGGAGAACATGAAGCGAAAGGAGGTACGCCCTGAATTTCATCGTCGAAGCCTTTCGAAGACGCTGCGCCTCTACGTCGAATAGTTCTCCGCCTTAGATTCTCTTTCCGAAGACGCTAACTTAGTGCCACCTCTTTCCACATCATGTTCTCCTGTTACAATCTCAATTTTGGAGCATTCAGAAAATTTTGGCCAGATTTTAGCAAATGTATCAGGAGAACATGAAGCGAAAGGAGGTACACCCTGAATTTCATCGTCGAAGCCTTTCGAAGACGCTGCGCCTCTACGTCGAATAGTTCTCCGCCTTAGATTCTCTTTCCGAAGACGCTAACTTAGTGCCACCTCTTTCGACATCATGTTCTCCTGTTACAATCTCAATTTTGGAGCGTTCAGAAAATTTTGGCCAGATTTTAGCAAATGTATCAGGAGAACATGAAGCGAAAGGAGGTACGCCCTGAATTTCATCGTCGAAGCCTTCGAAGACGCTGCGCCTCTACGTCGAATAGTTCTCCGCCTTAGATTCTCTTTCCGAAGACGCTAACTTAGTGCCACCTCTTTCCACATCATGTTCTCCTGTTACAATCTCAATTTTGGAGCATTCAGAAAATTTTGGCCAGATTTTAGCAAATGTATCAGGAGAACATGAAGCGAAAGGAGGTACGCCCTGAATTTCATCGTCGAAGCCTTCGAAGACGCTGCGCCTCTACGTCGAATAGTTCTCCGCCTTAGATTCTCTTTCCGAAGACGCTAACTTAGTGCCACCTCTTTCCACATCATGTTCTCCTGTTACAATCTCAATTTTGGAGCGTTCAGAAAATTTTGGCCAAATTTTAGCAAATGTATCAGGAGAACATGAAGCGAAAGGAGGTACGCCCTGAATTTCATCGTCGAAGCCTTTCGAAGACGCTGCGCCTCTACGTCGAATAGTTCTCCGCCTTAGATTCTCTTTCCGAAGACGCTAACTTAGTGCCACCTCTTTCCACATCATGTTCTCCTGTTACAATCTCAATTTTGGAGCATTCAGAAAATTTTGGCCAGATTTTATTACATGTATCAGGAGAACATGAAGCGAAAGGAGGTATCTTGTAATTTCACCATTGAAGGCGGTGCCTTGAAGTAGCGAACAAGAGCTGCGCCTTCTAAAGGCCTTTTACCATGGAAATCATAGGTTTTGAATTTGGATAGGAATTTGTAAAAGGTATTTGTAAATAATAATACAGTTCTTTCCCAATTTTTTTCCACTTTATTTGCATGAAAGGCCTTTTTTACAGTGTTACAATATTGTATAATTTCATTTTACTTTTTGTATAAAATCACTATCTTCTTCATGTTCATTGTTGAGGCTGACAGCTTTCCATCGTTTGTCTCATTTAAAGTTCCTGGCCTCGGAGGAATGTTCCCAAGATTTATCTGCAAGAAGAAGAAAAATATTTTCATTAACCTGATTTGTCTATTATATATACAAAATACGACAAATATTACAATATAATTTCATGTAAAACGTATAAAGAATTTAATTATCTTCCCAATTTAACCTTTCGCCCGAATTAACCGAAAATTCGCTCCTCGAAGTGACAGAAAATATAAGCCTAACTAAGAGACTGTACAAATGTTTATTACGCGTTGTATTTATATAATATTTCTGATCGAAATTTATAGAAATACGTGCAAATTATGCTTGTATCAAAATTTATTAATAAACGGAATTATACAACATGTTTCTTGAAATTAGTCGTAACATTCAGGCCGTTATAGATTTTAAATGTTTTCGATCAGATTTCATTTTAATTCCTATCACGCGTAGCGTTACAAACTGCACAGACGAGGTATACATATACCTCGTCTGTGCAATCTGTATCAAGACTTAACCGGTAACGTTGCATGCGACACTAAAATGGTAAGGGGGTCCTAGGACCCCCCAAACCGGTGACAGAAAAATACATTGGTTGATAGGTCTATTCTATACCTCGTCTGTGCCATCATCCCAAAGTTGCCCCCCCCCTTCCCTTGGAAAAATGTCAGCGAACGCCCCTGATTCCTATTACCTCCAGCAGCGAATTTCCTAATCCGAAAGTACATAAACGATTAGTCCAACGTTTCGCCAACAGATGGCCGTTAATTTTTGCGCTTTGTCAGCCGAAGAAATGTTTGAAAGGCTTTTGAAGAAAATAACTAAACCGTATTGTAGAATTTAGCATTCATCGTTTCCTCTTCTCGTTGGAGAAGCGATGGAACCCTTAACCGATGGTAGCCACCAACGCGCGCAGAAGTTCTCTGTACTTCTATCCTGCTCGAATGTCACAGCATTGTTTATTTATCTGAACCACGTGCAGCCGCATTATTTCATCGACGAGGCCTTCCACGTGCCTCAGACGTTGCAGTATTGCGCTGGGAATTTCACACAGGTACGTTTCTGCTTTTAAGTTCCATTTCTCTTTTCAGAAAGATCCTACTCGATTTACCGGGGAATCGGAGGATATTAAAATTAAAAGAGCACCGTTGATGCAACGCTGGTAAAGTCATTGAAAGAAACTGTTTCAAAAGAAACGGAGGCAAGTTACGTTCGAGGGATATGTTACTTTCAGTGGGATCCCAAGATTACCACTTTACCAGGATTGTATGTAATCGCAACCCTGCTGTTGTCACCTTTAGAGCTCTGTAACACATTTCACCTGAGATGTTTAAACTTGCTCGCAACATTCCTGAACCTCTACCTTGCGTACGATATAGTAAAGCAAATTTCAATAACTCGTCGCACGCAACGATGGAGCAGTTGGACGAGACTCTTGGTAGCTTATAACGTCACGTTTTTCCCACCCTTGTTCTTCTGGCACTTTCTATATTACACAGACGTCGCATCTGTTAACGTAACACTGTTAATGTTACTGTTGCATCTGTGTAGACAGTTTAAAACTGCAGCTTTCGTAGGTACGTATGGAAACTGACGAGTCGCAGTCCATTGTCATCTACGGATCTTAAAGGGAAATCATAATTACTGTTGCGCAGGTTTCTTGTCCGTGTTAATTCGGCAAACGAATGTTATTTGGGTTGCGTTCGTTGCCGTAGAACGTGCGTTTGATTTACTAGACCGCGAGGCAAATAAATCCATTTCACTCGAGGAGTATAGTTCGCTAAGTTATTTGAGAGTGAGTAGATTAGACCAAGTATATTTAATTGATATATTCAGAAGTTGCGTAGCGACTTTGCTTGTACTTGATACGATATCGTTTTTAGTTACTATGGAGAAAGATAATAGAAGAATGGAGTCATGGACGGACTTTGTTTGTAAAATTTATCGCCCGAACGTGCATAGGACTGCTTCCATATGCAACAGTTGGTTTAACCTTCCTTGCGTTTGTTATTTGGAACAAAGGTATTGTAATTGGAGATCGCGCTGCCCATGTTCCCACTATTCATATCCCTCAACTTTTATATTTCTCCGTTTTCCTCTTCTGTTTCTTGTGGCCATACATGATCGTTCACTGGAAGAGTTATTTCAATTTCCTTCAGACACATTGGGTCTGCGGAAGTTTGCTCGTAGCGCTTCTCACCGTGATAGTTCATTCTAATACTCTTGTTCATCCGTACGTATTGGCTGACAATAGGCATTACGTGTTTTACTTTTGGAATAGATTCATGGGCAGATACGAGTTCTTTAAATATCTGTTAATACCTGTCTACTCGTTTACTTTGTACACAATGTTCTGCGGAATCAAGCATTTGAGGTTTACGACACAGATTAATTATTTTTTAATGGTTTCTGTAGTCCTCATCCCTCAGCTGCTCATAGAGCCGCGCTACTTTATCATTCCATACATTCTTTACCGCTTACTCATCGAGAAACCAAGAGACTGGCAAATAATCATGGAATCAGTTACTATGTTAACGGTGAACTTTGCACAATTCTATATTTTCGTTAATAAGACATGTTATTGGAGCGATCAGCCCCATCCTCAAAGGATTTCTTGGTAAATTAAAAGTATCACGTGTCAAATGTATGATTTCGTTAATAAATCATCAGACTTTTATTAATGTTCTATTTCTTTCCTGAAAAAAGAAAGACCCAACGATACGTTCTATAATCTATATCAGTGGTGAGCAACCTTTTGTCTGAAGTGGGCCACAAGTGGAAACCTACTACTCTACGCGGGCCGCAATATTAAATACATAAATATAACTAATCCGATATCTTTTACAGTTCAAAAGATACATGCCAATGTTCAGGGGGGTCGCAGGCAGTGCTGCCAACTTAGATTTTTGAAAATCCGTAGAGAAAAGTTCAACATTCCGTAGAATTCCGTAGATCCCCCTTTGAAAAATCCGTTGATCTACGGATTTTCTTCATAAGTGTTAATTATTACATGTAAGAAGGAATCTAATTCCCTTGCTCATGGAAACCGTCCTTTCCCAAATCCTTTCTAGAAATCTTATATTTCGACCCTCCCCTAAAATCCTCAAAAAAATTATTGTCCCAACAAAAATTCACAAATTACGGAAAAAGTTCACGTGCAAAAGTTGTGAAATCGACTTTTACTAATTCCACTTTAGTACAACATCTTTTCCCAAAAATAATGTTTCCCCGAAAGTAGTTTTCGCCAAAGACTTTCGTCCCGACGTAAATTCACGAAAAGGAATTAAAAAAGTTCACATGCAAAGATTCTGAAATCAACTTTGCTAATTCCTATTGTACTCGTTCAAAATGCAGGGTAGTATAACTAGAAACTAATAGCCTGAATTCCAGCGATTAAGTGTGATCAAAAGCTCTTGTAGTGAAGTGGAATTTAGCGACCCGTAGTAAATCGGCGGTTTGGATCGTAAAATCAATGGGTCATTTTAAACAGTACTTAAATGATTTCTTTAATCAGAATCAGAATCTTTTGTTTTATCAATTAACTCATGAAAAAGGTAAAAAATCCGTAGATTTCAGTTTACAATCCGTAGATAAAGTAAAAAATCCGTAGATCTACGGACAAATCCGTAAGGTTGGTAACACTGGCCGCAGGTCAGCGGCTGGCGGGCCAAATGCGGCCCGCGGGTTGCTCATCACTGATCTATATCAGTGTCCCAATCATTTTTTTAGTCATGATCCCCTTTCACAATACTCAAATAGTGTATTTAATAAGGTAAAGAATCACACATTAAAAATAGGTATCTCAGAATATTCGCCACCTACAAATAACTGTGGTGACCCCCTAAAGAAACCAGTGGCGCACCCCCCAAAGAAAAAGTAAAAAGGAGATTAATGTAACCACCACGACTGAAATAATTCAAGCACTTTGTAAAAAGAAAAATAAATTTAATTATTTAATTAAATAAATAAATTTTATTGAATTTTCATTAGAATTATTTGTATTCCTTCAACTCGGCTCTCCCCAAGATTAAATTCTGAGTGCACCGCTGCAGGAAACCCACTTCACGACCCACGGCCGCACCGGTTGGGAATTGATCTATAATTCTACAATCTACATACTCAAACACGTAGCTTAGAATATCACATCATTGTTTATTATTACTCTTGTTACATTCGCCTATAAGGAACAGTAAGTAACTAACTAAGCGTGAATTGTCGCTGACAGGTGGTAGTCTCCGTTTCTATTTCACCTATTCCACTTCTACGTAACTTTAACAACGTAACGCGACTGCGTAAGTAGTAACTGGCTCGACTGAAATCCATCGACAGTTTTGTACTGAACCGCGTGAATTGGTAAAAGTCCGTTCGGGGAACTAAGCAGCAACAGAAAAATTCCGCGCACGTCGCAACGTTCTCTTATCCGCGTCACTCGGTTACATAATCGAGACGTCGTTAATGCCATAGTTAGGATATGTTTCGGTCGGAGCAACGATACTCGTAAAGCGCGTGGAGAAACGGATGGACTTGAACTGTTTGGACAATTATTAAGTTCCTACGGCTCTGCGATTAACAATTAACTTCGACCGTCGTGTTTCGCGTTTTTAAAAATTTCGTTACAAAACCTTGCTCGCAATCTCAGTCTTATAAGTGTGCCCCGCGCACGTTTACACAGTTACACCTACGCTTTTTCGCATTCCGCCCTGTCACGAGTATCGTCGCCGTGCTCCATTGTCAGACGCAATCATTGTCGCACGAAAACTCGCGGAAGTTAATTTCAACGGTACGTATCATCCACGCAACAGATTCGAGCCCATACGGGGATCCCTTATTCCTTCACAAGGGAACACCGCGAACCCGGACTCACCTATTGGAACGAAACTTGGTGGGTTTGTAGAGTGACTCAAAACAATAACAACGGTGTGTTTCATTTGGGCCCCATCGCGCTTTAGGAGGGTGAAAACTAACCTCAAAGTCAAATTGGCATTTCTACTTTTTCGCGTATAACTCTCAAAGTAGAACAGACAGACCAAAATGTTTCAAACAAAAGTTGAATGGTGCAATAAGCGCTACAAACTTGCATTAACAAAATTTTGAAAAGATTTTGAAAAAAAAATACCTTAACGAAAAAAAAGTTTTTTCAAAATTTTGTTAACGCAAGTTTGCAGCGCTTATTGCACCATTAAACTTTTGTTTGAAACATTTTTTTCTGTCTGCTGTACTTTGAGAGTTATACGCGAAAAAGTGGAAGTGCCAATTTGACTTTGAGGTTAGTTTTTACCCCCTTAAAAGGCGATAGGACCCAAATGAAACACCGTTGTTGTTGTTTTGAGTCACTCTACAAACCCACAAAGTTGCGTTCCAATTGGTGAGTCCGGGTTCGCGGTGTTCCCTTGTCAGTTATTTTCGAAATTTTGGAAGAAACGATGAAGGAAATTGATAAATCATACAAAGGAATATCATTTGTGTGCTATGCATGTTAGAACATGTACACCTGAAGGAATCATGCAATGATTTGATAAAGATACATAGTTCAGGAACTCTTTCTCTCTCCCTCGAGAGAGAAATTACATGCTTCTTTCAGGTGTACATGCTCTAAGCCTCTAAGGCTACGACTGCACACGAGCGTGGCCCAGCGTGCGATTAAATGAATAAGAAGTGATATCTGCCCTACGACTATTTCCACGCTACATTATCCACGCTACGTTTAAAATAATAAACGGCAAGTAGCGGAGGATTGAAGAAGGATCGAAATAACTAAAGGTATCGCATTTATTGTCAAAGTTGACTATTAGTGCCCTGCAAAGACGATGAAACTGATGGAACCACAGGAGTAAATCACGCGCTTGGGACACGCACGTGTGACGCTCTGTGCGAGACATGCTATCGTTTGAGAGCGGTAATACTACGCGCCGTTCGAGCACCCCTGAACGTCACAATCCTCAAGACGGTATTCACATTTTATTATATTAATTGTTTAACCATGATTAAACGTAGTGCCGGCCGTTTTTATCATCGCATCGGAGGCATTAGCATTCACGCACGAAGCCAATTTCACCTAACAACGAGTTATTGCTTTCATGATATCTCCGCTCGAATAGATTGTGGGCGAACTGCAGACCTGCCACGTGCAATCTACTTAACAATTTATATATCGCGGCCATAAATGTGTCGGCGAGCAGTGTCGAGCTGCTCGACGATCGTCGATGTTAATTATTATCTGGGGGATTATCTGTTCTACGGACTTGAAGAACACACGCAGCCGACACCGCGACACATTTCTGGCGTTCTGGGTTGGTTGTTGCTGGACTAGATAACACGCGCGATGCTCCACGGCATCTAAACTACTTTCTCTCGAGCAACTGGGGCGGAGATTAAATCTTTGATTGACTTCCAATCATTAAAAACTGACGGTAAGCCTCTACGGCTCAGAGATATCCTATATCACTCGTATTACTTTGGTAACCGACGTTACGCGTTAAGATGCTGGCTCGAGGGATTCGCAACAAGCCTGCGACGAGCTGCTCGACTCTCGAATAAAAGTAATAATTAAAAATTACTCGGCGCAGCGTTGTCGCAGATCTCTGGAAACATTTGCTGCGTTCAGCCGACACAACCGGTGAGTAACCGGTGAGTGATCTCACTAGATTTTACTCTGAACTTGCTCGTTCATTGGCCGACGCGAGTAAAATCTAGTGAAATCACTCACCGGTTGTGTTGGCTGAACGCGCACCCATTTACACCGTATTTCTTTTCCTTTCCCTACCTACGCATGCATTCGATATGAATATTCGCAATTCACGACTGAAAACTACTTCCGTCGCGTGCTGTACAATAATCCTTATTATTACCACAATATACGGACATATATAGGCGATTCGTTTCACGAGCAAGTAACTCGAAAAGAACGAACGATTGAACGGAAACGGTTCGAGACAGAAATTCAATCGATCAGAATTAACAGAGCCCTCCACGATATAAATATTAAGTTGCTGTACATTCGAATGAACTCTGTTTTGCCAAGAAGCTTACAGAGACTGATCGCCTGATACATGGTGGAAGCATTGTACCGTAAAAATGATTGAGGACCTTGCAGTAAGATGGGCGGAGAGGGGGGGGGGTCATCATTACCAACTTCGAGTGAATAAGAAAAAACTGTTTATAAAATTATTGCTTTGACTTACCGATTAAAAAAAGAACACTAATTGAAAAATATCTATTTTCGCATAATAAGTATTAGTGAGTATCTAGTTATTGAGTTGATTAGTTTCTATTTCTATTTTTGACGAAATATATCCTATAATAAAAACATTAAATAAAAAATAATTAAGGGAAAGGTGGGATTGTTGATCATCGGGGATACATGATCACGTCAGTTTTTTAATTAATATATTGGCAATATGTGCCTGCTGTCACGTTATCGTGGTAATGTTTGCATTATCGCAACACTTCATGTTGCAGTTTTCTTTCGGGAGCATAGAATATTGTAGTTAGTAGCTTCGATCTTATTTGCAGCCAAAAAGTAAATATTTCGGTCACCTTGATCTTCCTCCTTTTCGACTAAATGTTGCATTTTCAACGATTTAAAATATATTAAGCAAAAACCGCCGTTTCTGGTCTATTAATGGCTATTTATTGATTGATCTAAATATTTAAAGTAAGTTTAGTTTTTCACCTTTTTCAAATCGAGTGCATTGAGGGATACTTGATCAGTATGTGAGGTGGGATACTTAAACAGGTGAAAAAGCCCCAGAAAAAAAACCATCGAACGGCTAATGAAACAGAAAAATACGGCAAAGAAAGTGAGAAGGAAAATCTTTTCTTCATCATTATCTGAATAAGATGATATCTAATAATAAGTGAAATGTCTTTCAAGAATGCGTTTATGTTGTTTTATGTCAAAGAGTTTTATGTCATTCTTCGGATTTATTTTTTCAGTAATTCTTTCAAGTTAGTTACAGTTTACTTTCCATTTATGATATTCACTTTATTTCATGTTATTGACTAAGATAATAAATATTTTTTAGAAAATTCATGTGTTATTTACTCTTAAAGTTCACTGATCAAGTCTCCCTAACCTCTCTAGCCTCCTCTTTAGTGGGGAATACTTGTGCACAACGTCACTGCCGGAAAATGTTTAAATTCAGTCATTAAAATTAGTTTTCACCTCTCAAATTTGTACAAGTATATTGAGAATACTCTAAGAATCGCAACTTAAGTAATTAAATAGAAACAAAGCAAACCATTATTATTTTAATAAAATAGCAAAACTGTGATCAACTATCCCACCTTTCCCCTATCGGCTCAATTGGTATCGGATTTGCATGAAGCGTGCATCAAACGATGCGAGATTTTTCTACATATATACATGCACATCATGACTGAAAAAACTGTAAAAAATGGAGTTGCACCCCTCTTTCGCTGCAAGGTCCTCAAATGTCTCGATCTCGCATAACACAGTATTTAAACGTGACATAAGAACAACTCCGTTGAAGATTTGTAACGAGCCCAAGTCACTTTACATTGTTTAAAAATGCATATCCATCGCTCATGTATCAGACTTACTCTCAGGCACGTACGAAATCAAACGTTCAATAAAGCGAAACGGAAGAAAACGTGAGACATTGTACTCTTCCCATCACGATCCTCTTACCTCTTGCCACAACCCATAACGTCTCTCTTTCAACTAACTTCCAACTGAACTATCTTTGTCGCGCTAATTCGGCTAATTGGTCATTGGCCTCCAGGGTACGTACTAATTATCGTAACAACTAAAACCTAAATATCAATATATACAATATAAAATAACTATCAATGTCTCGCTACACAGAGCCATACCTTTGCAACAAAGCTGGGCGGCCGTGCGCACTCCCATCCCCGACCGCTACTAGAGAAGACCAGCGTTTTTATCTTCTCCATAACCAATAGGAAATAAAAGAAAAGTCATCGCTACGCTGACCGTACTTTACAATACTTCAGGCACTGAATCACTTTGTCACATTACTCCTTAATGCATCCCGCTTCGATCGCTTCCCACCGGCGGCCAGATCGAGCCGAGGGCTCCCTCCTTGGCGCAGTCCCGCGAACATCATACTATTTGCTGTTTCAATTTAACGAGGTTCGTCTCGCCGTAGAGCTTCAAGTCCAGCCCCACGCTGGGCTCGTTCTTCTTCGTCTGCGTGTGCCAGGCCAGCACCCTGGTGCAGTTCTCGGCGAGGAACTCGATGTCCCTCGGCTCGAGCGGCGCGAGGCTCTTGAGGAAGCCGTCCTCCTCGTAGCCGGCCTTGAACGGCATCGTCGCGTTCGGCCTCTGCAGCAGGAACTTGACGCTCACGGCGAACCCGGCCATGTCGACCGGGAACTTCCGCCCGGCGATCCAGCCGTCGTAGAACCCGACGAACTTCCCGTCCTTGACGATGGGCGAGCTCAGGCCGAACTTCGTGCACAGGCCCACGGGGAACATCGACACGCTCCTGGTCTTGCGGATCTGAAATGTTTAGCAGCTTCTTGAATCTAAGAACAGAGTTGCCGGGCGATTCCCTGCGCGCGGGGAAGGACACCCTTTAAAACAGAATGCTCGCCCCTGGGCCATTCTAATGCACATGTATTCAGACAAGCAGCTTAGCGCGCGCATGGAGCAGGCTTTCGGCCTACCTCGTCGAAGAGGGCTATGTCGTACGTATTATCGTCGTCGGCGAAGTAGAAGACACCGGTGGTCGCGTTCGCCCTGATCCACTGCAACCCTCGGTTCCTGTTCGACACGCCCCTCGGCTTGGCGCCCTTCTTCTGCTTGTACTTCTCGGGCATGGGAGCTGCGAGCGATACAAGGAGGAAGGATCAATCGCGTAAGAGACTGATCTCGCTTATCAGGCTAAAAGAATTACCAGTGAGGTGCTCGAACTTCAACCCCGTCCGCGCCAACAACGCGGTGACCTGTTTGGTGGCCGCAGTCGCGTCCTCGATCACCAGCCAGTGGACGTTCTTCACCAGCATGAGGGTGTGCGACATCCTGGTCAGCTCCGGGATCTGCTCCGGCCTGCGATAAGTTGGCGTGATTATGTACAGCGGCTCCGCGGTGCTCGCGGACTTATTCGAAGGCTGCTGTGCCGCGGCCACGTTCTGGACCGTGGGTGGTGGTGGTCGTTGGATTTTGGAGCCGTTCCCGGGGACGTCGAAAGTATTCTTGTTCAAGTGATTCAGCAGCTCCTGGACCAGTAACGTCGCCACGTCTGGACTCAGCCCGTTTGTTTCTTGAACCCTGCGCACCGCGCTCTTGATCTACAAATAGAGAGAAGGCGTTCTGAGAACCCGGTTAAGCCTCCGGAGGCTTGCCACCAGAATTCCGCATTATCCGAATGAACTTTTATTAGAATAATTTCGAATAAGAATTGCGGCTAACATCAAGTTATTCGAATGATACCCAACTCTGCTTACCATCTCCTCCGTGAACGTGGACGTCCTCGCGTAACTCTCCACTTCGTCCTGAGACAGCACGCGGGCCTCTTCCGCGGACCCGCCGGTGTTGAAGTCGGTCAGCTGATCGAAACGGACCCCGGTGGACAGATGGTATTGGTAGAACACCACGAGCACACCTATCAACGCTATCACTCCCATCTTCATGGATGGCTTCATCATACTACCAGCACCTGCGAATCAAACGGATAATCAGTCCCGGGTGTAGCGACAATTCTGAGTCCGCCACGCTCTCTCGCTAGTGCTACCTCATCTACTCCTTCATATACACACACACACACACGCGCGCGCGCGCGCGCGTTACTTATGTATATGTCACTTAACAAACTAATCCCTGCTGGAACTGCCAGTTAGAACCGCATTAAAAAATTTTAAATCCGGATTGATGGGGTTTTCTTCCCGTAAATTGCAGATTGAACCAGATGAAATATTTTCTACCAGTTTCGAACCGGATATGCATGTAAAAATCTTGATGGTATCTATCTGTATTTCCGAGCATAATTTGTCATCGGTTCTGCTCGGATTTACACGAAGTAACTCGCATATTACTACTTACAATTAGTAAACTTCTTGAGTAACTTTGTTTATTTTTTAAGCTGGTTCTATCTGGAAATCCAAATCCAAACCAAAATGGAATCTATTGGTCTTTTCAAGTTATTTTGCTACCAGTTCTTACACAGATTTGCATTAGGGCTGGGACTATTTGTCGAATTTTTCAGTATTCGAATATTCGAATACTTCAGTTGCTCAATTATTTGGCGAATATAATTCGAATATCCAAGTATTCGAATACTATTCGAATATTAAAGTATTCGAATACTGATGTATTCGAATAGTATGGTGTGAATTATAAATCAAGTTCTTTAGGTTCATTTGTCAGGGTGAAATCTTGTAAGCTAATTTTGACCCACTTCACACCATACTATTCGAATACATCAGTATTGTAAAATATTCGAATATTAAATTATTCGAATAGTCCCAGCCCTAATTTGCATATCGTAAATGCATGTTCAAAACACACATATTTCTGAATGAAATCGACTCAAATTTTGAGTTGTTTCTAACTAAAATCTAGAAGTGTAGATCAAAATTCAAATGATACCCATCAGTTTTTCCAAGCCATTTTACTACCTGCTTTTATTTGTATTTGCGACACATTATCAAGGAGTTGTCGAATAACCATTATTACTACTTACACCGTGAGCTGAGGTTTGATATAATTGTATTCTTAAATCTACTATATCAAAAACTTCTGCCGTATCAATCTTGCATCGAAGTCTTAATCGCGGAGCAAGCAGGAACAAAGCTGCCTCGTTAGCTTGCGGCGCTGATCTGATCTTTATGTCTCGCGGCGGACATCGCTGCCGCGAGAGGAGTTACCAGTATAGCGGCCACCTAGCGGTGTTCGAACCAAATTAATTATTTCGAAGTATGAGTTTCGTAGAACCGGATAGGAACCGCATTAACTTTCTATCCGCCAATCCGGTGGAAACCGAACCAAATTCTTTCTCTTCGAACCTCACATGTATCCCGTGAATTATTTGCTCTGCCAATCCGGATCGCGACGGACTCGAAAGAGCTCGTGGCATTTCCAGATGGGATCCGCAATTTCAGATACAAACCTTCCGGGTTTATACAAATGGCAATTCCTGATAGAAACGGATAAATTTTGGACCTGAAAAATCCTGCTTCATCCATCGATCTGAATATCCGCATTGAACCGGATTCTTTTTTGAACTGCCAAAAATCACTGCTTGAAAATCCAGGTAGTACCGCACTGAATCAGATAGATCTAGTTCAAAATTCAATGCGGTTCTGACTGGCAGTTCCAGCAGGGATCCTTCTAGCTTCTCAAAAAAAAAACTCAAGTCGTTTGAACCAATTCTAAAAATGAAATGCGATTTTAAAGGTTGTAATATGTTTTCATTGAAATAAATATTTTAATACGAATAAAAATTTTATTTTCAAAATACTTGGCGCTGCGAAACCGAAAAAATGTTAACTAATTGTCTTGGTTAATAAATGAAACAATATATAAAACAAGACAAGACACCATTGAGACAAGAAAGAAAGAAAAAGATTTTAATGCAATTTATACATACGCAGCGCCAAGTATTTTGAAAATAAAATTTTTATTCGTATTAAAATATTTATTTCAATGAAAACATATCTGCTTAATATTATTATGTACATCTTTCTTGTCTCAATGGTGTCTTGTCTTGTTTTATATTGTTTTATTAATTAACCAAGACAATTAATTAACAGTTTTTCGTAAAATAATTAAAAATTTGATTCGTATTAAAATAGTTATTTCTATGAAAATATATCTGCTTAATATTATTAAATACATTTTTGTCTTTGTATAAATAGCCATTGTTGTAATTGGCGCAAATTTTGTATATCATTAGTTTTGTGAAGCTATTAATTTACGGCAATGTTTTTAAATGGGATTCTTTTTAATAGGATATTAATTTACGACAATGTTTTTAAGTGGGATTCTTTTTGATAGGATAATAACCGACACCGTGAGATAACGCGTTAATTATGCCGGCTAGACGGAGCTTAATGAACGCGAGCAGCTGAAATTGGGAAGCGTTTGGACCAAAGTTGTAAAGGGAAACGATAAGAGATACGCGCTTCCGGCGATACTCCTTCGTGACGATAATGGGGAGGTGTTGACGTTGTTAACTCTTAAACAAAGAGTACGTGATATTTTCTCGTCCTTCGAGGGCTACTGAAATATAAATGTTACTGTTTTGTACCACCGAGAATCCAAAACACGGGCCACACGTTTCGCAAGCGGTTGACCCAACGTGGTTTCAGGAAGCGCTCAACGTCTTGTGCGGTGAAACCAAGCAGATAATGACGAATAAGCCCGTGCTCGGTAATAAAAATCGAGAAAACAATCTCGTTCAATAGCGGGATAATATGTAGGTACCTACTTCTCCGTAATCTACAATGGGCATAGGATGTTACTTACCTAACCAAAAATTAGTCTGAAGTCGCTTTATTGACCAGTCTTTCCATATCTCGAGGAGATGGAAACTCCACTCATGCTGTCTCGTGTTTAAGGTACTCTCCTCTGGTTGTCCGTCATATCTTAACAAAATCCTACGCACTAACCTTTCTTATCATTCCTCTAGTTCTATTTCAACCCGATCCCAATCTCTTCTCTCTAGTCCTGCACATTGTACCTCCAAATTTGAATCCTCTTTCTCATATATTGCGGCACATTATTATAACTCCCTTCCTGCTACTGTCCGACAGCTATTCTCTTTTTCGTCCTTTAAAGATGCAGCCCGGCATCACATCCTCTAGCACTTTTAGTGCTAGTCCACTTTGTCATGTCTTCCCTTTCCGCTATACTTTCCTTTGCGCATTCGCCGCCATTGAGTATTATTTATTGCTTTCTAATTCATAATTCATATTTCATTGTCGAATTAGTTTTAAGTATGTTTAGTATTAGTATACGTAGCATTAAGTAATGTTTTAGTTTATGTTATAGTTAGGCTTATTTAACAATTTATACTGCGGCCTCGCCTTTACTTTCTCCTTATGTACTACATCTTTCTTTATTTTTTTTTTTGTTTAACGAGTAACAAAGACGAAATAATAATAATATACAGAATCGGTAATGCTACCGATTGATACGCTATCAAGGACGGGCATACCGCGGGCAGTAAAATTAAATTACCGGCAGTTGTGTGGCGTCACGCGGTGCGATAACACCGCGAATTAATCTAGAGACGCGGTAAGATCTCGACGCCAAGTACATAAAAGAAAAGACACCTTGTATGTACCTGTCGCTGCCGTGTATCTTTACTCGAAACATGGCTAATCCAACCTAACCTGAAACTTATTTCATTAATATCTCATCACGCCTACAATTTTTCTTGTGTAAACCGCATATAAGCTTTCGAATAAGACCAATTTCAATAAAATCGGTCCACGCATGACAGAGATATCGTAATATTGTCTCATGGATCAGTCGGAAACGGTAAGATTCTTCTTCTGATTCTTCAAGAAATACGAATAAATATTTTATTCAAAATACTTGGCGCTGCGAAACCGGAAAAATGTTAATTGTCTTAGTATTAATAATTTACAATAACTCCCTTAAAATACATAAACATATACATATTAGAAACACAGATTTATTGTACATATATTTAACTCTAATATCATACGTAGTATATGCACACGCACACATGCACACATGCACGAACGCATGCACAAGAAAGAAAGAAAAAAAGATTAATGCAATTTATACATAGATATTTATTCAGTTTAGCAACACCAATTCGGGGCGCAGCGCCAAGTATTTTGAATAAAATATTTATTCGTATTAAAATATTTATTTGTATAAAAATATATCTGCTTAATATTATTTAATACATTTTTTTCTTTGTGTAAATAGCCATTGTTATAATTAGCGCAATTTTTGTATATCATTAATTTTGTAAAGCTATTAATTTACGACAATGTTTTTAAATGGGATTCTTTTTGATGGTTATTATTTAATACATTTTTTTCTTTGTATAAATAGACATTGTTATAATTGGCGCAATTTTTGTATATCATTAATTTTGTAAAGCTATTAATTTACGACAATCTTTTTAAATGGGTTTCTTTTTGATGGGTTAATTAAAATGTCCGCGATATGAGTAATTGAATGTATGAACAAGCATTTTAACTGTGTATATGTAGTTGTGTCATTTTAAGCGCGGTTTAAAAGCACCGAATCTTACATTACGTTACACAGTGTGGCCTTTGTACGCTGCTGGTAAGCAACTTTATGAACTTGCAGCTCATTTTGATTTCACATCTTTTTTTATATTGTAATTATATTATTTTCTTCTTTTTGTGATTTATTTGATATTTATTTGATAATACTTTTATAAGACTTTTTCATGTACTTGGCGTTTTTTTTTTTATAAAATTTTACGATGCCTTACCATCGGATACGCGAAATAACCGTTTATGTAACTGCCGGTTCCGTGAAGTAGAATAAACAAGAGCGCGCGAGCCTGTCTCTCGACTAGTGAAATATAAGTTCGTACGGAATTACTTCTATCGAAAGATTGGTGGCACGATTGCGGGGGTGTTTGAAAGGGGCAGAGGGGGAAGAGTGCGTCAGTGGCGGTGACGTTCGCCAAATAACGAGAATCGTTTTCCACAATGAGATTAGCATATTGACGAAAAGGAACTGCGATATGCAGAGGCGATATGAAAAGCGAATAGGCTCTTTGTGATCAACAGACGCGGTCGCGCTGGAAGCTGATTCCCCTTCCCCCTCTACCCATAGGCACACTGAGCGGCACGTCCCCGCAGCTATTTTGGCCTTATTCTCTTATCTTAGACATAGTTCCGGTATTTTAACATGATCAAGTAAATATTTTTTTTTCGAACCATTTGTCGTTTTACTTAATGTATCAAGCTGTTTTTCTAAAAGATAAAAGAATTATTCTGAATTAATAGTTACCAAAATGATACTTTTTTCGGTCAGAGTTTTCGTGACGTCACGTTTTCCTCCTACACTTGACGCCAGTAGATCTCACCATTTGAAAGCAGAATTTATCTAATCAGGAATGGTTTTGCTGTATATAAATGTGGTTACGCAGTTGACGAAAAAAGGCAAAAAGCCGCTGCGTTCGGGTCGCTAGTAAACGTAACCTAGCTAGTGTCAAACAATCAACCTGCTAAGTGTCAAATAAGGAAACCTGTCCAAATCTTTGAAATGTCACGAGTTTTTCCACCATATAGGACACTGAATTATTGTCTCAATTAACAAGGTAAGTCGCCAAAATTTTTTAACAGACTTTCTATGTAGAGCTTATAGAACCCCAATTTTATAATAGACTTTTTATGTAGAGCTTATAGAAACGAAGGGAACGCACAGACTTGGAACTTGTTCGGAAATGGTTCAACAGAGAAGCATGTTCTTACGCGCAGGTTTCTGGAAATTTGTCAAATAAGGTAAATCGACATTTGTCAAAAGACATAGCATTAAGAATTAAGAAAATTATGGCGGATTGCTTGCAATGTAGAGCAAGTCACATTAGTGAAAAAAGTACGCTGAAAACACATCTCCCTTGAGACTTTTTAATCTTTTGCGAAAGACATTCGTAATACTTTAAAATACACAGTAGTTTCCACGCTATTCATTAATTTGATTAGTTTCCCATTAACAATATATTTATTTCAATACACCAATAAACATACTAAATTAATTTTATTATAGCCATTGTGTGTTAAAAATATATTGGATCTCTTCGTTCATTTTCGCTAAATTACCATTAGCATTTAAATTTCCTGCAACAAAACCTTCTGCCATACGCTGTCACCTGTGGCCGTGGCCGAGGCGGCCGTATTTTGTAAAGAAACATTTATAAATCGTTCTATTAAAATTATAATAAATAGTATATATATATATATATATATATACTTTTTCCAAACCTAATTTAAACCCAATTTTTTTTTTCTCCTCCAAATTATACATTTTTCCATTGCAATCTTTAATGCTGCCAAAAGTCATCCTTTCCTGTTTGAGAACACCTTCAATGTTTTATTTATTTTTTCTATTCGTTCATAAGGAATAATTTCTCGATGTAAATTGTGTATTTACGGAACCCGTGATGTGACTAGGGACCCGAACGCAGCGGCTTTTTGTCTTTTTCGTAAAACCCTGAGTGACTGATTTCAATTCGTTTGGATTTGTGGTTATGGGTTATATTTATTAATTATTGTTGACTGCAGAGATGGGCATTATTTAAATAAAAAATTATTTCAATAACGTATCAAATAAAAGAGACTTTATCTTTATTTGTCATCAAATAATTTTTTTTGTTCGACGTGAATTTATTCGACGGCCGCAAATAATTTTTTTGTTTGACGGGAATTTATCCGATGGCCACAAATAATTTTTTTATTTGACTGGAATTTATTTTAACCTTCAAATAATTTTGTCGTCTTTTCATTCATTTGTATTTGAAAATTATTTGAAGCTCAGATAACTCTGGGAGTAGAGAGCTAGAGGGAGGGGGAGCGTGTGCCAGAGAGCGGTAAGCAGGACAGCATGATGCGAGGAGGTAGTTGTTAGAGTGAGAGGGAACGGGAGGGAGCGAGAGGCCCGTTCCTAATATTCCTTTCTCTTTTTAATCCCCGTTCCCTCTCGCTCTAACAACTACCTCCTTGCATCATGCTCTCCTGCTTACCGCTCTCTGGCACACGCTCCCCCTCCCTCTAGCTCTCTACTCCCAGAGTTATCTGAGCTTCAAATAATTTTCAAATACAAATGAATGAAAAGACGACAAAATTATTTGAAGGTTAAAATAAATTCCAGTCAAATAAAAAAATTATTTGTGGCCGTCGGATAAATTCACGTCGAACAAAAAAAATTATTTGTGACGTTTCAAATAAAAGTAACTCTGGCTTATTTTTATTTGAAATAAAAATAAATCTGGGTTATTTTTATTTGATGAGTCTCGAATAAAGATTTTGTCTTTTATTCGAAATCAATTTTTTATTTGAAATAATTTTTTGCCCATCTCTGGTTGACTGAGTACAATTTTCACCCACTCGGGGTTACTTGGCTTTTAAAATATTGTATTGTCATCCGAACTACGCACGCCTGCAAGTTTCAGGACAATTGGATTGGTGGAATTGGTTTAAATTTGAGTTTCCAGATATGTAGCAGACGTACAAGAAGCAAACAGAGGATCGAAGATGAATAAAATCGTTTAAAAAGTATGATTTATTTTCATTTTTGACGTTGCAAAAAAAGAATATTTACTTTTTTAGCGTTTTCGGGCCATTTCGTTTGATTAATTTTGTCGTTGTCAATACATTTCCAACTATCCAATTGTCTTGAAACTTTGCAGGCGTGCGTAGTGTGGATGACAATACAATATTTAACAAAAAATTAACCCCGAGCGGGTAAAAAATTACCCAGTCATCAATGAATATAACCCATAACCACAAATCCAAACGACTTGAAATCAGCCACTCGCGTACTTTACGAAAACGACAAAAAGCCGCTGCGTTCGCGTCGCTAGTCGTATCGCGATTTGAAATTAAATAAAAGATATATCTAAAGAAATCTGAGCTGCGAAATGTAAATCCATAAACACTAAAAACTGAAAAAAAAAAAAAAAATATATTATAAACAAATTTTTTATATTACACGATTTTATTAAAAATGCACTAAAAACTAATTCTTTTCTTGTACTGCAATTTCGATGGTGTTTTTTCACTTTAAATAAAATCGTGGAGCAGGGTTTTTCATAACAGAATATGAATCAATTTAATACAGCATCAAGCGTCGAAATGGATTTGTTGTGAGATACCCTGCTCCATGATTTTATTTAAAGTGAAAAACACCATCGAAATTGCAGTACAAGGAAATAATTATTTTTTAGTTTTTAGTGCATTTTTAATAAAATCGTTTAACATAAAAGTTTTTTCTAAATATTTTTTTAAATAGTGTTTGGTATACTGTTACGTACGCAGATTTATCTTTGACTTTTTAACCCTTTCGGGTATCCGGAATGCACGTGACCCGACGGGGTCACCGTTTCCTGCATTGGTGTCATGCAACCGAGTTTTCACCGAAAACCTAATATTCCATGAAGGCACTCATGTCCCCACTACTTTCTAGCCGAATTTCACCGTATAAAAAGGGCTACGAATCCACACTCTGGGGCTCATTTCAAGTCTAGCACGTTTAGACGAAAGAGGCTTGCGAGATCAAGTATTATTTCAACTTAAACCAGACAATACGTAGAGTTGTTGATAGGTGCTGTAATTGTTAGTCGTTGAGACCCCTACATTTCTCAGTGCGTCAAAACCGAGAGGTGGACCTAAGGACCGCGACAAACAAACACTGAAACAATTGTAAAAGATTGAGCTTTGAGAATATAATCAGTTATTTCTAATTCAGAGTTCTTTTATTTAAATCAATCATCATCTGAATTTCCTCTTCGAGATAAACCCACATAGATACTCCTTTACCGCTCAAGGTGTATCACATTATAAAGTTACGAGGCTAAACTAACATTCCTAGTGGCTCCCGGGGATACCAGACCCCGGTTCGTCCACGACTTCCACATTCCTAGTGGCTCCCGGGAATACCAGACCCCGGTTCGGCCGTAAAGCTTGCCTTCCTAGTGGCTCCCGGGAATACCAGACCCTGGTTCGTCCGCTACTAACAACCTCAAACAAACAAGTTCAATCCTCGGCCTCGCAGCCGCCACTCTTATTTCCCTCAGCCTCGGCTCGTAATAATACCTTAATTCTAAATAATTTGGACAAAAGTATGTATAATTATAATTTCCAATTAAAAAAGATCTTTTTTTTTAAAGGAGTTTTAATTTTGCTGTAAATTTTATTGTTCTGTATCAAGACGCTATTGCATCACGTTGCCATATAATTTTTTTCCACAACAAAGTGCTACACTGAGTGGTATTTATATTTTTGTCAGGGAAATCTATTTCGTAATCGCGATTTAGTTGAAGATAAAATCAGTAAAACCATGTATTTTTTTATATATATTTTACATGTATCTTATATACCTATATAAAATGTTTTTTAGTGTTTTGATAATACTAATATTGCCTTTTATTATTTTATTATGATATTTTATTATAATTTTTATTACAATTGCTATATTTACGTAATAAAACTCAGTTATCTTGGACAGAACAACTTTTAATACAGAAATAATTACTATATTTATGTAATAAAACTCAGTTAACTTAGAACAGTGTTTCCCAACCTTCTTTGAGACGCGACCACCCTTTTATAATATTCAAATAACCTGTGACCCACCACCCTCCATATAAAATAAGGTAAATTTAATAAGGTAAAAAAGACACTTTAAAAATAGGTATTTTAGATTATAATTCTAACTTAATAATATAATATAAAAAAAAAATGTGCTGACCCTCCAGAAAATACGTCGCGGCCCACCGGTTGGGAATGACTGACTCTTAGAACAACTTTTAATCTCTTTTAATATAACAATGTGAATTATTACCACATCGTACGTATTCTTTTATTTTTGTCCTAAATCCCCATTCATGTGCCGCACTGCACGGCGTTCGAAGTCAGGTAAATTCAGACGCGCAGGCATCGCTCATCCGGGCAACGTGAAACACGACTTCTAACGGAAACGCGTCTGTCGGGCTAAAGAAAACCGCAAATTTGTGGTGACGACAGATGTATAATTTTGCAGCGCGATTGCCGCGGCAAATCTTGCCTCAAGATGCACGGCTGTCGCGGACTTTTGCAAAATAAACATGTTTTTTTTTTACAAATATGAGACTCTTTATAATCTTGTTTACAGCTGCTGTCGCAAGAATTGCTGATTCACACTATACCGCGTCTCTATTTAAATTTGAAATAAGAATTGAAACGTTCAAATCTTTAAATATATCTCGCTTGCCCTATTAGAGGTGGGAACTAAGGACACACAAGTTACTCGCGTGCTACTGCACGTACATCGCGAAGTGGCTTCCCTAAGCAACGTGGTCGTTACGAACGCGCTAATCAATGAAAAATAATGTCCAGAAAATGAATCGAGCCTTACCTCGTTTAATTACGCCGCGTATCGACTACTGCGAAAGTAAAATCGCTCGTGCTTGATCGGTTATTTGAATGGAGGTAATAATCGCGAGGGGAAGGGGTAAAGAGAAGAACGGCGAACAACCGCTTGTGGGTAAGACATACAGGAGAGCGATAAGATGTTTCCATATTTATAGTATCGCCGAGGATCAGCTACCGATCAGACGTGCTAAGACACTCGCCTCGATTGCCGCAGTATCAGCTCGTGCGCCTCGCTAATGTAGGTCACGAAAACCTGCAATTCTCCAACCCTTTGTTAACCCTTTGAATCCGGTGGCGCCACCGAGTACCGGCGAATTTCCATTTAAGTTCAGCGAACCTTTATCTATTGTCCTCTTAAAAGAACTCTCCAAAGGACGTTTCAAGTGTTTCTCAGACACTTTTCCCTCCTTTTCAGCTCCACTAGCAAAAGATTGCCACCTTCCAGCGTGACCGGGCCACTTGAACGATCATAACCTATTTCGCAACTATTTCTGTCCCGGCGCTCTGAACCAGCACCTCCCGCGAGGCGCTTTTGTGTCTTCGATACGATAATGTTCACAATTATCTTGGCACAGGTTTGCTCTTGGCGAGACGAAAAGCTAATGACCCAGTATTCCTCTCTAAAACCACCAACCGCTACATATTGTAGACTCAAGTAATAATTTTAAACCCCCATCTCTTTCGGACCCGACGTTCGCGCACGTTTTCTTAACGGTTCGCTTACATCACCCGCAACGGTTAACGCACCACACAACAGCATGGTCGATAAAAGAAAATAAACAAAGATCTCTTTCAGGTAGGTGTATATTTAGCAAAGAAGAAACGCCTGGCAATTCCTCGCGGGATCGATAAATCCCGCGATTTCGGTGCTCGTATCGAACCAACAAATAACGTCACACAGCTTGAAGTCCTCCTCGCCCCCTACCCCCCCGGTTAGCACAACACAATTAGTACGCACCTGATAATCGGCGTTCATACTCCACTCTCGGGCCGCGATCGTTCTGCCTCGTTTACGTAGCTCGCGGCAGGATTGCGCGCGTGCCACACTGCCACGGGAAACGAATCTACGTCCGTCAAGGTATCACGGTCATTTCGCGTGATTAACGACCGCGTCGAATCTGCGCTCGACGCTGGCGACTGTTCTCCGTGCGACTTATCGCGACCGACGGAACGCACAACGCAAATCCGGCCGTTTCTCCATGATCCCCAGCGGCCGATCTCACCACCCTCGATTTCTCACGGGGTCCGCGCAACAATCCCCATCGACGGTCTCGAGGAACGAGAGGGGGGCACCCCGCGACGCGGTATCAACCGAGGACCGACCGTTCGCCGTTTCGATTTCACGATGTTTCATGGTATCACGAGCCCGTCCTAAAAGACGGACGACGGAAGCACGTTCTCACTGGCATCGGCTGGGACGCTTCTGCTCTGTACCTCGGCATCACTGATCGTCGGTATCACCGACCCCCGTAGCGCCACCGATCGTTCGGCGAACGTATTTTTAGCGAGCGGGGTTTCGTGTATCGAAACTGCGTTCTCTGTTTCTGGTTAGACGAGGCCGTGGGAATCTTCCCGGTATCGAGTCGGCCGATCGTTAGGCTGGGTAGCGTGGCCCGCGCTTCTGTCGCCGAGGACCGGCGGAAAATACGATCCCGCTAGAACGACGACACGATCTGACGCGACAGTTACCCGCCGCCGGTCGACACTGAACTAGCTTCCCGTCGCAACCCCCTTGCGATATCCTGCCGTAGCGCTATATGTATGTATGTACATTCACATAGCGCGACCCCCCCACCAGTATTTCGTTTCAGCTGGCGCAGCAGCCGCGCTGTCACCGCTCCCGTGCATGTGTAAGTCCTGTGTTTGCATATGTGTCGCGGTGCACGCGCGCTGCACTGAATCACGTGGAAGAATGTGTTTAACGCAGAGATAAGCGTTAATGATCAATCTCTGAAACAGGTGCACCGCAGTCCAGTCCAATGTTAATGGACATTGTAATTGATACGCAGTGAAGTATCACCGGTAGAGTCGTGCGATTCATATTACACACCAGAACCTTCTCCCACGATCTGATTCGAGCGTCTGCATCCGAAGTATAAGTTACCATTCGAGTCATGTAATAGCGGTTTCGATTAACAGGCTATCGATTACGCCGCTGGCTGCGTGCTCACGCACGGAATTGCAAATTAGCCACGCACACACTGTGGCAAATTAAAAGCACGCTCTCGGGCAGACGCCACGCGACTCCTCCGTCTCCCTCGATCCAGTGACGTCGCCGTTATATCTCGCCTCGTCTATCCGCGCCCCCAGGTATTGATCCAGCTTTGCGATACCTACACACGCTGGGTATAACGTTGTAAACGAGCACGGCTCTCGTCGAATCTCGCGAGGCGATCGTAAACCACGTTATCCGAAATTCGGGCTAGTTGCCTCGATTGTTTTGCGCAGCGGTTCGAAGGGGAAACGCGTTGCCGTATCTTGGCGGTAACGCGAAGGTCGTAGTAGGTAGGTAGGTCGTTTGCTTTTTTGGACACCTGGGTGGAGAGGTTGGTTTCGTATGCGCCGAGCCAGTGCAACGAGAACTTGAGACGTAGAATTAGGAAGGGTGACCTGACCTAGACTACTGGCATTTTTGGAAGTGCAAATGTGGTTCGAGTTATATGTTGCTTCGCCCTTGGCTGAGGGGAGCGGGGTCAGTCTTGACCCGTGTTAAATATTAAAGGACGCTTTAGTTATTATTGGGATCCAGTGGCGGATTTACGGGAAATGGCCCAGATGGCAAACATTCTGAGTGGTCTATTCTTCGGGAACATGAGCAGGTAGTTTACTAAAGACGGACTAATCGTAGTAGTACAGAAAAAAATATAGTGTTTGGATAAAATGATAATTTTTTTTTTGAAAATGGGGCCTGTTGGGGCAAAACCAGTGACGGAGTTGCCGCCAGGGCTGCGAAATTCCCATCTTCAAAAAAAATTTGATTATATCCAAACACAATTTTTTTGTTTCCCATCATTTTTATATCACACGTGCCTAAATTTATTTGTACTTCAGGAGCTCGCAGAAAGAGATTCCAGCTCAATATTTACCAAGTTCAAGTAAATTTAAAAAAAAAATGTATGAAATTATTGCTTCGACTTAAAATAAAGAAGAAAACACTAATAGGAAAATATGTATTTTGACGCTTATTAGCAGTAGTTAGCGAGTTGATAAGTTTTTATTTCTATTTGTGGGAAATTTTTCAAGTGTGGATGGGTGCAGATACAAAATTGAAATTTATTATTTGTTTTCATCCTATTTTAATTTACTTAAATTATTCTGTTATTATATAGGGAATCCAAGAACGTTTGCCGCCTGGGCCGTTCTCCTTGAATCCGCCACTGGGCGAAATGGACCCCGATGTTTTATAAACCTCCCTGCGTCCAGGGAGGTGGGCGGACTAGTAACCGAATACGATATTTATAGTTTATGGATAATCGATGTGCTCGTTGCCTTATTACCTGCTTTCGTAATAATTTATTCGTCCATGTTACTTCGTAAATAGAGACTGACAGTTGTCTAGACACGCTATAAATGTACTGCACGATATCAACTAAGATAGAAAATAACATTAGTCGTGGTAAATATTCAGAGAGAGAAGTACAGCTTTTATACACTAATAATTTGTGCAGGCGCGAAGTTGGTGTATGCTATTTTAAAAGCGAATTATTCAATTAATTATGCCCTGAGAAACGAGTTTTAGTAGTGGTGCCTGCCGGCACACCATCTTCGAACGTAAAGAGTTACAAGTGCCGTTAAATTCGGAGGAATAAATAGAAGCTGTTAGATGAAAGAAACGACGTATCCACGCAGAAAGACGTTCGTAAATGAGAGAGGCACACACAGGAGCCCACGGTGACGTAACGAGTGTGACGATCCCACCTTTGAACAAGCAGATAGCGGGCTCGCGTACCCGATACCACTCGACATTATTGAAAGTACAATATAAATAATCCCTACGCGCTATTTTCGATCGTCATTCTTGCGGGAGAATTCTATTTCTCCTCGCGCCGCATTTACCATGAATATTATCAGAATAAATGATCGTACCGATATAAATAGAGATACATCGCTCTACTCTATTAATGAATCAGCGTTAGTAATCGGCGAAAATTACGCGTTCCGCGAGTGCACGGCGGCGGAACAGGAATGTATCAGGCGTTAATTAAAATAATTCTGAAAAAAAAGAAGGGAAGGAAATGCTTGGTAACGAACGCGTGACGATGCGGAACGCGCTCGGATGCATTGCACAGCGTTCCGCGTAAAAAGCGAACGGTATTTCTTCAGTCTTAAGGTGCGCACAGTGTTGCAGATTCGATGCGGCAGAACACATTGCATATTAAAGCCAGTGCATTAAATCGGGTCGAGGTGTCACCGTTCCGGCGCAGTATCTCGCGCTGGTATCAAACGATAACGTCCCCGCCTTGACCCGAAAGTGTCTCGCTCCTGCCACTAAACCTTTTCGCTCATCCTCGATCCGTGTCGTGCAATCCAGGAAGGTACCATCACAATTCGACGTTAGACCCGCTCCGACGAACGTACCGGTTGAAGTAGTCCGGGCGCCAGCACTTGCAGCTGCCCGGTACCAGGAACCAGTCGTAATACAGTCTCACCTGAAACGGAAGCAACGATCACGTAAAAGTTTACCTGCCGCATCCCCAAAAGAAGGGGCTCCATATTGAAAATTTGGTTAAAAATATATTACGGACAGACGCTACCCAGTGAGTTAAATAAATTTTTCTTAAAAATTCTTTAGATAGAAATTAGATTATTGTCCGTGGAAATCCCTCCGCAATGGCGCCGCCGAATTACCTGGAAGCACCCCATCTCGTCGACGCCGTCGCAGTGGTGCTGCTGGGAGGCCACGCTGGTCCGGGCCTCGTTCTCGCCGGCGCGTTTCTGCAGGTACTGCTGGTAGTTCTGGAAGTCGTGGACCGGGGGCGGCGAGCCGACCGTGTCCCTCAGCCCGCTGAACCTGGAGTTCTGGTTCTCCTCCAGAATCGTGTCCGGGTAGAAGATCTCCGCGACCAGCAGGCTGGTCCACCGCGGCGAGGACAGGCAGCCGCCGTCTAGGTAATGGCACCTCGATTGCCTGGGAGAAATAGGTAACCGGGGTTTAAAAGTGATGCAAGTAATTTCGAATCGCCGGTGGATGAACGGTCACTTTGTCAGATCATGAAGTCAGTATAAATCCGTGGTCGAATAAAGATAACCCGAGTTATCTTTACTCAACCAGTCGTGAATCAAATTTTTATCCTTTATTCGAACTGA
Source organism: Andrena bucephala (assembly GCA_947577245.1). Classification (NCBI taxonomy): domain Eukaryota; kingdom Metazoa; phylum Arthropoda; class Insecta; order Hymenoptera; family Andrenidae; genus Andrena; species Andrena bucephala. The sequence goes on from OX387715.1 coordinate 80,442,247, forward strand.
AATTTTTATTTAAAATAATTTTATGCCCATCTCTGGTAAGAAGCATAAGCGCATTGTGCGATAGAAATCCATAATTCTAAAGAGTCCGATCAGAGTCTAGATTCAGCGCTGCACAAGGAGCTGTTTTCGGCGCCTAGCGGCGAGCAACCCACCTTTCCTGTTGCTAACGTCAGAATCGGTGAGGAGAACTACAGTAGTGTATGTGCGTGTTCGTAGGCTCGTAGCATAGGTATATATGACTGGGTTCCTTGTGGGGCCCCAGTGCAGAACAGGTCCCCTTAATAAAATTCGGGGGGTCATGAAATTTCCAAAACATTTGCTACTGCCGGCATTTGGTATGACTTGAAGTTTCAATTTTACTGATAATGACACATTTATTGCTAATATTGCTTATCTTTTCACCCGACACATAATATATTTAGAAAGTTGATACTATACAAATAAATAACTCTGACTCAAAGAAAACCAAATTTTAATTAACGATATATATCATTTATAAGTCGGAAAGTTATATATAAATAAATATATACATACAATATACCCCCCCGAATTTTATTACGGGACCTGTTCTGCACTGGGGCCCCACAAGGAACCCAGTCATATATACCTATGCTACGAGCCTACGAACACGCACATACACTACTGCAGTTCTCCTCGCCGATTCTGACCTTAGCAACAGGAAAGGTGGGTTGCTCACCGCTAGGCGCCGAAAACAGCTCCTTGTGCAGCGCTGAGTCTAGATGGCTCCGAAAAAGCATTAGAAGTGAGTGTGGATAATTCCATTATTCAGTTGCAGAATCATCTTATTTCCTCAAGTTGAGTGTAGTTATAATAAAAGCACAGCCGAATCCTCTCTGCTGAATCACGCGGTGCTTACATGCATCTGGTGACCTCGATGGTTTGCGTGAAGTAGCCCTCGTAGGGTATCTGCACCACGTAGCGCCAAATCCCCTGGTAGTTCTTTGCGAACACGGGGGTAGCGTACTCCACTTTGGCTGGACAGGGAGTGGGCGGGCCGGTGTACTCTGCTTTCTCCTGTGGCGGTGTTCGTTGACGGTACTCGGGGGTGGATGGCTCGTCGCGACGCTCGGCGGCCGACGTGGCCAGTGGCTCGCCTTGGATGGCCTTGTACAGCATGCAGACCCTTTGATACGGGCCGAGAAAGAGGGGGAAATAATGGCACGAATGGAAACTTGAAAGTCTCAAGCATAGATATTGTACCTGTAGTATATGTAGACGGAGCGTAAGCAGAGGGGTGTGGTAAGGTAGCGATACCGGTAAATCACGTAAGTCACTGGTTAATAACCAGTCAACACGAGCCGAATGCATCCGAAGCTAACCGACGCGCCCGTACTCTGCCTTCTCCCCTCCAATCCCTACCTTTCCCTCGCCAGTAGTCCCAGCTTACGCTCCGTCTATACATACATGCCTATATATCCCCAGTTCGATCACTTACACTCCTGCTCCATTCTCGCAGAACTTCCGCCCGTTTCGAATGGAATCCAAAGCGCTCTCCGGCTCGGAGGACCGCTTGCTCCTGCTTCGCTTTTCGTCGGTGTCCACGCTGCGGGAATAAAAATAGTGTACGATTCGTGCGAACGTAGCGAAACCCGTCTATCCTTTTAGCTGGTAAACGTCTACTCACGAATTCTGAGAGTAGGACTGGACGGTGGCGACTTTCGGCAAGGAGTCGTCAGCCTTCAGTATGGGCAGAGCCTTGCTCAGGAACTTGAGCGTGTGGTTCTTTAGCAGGGCGCTATAAACAGAGGAACCTTTTATCGTAAACATAGCAGGCGATTAAAAGATCCTGTCTACTTAGGTTCTTAATAACATCTTTTTCCGACTTACAAAGGATAAGAAGATCCGTTGAAGTACTGATTCATAGGATTCCTCGGGATAAAGCCCTTGTTCAAGTCTCCGCAGATATTGTGCACGGAAACGTAGCCCTTCCCCTGCTTACCGGTATCTAAAACCGTGAATCACGACTACACATTTAAAATACTCTTACGCCGACGAAGAATAAGTGGCACAGGCTCAAAATGCGTACCATAGCACTCTTTATCGCTGTCTATATAAGGCGGCGGCCTAACTTTAGGCGGCTCGGCATTAGGCGACTTCACGAACGCGTAGTATCCCTCCTGCGGCTCGTTAGGCTCCGTCGACAAATCATTGTCACTGGGCTTAGAGGGTTTGGTCTCCTGGTACTCGTCGGCATACGACGACACGCTCAAAAGTATCAGCTGGAAAGTCAGTTTTCCCCGTTACAACGCTACATAGAAATCCCCCTAATGCATACCCCTCTTGCGGAGAACGCCGACGGGCGTTCGCAGAGTGCAGGGAATATACGAGACCGGAGGATCCCCGCACGCGACATGTGCGAAATTTCTCAATCTCCGTCCGCAGAGGGTTGGTGGTATAACTTTAATTTTCATTGCGATTTCAGACAAGATGCCGATGAATTTTATGCTGAAACGTTAGTAGAGGAAGGATGGGAGGTAGGATCGTCGAGCAACGGATGCTTGAGCTTCGTTCTCATTAGTCAAGTTGAATTCAAGTAACAGTACTGTCAGTCGCCGTCAAGTGACTTGAACAGTGAACTTCACAATTGTACGTACCTTCGCACTGTTCAAGCTGCATTGCAAGGCAAATAAATGTTGAAAGATTCTCTACTTCCCTTGAAACTTGGGGCAAATTCCACTTACGCCCGCCGCGATCTCGATACCTACCTATATAATGGAAATGACGGGCGTTGCGGGCGATTTGGGGGGGTAAGTGGAAATTGCCGTTGAAAGAAACTTGAGAGGATATTTCAAGTCAAGTGAATAACAGGTTCACATTGGTAAGGAGGACTAGTTTCAAGTTTCAAGTTAGTTGACTTCAAGTAACTTGACTAATCCGAACGAGGCTTTAGACGTGGTTTTTATGGCTTATTCGATCGAGCCGCGTCAGTCGATGATCCATCTCTACGCGGTTTCGGTCTCGCGCGGCATTCCCCGTTAGCGAGGATACATCGTATCGTATTCGGCCTTAACGGTACTCGGTCCACGCTCCGCGGACTATTAATACTCGGGGACCATAGTCTTGCGCGCCGGGCAAGCTTGCCCCACTAACACGTCGCTCCGCGGGCCGTTACATTCTTTCGGCTCTTTAACGTTCAGGAATTTCGAGGTTAACAATCGCGTACGATTCATCAGCACTAACAAAACGAACCACGTTCGTCCAATTTCATTTACAAGCGTGCGCAAAACTCACGGCCGATCTTATCGCGCGGCTGCAACTCCCGTCGATTCAATGACTGCCTCGGAATTAAAGAAACAGGTGCTCAAGCCTGTGCATCGGTTAATTCTAACTGTAATTAGTAAAATGTAAGACAGGCCGTGTAATCGCCGAGAATCTTGCCACTAATGATGCTTGTTGCTTACAGCGCGGGATTACCTAGCAGCCTACGTCACGCGAACCGGGACGTTTTTATTCGTTTTTCAGAAGTGTTCTAGACCCTGCACGGGCGACCGCGAAGGAATCGTCTCAACTGTTCCATGGATTCGCGTTTTTGTAAGGTGCAAATCCGCGATTCGAATAAAATATCGTGTCTCACGTGAGACTTTAATCTCATAAGATAATTATTTCACGAGGAGTTCCGACTAATGGACAAATTTTAATTTCGTCATGAAATTAGACTCTCGCGAGGCAAGTTTCACGATATATTTTTAAAAATCTCATCTCCCGCGGCTATTTCCATTATTTACATTTAGTTGCTGCTGAGTGTTCTGTCTCGTGTAAAATCCCATCGTGGACTCGCACCTTTATTACTACTCGGGTAATCCTTGGACGTCTGGTCGACGCGAGAGCATAATTCAAGAGGACCAAAAAAGCAGCCTTTCCCGTATAGGTAGTAACGTTTATTACGCATTTGCGTAACGGTATTACTTTATACCGGTTCCCAGCGATTACTGAATACGGGACAGTTCTATAATAAGTTTCGACCAGAGCCCGGCGTAATGAATTTATCGTGCTTTTCCCGCTACTTTTGATTGACGAGGCGCGCGGACACCTCCACATCAATCATCCTTCCTGTTCTAACGAAATATTCTCAGTTCTCGTCGATCGAAATTCAAACAGACGTCTCTCTGCCTGTCAACAGAGGTATTACTCGAGGTTCTATTGGAGAATTATATAATGTTTTTATAATTCTATGAAAAAAGGTCGAGCGAAGCTTCCGGTAGAAACTGTCTCAGAACTTCTACTATCCGATTTTTATTTCAATTCACCAGTGACTCCAACAAGTGTAACAGTTCCTAGTACCCCTATCTGGTATTTGAATATGTTCAAATTCAAAGAAAAATTTCCACAGCGACGTTAGTTGAAATAAAAAATAGATTGATTGTACTTACGACAAAGGTGCGGAACTCCATTACGGTATCCTTGTACTCTTACTGGGCGCAGAGGCGAAGCGTGTAGGATCTCAAAATCGGAGACCTGTTTCAGGGATGTCTCGTGACCAGTCGGCGGTCATAGCAAAACTGAACACATTGAACCCGCGCTATGGTATAAGGAGCCACCTGTCTTCGGTCAGGTAGTCGTCATCGCCGAGGGCAACCCATCCCACATCAAATCCGTGTGTTTACCTTTCCAGTCGATCTTCCTCAACGCGTACCAATTACCACGGAACACTAACACCTACCAACTTCCAGAACCTCAATTAAAAGGGTTCCAGGGATCTTTGAATTTTAAATTTAGAAGAATCTGTAAAAGTGTGAATTTTACACGCCGTAGAAGTCAAATAAAAAACCTTTTGGGAGAAATGTATCCAAAATTTAATTTAATTTCTCGGCTGTCCTCGAATTTCGATTTTTTTTAAGGGAAGCCTACCGTGTTATTATTATTATGGTGCGCAAAAATATTTAATAGTACCTAATTTAAAATTATTTAATAATTGTGGTAATAATTTAGCTAGGCTACCGTATTATTATTATTATTATTGTGGTGCACAAAAATATTGAATAGTAATTTAAAGTTATTTAATAATAGTAGTAATAATTTAGCTCTGCTATCGTATTATTATTATTATTATTATTATTGTGCGCAAAAATATTTAATAGTTAAAGTTATTTAATAATAGTAATGATTCAGCTTTAAGAAGCGCATTACTCTAGCAAGTGATTTTGGAAATACGGAGAGAAATAAAGGAAGCAGCGTTTATCGGTGCTGCGCGCGGTGAACCGCTGCGCATGCGCGCACGCAACGGACTGATAGCGGGAAGCGATCGCGCTCGACGAGGACGCGAAGAGCTCGCATCCTCCTCTTCGGGCGAGCAGGCCGCTGGTCGCGATTGTAACTGTCGTTGCATTCCAACATAATCGTCACTTTCCAGATGCAATACAAATCCTCGAACGGGTTCTCTTCGACGTGGGTGAAGGGAAAGGGGTGCACGGTTACCGGCAGTGACACCCTTGACACGGACGTAGATGCATTGTACTCGCACGTTCTAACGTAACACTATAGTGACTAGTAAAATACAAAATGCAAATATGTTAGAAAGGACTATTAAAACTTGTCCTTTCCTTGTAGTTACTTACGCGTAGTTACCTTTTCATTGTAAAAGTTCATTGGCAAAACAGATTCCAAAGTGGAACTATTGTGTGAAGAGTGTCACCAGAGCAATGGAAATGAATAAAACAATAGTTGTTTTTAATAGCGGTCGTTCACTTTGTTCCATCATTTTTTTTTTTTAAACACAACTGCATCGCTTTTTAGTTTTTAATATAAAATTATGTTTAAAGGGAAGTCGTATTCTTAACTTAAAAAATTCAGAATACCAAATAAAAGCAACAGATAGAAATTTGTAAAAATAATGACGTAAAAAGTACGACGCGCGGTTAACGAAAGGTTATGCTTGAGTGACCAATTAGAAATGATTTTAGTTTCTGTTTTGATTAATTATCCTCTGAATTAGAGCATTGTTACCTAGTTTCGTGAGTTTTGAGGCAACTAGAATGACCCTTCGGCGTGGCGGAAGAATCTCGTGAAGCGAGATCAGGGCACTTCCGGAAATGCGCGCCGCTTATAGGAGTTGGTCAAGGCCATCGACTCATTGAACATCCTTCCACGGCGAGTACAAAGAAGAATGTGGAACAGCAACCTGTTCGCTCTACGCATTGGCGTACGAGCCCTAATTCTTTCGTTCTTTCAATCTATTCAAATGCCCAAAGAACGCGCGAATCGACTATCTGCACATAAACGAAGGATTATATTCACTATGTAACAGGTGGCGCAAAAGTCATCATCCGATTTTAATAGCTCCTAATTTCTTCAATTTCAGGTATATGTCAGTGATGTTTTGACATTTCAATAGAAGAGACTCGCGAACTTTATCTTGATATATAAAACAGAAAGTTTATGTTTTGTGTTTGTCTGTCGCTTAAAAAACTTTCGAACGCTGAACTCTTGGATCACGAACTGTACCTCAGCTCATTATGCCTGGCTAATCCAAACGAATGTGATTATTTTCACAAAAAAAAACTAGAAAATTTTTGTTCTTATAAAATCGGTATCTAAATTCCGGGCGAAGCCGAGTAGTAAAGCTAGTTGTCGATAAAGATGAATAAGTATACCCTTCAAGAACGCGGGAAAATTGTGTCGATGTTTTTACGTAATAATTCGTCGGTGGTCTTAACACAACGTAAATTTAGACGAATGTTTAAAGACTTCTTTCGTTGGGGCTATTCGAAGGCATTGGACATTGAAAATGTAACCCCACCAATTCTTCACAATACCATGGAAAATGTAATAAAAAAAAAGCCTAAATTTCTATCAATTCGAATGGCGGTTACTTGTTGTATATTAACTTTGGAACTCGATTGTCATAAAATTTATAAGTCTCAATAAATCGTACCACAAAAACGCCAAGTTTTTTAATTTAAAACCACAGTTATAGACTAAGAAAATCGGATGACGACTTTTTACGTCTCCACTGAATTCTACTCGACTTTCAACGAATGTACTTAAGAACTGAAAATAAAATATCTATATTGAAAAATGGATGTTGCCCAAGTTAAGAACCTTTTACCTACCTCCCAGTATCGTACACGCCCGAAAAGAATGTTAGACCGTTAGATGGGAGTTCATTCAGAGGTAAGTGCTTACGCCACTGTTGAAAGAATGCACGTATCGGGTCACCGATTCGTAAAGGGATGACACATTTCCCCTCGTTGTTCCAAGCCACCAGCAATCGACGACCTAATATCGCATTCGTTCTAGAAACTTAAACAGCAATCTAGAAAACCCGTATTTCCCGCACGACCGCTCAGTGCACTTAAACTTTACGTCACAGCGGAATTGAACCGGTCGCGGCTTTCTACGGTTGAAAGATTACTGGCGACACCACCGACTGTTCTACTTGAACAGGAAAGCCTGGACGCTAAATAAAGCCACTGGAGTGACGTTACTTTCCCCCCCAGGTTCGTTAAAATAATCGCGAATAAAAAGGACGCTTGACTTACCGGTGGATAAAGCTGCAGGCGAAGACGAGTGTCTCCGTCGTTTCTTCGAGCGTTGGATTCGTGCTGTAAGTATCTGCTCTCGCGGACGAGAAGGAAAGAATTACGGTCGAGGAGTTATCGTGAACGAGGGCGGAAGGGGTACAACTGAGACAAACAACAGCGTCGATGCTTCTTTTAGTAGGATAGATGACATTTATTTCATTATTTTTTTTTATCGTTATTACTTGCTACTTGAATGCTATACTCGTATAGGTATCTATAATTATGTCGATAATTATGCGTGAATTTAAAGAATACGTGAGGTCAGCCGCAAGATGTACAGCCCGTGTCAGTGTTACAATGGATTCGTACAAGTAAATACTTACAAGAACGAAATTAAGTTTTTGTCCTGTTTTTTTACTCTTCCGATGCAAAATTGCGAACACTCGTCGAGGGTTGGCGGTTTTCTTTTTTTTGGGGGGGGGGGGAGAGAGTGGTGATGGCGGCTCATCGATTTCCTTCAATTTCCAATCTGTTCTCCACGCCGATCGATCTTATTTATACACGCCTAGAGTTCGATAGAATATTCCTCTTTCGTTTCCTTCCGTTCCTCGGTTCGAACAGTTCCTTCGTTCCCATCGAACACCATACTATACTCTCCTGCCAACCTAACCCTTAATTATTACGATATCTAATTATCTTACCGCATATTACTGCCTTACTTAACCTCTCCCACTATTCGCGACGAGTTAAACTGTCGCATTTAAACAATATACAAACATTTCTTCTCGCTACCCTCGCTCGGGAACGGTCGAAATACGCTACGTTTCTTTTTTTTTTTTGGTCTATCCTTAACGCATCCTTCCTTTCAGCTTCTCGCGCGGGTTAAGAAACTCGGATGGGAATAACAGAGAATCACGGTGAAGTGGAGTGTTACATACGCTAGGTTAAAAAGTAAGCAACGCCTCTGAAAGTATCGACAATCGGAAGTGTACTGAAAATGCCTTCAAATTCGGATATATATACACTATTCTCCGTATATATCGTTTGCGAACGGAACACTGAAGCGAGAAACTATATGGAATGGAGAACCAATATACCGATCATAACCCCCAAACATCCGTTTACGTTCCGTTCCCGACGAACCGGAATATCTCTCCCGATTAGACGTTCGATGGTTGTCAAACGGTGTGCCCCGAAATCGAAAGCATCCCAATTTAGAGACAGAACGTGAATACTCCCCGCGATTGATCCAGGAACCGGACGCGTTTTCTTTTCATAGGTTATCTAATCCGAATTGCACTCGACAGTTTGTACAACTTACACATTTACACGGTACGCCGAAATATAATACACGCGCGCCGCCATTCCCGAGGGCACAGTGGCCAGGAAATAAGCAGCGGGGCCATGAAAGAGATTACAAGTTCACCGAATCTCCCGTTCACGTGGCTGACTACTCGTTACAAACTGGGTCCCGTTCCACCCTGCCCCGCGAATTACGCTCCTTGGTACGTTCGAGAACGCGCGGGACCGATCGACGGGTTACCAAACTCGACAGCGGAAATCACGGTAACGGATCGCCGGGTGAAATTCCTACGCGCGTCTCTCGCAGCCGTCGAACGTAACGTGAACGTAATTATAGAGGAAAGAAGACGAATTATAGAGGAGAAAGAACAGGCTTTCAGAACAGTTGCGCAATTCGTCGATGACCTCGGACGAGAATCCGTTTAACGTGTATTTTGTTTATCGCACTGGCCGGACCTCCGCCACGGCGGATTAAACCCTAGGGGATAAGATGTGTCAAGAACCGTTTCGTCGGGTTCCTCTTACTCCTCGTCTATACACCCGCGAGATGCCGATCAATTACACCGGCGTAACTTTCACAACAACGAAGTTATTATGTTACACGCCGCGGCCCTTCGAGTGCTGTGCGCTTCCCGGGCTAAAGAAACCGAGCCGCGTGTGCAGAACGATTTCTGGTAGAGAGATCGCAACGTTTCGCCCGTCGCTACGTAACAATGCCCGTGAGACTCTCTGTAAATAAATGTATCGACGCAGGACAACGTTATTAATCGATCATATCGTCGCTATACTTTACTCATCCTGTTTTGGTTTCCTATTCGTCTGTATAGTTACTTGGCCTCCGTACAGTGTGTGCATGCGTGTCTCTGATTTCGTGTGTATACACCCTGTTCCTTGCTCCCTCTCGTAAATAAATTAACAACTCGCATTTCCCTTCGCACGCGATAATATCGATGGTACCGTTGGCCGATCCATCGGGACCCCCCTTAATTTTAAAATCGCAGCTCCTCACGCCGACGGGAGAGGGAAGCACGAAGACGCGTCGCGCCCCCCCCCCCCCCTCCCCACCCGGTGGATCGTCGGTTATAGCTTTCGTGGAAGATATCGACGCACGTTTCTCGTCTCGGAAGGATTGGCCACGGACGAAAGACACCATAGAATAACGACGCCCGCGATGAGCACGCGAGCGTAAGCTTGTTTCGCACGCAGAAACCGATGCTCGTGGAATTCGTTGCGCTGACGTACAATCTTGCGCAGGAGATCGATCGATCGATCGTTCAAGTGACTCGTGAATATTTGTCAGGCTCCCCCTGGGTTCACGAGTTACCAGAAACGAAGCGAATACATTATTCTAACGGAGCCCATGGATTTTCGTCCCGAATGGAATCCATCGTTATCCATCGATTTCGATTCGGAGGAGCGGTACCGGGGAAAGGTCTCGACCGTTTCAACGGAAACATTGGAGATCTCGTTTCGTCGACGTTTTAGGATCGATGGTATTTAAGTAAGAAGTTTGGGAACGGTGTTGTTTATATTTTTTTTTTTCGTTCGCCAAGATCGAATGCCGTTCGTCGATTTCTCGAACACAACGAATTCATAACACCCCAGAAGTACGCCACGTTGGGCTCGTTTTATCACAGTTACGTTTCCCTTTCTCGCACTCGGACGAACGAGGAAACCGATGAAACGTCACGATGCAATCGCACTGGACACCCATGGTGCAGTTGGAATCGTCACCCATTGAAATTAAGCTCGAACGGAGGATGGTGGGGGCCAGAGAGGGGGGGGGGGGGTGACACCTACTACTCTCGTATAAAACATTACACAACGTTATACTGCTGAAACGTTCCCAGAACATGTACAAAAAATATAGTTTTCTTCCGAACTTAGGTCCAATAAGGAAGCACTTGCTCGCGTAGGAAAGAAACTCGGAATCCCTAAGAGAGTAGGAGAGGAGGAAAGAATGCGGGAGTCAGCTGAATTACCATTCTATGGTAAAGAGAAGAAAACGAAAAACGACGTCGAAACGGATTCACTCACGTTACTCGCAAATAGCGACGGGTACTGAACATTTCTCAGCCGGTTTACGGTATCGTACAAAGGATTCGAATCGTTTCGAAAGTGTACTCGACCGGAGACAAGCATTTAAAATTCTTAAATTATTCCAATTTCGTAGGGGCGAGCCTCGGGAGCGATAGAAAACGTTTCCTACCGTTCGTAGCCCTCCCCGAGTAGATTCCAAACGACTCGAAGCTCTGCCTATCGCTATTTATAAACGAAGATCATCGATCGACGATTCGGGATGATCGTGATGCACGTATGTACAGCCGTCTAAGAGTGTACGTCAACGCGAAACAATACGAAAGGTTTGCATGAAACGGTGCTCTCGGAGAATTACTTAAACTTTTCCAGTTTAATGGTCCGTCTTCCCCGTACCCGGCGAGGACGAAAGATCATGGACAAGGGCCCCCTCACTTCGCAGAGGGAAAAAAGACTCGGCCGATTTCTACGAGTCTCTGTCGCGCACGTTTCTGGGGGGTGGGGGTGGGGGGGGGGGGGGGGGGGAAGTTCTACACGCATCCTTCGTTTCTTTTTCCCAGTATGTTATTTATTATCGTTCCGTTTTTTCTTTCTCTCGCGCGTCCTTTTCAATGCCTCGGCTCGAAGTAAGGGGAGATCTGAGGGGAGGGGTATTCGTCGTGGAGTACAAGTGCAGTGAGGGGTAACTGGATAAAGGAAGAGAGGAGATGATCGTTTTGCGATTTCGCTTTCTTAAAACGTTAGTTTGGTCTCGGAGCCCAACGACTCCCGACGAATTATTGTATGAAATACTCGGGGTGATCTGTATCCTTTTCAAACCTCTTCGCCTCTTCCTGCATGCTCTCCTTGATCTTGAGTATGGCCGCTGACTCGTTCTGATCCTGCGAATCAACCAACACCAGGCCGGTTACACGTAAAAGGTCAGGCAAGTCCACCATCTCGCAGGTGGTACCTTGCCTATTCTTTCTTTCTTTCATTTGTTTTTTTTTGTGTGTGTTCTGCTCTCAGCGTTTTCACCAGCGAGCTGAGACAATTTCCTTCGCGACGTCACGCAAGCATCCTCGATTCGTTCGGACTTGAAGAATTGGTGCACGCGAAGCGTGGGTTCTTCTAAGAGGCGTATGAAATTCTCGAAAAGAAATTAGCCACGAAGAGCTGAGCTCGACGTCCCGGTTACTGTTAACTCCGCGACAAGCTCTGTTCCAGTAGCTGCGCAAGTGTATCCCGTGAAACTTGTTAAGCGTGCGTTCTTTATCGCGCGCCACTAGGCGGACGGGCAAGACTGATCGAAAGCCAGTACTACCAGTGGATGCTCGAGGGAGGCAATTCACGGTGGCCAAGGAAATTCCTCGCAGCTCGCTGGCTCCCCAAGTGTCCTCGAGCAAGAAAACGCTGACATGCTGCGTAAACTAATAGCGCAGCGGTGACGGTGCGTTGTGAAGGGGCTGGGCTCGTGAAACACAAAACTTAAAGAGAGGATATGAAAGAACAAGGAGAGAGAAACGGTGTTGATTTCGGGAACCGCGATGCGAAGAGAATTGTGGTTCCACATTTCCAAGGGCGCTCTGACCCACAACACATGGACGTTACGTAAAAAAGTGAAGCCCGTATCGAGCAAAAAAAAAATATATATATATATGTATTATATATATATATAAAAATAAAAAAAACAGAGAAAAAAAACAGAAAACAAAAATTTTTTTCCATCGCGCTACCGTGCGCGCCGCCTGCCCCCCCAACTCACGCACACCTCACCGAGCGGACATCAGAATGAGAACATTTATTTATGAGTTAAAGAAAAAATGATATAACAGAGAAACTCGACGTGTCATCCCTCATGAGTCTTTTTAGAAATACTTTTTTTTTTAATCCCTCTGCAGATCGAAATACTTTTTTTTCTCATTACCGTTTTTTTTTTTTTATTATTACTGAATCGTGTCTCGATACGATCTCGCAATCCACCAATTCGCATTTTGCGCTCACGCATCCATGTGCTACAGGTCAGTACAGGCTAAGTACTATATACAGCTATCAGATTTCACTGTTTCGCCTTTCCAGCCGCGTTTCTACTACAGGCACCTTCCTTCCCCAGCAACGAGTCGCCGATTCACGGCCATCAAGTACATCACAAACATTGTGTTCCACAGTATTCCATGTGCATCGTTTACTACTAGGCTAGTTCCGTACGTCACCGCCGTAACGATATATCTGGTACCGAGAAACGAAGGGGGAGGGGGGTGTTCGATTCCAACGGGACCCTAGCTATCTTAGTACGTGCTTCGGTGTTAGTGACGAAACTCATGTACGTACTCCCTTGTATGTAAGCGAAGTTAAGACGGACAGATATACACATAAGACTTGCCTTGAAAGCAAACAAAAGTTACGCGGCCCTTCCTGTCGGCGGACGATTAGAGAACAAAGATCTGCACAGCGTGATGCGACTATGGGGTGTACCGTGTTAAGACACACATGTTTGTTGCGATTAGAAAATAAAAATAGAGAGAAAAAAGGGAACGAAAGAGCGAGATTCAAACGTCGGGAGAAACGGAATGAACGATAGAACCGCGTACTGTCTCGAGAGTTGAGTCCCCTCCCCCCACCCCCCTTCCCCCGGGTCTGTGAGAGAGCTCTTCGTTTGCGAAAGCGCCCTCAGAGGCCCGCGGTTTCAAGGTGAGTAGCGCTCAGGCTTTCTGAGATCACCGAGACGTGGAGCTATCGGAATGTGAAACACAAGTGACATGTGATTACCCAGAGGGCGTAAAGGTTGAACGACCACGGAACTGTCGCGCCAAAACAATTGTGCACGGGGAAACAGATAGTCATATATAAAACGTTCTAGTAGCCAGCACCCTGCGGAATTGAACGCAGCAAATAAAAAAAGAAAAACGCAGTATTCTCAGTGTAAACAGGTTTACATTTATTGTCTCGATTCTCCCCTGGCTTAGGCATATATATTCTTGTTACTTTTATCATTACTCATTATTATTATTACTCTTCTTCCTTCCTTATATGTTTTTTCTTTTTCGTTTGTTTTCTTTAAATATACTTAAAATGTTCGTCGCCATTCACTCGTGTGTACGTGTGCGGCTTACAACGTGGGGGGCTGTGTGTCGGTTAAAAGTAAAAAAGATCGTCGTTAAGAGGGGGCTGACCCATTGGTTGCGCTTGTCGCGCGTGCCTACGCGGTAGCTCTCTCTCTCGATCGCGAGGCATCGCTTTGCTCTCGGGATCAGTACTCCGGAAATCGTACCTCTCCGTGTGGAAACAGCAGCCGGGGGGCGGACCGCGGTGACAAGGATCGTCTTACAAAGCGACAACGAAACGGGGTCTGTCTACTTGAACTCCTCCTTATCGTTTAACAAAGAATCCTCTTCGTTCGAGCATTGAGCACCCGGTCGCGACCACTTTTAATCCTCCTCCGTGCAGAGAAACTTTTTCCTATTCCTTGCGCGCTCGTTCGAGAGAGAAGTTACATGGATCCCATTTTATCATCGTCATATATATATATATATATAGTATGTGTGTGTGTGGGTGTGTGTCCTCTCACTTCGAATAAGACAGCATCGTGTCGTTATCACGCAACCGATTATTGATTCGTTATGTTGATACAAGCAAAGGCATAAACTTTGTCTCTCTCTCTCTCTTTCTCTCTCGCTCTCACTCTCTTCCTTTCTCGCGTGGTGTGTTTGGGGGGTGGGGTGGGGTTGGATGGCGTGTGTGTATGTACGAGTGCTTCCTCTACCCGATCTAGACGTATATATACGTATATATATATATATATATATATGTACGCGTCTAGTGGCACGGCGAATACTCCGGAACAGCGGCAAGCATTCACTTTTCTCTACAATGACGCGAGTGTACATGGTATTGGCGTCAACTAAAACAGTCTTAGGTTTTTCACGGCAGAGGGAGGTGTAGCTCCTTCGCGCTTTCAACTCGAGGCGGAAGAAAGTGGCAGAATAGTAATATCGTTCCGATTAGTTTACTCCGCGCAACGTGTCCAAAAGATTTCTGGTGACTTCAATTAGGTACAAAGGTATCGCGAGCTCCGCGTACCACTCTGATACCCCGGTGTACAGGAGCATATCTCGCGCCATGCTACTATACCATTTCATTAAGTCATAGTATCATAAATATTAAAGAGAACCGTATTTCTGAGATATATAAGCAGTAGCGCATTCAGAAGGGGTGGGGGAGGGGGGGGGGGGTCATTGAACCCCAAAGAAGGAGCTTTGTAACAAGTGAATTTTATTCTTTAAATAAATTGTTATAATCACATCATGAATTTTATTGAATTTGCATTAGAAATATTTTTATCCCTTCAACTCGGCTCTCCCCCTTCCCCAAGATTAAATTAACCCGAGTGCGCTACTGTATAAAAGGGGTGGGGGCCATACCGTAAATTAAAAAAGAGAATAATAAAAAAGGATGGCAATTACACGTGGCACTTAGTACCAAAAAGAGTTAGCTTCTTGATCTTGATCGTCCTCGAGATTATTAATGATTGGATCTTGCCGGTGCTCTCGGAGCATGCACTCTTTCTCTCTGTCTCTCTCTCTCACACACTCTCTCTCTTCTCTTATATCGTTTTACACATATATATATTTATATTCATATTTGGGAGTGTGTGTATGTGTGTGTGTGTGTATATATACACTCGATCGATAGTTTAATAGTTTAAGTTAATTAAAACACAACTAACAGCAGCACAGCATAGTCCGGTACTGACCTATAACCATATTTTTACGGACGGATGGATTCCGGGAGGTTCGCACGATATTTTCTCCACTATCGGCCCGTCTATAATATATATTTATTTATCCTTTCCCTTTGCCTCGTCGCACTCGTTCGTTTAGGTCCAGTACTTACACCGTCTACGACTCTTATCCCATACAAAAATAATTATAGTTATATATATAGCGTATGTAGGCTACGCGTGCACGGTATATATATAACATATATCTCCACCGTTCCTTACTCCTCCTCCAAGTACTCTTTCTCGTTTTTTAAGTTAAATTCGCAGAACCATTCGGCTTCGCAATACTCGGGCGGTAAGTATCGGCGAGTACTTCTTTTAGAAGAGAACCGATCAAGGGTAGCGACGGTCTAAACGAGCGACCGCGCGCTATAAAGAAACACCTTCGGCACGATTTCATCCCCGTACGACGGCTCTACGTCTAGATCTGGGTCCAAGCTAATTTCTAATAGGAACTTGCTTCGCGAAAGTAAGTAATCCCGAGTTCGATCCGCCATTTTTACCGCCTTCAATGCGTTCTCAAGTTCGCGGCGGCTACTTTAAAATAGGGTTGCCAGCAAAATCCCACTCGTAGTGGAGGGGGAACACGCCACGCATGCGCGTGATGACGTCGCGGCGTGGAAACAAATCGACGCCAAGGTAGATGTACCCCCTCCACTACGAGTAGGATTTTCCTGACAACCCTGCTTTAAATACACAACGATCGTAATATATGTCTCACAGGGGTGAGCGTTCAGCCGCAGACTATGAATCAAGAATTATTCCATCGTGCTACGCCCCTGCGAACCAGTCAAAACTTTTTGATAGACGATTCGCAAGATAACACTTTCTATTGCCATGCGAATGCACAGGGATCGTTTCTAAGAAGGCACTAGCGAAAAGCCACGGCAAATGTCTGAATTATCGTTAACGTGATCAGAGATACGCGCGAGATATTGCGACGCCAATGGCTGCGAGTAGATAGGCGCGCGAAACTTGCTCCTATGAAATAGTGAATCGTGAGCAAACAGTTGGAGGGACTCGGTCTGAGCTCGGCTGATTTGATCACCTCATTACAGAGTTTAGCAGTTAATTGAAAACGAGATTCGACCCGAGACATTAGGCGGGCATAGGGAACGTCTCCACTGGCGTGGAGAGCTAGACACCTGGAAATGTTTAACGAACAGATGCAAGCAAGTGCTACGTAGGAATCTGAGGTGACTCTCGAAAGAGCTTCACTCGGCAGACGGCATAATAGCCAGGCGTCCCGAGTTGGCACTTTCGACTCCCTTGGAGAATCTATGATTACTTGAGGCAGTCGGAGCAACAACGGACTAACCCACATTTTTTTCGAAATTGAATTAGTAGCAATAACGTATTCCAATAGGCTCTACTAACCATATAAAATAGGAAGAAATTTTTTTTTTAATATGGGTTGGTCCGTTGTTGCTCTGACTGCCTCATTTCATCCTAGTTCTTCTGGCCGCCGCGAGATGGGCGCTCAAGGAGAAAAACCATACACGCCTGAATTTTTGCGCATAACCACTAAAATCTCATTAACGAATACTGTACTCCGATGAAAAGAAGTCGGTTGAGAAACTCTAGAGTCCGAATAGTATATCCCTATTGGTTGGCGCGACAAACGTCGACGAATACAAAGTAAACAAACGGGACACGGGCGGCGGGAGCCAATGCGAGCGAAGAACCCCGACCGACTTCTTTTCATCGGGGCACAGTACGTTCAAGGTTTTCTTACCACGAGGCCTCTCGCGGCGGCTAGAGGAACCACAGAGAAATGGTCACAAAAACCCGCGGGATTAAAGGTGCTAAGTCGGAACAACTGTCTATTACACCACGGTCTTGCAGAACCTATTTTGCTTCCCGGCCTGATACTGCCCGAAGGTCTAACTCTATAATGGGATGAGAAATAAGCCGCACGGTCGCTAGCTGGCCAAGCCAGCCGGTGCAATTAAGGGAGAACGAAAAGTACGGCGAAAGAAGACGAGAAGGAAACAGACAGATGAGGGGTCAGAGAAAAAAGTATTAGAAACTGATTAACAATTATGCGATTGATAATCACAGTAGTTCGTGTTTCCTTTCAGGCACCTTTGCTTACAAGCTAATGTTTCAAATAAATATAAATAGTAAACGTTGCTGGCATTGACGCGAGTCGATAAAAGAGAAA
Organism: Andrena bucephala; assembly: GCA_947577245.1. Lineage (NCBI taxonomy): Eukaryota > Metazoa > Arthropoda > Insecta > Hymenoptera > Andrenidae > Andrena > Andrena bucephala. The sequence goes on from OX387715.1 coordinate 80,459,990, forward strand.
TAAAAGAGAAAAGAAACACTATCGATAATGAAAGTTGTATAGAAACGATCGTATGTATAAAAAGAGACAAAAAAAAATAATAGAAGAGTGGGCGGGGGAAATGTGAAAAGAACAATAAAAATCCTAGTCTGCAACCTTGTGAGTATTCAGCAAAGCATATATATGTAAATATATATACACTTTTAAAATTCATATAGTGTATTGTTGCGCGCGCGCGCATACTTTTTTTTATGATGATTTCGAGTATCGTAGTTCTCTCGTAGTAACAGCGTAATGATCGCTTAAATGCTAAAGCCTAGTCGATTACCAGCAATTGATCAAACAAAAGGCACGGCCGGTCAATGGCTGTGCCGTTGTCGCGAGCAGTATCCGGTCTTTTCGGTTCTATATCTTGCCACGAGCAGAGAATCGTGCTTGAGCCATTTTCGACGAAACGGCGACGGAAAGTCCGTGCACCGTGCACGCTAAAACCGCAGCGTGCTCATTTTTCGTGTGATCCTCTTTTTCCCAACACTCTCCGATTAACCGGGAAATCTACGGCATCTACGAACTCGGGGTGCTGGATCCACGGCGACTTGAGACTTTTTAAAAAAACTGTCGGGAATGAACAGAAGGCGCACGTGCGAGATTACTCATTATACTCTTTTCTTTCATTCAGAATCCTACTCGCAATCCGAAAATGTAACAACGTAAGAGTAGAGGAAGAACAAATGAAAAATTGAAGAAAAAGAAAATATATATATATATACCGCGGTCGATAAAGAAGTGGATTTATATTACGTAAATAGGATGATCCCGCAAAGCGTATCGTATACGAACAAAGAGGAGGATCATGCGGCCAAAAGCGAGTCGACTTTTGATTCAGCACAATCATTAGTTATCTGCTAGGCTGGCCCGCGTCGAGGCGAGCGCCCGCGCGCCTCCACGGAGAAGAAAGAATTGCTTCTCGAATTTAGATAATGGAGTGTCATTTTAATACTTCGCTGTTACATTCCTTGTTCACGCTCTTTGCCAATTCTCGTCAGCGTTAAAGTAGAGAATAATACAACACAGAATGGTCGGTCCGACAGAAGAATTTCGCATAGTTTTCTTTAGAGGAATATTAGTACACAATTAGATCGACTATAGGAAGTTTCTAACTAATGTTCGTATTAGAACATCAACAGTCATCTTTTTGACGCGAGAATTCCTTCATCATTGTGTACGATACACCTTATGGAATATCTTGCATATTATCATACGAAAGTTGCTTCATACTCTTGTCTCTTTTATACGAAGTGGGTAAGAAAGTCCCGGAATGTTTCGCGTGATTGCATATATTTTTGAGCACTGCGACCTTTCAATAAAAAGATTTTTTTTTTCAGCAATTTCTCGTGACCTTTGTGCCCACTTCATATCTGCAAAGCCGTACTGTTAGTATGATAAGTTAGACACAATTCGAGCCAAACAGTTATAACGATATTAGATGCGAGTAGATAATTTAAAGTAAATTTCCCAACAAGCCTATGTGATTAAATAGAACACTTCGAAATCTGATAAAATATTCGTATCTTTATATAAGCATTAACCAGGTTGGTTGGAGTAAGCCCGAGGATAAGCTCTCTAATCGTAGTGACACCCAAATTGTTTTAATGGAATAAATAAGTAATTGTCGTATTGACGAAAGCACCTGAATCTGTTAATTGCTGAATAATTAGAAGAAAGATCAGTTACCATATGGACTTATATGTTGCCTGACTTTCATTCGTTCCTTTCATATTCAGATGTTATGCGCCATATGTATGAGACTTGTCAATGGAGGTTATTGCAAGGTGATGATCGGTGTTGAATAAACGAAAGAATTCTCTCTAATAAATATCTTCGCCTTTAGATTGCCAATGTTTTACCGCGCGTGATATCGTAGCAAATCAGCTCCTCAAAAACGATGTGGAATAAACATTCCTGTGAAACCTTTAATTGCCAGCTTGGACGAGTCAAAATACAAAGCACGTACTACCGAAATAATCATTACCATATAAGTCCATACTAACACGTCGAGTAACTATCGTAGGAAATTGTTACAGAACCTACTAATACTTACATTTTCTCCAGGACCTCCAAAACTACCCAGATTATAGTCACCCATTCCGCTTCCACTGTCTTCCCGTGGTGTTCCAGGTCCACCGTTAGCTGGACTGTTTTTCATTCCGTCAAGACCATCACCGTTTAAAACAGGACCCATCGTGTTTGGGCCCATAGGACCCATAGGGCCACCTTCCGGTCCGCCACTCATTGGAAAGTCCTGTTTTATCAATCAATTCCTTAGATAAATGATATTGTAACGCGAACGTTCCCTTAACTTGTTCTCGGAGAAATAAGCAAAGGAAAAGGAACGACTACGGGTGATGTTAAGTGGGAAGAATGGATAAAGAAACATCTTACTCTTATTCAATACGTCGTGAAAAGTAGGGATGGATTTCTCGAAGTGTTTAAATCCACGAAAGTTTCAAGTTTCAAGAAATTGAAACTTTACACTTTTTTCGTAATTCGAACTCTAGGAAACCCAGATATGAAAAAGTAGCGTGCTTCGAGAATTTTTATATTGCTATATTTTGTTTAACTATGATCGATAGAGATTTATGTAAAAATTTTGTGATCTTCAGTTGTTAAAGCAAAATATTCCACTTACAAAACAGAATCAGCAATTCAAGCACTAGACAGTTTCGAGTTCCAAAGGTTCTCGCGTCCCGAAAGTTTCGAGTTCGAAATGTCTCGAGTTCCGATAGTTTCGAGAATTTAAAAATTAGGTTCGAACCCACCCCTATCGGAAAGTAACAAGAAAAAGAAAATAAAACTTACGCCAGGCATGTTTCCTCCAGGTACAGGTTTCATCATGGTATACATATTCTCGCCACCGCTATTACTACTATCTTGCGGGCTGGGCATAATTGGTGTACCTGGTCCCGGAGGACCCGTTGAACCGGGTGGTCCTCCGTAATTACCCGGCGATGATGATGAATAATTCATCGGCTAAAAGTAAATACCGTTTTCCCTTTCAAATTTCAAACTCTACACGTGGAACATTGTAGACGCTACTGAACTGTAAAACTACAAGTTACTTGCGCGAGGCACGGGATGTAATTAAGTTTAATAATCATATGCTGACCGTGGATGTGTTTGGTTGCCACTGTTGTCTACCGCCTGGTCCAGCCATACTCATCGGTGGCATTCCAGGGCCTCCCGGACCTCCCGGGCCTAAACTACTGTTAGGTGGTGGTCCCCGTATCCCCGGGCCATAACTTCCTGGTCCCATCGGGCCCATCCCAGGCCCTCTCGGGGGATTCATCCTCGGGTTCATCGGATTCATGCCTGGAGGAGCTAGTAATAAAGACAGCCTTTGATACGCTTGCTTCTCGACGCACAAATGTTAATACTGTTCTAATTTCATGTTAATACTAAATGCTAATCGTGAATCTCTGGACTAACGGCAAATCATGTGAATCTCGAGCATCGCTCGGTACAGAGGGGAAGGTATGTCTCAGCGTTATTCATGGTTTCGTTTGGAAAGATTCAGAAGTGAGGTCATGCTTTGCCGAAGTCGGGTACATAGTAAAAGCGAGTGGATGGCATGCTAAATTGGTAATTGCGTCTACACAAATTAATGAAGTAACAAGCTCATGCGAAGGATGAAAACAGCGTCTACCGAGATAACTCTTGCTAGTCTTTTGAGCTTCGCAATCGATAATGGAGGGGCAACGGTGCGATATGTGCAGAATACATCACAAACAAGACCATCGTTCAGCTGATACGTATTTAAATGAAGCAGACAGCACTGCAAGATGATCTTCACATAGATTTCATATATCTACTAAGAATGTCAACGTTTCCCTTCGCGTACCCGCCCTACAAAGTATCCCTGTTGGCCGATGATTTAGAATTGTTAATTAAAGAAAGTCTGTCTAACGCAAAGAAGTTACCTATACTAAAATTCTAATTCGCTGCATATGCACGCGCGTGACATAAAGCGCCGACACTCGTTTAGTAAACACCGAGTATGCACCAGAATGATTCACAATTGCAGTAACAGGTTGACAAATTTTGTTAGCCACATACTATGTAAAGAAACATTGCTATTAGAGATAACACGTTGCGTATACTTCACATATTATACTCTCCACGCTTTCATTCGATATGTATGTTAGTCATTTGCGTCGATGAATTCAGAAACGTCGAATTTAAGACATAACATACATGAATGTACACATTCACACTATTTGCATATATCCCTTTGCGACAATAGAGAAGAGCTCTTCTCGTAAAGGAAGCTGAACACATCTCGTGATATGCATTAAATTGCGACTGGCATACTGGATGTAAGATCGGGTGAGCAAGTATTTTACAAAGAAACGAAGCTAGTGCGATTATTCGTGAGAGTGAAGAACAAAAAATTTTCTTTTTTTTTTATATAAAAAAAACGAGCAGGAGAAAAAATAAAAGTTAGGCTTGACTAAGTCATGTGAGTGTGATTTGGTTGCTGGGTTGCTTCCTACCTTGCCACCCTACAAATTCTCCAGCTTCGCCTGAGGAACACAAGAGCACACATTAGTACGGCAGGTAGGTAAGGTCAGGTTGATGGCGGTAAGGTCTAGTTACTTTGCGGTCGCGTAGTCAATATACTTGTGAATACACTTTAACTGTGAAAATATATTATTACAGCGTATACCGACAAACCAAATCTTACATACAAATACTAGCTCCAACGAAACTAACTTCTAGAATTTCTGTCGTCGGAAATCATATTCACATCAGATTCTCTGCTAGCATGCTTGTTCGTAAAATACAGTAAAACAACGAAAATCTAGAAAATCTTAGTATACACCGAATATTTCGATTTCTTACAGCACAGAAAGGAACGGAATCGAACTGGTCTTTCGAAAGGCAAACATTCTCCGAATACGAAGCATTGAATAGTATATCTCTTGTGTAAAACAAAAAAAAAAAGGAAAAGAAAAAACAATTAAATTGATCGTAAGCTCTGGAAATATGAATGACGATCGTTTAATTCGGGAACTACACCACTGCATGTAACTAGACAATTCAAAAACCAATCCACTCCACATCACAGCAATCCAATCCACTTTTAATAATTACTGATTTATTTATTGCTGTGTGGTTTTTGGTATGCATGCGTCTATGCCATTCTCCTCTCGCAATTATTGTCAATGCCAGAAAAAAAAATCAATGTGAATCTAGCACGTAAGGGAGCTCTTACCTTGCCTGGTTGGATCCATACTATTTGGCATCATTGGCTGCCCCGGTGGCTAAACAGAGACAGCGACATGTACACACAGTTCGCAAAGATCACATCCGCATCCACTGGCGATGCATACGTAATGATTATACATACCCCGCTGAAGTCATTCCCCATTTGCGGCATGCGTACACCGGGTCTTGGTCCAGGTGGATACCGAGGGCCCATGAACTGTAACAAGTTGAAAATTTACACACGGTTAAAGCAAGTAGCCGCAGCGAACCACTCGTCGGTAGAAACGCAGAGTCACAAGTCACAGCTATCATATATACACCACAGAACTGACACACCAGGCAGCCGCAAGAAGCACACGTTATCACGCGTTAGGCTATGCATCTGCGCCTCGATGGAAACCATCGGAAGTGCGCTGTACGAACACGTGACGTATTAATGTACAAATAGGATTGCAACCGAGGATCCATACGTTCAACGAAGCAATGGATCCAAGTGAATCGAAGCATACTTTCGCGGCAGATCTTACCTGGTCGAAAGGTAAGTGTAAAGTAGGGATTCTTTTTACACAGCATTAAACAGTCCTCGCCTTACCTTACAATTCTGACGTTATGCTATCATCGTGCAATCATTAGAACTACTTATGCACAGTAATACGAAGTTTTAATACACAATACATTACAGCGAATCGGTTTACTTTCAAACATCGTCAATGTTCCGAGTGTGCGAGTGTTTACGGGGACACAGACGTGAGATATTTATTTGTCGTGTCCATCGAACCACCCTTCGCATTAATCCTATTTGAATGTTCTATCGAATATGAGAAGAACACAGGCTGAAAGTTTGTAGAGTAGAAGTAACTTTGATAGGGATTAAGCAAACTTCGAGCGAACAGTCATAGGTACGTAATGATACGGTGTAATGAAAGTGGATTGAGTGATTCTCCGTGAGTGACTGTGTACGTGTCGAATGAGGCTTACCTGAGTGGACATCATCTGCGAGTGTGGGGGCGGGGGTGGCTGGGGGTGCTGGGGGGATGGCTGTGATGAGGGGTGTGTGGGCGGAGATGGTCGCATTGTCGAGTTGTTCTGCAACAAGCAACGCAAACGACAGACATGTAGCAACACTGCGATCCAGGCAACAGCTAGACTAGAAGGCTCGGGTATGATTGTGTTAATACTATGTTCGTCGGCACCTTGAAAATCTAAAAGTTATAATTACGAAAGTTATACAACGTTACAAATCGCTCCCCAATAAAACTGTACATAATCACGCCATTTGCAGTCAGTCGCGTTGAAACTAAGGCATTTCGTAATTACGACTTTATACATGAAATTGAGATCTGGTACTGAACCGCCTGGGGACATCCCAGTTTATGTCGAAACGAAACTTTCACGAGAAATACAAAAAGAAAGTGAGCACACTTCGCGGTGCTTCATCCTTTCTTCTATCTCAAATATATGCAGACGTTTCAGAGTGAAACTGCATTATTTTTACCTTGATTTATGCTTCGATGTACCAAAATGGTAGATGTTCGGAATAGTGATTCTTCTTTTCTTTTTCTCTCGCTCAAGTATTATCGTTAGTTTGAGCAGTTACATTATTTACGGTATTTTGTTCTCGCTACAAATGTTACCGTTAAAAGTTGGCGAACTGCTTGCACCGAATGCTAAGAGCTACTGTCTAAGCAGGCTTTCATGTTACAAGTATCGGAGGAATATTTTAAGAAATGCGACCTCAGCTGACATTCACTAGTTTTGTAGCACATTACGTTCACAAGAACTATCATATCTGTTTGAAAATATCACATTTGCGAAGTACGAAAACGTGATTGAAGGGAGAATTAGATTATTCTGAAAATTGGTACATGCTTTTCGTTTGTAAGAATTACAATCCAAAACAGTAACATCCATCGCATATCTATTAAGTATAACTAGTAGACCGAAAGATTTTTTTGATAAGAGGGAACGCAACGATCTAAATGAAACAACGAACAGTTCGCGAATACGTCCGAATGAATAATGCCATTCACGATTGTTGTAAAGTTCTTGCAATGGAAGTTAAGTCGGCACAAGGTAGGCCACTATGAGAATCGTATGCCTACGGTACAAATATATTAAAGCTAAAACTATTTTCTAACATCTATAGAAATCTTCTCCGGTGTATCTCCGAGACCTGATTTATGCAGAGGAGATCAGAGAGTGAAAATGGTAGAGGAACGCACATACAAGTGTTAGATACATAGCAGAGAGAAAATAAGTACATAGATACAGTGTAGACAAGCATGGCAATGAGAATCTTATTTGAACGTACACTTGTTTCAAAACTGATGTACTGTTTGCGGGAGGAAGTTTGATTTAATTCGTTCTAATCGTGTAAACTAATTACATTTATGAATTCTGGACATAACGCTACAGTAAGAAGATAAGGAAGCTAATAAAGTATTGTTAATTCGATAGATTTACAATTTACCTCCTACTTCCTACGTAATTCATATTTCGTCATTTAATACTTGCGAGGCACTGCGGTTAAGAAAATGTTACGAGCTTTGAATCAAGTGTAGAGCTATAATGAATGAAAACTGTCGCTAGACATAACAATGATAACAGATATTTGTACATATGTATGTATATACATAAAAATACTAATGATGTGTCTATATACAGTCAATATGCTTAATTGTTTCCATTCATTCTTCTGTATGAATTTTACAAAGGATCTGTATTGTTAAACATTTTCGATTAGAAACTCCCGTATATATTACGATTTCAAAGTGTTTGATTCTTAATATTCTTTCATTTCCTCGCTCTCCTCTTAGAAACGTTTACAAAAGCTTAACCATAATTTAATTATTTCTCAACCTCCGGAGTGCAAATTAATTGTTCGAAGGAGACTAAACAAGGTAGAGACGTCGATAGTGCGAAGGAATATAAAAACTTACCGGAAAGAATGCAGAAGGCATCGGGCCACCAGGCATGCCGTCATTGGGCGGCATCTGTCCTATGGGGGAAGGCGCTGGACCGGCATTCTGCAATCACGCTTATCGTTAACTAGCGGTCGAATCAACAACAAACAATTTGTCAAAGCGACAGAACTTACATGAGCAATACCATTGACGCCGTAACCACAGTTCACGAAGCCCTGGAAACGGAACAAATTTTTATAAGATAATTTACATGTTATCTATGCGCTCGCGTAGATATATACTAACATAGTCGTGGAAAGCTTTGGCCTCGCTACTGTGTTCACAAGAATCCCGACGTTCTGGCGCCGCCGAGTATAGGTCCCAGAATACACTGAAACGTTTCATTGGGAATACACATATCGAATAACTGACGCCTTCTCTTAGCAAATAATTTTGCGCATAGTGGTATACGATAATGCTTACCACCACCAAGAATGCAGGAACCCAGGTGGTTCGCCGAGTGTGATATTCTTTTCCCATCGTATCTGTGCAGAAAATAAGCAATTAAAGTGGTATACACTCTCTTTTCCTCATAGCTCCTGACTACGTTCACAAAGTAAGGTAAAGTGGTACCTCTGATAAGAATGTCTGTGCTGCTTTTTGTGCGCCAACGTGTAATAAATACTCATACACGTACAAGGCTAATCTGAAATATCACATACAGCGTTAATATTAATGTAAGACACAGAGGTCTTATAATGATCCTTAAAATTAGTTGTACTTAAAATAAGTAATAGAAAAGTTCCCGATAAAATACGAACTCGACTGTGTTCTACCGTCACGGCGATAATTTAAAAAAAGAACGCTTAAGATCGCTCTCGCTGGGCTGTAAATTTTTAACAGAAAATGGAGGTATTCGTCGTTAGTTCTTACTAAAAAAAAATCGAAGGGTTTCGATGACTCGTTATGCCGCGCGAGTGAAAGGTTGCTGCCTCGACAAGTGTCATCCAACCAATATTTTGCGTACGCTACTTCGGTTTGCAAACGATAAAAACATGGCGCCCAATCGGCCTGGCTCGCGAAAGACAAGTGACTCTAGTGAGTCATAGCGTGCAAGTTCAGTCGAATTTACGAGAAAGCAGCTTGCGGGGGAAGGCTGTCAGGTAAACAACCCGACTCGCGAACATTCCCCTCCCCCACCCCCCTGAGATGAGCTTCGAAAAGTCTCTACTACCGAGACGGTGCTTGGAAAGTACCTTGAAACTAGATCAAAGCATCGTATCTAGAGTCTTTCCTAAGAATGACAAGGGGCCTAGCGGCGAATACGTGCATCGGACATTCCAACGACACCTGAATTGCAAACTTTTCCCGTCTCTAGACATAACCGACAAAGTCCATGAATATTACAATCATCGGGGGGGGGGGGGGGCCGGATTATCCGACGAATCGGATTCCCCTGTTTTGGACCGACCGACCGACAGACCGATAGATACCTGGTACGCACGCTCAGCGTAAAGAAAAGAAAGAAAAAAAAAATGGAGTCACTGGTCGATCAATCGGCAAATTCTTTTTCCTCTCCCCGTCCTTCCTGCACAGGCAATTACATACATAGAATCGGATGGTACGAGCGGGATACATACTTTTCTCTCGCTTGTGAGTCCGAAGGGACCGTGGACCCCTTCCCCTTCGCGTACATCCTCCAAGCCTGTCAATTGTTCCAGTGTAAACAGAAGCACCGTTCCCACCGTGCCCAGCCAGCAATGTCCGACCAGTGATGCCAGAATGAGGACGGGAGCGCAGTGATGCCAGAATGACGACGGGAGCGCTCGAGAATTTCCCCCACCTCGCATGCACACTACGCCGGAGCTGCGTGTCCGTGAGCTCGGCGCTTCGGACAACGTCGGGAAGACGAGAGAGAAAACGAATGTGTGTCTTTCTCTCTCGCTCTTGAAACGCTGTGCAAGGGACACGCGGCCGTGCGCGATCTTCTTGAGTGCCTCGAGATATACTTTTCACTTTCTGACATATGTATAATACTCTTGTAATGAAAAAAAATTTGGAAAAAGTTTTGTTACAGAAATCACGTTTTAAGACCTCCTGATCACGTTTTGACTATTTAGAAAAGAGCTTTTTTTTTTAAATATCTCATATTTGTTAACACGATTACGTTTAAACGGCAAAATGGATTTCAATGAAACTTTATAATGAAATTTTATATTCTTGTCTTAAGATCCGATTAGATCACGAAAAATGATAATTACCCGTTATGGTTCTTCGATTTTTCAGATATCGAACTAAATTCTACATAAAAAAAAGTTAAATAAAGTTCTTCTGTAACTTGTTTAACAAAGAAAAATATACACATTCATAAAATCTTGTTTTCATTTTAAATTTCCGTACTTTTTATTTGAGCTATTTCTATTTTTCAAACCTTAAAATGAATTTTTTTATTAAAAGATGAATATTTTGATACTGTAAATTGAAGGGTTAGGTGCAATAAGGAGGCTAGCGCTTGGAAATTGGAAAAATTATTGTCCAAATGCTAAGAAAGATTGGTATATTAAATGTTAAACTGCATGTTTAAAAATATAGTGTTGTAAAGCTCGTCACGACACACATTTTTTCTATTAACAGTTTGTTTATCCAATCATTACCATTCGAGCTAAAAATTATGAACTAAAAATTTTTCATCGTCCGAAATCATTATTTCTTTAGACAAAAATTGCGATAACTTGAGTAAATATTAACGGATCGTCATGAGACTTGAAACATAACTTTAGAAAACTCAAACGAAGCCGTAAAATGTATGCACGAAAACCTAATGTTAAAAAATGTAATAATATTTCATTAAAAAGTAATACTGGATATAACCCATGTTTTTCAACGTTCACCGTTAAAAAGTATCGAGGCAATTTTTAGGTACATATAACTTGCAGCGACAAAGTTTTCCCTTGATATATAAGGAAGATTTACACCAATTTTCACGCTGATTAATAAATAATTGTAGAAGATACGGCGATATGTATAAATCCCGCGCGGCACCAATAGTCAACACGAGTGCTAAAACTGCTAAGGTAAAAGTACCAATAACTGGACACGTCCCAATACCTGGACACCAATGATATTTATATTTTTACTAAGCCTCATAGAAACTTTAGAACAATATTGTTGGGAACATATGTTATTTTGTAACTTGATCTCTTATATAAAAAATTAAGAAAGCCCTAGATATAAAATTTAATATATAAAACCGTCTTTAAATATCGGAGGTGCATGCACTTGAATTCTGCGTAGATTTCTTAACTAATTCTTAAGAAAAATACAGTTAGTTGTTAAGAAAAATACAGTTAGGTGATAATAATCGTTATATAACGTTTTTCTGAGAAAAAAACGTATGTACAGAATCTTAAGAAGTTTTTTGTTACATACAAAACAAAACATTGATCAGTTAATGTTGATTTTAATTAAAAATATACGTGTTCATGTACCGGTACACAATAATCTTGTCCTCTGCACGCTGTCCCAATAACTGACCAGCCGTCCAGTTGGTCGGCCTGTCAGCATTTTGAACGCTTAGGTGAAGTCTCAATACCTGACCGCATTGTCGAACCGGTACAGTGTCTGTGTTTTCTCAAATTTTTGTATATCAAAAGTGTAAGTTCAAGTATACTGTACATAAATTAACAGTTTTTTATTTTCAATTCATATTTTTAGTCAATTGCATGCTACATTTTCAACATAACCTAAAATTGAAAAATGAAAAATTCGCGCGCAAACCATTCACACAAACACTAGTGGCGCCCTCTGCGCCAAGCATTGCGTTATCTTCCCCATTGGCCAGGTATTGGGACATCAAAAATGGGACGCTGGGACAAATCAGATTTCTATTGTCCATGTATTGGTACACATAACTAGTTGCGTTTTTACTCAATTTAATTAAAATAACGCACTGAAAACAAGTTTTTAGTAGCTCATTTGATAGAAAGAAGTAACATTTATCTGAATATTGACACATTTGTTAAAAAAGACATTTATTTCTAGTCCATTTTTAAGATATACAACTTTGATATCCTTAAATGTCCAGTTATTGGTACTTTTACCTTAAATAGCGCATTACACGCGGCTACCGACTGTTGGTGGCGCGCGAGATTTATATATATCGTCATATCTTCTACAATTATTCATATAAGTCGGTTTCGTTTCTTGTTCTTTATGTCGGGAAGCATGGAAAACAAATCTTTCAGCATCGGCGTTTGAATTTGTAAGACTTCTAATGGAATTTAATAATTCCTACAAACATGGATATTTATATGAGCCATTATCGTTTCGCGTTAACAACACCGTTTTCCAAACATCATCAAAAGCTAATGTACAAAGCTTGACTGCATCTGCAAAATTCAGATGCAATGTCGACCATTCTTTTTCCAAACCGTGTTCGTCGAAACCGCCCAATTTCTGAGCAATAAAGAGAACACTTTTAAAGGAAGTGTCTCTGTCATTATCTATTAATGCCAAATGAGCCTCAAAAACACATAACTTGCTCAGAAATTCGCCATCGATTGGCAATCGATTACGAATTTCGTTTGCAGCCGTTATGTAAAACTTAATACAATTTTCTCGAACGGTTTTGACAACATCGGGTTTGCCTTCTGCAACTAACTTAGAAAGAAAAATGTCACAATCCGGACCTAAATGAATACTATTAAATGCGATTTGGTTATCGCCTTTTGAAAAATCTATTAATTTTACTAAATCCATGTGCTTCAAAAGCTACGGTTTAAAAAAATTACGTAAAATATTATACAAAAGAGTTTTGGCAGTAGTTTGAAGCAAATGGATTCTTGTTTGTTGCGACTGAAAGAATAAACTAAAGTCATTGAAATACAATAGAACGTATTCCAAAAACAGAAGATATGCTTTCGCTTCTGGATTTTGCATGATGATAAGCAGATCTTCCCCAGACTTTGTCTTCTCACTTACGATCAATTCTTTCAGAAATTGCAACACACTGTCCCAATTTTCTAAAAGTGTAACTACGGATGAGTAACGCGATAACCATCGCGTAGTACAGAATTTTAAAATTTTGCGGTCAGTAAATTGATAACATTGTTGGAAATCGCGAAAAATGGCCGAGCGTTTGGGACTGCTATAAATGAATGTAGTGACTTTCCGTAATAATTGTGGGGGAAAAAAAGTGGGGTAAAACGGAACGGGTGGGTAAAACGGAACACCAATGTTTCTGTTAGATAAAAGCTGCGAATGAGTTGGTATCGTGTGACATGGAACCAAAGGGTCCTCACAGCATTTTGTAATAGACCATACCCTAGTAGCATTTCTGGTTGGCCCACGGTATCCCCAAGTTGGGAATTAATTGGCCATCAAAATGCCAACCATAAATGCTACTAGGGTAGTCCCCTGCACACGTTATTTTTTCATTAAGAGAGTTGGAAAAATTTCCGGTATCGACGTTTCAATATTGCGTTGGACTTTCGACCACTGTTCGGTACTTGGATTTCGAAAATTAATAACGGCAAGTACATCGTTGGATTCTATAGTCCTTACGCTACATTTTGACGTATATAAAAAGTTATTTACCTCACGCTGAAGTGTAAATATTAAATGTTTACTAAATGACTGGACGTGGGGCAAAACGGAACACTTTTCGTGGGGTAAAACGGAACGCCTATTATACATGGGGAAGAATGGAATCGTCTCTTAGTACGTGTTTATTTTCTCTTTTAATTATTAGATTGTAGATTAAACTTTTAATTACTATCCTTGTTTCCAAGAAAATTGATTTTGTATAGAAAATTATGATGTATGAGATACATCTTTCATTCGATCAAACTGTTAGTTTAAATTGTAATAAATAACATAATCATTTAATGCAGATGTGTTCTCCACGCAAGTATTGATTTTTCATGTAAAAATCCACGTGTAGGGGAAAGCTTTTGTACGTTTACACGGTCTTCGAGTGGGTGTTCCGTTTTACCCCACCATTTAAGCGAGGCGAAGATTTCAATACCTCCGGTAAATTTCATTTTCCGTCGTTCCCAAAGATTTTTCTTAACAATGACTTTGATTTTCTTATAGTCTAAGGTCCACTGAACACTCCTGTTGAAGTCTCGTGTCTTTTTCTCCTCCCGATTTTAAGTTATCACCCTCCAAAGTTAAGCGTTCCGTTTTACCCCACCTTCCCCTATACAAAGCAACAAGCAAATGCTAGCGTATAGAAAAGGAGAGATTGTAAGAAAATCCGATGGACACCTATTTGAATGGCGCGCCAGAAACGCGGCCTACCATCCGGAAGCCGAAACACCCCGGCCGGAACCGTCTGCGCGGGAAATACTGGGAAAAACCCAGGCCCAACGGAAGCGCAGCGAAAAAGGACGCCACGCCGGGGCCGCTTGGACGCGGTCACTCTTGTACGAACCTTGGAGGACGTTGGTCGCCAGCTTCGGAAGCCCGTCGCGCACATGTACACGCAATCGCCATATCTTGTATAAATATAACAGTGTGATATTGAATAGTATACTACGGATGTTTTTGTGATCTGCGTAAGGAAAACATTTCTTACAAGATATAGGGGGCTACTAATTACACACTATAGGTATACACTTCCAACACGACAGATCCGAATTCACGAAAAACATGCAGACCGCGCGAAACAAAGACTATCCACCACCTGATTTCTAATTCTACTGAAGTGACGGTTAAATGTCGCGAAGCACAACTGCGCGACCCCCCACGAAACGCATCGACACGTAAACAAAGCATACCTACGCGACCACAGATCGCGAGTCGCGCGGATCTGACCGTCAAATGTACTTGACGAAAACCAGGCCCGAGCGAACCCTCGAAACGAGAAACGAAAAGAATAGATAGGAAATCGTAAAATAGTAAGAAAAATTCAGAAAGGAGAAAAATCGAAGAAAAGGCTAAAAGAAATAACAGCAAGGCAATGGTGACAGTACCGGACTGCCACAGATGCATTTACCAGTTACCTTTCTCTCCTATTCTTGTACAATTCCTTTATACCAATTTACACATTTTAATGTACCTTATATCGCGATGTTAGCTTTGCATAACCAATTGTTTACATTTCCCTCCCGATGGAAGAGACCACCACTTTCCCGTAGTTTCCATCGATCGGTACCATGCACGCTGCGCGTAATTAATTTGTAAATAGTGCGTGATTCTTTGTCGCAACTTGATATAATTATCGAAAAATCTAGCGAGAAATGTGATTACGTTTAGATTTTAGATCATACTCCGAAATATAATTTTTAGCTCGAATAGTAATGATTGGATAAACAAACTGTAAATAGAAAAAATGTGTGTCGTGACGAGCTTTACAACACTATATTTTTAAAAATTCAGTTTAACATTTAATATTCCAATCTTTCTTAGCGTTTGGACAATAATTTTTCCAATTTCCAAGCGCTAATCCCCTTATTGCATCCAACCCTTCAATTTACAGTATCAAAATATTCATCTTTTAATAAAAAAATTCATTTTAAGGTTTGAAAAATAGAAATAGCTCAAATAAAAAGTACGGAAATTTAAAATGAAAACAAGAAATTATGAATGTACATTTTTCTTTGTTAAAGAAGTTACAGAAGAACTTTATAATAACGGGTAATTATCATTTTTAGTGATCTAATCAGATCTTAAGACAAGAATATAAAATTTCAATATAAAGTTTCATTGAAATCCATTTTGCCGTTTAAACGTAATCGTGTTAACAAATATATGAGATATTTAAAAAAAAAAGCTCTTTTCGAAATAGTCAAAACGTGATCAGGAGTAGAGATGGAGTGCAAAATCACTAACAGTGATTTATCACAGTGATCGCAGATTCACGATCACGGTCGTGATTTAACTTCAATCACGACCGTGATTGTGATTTTTTTAACTTGAGTGAATTGTGTACTGTGATCGTAATTCTTGATCTTGATTGAATTATTTTTTATATAATACTTTCATAGAGCTTGTGTTACAGTCAAAGCGTGCTAATTCAGCGAATATATAGAATATTCATTCATAAATAGTCAATGTATGCACGCACTGATTTGATTGGTTAAAGTATTCACATATACATTATACGTTTTAACTAAAGTGAAGAAATATTCGTTAATTTAAATAGATCGAGAATGATTACATTGGTTCAAAATATTCACTGAGATTCTATAAGAACAGTGAGGACTTGAGAATGTTTCGAGAGGAAGTAGAAATTGGGGTTATGTGGCGCGTGCAAAGAGCAGTTATGCTCTCCACCAATCAGAAGCGATCACTATTCTGCCTGCACCAATCAGAGGCGATCACGGATCACCGTTCTGCCTGCACCAATCAGAAGCGATCACGGATCACTGTTCTGCCTGCACCAATCACATACGATCATGAAAATCACGGATCACTGTGAAAAATCACCGTGATTGGGAACGAACGTAATCGAATCACTCGTGATTCACAAATCACGGTTCTAGCCAACACTAATCAGGAGGTCTTAAGGGGTTAAACCACTGTAGAGTACGAAAAAATAGGCATATTTCGGGAATTTTTTTTTGCGCAATAAAGAGATCGATCTAAATTCTGTACAATGGGATTTATAATTCTAGTAGTGAAGTACAAAAAATATTTTTTTCAACTTCGTTCATGACAAAATGGTGGCTGCGCAGCATTTCTCCGTCGGTGCCTGTTTTTTGAAAGGGTCCACGGCCGGAAACCTAACTCCCGTAATTTTTGACCTGGATCAAAAAACCAAAGTCTTTTCGATTCTATAGAACAACAGTAAGATACGTACGTAGGATTTTTTCGATATATTGATTTTTCGCGAAATGGTGCAATTTCATGAAAAAAATCGTCACAAAAATGTTTATTAAAAAAAAATATGCAATATAAAAAAAAAATCCTACGTACGTCGCTGGAGAAAGCAATTTTGAATTTATTGTTAAATTTTCAGATCGATCGGTGAAGATTTGTTCGAGTTATGTTTCCGGCCAGTTAAAAAAAAGTGGTTTCGAGAAAAACGCGTATTCGAATATTACAAAACTTATACACGAAAGCAAAGCGTCCTTTTCAACGGTCGATCCTCACTTTACTAACGCTACACAGACGTTCTTAACATTCTAGACTATTCGGAAGACAGTCCATTCTCTATAGACTATTGTTATTCCTGCTTCCGTACTCGAAAGACGCTCGGGGCATACACAAGAGCGTTGCGGTGGAATTGAAAATTTGGACATTTAGAAATTTTTGCCGCCCTCCATCTTTTGGTATATTTTTTTTAAGACCCTACAACACCTTTTAAACAAAAAAAAATTTTTTAAACGTGATTTCTGTAACAAAACTTTTTCCAATTTTTTTTTTCATTACAAGAGTATTATACATATGTCAGAAAGTGAAAAGTATATCTCGAGGCACTCAAGAAGATCGCGCACGGCCGCGTGTCGCTTGCACAGCGTTTCAAGAGCGAGAGAGAAAGACACACATTCGTTTTCTCTCTCGTCTTCTCGACGTTGTCCGAAGCGCCGAGCTCACGGACACGCAGCTCCGGCGTAGTGTGCATGCGTGGTGGGGGAAATTCTCGAGGGAACCCGTCCCGAATCTGGCATCACTGTGTCCGACACCGTGGATCCCGCACCGACCGGGGCAACAAGGAGGGACCCGAATTTTGTAACCCGTCGACGTGTTTCCTTCAGCTCCGTAAGAACGATGCAGGTGGTGAACGTGGACACGCGCACCACACGCGCACACACGACGCACGCACGTAGCTCGAGCACAGGCACACGCGCGCCAGCGGGCGAGCGCGCGCACTCGTTTAAACGGGGAAAACGTAAAAAAAAAAAAAAAAGGCGAAGGAAAGAGAGACGAGAGAAGCGTGAATCGTTTCCTTTCGGTCACACACACGTCACGAGCACGTCGCGCCACAGCCGCGGCCAGCAGCCTATACTAGATACAGTACTCCGCATCATGGCTCGGGGAATCGCGGACGCATGACCGCGGAACGAACGCGCGTCGTCATCGCGCTCGCAGACTTCGCGCTCTTCTTTCTCCACCTCCCCCCCACCTGCCGCTCTTCTGCTCGCTATAGATATCACACTGTCCGCCGTATTTTTCTCGTCCCGACTAGTTCCTTCGCTCTGCGGTCGGGGTTCTATCAGCCAGAGGACCCCGGCCCCCGCCTCGCGTCTTACTCTGATTCCGTACGGCAAACGACGACGGTCGGCGACGCTTCCTCTCGCCCAAGTGTTGCGCTCTCTCGGTCACTTCACTCTCCTCGCTCCCTCGGCTCTCGCTCGCCGCTCACCTTACCTCGCTGCCCTGCCTTCTCATTAACGATACAGGTAGACAGACGGGCGAACACACACTGGCGCGTCCAAGTTCACCGCGGGCAACACGCCGCGATTGGGATCCCCCAAAAATCCTTGACGGCAACGCGAACGTAGCCGGCCTGACGCGCGTCTACCGCTCTTCCGCCACCTCTCTCTCACTCGGCCGTTTGTTTCTCTTCTCTCCTTTTTTCCCTATCCGCGGCTACCTATCCGGTAGTGAACCAGTGATGCCAGAATGAGAATGGGAGCGCTCGAGAATTTCCCCCACCTCGCATGCACACTACGCCGGAGCTGCGTGTCCGTGAGCTCGGCGCTTCGGACAACGTCGGGAAGACGAGAGAGAAAACGAATGTGTGTCTTTCTCTCTCGCTCTTGAACCGCTGGGATCCAAGGTGGGGTGCAAGCGATACGCGGCCGTGCGCGATCTTCCTGAGTGCCTCGAGATACACTTTTCACTTTCTGACATATGTATAATACTCTTGTAATGAAAAAAAATTTGGAAAAAATTTTGTTAGGGAAATCACGTTTTAAGACCTCCTGATCACGTTTTGACTATTTAGAAAAGAGCTTTTTTTTTTAAATATCTCATGTATTTGTTAACACGATTACGTTTAAACGGCAAAATGGATTTCAATGAAACTTTATAATGAAATTTTATATTCTTGTCTTAAGATCCGTTTAGATCACGAAAAATGATAATTACCCGTTATGGTTCTTCGATTTTTCAGATATACGAACTAAATTCTACATAAAAAAAAAGTTAAATAAACAAAGAAAAATGTACATTCATAATTGAGGAATTTGATGGAAAAAGGGCACATTTGCCAAAATGCCATTTCAAGAAAATCGATTTCAAAGTTTTCATTATAGTATAACTTAATAAAAAGTAATGCAATTAAATCAAATTTTTTTAAGGATGTAGTTACCGTGTCAAGCGTTCTGAATACAGAAGTCATGATTTAAAAATGATATGTGTCTTTATTTATAAGTTTTAAACAAGTGGTTTATGTGCCCTTTTTCCATCAAATGCCTCAATTTCTTGTGTTCATTTTAAATTTCCGTACTTTTTATTTGAGCTATTTCTATTTTTCTAACCTTAAAATGAATTTTTTTATTAAAAGACGAATATTTTGATACTGTACATTGGTGAACTTTGTTAAAATTAGAATTCACTCTTGGCCAGTACCATGCACGCTGTAGAAGCCTTCGATAAAAAATATTTTTTCAGAGTATGATCTAAAATCTAAAATCTAAACGTAATCACATTAAACGTAATTATATCAAGTTGCGACAAAGAATCACGCACTATTTACAAATTAATTACGCGCAGCGTGCACGTTACCGCTCGATGGAAACTACGGGAAAGTGGTAGTCTCTTCCATCGGGAGGGAAATGTAAACAATTGGTTATGCAAAGCTAACATCGCGATACATGTTGTACACTAAAATGTACAAAAACATTACAAAAATAGAAAAGAAAGGCAGCACGTAAATATATCAATTGGGTTCGATATATTGACGAGATGTAAGACTGAAATAATGCTACAATTGTTTACATTTACAAAGGATAGAAAGCAAGCAAAGGAATTTACTATAATACATGCGACAGAATTTCGAGATAATTGTTACATATAAAATGAATATAATTAAGAATATACATTTATTTGTACAATTATCTCGAAGTTCTCTCTATGAATCATATGTATAGCAAGCAAGCGAATTTATTGCAAGGATAGAACAAGAATTGCGTGAGGTAAATGGAACAACTATTTACATATTCGCGATGTCCAAAAATCGAATGAAATAAAAAATGGATGAAATTGATAATATTCTGGACATCACTAATCAAGAGACACGGTAGTGTCTCGCGCCAAGTATATGTATATATATATATGCGCAGCGCGAGACACAGAGTGCTCTATTACGCCACGACTCGCTATCAAGTATTTTGAATAAAATATTTATTCGTATTAAAGTATTTATTTGTATAAAAATATATCTGCTTAATATTATTTAATATATTTTTTCTTTGTTTAAATAGCCATTATGATAATTGGCGCAATTGTTGTATATCATTACATTCGTAAAGTTAAATGTAGCACATTAAGAAATTTATAATTATATTAATTTACGACAATGTTTTTAAATGGGATTCTTTTTTATGGGTATTAAGGGGGTAGACACGGGTAATGCAGCGCTCTGTATACCGACATAATCTGGCCCGAAACATGGGTTTGCGCCCTGACGTTGTTTGTCCTTATATGATCGAATTTTGGGCTGGGCGAGGTCTCATTCGAAAGAAGAAGGTTCAGTGCAGCGCGCTCTGCTCATGGTTCGACGAGATTGTGTTGATATCCAATAATACGAGTGTTCAAAATAGAGCAAAAGTCGACAAAATACACCCGCAAGAATCCAAGTATTTTTAGGTCACTAAAAGAGTTTTGTGACTCAAACGATGAGCAGAGCGCGCTGCACTGAACTTTCCTCTTTCGAATGAGACCTCACCCAGCCCAAAATCTGGTCATATAAGGACAAACAACGTCAGGGCGTGATTGCGTTCCCAAATACGAGTTCCGCCATATTGGCGATAATACAGAGCAAGTCACGTGACAAATTTAGTTGAGCTAGTGGATACGAGATGGCGCCTACTCGGGAGGACTGCCAACGTGGAATCATAGCAAAACTGAAGCGTTAGCTGGATACACGAGCCATAGTAAAAGCGTGATGCAGTCAATGCATGCATTTTAGGACGATTGTAGGTTAGGTTACATGCATTTTAGGCACACATTGACTAGGAACTGCTGGGAATGAATATATTTACTAAAGCTTTCACCGTGACACATACATCACTTGAAAGCGCTGTCGAATTTATGTTATAATTATATATAATTATATAATTATATATAGACCACATTATTTAAAATAAAAAAGAGAGATTGGAACTTTTTTACTAATACTGGAAATATTGATTTACTGATATCATATTTTCAGAATGTGGAAGTTACAGCAATTATTTGCAATTATTGCTCTTATTATTATTCTTCCGACTATTGTATATAACATACAACAATGAAAAGTCTCCAAATCAGTCAACAGTTGACTACCTGATTTTTTTTGTAATTCTTTACGGTCCTATGCAGAGATGGGCATTATTTAAATAAAAGAATATACTTCCGAATGGCCCCAGTGGCCGATCGACACGAGGTTTGGGGTAGAGTGTGTGTACCCTCAATCTAAAATTCTATTTAGCTTCGGGTATTTATTAGTTTCCTTTGTTTATTCGAAGGCCTTTCATCTTGGGCTTTGAATAATTTTTCATATTTCATTATATCTTTATCCTAAGGTCGTATTCAGATATATTGGCCGGTCGATTCGTTTTCGCGAACAGCGATTGAGGAGAAATCAGCCACCACCATCTGACAATCGTGGATTTGTCAGTTGGGGTTACACAAGGGTATGGTGGGGTAATGGGAATGCTGCTCGGCTCCGTCTGAACTGTGATGCCAGATCGGGGACGGGTTCCCTTGAGAATTTCCCCCACCTCGCGCACACTACGCCGGAGCTGCGTGTCCGTGAGTTGGACTCCGAAGCGCCGAGCTCACGGACACGCTGCTCCGGCGTAGTATGCGCGAGGTGGGGGAAATTCTCGAGGGAACCCGTCCCCGATCTGGCAACACAGCGTCTGAACGTAGCCGTGTGGCTGTTATGACCAATACGAGATGAAGCTATCGAGAAAGAATCAATGTTCAGACCAATAAAGCTCCTGAATTTTTTCGGAGCTAAGGTACACCTATTCTGATGTGTGTATTTCTACGCTGACAGCTCGGTTTGGCCTATTCACACCAGAAGCTTGGCGCTAACCCCATCACGTCTGGCTCACTCTTGCTCTGCGAAGGCGAGAGTGAGATGGAACAAGAGCGAGTCAGAAAACGTTGCGAACAGGAGCACCGAGGCAGACAAGCGGTACCTATGGTGGGAGAATACGCGTTACGAAACGCACCGGCCAATATATCTGAATGTAAAGTCTCGTTAGCCGCTCGCTGGTTGACCGGCGTTGAGCCCGTATCATGAACGGAGCCCTAATTCCGAGGCTGAGTTTCTCACTTCTTTCTGGCCGAAGGGGGAGCGGGATGAAACGCTTTGCGTGCGCGACGGGCGCGCAGTGATGCCAGATTCGGGACGGGAGCGCTCGAGAATTTCCCCCACCTCGCATGCACACTAGGCCGGAGCTGCGTGTGTGCATGCGCCGAGCTCGCGACACGCAGCTACGGCGTAGTGTGCATGCGAGGTGGGGGAAATTCTCGAGCGCTCCCGTCCCGAATCTGGCATCACTGCGGGTGCGAGCGCTCAGATGGAATCGTGACTGTTCGACGCATGCGCGCCACGGTCAGCCAGGCACGGCACGAGTCTTTTTGCGCCATAAGCGAGCTTGCCAAATTCCGCCATTTCTTCATCACCTTACTCTTAACTTTTACTCGTAGTTTAAAACCGTTGTAGTATAATTTGTAGTATTTCATTTAAAAATTAACACACACAGGCAGGTTATGATTGATTGACAGCTAGGTGACATTTACTAGCGAGCCGAAAGCAGCGGCTTTTTGCCTTTTTCGTCAACTGCGCAACCGCATTTTCAGCAAAACCATTCCGGATAACTTCAGCTTACGAAAAGCGACATCTACCTGCGTCAATTGGAGAAGTAAAACGAGAATGGCGACATCTACTGGCGTCAAGTACTAGCGCTACGTGCTGTTTGACTGTCTCGTAAAAAAAGTATCATTTTGCTAACTATTAATTGAGAATAATTCTTTTATCTTTTAGAAAAACAGCTTGATACATTAAGTAAAACGACAAATGGGTTCGAAAAAAAATAATTATTCGCTTAATCATATTAAAACACCGGGACTATGTCATTAGACAAGATAAAAGACCAAAATAGCTACGGAGACCTGTCAATTTCGCTATCATTCGTGAATAGAGACGTGGTCGCTCAGTGTGCCTATAGGTAGAGGGGGAAGGGGAATTAGCTTCCAGACGCGACCGCGTCTGTTGATATATATTATTTAGATATAAAGAATATTACATTTTTAAAATAAAAGTTTTATTTATTTTATATATACACATGAAAATGTTCTTATTTCATTTGCTCGTGCAGCAGGGTTACTTCCTCTTTCAGCTGTTGAAATAATTCTCTTTGTCTGCATCGTTAACTGAAATAGGACACATGTACTAATTATTTATAAATTATCATACGTGCTCATATGTCAAGATAAGTGAATAAATAATTTGTTATCTGTTACCTGTAAAAATTTGTACGTATGTACTATTACCCGGCCGAAAGAAGATCCCTAGCAGGCGGTCTCCGGCGATGCAGTCCGTCGCTGTGACGATTGGTCGAGTCACCTATTTGGGCACACATCTAAAGAAGGGGCACCACGGTGTAATAGACAGGTGTACCGACTCTATACCTTTAACCCCAACGATTTTGTGTGCCGATTTCTGCTTAGTTCCCCTGGCCGTCGCGAGAGGCGTCGTGACTTAAAAGGCATATACATATGTATTAATGAGACTGTAGTAGTAGAGATTTTAGTGGTATTACTGGGCTTGCCAGAAACAACAGGCCATGCTGTAAATGCCTTTACGACATCGACGAAATCTGTCGGCCGGCAGAAGAACTAGGACGAAAAAGTCACACATTCTGACACAGTCGTAACATCTGTCTATTACACTGTGGGCTGGAGTAGTGGGAGCGGAGCGTACAGGCCAGTGATGCCGCGATGTTGCTTTTACACACGGTCTCGCGCGCGCGCGACACGAGTGAACTTATTTTCGTGTAAACACGCACCAGCGCGGAATCCTCTGTCTCGCTTTGTCTCGCACGTACCGTAAACCCGCGTACGCGCAGTCCTGCACGCGACACACAAATGCACGGGCAACACAGACGCCACAGGCACCGGCTGTCTCTTGTTCGCTTCCTCCTCTACACCTCGCCGGCTGTCCTTCTTCCACGTATGCGCGCTAGAGCTGCGCGCGCAACCGCCGCTTTTCACGCCAGGGCTGTACGTAAGTTCGAAGTTCAAGTATTCGCCTCCTCTCCTTCCCCGACTTCGAGGATTTCTGTATTCGTTCAGTAGGATGAATTATCGGAGTCACGATCTTTCCTTGAGTACACTATATATTCTAAAATATAGTATTTTGATGGGCTTCCATTTCCGTGCGATGTTGACGGAATACTGTTGACAAAGATATCGTTTCTATGTATACCTTTTCGTTGTAAAATTTGTGTGCCTGTTTCTTGTCATTGCTAAATTGGAGTTTTGTTGTATGAGAATTCTAACAGTGGAAAATTCCCGAGGAACAATGTATAGAACGGTACTGGAAAATGTAGATACGGCTGGGACAGATGCGCCTATCGGTGCCACGGCCCTGATTGCAACTCTGCGTACTATTGGATGCCGATCGCTGCACGGCGAGGTATATCTATACAGATATACCTCGTGTATGTACATACAAAGCACGCATACGTTATACAAGCTATCGGCGCATGTATACCGATAGCGGGGATAACCGAACACGACCGAACACCGCCGAACATTGCCGATGCAAAATAGCCGACAATTGACTGAGCGTCGAGGGGTCGGGCAGAAAAGAGACAAGCCATTCCTATGGGTGTACAGCTTCCCCTTTCTCAATTTTGTCGTGGAATTAATATGTCACTGATTTCTTTCGCCTCTAACGATTAAAAGTCAGCGATCTTTCCACAATGATATTTCTAACAGGAAAAGGGGGAAATCGATCACGATTAAAATGACTTTGCCCATGTTTATACGTCGTAGATTCGGCCCCAAGTTCCCCGCGGCTGATTAACACGATTACGATAAAGCATTGTTTGACAATGAAAAATCGATGTTCTTTCTTTCGCGCTCTTGTTGACCAAGGCCAAGGAAAATCGAGAATAATTCGCGTTTTATTTCAGTCACTTTTCGGTCGAATCAATCGAATACTGGCATGGCGTACCGTACATGAATGTATGTAGTATGCACAGTACAGGAATGAGAAATTGATTGGATTCTCGTTGCGAGAGCATTATCATTGCAGCTGCTTAAGTTACCGTGATGACCACAGTTTACTAAACTTACGCAGGTATATAGGTGCATACTAATATATATGCTTCACTGTATACTTATTTCGTGGCTTGGCACGTCTAATAGCGCATAAAGTTTCGATCGACAATTCTGTGTACGGAGTGTCTTGAAAAGATATCTTTAAACGATTCCAAAGCTTTCAGCGCTAAGATTACGTACTATGATATGATTTTTTAGGGGAGGCACTTCGTTGCGTCGAAAGCAATAATTTCGTTGCGTAAATACTGGTAAATACCAATGGACGGCTTAGGGACAATCACATGGGAGGAATTTATCGAGAACGCTAAGAATTTCGTCGAAATGTCGCGTAAGATTTCCGATGGATGGGAACTTCGGGGTAACCAGGTGAACGTTTACAGATAAAGAAGAAAATACGGAGTAAAAAATTATTTCCCCGGAGGAACGTATTAACAATTTATTTCGTTTTAAATAATAAACACACGATTTGCAGGATTTACCTGGGCAGGCATATGTTACTCGTCAAACGAAACGTTTCATCTCTGCCGGTAGCGAGTTAACAACGGATCGCTCGATGCCCGACAGCAACGATCGCGACGACGATTTGAATTTCGAACTACGGCCAGACCCATTCGAGGTTGCTTCCGTAATCGAGAAACCATTAGTTACGGAACATCACGTGCTGTGGTCGATGAGTTACAGTGTTCCTGTAATATATTTTAATGGATGGAAGTCAGGTGAGAATAGGGTTATGAAAAAATCGACGAAACACCGTAAACATCCATTCAGCATAGTCCTGTTTCATATCTTCCGAGACCGTGATCCATTTTTAACGATATATATATATTGGTGAATGTCGTTAATTTCATAACGTCTATTCATGAAAACACGAAACGTCTATTACAATCGGCCCCTGATCACCACTAGACCTTAATCTGGTATGTACCGACTGTTGGAAGTGTCGGGCGACATAATGCTGATTGTTCCTTCGATTGTGGCCTATCCCGAAGTAGGCTAAGAAGTCAGCAAAGGGAGCAAGAGTGACTGAAGTAGAAAGATACGGGAAACAAAGGAAATCTACGTTTTACAACAAAACGGGACCGCTTTCTTTTCGCTATAGTGCATGTATTTAGCTGCCAATTTCTTCAGGCTTAATATTATTGTGTTCTTGGGCACGATTGGTTATTTGGTTGCAAGTTTGGCAGAAGTTTAATTCTAATAACGCCGCTTAATTTCCACAGACTTTCCTGGCGTCAATCTGGTGACACCGGAGGAGGCTCAGTCGCTTGTTCCTGGCGGACAATTAAAGTACATGGAATTATCACAAGCGATACATCCTATACTAGGCACACCGTTCTTACATTTGCATCCATGCGTGTCCCACGAACTTCTACAAGTTACGAGCAAAAGGTCGGTGGAGAAATAGATGTACTAATCAATGGAGTACACGCCGAGGTATAAATGAACGGCTGTTTTATATTCCAGCAAGAACAAGCTGGTGAGTTGGTTGAGCACTGTCGCCCCTGCTGCACTTGGCCTCAAACTACAGCCTGAATACTGCGAACTGACTTTATAGGACAGCGATTTCTCTTCGATACCTTACAAACTCTGCTATACATATGTAAAAACTGAACGCTCTTTCTAATCGCTTGTACATACTTTCGCATTTAAATACAGATCTCGTGCGGCGTAAGAGGGCCATTTATATCTAATCAATTACTTGATGAAAATAGTCTTTAGGCCGGCTTGATCAGAGTTTCCCGAAACGTGACCAGGCAAAGAACCTAATTCAATATAGTTTCGCGTCCCCTTTAGTCCCCCAATTTTAGTCGGATAAGAGCAATTAAAATTTCGATAGAGTCGCTGAGGATTTGCCGCCTCTGCGCAGAGGATGTGCGTCGTCGATCGGCGGAGCCTCTGCTCAAGTAGAGCCACGCGATTGGTCGACGCCGCGATTCGTGAAACTCTCGTTCCTTTCTCTCTCGATTCATCTTCCCCACCACCCGCGCGCTTTTCGAACGCTTGGCTCGAATTACGCGATCTTCCGAGTAGCACAGTCCCGCGACTGTCATCGCACGGCATACACGAAAGCGCGATAGAAAACTAACAGGTCCCAGTGTTTGTCTGTTGTAATTTCCACCCGACCAGCAGCCGACGATTATCTTCGCGCAAGCACAATTTGTCGCGATCGGTTACGGTGCGTACTTACTGTGCACACGGGGTGTCTATTTCCGCGCGTAAAAGGCGACGGCTATTCGGCAGAGTTGCTGCAGGTAAGGAACTTAGTTCTTAACGATATCTCCACGCCAGTTGTGTACCGGCACACCCACGGGGTCGCGTCGGATGGATTAAGATTATGTAGTTCTAAACATCTCAATTGACGTTCGGGGAATTAACGTCCAGTTAAGGATTAACGAATCGTGCCGTAAGACTTCCGAACGGTGCTCGAAAGTACAATCATTGGGAACACAGATGGTAAAGTTCGGATTAGTTTATTCGCGGGGCCCGCTTTGTAATTGGAAGCCCTGACTGAAAAGCTACAGTTCTTGTCAGGTATCCAATTACACGCCGAGATGTCAAGGCGCCAATCGGCGAGTAAATCGAGAAGGTATACCCTAAAGTCTGATTTCCATTAGCAGCGCGGTTCCGTCGGTATTTTATATCGGAAGATCCTCGTTAATTATCGACCGTACTTGAACGCAGCGCGCCGAATCGGATCTAGGTGATCATAACCTGCGACGAAAGCAGCATTGCTATTCTTCTCGCGGGAAAAGAAGCATTGGTATGGATCTACAGGTTTGTGGATACAGCAAAGCGTTTATTAGGTATTCACGATTCTGGTCGGTGCCATCGTACCTACCCCGTGCCTCGATGTGCAATCCGCGGTTAATTGTGCGTGCCTGAACAGCTGTATGTATTACCGGCGCGATGCTACTTAGGTACGGTTACTAATCTATTAAACATGCGTTAAAGTACGTTTATATGCATCGAAGATTACCATCCACTGTATTATTTACAAACCTTCGTACACGTAGGTATTATTACATAACGCGAGCGTTATGAGCGATTTGCTTGATCACTGCCTTCTCGAGCTTTACGTAAAACAATTGTAAGCTTACACAGAAACTTCGAGGTTAAATAACCGTCAATTAATTATTTACAACCGAAACGCGATGGGGCATATGAGGTCATTTGTACATCGATGGTTTCGATTGGCCGATTGAGTAACCGTAAGGTGCGGGTTAAACGGTTTCCTGTAAGAAATCGGGACGGGATACCTGCGACGTTATTACGATAAATTCAATATCGGTTTAACGATAATTATGTAACAAACGCATCAGTCTATTGCGATGCCAACGATCGAATTATGAGGTATGGACATGTCGGTGTCGCTTCGTCACGATGTGTTTTCCAAGTTCTATTTATTCGCGAGGTCGAAGGAGCAGAACGTTGCGAAGAATGCAGACTGCTGTTTAGAACCTGTTTACGTCTCACACATTTGAATGTGCACACTGTTGGCGCCTGTTAATTTTATCGCGGAGACGAATCATGCTCTTGTAAATCTTAGAATATTTCCTCGTTCTATTTCGTGCTCTTATTAATGTGGCTGTTTTGAATAACAAGTCTCGCGCAGAATTCTACTCGGCGCATTATCTTAGTAACCGCGTGACTGTTTAGTTAAAAATACTGTGTAGCCGCAAAACTGGTCTGCTGCTTTTTACCTATTGTTTTTTTAAATGATTTTTATTCAGCTTCGATCCTCTGTTTGTATGGTTCAAATCGGGCAACTCAAATTTAACCCACTTCCAACTATCGAATTGTCTTGAAACTTTGTAGGCTTGCGTAGTTTGGATGGCAATGCAATATTTAAAAAAAAATTAACCCTAGGGGTGAAAAAAATACCCATCAATACATATAACCCATAACCACAATTCCAAACGACTTGAAATCAGCCACTCGCGTTCTTTACGAAAACGACAAAAAGCCGCTACGTTCGGGACGTTAGTCGCATCGGGATTCCCTTAGTAGATACACAATTTATACCAAGAAATGATTCGTAACGTTCGAATAGGAAACAAAATTGTAGTACAAGAAAAAAATCATTTTTTAGTGACTTTAGCAGTATAGCATTTAAGCAAATTGTATACAGCAATACAAGATATTTATAAAGAAGTCTCAGCTGTGAAATGTAAATCCACAAACACTAAAAACTATCAAATAAAGAAATATATAAAAAAAAAATTATGTTAAACGATTTTATTGAAAATGCACTAAAAACTAAAAAATAATTCTTTTCTTCTACTACAATTTTGATGGTGTTAATATCGCCTTTAATTAAAATCGTGGGGCACGATATTTCATAACAGGATACGAATCACTTTAATACAGAAGCAAACGTCGAAAAATGAAAGTTTGTTGTTAGAAAGTTTTAAAGAAAATATTTTAATTGCGGGATACAGATTGTAATGTGACATAAAATTGATAAACTGTAGTTGATGATGTTCCACTCGCCAACCGATACTTCAACTTCTGGTTGCACATGGTGCCCCACGAATTTATTTCAAGTGATATTAACACCATCAAAATTGTAGTACAAGAAAATAATTCTTTTTTAGTTTTTAGTGCATTTTTAATAAAATCGTTTAACATAAGTTTTTTTTATATATTTTTTTATTGTTCGCAGAAAACCGGTAGATGTTAAAGAAAAATGTAAAACAGTTCTTCAAGCAGGTTACCGATTAAATACAGACATCACATCTACTTTGTTAATCGAACGATATAATATTAAGTTTCATGAAGTATGCAATTACGACCGCGAAATTGGTAACAAGATCCGTGCAAAATTGAAGATTACAGCATAAATGTGCTATAATTGAATAGAATTGGTTAACTCACGTTTTGCGAAAAGGTGTTACGAAGCGAAGGGCCCTGAAAGGGAGTCTGCCGCGCATGCGCGTAAGGACGACCGTGTCCTGAGCCTTGAGCGCGCGAAAATTAACTTTAGCACACAGTTATTCGACTTGGACGCTCCAGTGGCACTAAAATTAATAAAAATTCTCCGACAAGCGCTCCTTCATCCACTCCCCCGAAAGCCATTGAACTTCCCTGCGTGCAGATTTCGAGCTTCTTCCAGCCTGATCTAAAAGTTTACATACGTCATGTAGGGCGAGGTAATTTAGCAATATAATTACCCGCGATGAATGAAGGGTAGCATGGCCCCGTTCGATTAAACGTGCCAGTAGAAATAGCCCATTTACCCGATTAAGCCTTACAATAAACCATTCAACTCGCTTAATTCAATCACGAATATAGAATATCCTCGTTACATTAATCGCATACGCCCAATACTTAACCATCAGCTGTAGTCCCCCTATGTCTGTTGTACTTACCGTCTTCGATGCCCAAAGAAGTATCTGCCACTGACGGGCTCGTTGAATTGTCAAATTCCATTCGTAAAGGAGGATCGAACGGCAGCCAGGCGTGTTTACGTTAATTGGAGGAACGTCCACAAAGGACATTCCGAAGTTTCCGCCCACGTTGTCGATCCCATCACCGCTTGTGTATCATCAGCTGATTGCGTCACGGTTCGCTTCTATAATAGTTCATTAAATTGCCGGTAATTCGTGGTTGTGGGGCTATTTTATGTAGTATAAACGAATGAACATTATACACCGCGCAACTGTACGAGGCTGGTCCACGTCGAGGACAATTTACGTTCCCGCTGGCCGCGGAAAATAGAGATCGCCGGTCCTGAGCGATCTTGGACAACCTCTTCCTCTTCGTCAAGCGATTTAATAACGGCTGCCGAGGTCCATTTTCGGAGAAGCTGGTCTTGAATTGATCAGCTTGAAATGGAGGCTTAATGATTGCGTGACGATTATGCGAGGACGGCTAATTGCGAGCTGGTGCGTTAGGCGGAGATGAATAATTAACTTATCGCTGGGATTGGCATTGATGTTTGTGGATTCTACGAGTCGTCGTGTGGTGGAGCTGGGAAGAATCGGCCCATTGTGGTACTTCTGTTCCTTTAAAGAATAATAATCGCCCCCTCTTGATCGGCTGAGAGAATTTCTAGTCTTCGGTACGAAGATGCTCCGCTGTTCCTTATTTAAAGGAACTTATTCGCGGATTTAACCCTTTTCGCAAGAGGAGGCGACAGCGGAGGACGAAAGGCACGCCTCGACATTTTTCGGTGGGCGGTTGTTCGGAGAGGAAGGAAGTTGTAATACTTTTGAAGTGTATTCTCGCCGACAGGAAGGGTCGAGGATGGGTCAAGTTTGTAATTGATTTCGACCGGGTCGCGCGCTGAATTAAATGAAGAATGGGTGTCTGTGGACAGCCGGGACTGCTCGACGTTCAAACGATCCACGATCTCCTCGAAGCTGCACGCGAGGAATCACGAAGCTTTCCAACCGCAGCCTCCTATTTACCAGATTACCGCGCGTCCAACGATTCGTCTTCGCGGGTGACCCGAATTTTCTACTGGGACTCTCAACTGCGCGGTATCAGTGGCAGATTTAACGGGCGATCGATGATCAGTTGCCGCTTGGGCCCTTACCCATTTTCAAAAACAAAAATTACGATTTTTTCAAAATATTATATATTTTTTTTTGTATATTTTTGTGCACTGAGCCCAGAATTTTTTTTAGAAAATTACCACTTTTCGCCACTGCTCGGTATCCTCGAGTCCGGGGGTGCCGGGAGCCGGCCATGGATCGATCTTCAGCTAAAATCGTTCGCCGCAGAACGTTGGAGGACCACGAAGAGGAAACGGTGGAAATAGGTCGAAAGTGACCTATCGCTAAAGAGCGAGTCGAGAGGAAGAAAGCCTTAACTTCCCAGGCGACATTATTCGGGGGTATTAGAACGAGCATCGTTCTCGTCGCTTAGCTCAAATGGAACTGGGAGTGCGTTCCATATTCGGAAAAACGTGGGCTTCTTCCGTTTTCAGATGTGGTTCTCCATGACACTGGTACACCATCCACAGCTACCATCACCGAACACTTGGGGAGTTAATCGCGAGGGTGGAATATTATTTCACACAGATTGTGATTATAACAACGTTTATTGTATAGTAAAGCAGGCCTGACTCTAACGCACGATTCGTGCTACAAGACCGCTTGGACGAAGTGTCTCGCTCGACGGTTAGGAGCGCAAGAAAAATATGTAATCCTGAACGCTTCGCGGAAAAGTCCTTTTCCACAAACGCCTTGGGAATTAGCGTCAAGGAGTTTGGCCGCACGCGGCACGCACTTGGGTGAACTACCCTGGAGAAATAAATCTCTCTCCAGTTCGACAGGCCGCTAGGCTGTATAAATCGATTGCCCCGATCCAACAGCATTTAATTAATATTCTCAATGAATGAGGAAAAAGTAGCCTCTGCAAAGCGAGCATAGCACTATCACGCTGGTGGACTTTGGCAGAGTGACCCGCTATACGGAAGACAATTAAAATGTAGATACTGTCGCAGAGCGGCTTAGAAGCATCAACGATATAAATACTCCGTAACCTGTTAACATTCTTCACGGATCGCGGATGGCGAAGAAACCTCCTTTTCTAGTAAAACCGAGTTTGATAGTTTGTCAAGTGCCCGTGCACTTGCCTGCTGGTGAAGTGCACGCGTACCGGGCTGATCTTCAAATTCGATTCCCCGAGCGACGCAGCGGCGGGCGAGCAATAATTTTGCAAATCACCGCTGTCGCCTAAATACGAAAGAAACGAAAGGGAAAGAAGCATCCTTACCAGTGGCGCACGCGGGATTCAATCCCTTGGGAGCCGAGTTGAAGGGATAAATATATTTTAAATGCAAATTCAATAAAATTTTGTTGGCGATTAGAAAAATTTATTTATAAAATGAAATCCAGTTTACTTTTCCTTTTACAAAGCTTTATGAAATACCCGAGTTGCGGTTACATTAATCCCCTCCTTCCTTCGTTAATCTTGGGGGGGGGCGGGGGAGCCGAGTCGAGGGCATAAAAATATTTTTAATGCAAATTCAATAAAACTCACCGGGTGATGTAAAAATTTATTTCAAGAATAAAATCCAGTCTTCTTTTGTAGAAAGCCCTTTCTCAGAGTGCAATAGAAATCATAATCGTTAAAATAGAAACGATCCCTTACGAAGCACGCCCACTGATTCCCCCGATTCTTTGCCCAGATCGGCAACCAGCGGATCGGCAGCGTCGGGTCGCGCGCAGAGGAGACGCCGGAGGAAGAGGAATTTAGTGGAAGTCGGAAGGAAGGGATCGCTGTGTGTATCGGAGGAAGGGCAGAGGTGATCAGGGAGAGAGATATAGAGAGAGAGAGAGAGAGAGAGAGGGAGAGAGAGGCCAGGCCAGGCGACAAACAATAGACGCGTAACCCGGTGCTCCCGATGGGGTCGTAGTTGTGCGTATTTGTAATGTATCTGGCGATGATAGGCCAGCGCGGCAGGAAGAGATCGTCGTAGGGGGATCACCATAGCTAATCGTACCACCCAAGGTGGCACAGATTGAGAGCTTTATCAGCACACATCCTCTCCTGGCCGAGCAAATACCAACCAGCAGCGTCCAGCCGGTGCACGCGTACGTACATACCGTTGCCGTTATTAAAACGGCCCAGCCTGTCGCTCCGCTCACCGTTTACACCGGCCGCCTCTGCATCTCCAGGTCCTCGAGTCCTGGGCACCTTCGGTTCGCTTCTGGGAATCCGGCTCTGAGCCGTGTTCTCCTCGCCCATCCGCGGATCCCGCGAGAAGAGGATTCGCGTAGATAGAAATTAGAAACCGATTATGTTGGATCGGTTTCCTTAGAGGCATCGCCTATTTCAGTGGACCCAACTCTTTTACTTTGCTCTTGACGAGCTTGCTCTCTCTTTCTCTCTCTTTCTCTCTCTCTCTCTCTCTCTCTCTCTCTCTCTCTCTGTCTCTTTCTCTCTCTGCTGTCGTGTACAGTGATCCAAGAAGATTGTTGTGCCAGTGAGGATCAGCGGACGATCGAGCCTCTCGAGCCCTCCTCCCTTCCTCATCGGGACCGCGACACGCACCGGCCGCTTCCGGCTAACCGGAAGTCGCACTCTATGCGAACGGGTGACACACGTCTTTCGCCGTAGCTCAGAGGAGGATACCAGGCATCATGGAAGTCGCCACTGAACTGTACGTACTTGTGTATCTCTCTTGCTTTCTTTCTGTATATTCTCGACTTACATACGTCTCCTCTTACTTTTATTTAACCAGCTTAAAAGTAATTCGGACATCGTCCATTGTTGATCCGAGAGCTTCACTTCGTCAAACTAAAGCGCATATCCACCCCAAGCTTGCAGCGAGAGGGGTGCAGCTCCAGTTTTCACAGTTCTTCGGTTATGACGCGTGATGCATGTAAAGAAAATTCCTCATCGTTTGGTGCGCGATTCATGCAAATCCGATGAGAAATGAGTGATTTGTTGCAAATAAATAAAAATAGAAATATTATTCTCACATAATTAGTAGTAGTTTTAAAGTTGATAAGTATTTATTTCTACTAAATATTATTATTTAGAATATTTCTTCGCCAAAAATAGAAGTGAAAACTTATCAACTTAATAACTACTACTTATTTCATGAAAATATATATTTTTCAATTAGCGTTCTCTTTCCGATCTTTAAATCAAAGCAACAATTTTATAAACAGTATTTTCTTATTTCCTCCAATTTGGTAAAGCTGGTGCCTGCACCCATTTTGCCGCAATATCCCCAGTTGAATTAAGCACTCTTCAAGAACGATTGCGCACCGTTTCACGTTGAAATGGGACCGAATTCCCCTGACGATCCAGCGCCGCTGGATGGCCTGCCGTGAAAGTACCGCACAATTTGATAATTGATGGGCCAGTTAAGAGCAATGTCAGGCTCTCCGATGCTCCAGCTTGTCGAAATGCTTCGCAGTGACGCGTCCTTCCCGACGACGCTCGTTCCGCCGCGTATCTTCGAATCACGGACTTCAAAGGACGTTGCGCGTGCGTTTTGGCGACGAGGGTAACTGAAGAGGGACCAAAAATTTCCACCGATCTCGTCGCGTTGCAAGTCCCCGCTGCGCGGAACCGTGGCGAAGGCAGCCCCGACGATTGGGAAGTCGGTTGAGAATTGACGGACAGCTCGAATTAAATGGAGTCGAGATGCAATCCCGCTGTGTCGCAGGCCAACTGATCGTTTAATTCGATTGGCCTGAAGCGATTGAACTAAGACGGAGCACAGCGTGGATGTAATCACCAACAGCCTCGGCGTTTTACTAATCGCGGCTGGTAATTAACAATTATCGGGAAATGAATCGAAGCTTTGCAGGTCCGCGAGCAAGATTTCTTCGTCCTCAACTCTGCCGTGTTAATTCAAAAGGGCGCATCTAGACGAAACGGTGGTTCTTGAGATGAATTATTCTCTGTGTCATGCCATCGGTAGGTATGTTATATAAATCCGATTAGGTCAAATATTAAATCTGGATAAAAAGGTATCTAAATACAAAACCTCAAATTTCTCATAAGCTTGAAAGGAAACTTTGGTAGATACGCCCAAAAACTGTTATATCTTCAGTTTTGAAACTGCATTGCTGCAGATATGGATTTTTTATTTAAGGGTGTATTCGCATTTCAAGATCCCAAAAATAGGTGATCTTCGTGATTTATATTTTAATAGAAAGAAACGCTGTATAACTTGTTTTTATTAGTTTTTAAATATAATATACAAAATTATTGTATACCATTATTTGGTTGAAAAGAAATCAATTTGAAGTAACAGCGGTTTGAACTGGGCCGTACATTTAGGTATAGTGCCGGTGAGCACGATTTCGTCTTTCGTGTTCATCTGAAATGAAAGATAAAGTTATATTCATATTCAAAATCTAAATATATAAAGCAGAAAGCTTCTATATGTTTGTGTGTTTGTCTGTCGCCTAAAAGCTTTCGAACGAGAAACTCTGGGATCACGAAATATGCCTCAACTCATTATGACTGACTAATCCAGATGAATGTGACTATTTTCATAAAAAAACTAAAAAAAAACTTTTTTTTATTAAATCAGAGTCTAAATTTCGGGCGAAGCCGAGTATAGTGCCCGACACTATTTTCTGCCGATCCGTCACGCGGCAAGTTAAAAGAAATTCATGTAAAGTAAATAGTGTATCATCTGATATATAGATGGAATTGTTGTATACTATCAGTTATGAGTTAGAAGAAGATGGCGTATTGATTCAAATTTAAGAATGAGTAAACAAGTGACTATTCAAAGCGGCATATTTTTTTGCCGATAGTT
The DNA here is from genome assembly GCA_947577245.1 of Andrena bucephala. Taxonomy (NCBI): domain Eukaryota; kingdom Metazoa; phylum Arthropoda; class Insecta; order Hymenoptera; family Andrenidae; genus Andrena; species Andrena bucephala. The sequence continues at coordinate 80,496,827 of OX387715.1, forward strand.
CCCTGTTCAACAGCCATCTGGACTTGTAACATTCAATACCCGTTTCTTATAGATTTTTGTGCATTGAATACGAATCCGCGAACCGTTTCATCGCCATCACCCTCAGTTTTTGAAAAATTCGATTTTGAGAAAAATGCAAATTTTCAACTTTGAACATTTTTTTAGTTCAAACAGTAATAGTTACTCAATTGGTTGTTCCGCCAAATTATTTTATGAACCATCCCGAATATAACGATATAATTTATTATGGCATCATGAACACTTAGATATGTTTAAACAACTATCAAAGGGAAAAAGGACACCAGAAATGCACCAACTTTTCAGATATCTTTCAATTTATTTAAAAAAATAAGGGTCTAGGAGAAAATCTGACTACTCTACGCGCTACAGCAGACATTTTTCCTCCAGAAAACATCAACAGCAATCGTAAACCACGTTTTGTTTTCAATACAGAAACGAAATGGTTTGGCGAAACGTGCGGTGCCGACTGTTACGCTGAGCGGCAATGGATACGCCCGCCGCCGTCGAGTACCGCTGCCTATTTCGTTTCTGTATTGGAAACAAAACGTGACTTACGATTGCTGTTGATGTTTTCCGGGGGAAAAATGTCTGCTGCATCGCGTGGAGCCGTCAGATTTTCTCCTAGACCCTTAGTTTTTTAAATAAATGAAAGATATCTGAAAAATTGGTGCATTTCAGGTGTCCTTTTCCCTTTGATCGTTGTTTAAACATATTTAAATGTTGATAATGCCATAATAACTTATATCGTTGTATTCGGGATGGTTCATAAAATAATTTGGCGGGACAACCATTTGAGTAACTATTACTGTTTGAACTAAAAAAATGTTCAAATTTGAAAATTGCATTTTTTTTCAAAATCGAATTTCTCAAAAACTGAGGATGATGGCGATAAAACGGTTCGCGGATTCGTATTCAGCGCACAAAAATCTATAAGAAACGGGTATTGAATGTTACAAGCCCAGACGACTGTTGAACAGAGAACTATCGGCAAAAAAATATGTCGCTTTGAATAGTCACTTGTTTACTCATTCTTAAATTTGAATCAATACGCCATCTTCTTCTAACTCATAACTGATAATTTACAACAATGCTATCTATGTATCAGATGATACACTATTTACTTTACATGATTTTCTTTTAACTTTTCGCGTGACGGATCGGCGAAAAATAGTGTCGAGCACTATAGTAAAGCTAGTGGTGTTTATATTTTCGCCACTACTAGAATCATTCATATTTGATAAAGTAAAGAAATATAGTACCTAACGCGATAAACTGAACTTCGTTGAATTTTCTACGAATTTTTTAAGCTTGCATCTATGAAGAAATTAGAATTTCGAAAATAGAAACTCAACTTAAGCGAGAGTTGCAGATACACCCTTGAGAATTAACACGAAATATCCTCCTCTCTTCTTTCCCTTCCTCCATTTATTTGATTTTACGCTACCTCTATAAAAAGATGCTCCTCCTCCGCGAAGATGTGGCTTTGCGTGTCTTTTCAGCAAATATCGTAAATGGACGTTCGCGAATTAAATATTCAAGGACTCCAGGCTTTCACGCCGTCGCGACTAAAATAATGGTCCGTTAAAGACGCTTTTGCCAGCGTGCGTTACGCAAACACGACTACACGAAGTCAATCCCACGGAGAAGAAATAGATTCGACGCCATCGACCTTCAGCAAAGGGAAATTATCTTGGAAAATACCCCCGAAGTGGCAAACGCACAACAGTGCGGTTTGCAAACGTTGCTAATTAAACTGTCACTGAAGAAACAAGATCGCCATAGCTTCTTCTAGTCTCCGTTGATCCAGCTCTATATTTTTTCTAATAGCCAACTGGCCGCGTTACGAGGCACGTCTTGTTAACACCGTTAGAGGATTAACTCCGCAATTAACCCTTCTCCGCCGTGGATCGGCTTGTTTCGGGGCGACAACTTCTTTTCCTGGAACTGTGTTCTTTTCGAAGCGATGATACATCCTTCTAGCGTCGTGTAAAAATGGTATCGGTAACAGGGCATCTGTATACTAAGCGTTACACGCTGATCTGGCCGAGATTAATAACGTCTCCTTCGACTTTTTGCGCCTCAATTCCTGCAAGTCACAGTCTCCTGAAGAAAAAGAGGAATCTTTTCCTCCAGAGCTGATGGTAATTGCAGGCTCTGGGGTCTTCTGTCGCTGGGTAACAACAAACCTAGCCAAGTTCTGCTGTTTTAATTGATTTGCTTTGCAGGTCCCCGCTATCCGGACCCGAGACGCAATGCAAGGTCGTGAAGAGGACCTCGTACTACCCGCAAGAGCCGAACAAGAGGCCGAAGACCAGGCAGGAGAAGATTCGATCCTGCCTCAGGCACAACGCGCTGACTATTCTCACCGTTGGCGGTGTGGTTGGTGGCGTTATCCTCGGCATCATCCTGAGGAACACGCGGGCACAGGGATGGGCGCCTCGCGAGATTATGTACATCAATTACTTCGGGGATCTGTTTCTGAGGATGCTGAAGAGCTTGATCCTGCCTCTGATCATATCCAGCTTGGTCTCGGCCATTGGGTCCCTTGATCTGTCCCTCAGCGGCAGGATTGGGTATCGGGCTATTGTCTATTACATGGTCACCACCATCAGTGCCGTTATACTAGGTCAGTGAGGCTGAAAAGTATTCAGAGCGAAGATACTGCAGGTATTAACGGCGTAGTCTAGTGTAATTGTCCGGTTTTCGGGTCTCTCTACTTTCACGGCCTGGAAAAGGAGCGCGATATTCGGGATTTTTTTTGTTAAGTGAAAACGGTACCAGAAACTTTAAACGCGTTTTTCTTGAAACATGCATGATATCTCAAGAACCAATCGCCCGATTTACCTCGGACTTGGCATATATCTTCAATCGATGTCCGATTCTCGTCGGTACTAAAACTAATCGGTTTTTGGAAAATTAGACTTTTGTGACTTAAGGGGCTATACCCGTTTGAACCCTCGGAAAATGTGTACATTTTGCGGATTTTTTACAAGTCAACGGCTTGATGAAGATTTCCCGTTTTTTTCTACTATCTTTACATAGTATTATGAACTACTTAAAAAAAAAGTTTCAGTTAAAAAACTATTGTTTTTCGGAAGTTATGCATACATATCCGAAAGTATGTCGTGTCTGAAATCAAAAACAATAAAATCTTCTTACAAAGTATGTCAATAGCTATCGTCCAACGAGGCCGATTTTGAAAAATTTGAAAAATAAAGAAATGGTGAGAGAGCAAAGGTAAAGTTACATTTTTCTAAGAGAAAAGGCCACCTTTTTTCTTTCTAAATAATAAACGGGGAATCGGAATAAAAAAAGCCCTCGTTGGACGATGTGGAATCTTATTACGATCCTGCATGCAAAATTGGACGTGAATTGGTTGAACGTAGCGCGAGTTTTTAGGCCCACCATTTAGCCGTCTAAAATTGAGAGACTTTCGGATATGTATGCATAACTTCCGAAAAACAATAGTTTCTTAACTGAAACTTTTTTTTTTAAGTAGCTCATAATACTGTGTAAAGATAGTAAAAAACGGGAAATCTTCATCAAGCCGTTGACTTATAAAAAAATCCACAAAATGTACACACTTTCCGAGGGTTCAAACGGGTATACCCCCTTAAAAAACCAGCGAATTCTCATTTAATCTAATTCGAGCGATAACCACACTCATACAGGTTACAGAAATTTTTAGAATTTCCTGAAAGATTATAAATAACTGTACCGACACTATAAACGCCGCAGACATTAAATATCTCTCGTCGTCTACGTCCTGCAGGTATTATACTGGTGATCACAATCCAACCGGGCGTAGGGAACAACCCGGACGTGAAGACGAACGCGACTCCGCAGAATGTTTCCACCATCGACACCCTGATGGACTTGGTTCGCAACATGTTCCCTCCGAATCTGGTGGAGGCGTGCATCTCCCAGCACAGGACCGAGATGCAGAAGCCGGAGAACGTCTCCCTGGGTGAGGATCGGTGCGCGCCCTCGGCGAAAAGTGAAGGGTGCAGTTGCAATCTACTTTTCAGCGGGCAACATGGATTACTGGGAGCCGGTGCAGAAGAGCGTCTCCGGGACCAACATCATGGGCCTGGTGGTGTTCGCCACGGTGCTGGGCATCACGCTGGGAAAGATGGAGGAGCAGGGGAAGCCGCTGCTGTACTTCTTCGAGTCCCTTTCCGGGGCGATGATGTTGATAACCCACTGGGTGATTTGGTAAACTCGCAATTTAACTTGGCAAGCATCCCAAAGGCGAAATGAATTCCTGTTAACCGCTGTCTTGCTTCTCAGGTTATCTCCCGTGGGTGTCCTCTTCCTGGTCGCCTCGAAGATCACAGAGATGCAGTCTCTGGACGAGGTAGTCAGCCAACTGGGAATGTACTTCCTCACTGTCCTGATCGGCCTGTTCATACACGGCTTCATACTTCTGCCCGGGCTGTACTTAATAATAACGAAGAAGAACCCGTACGTGTACATATCGAACATGGCGCAGGCACTGGTCACCGCGTTCGGCACCTCCTCGAGCTCTGCCACCCTCCCGATCGCGATAAACTGCCTCGAGGAGCGCAACAACATCGATTCTCGGATCACCAGATTCGTGTTACCGATCGGCGCTACCATTAACATGGACGGCACTGCCCTGTACGAAGCTGTGGCCGCGATCTTCATCGCACAAGTCCGCCAAGTGAGCCTCAGCTTTGGGCAGCTGGTGGCCATCAGGTGAGCAGGGTCGGAGATCGAAGAAAACTCTGGTCGAAGCATCCGATATTTCACGGTTTCTCTACTTCGTTTCATTGTTTCTAGCATCACAGCGACTGCTGCGAGCATTGGCGCGGCTGGGATTCCTCAGGCGGGCCTGGTGACGATGGTAATGGTATTGGACACGGTTCGACTTCCCGCTGACGACGTCTTCCTTGTCATCGCGGTTGATTGGTTGCTGTAAGTTCACCTTCTCGCAAGTTCACCGACCGATTCGCTCGAGGCTGAAAAATGGCGCGGCTTAATTCGGGTCTTGAATTGTACAGAGATCGCTGTAGGACAACGGTGAACGTAGTGGGTGACTCCCTCGGGGCTGGAATTGTCAACCACTTGAGCAGAAACGAGCTGGCTTCGCTGCCACACCACGTGCAGCCTCAGAACGGGGCGGACCATCACACCACGACGTCTATATGAAGCTGATGCGCCTCCCCTTTCTTCTTCGACATTCTGCACATTATGTGTCGCACATTCCCACCGAACCTGAAATTCGTTGAACGTAGAACACGTAGTCCTCTGAGGATATCAGTAACGGGGTAGTTTGTGAAGAAGAATCTTGTTATACCGTGACAATCAATCTTGGAAGGGTTAGCAATTTTTTATATTCCAACTGATCCCAGTTACGTTCGCGGTTCAAGCACAAACTGATCCGATCATGTTTTAATGGTCGTTTCCGGCTGGTCCTGTAACCGTTTGTCAATCCCCAGGACAAGGCTCGACGGGTTCAGGTTTGATTTTCAAAGCTTAACGGGGGGATCCTATTTTTTCGGCTAAAAACATTGCGAAATTTGGGAATTTAAAAATAAAAAACCAGCAATTCGATTCATCTAAAACTTGGACCATGCTTTTATACATACATCTTTGAAGAAGTTACAGTTCTTTTTTCATTCATTTTTAGTAATGATAGTAGGAGTTATGCACGGTAGACCATCGTTCAGGTAAATTTTGCCATGTTTTTAGCCGAAAAAAATAGGAGCGTGCAAAGAAATTCTGTTAATCACGTGCCATGTAATCTAACGTATTATCCAAGTCCCGCTCCTCTCCCTATTCTCTCTACAATTATTTAATATTACTGCCCAAAAGTGGTCTTGATTTACCGCGAAAATGTTTTATTTTTATCGAAAAAGAGAATCTTTTTCTCAAGCTTTAAGCAGAGCATTTTTGACCGCTACTTTTCTCACACCCTTCAGAAACTGCAATTGTAAGTTTAAATAATACGAGTTTGTAGCGGTTGTTTAGAGGCAGTGTTAGCACTACTATCTATGCTAAATCATGATACGCACCCTCTTAATTACGTCTTCCATTGCTACCATATAAATGGTACAGTTTAGTCGTACAACTCGAATCCGAAGAAAATATACAGGGCAATTATGAATGTGGTGGATTCGCGAAAAATCGCAGGTCACTGCAGCGAAGTAGCTGCCTGAAATTAACAATGCCCATAGCGAACCGGTAACTAAAGAGTACCGCGGTATTCGATATACCTCGCTGCTACGCTAGGCAACAAGCGTTCGACCGTTGATTAGAAAAGTAAAGAATTGTATTTTATTATCGCAGAATGAGAATCGTCAGAGATATATTACTAATATGTATTCTTTTACACAGTTACATCGGTGCATGCGATGGATGTAACTGAATAGTCAATTTATACTTTTAACTTATTCACTGTATTACACTTTACGTAGGTATAACTTGAGTTAATCGAGCCGGAAGATGATTGAGTACTATGCTACGTTCACTTCTTCCCAGGAACACTCGCATCTATTCTCCGATAACGATTCGATCAAGGAAGTTTAGCCTCTTTCTGCATCCATTGATTATAGTTTAGAATACTACATATCACTGTACATTTAGGAAGCAACGTATTAACTCTCCAACTAGCAAATTGTACAGTCTATGCTGCCACCCTTCGACGTCACGCGCGAATGGAAATTAATAAGCAACGCGTTGCGAGAAATGTAGTAGTACAAGTTAGCTTTCTTCTGTTTTATAATTTAAATTACCTTAATGTCTATCTTTGTAATTAATTCGCGCTAATTTCTAATTAAACTTAATTGGTTCGCTGCGCAAGGCGTTTAAACATTGCGATTTGGCGATTCGGGAAAGCTGGCTGACGTCGCATTGCTTCTCAACGAATCGGGCCCTAACGATGCGTTCAACGTCAAAGCATATTTATCAACCAACTAATTTCCTCTATACTAATCTCGCGGATCGATGTACAGTTACACCTTGCAATCGAATTCTACAAGTAGAATTTATGTACCTGTACGTAATTAAGTAATGCCATAGTTGCTTAAAAATATGCTGTATAATATTTATTTGTACAATAAATGTACAAACTGACGTGACAATAAAGTTATCGCTTATTTCTAAACGTAGTCACACGTGTACGTGCAAAATTCCATGGGCTTCTCTGCTTGGAGAACTGTAAGCGAAAGGCTGCACTAACAAAACAGCTCGCTAATTATTTACAAAAAGGCAGTCCTCTGCGATTTCGATGATCTTGGAATATGTTGTCGAGGGGCATGATTCTGAACAACTTTTTCCTTTTCATTTACATATTAAACCAACTAGCGTTCAAAGGTTTTTTGCAAATATCTCGAAAACTAAAGCCGAGCGCCGATAACAGAAAAGGTTAATAACGAAAAGGTTTCTCAGAACGTTAACTCTGACAACATATTTCGAGGTCATCGAAATCGGCGAGGGTTGCAATTTTTTAAAAATAATTACCAAATAGGTCTTATCACAGAGCAGAAGTACTTATGTACTGAAAACAACATCGGATGTATTAATTATAATATTCTGATCTACTTTACCCGGAGCGTGAAATGATTCATTAGAATAATTACTGAAAATCGTTTATTTCAGTTATAGTACTATCTGTGCATAATATAACATTTCCGTTCGTTTCGCCGTTTATTTCTCGGTTTGCGCTGTCACGAGTTAATATTAAGTGGCAGTTCCGAAGAAAATAAATACTTACATTCGGGACCTCGGGCATTCGAAAAAGAAACTGCAGAATGTATTTACCATACGTGTGATAAAACAGTAACGTTGCAAAGATTTCTATCACATTTGAAACGTAAGAGGGTAAGACCTCCAAGGGTCGTCTATTCTATCGTCTTAATTAGAAAAAGACGTGCAAAATTGTTCACACGTAAATCCTTATCGGTGTTTGGTTTCATTGCAGGCTGCCGAAAAAGAAGCTGCCTCGTAATGCATTTTAAAAACTAAACTGCTTAACACAATGACTAGATAAAATGCACTTGTGTGTGTAATACTTTCGAGTAAAAGCATTTTAAAAACGGACCAAAGAGAATAGTAATATCAAAACAAGGACCTGGGTGAATTTCCGGGTGATTCCTGCAAGCTTTCGCGCCTCCGTCATGTACACACGCATATGGCAATCGATATTGCTAAATTACCTATGGAAAATTTACAGCAGCGTTTGATTCTCTCTTCTCCCTTATCGCATTGCCAAACAATGGCTGACAACGCGCGGACATTCCAAGAAACATTTGCCTAAGATAACAAGCACTTCAGACGGCACTGAATCATACAAAACTTCTGTGCTGTTAGGTGATCCCGTAAAATGAAGCATGTTCCGGTACGTAAAATCGGGACATGTACGTTCGAGAAGTCTCAACACGTTCCAACCAGGCATCGTTATGTACATAATATAAACAATTCGCTATAGTATTTACAAAATTAAAAGAGTTGACGAGTTGCCGCGATAAATTAATACTAAACACCTACGAATCACAATTGCCGTCTCCCCGGCAGTGTGTAGAATACCGTTCATACCTCAGTAATAAATTGTGCTCGGTGAGTGCGAGAACGTCGATATAGAGAACAAGTTTCGTCCCTTACAGATCCTAAAACCCTCAATTCAACGAGATCCCCTGTATCCACGAGCTAAGGTCGTTCGTGTCTTCGCAGCTAAGGCTCAGCGAGTTCTTCTCGCTCTGCCTCGATTCCAGAAGCGCTTGGGCGGCGGTCCGACCGGTTAAATACGCTCCGTGCACGGTACTATAAAAGGAAGAATGCGTGTGCTCGCCCGCAAACGCTATCACGATTCTCGACGGCTCGTCCTCCCGCACTATAGGCTCGGCTAAATGATTAATATCTAATTGACTCGCGCCGACAGCCATCGCCGTGTAGGATCCGCGGCTGTACGGCTGCGACTGCCACGAGGTGCATATACAATTCTTTGGTGTCGGTACGAACGGGTCGTTGAGAAACTTTCTCAATATCGACGTGCACACCTCGGCCACCTCGGTCGAGCTCAACCGTTCCATATACTCGGCCGCTTTCCCCGATATCCATCCCAGTAACAGTGTCTCCGATATTTTCGTGAAAGAATATATCTTCCTGTGCCACGTTTTACTCATATCCTGCTTCTCCTCGTCCAACAAGCCTCTGTCATCCCAGAGGAGCATCACTTCCGACACTCCGGGGTTTAAAAATGGTCTCTCGTATTCTAGGAATATCTTGTCCACCGTACCGAACAAGAGTCTATCTATGGCTTCGAGTTTATAGTTAGGCAGAGGCGGTTCGAACATATCGTTAGCTTTTTCCTTAAGAACTCCTAATGGCAATGTACAAATCATGTGTTCCGCTACTATCGTCTTCCCATTCTCGCAGCGCACTTCTATACAGGCGTCTGTGTCGGAACAATTATTATCCTCGGAGTTTGTGGAACTGTCCTCACACTTTTTCCTCTCCCACCTGTAATTAACACTCTCCTGTTGGAGTACCAGCCGCTGCTTTACCAACTACTGACATTAAATTCCTCTTACCTAATGCTCGTGACGGCGTGTCTAGTGAGAATACTGTCCTTGGGTATGTGTTTATAAACCGGTTCCAATATAGCGCTGTACCCGTCCGGAAGACTAATATTTCCACCTTGTAGCTCCGCGTACGAACCCATTTCCAGGAGATCGACGTCTTCCATGCTATCACAGCCAGTAATACAGGTTTCCCTCTTAAGTAAACAGTCAAACAACAATTGTCTAATTCTCCTCTCCTCGGCCGGCAGAGATGATAAATAAATCTCCGCTTCTAATGCCACATGCGCACCGACACTGTTTATCCCGTCCGGAGGGCTATAGGGGCTTAAAAAATACTCTTCGCATCTTCTTAGAAAACACACGTAAGCTTCGTAGATCTCTTGCAAAACCGGGAAGGGTAGCTGCTTCCCATCTTCCATAGCCGCTACGACTCGGTGAGGCCTCGGTACGCGAACGATATCAATCAGTCCGTTCGCCATTGCTAGCTCGAACATCGGGTTTCCTAGGACTCCGTGGATCCAGTTGGCTCCTAATTCCACCTTCTCGCCTCCTGCATCGAGGAAATTTTTTCTTATATAGTTGGAGGTTAAATGAGAAGCTTCTCTCTCGGACAGTATCGGTGTTGGATATCATGAAAGGAACTTGAAACGTTTCTCAAAGTGTATCGTTACGAAGCTGGCGCAACGAAATGCAACGGAGATGAAGAGGATCAAAACTCTTATTGATTATTAAGAAAAATTGGCAAATAGGTTAAGTGGAGTCTCACCGACTTTGGTAGCGACGATTCGACCGCCGATTCGACCCCGCGCCTCGACGATCAGAAAGTCTGCTTCCTGATTCTTCAATAAATGATTGGCGGCGGATAAACCAGCCATCCCGCCGCCGACAATTAAAATTTTGCACTTGACTTTCTCATCCTCCGTCCTTTCCGTGGATTCCGCCATGATCATACCATATCAGCTGTCAACGGCAAAGCGAACCCGAACATGTACGGATTAGTTTTTATCTACATAGAAAGTGGCCACGAGCGTTTCTCCATTCTGCTTTAACCTTTGCACTTTCTAGAACGGCCGCGCGAAAGGGTTTCCCTTGGACACGCTCAGGACTTCTTCGATCGCCTTCATTTTTACGTAGTTGGGACAACACGGTGACACAGTTCGCACTGTGCTTCCTTATTCATGATCCTTGGTGCGCCGTAACTACAGGAACAAATGTAGTATAGTTATATTATTCGATGTATACAATTTATTTCTGAAAGAATTGCTTTGGTTCTGTTAAAAACCTGTTCGTGTACAAGTATATTTGGATCGAAGTAGATCGAAGGATGTTTGTTAGTATTGTACGCGAGGTGGAGGCCCCCCAAGGACATCTCAGTGTTCGTTTATCTGCACTATTTGTAGTCTCAGAATGTGGGTCAGTTATAGAGATATTTAAGTCCAGCGTCTGATTAGATTTACCACTCGAAATTTGTTTAATAAGGGCCTAAGGAGGGTTACAGTCAACTACCGGTGATTGGTATAAACTACAATCCTGTGTGATATCTTTGTCTAAATCAGTCTAAATAGTTTGTCCTGCTCTCTCCCATGGATACCTCTGGTTGTATTTTGTGCTCCTGTTAACTCGGAAGTTTTACCGATTTGAAACGTTAGTCGTTTGAATTCGTCTGTGCAAATGCAGTCACAAAATTACGTTTTTCGTCCTTATACGAGAAGATTTTGAGCTGAATAAAGGTTCATTCGAAAGAGAAAGGTCAATGCAGCCCGCTCTGGCCATCATTTTAAGTCGCAATATAGTACATTGCGTAACAAAGGCGAGAAGAAAGCGATTTTGACCAATTTTGACGAGGGTGGACGAGAGTGAAGTTTGCCAAATTTTCCTCAATCGCTTTTGCAACTTCTACTATTGCGACACCCGTCTGGCGGCGTGTAGTATAAACTTTAGAAGCGCGAAGTTTGAAACGGACCACACGAATGTAATAGGAAAGACCAGACCTGACTGACTGACTAACTGCAATTGTCAGAGTTTTAAATTGACAAATTATTTGAAAGCCTGCGAGAGGGAAGGTATGGGTATCGATGGTCTGAGAATACCTTGCCTGGCCACGCCAAGTAGGTATTTGACTTCCAGGCCGCGGACATCTAGGCAAATGTCCAGATGTATTTTATCCTCACATTATTAAAATGTCCGCGATAACGATATGGGAAATGGAATGTATGAACACAGCATTTTAGCTGTGTATATGTAGTTGTGTCATCTTAAGCGCAGTTGGAAAGCACCTTTATATATGTACTTGCAGCTCATTTTGATTTCATATCTTTTTTTTAATATTCTAATTATTATTATCTTCTATTCTTTTGTGATTTATTTGATTTCATGTACTTGGCGTAATTTTAATACTTTTTTGATGTTTTTTATGGGGATTTTAAATTACAAGGATGTTAAGTCATAAAAAGTTCACAAATGTAACGTAAAAGAACGAAATAACCAATAAACATTTATTGTCATGTAGCATTAGCATATAGGTTATATTTTCAGTCACTTCGAGGAGGGGACCACAAAATAATCACGCGCATCCAGCCTGCGCATTTTCTCTAGCCTGGGCGGCCGCATGAAAGGGGTACTTTTCCCACCCTACATTAGTGGTAGTTGGAACGATATTTTTGAGCCTGGGTACGCGGAAAATTGACTTGTGGTCCCAAGCAGGAGAAAAGTTATATCATTCAATTCTTTATATTTTGTGGGATTATTACTAGGGACTGTAGCCATAATTAATTCTTTTATATTTCGAAGAATTGTCTTTAAATGTTTAAATAATTAATTTAAACTACCCTGACATTCAATTGACTAAGGACGGTATTCATAAACGTGTCTTAAGATTAAGCAAATGCTTAAGCATTCGGCATCCTTTACTAGCTACTAGGGTTAGTAAAGGATGCCGCATGCTTAAGCATTTGCTTAATCTTAAGACACGTTTATGAATACCGGCCTGACCTGTTAAGAAAACTATTAAAAATGTTACTGCGCGCATGCGTATTAATCTCTTTACATATTTATTTATCTCTTATGCGTGAAACGGAACGGTACCCGGGATAAAAATAAAATGGTGTGTATTTTAAAAAGTTTGCTTTGAAGTAGTAAGAATTATCGAGTGTATTTAGTGTCCAATTAGCAATTATATTGAGGACTGGTTAATTAATTCAGAGCTTTCGTCTGTTATAGGTAAGCAATTCTTTCCTTTGGAAGCGTCGGTTCGTGTCAACTGGTCCCAGATAGCACACAGACGTCTAAAGACGCCCAAAAGTCGTCCTAAAAGCCATCCGGATCTAAAACGGCCGTTCAATTGACGTCTTCCAGACGTCTGTGTAAAATGTGGGGTGTAACGAAAACGCACTGGAAGAGTGCATTTACAGCATTTACAATATGTCCCTTTTAAGTTAAACTTAAGTAATTAGACAATCGAATTATTATATATCACTGTACATTATTCAGAGTATTTTAATAAATCACATGTAGAGACAAAACGCATCATTCAATGTAGAAATGTACCCTATAACTTCCATTTCCTAATTAAATCCCAAATTCCACAATCACAAGTAAAGCCTGCATCTGCGTTGATTACTTCTCCGTCTTCGACTCATTCTCTCTCTTTCAACATCATGTTCTCCTGTTACGAAGCTCAATTTAGAGCGTTCAGAAAATTTTAACCAGATTTTGGAGCGATGTATCAGGAGAACATGAAGCGAAAGGAGGTAGGCCCTGAATTTCATCGTCGAAGGCCTTTCGTAGAACCCTGCGCCTCTACGTCGAATAGTTCTCCGCCTTACATTCTCTTTCCGAAGACGCTAACTTAGTGCCACCTCATCCGACATCATGTTCTCCTGTTACAATCTCAATTTTGGAGCGTTTAGAAAATTTTGGCCAGATTTTAGCAAATGTATCAGGAGAACATGAAGCGAAAGGAGGTATGCTCTGAATTTCATCGTCGAAGGCCTTTCGAAGACGCTGCGCCTCTACGTCGAATAGTTCTCCGCCTTAGATTCTCTTTCCGAAGACGCTAACTTAGTGCCACCTCTTTCGACATCATGTTCTCCTGTTACAATCTCAATTTTGGAGCGTTCAGAAAATTTTGGCCAGATTTTAGCAAATGTATCAGGAGAACATGAAGCGAAAGGAGGTACGCCCTGAATTTCATCGTCGAAGCCTTTCGAAGACGCTGCGCCTCTACGTCGAATAGTTCTCCGCCTTAGATTCTCTTTCCGAAGACGCTAACTTAGTGCCACCTCTTTCGACATCATGTTCTCCTGTTACAATCTCAATTTTGGAGCGTTCAGAAAATTTTGGCCAGATTTTAGCAAATGTATCAGGAGAACATGAAGCGAAAGGAGGTACGCCCTGAATTTCATCGTCGAAGCCTTTCGAAGACGCTGCGCCTCTACGTCGAATAGTTCTCTGCCTTAGATTCTCTTTCCGAAGACGCTAACTTAGTGCCACCTCTTTCCACATCATGTTCTCCTGTTACAATCTCAATTTTGGAGCGTTCAGAAAATTTTGGCCAGATTTTAGAAAATGTATCAGGAGAACATGAAGCGAAAGGAGGTACGCCCTGAATTTCATCGTCGAAGCCTTTCGAAGACGCTGCGCCTCTACGTCGAATAGTTCTCCGCCTTAGATTCTTTTTCCGAAGACGCTAACTTAGTGCCACCTCTTCCGACATCATGTTCTCCTGTTACAATCTCAATTTTGGAGCGTTTAGAAAATTTTGGCCAGATTTTAGCAAATGTATCAGGAGAACATGAAGCGAAAGAGGTACGCCCTGAATTTCATCGTCGAAGCGTTTCGAAGACGCTGCGCCTCTACGTCGAATAGTTCTCCGCCTTAGATTCTCTTTCCGAAGTCGCTAACTTAGTGCCACCTCTTTCCACATCATGTTCTCCTGTTACAATCTCAATTTTGGAGCGTTCAGAAAATTTTGGCCAGATTTTAGCAAATGTATCAGGAGAACATGAAGCGAAAGATGTACGCCCTGAATTTCATCGTCGAAGCCTTTCGAAGACGCTGCGCCTCTACGTCGAATAGTTCTCCGCCTTAGATTCTCTTTCCGAAGTCGCTAACTTAGTGCCACCTCTTTCCACATCATGTTCTCCTGTTACAATCTCAATTTTGGAGCGTTCAGAAAATTTTGGCCAGATTTTGGAGCGATGTATCAGGAGAACATGAAGCGAAAGGAGGTATCGCCTGAATTTCATCGTTGAAGGCCTTTCGAAAACTCTGCCCCTCTCCGATTTTCCTCGATTGTTACCGATTTCTCAGTCACCCTGTATAGTAGGGTATTTTTCACCCCTTAGGAAAGTACTCGGTACGTGAAAGCGCATCCAAATAGTATAATAAAAGTACCCTTTGATCGCCGATTTTTCTCGATCGTTACCGATTTCTCGGTCACCCTGTACAGTAGGGTATTTTTCACCCCTTAGGAAGGTACCCGGGACGCGAAACCGCGTCCAAAGAGTACAATGAATGTACCCTTTGATTGCCGATTTTCCTCGATCGTTGCCGATTTATCAGTCACCCTGTATAGTAGGGTATTTTTCACCCCTTAGGAAAGTACTTGGGACGTGAAACCGCGTGCAAAGAGTACAATGAAAGTACCCTTTGATTGCCGATTTTCCTCGATTGTTGCCGATTTCTGAGTCACCCTGTATAGTAGGGTATTTTTCACCCCTTAGGAAAGTACTTGGGACGTGAAACCGCGTGCAAAGAGTACAATGAAAGTACCCTTTGATTGCCGATTTTCCGCGATTGTTGCCGATTTCTGAGTCACCCTGTATAGTAGGGTATTTTTCACCCCTTAGAAAAGTACTCGGGACGTGAAACCGCGTCCAAAGAGTACAATGAAAGTACCCTTCGATCGCCGATTTTCCGCGATCGTTGCCGATTTCTCTATCACCCTGTATAGTGGGGAATTTTTCACCCCTTATGAAAGTACTCGGGACGTGAAACCGCGTCCAAAGAGTACAATGAATGTACCCTTTGATTGCCGATTTTCCTCGATCGTTGCCGATTTTTCAGTCACCCTGTATAGTAGGAAATTTTTCACCCCTTATGAAAGTACTCGGGACGTGAAACCGCGTCCAAAGTGTACAATGAAAGTACCCTTTGATTGCCGATTTTCCTCAATTGTTGCCGATTTCTGAGTCACCCTGTATAGTAGGGTATTTTTCACCCCTTAGGAAAGTACTCGGGACGTGAAACCGCGTCCAATGAGTACAATGAAAGTACCCTTTGATTGTCGATTTTAGTTCTCCGCCTTAGATTCTCTTTCCGAAGACGCTAACTTAGTGCCACCTCTTTCGACATCATGTTCTCCTGTTACAATCTCAATTTTGGAGCGTTCAGAAAATTTTGGCCAGATTTTAGCAAATGTATCAGGAGAACATGAAGCGAAAGGAGGTACGCCCTGAATTTCATCGTCGAAGCCTTTCGAAGACGCTGCGCCTCTACGTCGAATAGTTCTCCGCCTTAGATTCTCTTTCCGAAGACGCTAACTTAGTGCCACCTCTTCCGACATCATGTTCTCCTGTTACAATCTCAATTTTGGAGCGTTTAGAAAATTTTGGCCAGATTTTAGCAAATGTATCAGGAGAACATGAAGCGAAAGAGGTACGCCCTGAATTTCATCGTCGAAGCCTTTCGAAGACAATGCGCCTCTACGTCAAATAGTTCTCCGCCTTAGATTCTCTTTCCGAAGTCGCTAACTTAGTGCCACCTCTTTCCACATCATGTTCTCCTGTTACAATCTCAATTTTGGAGCGTTCAGAAAATTTTGGCCAGATTTTGGAGCGATGTATCAGGAGAACATGAAGCGAAAGGAGGTATCGCCTGAATTTCATCGTTGAAGGCCTTTCGAAAACTCTGCCCCTCTCCGATTTTCCTCGATTGTTACCGATTTCTCAGTCACCCTGTATAGTAGGGTATTTTTCACCCCTTAGGAAAGTACTCGGTACGTGAAAGCGCATCCAAATAGTATAATAAAAGTACCCTTTGATCGCCGATTTTTCTCGATCGTTACCGATTTCTCGGTCACCCTGTACAGTAGGGTATTTTTCACCCCTTAGGAAGGTACCCGGGACGCGAAACCGCGACCAAAGAGTACAATGAATGTACCCTTTGATTGCCGATTTTCCTCGATCGTTGCCGATTTATCAGTCACCCTGTATAGTAGGGTATTTTTCACCCCTTAGGAAAGTACTTGGGACGTGAAACCGCGTGCAAAGAGTACAATGAAAGTACCCTTTGATTGCCGATTTTCCTCGATTGTTGCCGATTTCTGAGTCACCCTGTATAGTAGGGTATTTTTCACCCCTTAGGAAAGTACTTGGGACGTGAAACCGCGTGCAAAGAGTACAATGAAAGTACCCTTTGATTGCCGATTTTCCGCGATTGT
The DNA here is from genome assembly GCA_947577245.1 of Andrena bucephala. Lineage (NCBI taxonomy): Eukaryota > Metazoa > Arthropoda > Insecta > Hymenoptera > Andrenidae > Andrena > Andrena bucephala. Next base: position 80,513,834 of record OX387715.1, read on the forward strand.
TGCCGATTTCTGAGTCACCCTGTATAGTAGGGTATTTTTCACCCCTTAGAAAAGTACTCGGGACGTGAAACCGCGTCCAAAGAGTACAATGAAAGTACCCTTCGATCGCCGATTTTCCGCGATCGTTGCCGATTTCTCTATCACCCTGTATAGTGGGGAATTTTTCACCCCTTATGAAAGTACTCGGGACGTGAAACCGCGTCCAAAGAGTACAATGAATGTACCCTTTGATTGCCGATTTTCCTCGATCGTTGCCGATTTTTCAGTCACCCTGTATAGTAGGAAATTTTTCACCCCTTATGAAAGTACTCGGGACGTGAAACCGCGTCCAAAGTGTACAATGAAAGTACCCTTTGATTGCCGATTTTCCTCAATTGTTGCCGATTTCTGAGTCACCCTGTATAGTAGGGTATTTTTCACCCCTTAGGAAAGTACTCGGGACGTGAAACCGCGTCCAATGAGTACAATGAAAGTACCCTTTGATTGCCGATTTTAGTTCTCCGCCTTAGATTCTCTTTCCGAAGACGCTAACTTAGTGCCACCTCTTTCGACATCATGTTCTCCTGTTACAATCTCAATTTTGGAGCGTTCAGAAAATTTTGGCCAGATTTTAGCAAATGTATCAGGAGAACATGAAGCGAAAGGAGGTACGCCCTGAATTTCATCGTCGAAGCCTTTCGAAGACGCTGCGCCTCTACGTCGAATAGTTCTCCGCCTTAGATTCTTTTTCCGAAGACGCTAACTTAGTGCCACCTCTTCCGACATCATGTTCTCCTGTTACAATCTCAATTTTGGAGCGTTTAGAAAATTTTGGCCAGATTTTAGCAAATGTATCAGGAGAACATGAAGCGAAAGGAGGTACGCCCTGAATTTCATCGGCGAAGCCTTTCGAAGACGCTGCGCCTCTACGTCGAATAGTTCTCCGCCTTAGATTCTCTTTCCGAAGTCGCTAACTTAGTGCCACCTCTTTCCACATCATGTTCTCCTGTTACAATCTCAATTTTGGAGCGTTCAGAAAATTTTGGCCAGATTTTGGAGCGATGTATCAGGAGAACATGAAGCGAAAGGAGGTATCGCCTGAATTTCATCGTTGAAGGCCTTTCGAAAACTCTGCCCCTCTCCGATTTTCCTCGATTGTTACCGATTTCTCAGTCACCCTGTATAGTAGGGTATTTTTCACCCCTTAGGAAAGTACTCGGTACGTGAAAGCGCATCCAAATAGTATAATAAAAGTACCCTTTGATCGCCGATTTTTCTCGATCGTTACCGATTTCTCGGTCACCCTGTACAGTAGGGTATTTTTCACCCCTTAGGAAGGTACCCGCGACGCGAAACCGCGTCCAAAGAGTACAATGAATGTACCCTTTGATTGCCGATTTTCCTCGATCGTTGCCGATTTCTGAGTCACCCTGTATAGTAGGGTATTTTTCACCCCTTAGGAAAGTACTTGGGACGTGAAACCGCGTGCAAAGAGTACAATGAAAGTACCCTTTGATTGCCGATTTTCCTCGATTGTTGCCGATTTCTGAGTCACCCTGTATAGTAGGGTATTTTTCACCCCTTAGGAAAGTACTTGGGACGTGAAACCGCGTGCAAAGAGTACAATGAAAGTACCCTTTGATTGCCGATTTTCCGCGATTGTTGCCGATTTCTGAGTCACCCTGTATAGTAGGGTATTTTTCACCCCTTAGAAAAGTACTCGGGACGTGAAACCGCGTCCAAAGAGTACAATGAAAGTACCCTTCGATCGCCGATTTTCCGCGATCGTTGCCGATTTCTCTATCACCCTGTATAGTGGGGAATTTTTCACCCCTTATGAAAGTACTCGGGACGTGAAACCGCGTCCAAAGAGTACAATGAATGTACCCTTTGATTGCCGATTTTCCTCGATCGTTGCCGATTTTTCAGTCACCCTGTATAGTAGGAAATTTTTCACCCCTTATGAAAGTACTCGGGACGTGAAACCGCGTCCAAAGTGTACAATGAAAGTACCCTTTGATTGCCGATTTTCCTCAATTGTTGCCGATTTCTGAGTCACCCTGTATAGTAGGGTATTTTTCACCCCTTAGGAGAGTACTCGGGACGTGAAACCGCGTCCAATGAGTACAATGAAAGTACCCTTTGATTGCCGATTTTAGTTCTCCGCCTTAGATTCTCTTTCCGAAGACGCTAACTTAGTGCCACCTCTTTCGACATCATGTTCTCCTGTTACAATCTCAATTTTGGAGCGTTCAGAAAATTTTGGCCAGATTTTAGCAAATGTATCAGGAGAACATGAAGCGAAAGGAGGTACGCCCTGAATTTCATCGTCGAAGCCTTTCGAAGACGCTGCGCCTCTACGTCGAATAGTTCTCCGCCTTAGATTCTTTTTCCGAAGACGCTAACTTAGTGCCACCTCTTCCGACATCATGTTCTCCTGTTACAATCTCAATTTTGGAGCGTTTAGAAAATTTTGGCCAGATTTTGGAGCGATGTATCAGGAGAACATGAAGCGAAAGGAGGTATCGCCTGAATTTCATCGTTGAAGGCCTTTCGAAAACTCTGCCCCTCTCCGATTTTCCTCGATTGTTACCGATTTCTCAGTCACCCTGTATAGTAGGGTATTTTTCACCCCTTAGGAAAGTACTCGGTACGTGAAAGCGCATCCAAATAGTATAATAAAAGTACCCTTTGATCGCCGATTTTTCTCGATCGTTACCGATTTCTCGGTCACCCTGTACAGTAGGGTATTTTTCACCCCTTAGGAAGGTACCCGCGACGCGAAACCGCGTCCAAAGAGTACAATGAATGTACCCTTTGATTGCCGATTTTCCTCGATCGTTGCCGATTTCTGAGTCACCCTGTATAGTAGGGTATTTTTCACCCCTTAGGAAAGTACTTGGGACGTGAAACCGCGTGCAAAGAGTACAATGAAAGTACCCTTTGATTGCCGATTTTCCTCGATTGTTGCCGATTTCTGAGTCACCCTGTATAGTAGGGTATTTTTCACCCCTTAGGAAAGTACTTGGGACGTGAAACCGCGTGCAAAGAGTACAATGAAAGTACCCTTTGATTGCCGATTTTCCGCGATTGTTGCCGATTTCTGAGTCACCCTGTATAGTAGGGTATTTTTCACCCCTTAGAAAAGTACTCGGGACGTGAAACCGCGTCCAAAGAGTACAATGAAAGTACCCTTCGATCGCCGATTTTCCGCGATCGTTGCCGATTTCTCTATCACCCTGTATAGTGGGGAATTTTTCACCCCTTATGAAAGTACTCGGGACGTGAAACCGCGTCCAAAGAGTACAATGAATGTACCCTTTGATTGCCGATTTTCCTCGATCGTTGCCGATTTTTCAGTCACCCTGTATAGTAGGAAATTTTTCACCCCTTATGAAAGTACTCGGGACGTGAAACCGCGTCCAAAGTGTACAATGAAAGTACCCTTTGATTGCCGATTTTCCTCAATTGTTGCCGATTTCTGAGTCACCCTGTATAGTAGGGTATTTTTCACCCCTTAGGAAAGTACTCGGGACGTGAAACCGCGTCCAATGAGTACAATGAAAGTACCCTTTGATTGCCGATTTTAGTTCTCCGCCTTAGATTCTCTTTCCGAAGACGCTAACTTAGTGCCACCTCTTTCGACATCATGTTCTCCTGTTACAATCTCAATTTTGGAGCGTTCAGAAAATTTTGGCCAGATTTTAGCAAATGTATCAGGAGAACATGAAGCGAAAGGAGGTACGCCCTGAATTTCATCGTCGAAGCCTTTCGAAGACGCTGCGCCTCTACGTCGAATAGTTCTCCGCCTTAGATTCTTTTTCCGAAGACGCTAACTTAGTGCCACCTCTTCCGACATCATGTTCTCCTGTTACAATCTCAATTTTGGAGCGTTTAGAAAATTTTGGCCAGATTTTAGCAAATGTATCAGGAGAACATGAAGCGAAAGAGGTACGCCCTGAATTTCATCGTCGAAGCCTTTCGAAGACGCTGCGCCTCTACGTCGAATAGTTCTCCGCCTTAGATTCTCTTTCCGAAGTCGCTAACTTAGTGCCACCTCTTTCCACATCATGTTCTCCTGTTACAATCTCAATTTTGGAGCGTTCAGAAAATTTTGGCCAGATTTTGGAGCGATGTATCAGGAGAACATGAAGCGAAAGGAGGTATCGCCTGAATTTCATCGTTGAAGGCCTTTCGAAAACTCTGCCCCTCTCCGATTTTCCTCGATTGTTACCGATTTCTCAGTCACCCTGTATAGTAGGGTATTTTTCACCCCTTAGGAAAGTACTCGGTACGTGAAAGCGCATCCAAATAGTATAATAAAAGTACCCTTTGATCGCCGATTTTTCTCGATCGTTACCGATTTCTCGGTCACCCTGTACAGTAGGGTATTTTTCACCCCTTAGGAAGGTACCCGGGACGCGAAACCGCGACCAAAGAGTACAATGAATGTACCCTTTGATTGCCGATTTTCCTCGATCGTTGCCGATTTATCAGTCACCCTGTATAGTAGGGTATTTTTCACCCCTTAGGAAAGTACTTGGGACGTGAAACCGCGTGCAAAGAGTACAATGAAAGTACCCTTTGATTGCCGATTTTCCTCGATTGTTGCCGATTTCTGAGTCACCCTGTATAGTAGGGTATTTTTCACCCCTTAGAAAAGTACTCGGGACGTGAAACCGCGTCCAAAGAGTACAATGAAAGTACCCTTCGATCGCCGATTTTCCGCGATCCTTGCCGATTTCTCTATCACCCTGTATAGTGGGGAATTTTTCACCCCTTATGAAAGTACTCGGGACGTGAAACCGCGTCCAAAGAGTACAATGAATGTACCCTTTGATTGCCGATTTTCCTCGATCGTTGCCGATTTTTCAGTCACCCTGTATAGTAGGAAATTTTTCACCCCTTATGAAAGTACTCGGGACGTGAAACCGCGTCCAAAGTGTACAATGAAAGTACCCTTTGATTGCCGATTTTCCTCGATTGTTGCCGATTTCTGAGTCACCCTGTATAGTAGGGTATTTTTCACCCCTTAGGAAAGTACTCGGGACGTGAAACCGCGTCCAAAGAGTACAATGAAAGTACCCTTTGATTGCCGATTTTAGTTCTCCGCCTTAGATTCTCTTTCCGAAGACGCTAACTTAGTGCCACCTCTTTCGACATCATGTTCTCCTGTTACAATCTCAATTTTGGAGCGTTCAGAAAATTTTGGCCAGATTTTAGCAAATGTATCAGGAGAACATGAAGCGAAAGGAGGTACGCCCTGAATTTCATCGTCGAAGCCTTTCGAAGACGCTGCGCCTCTACGTCGAATAGTTCTCCGCCTTAGATTCTCTTTCCGAAGACGCTAACTTAGTGCCACCTCTTCCGACATCATGTTCTCCTGTTACAATCTCAATTTTGGAGCGTTTAGAAAATTTTGGCCAGATTTTAGCAAATGTATCAGGAGAACATGAAGCGAAAGAGGTACGCCCTGAATTTCATCGTCGAAGCCTTTCGAAGACGCTGCGCCTCTACGTCGAATAGTTCTCCGCCTTAGATTCTCTTTCCGAAGACGCTAACTTAGTGCCACCTCTTTCCACATCATGTTCTCCTGTTACAATCTCAATTTTGGAGCGTTCAGAAAATTTTGGCCAGATTTTAGCAAATGTATCAGGAGAACATGAAGCGAAAGGAGGTACGCCCTGAATTTCATCGGCGAAGCCTTTCGAAGACGCTGCGCCTCTACGTCGAATAGTTCTCCGCCTTAGATTCTCTTTCCGAAGTCGCTAACTTAGTGCCACCTCTTTCCACATCATGTTCTCCTGTTACAATCTCAATTTTGGAGCGTTCAGAAAATTTTGGCCAGATTTTAGCAAATGTATCAGGAGAACATGAAGCGAAAGGAGGTACGCCCTGAATTTCATCGTCGAAGCCTTTCGAAGACGCTGCGCCTCTACGTCGAATAGTTCTCCGCCTTAGATTCTTTTTCCGAAGACGCTAACTTAGTGCCACCTCTTCCGACATCATGTTCTCCTGTTACAATCTCAATTTTGGAGCGTTTAGAAAATTTTGGCCAGATTTTAGCAAATGTATCAGGAGAACATGAAGCGAAAGGAGGTACGCCCTGAATTTCATCGGCGAAGCCTTTCGAAGACGCTGCGCCTCTACGTCGAATAGTTCTCCGCCTTAGATTCTCTTTCCGAAGTCGCTAACTTAGTGCCACCTCTTTCCACATCATGTTCTCCTGTTACAATCTCAATTTTGGAGCGTTCAGAAAATTTTGGCCAGATTTTGGAGCGATGTATCAGGAGAACATGAAGCGAAAGGAGGTATCGCCTGAATTTCATCGTTGAAGGCCTTTCGAAAACTCTGCCCCTCTCCGATTTTCCTCGATTGTTACCGATTTCTCAGTCACCCTGTATAGTAGGGTATTTTTCACCCCTTAGGAAAGTACTCGGTACGTGAAAGCGCATCCAAATAGTATAATAAAAGTACCCTTTGATCGCCGATTTTTCTCGATCGTTACCGATTTCTCGGTCACCCTGTACAGTAGGGTATTTTTCACCCCTTAGGAAGGTACCCGCGACGCGAAACCGCGTCCAAAGAGTACAATGAATGTACCCTTTGATTGCCGATTTTCCTCGATCGTTGCCGATTTCTGAGTCACCCTGTATAGTAGGGTATTTTTCACCCCTTAGGAAAGTACTTGGGACGTGAAACCGCGTGCAAAGAGTACAATGAAAGTACCCTTTGATTGCCGATTTTCCTCGATTGTTGCCGATTTCTGAGTCACCCTGTATAGTAGGGTATTTTTCACCCCTTAGGAAAGTACTTGGGACGTGAAACCGCGTGCAAAGAGTACAATGAAAGTACCCTTTGATTGCCGATTTTCCGCGATTGTTGCCGATTTCTGAGTCACCCTGTATAGTAGGGTATTTTTCACCCCTTAGAAAAGTACTCGGGACGTGAAACCGCGTCCAAAGAGTACAATGAAAGTACCCTTCGATCGCCGATTTTCCGCGATCGTTGCCGATTTCTCTATCACCCTGTATAGTGGGGAATTTTTCACCCCTTATGAAAGTACTCGGGACGTGAAACCGCGTCCAAAGAGTACAATGAATGTACCCTTTGATTGCCGATTTTCCTCGATCGTTGCCGATTTTTCAGTCACCCTGTATAGTAGGAAATTTTTCACCCCTTATGAAAGTACTCGGGACGTGAAACCGCGTCCAAAGTGTACAATGAAAGTACCCTTTGATTGCCGATTTTCCTCAATTGTTGCCGATTTCTGAGTCACCCTGTATAGTAGGGTATTTTTCACCCCTTAGGAGAGTACTCGGGACGTGAAACCGCGTCCAATGAGTACAATGAAAGTACCCTTTGATTGCCGATTTTAGTTCTCCGCCTTAGATTCTCTTTCCGAAGACGCTAACTTAGTGCCACCTCTTTCGACATCATGTTCTCCTGTTACAATCTCAATTTTGGAGCGTTCAGAAAATTTTGGCCAGATTTTAGCAAATGTATCAGGAGAACATGAAGCGAAAGGAGGTACGCCCTGAATTTCATCGTCGAAGCCTTTCGAAGACGCTGCGCCTCTACGTCGAATAGTTCTCCGCCTTAGATTCTTTTTCCGAAGACGCTAACTTAGTGCCACCTCTTCCGACATCATGTTCTCCTGTTACAATCTCAATTTTGGAGCGTTTAGAAAATTTTGGCCAGATTTTGGAGCGATGTATCAGGAGAACATGAAGCGAAAGGAGGTATCGCCTGAATTTCATCGTTGAAGGCCTTTCGAAAACTCTGCCCCTCTCCGATTTTCCTCGATTGTTACCGATTTCTCAGTCACCCTGTATAGTAGGGTATTTTTCACCCCTTAGGAAAGTACTCGGTACGTGAAAGCGCATCCAAATAGTATAATAAAAGTACCCTTTGATCGCCGATTTTTCTCGATCGTTACCGATTTCTCGGTCACCCTGTACAGTAGGGTATTTTTCACCCCTTAGGAAGGTACCCGCGACGCGAAACCGCGTCCAAAGAGTACAATGAATGTACCCTTTGATTGCCGATTTTCCTCGATCGTTGCCGATTTCTGAGTCACCCTGTATAGTAGGGTATTTTTCACCCCTTAGGAAAGTACTTGGGACGTGAAACCGCGTGCAAAGAGTACAATGAAAGTACCCTTTGATTGCCGATTTTCCTCGATTGTTGCCGATTTCTGAGTCACCCTGTATAGTAGGGTATTTTTCACCCCTTAGGAAAGTACTTGGGACGTGAAACCGCGTGCAAAGAGTACAATGAAAGTACCCTTTGATTGCCGATTTTCCGCGATTGTTGCCGATTTCTGAGTCACCCTGTATAGTAGGGTATTTTTCACCCCTTAGAAAAGTACTCGGGACGTGAAACCGCGTCCAAAGAGTACAATGAAAGTACCCTTCGATCGCCGATTTTCCGCGATCGTTGCCGATTTCTCTATCACCCTGTATAGTGGGGAATTTTTCACCCCTTATGAAAGTACTCGGGACGTGAAACCGCGTCCAAAGAGTACAATGAATGTACCCTTTGATTGCCGATTTTCCTCGATCGTTGCCGATTTTTCAGTCACCCTGTATAGTAGGAAATTTTTCACCCCTTATGAAAGTACTCGGGACGTGAAACCGCGTCCAAAGTGTACAATGAAAGTACCCTTTGATTGCCGATTTTCCTCAATTGTTGCCGATTTCTGAGTCACCCTGTATAGTAGGGTATTTTTCACCCCTTAGGAAAGTACTCGGGACGTGAAACCGCGTCCAATGAGTACAATGAAAGTACCCTTTGATTGCCGATTTTAGTTCTCCGCCTTAGATTCTCTTTCCGAAGACGCTAACTTAGTGCCACCTCTTTCGACATCATGTTCTCCTGTTACAATCTCAATTTTGGAGCGTTCAGAAAATTTTGGCCAGATTTTAGCAAATGTATCAGGAGAACATGAAGCGAAAGGAGGTACGCCCTGAATTTCATCGTCGAAGCCTTTCGAAGACGCTGCGCCTCTACGTCGAATAGTTCTCCGCCTTAGATTCTTTTTCCGAAGACGCTAACTTAGTGCCACCTCTTCCGACATCATGTTCTCCTGTTACAATCTCAATTTTGGAGCGTTTAGAAAATTTTGGCCAGATTTTAGCAAATGTATCAGGAGAACATGAAGCGAAAGAGGTACGCCCTGAATTTCATCGTCGAAGCCTTTCGAAGACGCTGCGCCTCTACGTCGAATAGTTCTCCGCCTTAGATTCTCTTTCCGAAGTCGCTAACTTAGTGCCACCTCTTTCCACATCATGTTCTCCTGTTACAATCTCAATTTTGGAGCGTTCAGAAAATTTTGGCCAGATTTTGGAGCGATGTATCAGGAGAACATGAAGCGAAAGGAGGTATCGCCTGAATTTCATCGTTGAAGGCCTTTCGAAAACTCTGCCCCTCTCCGATTTTCCTCGATTGTTACCGATTTCTCAGTCACCCTGTATAGTAGGGTATTTTTCACCCCTTAGGAAAGTACTCGGTACGTGAAAGCGCATCCAAATAGTATAATAAAAGTACCCTTTGATCGCCGATTTTTCTCGATCGTTACCGATTTCTCGGTCACCCTGTACAGTAGGGTATTTTTCACCCCTTAGGAAGGTACCCGGGACGCGAAACCGCGACCAAAGAGTACAATGAATGTACCCTTTGATTGCCGATTTTCCTCGATCGTTGCCGATTTATCAGTCACCCTGTATAGTAGGGTATTTTTCACCCCTTAGGAAAGTACTTGGGACGTGAAACCGCGTGCAAAGAGTACAATGAAAGTACCCTTTGATTGCCGATTTTCCTCGATTGTTGCCGATTTCTGAGTCACCCTGTATAGTAGGGTATTTTTCACCCCTTAGAAAAGTACTCGGGACGTGAAACCGCGTCCAAAGAGTACAATGAAAGTACCCTTCGATCGCCGATTTTCCGCGATCCTTGCCGATTTCTCTATCACCCTGTATAGTGGGGAATTTTTCACCCCTTATGAAAGTACTCGGGACGTGAAACCGCGTCCAAAGAGTACAATGAATGTACCCTTTGATTGCCGATTTTCCTCGATCGTTGCCGATTTTTCAGTCACCCTGTATAGTAGGAAATTTTTCACCCCTTATGAAAGTACTCGGGACGTGAAACCGCGTCCAAAGTGTACAATGAAAGTACCCTTTGATTGCCGATTTTCCTCGATTGTTGCCGATTTCTGAGTCACCCTGTATAGTAGGGTATTTTTCACCCCTTAGGAAAGTACTCGGGACGTGAAACCGCGTCCAAAGAGTACAATGAAAGTACCCTTTGATTGCCGATTTTAGTTCTCCGCCTTAGATTCTCTTTCCGAAGACGCTAACTTAGTGCCACCTCTTTCGACATCATGTTCTCCTGTTACAATCTCAATTTTGGAGCGTTCAGAAAATTTTGGCCAGATTTTAGCAAATGTATCAGGAGAACATGAAGCGAAAGGAGGTACGCCCTGAATTTCATCGTCGAAGCCTTTCGAAGACGCTGCGCCTCTACGTCGAATAGTTCTCCGCCTTAGATTCTCTTTCCGAAGACGCTAACTTAGTGCCACCTCTTCCGACATCATGTTCTCCTGTTACAATCTCAATTTTGGAGCGTTTAGAAAATTTTGGCCAGATTTTAGCAAATGTATCAGGAGAACATGAAGCGAAAGAGGTACGCCCTGAATTTCATCGTCGAAGCCTTTCGAAGACGCTGCGCCTCTACGTCGAATAGTTCTCCGCCTTAGATTCTCTTTCCGAAGACGCTAACTTAGTGCCACCTCTTTCCACATCATGTTCTCCTGTTACAATCTCAATTTTGGAGCGTTCAGAAAATTTTGGCCAGATTTTAGCAAATGTATCAGGAGAACATGAAGCGAAAGGAGGTACGCCCTGAATTTCATCGGCGAAGCCTTTCGAAGACGCTGCGCCTCTACGTCGAATAGTTCTCCGCCTTAGATTCTCTTTCCGAAGTCGCTAACTTAGTGCCACCTCTTTCCACATCATGTTCTCCTGTTACAATCTCAATTTTGGAGCGTTCAGAAAATTTTGGCCAGATTTTGGAGCGATGTATCAGGAGAACATGAAGCGAAAGGAGGTATCGCCTGAATTTCATCGTTGAAGGCCTTTCGAAAACTCTGCCCCTCTCCGATTTTCCTCGATTGTTACCGATTTCTCAGTCACCCTGTATAGTAGGGTATTTTTCACCCCTTAGGAAAGTACTCGGTACGTGAAAGCGCATCCAAATAGTATAATAAAAGTACCCTTTGATCGCCGATTTTTCTCGATCGTTACCGATTTCTCGGTCACCCTGTACAGTAGGGTATTTTTCACCCCTTAGGAAGGTACCCGCGACGCGAAACCGCGTCCAAAGAGTACAATGAATGTACCCTTTGATTGCCGATTTTCCTCGATCGTTGCCGATTTCTGAGTCACCCTGTATAGTAGGGTATTTTTCACCCCTTAGGAAAGTACTTGGGACGTGAAACCGCGTGCAAAGAGTACAATGAAAGTACCCTTTGATTGCCGATTTTCCTCGATTGTTGCCGATTTCTGAGTCACCCTGTATAGTAGGGTATTTTTCACCCCTTAGAAAAGTACTCGGGACGTGAAACCGCGTCCAAAGAGTACAATGAAAGTACCCTTCGATCGCCGATTTTCCGCGATCCTTGCCGATTTCTCTATCACCCTGTATAGTGGGGAATTTTTCACCCCTTATGAAAGTACTCGGGACGTGAAACCGCGTCCAAAGAGTACAATGAATGTACCCTTTGATTGCCGATTTTCCTCGATCGTTGCCGATTTTTCAGTCACCCTGTATAGTAGGAAATTTTTCACCCCTTATGAAAGTACTCGGGACGTGAAACCGCGTCCAAAGTGTACAATGAAAGTACCCTTTGATTGCCGATTTTCCTCGATTGTTGCCGATTTCTGAGTCACCCTGTATAGTAGGGTATTTTTCACCCCTTAGGAAAGTACTCGGGACGTGAAACCGCGTCCAAAGAGTACAATGAAAGTACCCTTTGATTGCCGATTTTAGTTCTCCGCCTTAGATTCTCTTTCCGAAGACGCTAACTTAGTGCCACCTCTTTCGACATCATGTTCTCCTGTTACAATCTCAATTTTGGAGCGTTCAGAAAATTTTGGCCAGATTTTAGCAAATGTATCAGGAGAACATGAAGCGAAAGGAGGTACGCCCTGAATTTCATCGTCGAAGCCTTTCGAAGACGCTGCGCCTCTACGTCGAATAGTTCTCCGCCTTAGATTCTCTTTCCGAAGACGCTAACTTAGTGCCACCTCTTCCGACATCATGTTCTCCTGTTACAATCTCAATTTTGGAGCGTTTAGAAAATTTTGGCCAGATTTTAGCAAATGTATCAGGAGAACATGAAGCGAAAGAGGTACGCCCTGAATTTCATCGTCGAAGCCTTTCGAAGACGCTGCGCCTCTACGTCGAATAGTTCTCCGCCTTAGATTCTTTTTCCGAAGACGCTAACTTAGTGCCACCTCTTCTGACATCATGTTCTCCTGTTACAATCTCAATGTTGGAGCGTTTAGAAAATTTTGGCCAGATTTTAGCAAATGTATCAGGAGAACATGAAGCGAAAGAGGTACGCCCTGAATTTCATCGTCGAAGCCTTTCGAAGACGCTGCGCCTCTACGTCGAATAGTTCTCCGCCTTAGATTCTCTTTCCGAAGACGCTAACTTAGTGCCACCTCTTTCCACATCATGTTCTCCTGTTACAATCTCAATTTTGGAGCGTTCAGAAAATTTTGGCCAGATTTTAGCAAATGTATCAGGAGAACATGAAGCGAAAGGAGGTATGCTCTGAATTTCATCGTCGAAGGCCTTTCGAAGACGCTGCGCCTCTACGTCGAATAGTTCTCCGCCTTAGATTCTCTTTCCGAAGACGCTTACTTAGTGCCACCTCTTTCCACATCATGTTCTCCTGTTACAATCTCAATTTTGGAGCGTTCAGAAAATTTTGGCCAGATTTTAGCAAATGTATCAGGAGAACATGAAGCGAAAGGAGGTATGCTCTGAATTTCATCGTCGAAGGCCTTTCGAAGACGCTGCGCCTCTACGTCGAATAGTTCTCCGCCTTAGATTCTCTTTCCGAAGACGCTAACTTAGTGCCACCTCTTCCGACATCATGTTCTCCTGTTACAATCTCAATTTTGGAGCGTTTAGAAAATTTTGGCCAGATTTTAGCAAATGTATCAGGAGAACATGAAGCGAAAGGAGGTACGCCCTGAATTTCATCGTCGAAGCCTTCGAAGACGCTGCGCCTCTACGTCGAATAGTTCTCCGCCTTAGATTCTCTTTCCGAAGACGCTAACTTAGTGCCACCTCTTTTCACATTATGTTCTCCTGTTACAATCTCAATTTTGGAGCGTTCAGAAAATTTTGGCCAGATTTTGGAGCGATGTATCAGGAGAACATGAAGCGAAAGGAGGTATCTTGTAATTTCACCATTGAAGGCGTTGCCTTGAAGTAGCGAACAAGAGCTGCGCCTTCTAAAGGCCTTTTACCGTGGAAATCATAGGTTTGGAATTTGGATAGGAATTTGTAAAAGGTATTTGTAAATAATAATACAGTTCTTTCCCAATTTTTTTCCACTTTATTTGCATGAAAGGCCTTTTTTACAGTGTTACAATATTGTATAATTTCATTTTACTTTTTGTATAAAATCACTATCTTCTTCATGTTCATTGTTGAGGCTGACAGCTTTCCATCGTTTGTCTCATTTAAAGTTCCTGGCCTCGGAGGAATGTTCCCAAGATTTATCTGCAAGGAGAAGAAAAATATTTTCTTTAACCTGATTTGTCTATTATGTATAGAAAATACGACAAATATTACAATATAATTTCATGTAAAACGTATAAAGAATTTAATTATCTTCCCAATTTAACCTTTATTTCATGTAGAATACATTTAAACGCAGTCCAATTCTATCATGTCATAGAAAACGTATACAAATGACAACATGTAAAAAAAATTAGGTACCCTTTTGTTTGAAAACAAACGAACCGTACTTTTCTTCGCGCACAAAAAATTTAAAGACAAATTTGCGCAACCGCCTCATTTTTATAGCTCGACGAATCTGAATGAATCTGAATCGAGCTGAACTGAAGTTTGCAACCATATAACAATTTATTTAACCTCACACGCTGCATAATTCTAATATTATATTAGTAAGGTACTCAAAAGACGCATACGACTAAGAAAGGAAAAGAAAAGATTGACGAAGAGAATGATAAGTTATCACACGTATACAAGCACGCACACACGTTCAGCATTTCAACACATTTCAGAGTAGTTCCGGAGTTGGACGCTGTTCATGAACAGAGGCCGCTAAATTAAGAGACTGTACAAATGTTTATTACGCGTTGTATTTATATAATATTTCGGATCGAAATTTATAGAAATACGTGCAAATTATGCTTGTATCAAAATTTATTAATAAACGGAATTATACAACATGTTTCTTGAAATTAGTCGTAACATTCAGGCCGTTATAGATTTTAAATGTTTTCGATAAGATTTTATTTTAATTCCTATCACGCGTAGCGTTACAATCTGCACAGACGAGGTATATACCTCGTCTGTGCAATCTGTTTCATGACTTAACCGGTAACGTTGCATGCGACACTAAAATGGTAAGGGTGTCCTAGGACCCCCCAAACCGGTGACAGAAAAATACATTGGTGATAGGTCTATTCTATACCTCGTCTGTGCCTCGAGTTATGGGTCGGTAATACAGTTTGGGTGTTGACACGAAGTCCCATACGTTGATAGGTCTATCCTATACTTCGTCGATGGCTCGGCTGCGATGGATCTCGCTCGGTGGGTAAAAAAGTTCGCGAATTTTCGAAATAAAGCACAATATTCGCGACGTTCTCGTAACCTTAAAATAGAAGTATGCGATATACGAGCGTTGAAATCGCTGGATGCCCTGCGTTTAACGCAACAAAAGTTCGGCATTCTTCGAAGAGCAATAATCTGGGCGCTCTCCAATTCCAATTATAATGCTGCCGCACAGAGTATTCGGATTTCGAACGTTATTGGTAAAACAGTAGGGTAAGCTCAAGGATACTAGCGTATCAGATACATATAGCAATCGATAAAATTAGTAGTAACGTCGTGACGAGAAATTTACATTACGTTTTAATCGCTTCATTGCAGATAGGGGTCTTTGGAGCTCTCTTTACTCTGTGATATAAAAATCCCGTGGAATAAATTTGCCAGTTCCTATAGAACATTTCTGTGAAGACCAAGGAACAGGCGACACGTTTTAACGATGTGATTGTAAACAAACGTCAGCTCGGGGCTACGCGATGAAATTCCCATCGCGAATTTACGTTAAAATGATTAATACATTGCACTTTAACAGATAGCTGCTCAACTATACCTTTTACGTATTAGTATTGTAAGTAACGAGCTGCAAATCAAATGAATTCAAGGCGATAGCTCGCATTACCGTTCACCAAATGTTTTGACACAGGTGAGTATCGCAAGATATTTCTGACATCGACGAGCGCGACTTCCATATTTTTCAATATAACCTTCATTAGTAATGCTTTTGGAACGAGCTTGCTGTCTTGCCATCGGATCTAGAGTATTCCCACATCTGCTTCCATGCGTTTGCTTACAGAGCTTTGTTGAAACGATCATCGGCCAGAATGCCGGGGAAAATAAAGGTGAAGGTGCTGGCGGGACGTAACTTGCCAGTGATGGATCGCTCAGGCGACACAACGGACGCATATGTGGAACTAAAATTTGGTAACGTGACGTTTAAAACGGACGTGTGCAGGAAATCGCTGAATCCTCAGTGGAACTCGGAATGGTACAGGTTCGAAGTCGATGATTCCGAGCTGCAGGACGAACCGTTACAGATTAGGTTGATGGACCATGACACGTACTCTGCCAACGATGCCATAGGCAAAGTGTACATAAATTTAAATCCCTTACTGTTACCTGGAGTTCCTCCTACCGTTAAAAACATTTGGACGTTGGAAGCAGCCATGAATACAAATGCTGGTTCCCAGGGTGGTATGTATTTACTGTTTAATATAGTCAATGTTCGAAACGTTCCTAATAATCCAGGTTCCTCCCTTGTTACTCCAGGTTCAGTTTTGACCGGGTGGATACCGGTATACGATACGATGCATGGTATTCGTGGTGAAGTGAACATTATAGTTAAAGTGGAATTGTTCTCCGACTTTAATAAGTTCAGACAATCTTCGTGTGGAGTACAATTTTTTTATTGTAAATATATGAAATATTCGTCAGAAGCTGAGAGACAGCTTTCACGAGTAACGTATCGGTCGATATCATTCCAGCGCCAAATATACCTCATGGATATCATACTCAGAGTATACACGGTTTCGTGGAAGAGCTAGTTGTTAGCGACGATCCAGAGTACAAATGGATCGACAAGATAAGAACACCCAGAGCCTCGAACGAAGCGCGCCAAACCTTATTTTTTAAACTCAGCGGAGAGGTTCAGAGGAAAATTGGACTGAAAGCTCTAGACCTCGGCGGAAATGCTGTTATCGGGTATGTTTACACTGTGGACGTAGAAAGTTGTTTCCCGATTACACTGGAATCTGATTTTCTTAAAAGTTATTATACGAGATATTTTCCAAGCTGTGTTCCCTCTGTCCGCAGGTATTTACAAAATTTCGACTTGGAAGGCGAATCTGGCATTGTGGCTCGCGGTATTGGCACCGCTGTTACTCTCGTCAAATTGCAAGACACCCTGAATTTTCCATCTGACAATATCGAGGAGTAAGTATGCGTAACGGTTTTAGCTGTAACACCTTTGATTTAATCCTTTGTGACCAAGTTGTGGACAAGCTGTGTTTTAACACCCCAACATCCATTCAAGTGCTTCTTGACATAGCGCAATCAGTAGTGGCAAAAACATACTCGAGTGTTCTGTGTTGTGAGTTCTAATGCTGATTATCTTATACTTTAGATGTTTCTCGTAGAGGGTATACAATTCTTTACATTGCTTTCTATTAACAAGATGCATGCGACGAAGAGTACCAGTTTTAATCAAAACAGCGAACATTGAAACTTATTGAGAATTGTTCAAAATCTGATGCGTATTAACCAGCACGAATTTCATAAAAATTTAAGTATGTGATGCGATAGAAACTGTTTACTGTTCAATTCATACATTCGATTAATTTTGCTGCACTTCATAACATTCGTTTCTACACGCTTCATCAACGGCACTATATTTGGGCGCTTTAGATCTCGTTTCAACTTCTACGTACAAGGTGTCCTAAAACATGTTACTATTACATGTAATACGTTGCATTATTTCCCGTATCTTGCCTACGTATAATTTACTGTCGATCTTTACGAGGGAATCTAGTCTCTAACAGTCGCCGCAGAATTACACTCCGCAAAAGTAATGTTCTAATCAGCGTATCATTTTTCTAGGACACCCGGTATATAGAGGCTAGATCGAGGTCTGATGCGCGTGCATAGAAACCAGGACGAAGTGTGTAGAAAATGGGGCACTACGATGTACTGGAAGTAACTAGGTACGCTACACGCGCATCCAACTTTGATCACTAAGATATTCAGAGATTAATGACCGATGGCAATTAACCGCAAGGTCTTTCTATTCTTTACGCGCGAGGCTTCTTACGAGGCAGTATGTCGAACCGTCGAGAATCGTGTATTTCCAGATACTTCAGTAAAGTTCTCTCACTCAAGTTTTAAAAGACTCGTAGAAGAATTACATTCTGTAGTTCTTTTATTCCGACACATGAACTAATAGGTGTTTTTCTTTTTTACCCACCCGCATGTATTCATATAGGGCATTCTATTCACAACACAAAGCACAAAAGGAACGTACAGGACTCGATGAGAATATGCCGTTACATCCCGCTACTCCCACATCCATCTCCGATCCTTTCGCCTTCAATACGCGAGTCCCGTATCGCACGAAGCCGTTCAGAGGTCCCAAGCGGGGTGTCAGAGCAGCCGAGTGCCCCTGCGAAGAGGTGGAAGGCGTGCCGACTAGTCTGAGGCCGTTAAAGTCGAGCGGTTTAAAGAAATCGGCAGTTTCTAATCCAAGCATATCCGAGTCAGTAATCCAAGACGAGCGGATAAGAATGATGCTGGCCCTTGAGGATGAAAGGGGCGAGGGGAATAAAAAGATATTGGACGTTCATATAAAAGGGTGGAAGAAGCTGTTCAACTACAGCGACACTGAGAGCAAGCTGCACAGCTCGCGCTCCAGTATGTCGGCCAGATCTTCCATCGTTAGTATAAAGAATCCGCAGAAAGCGAAGATATTGAAACGGAAGAAAGGGAAGGAAGGTATAACTGCTCTTCTAATCAAATCTATACACGCCCTACCTCTGGAGAATGTTAAGGAAGATCACGAGACACCGATGACACATACTCCAACAGACACGAATGAAGATTTTGATCGTTCAGAGCATCAGCGCGGCACCGAGAATCGTAGCGGTCCGGAGAAAGAGCAAGAAAACGATTACGAAGACGAGGTTTACAGCACGAAGAAGCAACACGAATCCTCGTTTGAGGAAAACACGCCTAGTTCCGATGGCCTCTCGGATGGATCGTCGATCGATAGCGCCAACTATGATATCCTGCGCGACTCGAAGCTTTCCGTTGACGACGAGTTGAAAGTAAACGGTAAATTTATCAAGACACTTGCGAGGGCCAATACTTTCCCTCCACCGAGAAGGAGGCCTTCGAAAATCAGATTGCAGAGGATAGACAGCGACACGCTTCCCCTTCACGAGGACAGCGCATTGTTACCTATTCAATGTTTATCCTTGAACCTAATATCGTCCGATTTAGAACTCGTAACAAAATCACGAATCGATTCCGCGAAGGATTCCGACTTTGCAGTGGACGAAACAAAGAGGGGAGAATCAAGTGTTGCTTCTGTGGAGGCTGTAATTGAAACAGAGTCTAGTATTGACGGTGAATTGCAGAAGCAACTGACCGTAGAGAATTCAGAAGACTTTAGCCTCCGTCCAGCGACAAGTACGCCGGTAGAAACTCCGTTCCTCGCGAAAGGACAGGACTCTGCAGTGACCAGCGCAGGAAACGAAGCAACTGTTTACGATTACAAGGAACCCGAAGCTCCGTCTGAAAATCTAAACACAGTAATGCAAGCGCTCGAGAAGAGTGCCGTCGATTACTGCGATCAACGCACCTCGGCAGACACCGATAACATGAACGACGATTTATCTTATGCCGATGAGTCTGAAATATCTGCTTCCGCGTACTCTTTACTGCAGAACGCAAGCGACACGGAGAGCAAAGACAAGAAAGAAACATTCAGACAGGCGCACAAGAGATTCCCTTCTTTGATCGAGGAGACGGACAATCATGCTCTTCAAGATTCTTTCAAAGAGACAGAATGCCTGGAGAAGCTGGAAGACCCGACCGCCTTGAAATTTACTGCGTCAACCCACTCGCTCCCATCGTTGCAAAAGTTTCAGTTCGCTACGGTAGCGACGTCAAACGGAGATGAAAATACGGGCCGGATGGTGGCGGCAGAGTCCATGTCCAAGACTTCGTCTAGCATCGAGAGCTTGATACAATCGTCGTGCAACG
Organism: Andrena bucephala; assembly: GCA_947577245.1. Lineage (NCBI taxonomy): Eukaryota > Metazoa > Arthropoda > Insecta > Hymenoptera > Andrenidae > Andrena > Andrena bucephala. The sequence goes on from OX387715.1 coordinate 80,533,439, forward strand.
ATTTAGACGAGGTGCTGCATAACAACAGGCGACGTCGTATGCTGGATTTGATTCGGATAATTGACACGAAGATGATGGAGCATTCGGAGAGATACGACGACGACGGTAACGGCCGAGTGAGAAGGAAGAAACGGGACAGAGTGTACAAGAACTTCAATCCCAGAAATTTGCGCAGAAACCTGCATAATAGATGTTTAAGGAAGCACCTCCACGGTCACAGGCATCAGGAAGTTATGCAGGCGTCTCCGCTGTCAACGGACTTCCCTCTACACGAATCCATGCCAATGCCACTTACACCGGACTACTCCTCTTCCTACAATTCCTCTCTCGAGAGCATAATTATTAGCGACGCGTTAATTCAGTCACGCCTACGCAGAACCGCAGAGTCGATGCGCTCGAAGCGAAGCTTCCTCACCAAAGGATCCCCGGTCGATCCGCCACCTCGTGAAACTCTTGCCAAGGAATTAACCGTAGATCCTCGAGGCAGCGATTCAATTACGAACAACAGTAGTAGTGTTATAGAAATGAAAGAACTAAAGCCCAATGATACTAATAACCCTTCGATACCACCGATAATAGATCATGCGGTACATGAGAGTCATAGCATTTGTAATACAAGTAAAGTATCAGATCACGATGAATTTACTAATATTACTAACACTGCTAATATGACTTACAACTCGTGTGTGTCCCGTCCTTCTCCCAATCACAGGCAACAAGACGAGGCATCTCCGAGCCCATCTTATCCACTTCCGGCCGTTCCTTCTGTGGTGTCAAAAGTATCTCAGTTACCGCCGACCAAGGCCCAACCGGCTGCATCGTTGCATCGGAGGTCCAGCGATTCTGATTTGAGCATCACCCCCAAAGGTAAGTGTAGCGGCAAATTGCATTCACGGCGATTGTTACCGGAACACGGTGGATATCGTCTTGCAAGGGAACGTCCCGAAGCCGGAAATTGGAAAAATTCTGAAACTGTGTGAATATGTAGGGAATTTCCTCCTGATTACAACGCCAGTTTTGTTTGCTGCTCAAATTCACCCTAAGGGGGTGTAATTGACTTCTAAAATTCCGGTTATTTTCTGATTTTGTGTTGTAACGCGTAAACTGTGAAATAATTTTGCCCACCAAATGATTGATCTAATTAAAAGAAACAACTTTTGTCTTGAAACTTTTTTTCCATCTCTTACAGTTTGCGAGTTATAACAGAAAATCCGAAAAAGGCCGAATTTTCAGGGGTTAATTTGAGAGAATTTCTAGCGGATTTGGGCAGGAAACAAAAATTGCGTTGTAAGAAGGAAGAAATCCCCTACGTATTCAACAAGTTTCAGAATTATTTGAGTTTCCGGCTTCGGGATCTTCCCTTGTTGGTAGCGTTCAGACGTTCACGTCTCGATCTCGTTGCCTAAATTTTAATCTGCTCTTGCGATTGAAGATGAATCGCACGATAGACGCACCTTATTCATAAATTCATTGCCCATCATTCATAGTTGATTGCGGGCTGAGATACAAATTGCAGGATGCCTCATAAAGTGAGTCCTATCCAGCAAAGAAGACATTCCCGAACCAAATGTAATATAACGATCATGACGATTCCACGTGGTTATAGGTAATCATATTTCTTTTCATTTAAACATAGTTGCTGTACGTAAAGGCTAAAGTGTCAGAGATACAGTGACTGTATTCTTGGCGAAGGAGATCCACTTTATGAGACATTCTGTGTTTCTGATTTAAAAGGGAATGTTTATCGTAGCAAATAAGAACGTGGAGTAAAATATATGCTGTAGGTAATTCTTTCGGAGCAAACGATAGGTCACTGACTGGATTGCTGAAGACATCCACCGCTGCCATAAGGACCATGAATCAGGATGCATTCGAGATGCTGGAGTATCCATTCATCACCATGCAAGTGTATCCGGCAGGATTTATTCTACACATCGGTAAGCACTATAATCCTCGACCATTCGGCCAAATGCTTCTCAATACTACGGTATCTTCTGAACGTTACCCGCGTCCGTTGCATAGTCATAATCATAAAGTGTGTATACTGAGACAGGTGGTCTCGTAAGTTCAAGATCGGTGAAACTGCTAGAGCGAATCAGTAACTTGGAAGAGCCGGAGAGTCGTGACGGCTGGTGGAAAGAAGTCAGGATGGAGGTTCGGTCGCACGCGAGGGCACTAGCGTGTAACGTGGTGATTGGTTACAGAGAGGAAACCAGTATATGGTAAGGATCTCCTATAGAGGGCATACTTTTGGGGGAAAGTATGATCGGGGTGATCTTATCATTCATTTCTCCGCAGCGATGATGTGTGCGTACTGAATGCGTATGGGACAGCAGCAGTGATCAACTTTCACAATTCGACTCAGGATCCGGACAGCGTGTTTGTCGGCACAGGGCAGTCGGGGTCTGTTACAAACCCCGCGGACATCGAGCGCGAGAAAGCTCAGCAGAAGCCGGTGCCGGTGAAAGCGGACAAGGGCAGCGAGACCGATATCCCTGTGCCGATCTCCGTTCAGACTGGCAAAGCGAGGCACACGTCGGAAAGCAAAGACCACGAAGCCCAATTCCAAAGCAAGTGCGCCCTCTGCCACTTGCCGTACAACGAGGCGAGCGTTCCGTTCCGCGTGAACGTCGCCAAATGCTCGTTATGCAGGCGCGCTAGGGTGCCGGACGTAATGTTCACTACCGTCGAGCTGCCGGAGATCTTGACCACCACTGGGCGCGGCTGCATCATACAAGCCACAGCCTGTAAAACTAAGAAAGACCTGAGGGGCGAGCTGAACGCCAAGGAGATATCGGACTGCCTGCCGTTCCTGGAATACGAGCTGCACAGTCTGCTGCTGAACAAACTGAAAGTGAAGGGGATGAATGCTGTGTTCGGGTTGAAGCTGCAGGTCTCTGTTGGGGAGCGACTGATCATAGGCATGGCGGTGGGCACGGCTGTCTTTCTGGCCGCGCTACCTGCCCCCTCTGTCCCTCAAATCGCTTCTGGCAATTCTTGGCACAAAGAGGAGCAGCTAGCAGAGATTCAGAAGACCTTGGTCGCGACTGTCATTAAGAACAGAGAGTTCTACCGGCTTAAGCCTGTCGTGGTAGGTGCACACCCCCCTTAGTCGTAGCTTTTCTGCAGGCTCGCAAGGTGTCGATGATTCCATAACTGTTTGCCGCAGGATGTCGAGAACGGACGCGTCACGACGACTTCCGACACCGACGAATCGGATGAAGATCTGCGCGATTTAGATTTCAGCGTCGGCACAAGGGACACTTGTATATTAGAAGTGGACGACATCGAGGATATGGATAGAATATCGTTGCTGATGGACGACAGACCGCCGGACGACTTCCACGTGGTCAACACCCAATCGATCCCAGGTCTCGATGATCTGGAGATCGTGAGGAACCTGCAGATGTTCACTCAGATCTCGAGGACCAAGATTCCCGCGGGGCAGATCGCGTCTATGCCCTCGAAATACTTTGCCAAGTTGCTTCAGGTACTGTTCGCCAGGAAAAGGAGGTTCTCGTCCGAGGGCCAAGTTAACGGAGTGGTTGCTTTCTTCTAGTCTGTGTACTTCAAGCTAAGGAGAATGATCCCGTGCGCACTTTGCGACATGCAGTTCAAGCTGGCGCTCCCCGAACCGGACGAGATACAGTTCACGGTGATCGGCATGGCTCTTGGACTGGGGGACCCAGTGAAAGTGAACAAGCCCAAGAAGAAACTAATGTGCCATTCCAGCAGCAAGGATCAGGTGAAGAAACCAGGTAAATAATTCAAGCGCGCTGATCCTTGTTGTGCTTGGAATAATCACTGCAATCCACCTCTTTCAGACGACAGCGACATGATATTTAACCTTGACGTGGACCACGCCGAGGTTTCCTCCGACAACGCGTCCGCCAGTATTACCCTCAACTCCTCTGCTCTAATTAATACACCGGGATTGAAATCTAGAACTCGGTCGCCGATGCGCTCCAAGCTCCACCCGATGCATAAACACAAACATGTAAATTTCCAGTACGCAAAGACTAATTTTACAGAACGTGCGCGACCAAGATCAATTGCATTCTTCACAGATGCCTTTAAAGGGAAGATACGGCGTGGACATAACACCTCTGTCTTACCTGCCGGGTGGTCGCATCGAGAGGTACCTGGGGAATCTGAATTTCTTCTTTATCCGCGAGAGCACGTCCATCAGAGAGGTTCGCCCAATGTCCTGTATTCGATACACAGAGTTAAAACCAGCTAATACATTAACAGAGCTTGTCTCCGTTGCAGAACGGTGGCCTGAGTGGGTTCACGCACAGTTTCGTGATGGAAGTTCTGGCGATCGTTCGTGCACACATCTCGGCGCTGGGAGGCAACGCGATGGTGGCATTTTTCATGACCAAATGCGTGCTGCTTCACAGCCCTCATAAGAATCAAGTGGGTGTAACGATTATTCTCTCAACTACCCGATTGCAACGAGGTGTGTCTGTTGATTTTAAGAATTCCGTGTTGTACGAATTTCAGGGCCAGTGTCTGATAAACGTCGGCGGAGACGTGGTGTCGGTCTCGTACTTTGCGGACGATAAGCACTGCGCGAGCTCAAATTGCTGACCCCGACCTCCTCACTCCGCGCCCCCATAGCTGCAACTGCACTCCGAGGCTCACCGCCGCAAGTTCGACTTCTCGGCGAGCGTAGTCGGTCGTTTCGGACGGACCATGACTCATTGCCCTGCGATAGGATAGGGCTTGTAAATATTCGAGTTTCCAGCACAAGTGATTCGTGGAAATCCAGTGGACGGGGTACATAAGCTTAAGTTTGTAACGTTCAGCAGCCCGGCAACGCGTAGCAAACACCAATCAGGTCCACGCGACGCACATACCCCGGCTCTAGCGGTTGTAGGCGAGGAGTCCTGAGGCAGCTTTCACGACGGCTGCTTTCAGAGTTGTACAGATAGTTTGCACACTGTTGTTTTCCTATCCAACGAAGTAGGCGTTCTAAACGGAGCTCAATCTTTTCCTTCAAGTGCAACGTTAGATGGGTGGTCTATTAGGGAATCGCCGCGGGACACGCCTGAATAAACGATTATTCATTTGCCGGAGGTTGCAATAATCTAAATTTTTCAAAGACGCCAGGAAATAATTGACTGAATCCTTTGGCAATTCTTTAGACACTAGAGGGCATCGAAGGGAAGAGAATCCTTTCCTTTCTGCCGCTGCAATGGTTGAACGCGCTTTTGAAAATTCAACTCCACGCGATGTACGAGCTGTACTACGGAATCATCGACCGGAGTACAGCTCGCGAGATATTTTGTACATTGGATTGTTACGCATGCATGTAAAACACTTTGCACTCGGTTGTTGTTTGTTGTTACGACTTGGATCATTACATAAGAATTAAAGCCCACGCCGTGTGATGTGCATTGTAAAATGGTTGCGTTTTATTTTTACACAGTCATTAATTACTCTTTCATTGTTACAATACGATGGAATAAAATTTTCTTGAAAGCAAAACACTCGGCTGCTTTCGTACCCCGAGCGAAGCCAACCCGGTACGATCCAACACCTAATAAGAAGACAATTCCGCAGCTCTCTGTAAAAGTATCCGTCTCGTTTCCTTCAAATTATATCTATAGTTGGTACAATAGAAGAAAGATCAAGTCCAACTACCGAGTTAAACTCTGAAGAGTGATTAAATGTCGAAACCGCAAGATCTCGAGAGAGTCTAATTGAAAAGTTCGAGTGAAAAAGCATGCTGACTAGGCTCTTCTCTTAACAAAAAACAGAGTGAGCGTCAGTGGTGCAACTTGTTTTTGCTGCGGCCAAGGTATTTTATTTGCAAGAACTGGAGAGCCTTTAGCATTCTCTTGGCTAAACGAGTGAATAAATTTCAATTAGGTATCCGTGCCTATTGTGTGCTCTGTTACGCTTTTATCATATCCAATTACCCGACGACGATATGGCAAACAAGGGGGAGGAAAGGTAAAAGTAATGGATTTTTTTTTTAAACTGTTGAGAATCGTCTGATGTTGAAATGTAATTGATCGGGGTGCCTAACGACGCCTTCCGAAGCGGAGGAAAACGTGGTCCACGTCCTGTCTCTTCACGCCGCTGTCCAGCAACGGGATGCTTTCATGGAATCCTGCGAATTATATAACATAATCGTTACAGTTCAATCTATCGCTCACCATAGACGTTGAGAGGCAAATCTGCCTCATCTTATTGCGCAGCAATCTCTGAGGCACTACATTGACTTTCAGCTCTTTTTATCAGACAGTTTAATTCTTTTCTTATCCAAGCTGCAAATTACTAAACGCAAGCAACTGCAACTTGAGGGAAGGACCTGGTTTAGAGGGTCAAAATTTTCGATTTTTTCTTTTTCTTTAATCGGTAGTAATCATCGATTTCCGCGCGATGATCTTGAAATTTTTCAATTAAATTTTTTTATATTGTACAAATGCCCCAAAGTTTTGGAACCTGCTTCAGCGTTCTGAACCAGGTTTTAACGGAAAGCGTATTGAATTTCTGAGTTGCACCTGGTATATGGCTCTGCTTTTCTTCCACGTAGCTCTCGATTTCCGGGCCGAACTCGTACATTCTGGAGAGGGCGGCGCAAACTTTACGAATCCTCGGAGGGAGGTCGTCCAGGTATCCAGGGTTGCACTGGGTGGGCATACCCGCAAAGACGTTGTCGCAGACCATCGACATGGCCGTCAACGAGACCAGGATCATGATCGTCGAGCCCATCATCGTTGTCCTTGAAGGAAATAATTGTTTCTGGGTGAACAGTGGGAGGGTTTCGCGAAGAAACTGAAAAGTGCAAGAACTAACTAAGAGCTTCCACTTGGTGGAACAAGTGAGCAGAGTCAACAGGTTTCCCCTCTGCCCAATTCCCCACCGCGTCCAAAGTTTTTAGTTTCTCAGGGAGGGGTTGGTGGAGAAATGTTTGGCGAAAGTTCGTGATAGGATGGGTGCGCGCTCATCTGGTCGTAAAGGTGAGGACGCAAAGCAATACGAAGCTCGTAAACATTTCATAAATTAATTAAGCTGTGGTGTTTCAAGGGGATGGCCCACGCACGCCGAAGATTAAGAAAGAAGGGGGCAATTTTTCCAGGCGACAGGAAAATTAGCTCGTTACTTATGAACACGGGACTGCCTCGGGGAAATCAATTTTTCAGCAACACCGCTACTAATTCAACAGGCTGATGTCACGCGACTCGGTAACATGCTCCACATCTGTATCAACAGGCTGTCCTGCTTCTTCCGAGTCCACGACGTTCCAACTTCAGAGCGTCACTTTTAAATTAATAAAAAAACTCGTTTCCAAATATTCAAGTTCTTCCGTCTACGCTCTTCAGCTTTGTTATTTTAACAGGGGAGACGAGTTCCCGAGAGAAAGTTTCCAGATAAAAACAGGAAAACCCTCTACGATCCCAGAGTACCATAAGAAACCGGATAGACCCACTCGCAAAGTGTCGGTTTCGAATGGTGGCCAATATAGTTGAAGGCGACGCGCAAGAGATCGTAAAAGAGCGTCCAGCGTTTGCCAGCGAAACGAAGAAGCATCGTGTTGCACACAGGGCTGTGCCCGGAATACCGAGCAATCAAGTCTCGCCGATCCGAATGCGATCTCAGGGGCGAGCTGAAAGTCGAGGAAATCACATTACTGGACGCTGCGTGGCTGGAATGTCTAATAGTTTTCACTTTGCCTGCTGTGCAACGGGCGATCAGAGGCTCGCAGCCTCCGCGTCGCATGGAAATAAGGGGCAAGAAACGGGAGAACGGTTTGGTCCACGAAGGGATCAACAGAGAACTCCACCTCTTGAGACGATACAGAGCGCCGTAGGAACGAAAGAAATTTTACCAACGACGCTAATAAAAGGCGAGAGTAATGGGGATCTCCATTTCGGGAACCCCCTGTGGCTGGCGGTGCCTGATGGGCCTGCATCTTTTCTGGACCAGGCGTAACATTGCCGAGTGCATTGGTAAATGGTAAAAAATCTTGAGGGAAAATCACGTCATCTGAGATAAATACAGTGGGTCGAAATGGACCCCACCCAGTCCAGTTAACAGAGGAAATCTGGATTTTCGATAGGACTACAAAAGCCGATGAGAAATCACAAAAGTTGCGCGATATTTAATTACAGAAAGCTAAGGTGTATAGTTGAGGGGTCGTTGTAGAAAACACTACAAGTGCTGCCAAAAATCAATTTCTACACTACAGTATTACCATTGGCACGTGGAGAACATTCTTCAATAAAAGAACAAAATTTTCTCCATAATTACAGCTCCTTTCTATTTCACCATAAATTGAGAGACATCATTTTTCTTAGACTAAAATAAAACTTTCACCACCGATGGATATCGCGCGGCACACGTGGCATTAAACAGCGGCCCATAAATAAAAACAGTGGCAGATAATTCGGCAGCGTATCAGCAATCAATCGCCAAGATGAAATTGGAACCGCGGGGCGGGCGGTCCGCATAAAATTCTCGTGACCCGATTAGCCCCCAATGTCGGGCGTCGGTTACTCGAGAGATATTTGTGCCTGATCGTCTGGGCGGTTAATTGCTCGGTCTCCGCAATTTACCGGGATGCGCCAGTTCCTGGGGACCGGAAGCGGAGAACATCCCCGCTGGGAGCCGCGTAAGCGTGACAAATACAGTTTCCTCCCCCCCCCCCCCCCCCCACCGAGCAGCTCGTATCTCCTCGCGCCACCTGTTTTTATAAATTTCAATTTGTCCGCGCTCTTCGGTCCGCTGCACCGACGCGACAATAACTCTAATTGCAGCAGAGAAACCGTGCGGAGAAAGGGGACATGAAACGGTAATCGTGTTATACGCGACAATTATGCCGCAGAATTTTGCGGGTACTTTAATCTGCGAGATCGGTATTGTGAACGGGCATGAAATTCTTGGGGATACCAGACTGGGAATTTAAAGGAGGAAGAATGGCCCGAAAGGTAAAGGTGTCCTTGGGAATTTATTAAAAGCAAATACTACTCGATGAATGTTTTTGAAATTTTTACGAGTTTTTACTGGGTATTTAAATTATATTAATAGCTTTTTTGAAATTTATTTAGAGCAGATTTATAAGGGGTATAGCGGTGCGAAAAATTTGCGCCGACATGGTTGGTGGAAGGAGGTTGGCCTCGCTATTCCGCAGACAACGAATCGAGACGTTCACGAAGTCGATCGTTAGGCTTTGCAATAGGGCTGGGAGTATTCGAATAATTTAATATTCGAATATTTTATTAGTACTCGAATGCTACGAATAAACTTCGAATATTTGAGTATTCGAATGTTATTATTCGAATATTATTCGAATACTGCTATATTCGAATACTATTCGAATACTGCTGTATTCGAATACTGATGTATTCGAATAGTATGGTGTGAAGTGGGTCAAAATTAGCTTACAAGATTTCACCCTGACAAATGAACCTAAAGAACTTGATTTATAATTCACACCATACTATTCGAATACATCAGTATTCGAATACTTTAACATTCGAATAGTATTCGAATACTTTAATATCCGAATAGTATTCGAATACTTGGATATTCGAATTATATTCGCCAAATAATTGAGCAACTGAAGTATTCGAATATCCAAATATTGAAAAATTCGACAAATAGTCCCAGTCCTACTTTGCAATTCGCTGGGCGTAGTACCCGTAGACCGACACCACGTGACCAATGCATAATACCAGTTATTTGGTGGCCTCGCCCAATTTTTATAAAATTGTTCCTAACTAACTATGTACGTCAAATTAAAGTTGGGTAATAAACGACAAATATAAAGTACTATGATACTATGGAAATAATAATAATAATTTTTAACATCATGTATATGTATTTTAAACAGTTCAATGTTAATATAAATAATTGTAATACGAAAATAGAATATTAAATTGGTTAGCGTGGTGAATTGGAGCAGCAGATCTGACAACGTCGCATTCATTCGGAGCGTCTTTTATAATCAAAATGTCAGAAAAAATGTTCATATGAATCTGAATCTTCGTTCGCTATTTAAATGTCTAAATATATCGATTGTGCGACGTTGCCATGTTCACTGCTCTACGTAGTTTCTAAACAATTTACACGTAAACGTATTTTTTATGGGCATTTTCGAAGAAACCATGTGGTCAGTTTCGCTGAAATAAATAAATTCATTTCGTGATATTTCGATGTACTTTGGTGCCAATTTTGGTACACTTGTTGAATATAGTTTTCCTGTTTCGGCAGAAAAACTGAAACTATAATCCTCTTTTTTCGACTCTGTCATATTGCACTGTGTTAAAATGCATCAACTTTAATTAACAATTTCTCGATAACTATGTGGTAAATCGATTTAAAACATTGTACAAGGGTTTCTTGTATTCCAAATTAGTTTTGAACGAAATTTGAAAGAATTCTTGAATTTAGTAAATTATTCAGGAACTACATTAATTCGACTTGGAAAGTAAACGCACAAGTGTCCCATCGCCGCGTCGGTGAGCCCCCGTCAACGATTGACAAAATATGCTTGAATCGACGAGCCGATTTTTCAAACGGTCCATATAGTGATCGACAGATGAATCGTCTGAAATAGTACACCTACATATTCCCTTTTGGCAAACTGTGCAAATATCCCTCGCGCTTTCCACTATAGTCGGCGACAATTCAACACATTAAGCAATTAGCAACATCGTACCTCTTTACTTTATCGCGAACCATTACACGTGACTCGTATTGTCCACAACCTTGACGATCCCCCAATAACTGTTGGAGATTGCAACAATAATTTTCGGCCTCTTGTCCGGTAGACCAGTCCGTCGCGTAACTCAAAATATCCGTCTTCCACGTTTCACCAATAGGTCTCGAATTTCTATAATTTCCTCATCTTTATCCTGTTTAATACATAAGTACTCCGTGGCATCGACCGAGTGCATCGACGTGAGATGGATTGATATTACTTTTACCGAGTGTCATCCGAAAGCTGTCGCAGTCTGTGAGTATTTTAAAGGGTAATATACTTGGCCGGTTAAGGGGGTATTTCTGGTCTGACGAGGCGTTTTCGTCGCGTTATTTCAAAAGTTTTTTTACAAAGAACCCATCAATTTTATTATTATTTAGTTTATTGCTACATGCTTATTGATATTTCAACTATCTTTACAAATTTTGTCAATAGAAAAAAATTTAAATCAAACGCAGTTGACTGCTTTAAAGTAATGGTGAAAAAACAATGGGGTCACTGTGACCATGATTAGACTCGTTCTAGTGATCAGAAACAAAAACTGTAAAGAGATTCTTTATTTGTACAGGCGCATCGGAAAATAAGTTGACACTCTTTAAAATCGTATAACTTTTTTAAAATTGGTCCAAACGATTTGAGTTTTTTTTTTTTAGAAGCTAGCGGAATTAGTTTTCTCGGCGACGTGTTTCATCGTTTTGAAAAAATGCACTTGGGCTGAATAGCAAAAAAAAAAATAGTGAAGGTCGTTTTTTAAACTTTTTTTTGTGAGCCTGTAATGAAAATTTTAAAAAACCCTTTTGTAGATTGGTGTAAGTTGTACCATAAAAAACTTCAAAAAAGTAAAAAAATACGCCAAGTACATGATAAAATCGGGGACAGAAAAGAGTAAATCACAAAAAAAAAATAGAAGAAAATATACATTGTAAAAAAAGATGTGAAATCAAAATGAGCTGCAAGTACATAAAGGTGCTTTTCACCTGCGCTTAAGATGACACAATCACATTAACACAGCTAAAATGCTATGTTCATACATTCCATTACTCATATCGCCGACATTTTAATAATGTGAAGATAAAATGTAACATCTAGACATTTGCCTAGATGTCCGCGGCCTGGAAGCCTTGGCGTGGCCAGGCAAGGTCAAGGTATCGATGAATAAAAATTATTTAAAAACACAAAATAATGAAAGTGTATTTATATTGGCAGAGTTTTAAATTGACAAATTATCTGAAAGCTTATGAGAGGAAAGGTATCGATGTCGATGAATGATCTTGAAATTATTTTGAAACGCAATACAATGAAAATGTACTCATATTGTCAGAGTTGTAAATTGACAAATTATTTGAAAGCCTTCGAGAGGGAAGGTACGTGTATTGATGATCTGAGAATATCTTACCTGGCCACGCCAGGTAATATTCTTTGACTTCCGCGGATATCTAGGCAAATGTCTATATAGATGTTACATTTTATCTGCACATTTTATCTTCACATAGTGAAGATAGCGATTGACGAACGAAGCATACATTAGTTCGAATGAATTGCATAGTGAAGATAGCGGTTGACGAACGAAACATGTATTAGTTCGTATTGGTTGAAGGTGTAGGTGTAACGCGTATATACATATTATGTTGACGAAAATTTTGACTGCAGAATCAGAAGAAAAATTTTACCGTTTCCGACTGATCCATGAGACGATATTACGATACCTCTGTCATGCGTGGACCGATTTTATTGAATTCGGTCTTATTCGAAAGCTTATATGCGGTTTACATAAGACAAATGCCTTTAAATTTAGAAAATATTGCAGGCGTGATGAGATATTAATGAAATAAGTTTTAGGTAAGGTTGGATTAGCCGGGCGACGAGTAAATCATAGCGGTAGCGACAGTCGACATATACAGGGTGTAGAAACATGTACTTGGCGTCGAGACGCTGCCGCGTCTCTAGATACATACATGCTGAAAATTTCATCTAAATCGGTTAATCTTGCTCTGAGCTATAAACGCTTAAGGGGTTATGCCTAGTCAGGCGGCCGAAAAGAGGTGAATGTTTGTGAATTTTTTCTGAAAAAGCGGAAGCATATATTTTTACAGAACTTTTTGCACTTAAAAGAGCAAGGTTTAAAGAACATTTAGTAATTTTTTCGTAGAAAAATATTTACGTTTATAATAAAGTAAGAACGACATCCAAGAAGCCGTTTTAATAATTTGATTTTGCGATGAGCACCGCCATTCGGAACCAGATTATCTAAAATCTAAAAACAAAAAGGATTTCGTTAGGATATTGATGTATCCTCTGATTAACGGAGGGAATTTCCGAAATATTAATTTATAACAAAACGGCGGCTACTTAAAGCTGAAATCTTGATATTTTCGTGCAAAAATCATGCGAAAAAAATCAGGATTTCAGTTTTAAATAGCCGCCGTTTTGTTATAAATTAATATTTCGGAAATTCCCTCCGTTAATCAGAGGATACATTAATATTTCATAATTCTAACGAAATCTTTTTTGTTTTTAGATTTTAGATAATCTGGTTCCGAATGGCAGTGCTCACCGCAAAATCAAATTTTTAAAAAGGCTTCTTGGATGTCGTTCTTACTTTATTATAAACGTAAATATTTTTCTACGAAAAAATGACCAAATGTTCTTTAAACGTTGCTCTTTTAAATGCAAAAAGTTCTGTAAAAAATATATGCTTCCACTTTTTCAAAAAAATTTCACAAACATTCGCCTCTTTTCGGCCGCCTGACTAGGCATAACCCCTTAAAGATCGCAGAATAAGGGCGATAATCGCTGATTCCCGGGAATTTCGCGATTTTCGACATTGTTCTGCGATGTTTAAACGTGTGTAGCTCAGAACAACGTTAACTGATTTATATGAAATTTTCAGCATGTATGAATGCAACTTACTTCAATCTACAAACGGTTTTTTTTTTAATTTTCATTACAAGCTCACAAAAAAAGTTTAAAAAACGACCTTTACTATTTTTTTTTGCTATTCAAACCAAGTGTATATTTTCAAAACGATGTCCGCCGAAACTTTGCTGAAATACACTTGCAGGGGACAAAACAGTTATGTATTCCCCGTCCCGCTCAGTGATCGCACCGTATAGGTACCTACCTATTCTGCACCCTGTAGCTCTGCAAATATTACGAATTGAAAAAAAACCCTTTTGCACACGTATTACCCATATAACGTACCAGTAGAAAATGCAGAAAAAAAATTTTTTTTACCCGTCAGACCAGAATACCCCCGTATTGATGGTCAAATGTGCCCCTGAACCGAATTCAATTCGCGATGAGTCATTCGAAAGCTTTTGTTAGTATAAGAAAAGAACCATTTGTGCCGAGCTTCAACTTTGTATCTCGACCCGGGGGGCAGTAAAGGGTAAAAATAGAAATTCAGGTGTGACAATAAGGATGTCGTGAATAATATCATCAATTCTGTTTTGCCGTATTAGTTTGGAAAATATCAAATTTATAAAACGCTGAAATACTCTTGGAGTGTTCGTCAAGCCGAAGGGCATCCCGAGGTATTCAAATTGTCCAAACGGGGGTGACAAATGACGTGAATTTCGCGGAACACGACATTCACGCGTACACGATAAAATCCACCCCCAAACAGCTAAAATAACGCTTATCGCGCAATCGGTCGTCGAATGGTCGTCGATAAGCGGGTGGTAAGTTGGAAAATTGTCCCTAATCGTGATTTTATTTATTCCTACGCAATTATAAGGTGAATAATACATGTAGTTTATTAAAGCTTGACATTCGGAACGCCTAAGCGTGACCGACTACGCGGGACACCGCCGCTACGCACGGCGCCCTGCCCCTTCAAAGGGCACCGCCTGCGCACTCAGAGTCTCTGCCTATAAACAAGCAAGTAGTTTGCTTTTAATAAATTCCCAAAGATACCTTTAACTTTCGGGCAATTACACAGGCTGTCTTCCCGTAAGTGCTCGTATAGAGGGGACTGTTTCAAGGGCCAACTATAAGAATTTACTAAAACACTGGGCAAGGTAAATCTACAGCGGAAAATGAAAAAGAAATGTTATATAAACGTGAGATGTTTGTTTTACTTTCCGAGTTATGTCGAGCTGAAGGGGAACGCGTGGGAAGAGCTGGGTCTGGCTTGATACGGCTGATACTACTGATACTTTTGTTCTTCTTCTGCTGTCCTCGCAGAAGAGTACATAGACTAAAGATGAGGACTTTAACTGATTTCTTTTCCTAGATTCTGCTCTGTCGAAGGGAATGATGTTACAAAACGATTTTTCCCGCTCCTTTTGACCCAGATGGTCGTCAGTGACCGACCCTCGTGACCTCGTAAGCTTCTCTACTTGTGACAAGTGTATGACGTACAACATATTATTAATTACTACAACATATTAACATATTAAAATTAATATTAACCGGTGGTGAATGTTGTATTCAAAGGAAAAAGGTGTTTCCGAATTCAGTATCAAACTCAACTACCACTATTTTTCTCCAACTGAATATCTCAATTTGGTTATCACGTCACGTTTCACAGCCCTAGCAGAAATTTGAATTCCCAGCGTGCAACGGAACACGTTAATACATTACACTCCGTCCCGAGGAAAATTTCCAAATCTCACCGTGTAAATAGAAATAAAAATTGGGGTCAGACCTAGCCCACCTCTCCAATGGGAAAAAGCATCGGTAGAAAACATCTAAAGTGCCAAAAATCACATTTTTCAGGAGAGAGAGAGAGAGAGAGAGAGAGAGAGAGAGAGAGAGAGAGAGAGAGAGAGAGAGAGAAACGTCCCTGACTTTAAATTATTTACCAATTCGTTTTGATTGCTAAATATGCTCAAGTATACAATACCCCATATGCGTCACAAAAAATTCTATTTCTTGCACTAATATAGTCCAAATGTGTGAAAGAAAGAACTGAACAGCCCTTGTAGAAAACACTGCAAGTGCCAAAAATGAAATGATTTTTTTTTTAATTTTGGCACTTGGTGAATTCTACAAGGACCTGTTCAATCAAGTATCAAATGCATCATTGAATGACAAGATATTCTTACTACCAACAACGCACGTTCCAGTGAATACAAGAGTGAATTGAGAATACGGTACATTTAAAAATCACCCCTTAACGATCGAATGCGCTGTTGCACAGTGCTCCATTTCCATTTCGTTGTTGGAACCCCTAAATTTCAAGCAGCAGAGACAAACGACCGCTGTTTATCCCTGTAAACGTTTAAAAGGTACCTTCAAATGGGGTGCCTCGACCAGAAAATTTGATTCCAAAAGAAATTCCTCTAGCGTCTATCGTACAACAGGTATAATTCCGTTTACCCACGCAGCCTTTTCCCCCTCCGACTTCCATGGAAATCTCGACGATCCGGCGGCGCTGATCGATCAAGAATCCCAGAATGATATCGCTGGTGGGATTGTCGGAGGAAATGAACGTCAGTTCTCAATCGAGTCTGTATCTGAAATTCACGGCCTCTGGTATTGCGCACGGGGGTGGGAACAAGCTCAAGCGGCACACCCAGAGAACAGCGGTTCGCCGAGAAGAGTAAGAGTGACCAGCATAACAAGGATTAGAAAAGAAACCCCTGGAGAAAAAATGCCACGAGAAATGCGTCCTCTTGTCTGCCCCTAATTTGTCGCGATTTCTCCAAACGACAGCAGAGTGAATTTGCTCGAAAAGGCCCTAGCACAATTATGCTCTGGGCAAAAATGATTTTTGCCGCCCATCATATTTAAAATATAAATAATTATTTTAAAATACAACTTTTGACGGTGAGTGAAATTTTTTGTAGGTATTTCTCGAATAACAGAAGCCTTTTACTTTATAAAAAAATTAATATTCATAATAAAAACAGTAACGGAACAAAAAATATATAGGTATAGGGTATCTATTTTTTAAATCTCAAGAAAAAGGATGCAACTACAATGAAACAAAGTAAATGTAAAAAAAGGGACGAGTCCAAGATGTTTAATACATAGGTCCTAAGGACCTTTCCCATAGCTGAGTTGAAGGGAGAAAAATATTTTGAAGAAAAATTTATTTAATGCAAATTCAAGAAAAATTCCCGAGGTGATTGTAAAAATTTATTTAAAGAATAAACTCCAGTTTTCTAGTCATTTTGCGAAGCCCCTTCTTTGGGGGTGCCACCTCTCCCGCCCTCTGCGTGCGACAATGGCTTCTTCGACCACTGTAACAAATTTCCACAGGCTCGCGAACATCGACGGCAAACAATATTACAACTATGCTCATTAAAGAGAAAACGTCTTCCACCCTCGGCTTTCTTCATCTTTCTCTCAGGGGCCAAATTATCCACCCTACCAATTACGTAATTTACCTTACCGAGTGGAGGATTAAAGCAAAAGCCGCTCGCCAAGGACCAAGACACCCCCATACGACCCTTAATAAGAAATTAAACTTAAATCGCCCCGGCGGTAAAAGTTTTAATCGCAACGTTACATGAAAGTTCACAGAACGGGGACTCGCCACCACCACCACCCTCCGGGTGGGAATTGAATTTCGAATCTAACCGATGACGCCCGATGGGAATCCATAATTCGACCGCGCGTAAACGTGGAATAAAAATGCGCTTTACAGGGTCGTCGTCGACGACGAGCGATTTCTATCCGCGGAGAAATGCATCCGGGTCTCGCGACACTCACAAAGAAGGAGCGAAGGGGGGTGGTTGCAAATACGTAAGTATGTCGAAAGAGATTCGCTCGAAGAGAACAGCACGCACAATCCTATTGTGCGAGATTTCTAGCCCATCGGATTTCATCTGGCGTCGCGGAACAAGGAAATATCTGCAGAGGCGGGGGAGAGACACAGCTTCAACGATTATTAAAAAGGATATTCCAAGTCTAATGATCCAGCAATTTAATTGCTTCTTAGGGGATTACATGCACCTAGGACCGTGAAAAGAGGGGGAAATAGAAAATCGTAATATGCACGTGAAAGTTTATAATTTAAAGAATATTTTCCAAAAGCAAAAAATGACAAATGACAAAAATATCATCTCTGGGTGTCATCCGCAAGAAAAAAGGAAAAATGGCCATCAAAGTATATGTAAAAGATGCCAAGTAGTCTTTGTCAGATGCTATTTTTTTAATTTTCATTTTTAAGAATAATATGAGTGTAATGCCATTTCTTAGACAAATTTCATCAGTTGTTTAATGGTCAAAACCAAACTGTGGCTATTACAAAAAAATCCGTTTGATAAAGATTAGATATTGATGTGAGAAATAATCGTGCCACGTTTCATCCAAATCGATACGGTAGTTTTTGCAATATTATTGGCACCGATTTGAAAAACGTAGCTTCGAGAAAACAGCGTTTAAAGTTTAAGGTTTTAGTTTTTTTAATTTACAGAAAATTGACCTTCCCTTGACCTTGCAGCTTCTGCGAATTTTTTATTGGAAAAATCGATTGTTTCGACCATTCTGGGTGCTTTGTCACCCCCCTCAAGAAGACTTTAACAAACACCTGACACATAAAAGTTGTCTATAAAAATTTTCAGTTGGAAAAAATTGGTGGTCCTTGAAATCGTAAATGCGGGTAGCTTATTACATTCTGTAAATTCAGTTACAAGAATACGGTTCCTCAAAGTTCTAAGCTTGAAGCACCCATGAAAAGGCAAGAATAAATGTTCCCGTGTGCAGGTGCACGTTATCCCTTAATTAGTGCCGCGTTCCGTGAAACCACACATGTCGAGCAAAAATTAAAGTAGTTCGTGGGAGTTTTGATTAAATACGTTGGTTTAACATTTCTGCAGCGGATCTGTCGCGTACATCCGAGTAGGGGGTGTCCGCGGCGCATTTCAATGTGTCGGAATTATCGCGATTCGAGTGGCTGCAAGACGTCACCGCGTCTAGAATACGCATTGGAATTTCTTTCATTCTTCCCCGACCCCTTGCACCGAAGACAGCTTGCGCCGCGAGGAGCCCCGCGGGACGTTTCCGTCAGGATAGCCCGAGCGGTATTAATGTTTGCCTGCCCGCCAGGCAAACTCATACTTCACCTGCCGCGTAACATAAAACGTTCGCTCGCTTTCAATGTATTCAACGCGATCCAACTGGACAAGAGCCGCGTAGATGCTCGATTCAAAGATACCATTGCACGTTACAGTTTCTCTTATATAATAACGTCAAACGACGTAATAAAGCTCGAAAAACAGAGGTAATAATAACAGGTACGCCGTGAAACTTTGTCAGAAGCAAAGGGGCTACTAAGAAGTGTTTGAAGAAGGTGGCGATGGGTACTTGTATAAATATTAATATAACGTGCTGGGTGGAGAAAGTTGAATGGGGGAATTATTAGAGAGAGAGCTCGATGGGGGGTTGATGAGGAAACGTGACAATTTTTCAGCGCTTCAGTGACGTGGTGGGTGGTGGTCTAGGACAGTGATGAGCAACCTTTGGCCAGTAGCGGGACAAAGCTGGCAACCTAATACTCCACGCGGGCGGCAATATTAAATGATTAAATATATACTAATCAAAGAATTGAAATTTTCTGGGGTGAATTTGCTATTTCTCACATGGATTTACAATTGAAAGAGAATTGCCGGTTGCTCGCGTCACTGGCCTGGAGTAGATTGCACCTTTGTCGTGGAATGGGAGTACAGGTAAGAATTAGTGACTTGGGAGTAAAAATACTGAGAGTCGCGGGAATCCGATCAGCTATGATAAAAAGTACCAGTGCGCAACGGGTGATAACCAGTTGCTTTGTCATAATGGCACCGCTAACCTGTTGCCGAAAGCAGGTGTGCTCGTCAGTAGAGAGGGCTGCGTTGGTGGTCCTCGCTGCACACGTGACGTTCAAGTGGAGAGTTTCGGGGAAAGTCCGGGCGATGGTCCGTTTTCGTCTGTAGATGGTAAGATCCAGGGGTACGATGTTAGTGGCGAGATTCGCGATGGTTCAGCCCTTAAATACGGGCCGATGCCACGACATGCGCGCCCCCACCATGGCGAAATCGCACGCATATCACACCCCCTCGTCCTGCGTGGTTGACGTACATTTTCAATTTTCCCGTGACACGTCGAATAAAAATTTCATGGGGACACGGACGGTTGCGTAACCGCGTGTCCTCAGCCTTCCATAATTTTTTTTCTTCTTCTTCGTCTTATACTTCTTGTTCTTCTTCGCCGGGCCCATCCCCTGCACGCGTTCCACTCGCTTGGACGCGCAGCTTGCAAACGAGATTTTAACGGTGCAACACTCGCTGGAGAACGAGGCAAGTTCTGGGGGCACGCCGGGGCTCATCAATTTTTTAGCAGCCTATCGTGCAGGTCTGCGGGGCGTTTTTCGTGGACGTACGTAGTTCGAGGTGAGTAGGGAGTTGTTTTAAAACATCCAGTCTTTGTAAAGTTTCAACGTCCCAAGTAACAAAGGGTTTTGTATTCCGCGACTATTTTTCAGGGACAGTACGTAGCTTCTTTTTCGTCAAAGATACGAGTCCGGACACCCTGTATTGGTAATACAGTCCGAACTGGCCTTTTCCGAACTTGGGCCATTTCGTTCGATTTAATGTGCTCCGCGCGCAATCCCTAGCTCGCTTTTCTCTTTTGAACGATTTTATTCATCTTCGTATTCCTCTTGACTTTGTGTACCTTTCGTTTCCCATCCTCCGCCCCCCCCCCCCCGACCCACCCCTCCGACAAGCTCTCCTATTCTTTTAATGGTAAAGTCTTATACAAACCCGCTCTCCACGTGCATCGGCAGAAGAAGGTTTGACTTAATAACTCGATTTACGATCGTTAGACCTTGGAATGTAGTAATGAGCGGTGTACTCGCTCGATACGGTTCCAGCTGCGTCGAATTTCAAGCTCGCTGGCAGCGAGCACAGAGTGCTTGGATGAAAACAGAGGGTAAACTGTTCCTACGCTTTGCGAAAGTAACGCTGCCAGTTGGGAAACCGAGCGTCGTTTAGTAAAAAGGTTCTGTGGTACGAGGAGGGCGGTTTGCTTCGAAACATCTCGCATTATTGGGACACTTGCATCATCCTTGGATTTGCGCTAGACCCAAGTATTCCCCTCGATTTTCGTCCATCTTCCGGAAAATTCTCCTCGATCCTGAAATTCCCGGGACCAATGCCAAGGCCATAATCCATTTTGCTAATGCTTTATCATTTTCCTGAATTCTCCTTCCCTTCCACGAGAATGTAGGTCGAGTATTAGTGTATCGTTTCGGCTATCCAGCTCCAATCGAAGGAACAAACAAGAGAAGGTGTCCAAGAGATATTGAATACATATCGATTATTGACCGAGCGACACCGCACGTACGGCGCAATAAAGCCAGCGGACGATCAAGTGAGAAGACACCTAGACGTTAATCGTTCACGTCCGAGTTCCTCCATAAACCACTCATTGTTTCCAACGCGATGATTGAACGAGGAGATCGTCGATATACGAATGGATCTGCAGTTTCCGTCGGATCCCGAAATATTCGAATCCTCTGCACTTCTGCGTACATCCTTCCCGGATTCTCCCTTCCCCGTTCAGGACCGACCAAGATAGATTCCGAATCAAACGGGCACAGATCCATCGTGCCGAGAAATAGAAGATGAAAGTCCACCCACACTCTTCCAGGGTGTGTGGGAATTTTCACGAGAATCCTTTCAGCTCCCAAGGCTGCATCTTATACAATCCGTACGTCCTTACACAATCCTTCATCATCGCTGGCAAAATTACAAATTGACGAAGCGGGCGGTGAAGGGAGCGAATCCGCCATCGATCACATTTCCAACGATCGATTCCGCCATCGGGGAGCTGCGGGGCAAAGGACAGAAATAATAGAACAACGCACGGCCAAGAGCGGCGATTTTCGTTCGCCGAGCGACGACAGTGTTCCTCTTTCTTAAATGAAATACGACGACCTACGGATCAAGATTTATTCAGGAAGTAGATCCGCCACATGACCGATCGGCTTTGCATACCGGTGAACTTGAATCGCTGCGCGGCGCCGAGGATCCCTTGTGATCGTGATCAGTACGGTCACGCCCGTCGCCTCTATAATAACCGCGAGCCTGTAAAGTTGCAATCGTGATTTTACGGACGGCGCCGCTTGATATTCGAGATCCGTCCGTGGAGAGGGTGGACCGAGCTGAACGAGAGCTCGCGCTTTAATCGTGATGGATTACCCCCGTAACAACGGGCAGAAAGTTTGGTGCTGCTCGTCTTAAACGGCTACCCCTCCATCGAATTCGCATACGTAGAGATCAGCCTCTGGCTCTGCTTTGCGCGCGGCGAAACGGAGGATCTGCCGGGCCGGTCGGTGAGTAACGCGATACCGATTCTCCTCTGTTGCGCCTGGAACGGAAAAGGGCCGATTATTAGTCACTGAACCGACGAAACAGCGAATGGGAATAATTTCAGACTTTGCTGGGAAAACATTGGCAGCTCCATAATTTTCCGAGTTATAGAAAAATGCTATTTCAGTTTGGAGTTTTGTAAGATACTTACCCGAGGCAAGTGGACTTTTCTACAATTTGGTAGCGGTGGTGGGGGGGAAGTAGCTCGAAATTTTGGAAATCCACCCTGCCGCAGCGGATAGATATTTTTTCTTTATTTACTTATATGCGGGTGGCCACCCTTGTTGTTTAGTGATAGTGCTAAATGCTGTGTTAATATGTAGATTTCAATCAGTTTTCGAAAAGCTGCCCCCTTCCTGCCGGCAGAGTCTTCGATTGTTTCTTGTGGTTAGCAAGTTTCCAAGGGGTCGATCGAACGAAAGGTCTCTTCGTTAGAACGTGTTTTTTTTATGAGATTGTGTTTTACTGATAATTTATATCTCGAGCAGAGCTTCGTTTCCCTCTAGTGCTTCAACAAGAAAATGTTTCGCAACGTGAAATATATTCCAACGAAAAAAAACCTCTGCTTATTTGGACTATATTATAGCATTTGTTGGTGGACAATAGTGCGCCAAGTTGTTATTGTATCGTTGGAAAATTCGTAAAAATTCGCAGACTTCGATTGATGTGTTTAATTAAACTCGCCCAGGCACTCCAGTTAATTACACAAATTCGGTAGAATTAAATTGCATGCGATGTGACTATAGTATCGTTATTGTTATTGTTAATATGGATATCGATGTTTGCGCAGTCTTTGACAATTTATTTGTCCTTTTTGCCGGTACCTGCTTCATTTGCATATCGTACCCAGCGTTTATTATCGATTTATTCAGTCACATTGTGGAATTATCAATTTCCAAATAAAACGAACGCTGCTCGCTACCGAATTCCTCAATTTCTAAAACGGCGCCGTGCTGCCCTGTATCTTCAAGGGTCAATATGCTCGATCATTTATCTCTGACCCGTTAAACGTTTTAAAAAATTCTCAACCCCTGAATATTTTCCAATCTCGAAAGCAGTCAGTCGGCCGAACAAGAATATCAATATCCCCGTTCCAGCCCACACGCAGAGTACATTGTTAATATATTTTAATAGGCACCGCGATTGACTAACATTACCGCTGTACCGCGTTGCATAAAGAACGATCGTCCGTTAACACAAAGAATACATTTTCGCTTCATTTCCGTTCCGTCGCACGAATTAATATGTTTTCGAAATATACAGAGCCTGGCCTAACCGGAGGACCCTTCGCGTGTGTGCGCGCGCGCGCCTATGTACGGTACCTTTCCTCCTCGAGGGTTCGCGTACCGCCGAAAGACGGGAAAGTTTGAGATCTAAAGGACCCGAGACAGCAGATAAACTTCATATTTTGGCTGGACCCTGCGAATTCGACAGAATTCCATCAAAATCGGGGGGTGGAGGATTCGTCGATCAGATACGGTATCGGGGGGCCTCCAATAATGTAGCATCTTTTTCTCTACGGTGGTATTCCTCCATCAAGAAGAATCACGGCGAGGCATCGCGAAACTTGGTATCTGCTTAGAATATTCAAACGAACACCTCGTCGAATGAATTCACCTATTACCGTTTCAAGATTATGTAAAAATACGTCTATTACAATGTAATAATTTCCATGCTCGCTAATCGAACGATCATCGAATTACTCATTCTTCCTCTAATACGGCAAAGCTACAACCTATCGTGGGCCTGCAAAGAGAATCCTTTAAGGGGGTATTCTAGTCCAGACACTCGTTTTTAAAGGTGATATTTGGAAATTAATTCTGAAAAACCTATCGCACCTACAGGGCAGGGGTTTTGCACACATATTTAGTAGTGTTTGAACTGTCAACACAAATTTCTGGAATGCATTATATTGAAATTTGTACAGGTTGCACGCCGAAGCACAGGTCATGTCATCAAAAACCGGCCCCATCGGGCGCACGAATTGCGGCCGTCCTGGTCATCCGAAACGAAAGTACCAAAGATTTTTTTAATCTATATGAGTGTAGTTATCGTCCGAACTAGATGTAACCATGTCCGGACATTGTTACCGAAATCGCAGCTGTTTAAAAATTTATATTTGATTTTTTCCTCTTTTCTTCAGCAAAAACAAAGTGCGGGGGAGGTTGTATTAAAACTATTGATATAATTCTAGTTCGGGCTATAGGTACACATTCACTTTGAATGCGTGTAAAATTTTAGCTCAATCGGTCCAGTAGTTTTTGAGAAAAAAGTGCGCCCGATTTAAAAAAATTGTTTCGAGAAAAACGCGTTCAAAGTTTTTCATGCAGTTACGACCTATACGATTGAAGTTACGGTAGATAACGACTAATTTCTGTAACTTTCCCCTAATCTGCTATACCAGGACCGTAGAAGAAACCTTCCTTAGCTTCAAAAAATCATGTTGGGCAGCTCTGTCTTCTCTGCTGGCAGTCATAGCCTCTTTAGTTACAAGAGTCGAGGGAACGACTGCCGGCCACGCGGCGGCTTTAAGCCCTTATAACTCTGGGAGTTTTTCGAATTTCACCTTAATATTTTAGGGAAATATTTTCGAAACCCTAAACTATTAGAAAATAAAAAAAATCGAATTTTTCGGTAGAATACCCCCTTAAATCCGTAAAACTAAGTTTCCAGGGGAACCGGTGAAGCCTAAAATAGGCAACAGTTGTGTGAATTTAATGTGTAGTGAAATATGAGTTTTAGCAAAAATAACATTCTTTACAGAGCATCTTCATCAGTTCCCAGAAAATAGAAAGCATCCAGGACGCCATTGTGAATGGGCCCACCGTCGCGGTCGCAGACGCGTTAGTAACGTCGATACACCAGGATTACTATTTATTCACCATAATCTCCACCATGTTTCGCCAATTAAGCACCGATTTCTTCAAGACCCAGCCACAAGACCCGGAAAAAACAACGTTCCAGTCGTTCATCGCCAACTCGAAGGTGGCGCAAAAGGAAGGTGGGCCTGGTAAGCATTACACCACGCTATTTCCTATCGATTCCTTCGCCGCGACGCCCTGTAACATACCGAGACCGGAGAAACAAGCAGAATTACAAAAAAGTGCAATGTTTAAAATAAGGAGAAGTTTGATTGCATCGTCGTCGAATCCCCGTCGCGGCAGATGTAATTCCGCCGGTGTTTCGTTCTCCTGTTTTCCGGACTTGTGTTTGCGACGCGTCCCGACGCGCTAACTCGATTCCCAGTAGGTACGTTTCAACGTGGACGCTAAAGGAGCGAGTCTTGCGACGGTTCCGCGAACGTTCGAAATTTCGTTGTTAGGGTACACGGCTAATGTCCATTAACGTGATCAAATCTGTCTAATCGCACCTGCGATTTTCCAGACGTGCACAGCGCGGCGCGTCGGGTCGTCGTAAACAATATCGCGGCCTTCGAGAAGGGAAGCAGACGATTCTTTAATCAGAAGCAGTCGAACGATGTTACGGTGGCGTTTCGCAAACAGTAGGTATTATTCGTTAGCATATGCTTCCATATAATGAACGACAAACCGAGTAGGTAACACTTGAACGTTCAAATTGGAAAGTAGTCCGGAAATTGCTTGGGACGTTGAAACGGAATTCAAGTATCAAACATTTTAGGTGTTCGATATAGTCGAACGATAGCCGCGATATTCCCGTTTGGCTGCGGATTTCCACTATAGTCCACGCATTAAAAAATGTATTCTCTTATACTGTGATACTCACATGGAACGTTCGGTAAGCCGGAAATTCAAAAAATTATGAAGCTCGGTGTGCAAGTAGAGTAGTTCATTCGTAGCGCAACCCTATGTTTTGTTGGTGCCATAATGCAATTTTTGGGGTGAAATCACCCCTTGAAAAAAATGCAGAATTTCCTATTCCGTTAAATGGAAAAGAAAGAAAAGAGAAAGCGCACGTTTCTAATGTTTTTACCTGTCACAGGTGTGACATCTATATAATAGTAGGTATATAAAAACACGCGCCTATTCGAATGCAACGTTGTGTCAAAATTTCAAAGCAATCGGTGAAGAACTTTCGGAGATTTATGATTTTGAACAAACGAACATTTACATTTTTATTTATATAGATAATAAAGTTTAAACAGCTTTCAATTATATTATTTAAGCAGGACAGTACGTATAGGGGACACTGGGGCAGATTGTAACAAAAAAGTGAGATTGTCCCAAAGTGGCCTATTAACACTTCAAGTAACGAATGTGCTGTTATCATAATGGTTCATGGCATGTCATTGATTTGTTTTAATGAGTGTTATACCTTGGATGCAATTTTAGGTACGCACTGTCTTGCTTGAATAATATAATTGAAAGCTGTTTATAAACTTTATATAAATAATAATTTCACTGTGGATTTAAGAAACCATTTTATTCATGGAAACTGCTAAAATAGACTTGAAATTCGGTAATAGAGGTTTTATTTGTTTGCACAAGAACTAGCACATAAATTATTTATATGTATGGAAAGAGATTATCCAAAGGTATTTCAGCATATATTTTTGAAATACAAAACCTTAATTTTAAGGGTTGGTGTTGGGGGTAACTTGAAAAATATGGATTTTTCGAAAATTATTTTTACGCGGTTTTGTAGATGTAAGAAAACGATGTACCTTCTGTTTAAACTTCTTTTCGATATCTCTCACTGTTCTCGAGATATTCCACGGAATAGAAAATTCTGCATTTTTTTCGAGGGATGATTTCACCCTCGAAAATTGCATTATGGCACCAACAAAAAATAGGGTTGCGTTACGGATGAACTACTCCACTTGCACACCGAGCTTCATAATTTTCTGAATTTGCGGCTTGCCGAACGCCCCTTGTCAGAAATATTCTCCGAAAAAAATGAAAATCTGAAAGTTAAAAACTTTTTCTATTGATGTAAAATTTACACTTTTCAAAAATCGTTCGAAAATTTAAATACGCTGCGAAATGTCAAGGGACATTTAGACTTACGGACGATTAAACTTCATCGAGCATAGCGCGCAGCGGTCTGACTCAACTCGTTGTACTCCACTGAAACTACCATCTTTCTTTTCATACCAAGATAATAACGTACCAATAACGCAACCATAAATTCTTATCTATTTTATCTAAAGATACCATAATACAGATGATGATGCTTTTTATTACCAAGATGGCGGCCATCAAGTTGTTCCACCCTTTCCATATTATATAAAATCGTGGCACGCTCCGTGCGACCGTAGATTCTCAACCGTACTCCCTAAACACCTATAAGAGTTATTCTAAACACAATTCACAAGAATCACAGCCATATGTGAATAACTCAACTTTCAGTGTATGACACTTTACATAAAAGTCTGCAACAATAAACCGATGCTTCATCGCGCATAATGGAAGGCCAAGAGAAGTAGCCTTACAATCTATTGTCTCGAATCTATTTGCCCTTATAAGCGGCATGAAAGTATACTATAATCCGATTGCCTTTGGCCTGTGTGCAAAAGTATCAAGGCCTGTTTCGCGCGATACTCGTAATTCACGATACACGGAAACACAAACACGTGGGCGACACGTTAAAGGGGCGCGGGCAGCATAGGAAATTACTATGAACTCGGTATCCGTCGACTCGTAATGAATTATTCATAGCCGGAGGTAAAAAAAAAAAGGAAAATATATCAGTAAGACAGAGTTCCCAGCGCGGGACCTTTAAATATTCATGAAACGCGGCCACATGACGCAGATTACAAAACTGGACGTTACCTTAAATCCCAAATGCGATCTCCATCCGATTTTGGCTCGCGGGACTATTCTACTGCACATCCCAGGGACGGTATCTCCGTGGCACGATTTGCACTTCAATCGCGATAAAAACACTTCTTTTTACTGGCCATTTTAGAAATCTCAGTGCTGGACCACAGATTCTCGCGAGATTTTGCATCAGGACGAGATCCACAACGAACATCCTCCGAAATTAGGTTAACGAATTCGAAACGTCATTTGTCATTCGCGTGAAAGACGCTAGGGACGCTATGATCGAACTTTTCGATATATCACATGTACTAAATAGGTAGCTCACCGTGGTAAAAATGCGCACCGATAATGTCGGGATTATTGGCCGCCCGAATTTCGTAACTTTTTACGACTATAGAATGTCCACGTCGTGGAACGCGGGTATTATCGTTACGCAAAGACAAAAGTTCGTATATATCACCATGACTTATAATGTGATTATAGGAGTTTTCTCCCGCGAATTGGGATTTATTCTTCCGGTGAGTTTCTGCAAAAATTCGGGATGGAGTCGAAATGAGGAGTTGGGTGGAAAGGGGGCAGTTGGGGTTGAGGGTGACTTCGATTATATCGAAAGCTGTAGAATTCTAGTAATTAGTTTCTAGTTATTAACAGCCAATAGTAGGCTCGAACAAGTTACGTAAATAAATCCGCGGAAATCTTTGCCGCAACTTTCTCACTAAAGAAACTCAAATGGTAACGTTCATACTTGACATTCAGCAGAAGCGAACGCGCTTTTGGGATTATTGCGGGCGGTTAGAACAAACGACAGTTGTTATTCGGGACAGTAACTGCGTTGGAAAGAGTAAAGTGCAACCAAGTACAATAACGAAGTGACGGAGGTAAAAAGTTCGATTCCCGTATACGTAAACATACAGCAACAGGTGTCGGTAATCAATATCATTGCATCGTGAAACGATCACGTGACACTTTCATGATGTAACAGATGTAACTACGCCTACTTTACTATTCAATAACGTCGTTTCGCAACTTATGTCGCAATCTGAAATTCTGCCCATCTTTGCTTACCCCCTTCTCAGATTACATCCTCGATCCCCACCACGCCTGCTGCCCTACCTACGAGGAAGCTCTCAAGGACTCTATAGAGAACCCGGAGAAGTTTTGGGGAGAAGTGGCGCAGTGCGTCGAGTGGAGCAAACCGTGGACCAAGGTCTTGGATAAGTCTAATCCGCCGTTTACCAAATGGTACACGCTCGTTTGTAATTTACATTTGCATACGTGGCCACCGTTAATTCCATCACGGGAGATAATTATCTTACAATCTCGATTTCGATCTTCTTTGCCCGACGAAGGGCAACGTCAGGGACCTGCGTTACCTATCGCCGAGCCACGTGGATAAGAGAGCATTTGTTTCTGTAACTGGTGGAACAAATGTTGCAGGTTCGTCGGCGGGGAATTGAACGCTTGCTACAATGCGGTGGATCGGCACGTTCACGCCGGGAACGGGAAGAAAACAGCTCTGATCTACGACAGCCCGCAAACATCGACGATCCGACGAGTGACTTACGACGAGCTTCTTGAGAAAACGTCCCTGCTAGCCGGCGCCCTGGCTGACATGGGCGTCGGCAAGGGAGACGTGGTCATCATCTACATGCCCCTAATCCCCGAGACCATAATCGCGATCTTGGCGGTAACGCGCCTCGGCGCGATTCACTCGGTAGTATTCGGCGGTAAGGACGGGTACTTCAGAGTTACTCTTATGAATGAATTATATAGTGGCGCGTGCGAACGGCTCGATTCGCAATTCATAAGGAAAAGTACGGCGAGGGTCTTGATTATTCATAGCGGAATATAGGAAATGCAAAGTTACCGAGAATCGGTGCAATTAAGCTCTTTCCCAACGGTTTGTATAACAATGGTGAATCACGTTAATTTGTTTGATGAAAGTCGTAGAACCCAAGAGGCATGAATGCCAGAGAGTAAATGCAGACAGTGAATATTTCTGATCGAGTACGAAGGCAGTATTCACAGAAATTTCTCGATAACGAATCCCCCTGCAGAAAACGTTGTTTTTGCGATTTCAATCCCCTTCTCTCGGTTTGTACTCGCCCGCTCGCGACCACTAGATCGAAGATAGCAAATCGTATTCCTGGATTTCAGGGTACGCTGCGAGAGAATTAGCCAACAGGATAGACCATGCGAAGCCGAAGGTGGTGATCGCGGCCAGCTGCGGCCTGGAACCGTCCAAGATCGTTCAGTAGGTTCTACCTTCACCGAAACCGTAACGCGTTTAAGACACGGGAGTCTCTAACTACATGCACCTCTGTGATCCCGAAACCCGTAGTTACACCACAATGCTGAACGGTGCCCTGAACACCATCGCAGTAAAGAAGCCCCGGTGCATCATATTCCAGAGGCGGAACGTTTGGGAGAGCCCGCTGCTGCAGGGCCAGTACGACTGGGACGAGCTGATGGGGAAGTCGAGGCCCCATCCATGCCAGCCGGTCGAAGCGAACGAGCCTTTGTACATACTCTATACATCGGGCACGACGGGTAGTTAGACGGGAACCACCAACCAATATAATAAGCGGGGGAAAAGAGATGAACAGAATTTACTCTGAAACTCACTTTCGTTACCAAGTAGTTGCCGATAAAACTCCGAATGCCCGCTGCCGCCGGGATTGTTACCAGCGAAACTCATTACCTTGTAAATTTCAGCTCGGCCGGGTTCGTTAATCGAGCTGCGTTGATAACGGTTTCCGGGCACCGCGTCAAACCGCGGATCGAAGCTGTCGAGCCGCGGGGATTGAAAAATCACGGGAAAATTGCACAGCGCGTCGATCGAATGTCGTTAAGCGTCCAACTGTACACTTTCAATAACGCGTAGCAAGAATGTTTTTGGCCAATACGGCAGCCGTGTAGATAAACGGGGCAGCGACTCATCGATTAACGACGTTTCCCCACCGAAGGTGAACCGAAGGGGATATTGAGAACGGTCGGCGGGCATCTGGTGACTGTTTGTTGGACGATGAAAGCGGTTTATGGAATGGACAAGGACTCCGTTTGGTGGGTGGCGTCGGACATGGGCTGGGTGGTCGGACACTCTTACATTTGCTACGGGCCTCTCCTCTACGGCGCGACCAGCATCATGTTCGAAGGGAAGCCTGATAGGACCCCGGATGCGGCCCAATATTTCAGGTTCGGTTTGTCTAGAACAGGCCTGCCCTTTAGGGTGCAAGTACCTCCACAAGTTCTGGGACCCGGGCAACAGTCAAGCGCGGAACTTTTACGTTGCTAACCACAGCATGGGCTGCGGGTGAACTGCAAGACTGTGCGTGCGTCCCACTGATATATAACCAAAGAGGAGATATAATAAGAGGCGTCACTCCGGGCGGAACCTTTGAAGTCCTTACTTGACCTTGGCATTTAAATTGGTTGTCCATTCGAGCGGGATATTCAAATCGACTAAATGTAATACGGTTTTTCCTTCACTTCTATTTATTACAATTTTATGTTATTAACTTTCTGTATATTATCAGTAATGTTTTTGGTGAATATATATATTAATACTTTCTAGATTTGAAAAGATTAAGGTTGAAGTGACATACGTATAAAAAAATGCTAAATTTTTAAACACT
Source organism: Andrena bucephala (assembly GCA_947577245.1). NCBI lineage: Eukaryota > Metazoa > Arthropoda > Insecta > Hymenoptera > Andrenidae > Andrena > Andrena bucephala. Next base: position 80,564,832 of record OX387715.1, read on the forward strand.
ACACCACAAATATATAAAAATGTATTACAACTGTACAACAAAAGTATACATTACGAATGAATTACTGCAAACAGAAAGTATACGAAATATTTTAACCTTACCGCAGTTTGCTGATTATTGCCGAAGTTTACCGATCATTGCCGAATGGGCATTTAAATTGGTTGTCTACTGATTTCCTTAGTTTATTTCTGTCCTTGTCGAGTGACGCCTCTTATTACCTATATCTCCTCTTTGATATAACACTGGATGCGGCATCGCCTCCTACACCGTCTGAAGCTACAAAGCGGACAGCCATATTTGAGAATGAACTACATGCGCCGCCTGAATAGCGTCTCAAGAACTACGCGGCTTTTCGAAGGCGTCCTCCTTGGCGTCCTTTGAAAGGACTTCTTTCCTCGTTCTTGTACGAGACGTTGTAGCGTGCATATATCAGTGAAAGGAATCCTTTCAAAGGACGCCAAAGGACGTCTTCGAATAGCTGAGTAGTTCTTGAGACGCTATTCAGGCGGCGCATGTAGTTCATTCTCAAACATGGCTGCCCGCTTTGTGGCTTCAGACGCTGTAGGAGGCGATGCCGCATCCAGTGTTATATATCAGTGGTGCATCCATACTGGCTCGTACCACGAGTCCATATAGTTGGGCCTCACGCATATAGGCGCACACAAACTCTTGCAGTTGTCCCAAAACCCACGCAACGGTTAGCAAGGTAACAGTTCCGCGCTCGGCTGTTGCCCGGGTCCCAGAACTTGAGTCGGTATTTGCACCCTAAACGGCAGGCCTGGTCTAGAAGGATAATAGGATTGAAAGGAGGAACAAAACATCATAGATACTTAGTACATACTTACAAGGAGAGGTTCCCAGGTGTCCGCCTCCGATTGCTTTGAATTTTGGATATGTTTTAGAGGACCGAAAAATAAGATATATGTGTTTTTTTATAGTGCCCCATTTTCATAATTAGGGGTGAAACCAATCCCTAAAGTTATAAGATTTTCAGGTGTTCATTTCCGATTGCTTTGGTTTTTGGATATGTTTTAGAGGACCGAAAAATAAGAAATACGTGTCTTTTTATTTTGACCCGCATGCATGTTTAGGGGGTAAAACCACACCCCAAAGTTCATAAGAATAGTATGTGCCCGCCTCCGATTGCATTGAATTTGGATATGGTTTAGAGGACCGAAAAATAAGAAATACGTGTTTTTTTATAGCGGCCCGTTTTCATATTAAGGGGGTGAAACCACCCCCCAAAGTTCATACAAGATACAAAATTGTGTTGAGTAAAACTTGATAATATAAATTTAATTTGCGTCATAACTTGCTGTATGGACGATGTTCTTGTCGTCAGTCACCGTTATTAGGGGGTAACTAGAGAGGTGGTTTCACGCCTTGAACATGCAAATGGGCCAAAACAGAAAGACATGCATTTCCTATTTTTTGGCCCTCTAAAACATATCCAAAAACCAAAGCAATCGGGGACGAACTCCTGAAAATCTTATATCTTTGGGGGTTAGTTTCACCCCCTAAATATGAAAACGGGCCGCTATAAAAAACACGTATATCTTGCTTTTCGGTACTCTAAAACATATCCGAATTTCACAACAATCGGAGGCGGGCACCAACTATTCTAAAAACTTCGGGGGGGTTTTTCACCCCTTAAACATGCAAGCAAGCCAAAATAAAAAGACACGTATTTCTTATTTTTTGGCCCCCTAAAACATATCCAAAAACCAAAGCAATCGGGGACGAACTCCTGAAAATCTTATATCTTTGGGGGTTAGTTTCACCCCCTAAATATGAAAACGGGCCGCTATAAAAAAACACGTATATCTTATTTTTCGGTAGTTTAAAACATATCCAAAATTCAAAACAATCGGAGGCGGACACCTGGGAACCTCTCCTTATTAGTGTAGTAGTGTAAGTAAGGTGTTAAATTCTCCTCTCCGCACACCCAAGCGACATGCAACGATATAACGAAGGATGCGCCGCGTGTTGGCCCTTGGTGTGCCCAAAACTTTAATGTTCCACCCCCTCCCACAACCATGCAGTCAGTAGTAGTACTGTAGGAATAGGTTTTGTAATTCCTATATTTTCGAGAGCTCGGAGAAAGAAGACCTCCGCGCTACTTGCCAGCCGCCTTACCAACGTCGCCAAAGCCGACCCTCCGAGTTCTATTATTCCGGGCTCCCACTTACGGGGGTTCCTGATGCCACACGGAGTTAGGCATTGACTAAATAAAGAATTATTTAAATAACGAATCCAAATATAAGTTACATTAACTTTAGATTATTTGACGAGTAAAGCTAATTTTCTCATTCGACAATAATTTTTCCAACTATTATTCGTTATTCGAAATTTTTATTTAAATAAAATTTGTGCCCAACCTTTAAACCTTAGACTGTTCTATCTGCGTTACAGAATAATCGAGCAGCACAGCGTAAACTCGCTGTTCTGTGTGCCCACCGCCCTCCGAGTGATAAGACGCGCTGATCCAGATCTGCTGGTCGGTGGAAAATATTCAACAAAATCGTGAGTCCCCTCGATCCAGCCTCGCACGTTAGCTTCCACTAAAACGCGCGCTTTCCCCAGGTTGAAAACCATATTCGTGGCGGGCGAGTTCTGCGACTGGGAGACGAAGGTCTGGGCCGAGAAGGCGTTCAAAGTACCGGTGCTGAACAATTGGTGGCAATCGGAGACCGGCCACCCCATAACGGCGCTGTGCCTTGGTTATGGTCACAATCCTTGGTTGCCGAAGAACAGCACTGGTCCGCCGATTCCCGGTTACAACGGTGAGCCCTTCGCTTTCACTCCTTGCTTCCTCCCTTCACTGTATCTTCCTCTGGTTGCTAGTCGAGATCCTGCGGGAAGACGCCAGCAAGGCCGCGGCCCACGAGCTCGGTAAAATCGGCATCAAGCTGCCACTGCCACCTGGTTGCGTGTCGACGTTGTTCCAAGCTGACGAGCGATTCGTGCAAACATACTTCTCGACGTATTCGGTGAGTTTCCCGGAGTCCCCTCGAGCTCGACGAACCCTCTGCAATATTATTTGGTTGGTGGAAACGCGCGTTCTAGGGCTACTACGACACCAAGGACGTCGGCTACAAGGACGAGTGCGGCTTCATCTACGTGATGTCGCGCGACGACGACGTGATCAACGTCTCCGGGCACAGGCTGTCCACGGCAGGTCTGGAGGACATCATCATGGCGCACCCGGACGTCGTGGATACCGCGGTCGTCGGTGTGCCGGACTCCACCAAGGGGGAGGTTCCTTTGTGCCTTTATATAATGAGACCAGGTACAGATTCCTGCCCAGTCTTCGGAAACGCGCGAGTTCGCGTTCGTATATCTTCTCATTTCTCTGTGCAGAAGCGACGAAGAACGAGGAGGAGATCAACGAGGAGCTGGTACAACGTGTGAGAAGCTTAATTGGCCCCATTGCTTCGTTTAAGACAGCCGCGGCAGTAACGGCGCTTCCGAGAACGCGATCAGGAAAGATCATCCGCAAATCTATCGCTACTTTAGCTCGCTCGAAGCTTGTCAAGGTAGATCTGAATGGCACGGAGTGCACGAATAACAGATTACAGTAGATACGAGTTTCGTAAGAGGAATATATAACATCGTTTGCTCGCTCGCCCGTTCGCCGTCCGTGTGACGATGAATAAAATTCTACTCTCACTTCTCCGCCAGATTTCCAGTACAATAGAGGACGCGTCCGTGTACCATCAAATAAAAGAAGTACTCCAGAAGCTGGGTTACGCCAAGTTAGCGCCCGATCCTCAATGATAAGTGTAATCGTAAGCTTTCACCATCTTCTTTTATTATAAACTTTTCAATAATTTTATATAAAATGTAATAAACCTACGTATACGACATATAGCTGACACGCATAAGGAGTGTGTGCTTGAAAGACACGCGTCGAAAGTCTGATGGCTATTATTTCATTTAAAACTCCACTGAGAAACTATTTTTGTATCGATTTAACAACGCAATAAAGAGAAACTTTAAAAAGCTTCCGGGGAGGGGGGGGGGGGGGGGGTGTGTGGGTGGGTCGTGATCGTGAACGGGGCTGCTGACGCACTAGCAATCTAATGCATCTTTACTCACCATTAGACCTTTGCTTGCGACGGGTATGAAATTATTGAAAAGAAAATAACTGCCGCCGAACAATCGTGATCCCGTTCTACATTCTACGCCGATCTGCGTCGGCTCTGTACAAAGCAAAAAGAAAATGGGGGAGAAAGGTAGAACATATCGCCATACGTTTAATGTTCCAATCTTAATAATATTATATTAACAATTCGTTTAAAAATATAACATAACCCATGGAACGAACGTTATCGAACAATTCGTAGAAATAAAATTGATCTCCGTCCTTGTTAGCAGGTGTTGCTCTGTTACGAAACGTTAGCATGATGAACGGCTGTACGAGTTAACAAGAAAAAGAAAATGGATGGTGGACGAGAAGCGCGAACATGTGTTCAAACATCGTGTTAGAATAGGCTGATAGGCAGCGAAAGAAAAAGAAAAAGAAATGGAAAACAGAAGAAGCAGTAACAACAGTAACGTGTAAAGAAAGCACTCACACAGAATCGTCTGCTTTGAAAATTCTCTATATTAAACTCTCCTCTCGGGTCAGATCTTGACATTAGTTTCTTTCTTTTTTTCTCCCTCCCTCTCTCTCTTTAATCCCATCTGTATATAACGCTATAAATCATCGAAACCCTTTTCACGGTGAAGCACAGCGTGTAAGAACATCTGGTGTTATTACAGACACGTACAGTACATCGATACAATACACGAACCTTGGCGCCGTCGAACACGGAACGCAGTCTTTTTTTTTGTTTTTTAAACAGAAACGGTACGCGCAATAAAAAAAGAGCAACCGAACCGACCGTTGAAGCGAGAAAGCCTTGCCCATCCAAAATTAGTAGGTCAAGTTTTGTTGCAAATTTGTTTTTAATGACAATTGTAATAAGAAACAGTATAATAATAATAATAATAATATTAATAATAGTAATAATAATTTTTTTTTTATAATTATAAATTGTCGTGTAACACTATCTGGCTGATTTAATTAATAAATTTCTGCTTTCTTTCACGTTTCTTACCAGCAATTTAATAATAATTATTCAATAATCATTATAATAATATTAATAATATTTTCCTTAGTTTTTCCTCTCTTTTATTTCTTTATCTCGGTAATCGGTAATCCTCTCCCTTAACGCTCATATTTAATGTCTCGCACCTCAGAAGAATAAAAATATCGTGTTTTACAATATCAAGGAGACACCACGCCCATCATTTGATCATCAATTAAATCCATTTGTCGTTAAACTCCGCTGCGAGTGTGCTGCCGTTCGTCAGCTTACCTAATAAGAAGGAACCACGCGCTCTTGAGTTTTCATTCTTTCTTTAAGTTGTCTGTCTCCTTTTATCTATATAATCAAATCTATTTGCTTTTCTTTTTCTTTATTTCAGGTTATAAATACCCTCCCCTCCCCCCTGTAATCGCCCGCAGATCCACCGCGCCCCCCCCCCCTCCCTGCCCCAGCCAAGCCCAGCCCCGCCCGGCCGCACCAGGCCCCGGCTCAACTGCTGTGTGCATACGATGCGAGTTATGCGTGTAATCGTGTGTCTGTGTTCTGTGTGTATGCCTCTCTTTTCATGCAGAACGTTTATCGTCCCTCATGTAGTGTAGATGAAGTGTACGTTACACGTTATTTAACGGTAGTTCGCGAATAGTTCGTCATGCCAGTTCCGTTTTCTTTTTCTTTCTTATTCTCGTGCGTACTGTGTTCGGCTTGCATCTCTTGCGTATTCGTCGTTTCTCGAAGTATGATTTCTTGTTTTTTTTTCTTTCTCTTAATCCCAATCCGTGGTGACCGTTGAGCAACTTTACTCTACCACTTTCAGCACCTTACCGATCGCGATAGTCTTATCTGGAAAACACAAGATAGAACCAGTTTAGCTCCGTTATCGATCGCTATATTTAGATATCTAACGTGTCCGTGAAGGGAGGAGGGGGGGTTTCTTTTATTCGCTCCGTTACGAGGCGCGGACACGACGCAGCGTTATTATGTGAAACGGGACACTTACTTTCATCCCTGAGGGTGAAACGTCCCATCTGTGGAAACAGCTTAAATCTTTCAAGGCATATGACACCCGCGCATTCGATTCTCATTATTGCCACTTGGTCCTGCTTGACAAACCTCGGCCTGGTTTTACTCTTCTCGCCCGTCTTCTTGTCCACCAGGCAGATCAGCGCCTTCACTCTCACCTCCTCCGCGGCGCAGTGGATGTGCATCACAGCACTGTAGCCGGCGCAGATGATGCTCTTGTGCTCCAGGATAACAACTTGCGCGTCGAACACTTTCCCCGTTTTGATCGGGTTGTTGCTGTCGCACAGAACGAACCCGGGGCTCACGTCCTCCTCTTCGATACCCTTCAACTTAATCTTCACGTTCTCCCCGGGACCGACCGATGTCACCTCTTCGTCGTCCGACCACAGCTGATCCACCGTCACCGCCGTCTGTACGAAAGCCGACAAACCGTATGAGTAATCCGCTTTCAACGATCCGCTGTAACGGAAAAAAGTCTCCTCCTTACCCTATTCGGCATAACGAGCAGCGACTGTCCCTTCTTCGCTTCTCCAGCTTCAACCTTCCCCATCACCACTGTTCCCATGTCTTTGTATTTGTCAACGATTGGCATGATGAAAGGTCCGTTGTTCTTACGATTAAGCGAGGGCAGGGAATCGATGAAGGATATGAACGGCGGGCCACTGTACCACGTGCAAAGGTGTTCTGGTATCGGGTCTTTCAAACCGTAGCCAAGTTGCCCCGAGACTGGCATGAATGTAAGGTCTTTCGCGGGATTGAATCCCAGTTTACGAAGGTACGGCAGTATTTTGTCCCTGTAACAATAGCGTCCCATATAATTTCGAGGTTCTCAATGGTATCCATCACAAATTCTGAAGGAATAAATAACTATCGAGCATACCTGCATTCGTTGTACCTTCCCTCGTCCCACTCTACAGTTGGGTCGTCCATTTTATTCACTAGCACAACCAGATGTTTAACACCGGCAGTCTTCGCCAGCATAGCGTGTTCCCTTGTCTGCCCGCCCCTGTCGAACCCCGTTTCGAACTCTCCTTTTCGCGCGGATATAACTAAAACCGCGAGGTCAGCTTGCGCCGCGCCGCCGATCATATTCGGTACAAAACTCTTGTGTCCAGGCGCGTCCAGGATGGTGAAATGCTTCCGTTCGGTTTCGAAGTACGCTCTACCCACCTCCACCGTCTTTCCCTTCTCCCTTTCCTCTTGGTTCGTATCCAAGGCCCAACTTAGATACCACGTTTCTCTACTTCTCTCCTTCGCCTCCCTTTCATACTTCTCTAAGGTCCTCTTATCGACCATCCCCGTCAATGCCATAATTTGACCTCCGATCGTTGATTTCCCTGCATCTGTAATACACACCACGCCGTTACACGCACCCCTCTCGCAATCAAAGGCCGTTAAAATAAGAATTTAACTGAAAGCATCGCTTACCAACGTGTCCTATAAAAACAACATTAACGTGCTCCTTTTTACTCTTAGTGTCCTCTGTTACTTTAACAGGCTTTTTTTTAGGTACTTTAACAACCATCTCCTCGTCCTCCTCATTGTCAACCTGAAAGCGATTCGGATAAACAAAGCCAATCATAAATAAGGAAGAGATTGCTGAATATTGGAGTCACCTATTCAAGCTTGGTCTCTAAACTTTTATTTTTAAAAGCCTCAATGAAAATTTAACACGGATATCAACGGATACTTTCTTCCTATCGCTCTTAGGGATAAAGTTGGGAATAAGACTATGTATGTCAGGCTATTTATAAAAGCTTGAGCATACTTCTTCGTTTTCAGGAGTTAAGAGAGGATCCCCGTCCACCGCAGCCTCCTCCCACGAGTCAGCTGGTTGATGTTCAGGGCTAGTGTTTATTTGATCGGTAACGTTCGGAGGTGGAGCCCCTCCTCCGGCAGGCGGTTCCTCCACGCGACTGCCCACTGGATCCGGTAGAACCACTGGAGTTGAATTACCTGCGATGCATGCAATATCCGATACAAATGATTACAACCTTGTCGAACAATTTTACTACGATTCAGGGGTTACTCGTCTTTATGCACGCTCGTGTTAACAAAGTTATACTTTGGTTAAGCTTACTATGCCTCTCTACGTTATCCCATCGTGTACTTGTATATAAGTTAAATTCATTACTCCAACGATTACAGAAACGATACGTAGGATCTTTAATCTCTTTCAATAGAACAACGAAATAAAGTAACCGTATCCGACGGTGCGCAACAAATATATCTGGTACCTAACCACAAATTCTACCTGCAGGATCAAACGTTTCAGTCTCAGCGCTAGTACACCGGTACAAGCACGACTGCAAATATGTTGCGCAACATTGAGATACCATTAAACATCTATGCGCTACAATTGACTGCTATTTTCACGCTCATTCCTTCTCAAAACAACAGTCCCGGAACCCTCGCTTCACCACCCGAGCGATACCATGCTCCGAAACGTGCGCGCTGCCTCTCAACCTCCGTTCCCTATCTCTCCATACGTTGGACCAGAATCTACGTGCTCGCAGAGCCAAGAGGGGTTAGTCGCAGCATGCGTTACAGAGTACTGGGGAAAAAAGGGACACCCCAAATGCGAATTTCTGTTATGAGAAGCGTTTGAGCAGCTCGCGCGGACGAGAACCATCGCCGGCCAACTACTCCCTGAGGACTAACCATGATGTATTTCAGGGGGCATAGAGGTGGTTACAGTGTTCATCATGACAGCGACATTGCAGGAACTGTCGGCCGTGTTACTGTTCGGCGGCGAGGAGTTAATGCAGAATGAAGGCACGAATTCCGCAGCGTTCACGTTTAGAGTGGAGAATTTGCTCTCGACGGACTTGTCCTGCGACGGAGCGGTGTCTCCGTTGTCCGCCTGCTGTTCCCACGAATCTGGTGCTACACTGTTCGCCATATTTATCAGAGTTCGGTAGTCGAGTCGGCCACGTATATTAATGGAACACGAGAATCACGCTACGCTACGTGCAGGAGCTCGTTTATAACCGCGATCACGATTGGGACGGGGCTTAAAAAAATAATTATTTACGGATATCCGCGCACACACCGTACACGCGTATCGGTACCCCGCGTGCGACCCCCGTGGTCTGTTTCGTTGCTCCACTTCGCCGGAACTACAAACATCAAAACACCAACTTTCAACCTCTCGAGAACGTTCCGTTGCGGCGCACTGGTGCGCCCAGATCCGACGTCCTCGCAAACCTGGTAAACGAGCAAATCCGCTGCGGCGAATTTTTCCTGCGCGCCCAGCAAATGACGTTCCAAAAGAAATTTCCAACCCCCGGCACCTCCGCCAAATATCTCTAGCCGCCGCGGCGAGTACGGCGATGTTGGCACCACGAGAACTCCATTCCTGCCGCAGCACCGACGAGAGCTATCCGGATAGCGTGCATATGTCCCACGCACGCAAAAAAAAAAAAAACAGAAACGTATCGGCGTGTGCAAAAGAGGGACAGGCTTGTCCTCACGCGACCACCGTCCCGCCGCGCAGATAAGGCTTTTGGTTTCTCTGCGCTTTTTGCGCTAATCGTTTATTGAACTTTCCAATGATACGGTTGTTAATTCGTCTGCGTCGCGGACGACCGTGTGCACGCGTGCTTATGGTCGCGTACGCATGGATACAGGCAACAATGCAGATATTGCCGTTAATTGCGCTTCAAGTGCGCACATGTATCGTTATACCGAATAATTGGATAATTCGTTTAATCTTTTTTTTGCCCGGCCGAAACCTTGGAGATATTAAATGTTTATGTACTAATACACTTTTAGTGGGATAGGAATTGTATGCAGCAGTAAGATGAAGTAAGAGTCATACCATTTAAATCTCTCACTCGAAACACCTGTTTTTTTTTTTAAAATTGTATGTCTTTAATCGAAAGTATGGCCCGGTTTCTTTCTCGGACGCAGAGGCAACAGATCCTTGTAGGCAAGCTTTACCTGTTCCTGCATTAGCGTTCAGCAAATTTCTCGCGACGTAATTCTAGGAATAGGGATATTTTTACAAGTTTCGGTTTCAATATTGTCTCTTTTTTTTGTATGCGTTTTGAACGCACGACATAAAGAAAATGTAAAAAAATTGGGCTAGTGCTGCTGCTGTTTCTTCTTCTTCTTTTTCTTCTTCTTCTTCCTTTCTTCGGTTTCAACGGTATCGCACGTGGCTTTTTCTTCGTCCATCTTTCGCTTGGGCACATCCTTTCTAATTTCCTCTTGCACAATATTCGTGGGCTTCGCATTCACCGGATCCATGCTGAAGCCTGGGATCTGTCGTGGAGTCGTGAGCGTTTAGAATAGATTACAACACACTGGACACGATAATTCATCGCGATACACTTACGTGTGGCTTGACGAGCTTGAATATTAATTTCTCGTGCTGTACATTGGACCTGTCTAAGCTTATTTGTACTATAACAGGATCGAAGGTGCGGAACACTATATCCCCGCAAGTTTGCGAATGATCTTCGCCATTATACGTGAAAGTAACCGAGGACGTTTTGTTGTCGTTCAAGTACAACGTTCCCTCTAAACCATACTTTGGAATCAACACCTGCACTGCATTCTTTCGTACAAAAAGTATGTACCCTTCCTCGTGTTGAATATTCCCCCTGAAGAACAGCTGGGGAAACAAAGAATAGTGCCATTAGCAAAAGAAGACTTAGACACCAGATTTAAAAAAAGTTTGCAGTCACGTTACATGTATGTTAAGCGCGACCGACGCTCGACCAGCGTACTGAGCCATCCTGTTTCGATAATTCAGGTTGTGGCAGAGCGTGTGATTCTTCTTCTTGTCCAGTAACTCGGGATAAGTTGCATCAGCTCCTACAGAAATTGCCAGTAAACGATGCACCATCACGTCTGCGTATCTGCATAATAAGAAAATAAAATAGATTCGATTCAACTGCAGCGTGAAAAACTTGGGGAATGGATCTTCGGGCTTCTACCTTCGAATGGGCGAAGTGAAATGAGTATAAATTGGGCACGCTAAACCGTAATGGAAGTATTCGCTTGGCTGGTGCATTCCGCTGATGAAGTAGACAGCCTGCATCATGCAGCGCGTAGCTAGTATCCTTAGCATAGTGTTGAAGTAAGGGTTGTCCTCCTTATGGCACTGATCTAAAGACTGCGCCAATTCTTTGCCGCTATTAGCGTTTATATTGAAACCCTGTTGGAGCACAGTTAATTACTATTGGGCGAAGTAATTTTGATGCTGTTGCATACTTGGTGTTTGCCAGCCTTTATAAGAGGTTCGAAGTTGGCGGGTGGTGGCTCCGGATGCCTCCTGAGCACTGCGCACTCCGGGAACTCCTCCACGATCTTCTTAGCAACAGAAATATTCGCGAGCAACATAAATTCTTCGACCATGGAATTAGTTTCCTTCAGTTGCTTCGCTTGCACGTCGATCGGGTCGTGTGTTTCAGAGTCGACTTGGAAACGAATCTCCGGAGAAGCTAATACTAACGCGCTGCAAAGGCAATAAACGGTACATGAATTATTATTGCCCTTGCTGTTCCATTGCTAGAAATTTATATACCCATTCTCCAGGCGCCGGTGCTTCAATTTCTTCGCTAATTTGTTCAGGTTCCTTAACGACTTCGTAATCGAATCCTGTTGCGCCGTGTCGTCTATCTTAAACTGAGCCTCGTCGTAAGTGAAAGCTGCCCGCGAGCGAATCACAGACTTGGAAAATCTCGTGTTAATCACGTTCGCGTTCTTGTCCATCTCCCATATACAAGAGAACACCAGTCTCTCCTGCTTTTCCCTCAAGGAACAGAGATTTGAGCTAAGTAAGTCTGCAATCATTTTAATGCGCTGTGTAACGGCAAGTCGAATCGGAAAACGAATGCGTGTTTAACGAAGGATCTTCATTACCTGGAAGCATGTCGATTCTTCTGTCAACCAAGTACACGGTTGTAGCTCGCAAAGCTGCCTCTTTGTCCAACGCTGTCCCGGGTCTAACAAAGTGCGTTACATCCGCAATATGTACACCCACTTCGTGGTTGCCATTCGGCAATTCTCTGCAATGAAGGGCATCGTCGATATCCGTGCACCCCGGTGGATCGACCGAACATATATCCAAGTGTCTTAGATCCTCCCTCTGTGCAAAGTCCTGTAAAACGAGACGGTTCGTTCAATCCCATTTTCTAATTAGTTTTGTGCGCGTTACTCATACGTACAACGTCCGTGATGGTCCAAGGCATCTTCGGTAGCGAACTGAGAACAGCGTCGGAAAATCGACTGTGCGGGATGTCATGCTCTAAAAGTATTACTTCGTTCTCAGTTTCTTTGTCCCCTATTTTACCCAACGCGCGTACGAAATGGCCAAGCGGGTACCTAGCGTTACGCGGCCACGAGTCGATAGCGACGATGATTCTCTGCTTGCTCAACACCTTGTATTGTCTAGTCTCGATTCTAATTTTAGGTATTTTTCGTTCAGCTGGGACGAATAGATGTCTCACATTCTGGGTAAAAACGAAGATAAGGTTATGAAGCGTGTGAATTACGCAGAGATGTTTGACATAATTACGGCAACTTTGTCAACGGTTTACCCCTTCGATGTTACTAGGCTGTAATATTCCACAGTACTGCCTCCAGTTTCTCCTAATTATACCAACAACCTTCCCAGTTGGCGTCTGTTGCATTTTGTCAGACGAAACGAATTTCTCCAACACTTTTTCCGTTTCTAAAACATCATCCACGTTGGCTTCTTCCTCATCTTGCAGAATAATGTCACTCGGGGACGACCACTGGTCCTCTGCTAAAAGCTCTATCGCGACTGTGTCACCATCGACTGCTCTATTAAGGTTGCTCCGACCTTGGATAAATATCTGCGAACAAACATATATAATAATTGCATACATATCGAATCGCGACAAAAAATAGAGGAAGCGAACTGTTGCTCACAGATTTCTCCATCCCCTCTACGTTCACGGACCCTTCCAAAAAATTTTCTCTCGATGCTGCGAACGTTCCTTGCAAGAGTTTCCCATTTTTTATACCCTCGTGCAGCTGAAACGGTGTGAAATGGCAAGGAAAAAATTCCTGACCACCGACTTCCGCATTGTAGCTACGTTTGCACAATTTATCTGCTAGAAAACCTGAATTCTCTAGCGACATAACGTAATCCTCCACTGGAAAGTCACATTAAACAAAATTGAAATAAAGCTCGCCACAAGAATACAGAATAGAGAATAATAAGGACTATACTCGAAGCAACAGGTATCCCATCTTCCTCTGCCAGTTCTCTGTTCCGTGCGTCATCCGTTAACAGTATAGTCTTGATGTTAGAATCGCTGGCGGCTAAGTGCATGTTGTACCACTTTGATGCGACTCGAATCGCTCTGTCGTTTCTGTCGTTCGCGCTCTCGCCGGGATTACGTTCGATGTAAGTATCTCTAGAAGTAAAGGAACATACATAACGTACGAGTAGACTTTCCTCCGCGAGTCCGATAGATACATAATATTCTGAACGTACTTGTGATGTTCGTTAACAAACACGTAGAACCTTCTATTCGTGTTACTGATTATATCCTTCAGCTTCTTGTACACATTGGAGCTTCTGTGCTTCACTTCTTCCAAAACAGTTTGCAGAATGATCACATTGGTGATAACGTCTTCTTCCAGAATGTCAATCTGAGATCAGAAACTTGTTGCATAGGATAAAGAGATTCATAAGACAGTTTAATACAGACCTGATCCAAGACGACATTAGTGTCCAGCAACAGATAATAGGGACCCGACATTATAGAATTTTTTATGCTCGAATCCTCATCGTCCAAATTAACAGTTCGATTCCTGTACAGACACTTGTCACAGGCTTTGGAACCGCAATGGATATCGTCTCTGAGATAGTGCTCTCTGACGATCTAAAGAAGAAGGCGAATAAGTTTCTGAGATTCTAAATTACCTATTTACATAGGCATAAGTCTCGCTAAAAGCGAAGCGAAACATGTTCGCTTTGTTTACGGCACCTTAAACACATTTCCGCCTTTAGTCTTCCTAAAGAAAGTCTTGGTCGCTAACATCTTGCTTACTCCTGCTTACACACAGAGTAATCCTTAAACAATAATCCACAGATATTTCGATGTTAAAATGTAATAAGCGATACACTGCTTCGTAAATTCAAACATCTATACATGTACATAACTGCTTGACACTACACGTGTATCCGAGCCTCCATGATACGGCACAATCACACCAGCCAACGAAAGTGAACGAAAGTCTCTCCATTCTCCAATTCACATTTCAACGGGTCTAAATAGACGGATCCCTTCAGCCGCAGCCGACTCTATGGACGGTATTCATAAACATGCTTAAGATTAAGCAAATGCTTAAGCATTCGGCATCCTTTACTAGCTACTAGGGTTAGTAAAGGATGCCGAATGCTTAAGCATTTGCTTAATCTTAAGCACGTTTATGAATACCGGCCTATTACTAGTAGGGGTGTTCGATTCCGATTCGATTCTTCAGAAAATCGATTCTTCTCGTTAAAAGATCGATCTTTTGAATCGATTCTTTGGTATCCGATTTTCCCCAGAATCGATTCTTTGATGTAAGAATCGACAATCGATTTTTTGTCCTCTGGGGGAATTAATTGCCACTAGTGAAAGGATCAATCAAACTGCTTGCTCAAATTTATACAGGATTCGCGCCAAATTTATATACGATTCTTATGTTCTGCATGATTCTGGACAGTTCTGGATCATTCTTTACCATTCTTCCTTGTGGCACTGCACACTGCACAGTGCACAGCAGTGAGTGAGTTGTTTGAGTGATTACTAGAAGTTTTATTAGAAGCTTTACGGAATGCAATAAATTAATGCAGAAGTTGGTACGTATTGAATTATAATTAAATATTGTATAAATATTTCTTTTTTGGTGTGGATTTTAATATTGTGCTTTTTCATAATTTTATTTATATATCTTGCTTGTTTCCATCCCAATTGTTCCTTGCAAAAGTAATTTTATATCGATTCTTTCAAAATTATTCAAAACCGACTTCCATATGTACTAATTTTGGAAATAAAGTTTTATGATTTTGGCGATTCTTTTCATCTCGATTCTTCCAGTATCGATTCTTTGGTTCCGATATTTTAGAAGGATCGATTCTCACAATCCGATTTTGAATCGATTCAAGAATCGATTCTTTGAGCTGAATCGAACATCCCTAGTCTCTAGTTTAAACCAGATAGCGCTATTACGAACTCTCAAATTCTGACACACAGTGTGTAAACAAAGAAAAGCACCACACGATGGACGCACGAAGACGAGATAGAGAGCAGATTGGGTTATGTGGTGTTGACAGAATTTGGGGCAAATCACCAACACGGATCGAAGAGTAAGAAGCTCCACTGTCTTACCTCGGTCCCCACATATTTCTCGCTTAAATCAATTCATCTGATATGGTTGCCCGACGCTTCTCGCCGCCAACACTGCGATCGCTGTAAATTGCGCGTAAATGGTAATTGTTTCATTTTCCATGCAGCTCCGACGAGGATGAGGAGTCCAGCAAGTATAAGGATAGCATTACGCCAAAAGACAGGAAGAGGAAGCAAGAAACCAAGAAGAAGGTACAAAAGTATATCTTGATGTTTCTTTTATTCAACAGACTTGGATTATCGAAATTGCCCATTGCGATTGAACCGTGTACTATTCTCCCAGAAAAGTAAGAAGCTGAAGAAGGAGAAGAAATCTAAAAAGGATAAGAAGCATAAGAAGCACAAGAAGAAGAGGAAAAGGACAGACAGTAGCTCTGACAGTAGTTCGGGAGAATTGGAATGGGTAGAAAAGAATGGAGCCGACGACAGGGCGAAAGTTAGGAGAGGAACCAGTTCGGACGAGAGTGGCGACGAAAGCATCGTCGGGCCAGTTCAGAAACCACACGTTACGTTGTCCGCTAAGGATTTCGGTAAGGCACTCTTGCCGGGAGAAGGTGCCGCGATGGCTGCGTACGTCGCGGAGGGGAAGCGTATACCTAGAAGAGGTGAAATTGGTTTAACGTCGGAGGAAATCGCTTCGTATGAGTCCGTCGGTTATGTTATGAGCGGTAGCAGGTAACTTACTCTGACATTCTCATTAATTTTAACAGAAAACACTATGAAAGTATTCTACCTTTTCTTCGTCTTGTGTACAGGCACCGGCGAATGGAAGCTGTTCGTATTCGTAAGGAGAATCAAATTTATTCCGCCGATGAGAAACGAGCATTGGCTATGTTCAGTAAAGAGGAACGCCAGAAACGGGAGAATCTCATCTTGGGACAGTTCAGAGAAATGGTTAATCAGAAGTTGGCTCAGGAGCAAAAGAATCAGTGATGTAATCGTCTCGCACGAAAGAAGTATGATAATTTTCATTCAACATCACCCAATGTACATAAAGGTTTTAACGCTATGGATCATGAAATATAATTGATATGCATACGAGTGTATACGTGCATCGAAGTATATGTATATATATTACATTAACTGACATTAATATTTTCATTACAAAGCTTACTGTGTACTTATATCTAGATAACGTTTTCTTTCAAATAACTTTTACTTTGAAGTTTATTAAACGAATATACAGATACATAGAAGATATGTACTATGTAGAAACGGACTTATACCTATTGGTTTCTTTCCCAATCTAACCATCCTCCAACATAATTGAACGCGCTGAAACAAATAAATATGGCAGTGAGAATTTTGTAAAATGTATAGGAACAATCCATCGAAAGTAACGTGTATTTAAGAAAACATAAGCACTTTTCGTATCCAAGTTTCTGTATTTCGTCTTGAACCATAGCACTTCTTTTACCAGACCTACAACTTAGGATGATCTTTGTATCTTTCAATGGCTTTTCTTTGTCAAATTTAGCTTTAAAGTCTGCTTCGGAGAGATTTGTCAGAGCATCCGCAACATTTCCCACTGCAATGAGGCGATTTAGCGGTAAATCTCTGATGTCCGAAACAATGACGCTATTATGTCATGGTAACGTTATAAGTAAAGCATATAAGTGTACACACTTGGAATATGAATGCTTCCTGGTAGTTTCCCAGTTTCATCAATCTCAGATTGTTCCCTGACATCAATAATCAATACGCTATCATCTTTCTGAGCCTCTAAAATATCTTTGTAATAAAGATTGAGGGCCTTTTTATCACCTTCGCACATAGTGTTACAGTCAGTTTTCAGAAACGTTGAAGTTGAGAAATGCGAAGTTGTTTCGGCTAAAAAATCATATGTTAAGAACAACAGAATTAGCGTTACCATGTTTGCTACCGATATTTCGAAATACGAATGAATCATCGAAGTAAGTCGATCAAGAATTAAGAATCAGGCAGCATTTCCGATGTTTTTTATCAGTTAATGTAAATTGTAATTGCCTCAGAACAATTGAGCTGGCATACAGTTTGGAACTTAAATAGGATGTGGGGAATACGGAATGTTTTCTAAAGAATATTTAATAAATTACCCTGAAGTGGGAATATTCTATATATCGCGTTCTTTAACAATTTATCAGAAATAAATGATTTTCCAGTGCGTTGTGTACAGTGAAACGTTCGGAGAGGAGTAATTGTTTTAGAAAACTGTTGCGATTTGCTGCTGGTTACAATAAATTTGCAAACAGTGGACATCTCTGATTTGCGCAACTAAATAGACCGTGATTACACGTGCAAGTTACTTTCACATAAAAAATCTCTATCCAATGTTTGCCATTTGCGTGTTCCGATGCCAATGCGAGAGGGAAAATACATTGCAAAAATTTGTAATGTACTTTGTAACAAACATTTTCAATAGGAAATTGTTTATTTGTTCCTTAAAAGTGCATTTTACGTATTTGTTTCGTTTATAGCCATCCGGCGGTAGGACCAGTGAACTGAAACGACCAATTCAATGAATGCAGAGTTAACAATAATTTATTTTGTATTCTACAATCTACTTAGTAATTACTCATTGTGCAACACTTTTGAACAATAATATTCATAGATTTATTCACAAGCTTGTATTCACGTGATGTTTAACATAAAAGTAATAAAGTGCCTCTATGCTTGCGTCACATAGATGCACTACGAATTGAATTTGCATCTGCAAGAAGTCTGACACCTTCGAATGTAAATAAGTATAAAAATAGTATAACAACACATTGGGCAATATTTCTCTCGCTAGTAATGAGTGGCTAAAATGATCTCGCTCCAGTCCAAGTGTCAAATACTTTGTTATAAACACATGGAAATGCTGCCGGGCTACATACGAATTAAGCACATTTCATTAATTATAGTATTTATTACACCGTATTCATGGAATAATTACATTTCTACGACGCAATCGCAATTTTTAATCGTGTTACAGATAACCGTATCACTTATCAGTTTTCATGGAAATATCGGTGCGATACCGTAATGCGCGAATGAACGTGACTTAAGGTTGCATTGCGATTAAAATTGAAAGAAATTCTTTTCCATCTGTGTCACGATTCACGATACCGGTCAGTATTACATCCATACAACAACAGTGCCTGGTTTACTGTAAGCTAAGCAATAAACCAGATATCTCCCGGAAAAATGGGTGCAATGGATCGGGCATAAAATCCTCTCGGTAGGATCGAATACAAAAATATTCGCCGGTTTCGAGAGGAAGAGGCAGCGATTGTTGGGGTTGATTGCGACACAGCGTGCGAGAAAAGGGGAGACAAGCGCGAGATCGTTCGGGCATTGCTTTCCAGTGAATCATCCGCGGGCGAAGAAAAAAGTTGGGAAAGTTTCGAAGAGAGCCAGGAAGAGGGTATCCCGTTTTCGTGCGCGTCGCGCCCCACCGGGGAATGCGGGAACTAGCGATTTTTATTTCTCGTGCGTGGAGCAGTAAAGTGTACTAATTTATTGAAATAATTACGACACTCGTCCTGTTTTTTCCACCATCGTATAATGTGAGTAATCAGAGGGCGGCCCAGTTGGACCGTTTGCTTGCATTTTTATCGATAACGCGGCATGCGCGTGTCCCCGTTGGGATGCAGCTCGAAGATATTCTTTTGTTTATTTATACAGCCGTTCAAGTTCGGTGAAGCCAGAGGAACGATTTAAGATCGCGTGCAAAAGCGGCCCCCACGGGCCCGCAGCAGTTGGAGCACGAACAGTTGGGCTCGCGGGGCCCCTTGATACTTTCCCGCTGCGATCTTACGCATCGATAAAAAATTCAATATCTCCGGATTATCAACATTCCAGAGTGTTGACACCTCTGTCAGAGTGCTCTGCTTTACCATTACTGTAACGTCGCAGTCTCTCTCTCTCTCTTTCTCTCACTCTATCTCTCTCTCTTTCTCCCTCTATCCCCGTCTCTGTCTCTCTCTCTTTCTGCCCTCGTCTCTCTCTTTCTCGCGAGCACGGGCCCCTCGATAATTCTCTCTCCGTTCCCCGCGCTCGAATGCCGCCTAGTGTCAAATAAGAGTTGCACGAGCAAGGTTTACGTTCCCCAGTGGTTTTTAGCGTTCAGAGATGGTGAGAGTGATCCTAATCTGCGGGTAATTGTTCGCATCCTCCTCGCTCGCCCTCCCGACGAGCATCGCGGTCGAGCGCCCCGAATTATTTGGCTGAAGTCAGAACTGAGTAAAAGCTGAGATAAAAGTATTTCGAACACTGTTTTGCATTTCAAATGTAACGTGGAAGCTTCAAGGGTAACGTAGATTTATTCGAAGGGTCGGAACGTTTTAAGATGGTGAAGATCAGATAGGGAAAATGAATGAAAATAAGGCATATAAGAGTAAAGATCGAGTGGATCCTTGGTTGTATTTGGTCGATCAGTTAGTTGCACGGTCCTTGAAAGTGTACGAGATGAAGACTGCTTTGCATTTCGTCGCATACTTTTAGGGTTTACTGGCTCATGGCAGAATAAACAGAGGCTTTGATATACCTTTATGTTCCACTGTGAAATGCAGAACAGATCTTCGGAATTCTTCAGGTACATTTCTATTTCAAATTTTACTCGATTTAGGCTCATTGTCTGTTTTGACTTTACTTTCGCCCACACGGGACACATCAAATAGTTTTAGTTTGAAAGTCCTGACTTTATTCAGCACTTCGGCTGTGTAAAGCAATGGGAGAAGTTTTTAAACGATATGTTTTGTTTTTAAACGATACTTTTTATGTTGTATTTGAAAGCGAATAGTAGTTTAATCGATCGCAGAATCTTCTGTGCTCTTTGCTCCGATGGTCGTCCGCAAGTTCCGATGTATCATTTCATAGAGGCACCTTCGAACGCTGTTGCGTATCGTGAAATTATCAACACGGTTCATTGATCCGTCGTGCTACAAGTTACGAGGGTTACTAAACCTGTAATAATGTGTTTTCAGATAAAATACAAAAGGCATAAATGAGAAAGTAGAAAAATGAGTTCTCTGCAACAAGGTAGCAGATTCTTGCCTTTTTCTAATAATAACATACAGAGGAAACAATTATCGATGCAAGGTATAAGAATTATTCTAAGATATACGTCGATGTACATTTCTAAGAAGCTTTTAAAACTGTGGAGGTCGACGCTAATACGCTCTTCCTCCAAGCTTTATTCTTTCTGTTATTAATTATAAACGTGTGTGGTGTATATTCGGTAGGTGGTCTTCCACAAAGTTTAAGTGGAAGTGAAACTGACGTTTCAACTTCAAACGAGAATTTGACAAACGAAGATCGATATGTTATAAGGCATACGGCTCGCCAAGAACCTCAAGGTCAAGAGAATCAACAGCAAAGTCCATCCAGGTCTTCCAGCCATAAAGAGAACATACCAAATATACAGGTAGACACCAGCAAGATTATTTACGTTCGCCTGTTAAATAACAATCTACTTTAAATAATTCTAACGATTATACAACATTCGTTGAATTTTTGTGTTTTACAAAGCTTAGAAATTTTACTGTTCGCTAAACATGCACGTACGCTTTGCTAACGTCGAGCTACCGTGCGTCGACCATGCTATTGTTCCCTACCTCGAATTACAATCACTATCATTAAGTTACATAAGCGTAAACTGTTTTATTACAATCCAGGGTAACCTGCTCAACAGAAACAGTTTGAAGGACAGTTTGAATGGATCGAACAGGAACAGCTTGAAAGAGAATTTGAATGGCTCCAATCGGAATAGCCTTAAAGACAGCATTAATGGTTCAAATAGGAACAGTTTGAAGGATAATTTAAGTAATCGTACCAGTGTTGGCTCGAACAGGAGTAGTTTAGATGTGTCTACGAGCTCGTACAACACACTTATCATACACAATGCCAATGATGACAACTCGTGGATACCATCTGGAAGGTAATAGAATCTTTTTAGAAATTAAGGTAGCAGAACTCTCTAATGGGACGATAGTTTCTATTGACGCCGGTTTTTCATGGATCTTCGATGAATTCTCGTTACTTAATATACAGGTTGTCAGGTGTGATGAGGGAGCACGGAGATATGGGTTACTTATATTGCGACGGCAGTGGAAAAGGACATTCGAACAGTCCTACTATGCAATCATTATCGAATTTATCTCACGAGGATCATGTTTATGAGCAACCTAATAACGGAGGATGTCAAGAAATTACCGATATACCGGACGATTATCTGAATCAGTCGCAGGTAATTCTTGGATCAGCCTTGCGTTATATAACGAGCGTGCATAATGTTTAGTTACCGTATCGTTTATATACATTATTTCGCGCCAAGCAGGTTTTAAAACATCTTGCAAAGGAAGTGAAAGTGCCGTCGTACAATAAACATACGAACAACGGAGGGAATATCGACATGAGAATGAGGGACGGCGACAGAGCAAAGCAAAACGATTGTGAACCGGAGGTGAAACCGCCGCCTGCGTACATGCCCGTTCTGTTACCGTTGAAGAACAAAACCAGACTGGTCGGGCCGATGGAGAAGCTGACGTTATCAAGATCCCAACCCGATTTGTCTAGAATTGGCAAGCCGGACATTGATAATTATAACTTGCGAGCTACCTCCCCGCGGTAATTAAACTGGATCTATTAATAAGTCTCTGTAAACTTTAATGATTCCGTCTGACCGATGTTGCTTACTTTCGCGTATGTTTGTAGACCTCAGACGAAAGGGAGAGAGGAGACCGAGACGGCGACCGGCGAAATTTGGCCACCGTCTGAAATGATTCAGATCGTAATCCAAGAGAACAGTGCTTTAAAATTAGAGTTAGAACGATGCTACAATAAGGTCGCTAAGTCACAAAAATTGGAGCAGGAGATTGCGAAAGTGCACAGAGCGCACGAGGAATTAGCCGCGTCGTGCGAACGGCGGGAGAAGCTGGAGCGGGCTGCTAGGCTCAGGCTACAGAACGACTGCAGACGATTAACCGAATTGAATCGTGCATTGAGAGATCAGATAGATTTGCTGTCCGCGCGCACCGACAGCCCCCCGATCGTGGAGTCGATGAGAAAGGAATTGACCCAGCGGGAGCTATTAATCGGCCAATTGATCACACAAAGTGCGTACCTTTGGCAGAAGTGTCGCTTTGCCTGGTCGATTATATCCCTAATCACTGATTTCCATTGTAGACAAAGAATTAGCCGCGGCGAAAGAGAGGCAGGAGATCGAATTGGCGGCGCAACGGGCGACGTTGCAGGAACAGCGCACGCACATAGACATCTTAGATACTGCTCTCACTAATGCCCAAGGGAATGTTGTGCGCCTCGAGGAAGAGGTACATCGAAACATCGATTTCCGAGTAAATTAATTTAACACCAGCAAATTGCTCACTGAAATCGGATCTGTTCTTGTGCAGTGTCGGAAGAAGCAAGTGTACGTGGAGAGGGTGAATCAGCTTCAACGTGCTTTGTCTTCTCTTCAAGCGTCCAGCGACAGAAGAGAAGAGACAGAAAGGCAGTTGAGGGGCCAATTGGAGCGGGAATTAAGGGAGGGCGGTGGCAGTGGTGTTAGTGGTATCGAACAATCCTGTAACGGGGATACGATCGCAGAGTTGAAACGACGAATACGCGAAAGGGACGAGAAGATCATGTCGCTCGAGGGTGACGTCGCGAAATGGGAGCAACGTTATCTCGAAGAGAGTGCATTGAGGCAGGCCGCGATCGACGCGGCTAGCCTTCCCAAGTAAGCTCCTCCGCTTCGCACGTTATACGTACATCACTTACGATTCTTATTTCTTGATAAACAGGGATGCCAAAATCGCTGCGCTGGAGAAAACCAGCCAAGACGCTGAGAAATTAATCGCAGAGGCACGCTCCGAGAAAATAAGACACATGGACGAAGTACATGCCGCGCAGAAGAAACTGGCTGATCTTGAGTCTAGGTAGTTATCGATAGCTTTCATGAAATTATACGCGCGAATTTCAACTGACCCGATTACTATGGTCTGCTACAGAATGAAAGATCTAGAATCGAAATTGGCTGAAAGGGACGCGATGATACGAGTCCTCCAAAAGCATACATACGACAAAGATAGTAGTAGCAGTAGTGGGGTTGGTAGTTACCCCGCCGCCCATTCTTCTCATTCGAGTACGTCGGCAGAACATCACACCGCACTGGCAAGCACGCCAGAGCTTGGTAAGTGTTCCCATTAAAAGTTATAAGCACAGCCACGCGCGTATTGTTTCGTAGCATTTCCTAACTGTTATTTCTACGTGCAAAAGTGAGCAGCGTACTGGGCGGGGGCAGTGGTTACGGAAGTACTGGATCATATGGTGTTCCAGATAGCTACAAGTACAGGAAGCAGGGCAGCTTCGAGCAAACGAATAAAAGCCTGGATGATCAGTTAAAAGAACTAGACTCCCAGCTACTTAGTAAGGTATGCAAAATACAAGTAAATGTATAATCATCTTGTCATTGGAATCAGTTTGTTGAAGTGCCAGCTGCCCATAGAACAGCTGGAGGTAGTGAAAATAATTTTATTTATTCGTCATTTCATAATCATCCCGCAGAATTTTATTGTCTCTATGTATCTTCTGCGCGCAGTATAATAGCCTTGTTTCTGCGACGATTGTACCTTGAATTCTTTAGCATTCATTTTATAGCTACAGCAGAGTATGAAAGTATTACAGATTGTACGGTCACAGGTATTCAAATGTTCATATCTGAGTTGGTCGTACGGCTGAGAATAGTTGATACTTTAGTAAACGTTCGCTTTCGATAATTATCCAAGCGTAAGGAAATATCAGCATTTAAATAGCACTACGAGGTACAATGGTATTTAACGATTGAGAAATGTTTAAGTCAGAGGTGCAGTTCTTTGAAAAAACGCAAGTGATAGTCGAGTAAGTCGTTTGAATAAAGATTGGTCATTTTAATTGTGCATCAACTATTCTCGTATTGTGTTTACGATTGTCATTGTTTGCATAACAATGTGTGCCTTATTAATTCATTTCTCATCATTTTTTTTTACTTTTGTTTTATCAACAAAAGGGTCACAGAGTACGCTTTTTATTGTTCGCCATAAGTTCCCTGCGGCTCTTTCTGGCGTGATCCCGAGACAGTAGAACAGTCCCTTCTCTACCGTAACTGGAAAGACAGCCGTGGTCGTTAATAAAAAGCGAATTCCGTGCAAGATTTACAAAGCAATCTCTGTAGGCAATATGTAAAGAATGCATTCACCGTCCATTTCTGTTCACGAACGCAGTAAACTGTATATTCACTAATACAAACTTTTGTGTGCCATTGATTTATCGTTTTACAATTAACTACGCAACAAGCAACTAGTCTAGTCGAATAAACAACCCGTACCCGTCCACATTACAGTCGAACTAACCGCAATCCCGAAAGACTCCGACGCAATCATCTCCGAATCCCGAGTGATCCTCGAGTGTGCATGCGCTGTTTGTGGCGAGCACTAACCCCTTTCCAGGTCCCCGGATCTCCTCTCCAACGGAGGCGCTCTGTTCTCTTGTTTCAGCGGGCACTTTGCTGTTTTCCAGGATTCTCTAATCCAGGCACTGCGTCGCGAAAAGGAAAAATACCCAAGCCATTATTGGCGGGTGTAGATAGCACAGGTACCTCGAGCACCGCTTCGAGCAAGAGCCGGCTTCTGGACGACTCGGGGGGCGAGGTCTTGCCGGGCATGATGGAGTTCACCAGCGCGGCCTCCAGGCTGAAAGGCACCGTCTCGAGGCTGTCCGACGGCAAGCCCGAGGACATGATGCTGCTGGAGAAGCAGGGCAGAAGCTCTCAGAGGCAGAGGATGCAGGAGGGCGAGCCGCGCCGCGCTGGTAGCCTGCCCCCGAGCTCGTTACCGCGGCCGCCGAAGAGCCTCAAGTCGACCAATTCCCGTTACTGTCGGCTCAGCGACACGGAGACGCGCAAGAAGTCGGACCCCGGCCCGTCCCTAGACTCCTCCGCTAGCATCAACGCGCGCGACACGGCCAACTGTACCATCGAGTACGGCAGATTCGACACAAAGGCTCAGCGCAGGAAGAAATCGTCCGGCACCGAGCCATTGGCCCCTAATAACACGTCGAAGAAGCCCTCCTCCGCGGCCGGCCACGAGTACGAGCGCCTCCAATGCGAGAACGTCCGCAAGAAACAGCCCTCCAACCCGGAGGTGAAGCACAGGGACACGCAGAGCCGTTCGCTGATACCACCGCCGTCTCGTCGTATCGGGGAGTACGGCCGTCTCAGCGACGGCACCCTGAGAAAGCAGACTGGTTCACGGGGGCAGAGTACCGGCAGCACGGTCAGCAGCAAGAGCGGAGGTCGCGATTCAGGGGGCACGGCCAGCAGCGAGGCGTCCACTGCCTCCTTGCCGCCCTCCAAGGCGAGATCAATTCCTCGTCCAAGCAATTATCGTATTCAATTTTAACACGTTCACGGCCCCCCCCCCCCCACCCCCCCTCCGACATTGTACATAGGTCGGGACAGCTTTTAGCCACGCGACCTCGGCTCAGGGCCGAACGCGTGCCACGAGCGAACCTTTCTCGCTCTTTTTAACTCGTAAGTTGGTGTTACTGCTTTATTTCACACGAATAATCTTTGCTTTTAAAGAATCCTTATTTCTAACTGTTTCGCACAGAGCATTCTGTCGCGCGGTTTGCAGTCGGCGGTTTACCTTTCGTTCTCACCTTAGGTCTATCTTCTCGACCTTCTCGACCACATCAGGCTTCCTTAAACCTCCCCGCCTTCGCGAGTTCAATTCTGATTCACGCTTAGAGACTTAGACTGTGAACGTGTTAATGCGCAATACTCCAGTCTAAACAGATCTTCGGAGTGAAGTATTCCTCTGACGGGAAACGGAAACGACGATTATCGGCACGGGAGATTCACTCTCCCTGTCTTACCTTCCAACGTATCAAAACGGGATCGTTCTTGAATATTCGTACTTGTCCCCATAATTGATGCCAAGTTCCGTTTTCACCGGAAACCCGCGACACTAGAGGGGGGGATCTCATAGTACGCCGGAAACGAGCGTCGCACGACGCACCGTGGTGAGAAATGCGGGGGCAGATTGAGAATCGACGCCGATTGCAGAATCAAAAGCAGGAGGCCAGGCTCGGGCGACTTCGCCTCGTTCCTCGCCAGTTCGATCGCGTGGGGTCCTACGTATTTACGCATTATGCGGGAGTGACACGTAAACGCAGCCATAATAAACGAAGCGCTAATTAGTTCCCTTCACTACCGTTGTAAGAGAGTGAAGCCCAATCGCACGATATATACATATAGATTACATAATAGCGAGAAGACGTGGTATATTTGTTGCGTAGCGATAGTGCATGACCTAGTCATTACCAAAGTAACTTCTCTGTTAACGGAAATGGAATTGATTTCCTCATATATATCTCGTATGCACCGTGCCTACGTCTCAGAACGCTGCGATCTTGTCCGACCATGTATTCAGAGAGAGAGAGAGAGAGAGAGAGAGAGAGAGAGAGAGAGAGAGAGAGAGAGAGAGAGAGAGAGAGAGAGAGAGAGAGAGAGAGAGAGAGAGAGAGAGAGTGAGAGTGAGAGAAGAAAACGATGTGCCTTGTAAGACTGCGTAAATGCTCGGTATATAACTATAAAAGTAGGATAAGGCGACCGAGAATCGGGGTCCCCTCGTTCTCGGGGAGGATCAGTGTTCTTCGGTCCAAAAGAGAAAAGAAAGAAAAAAATGCGGACACAGTTTGCGGTGGACGGGGGGAGGGGGGAGGGACCGCGTTATCTTTCGGGACCGTTTTCGCGCCTGTTCACCCTACCATCGAGAGTATCGTATCTTCGCGCGTGCCTTGCGAAAGCATTTTATACGGGGTCATCTTTGAGATCGTTTCTTGGTGGAAACGCTGCAAAGATACCAAGCGAATAATCGGTTCCCCTTTTCGACGGGAAAAGCGGAACCTACCGAACCGGAATGTCCGGTTACGCGGAGCGTGGGATTTTGAAAATAGTTTCTATATTTTCTATAATATCGCATTATCGTGTGCATGTCGCGGTACGACGATTTTTAATGTGCTTTCGCACAGCTGCGAGAGCAAAGAAGGTAAAAGTTATCAATATTCGTTAATTTAAGAGGCGAACAATAAACGCAACGAGGGTGAATCCATATATGATGTTTAGAAATAATATATATATTTCGTAACGAAAGATACTATCGTTTTCTTTTGTGAAGATCTGCTTCGTCTAGTTCATGTGTTTTTATTTTCCTCGCGCGAAGGCATTCGGAGAAACGGACTCTTCCGCGCTGCTTGAAGCCTCGCTGTTATTCGACGAAGAGAATCTTTTTCTTAGATCTTTTACGTCGTACCTCTTGGTTTCAGGGTGTTCCTCGAGCGATCGCGCATGTTTCCTGTGTTCGAACGTCACATTAATCCTGTAATGACTACGCGTAATCAGAGTGCCGATGAAAATAGGGGGCAAGTAACCGGTTGGAAACGTGATCGGAGAGGTGCTCGAAGAGGGGATTGTAATCTTCCGTACTTCCATTTCTCACCTGTCGCGTGGAAAGCTGGAAAAGAAAGAAATATGAAAGAGTACTCGCCTCCTGAAAGTTTCAAGCGTGGACGCGTCGCGATTACAGTGCCCGGATGCGAGATTATCCTCGATCTTCGACTGGTAATTAGCATAGGTACCTATAAGACTGAGGAAACTGACAACCGGCGAAACCATTTTCTTCCCGCGACTCGCTACTTTGTGCTTCCCCAGCTCTCCTTCTCCCTTTCTCGTTTTCTTTCCCCTTTTGAGCGCGCAATTCTTTTTTAGATATCCGAGTGTCGTGTCAGGGACATTCGTATCAGATAAAGGGAAAGTGCCCTGCAATCTCTCCAATGAAAACTACATACAGCTTGTCGAAACGAAGTAGAAAAGGAAGCACGCGTTTTACATACCTGTTAGAAGTTCAAGGGCGAATGATCTTTTCTTAAAAAAAAAAAAAAAAAAAAAAAACGGAAATACCCAAATGAAAGGAAACTGTAGAACGCCGCGCAACTACAATTTATTAATAATGAAAAATATGTTTTAATATAATTTAGAGTATTCGTTTGTTCTCTTTTATTCCGCGTTAGTTGTCTGCCGTATGCATACAACGAATTTCTGCCCGTTACAGAACAGAATGCTTTAAGCAGCTAAGAGACATATTTTTCGAATTGTATCACTCTCATCGCGAACGAGCGACATGCATACTTATTAGGTACATACTCCTTTTAGTACAATTAATTAAAGGATCTTCTCATTCGAAGAAGATATCTTATATATCAGAGTTTCTTAGCTAAGGACTTTCATTTCTTAAATATCCCGAATCTTATGAAATATCCTGTATATATTATACACATAATATACATAATGCGCTTAACGTATCGTTCGATCCACCCCCAGCCCCCTGTCTCTGTACGATGATGGAGCAGTTACGGGAGATAATTATTATGCGCAGACTTGTATTCTTCGACTTATAACAGGCGAACACGTTGATTGTGATGTTGCACAGAGATATGCAAATAGCTGGCGGCATACAGTTTTTCTTCTACGAGGGAAGATATTCTGTCGGTGTGCAGGGGAAAGCGTGTAAATGACAGGCTCCCTATTTTGCGTATCAAGATCCGGCCGAGGGATCTATGCTCGAGCACGCCGAGCCTGTATTTTGTCAAAAACCCGTCGCGGACCGTTAAGACTTTTCTACTCGTTTTGGACAGGACGATCGTTGATTTGTACGAGACGATTAATACCACGTACTTCCTGATGCGTGTATGCGATTATAGTTCGTGACGCGACGATTTACCGTTGCGTCCTCTACTGCCCTTTTGTAACATTTTCACATTTCGAAGGAGTAGATTATTTGTTTAACGATTATCTTTCAGCAGGTGCCTTACGAACATTCAATGGAAATTCATAAATCAGTAGCGGAACATTTGTAATTAGACGAAATAAACGTTTGTAAAAATAGACCTGATAGTTTTTCGACGTTAATTCCCTTGAAGGTGATGTTACGCACGAACAGCCCCGTGTTTTCGATTATTGTTGCAGTGTTTTCGAAACCAGGTATTTAGTGATAATACGAGTGCATTGAATGCGATAGTTTTTTTTTTCTACCGTTTGTGTTGGTGGATTGAACTTGTGGCATGATCAATGTTCGGAAGTGTAGTTTTAAAATATTCTTTAGCTTTTCTTAGAGAAAATACGAACGCGAGGAAAATCTCAGGAGCAAGTTGTTGCCTCGGAAGTACACAGCTGCTTACGGTTCGTTGAACCTTCGTCGCGTTACAAGGGTGTTGATCGTTAATAACAAGTACGATAAAAATATTCTACGCTCTGAAATAATATGTGACGAATTTTCATAGTAGCATGTAATTTCGAAATATCCCATTTCATTCCTTTAATAACAATTTAAAAATAAATTCTTGCATGAGATATTTTCCTAAGTAGTAAATAATATTAGGTTCCTTACTTTAAATTCTTTGCAATATATACATGTATTAAGGGATGAATGCATTTTTAAACGATTTTCTTGTTAATAACAAGGTTCACAGTGTTGTAAGCCGTTTCCTTCAATCGCGTACAATTCGCTAAATAATAAATGCTCCTATGACAAGCAGAAAAATGATGGTTTCTTAAAGATTCAAGCCGTTAGTCGAAACTGAACGGCTGTTTATTAAGCTCTGCACAAGTGCGCGCGTATGCACAGCAGATGTTGAATTAACGGGCGTACCGGGTGTCTCGGATCTACTTGTCACTCCAATCGAGAATCTTCCACGCCGTACAAACTTTTGGAATATTTGCAAAAGCCATCGTTCCATTTTAAGCAAAGAAGATCTCAGTTTCAGAAAGTCCCCTTCAAATTCTCTAACTAGTTTCGAAGTGATCATTTTCGTTTATAAAACGAATTTCATTTGCACAGCGTTGAGAACTCTTAATGAGAATATTTGAATGTGAAGTAACCGTATAAACGAATAACGCTATAATCACTGCCAAAGGGATTCCCGCTACACCCCAATAATAATAAGCACATAGTGCAAACTGTTCACAATCCAGAAAAAAAAAGAAAATCGAACTTTCAAACTTTTTCTACATTTCCCAATATATTTTTAATATTAAGGGCGTCCGGAGACTTTTTTCCATGGTGGGAAGATGGTAAAGAAAAATATACCCCTCTTGCATTTTTTCACCCATTTTATAGTGCCAATTTACTTAAAAATTTAAAACTGAAAATATATAAAAAAAGTTTTGTATAAATTTAATAAAGATCAGTTTTGAAAAATAAGCGATTTTTTTCTCAAAAGTCAGGGGGGGGGGGGTTACCCGCCCCTTTTGCACCCCTCTAAAGACGCCCATGTCTA
This sequence comes from Andrena bucephala, assembly GCA_947577245.1. Taxonomy (NCBI): domain Eukaryota; kingdom Metazoa; phylum Arthropoda; class Insecta; order Hymenoptera; family Andrenidae; genus Andrena; species Andrena bucephala. The sequence continues at coordinate 80,595,655 of OX387715.1, forward strand.
GTATACAATCTTCCGTTAACATTCTCTTAACATACAAATCCTAATCCACAAGTTCTCTTACAACGTTAACTGATCAACGCCCAATCGCTTTAAAACGAACATTACCGAACGTTACAATACTTCAACCCATATAATCATCCCTATTTCACCAACAAAATAATTTACTCAGAAGATAAGCTTAGAAATAGAATAGTATCGGGCGTTAATGAATTAACGCGAGTAGAAGCAGCATAATACAACAGACGCCCAATTATAAAGCACAGGTACTGCACTTTGATTTTTGACGGTAGAATTCGGTGAACGTTGGAAAAAGTGGTCTCAAACGATCCGTCGTATTTTCCCCCCGTTTTATAAGGATCCAGGTATCTTGACATTTCCCGTCGATTTTCCGCATCTGCGTTGTTCTTCTCGTTTCCATCGTGTCAAGTGCTTTGCGTGCGCACTGCGCTCGGCCACCGTTGGGGGATGTGGCGGCGTGGTGGGGTGCCGGCGCTCGGCCCCGGCCGGCCGTCCTCGGCAATCTCCGTGGATCTCTGCGGGGGCAGAGGCCTCCTTCCCTTTCGAGCGATTCCGCCAGTGTTCACACTCCCGCGTAGGTGTGCGCCTGTACGTGCCGCTCTTCTTATTCCATCGTCCCGCGATCCGGCGACGAGTACGGTGTCGTCTCCCCCCCTCTCCCTCCCCGGTGTAACAGTCCTCCGCCGTCAGATTACCAGTGTGATACGCGGATCGTGCGCGTCCTTTATCCGCGAGCAACGATAAGTGTCACGTGCCGCGAGCGCGACGGGAGCCTGCCGAAATAAATTGACAGTAAAGGGACACGAGGCGGGTGCATGGAAGCCCGTGACAGGAGAGGGATGATCGTTGACACCGAGGGTGTATAGAAACGAGCGGCCGCCGACACCAGACGCTAGCACGGGAGCTCCCTCGATGGGATGCTTTCGCGAAGATACTGAACGAAACCGCTGATTCCTGGGATTACACAGTGCACGAATTCGAAAGTGGTATATGCGTCGCCTTGACAGCTCACCTGTTACTGCCGTGCCGCCGCGAAGCCAGTGCCGATAGATCGATGATCCCTCTAACCGGTCAGTAATCGCGCACCTGTGCCGTTCGCTGCAACGTCCCGTCGCTGGATACGAATAAGTTTCGGCGTCGTGCATGTTGAGATTACGTAGTGTGAGGCGAGGAGCATCGGCGGCAGCGTGCGCGGAACCGAGGCAATCGCTCACGGGAATATCGTCTCGATTACAATCGAAAATCGCGTGCCCGCTTCGAGCCGCGTCTGGAGGGTTAGGTATATACGTTTCGATTTCTCATCTCGACCGGTCGATCGGAGCCAGTGGATCGGCTCGTCGAGTGTGACGGATTTCAGTCGAGACTGAGTCGGAAGTGCGAGCGTGTCTGCGATTCGTATCGTTATCTCGCAATCGGTATTGCTCGCCGGAACAGTTCTACTCAGAAAGGATCGGCGAACGGAATTGACGGCGATCTTGCCGCGCTGCCGCGACTACTGTTGGAATATCCGAGGTTAGGTATCGGGGGATCTTCTCCACGCGAATTTGCCGCGGAGAGTTAGTGATTGTGGAACGCGACGAAAACGTTCAACTCCCGATCGATTTCCGGTGGAATCCGTTTCGAACGCGAATGCCCGCGCGTCGGATGGCAAGAGTGTCCACGCGATCGTGAACTGTAAAGCGTCCGGCTACTTTCCTTCTCCGCCGCGTGCGAGAATTCGTTTAGGGTTTTATGCAAGTGGACCTGTGTGTTTATTTACGTTGTTTCGCGCTCGGTGTGCTGATCTATGCTCCTGTAGCGGACTATCGAGGCAACCATGAAGGACTACTACGGAAAGGGACCCTCCACGACCAGGCTGATCCTGTTTTTTGCTGTGCTCGCCGTGACAACACTCGTGAAAGGTAAGCAGCCGCATTGTTATAATATCTACGGTCTTCTATTCTTGATAAGCTGCTCGTGTGTCGCGGGGTGCGAATTTTCATGTTCCCAGAGGAACGATCGCACGATAGAATCCCAATTACGAAATTGTCGCGATGGTAATAGGAGATAGGGGATTTTCGTAAACGATATTCAATGGGGTTTAGGGATTAATATTCTTTGAGAATGTTGATCGAGGGCTACATTGGCCAGTGAGATTCGTGTGCTGCGCAAAGTAGGATTTCGTGATTTGGTGGTGAAAATATATATGGGTTGTGAAACTTGGTTATTTGCTGATAGATTGTTAGTGTAACGGTTGCGCGCGAAATTTGAAATCCCGAGTGGAAGGCTGTGAGCACTTTGTAGAGTATTATAAACATGTTTGTGGAGATAGCAGAACGTTTGAAGCGGTTTTCGATGAGATTCGTGTTCTCCGAGAGAATTTAATTAATTGAGTAGGAATAAAAATGTGTACAGTTGGTGGTATTTGATGTATTTCATTTTACGATTGATTTCCTCATTCAAGTGAATTCCACTCAAACATTTTGTAACAATTAAATTATCCACTGTTGCTATCGCAAAATTCTTGTAAATAGAACGATTGGGTATAACAGGGCGTCTTAGAATTCTATTTTCTAAATTTCTCATTTGAGTCATTGTCACTCGCGTGATTAAAGTGCGAGAAAGAGACGAAGTGTAAGATACATAGGGGAATTGGTCGGTCTATAATCAGACTCACTGGGAACCCATCGAACTGGGCATATACATCTTACATCTTCAAAAATATTTCAAGCAAAGATCGTCCATATCATCAAGAGCTTCAGAAATATGTAAAAATGTCGCAGCAATTCAATTTGTTTTCCTCTCCCGTCTGTGCTTTTGCTATTGCATTGATTTTATTAATTCCTTCATTTTATTCACCCCATCACAATCAAGCATAACATCAACCATAATTTTTAAACAATACTATTTGTTATCATAAACACATAATTTTGTATTCACACCTCTGATTCTCCCCATTCGACGCAAGCCTCTAATAAAAATTCTAATCGTTCCACCCCCATGGAAAAAAGTCCCAGATTATTCTCAGTGTCTGTTCCACTTTCCCTTCGGAAACATGAGGCGACGTTTCCAAGTGTCTCGCACAGTAAACAAAAGAAAAACGCGGTAGATCGTGGGTATAAGGACCAAAAATTGCTACTCGAAGTCCCATCAGGGGAAAAGGGGCGAGAAAGTCGTCTGGCTCGCGCTTATTAAACCGTTAAACTCCTTTCGGGGCTGTTTTCCGTCGAGCCGTTTCGAGGACCAATTAGAAGTCGCCGGGACTCCGGGTTATCGTAAATAGCGACGGCCCGGATCAAATGGTCACCGGGGGCAGAACGACCCCGAACTTTGAGCGTAATAAAGAAAATCCGCGGGCAGCTTTGGGCGGTGGAAAAATTGCGCCAAAAGGCGGCCATCCAATCATTCAGCTGACCAATCGCCCGGTAAATGGAACCGCGATCTATCTGGAGCGGGCCGCGGCCCAGCTTTTTAACCACTTTTTCCCCTCTATTTTTTTTTTCGTCCCGCTGTTTGCATACATTATACGCGGGAGATTTCGTTGTTTATCGCGTGTCCGCCTCGTCGATCTCTTTAAAATGTTACCGCTCGTAAACGAATAACACGGGGATGTAATTCATCGCGGTTTATACAGGGTGTTTCGAGGTGGACTGGCTAAACTGCACCGCTGCCTTCGAACTCTCAACATTTCTTGCCCACCGTCTGCATTATATAATACATTCTAGATTATCATCTAAAGTTTAAAATTTCCGGTGCACAGAAGCGGCGTAGTAAAAACTACTTCCAATTTCTTTGAAGTAATCTCGCGAAGCGAAAAGTGTAACGAGAAGTTTCTTCGGCTGGCAATCCCCCCGCCCGGAGAAAGTGTATACAGAAAATTTCGGCGATCTTTTCGCCTGGGGTTCGCCTCGGCACACCCCGTGTATTTAAACAGCGAATCGATTTATTAATCGGTCACCGTATATTCCGTCTCGTTTGCCGCTGTCGTCGGTGGCGGAAAAATTACCCATCGATTTGTTGCACACGCTGGTCGAGCGTTCGCAAAAAGTTACGCTTGTAACGTTAGCTGGAACGACACGAGCCCTGGACACACGAGGGCTTTAATCGAGTTCCACGCCCGTAATATGCTTAACGAATTTCACGATTTTTGTCCGCCGGAGCCCCCCGGGGAAGGGTGAATTTCCCATGGCGCGTCTTCGGCCGGATAGGGTGGATGGGGGATTCAAACGAATCACAATTCACAATTCCTGCGTGAAGTTCCCTGACCCGAACACCGCCCGGAGACGATGTAATTCAGAAATGAGATTCTCGCTCGTCGCTCCCCTTTTTTCGCCAGCCCGTCCGACGATTTTCGTATTTCCCTCGATTCCTCGGCACGCGTAATCAACGGCTGGGGCATTTTCATCCGGACCAGGGACGGGGGTCGTATTAATATCGCAGTGATTTTAGACAGTGTCGTCGTTGCCGAAGGACCTGCAGATATGTTGAGGGTGTACCAGGGTTAAGGGGTTGCGTAGGACCGTGAAAAGAGGGGACTTTTCATTTTAACTGCTTGTCCACTTGAAAGCTTATAATTTAAAGACTATTTTCCGAAAAGATGACGATAATTCGTCTTGTTCGCCGTGTACACAGCTGCTGTTGAACAAAGGAGGCTCGTCACGCAAGGAGTTTGCGGTGCCAAAAATATCTCCTCTGGGTATCGTTCAAAAGAAAAAAAGAAAAATGTCGAATGATGTTTCGACCATTCTAGGTGTGTGTAGCCCTTAATTGATCTGGAAAGTCGCGGGAAGTTTTTTACTCTGTATGCAGTATTCTAGTTATCGGTAGAATAATTTGCGCAGATAAGTGGAAGTCAAGTTACTCTTCAGTGTTCAGTGGAATTTCATCTTGATTAGAGCCTGCGTTTCATTTACATGACTCGCTGCAGGTTTCAAAATGTAGATTTAATTGTATCTCGAAGAGAAGTGCTAATAAATAAAATGTCGCACTGAAAGCTCCGAGGAACTAAGCGGCAGCTCCAAAACAATACACACCCCTCCAGATTGAATTGCAGGAATTCCCAAAGAAGAGATCTTTGAATAGATAAACATAGAAACTTGATTATATACTTCACTTATGCAAACAACAGAAATCCTCAACGGCTGTTCCCAAAGATTTCGGCAGAGGGGTGGCTTGAGAAAATTCGAAAACAAAGTAGACCCCAGCCGCGAACTGCACAACAATTACGCGCCAAGAATAAGCGCGTCATCCGGGAAGCAAAGAAAGCACACAGATGCCCGTAACAGACCATTATCCCGAACTTTTACAATCCTGTTAGTCACCGCGTGTCTTCTCAACAACTCCTCCATCCCATCTCCGACCACCGTACAACAGGATTTCATTTCTTATTTTCCGTTCCCTGGGAAAACAGGTTGATATTTCTTCCGTGCTCCGCGAGCAGAACCAAAAAGAAGACGGTCGAGTGTTCGCGTTTTCCTTCAATGCGCATGAAAAACGAGTGCTCGCCCTTTGCTGTCTGTCTTGGAGGAAATATTGAAATAGCAGAGCGTTGACCAGCCACGATCGTACCTGCAGGTTCCAGGGGATGGGAGAGAAGGAATACTAATCGCGATGTGTGCATTTGTACGTTATTACGAGGCCTGGGAAAGGTGCCTCGTTTTTCGATTCCTCAGTTAGAAGTCGTTGACGTAAAAAGCCTCTGCGGTCAGTGTTTGCCTTTACTGGTTCCTACTGTGTTGAAGCTATTGGTTAAATGAGAGCCACTGATTACCGGGTGCTTTGAATCGAGGCATTGCCAGCAAAAACGGACTAACCCACATTGAAGGAAAAGTAAGTTTTCCTATTTTATATGATTAGTAGATCCTATTGGAATATCTTGTTACTGCTAACTTAATTTCACAAAAAATGTGGGCCAGTCCGTGTTTGTTCTAAATGCCACAATTAAGGGGGATGTTTTGGAAAAGTGTTACCAAGTTTTGAGGTTTGTAATTCATATTTAGAAGAATGGTATCGCGTTAATACATGTATGTTTCAATAGTGATACTTATTATGGAGGATGTGAGGGGGTATCTTTGGGGCAGTGGCGCACCCAGAGGGTGGCAAGGGGCCCCGGCACTCCCCAAAGAAAAAGGAAAGAGGAAATTAATGTAATCATGAGTGCAATGATTCAAGAGCTTTGTAGGAATAAAAGAAAACTCAAGTTTATTTTTTGAATAAATTTTTATAATCACCTAATGAAGTGTGATTTCCTATAATTTCAAGGCGAAGAAATGTTTCTGTAAGTAGTGTTTGTTTAAGAAGTCGTAGCTCACGTGTTTTACCACACGTGTTTAGTGTGACTTTATCTGTTTGGATAAATGCTTATCGAATTTGGATAATTAAATAATGCTATGAGGTTTCAAAGTTCGTAATCCTTTTTCTGAAACATCCTGTGCATGTTATTGCAGTTTTATTGTCACCGAATGGAAGAATAAACGAATAGCAGAATTGATCAGTAGAGAAGCATTAAAGTCGTGAAGAGAGATGCACAATTCTGTCCTCGTGGTGCAAATATCCGCAGCATGCATTATTCTCGGCCGTAGAAAAGAAAGGATGAAAAGTCAGAGGGATATTGAAATTAGTTTGATGGTTTTATAAACAAGATCGTATGCGGCTCGATGATTAGATTTGAAGAGCAGAGGTCTGTGGATGATAAATTACGATCAGAATATGCTCGGAAAGCGCTGTGAATGCGGTGTGAAATGCATTCGATGAATAGTCGATCGGAACCGCACGATTGTTACAATATTTGCATGAGAAATCGTGATTTATCGTCCAAGATCTTCCTTCCATACTTCATTTCCAACCATACTTCACTTTATCAGGCTAGACTTTCCATTCGGATTTTTCACCGTTTTATAACTCGCAGAATCCTCTGCTTACAACCACACTTACAAAACAAATCTCGCGCGATTTTCGAAATTCAAGGATTCTTGGCAACTTCTACAGTTTGCACAATTATATAAAAATAATTAATTGCTGTGAAGAAATAATGATATGGAGCAGCGGAAGTGGAGAACTCTGTAGAGGAGAGCTCTGTGCCTAAGGGAGGAGTGAAGACGGAGTTGATATCGGCGCTCGTCTAAAGATCGATAACACTTTGGTAAGGAGAATTGCCGCGGTATGGCATCGCTCGAAACGGGCGCACCGTTCTGTTTGCGAATGATCCGTACACCGTAAAACCGAAGTCCTCTACTTTGCGCAGACTATCCGCCCGAGCGAGTTTCTACGGTTGCCGGTTAAACCGCCCCTGTTACATATGGATACACGCATAGTTGCGATAACCTCATCCAATAGTTATGGAAATTCGTATTAATTCCGGGACGTTGGGATAGCGCGCGGGCCAAAAGCGTCGTTTCGTCGGTCTGCAGGGATGAAAATTGATCCGTGGGCCGGGGGTTGTTGCGATTCTTGTTGGCTTCGCGGCTCTTCCGCCGGCCAGCGGGAAACGTGTTTTTTCGTTTTCCACGGTATTTCCAGCCGCATCGCCGTGATTTCTCTTGTAATTTCCAGCGCTCCATCATTGCTCGTCCTGTAAATGCCATACTATTGGAATCTCTAATTTAACACCTTTAATGCCTCAGCGTTCTATAAACGGTCTGCGACTCGGGCGAATTCTTTTCTCGCTGAAGCAGTTTTTGCGAGTGTTGAAGTCAATTCCGAAAGTGGCTAGACGATCAGCAGAATAGGTATTTCTTGGAAGTATTCCTTTATTCCTACCGCCACTGTCTTTTTAATCTTCCGTTACACGCGCTTTGTACTTTTTACATCACCATTTTATAGTTTTTTTTTTCAATTTTCACCTGTTCTTTGTTTTATTTGGTATTCTATTTATTTTTTAAGCTAAAAATGCGAGTTTCCTTTAAAAATAAGTTTATATTAAAAGCTACTATGCGACGTAGTTGCTTTGAAAAAGAAAAAAGACGGAACAGCGTGAACGACTATTATTATAAATAAGACTTTGTTGACGATATTGGGAAGCCACGTATTTGCTGTCTTCGGTAGCAACCATTCCGAATTGACTCTGTGAAAGTTTAATTTGTAGAACAACATGCCAGTTGGGATAGTGTCGCACGATTCTCAAACTGTCCTTGTAGTACAGGTCGGTATTTAGGTACCGTGTAAAGTTGTTAATCGAAGTGGCATTGTTTATCATCGACCAAAGACGAGATAGCGATCGACATTGAATTGCTATCCCGCTGCGTTGCCCGTCGTCTCCAATATATCCGCCTCCTCTTCGAAGCGGCGAGTTTAATATCGCGGTGGCGCGCGGATATTTATATTCAGAAGCGCCAGGAGGAAGCCCTATAAAATATTGGAGGGTCCCCCGAAAATGGAATAAAAGGGCAGGCGAGGCCGTAGCCGCGAGCGTCAACGAGAAGATACAACGAGGTTTTAATATGTCCCCGGGATTCTCGTCGGCGTGAATTTACGAGGCGTATTTTGATTTTCGCGGAGCACGCGCCGGAATATGAAACCGCGTCGGACCTGGCCTCCGCATCGAATTATTTTCAGCTGAGCGCGATCGATAACTAATTACGCTGAAGCTTGACACACACCTCTCTCTCTATCGTTCCATCCTTTCGTAACGACGCGTTATATTCTTAACAAACCTGATTAGAGGGTCGCGTTGCCGAGCAGCATGCAACAGCGAATAAAGTTCAGCGTTCTGATGCGGGAAGCTCTAGACGCCGAAAAAATAGCAAACAAGGATTGAAGATTATTCCACAACGACGAAGCGAGGAGTCCTAACACTTCGTAATCTAAAATTCTTTAACGGACCTCCAGCTTTACCACACGTCTCGTTGAAAGCATTGGCTAATCCCATTCATCGAGGCCTGTCCAAGGGGCAGAATGCAGGAGTCGGTGAAAGTGGACGTTAAACATTCGCCCAACCCCCGTGCAATTCTCCACCGCGAATCTATACGGCGTAGGCCCGACAAGCTACTCTGCAGGAGGCGTCGCGACGCCCCCGGAAAGCTACGTGTTCCCCAGCCGACGAGAAAAAGAGAAACATCCCCTATTCCTGCGCATCCATTCTCGCTCCCCTCGCGCGGCACGCGTTGCTGACAGGGTCTCGCGGAATCGGATAGCTGTCTGGAATCCCACGAACACGTGAAACGGAGACAGAGCGCGGGTGAGGGGGGGGGGGGGGGGAGATCGATACCGGGTGGATCTTGCGACGGGCTCGGGGAGCAGGCTGGCAAACGAATGAGAAGTCGCGGTGGAAGAGCATAAAGCACAGGAGCGAGGCAGAGGACAGTAGTCGCGGGATAATGCAACGCTGCGGGAGGGTGGAATCCACTCCACCCCCGTACGCGTACGTGGGACCAACCCTCGCGCGGCTGTGCTCTCTCTCTCTCTCTCTCTCTCTCTATCTCTCACAGAAAAGATGCCGATACGCGGTGTTAACCGTTGGCGCGACAGTTTGGCTCTGTGCACATTGTTCCCTCCCTTTCGCCCGTTCGACAGGCTCGCCAGCCCCTTGCTCTTCTACGATGCTCGCCCACGAGTCTCCCCGCTGCCCTCTGGAGCGGGGTTTTCTCCTCGGGTAGCGCGGAACACGAGCTAAATGGAATGGCAGGGGCACCAGCGCCAAATGTCTCCGTCTCTGGCGACGCGAAACGAAAGGGGCTGCCGAGGGCTGGCAGGGGGATGAACGAGTGGACAGATTGCAGGCGGATACGCGGAACCGGATGCACCGTTCCGTTGGCGAGCCTCTCGATCTCGCCTCCGATCGCTTCCCAGCCGTTTACACGTATGCGCGGTGCCGGCCACCGATGCTGGGACACATGATCGAGTGTTTGCTGTCGGCTCTGACGCTGTTGTTGTTCCTGTCCCGTGCTTCTGCGGCAATTTCGGCGACCGTGGTCGGGGATTTTCGGGTTTCGCGGAGTTTTCGGTTAGCTTCTAGTTCCGCTGGATTGTTTTGGAAGTCTGAGCCGGGGTGGGAAGGGGTAGCGGGATTTCGGTATCTGGGATCGAGTAGTTTTTTAAGCGATAGGTGTAGGGGAAAGCGGGGTAATTCCGGCCACATAAGCAGTAAATGCTATAAAATTTGAACAAGTTACACATTTGTTATTTTTTTTATATTGATTGATAGTTTGAAGTGTCTAGTTTGTATTAGTATGACCGAGAAAGCATAAATTTACGTTGTAACAAAATTGGGAGCAATAACACAAAAATAGTCATTTGGCCCGAATTACCCCACTAGTGGGGTAATTCCGGCCATGATTTTTTTTTATAAAAGAGATAGGAAAATTGTTAAATTAATAAAAATTGTGTTATTTTTTATTTTAAAATTAATTAGTACATATATCACAAATGTATTCTTCAGGGGTATCCCATCCTGAACATTCTGCATGTGCCCATTGACCACATACTGTGCACCGAAACCACATTTCAACACCTTTTCCGTTATCTTTGCAAAAGGAGCAAATATCGTGCTCTATTTTTTCGTCACAAATATTTGAATTGTACGTGGCATCTAAGCCAGAAAAAAAGCAATTTTAAAATCTGGCTGGAATTACCCCTCACTTTTGGCCGGTATTACCCCGCACCTTATGTTCAGATATTTGAAGTAATACACTGAATTGAATATACATATCACCAAAAACCAAATGTGAGTTCGAAAGTAGAAACATTCCTCTATTTAATGAGATTAATATTAATAATTCATATCTATTCCATGTACTAACTTACCTTGCTTAACACTCGACCACTGTTATAAGATTACGGTGCGAAATGAACCCTCCCGGATTTTTTTTAATCAAAAGACTGTTATTGTCATGGAAACCATGAATTTTACCTTGCCGCATCATTAACAAGTGGGAGTACCATACAGAGTCAAGTTACGCGGTTTTTATTTAAAGAAATAGAAGTGACCGGAATTACCCGCTGGCCGGAATTACCCCGCTTTCCCCTAAATGCGGAAGTATTCGGCGCAGCTCGATATCAACAGACCAATCGTTATATTTCCAGCACTGTCATTGGCACTGTTGTCGCTTACATCGTAACTTTTTCATCAGATACGTAGACACTGCAGCAGAAGTAAACACTCTGTTGAGCAGTGGAGACTGGGTTGCTTCTCGAAAGGCGTGACCCGACTCGAAGGGGCATTAGTCAAAACCTTGCGGCACTTGGTGCACTTCACGCGCCCCTTCGCGAATTTTAATGTACACAGAAAATGTAAGTTTCTTTCGATCAGAATGGTGGAACACTATCCTTGGAATAATGCAGCAGCTCTTCGAACTGTTGGATGCGTCCATTGCTACACAGGTGCGCGCCGGTTTCCTTGCACCAGGCCAGGTTGAAATATGCAGCGAGAAGGCGCAGGTTGACGCAGCGCCGCGATTATTAATTGCGATGCCCTGGAATATCATATCTGCTCGCGAAAGCCGCGCGCGGCCGTTGATGTTACGGATTACAGAAAATACCGAACGCTGATCGCGTCGATAGCGCAACGGCGCACGCGAGCCTCGCGGTGGCCGAGCAAAAATCAAACGAGGGTATAAGAGTAGGAAACCTGCTGTTTCACCGCAGACTCACTTATCCGCGGTGAAGTGCGGTTTTTCAGCCGCAGACTCGTAATTGCCGCGTCGTAACAGCATCGGATTACGGCCGAATGACTCGGCGTAGTCGTCATTAATTGAAAACACGACCGCGCCACGGTTTCCTGCAGAACAGAGTAACTGTTAGCCGGGGGGAAGAAAGTCTCGAAGAAACCGACGGCAGCCTGGCTTCGCTGTGGAATTATCTGGTCGCGTCTCGTTGAATCCAGCGGCGTTTTCTAGAAAACGTTAGGGAGATGATCGAAGAACTCCTTCCGCGATTACGGCAGGTAATGAGGCCAAAAAGGAACGGATTAGACGTGTGTTTTGTTCGATTTGAAAGGGTAAGATTCGTTGGTCGGCGCGAGTTCTGGAATTAGGGTTGAAAGGAGGTTGGTCTTCAATTCGAAGTTCGGATGGGATTTTGCGAAGGGGACGCGTGGTGTTACGAGTCTAACGCAGGTGTAAGTTAAATCTGAGCTACAATTGAACCAGGTTTAATTTAGATTTAGTCCAAGTCGTCTTTAAAAATTACTGTATTGTTCAAAGTTCAAAGTCAACCGCGCCCCTGAGCTGTTCTTAATGTTTTCAATCTAAGTAGCCTTCACGTGAGATAGTTTATCATCGGGGATACATTATCACGTCAGTTTTTTAATTAATATATAGGCAATTTGTGCCTGGTTTCACGTTATCGTCGTAGTGTTTGCATTATCGCAACACTTCATGTTGCAGTTTTCTTTCGGGAGCATAGAATAATGTAGTTCGCAGCTTCGATCTTATTTGCAGTAAAAAAGTAAATATTTCGGTCACCTTGATCTTCCTCCTTTTCGATTGAATGTTGCATTTTCAACGATTTAAAATATATTAAGTAAAAACAGCCATTTCTGGTCTATTAATGCTATTTATTCATTGATCTAAATATTTAAGGTAAGTTTAGCTTTTCACCTTTTACAAATCGAGTGTATGACCACCTTTAAAGAAAACGTTTAAAAAATAACTGAAATTCATTAATTTGTTCGTCTTTCAAAGAACAAATTTCTAGAATTTTAGATAATTTTAAACCAACACATATGACCACCCCACTGTAAAGAAAACAATTAAAAAATAACTGAAATTCATTAATTTGTTCGTTCTTCAAAGAACAAATTTCTAGAATATTAGATAATTTTTTAATTGCATTAATAATTTTTGTAACATATAACAAATTAGAGGGTTTAATTATATTAATAAAACAAGGTATAAATTTAAATATTCATATAATTTATATATAAATAATATATTATAACTATGCAAGTTTTTTTTATTGTATTAAAAGTTATATTTATGTTTTTTATATATACATTATTATAATAAATAATTTATATATATGTTTATTCATTGAGGGATACTTGATCAGTATGTGAGGTGGGATACTTGAACAGGAGAAAAAGCCGCAGAAAAAACCATAGAACAGTTAATGAAACAGAAAAATACAGCAAAGAAAGTGAGAAGGAAAATCTTTTCTTCATCATCATCTGAATTAGATGATATCTAACAATAAGTGAAATGTCTTTTAAGAATGCATTTACATTGTTTTATGTCATAGAGTTTTATGTCATTCTTCGGTTTTATTTTTTCAGTAATTCTTTCAAGTTAGTTATAGTTTACTTTCCATTTAAGATATTCCCTTTATTTCATGTTATTGACTAAGATAATAAATATTTTTTAGAAAATTAATGTGTTATTTACTCTTAAAGTTCACTGATCAAGTCTCCCTAACCTTTTGATCAAGTCTCCCCTTTAGTGGGGGATACTTGTGCACAACGTCACTGCCGGAAAATGTTTAAATTCAGTCATTAAAATTAGTTTTCACCTCTCAAATTTGTGCAAGTATATTGCGAATACTCTAAGAATCGCAACTTAAGCAATTACATTGAAACAAAGCAAACCATTATTATTTTAATAAAATAGCCAAACTGTGATCAACTATCCCATCTTTCCCCTACTCGAGGTTTTCCCCACACAAATTCCCAAAGATGATGCTGTTTGAGGGTTCCGGCTGTAAGCTGTGCCCTTTTAGAAATTCCATCGCGTTTATCCGTTAGCCAGCTGACCAGTTCAGAATCCGATGCTGGTGATCAATAATCCGTGATGCGAGCGTGAGTACATGTCGGGATAGGTACGTTCCCAAAAGGGCCTCGGCTTAAATCGAGAAACATCAAACGGTATTAGCCATTTCCTGATGACAATATGATTGCTCTTTGAATAGGCGATGCAGAACTGCTAATTAATTTACCCCTATAGGGTTAAAAGGATTTCCATTGGTCCATTAGAAGTTTAAATAAAAATATTCTTTGCTTTTTAACTGTCTTATTTATTTCAGTTTTTCGAATCTCTGTGACATTTCTCTAGTTGTAACCCAGCGTTAGCAATTGCTATTCCACCCCCACCATAAATATAGGAGTTTATCTTCAACACGAACTTGCCAGCAATTTAAGCTGCACGAACCTGGGCCATGAGATCCTCAAGGACCTTATTCTCTGAATGTCTCATTGACCTCCGAAAATTCTACAGAAACGCGATCCTGGAATTCTTCGAAGGTGCTATTCTCTATTCGTGACCGGACATCGAAGGATCCTCTTCAGCGATTCGCCGCGCAAATCATAGAGGAATGGTTCACCTCACCCCACCCTCGTGCGAATTAATTATCGTACAGGATAGTATGTACCTGGTTATTATCCTCCGTGTCCCTTTTTATCTCATTTTTGCCCCGTCGGTGAATAGGGCCGACTCGATGCCACGCCATTCTTTGCTAGCATGCAAACACTGCTCATTTCCGGCAATTCATTAGCCGCTAATAATCATCGCTAAAATTGTGGGTGCGTAATTAGATACGATATTATACGGCCACGCATTGATCGCGATGCGCGTTCACAGTATTGCGCCACAATGAGATACACGAGCCTTCCTTTATCCCTCCTCCCCCCTCCTTGCCCCCCCCCCGCCCTCGCAGAAATTCAGCGATGGGCGAACTTGCTCGCCGTTCTTCGCTTCCCTTCGTAATTTCTCATGGTCTTCCTTACGACTATTTGCATAGTCGTCTCCCCTTCTGCCCAGGCTTCGTCTCGTTCTCACAGTCCTCCGTGACTTTTCATGGTTTTCTTAAGGTTTCTTCCCAGCGCCACCGACGCCGCCACCCCCGCCCGTTCCACAGTTTTCTTTGTCCCGTCGCAGTTTTTCCTTTATTACTCTCCCCGCCTCTCGACGCGCCCGCTGATCCTTCGTGGCCCCCTTGGATTTCTGATAGCCTCCCGCGCGCGCAATTCTACGCAGCCATGCTCGTTACATCCTTCGCCCATTCATCCCCGTTTGATTCGCACGGATGGACCAGTTAAGGGCTTCTTTATTAACTCCCCTCGGCTCCTTCAAAGCTATCGCTTGCGCTCTGCAGAGAAGATTCAAATCTGCAGGCGATTTAACCCAAGAAGTTTCATTTCTTTATGGAAACTTAGAAGCTAATATAAAAAGGCTGCAGTAATGAATTAAAGGAAAGTACCTATCCAGCACTGTTGTGCATTAATTGTAAGATCGGCACAGCTTCCTCTTACCTCTCCCCTGTTGCATTTCGACTTCTAATCCAAGAGATACTCCCAAGTTCAATCACAAATTTCCTATAAATAGGCCGTTAACCGGGCCCACCGAGTGTCTCTGGGATGCTGGCCAGAAGAATAGAAATCGAAAGCGCGCAGAACGGCTGCGGGTCGAGGGTCGAGGACTCGATTAAAAGCTTTGTCTCCTGGAAATTAGCTGGCTAGCGGCTGTCGAATCTGGCGCGGGCCCGAAATTCGCTGGCGTTTTTCAAGGAACGCTCAGAAGTCTCGTCATCTGTAACAGTAATCCGTCAGGTATAATGGAGTCGGGAATATTGTCAGATTCGATCTGGACCACCATTAACTGGGACAATGCCCGAGCGAGGGGGGACTCATGAGAACGGGCGCGCTAATTAATACCCGCTCCAATGGAGTAGCACCTGATGGAATCGTTCGTAGTAAATAGCCGTTTCACTCCATGCAGTACACTGCTCTTTGTCCAGCCCCCCCCTCCCCCCCCCCCCACCGTCGCGTTTCCCCACGAAATTGTCAGTTTGAATCTTTGGGCTGGTTAATTGACACGTTTCCAGCGGGGCATCCGATGGGATCGTTGGAGGAATTGCAGGGCTCGGGTCGAACGGCGAAAATGATTTCGAGCAGAATTTGCTGGTTCGCACCGTGTGATTTGTTTAGTCGGGGGGCTCCTTTGATTCGTGCCAACACTGTTCGTTAACAGGATCGACCGACAGCTCCGGGGCGGTGGACGCGCTCCCGGGCCACGATACAGGCAAACTCGCGATAAATTCTTCCCTGCTAATTTTTCCGCGTTCCGTCCAAGCGCCGAAATCGGTTTGGCACAGGCGCGCGTGTCGCTGTGCAAATAAAGAGCGGGCGAGAGAGGTCGGCCAGTTAATTCCCAGCGATCGGCGAATTTTCAGCTTTTCATCGGACTAGGACCGCGTCGCGGCGCGGGCTCATGGGTTACAGTGGTTACACGATTCGTCGACGCTCCAGGTGTCGTTTTTTGTACGAAAAAGCGTTTGTCCGCCGATTAGTTGACGCGCCCAGAATGTTTTTGGAGATACTCGAGGGGAAGCGAGACTTGAAACGCGAGTAATCGTGATCGAAGGTTCGGAGGCTTGAATTCTTGATCAGCAGTGTGTTTAAAATTGTTGGGGTAGGAAGTAGATACTTCGTAGGTGCAGGTATAGAACGCGTTTTACTTTGCTTCGCCTCGTTCCGTCGGCAACGATTATTTTCTTTCGATGACTTTCCGGGGACAAGGAAGCTGATGGGTATGTTTAATTGCTGAGAGTTTCTGGAGCTTGGACAACGTTGTATCGAGGGGAGCGGGATTCGAGGAGGGGGTTGGATATAAGGGAGTCGAGGAATTCCAGAGTCGTTCCTCGCTTGTGTAGGAAGAAAAGTTCCGTCGAGATGGGGGTTGGAGAGGCGAGCCGTGGAAAGCACAAGGCATCCTTCGCGATACTCCGGGGATCATGCATACTTGCACGAATGTTCGGTGTCGTTCGTCGTGATGCTCCCCCGCTGTTCGACCTTTCTGCTCGCTGTTTTGCAAGCGACTCGAGTTCCATTCGCGTTGCTTTACGCCCGGTAGCCTCGTTCCTCGCGATGCTTAATCTCGTTCATTGCAATACAGCGGTCAGAAGAGATTGCTATTGCTCGAACTGTCGCCATGTAAGGTAAATGTCCCAATACCTGGACACGTCCCAGTACTTGGACACTAGTGCAAATAATACTGATTATTACATTTAATATTCACTTTATCCATAAAAGAACTATTTTATTAAATTACTCAAATATTTAATAAAATATATTCATATACATATTTTTCTTAGTAAACTTGTAACACTCGTAATAAAAATAAATTTTCTTGAACTCTCCGGTTTACACCATTTTAGTATTGCTCTTATCTGATTTGCTAAACAGTCTCCACTTTTTCTTAAGCGAATATTATTAATAATGTTTAGTATATTGGTACAATTAATACAGTTTTAGAAAAATGGTACATTGTAGTATTATTTTTTGATTGGAAGATTAAAATTAAAGTTCGTATTAGTTTTTTATTCGCGTGTCTATCTACTGGTACAGTAAAATCCCGGAACGACCCTAAACCTGACAATGTGTGCAAACTGTGAAATAAGGACGCGTTATTGTTGACTCAATAATAAAATAATTACTTAAACACCTTGACAATTATTACTTTGTATTCTTGGTATCTTGTATTAATGATAATATTTAATTCATGTGTAAAATTCGTGTATTACACACGAGTACACATAACCTTAAAATTAGTCATTCAATAATAGATTCTTTTTACTTAAGTTTGTTTATTGATTTGAATAAATTACTTATACAGAAGAAATATGCCAAAAGAAAAAACTATTGTGTTATTTTTTTTTATATTTAATTTCCCCAGGAAACATCCAAATTTCATCATGTGTCCAGGTAATGGGACAGTAAAATCGGGACATCGGGGCATACTAGTTAAGGGGTTAGGCCACCTTGGACGGAGCAAAATTGCAGTTATTTTCGGCATTTTTTTAGGAAGATAATGAAATAAACAGAAAATTCAATATGGAGCCTGTTATTGTACAACTCTCGACGGAAAGAATCTTATTTTTTTTCCTACAAAATGGCGACGGTAGAGCCGTGATACCCAAGATCTTGAGGGGCGACGTTTCCCACGGTGTTCAATCTCACGGCTATACCGTTTGACTTAGAACAAAAAACTAAGAAGTTTTATTTTCTACATGCATAAAACTAGAGAAGCACGTAGCGGTTTTGCGATATCTTAAACATATTCTTTGCAATTGACACTTTTAAAAAAAATAAAATGCACTTTTTCTCCGCATGTTCACCATTTCGAGACAAATGAATGTTTATGGATTTCCACACGTACTTCTCTAGTTTTAGGCATGTAGAAAATACATCTTTTTGGTTTTTTGTTCTAAGTCAAACGGTATAGCCGTGAGATTGAACACCGTGGAAAACGTCACTCTTCAAGATTTTTGTAAGATTTTGTAAGAAAAAAAATACAATTTTTTCTGGCGAGAGTTGTATAATAACAGGCTTCATATGAAATTTTCTGTTTATTTTATTATCATTTTAAAAAAAAATGCCGACGATGACTGCAATTTTGCTCCGTCCAAGGTGGCCTAACCCCTTAAGCTGTCCAGGAATTGGGCCATTGTAAGGACTATGAATTTTCAATATTTTACAAAATTATTCAATCCTACAATATGTTGTTTTTTTAAATGATAAATTACACACGATGCCCCATGTAATTACAAAATCGTTTTTAAATAAATCGATTTGTATAATTGAAAAATTCTCAAACGTGTGTCCGCCGTACCTTAAATGTCCAGGTATTGGGACATTTACCTTATGGCCCCCGTAGATTTCAGCTGGGGCTAATAATCGTCACAATAACAAATAAGGTTTAAAGAAGTGTTATCGACTGTTTAAGAGGATTTGTATATTCCCTGTTTTTCCCTTTACCCCTCGCATAGCATTCAGGGAACATTTCCCCACTTTTTCACACTCCTTCCCTCGCCCCTCTCAATCAGAATCGTCGTAAGCTTATCTCCTGTTCAATCCCCAATGAACAATAATCTGACAATCGACGATCGGTCGCCACAAAGTGCAAACATAAGGGGCGATCACGGTGAAACGACACGGTCGCCCCCGTCGAGCCCGCTCACCAGGCCCGACTTGCCATTCCGTCGCGGGGCGCGCGAAATTATTTCCGCTTCCGTCCTTATCGAGCGCGAATTTACGTAATTTTAGTCACGAGGGGGAAGAATGGGGGCCCTGGTTGGCGGGCGAAGCCACAGAGAAAGCGGTGGCGGGGGGGGGGGTGGGGGGTGGCAGGGGGTCGGGGGATAGGGTGGGACATAGCAGTTGAGACAACTTTAGTAGTACGTGCGGTATTGTCAAGTCACTGGCGCGAGACCCGAAAGTGTCTCCGCAGTAAGAAGTTGGCCAAGTGGTGCGGGATCATCTGAAAACCGTGCTGAGGGGAATACGAGGCTTGATAGCGTACTTAATCTGCGAGAACTTGTCGCCGTACACAGCCGGATTCCGGATGAATATGTAAAGGGACGAATGAATCAGTCGGGGCTGCGAAAGAACATTTCGACAGAGAGTTTCTCGTTATTAGGACACGTTCTCACGCTGTTAGCAATCCGGGCTTCCTGTACGCCTGGGCTCCATTCTAAAAAAAAATTATAATTTTATCCACAGTCTATTTTTTTTCTGTAGGTATTACTACACATAGCCCGTTTTTAGTAAATCATCTATTCATTTCCCCGAAAAATGGGCCCCTCCGAAGGTTCGCCGCTTGAGTCTTTACAGGGAATCGAGAGCAAACATTTTTCATACTTCGCAGGCCTGATCAACCGTCCGCGATGGAAGAGCTCGTTACCGAGGGCCTTTACAAAGTTCGGTATACAGGCTGGGGGAGGGGAGAGATGGTTGCGAGAAGTGGAGTCGGTATTTTTATTTGCCACGAGCATGGAGTGCAGTTTGGATTTGATTAGGGATGCACCGCCATCGGTTCCGTGGCTCCGTTTTCAAATGGCTGTAATTTCGGCTGAGAGCGTTAATGAGATGTAGTGGGACGGTATGGAGATTTTAATAGGAAGATTTCTAGAATACAGACTTCAGTAAATCGTGGTGGAAGCGAGGAAGTGATTTCTCATGGAGGAACGAGTAAAAACTATGGAGTAAATCTCCTGCGGTTGGTTGTGCAGATTCTCATTTTCCCTCGCATCCTTACCGCTAACGAGAAGAATGCACGGGATTGGGGTCACTGGATTTGGCTCAGATTTTGCATACAGTTAGTGCACGTTGTGTATAATAATACATTAAACGCGTGGGGTTGCTGTAAATCTCACAAGGGAATCGTATTCAGAGCCTTCGTCCTCTTCCAGCTCGCACGAGCTTCTGCCACTTTGCACTCCGCTGTCTTACGAAATTCCTATGCGTCCGATACACAATTGCGCATCGATTTATCACTAAATCAGTGACCAACAGGCAAAATCCCCCAGGATTATCACGTGTCTCGGCGAAGAACCTGGCCACGCGAAAAAATAAAACATAGGCACAGGTTTTTCCTGTCGTGATTATTCGCGAGTTCTTAAGCTTTTCCAGCGAGGTACGGCGTTACTCAGTCTGTGCTCGGTCCGTTTTAAGGGGGGAGCCTGGTGTAACTAGCTGAAAATCGAGGCATTTCTCGGGAATTTTTTTTAAAGAAAGTATTTAATCGATCTTTCTGAAACTTTCAGGATATTGTATTATCAGATTGAGGTAGATAGAAAAAAAAAATTATTAAAAAAGAGCAGCAAATAACAGAGTTATGCGGGCTTATGCCCAGTCCGTTGGCGACGCAATTGTTCCACTGCGGGCAACGTAGCGTCTACTGTATTCATCTAAAACCAAAAACCGAACAATTTTCGTTTAGTTTATGAGTGCACGCACAAATCGTATGAATTCATAACTTAAAAGATGCAAAATTGAACAAATGGCGACTTCTTGAAAAAAAGTTCACCTTTTCCAACGAAATTTTGCGTTAAATGTGTAAAAAAAGTTATTTATTTAAACAATATCATTATGCCAATAGCTAAGCTCTGTGAAGAAAATGTTCACAAATATCCGTGCACAAGGCCAAGTCGATTGGTTGAATATTTCTGGAGTTACACTGCCCGCAGATTGTAAAAGTGTCGTTTCGAGAAAAACACATTTCAAGAATTTTGTTTTGCGGCTTTGGGAACATATTATCGTGGTGTTCAACTATTGATTTATGCAAAAAAAAAATCGGTTTCTTCGCCCCGCTACACCAGGCTCCCCCCTTAAGGAGGTTCGATACCTCAGTTGCGGGGCAGGCGGCGAGAGGGGTAAGCCTATGCTTATATATGGGAGCTCTGCAGCGATACCAATCTTAGATAAAAAAAACATTATGTAGACAAAAATGTTATTTACATGTCTATTCCTAATAAAATTATTACTACACAGCTTGTTTCGGAATTCAATTAAACAAAAAGTATGCTTAATGCAGCTAGAAATACAATATTCTCATTAAAAGTAGCGTAAAATATGTGAGTGAAATGCGGCAACGTTGCTTTGCGTCCATCTTTTTTTCTCTTTCCATCTCACACTTGTGGCGTCCTTTTCGCGTACTTTTCCAGTTCGCAACAAATTACTAAATAAATGTTTACAGCTTGGTAGTGTTTTTGCCAATTTCTACTGTATGCTTTGTACAAGTATACATTGTATAGATGACTACGGGGCGTACAGTGTTGCCACGTTTCAAACAGTTCCTTCAGCCAGTTCCAAAAATACGAGCACATTGCTGTCTATTTATTCAATTATCTAATAAACCGTACGGTACATGACCGATTTTCTTTTTTTGAATTTCATAGGAATACTTAAGCTTTTCATTGCAACATTTTTTAGGACTTTCTCACCATTTTCAAGGACTCTGTGTAACATTTTATAGAAATTTTACCGCTTCTCCCATAACAGCCTGTGTATAAGAGCGCAACTTTGATTTAAATTTTTTTCAAAAACCGTGCGGTCAATCGACTTGAAATTTTCACACAATGCGGACTACACTTTGAACATTAGATTAAAACACTTTTCAAAGATTTCTCATGATTTTTTTCTCCGACGTCGAACCCCCTTAAAGCACCGTCATCGTGGTTCGTCGATGGCCGCTGCCTTTCCCACAATAATTTGCGTTACCACCGGCAGTCGCCCACTGGGATCCGCGGCTTCCTATTTCTTGCCCGGGCTGATTCCTTCCCGCGGTGGATACATCAATTGGTCGACGTATCAAACGCCACGAGCTGCGAGTACCCGAGCGGAGCAGACCAGCTTCACGTCGCACACGCTCGACACGTGTGTTCATTATTTATCATTTTCGCGCGGTCACGTGAGATATCCTCCGGGCCTCGCCGCGGGCTAGGAGACATTAGCTGCAGCTTTCGACGCCACCAATGTGACAATCGCTAACGATATTTTCCACCGAGGGCCAGAAGAAAGGGTCATTAGACGGAGCGTTCTTGCCGGATGAAATTGCGGGACACCGCCAGCCATTACAGCAGTGTAACGCTACTGGAAAGACATCGGGTATATACGTACGATGTTGTGGATTGTGGCAGGAAGGAGCGAGGTGTTCCTTTCCTTTTGAGCATGTCGAAGTGTTGTTTCGGGATCTTTCGGCTTTTGATTGGTGGATGTGGTTGGGGAGGGATTACGGATAACATCACTAACTAATAAGTAGTAATTCCTAAGAAGAATTATTACATAGAAACGTCCGGGAGCTTGTTTAGGTAAATAAGAAACTGTAAAAATCGAGGTCCTAGTCTATTTCACTTCGTTATTACTCGGTTATAGAAACTTCAGAGACACAGTGATGCGATTGGCGTATTATTGCATTGTTCGTAACAGTATTCGGTGAGCTATGAACACGATCGATGAACACTATACATCGTTCGTCGCTGGCTCGACCAATTCCGTGCCCCCTGGCTCCTCGAAATTTCCCACTTTAACCATTCATCGTAACGGTTCGCCCGGTATTTCCCAGCGACCGGGATTTTCTAAAGGCACTGCATACGAGAACGGTTCGATAGCGACGATTTCACCCCGAGGATTCTCGCAGGAGCCGCGGTATGCAATGCATACGCGTACGCCAGCGCGGTGATTCGGAACAGGAATATAAAAATATGTGTCTGGTAAGCGAGTTTTATTTGAATACGCAGGGACAGAAGGCTGATTCCGTATCTGTCAACGTCAGGCATGCAATATGCGTCCCGGGGATTTGTATCATTCGGTTTCAGGCCGCTCGCAGCCGAATCCATGCGCGGGCCAGGCTTCATAAATTTCCGATCGACTCGTGCCCCTGTTTTATTTTATCGGAACCGCAGAGCGTCCGGTAATTCCCGGCACGGATACGCCGACGGGCGAAGATTCGGGCGCGTTGCTTTGGAAACAAGCGAAACAAATAAGAAGGAAAGGACAAATGTCTCACCAAGAAACATTCTGACACCGTGGGAACGTTTCGTCTGTAAAACATTGGACGGATCGCTCGATATTCTGCTTCGCAAATATGTTCTTGGCCGGCGATGGACGCGCCGCTAATCTGTGTTATTTCAAGAGCACGGGGGAACGCCACTCGTAGATTCATAATTCTGTTTTCCGTCCGGAAATCGAAATTAAAACCGGTTACATGATAATGCCGCACTTAATGCGCCCAGGGAGCTCGCGCGGCAGGGGGGGGGGGGGGAGGGGGAGCGGAACGGGGCGAAATTTTCGCTGGTAAACAGCACTGATCGAAATAGTTATGTAAATCGAGCCCACGAATCGCTCGTTTAACCAGCCTGTTATCTTTCCCGACAGTCGTTAATAAATATTGACACGATTTACGGATCGGTAATGGACAGATCGTTATCGTTCCGGGTATTAAGCCGCGCTTTACGCGTTGTCGGTGGAATTGAAATTAAAGCGAGGATCAGTCGACGCGTGGAACAGTTTTTGGCATTGTAAACGAGATGTCGGCCGGTGTAACGTGCCGGGAGAAGATTTTTGTTTCGTTCGCAGAAAGGAGGGCTCCAGCGACGTTTTCTCGCCGATACAAGATTAAGGGGCAATATTCTTCCGAAGCAGATAGTGACTGCGAGTAATTATAATAGCGGGGGAGTTACCGCAGATGAGTTGAATGTGGCGGGAAATCAGATACACGCGATGAATACTTTTAGAAGCTTAAAATTATTTAAAGAGGGATTCCCCGCTGAGAAGTCTATGCACCTCGATTTTATATCGAGCGAAGGATCGCGCTCTTCTCCGAGGGGGGTGGATCCCTAATTAAGGTATCATCGAGCATGCTTCATGAATCATGACAAACATGCGTGTTCTGTCGTTTGACGTGAAATATAATCACTTCCACGTTTGCTCCCGCGTTGCCACGGGCGTGGGGTTTGAATGCATCTCGAATAGCGCAGGCATCGCGGAAAAGCACGAAATATTTAATGGTAACAATGCTCGCGTTATTTCGCGGATCTCGGCCGACAGGGGAGCGGGGGGAGGAACGGGTGGGTGAAAACGCTGGCTAAAAGCTATCTACATTTTTCAGGATTATATCGTTATTTGTTGGACCGGTGCGGTCTTTCGACGCGCCATTCTTTGTCTCCCTCCCTCTCGCTTTCACCGGGCAAATTGCTCGAATGTCGCACAATGCACGGCGAAAAATATGTTTAGTTTATGCGCTGCAGCACCATTTTCGGCTTTCCAACCGTTCGTCGTTCGACTGTACGTTTCCGTTTCGTTCGGTCGGCACGAACGTTCCTCGCGCGATACAGCGAGGTTTCGTTTGGAAAAAAAGAAGGGAGGAGGGGGGAGGAGGAAGAAAATCAGCGTTACTCGGCTGTGAATTTTCCGCCAGGCAGGGCAGTGGGGGGGGGGGGGCGAGGGTTATCGGGGAATTGGCGGATTGGGCAAGCAGGGGGAAGAATTAATTGAATTCGGGTTAAATGGATAACACATTAATCGAAAGTGGCCGCGATATATCGGTGAGCTGAAACGGAATAAATTCGATTTCAAAGCTTGGCGCGGAGAAGGATTAAAAACGGATTCGTGACGCTGGCGCGTTATCGTTTCGCGATTCGTGAGGGTTATCGGTGAGAAATGTTTGTTACGCGTATTATGCTTTGTAAATGGACTTGGAAGATAAGATTTTTAATGGGCAGTGGTTTGCGGACGCTGTGGTTTCGAATGGTCCCCGAGATAAAGAGCATCTTGTCGGTTGGATTAACGAAGCCCTGGACAATAGAGTTCGTATATCCACTTACCGGTGAACCGGGGATCATGGCGATTAACTCAACAAATTACGGGGAGAGATGTTAGCGAAGTGTAGGTCCCGTTAATTATTCGGATTGTTCGAAAGCT
This sequence comes from Andrena bucephala, assembly GCA_947577245.1. NCBI lineage: Eukaryota > Metazoa > Arthropoda > Insecta > Hymenoptera > Andrenidae > Andrena > Andrena bucephala. The sequence continues at coordinate 80,620,775 of OX387715.1, forward strand.
AATACGAGCCGTGAATGGAGCAATGAGCTTTCTTTGTCTTCGGAATGTTTCGCCAGTTTTCTCGGGTGGCGATCATCAGCAGTTTAATTCTGCAGAAAATTCTCCTGTTCCCGGGTTATGACCGTGGCAGGAAAGTTTTGTGTAATTTTCTACTTTGCATGAATTTTTGCTTGTCCCGTGATATTTACATGTTTGTTTGCGTGAGAAGTTGGAGGGCGCGCTATGTCGCCGGAAACGTTTAGAATGTAAAAAACAATCTGCTGTGAGATTTTTATATTACGAGGCACGAGGCCGTTGAATTTCTAACGGTGTGCTTTTGTTTAACGATCTTTACTTAGGATTAATGAGCTAGCCTCGCGAGAATAGCTTCGATGTACCAACGTAGGAGACTTTGAAAGATGATAAATGCTTTGAAAGTGATGGATCTTTATGTTAATCGAATGAGGCTTGATGTATGTGCATTGTGTATTAATATTAAAACGAATTTACGAGGGAAATATAATGGGACTGTCAATTACCGTTTACTGGGACGTTGAAAACTGTTTAAACGAGGGGCAGGAGGGGTGTGATTTTGAAGAGTTTAATGTTTAATCATCCCTCTGAGACAATAGGAGTTTTGCAACTTAACAGTTCCTTTGTTACATCACGTAAATTTCTGCCATCAAGGTTTGATGACCTGGCCATGTAATTGGCTAATTTAATCTGGCAGACCTGAAATTACGCGAGCAATATCATTTGCTGGCATGAAATATATTAAAAGCGAGTAATACCTCCTCTCTTGTAAAGCTGCCAGACTTTCAAACCTATGGATTCAAAGTTACTGCAAATTTTTGGTAATATAAGTACAAGAATCTTGAATGTTAAATTGGAAGTTGGCATTTGTCTATATCTAGAGAATATTAATTAGCTCCTTAGTATCCTTGTTAGTCAGAGTTATCGCGGAGATAATCGCTAGATGACTGCTTAGGAGATGCCAAATAACGATCGCCAATTAAATTGCTCCCAAACGAAACGGAGGTGGAATGGAACGCCTTTTTTTTAAGAATCCACGATAATTAGAGGAAGTTAGTGCGGTCTTTTTTTAAAGCACCATTTAATAAAAGGCTAATGAGAGAGAGTTGGTTAGTAACATAATTGTTGGAAGGGGGTGGTGGGGTGGCATGAGGCACGAAGTCGAAAGGGCGTCTTTTAAATAGTTTGCTGAATGAAACTATCGAAAATAAATTGAATGAAATTATTCGCAGTAATTAAGCCGGATTGGCGTAAATAATTGAATTATTGTATCTTGCCGCACCGAGGTGCGTGAATATTGGTTTACAGTATTGATTTTATTTCGAGGGCAGCAACAAACACAAGCCTACCGCCGTTTAATTCAATTACTAAAACGAGGCATTGAGTTTTAATGTCATGCTGGTTATTCAATTCATTCTCCGTCCAACTTGCGGAACCACTTAGGTATCTCTGTTCAGAACATTGCATTGCATTGATATAAATCTTCCCGATGGACCGCAGGTCGTTGGATTAGTCTCTGTATTATTAAAATATTAATTTCCCAGGAAACAGATTACTAACCCGATTGTTTTCTGTTGCAGGTACGTACTCTCTGCGACATCTGAATTCTGAAGGTCATCGAGTGAGGGTGAAATGTTGGCGAATGAACCGTTAATAAGTGGTAAGAGATCAATTGGAATTATTACGATGTACATATTTAATTGAAACGTATTCCTTTGCAACGTGTCCACGTGCTTCGCTTAAAAAAATTGAGAAAACTTATTTGACAGCTGCTACATTAGTAGATATAGGGTAAATCCGGGAGACGCGGTCGACCTAATATAAAATGGCTATTAAAGCTAATATAGATATTAGTTATTTTATCAGAACAAACCTGTATGTTCAGAATTTTATGTTGATTCGGAAAAACTGGTCGATATTTGCCTTAAGACGATGTTTACTGTAAATAGTGCCGGGAGAAATGGTTTTCGTCGTTGGCAGAGACAAATCACATAATTAATCATGGAAAATTAACAAAGGATAAAGGAAAATTATTTATGAGTGAATGCAAGTACAGATTCATTGATATTTAATTTGTTTACGCTAAACAAGTAAAGAACACATCAAAGGAAACGTCAAGTACCTACTGGCGATTAGCCAGGCAAATGTATACAAAAGTGAATAAAAAAACTAAATAAACAAAAATAATAATAAAATAGTAATAAAAAATTAAAAATAAACAAAAATAATAAAAAAATCATAACTCGACCATCTCACCTTTCTGCAGCGAGAGATGGTCTTCTGGTTAGTTTTGAGAGGAAGATTTAATATGGTCAAATACTTTGGCTGCACTGTCCCTCAATATCTCTACTATCGTCTTATCCCAAACATTAAACGAAAATAAACTTACAACAATATTTTAAATACGATTCTGTACACCGCAGTTTGACAAACGAGGTTAAATGTAATCTCAATTTATCTTTTATAGCCTATAAATAAAAAAAAAACACAGAAGGAAGCGAAATGACGTTATTCATTCAACTCTTTGGCTTCTAGAGAATTAATTGGTTTGCACTTTAACGCATTTTTACGTAGAGAGTCTGAAATATAGGGACTCGACCAACTCTCCGGCTCGACCGCGTCTCCCGGATTTACCCTACAACACACACAGATTCATTTCCTCCCTCGGCCAACGGTAGAAACTACCTTCATCAGAACGCAACTCCTCGTCATCGCGGGGAAATCTATGTCGCTTTTGCCAAAGTTTCGTTTAATATCAATTTTTAAATACCCACAGTTTCTCTTGAAAAAAAACTAGGTAGTTACCTCCGTTGCGTTGCAGCTTTTCAAACATGTCGAAACAGATTGCTCTTCTCGGAAGCTGCAAATTAATACGCGTCCACTCAGCCTTTTTCGAATTACCCCGCAAGCTAAAAGAAATATAAAAACCACCCAGCGGAGGCAGCGAAAGGAGGGGAGTACGAAATGAAAGATGTCAGCCCAGCAGCGTTCACGTGTGTTCACCTTGATTCTACTAACGTCAGAGCACGCCACTTTTTAATTAAACACGACGGGATTAAATCTCCGTCGCGCACTTTTCACTGTTACGTTTTACAGCATTAGATCCGCGCGTCGTCACGTTCCTTGAAAACGCGGCCGGGCCTTTTCTAAGCGGCCGGCGGGGCGGCCGAGAATCAACGCTCGTCGAAATAAAAAATGCTTTATTAACCGCGCGTAAGGCGGTCGTTATCGCTGGCGCGTGTATTCTTCTCGGCGGCGAGGAACCACTGGCACGTATTTCGCCGGGCCTTGTGTTTTCAAGAAACTAAAACGCCCCCCCGCCCCAATCTCGCCCTTTACGTCCCAACGACGTGTGAAAAAGTTGAAGCCGCGGCCACCGTGCTCAGCCCTCTCTGCTTCCTGGGTCGCCAGTGTCTCGCGAAAGGGCTGAAACGCGACCCGTGTGGCGACAAGCTTCGAGAAGGGGTCAAGGTGAGGGCACCCCCGCCACCCGCCCGCCCCACCAGCCGCGGAACTTTAAAACTCTACGGCGAATCCATAAATGAAGATTTTCATTCCGTCGGCCCAGCTGCGACTGTTATCGCATTATTCACATTCATTAATAAGATTGTTGGAATCTGTAAGACGTTTAGCTTTTCATGGACCTCGATTACCATTGAGCAGATCCAGTCGTAGATGCATTTGGAAACGTGCCCCGGTAATAGGCATCGTGGTACTTTAGGTCGTTCGAATACGGAATTACAAATCATTATAGATGAGCTCGTTGCGCGGATTTTTCGATTGTGATTCTTCGTTAAAGCGGCAGGAAAAAGTGATCCCTTTTGGGGAGCAGCGAACGAGGCGAGTGGGGCAAAAAGTGGATTATTCAGGAAGGCGGGGAAGGTGGAGCCGAAGCAGTGATCATTAAGCATTCCGAGCGGCGGTTCGCGCTGCAAGAAATTGCTGTGTGGCGATGCCGGAAGGGCGGCTTTATTACGAGCCCTTATTGGAAAATCAGGCAATTAATCCGGAGTGCTCCCTCCGCGTGCGTGCGTCGGAGCCGCGAGCTCATAAAACACAGATGAAGTTAGAAAATTACCGGTGGGGTTGTGTGCCAGAGCCAGGGCGACGAATTCACAAAAACTGAAGTACACGGTATTTAGCAGCTAATAAACTGGGTCGGTAAAAACATTGTAATGCCACCATCTTTCCGCGCGACCCTCCTAATGCAATTATCCGTACATGGAGGTTAAGGGAATACCGCACGCAACCTACCTCGAGTCTTCGGTTGGTCGTTTCGCGCCACCGGATCACCCTTCCAACGACCCACCTGCGCGGTCCGTAGCCACGAACGAGCATCTGCCCCTAATCTCGAAAAACGCCCGGCCGAGTACCTGCGTTCCAAAAAAATAAATCCGCCGAAGCTTTTCCGTAGCTGCGCCACTCTTGGCCGACGCAGCCGCGCTGTTAGAATCGCGCGGCAGCGTCCATCGGCCGCCCTTCGACGCTCCACTTGACGCGGAAAGAAGCTTTCCGACGTGGAACGACCGGCTCCCCGGGAAAAAAAGAAGTTTAGGATAAATCCAGCCACGGTTCCCCCGGCGGAGATGAGGGACGGTGTGTGAACCCGGTGGTAGACGATATTGGCGTGCACGTCAGTAGCTCCAGGGTCGGCGGTCCAGCCGACAGAGAGGCGGAGGGTGAATGGGTGTGCTGGAGCGAGATGGGGGAGGGTAGAGAGAGGGAGAGAGAGAGAGAGAGAGGGGGAGGGTGAAGAGGGAGAGAAAGAGAGTGAGAGAGAGAGAGAGAAAGAGAGGGAGAGAGAGGGAGAGAAAGAGAGGGAGAGAGAGAGAGAGAGGAAGCCAGCCGGAAGCAGAGAAGGGAAAGGTTGGATGGCTAGGTCGCTGGAGTTGCGGTGCTGCGGAACTGCGGAGCCGCGGGGGTGTCGGTGAACGAGGGTGGCGTCGCGAGAGTGGGTCGGCCGTGACGTCATAGCTATGGGGGAGATCGATCCGGGATTCGCGGTCTGCCCGAGGGCGCAGCAGCACCTACACCCCCGCAGCCCCGCCGCCTAGAAGGCTCTTCTACGTCGCTCTTCAGGCTGACTCCACCCTAGGACACGGGGCACGGAGCGGTCGCCTCTGAGGCTGCGAGCCACCCTGCCAGCCGCAGGGGATCTTCGGCGACTTCTCCTGTGACCCTTGCGCCGGGGAGCCGCGGTTCCAGGTTGTCCTCAGAACGTCGCTCATATGTCGGCTGCTCGTCGATCGGTTAGCTTTCGTTTGATGCTGATTGAAAATCGATTGGAGCCTGGATTAGCCGATGGGCCATTGTTTTGAGATCGGGCTAGCTAAAGGTATTACGTGGCTTGGCTTTCAACGTTTCGGCGCGGAGCTGCGTTTGAAAGTGTTTGACGTGGTTGGAGCTTCTGGGAGATGATTCTGAGAGGTGGTTCTGGTGGCGGGTGTTTGTTTGTTGCTCGGATGTTTGGCTGACTGTATATTCGGGATTGAGGGACTGTGCGAGATGGCGGACGGGTAGGCTGATTTGAATGTTACGGTGTATTGGGTACTGGGGCACTGTGTCAACTGACGAGGTTCAGGGAGGATTATTCACCTGTTCTACTGTTTGATTACGTTTTATGTAGCTTGCACAATGTTTGATATCCGTCCCAATAGAGGCTCGATGCTTCTCTTCTGCTTTCGGATGCCGGGATAGTTTCATGCGCTTCGAATCAGTTGGCCTCGATCATAATTTTATTTTGTGAGGCGTGTTTGAACGCTCCGCGGGCGTCGGAGTTGTTACGTGTTTTTGACAATTGAAAGATTCAATCGCTGGGAGGAACGGTGATGTTGCTTTGTGCACGCGCGCGAAGGTCAGTACCGATGTACATATTTGTCGGATGTTGAGTTTTATTTGTCGAGCGGTGTATTATCAACGCTGTCGTTTTGCATTTCGGCTTCGTTGGTTAGGGGAGTACGTCGACGAGTGGAGCACGCCCAGTGACGTTTTCGAGTAGACCAGTTTGACGAAGTTTCAGCGAAAATTCTGGGTATTAGGGCGCCGTTGACCCAATTTCGGTTAGCCACGTCCTGAACACATCGGAGATCAGATTGACCTGAAACAACGTGTGTGTTTCGTGTGACGGCTAAAGAAATTATATATTAAACTAGAGAAATTAACAACCTTGAGCTCGGTTCAACTTCACCTTCGCAATTATTTATTGTTAATCATAAAATTGTCGAGAGCTATACGTGTTTATTTACAAATTAATGCATGTAGATCACATTCTACAGTTTAATTTGTTAATCGTCAGTTAGACTCGGAAATGGTTGCCAACATTTCCCTCCATTGGTTTGGTCGTTCTTCTTACCTAATTGTATCCCCATAAATATCCCCATCGTACGTCGGTAAACGCCCCTGCAATTCCATGGACAACCGTGCAAGGGATTAGGGTGAACGTATAGTCAGCCGGCGATGGGGCAAATGTTCATTAGAATAAACATTCACTTTAGCGCGGGGGTGTACAGTCGAGAAGTAAATGTACTGAATACATAGTAAATCGACACTCGTGGAACGAGAATCCACATCGCTGGAGGGTCTTAATTGTTAATTGCGGAAATGCATTTAAACCGCTACAAAGTAACTGTTTGCACAGTCTTTAAAACATGAATTCGCTCCTTTGTTATTTCTGAAAAAAATCCTCGATACCGCGTTGCAAAACCCTGCCACGGATAACCGATATTTGTTACCATATAGGAGAAACAATCCAGCTCTCGATAGTTTCACCATTATACATTGATTCCTGGCAGCCCTCGACACAGGGACCGTCGTATCAATCATCTATAAATATCGGTATAAAAAATCGTTAAAATATCACAGAGCCAGTGAAGCAAATCGGGCCACGCGAATGACATTTGAATTTTAAGGGTCGTGAAATTTTAACTACAAAAGTTCCCGCCGAGAGCCATCGGTCCATGATTGAAACGAATCGAATTACGAGAAACCGCGGCGCAGCCCTCGGGGGGAATTTTTATAACGCCCACTTGACTCGCGGAATTCGACGTCGCGCGGGGAAATAGCGCGAAAAGCGTAGGCACGTCAAGAGAAGATCGGGCGGAATATGTAAAAGGGTGAAGGTTGCCCGGAGTAGCTTTCAAGGGTTAATATATTTATGGCTCCCCCTTTGGCAGAAGTTCCTATGAGCAAGTTCACCGTTGACCGTCTGCAAATATTGATCTGTGCAAATACTCGCGTGCTCAAGTGACTCGAAAATTGCGCGAGCAACCCTTAAGAATGCAAACTCCTCCGACGAAGCATCCCGCGCAGCGCGGATGGGTGGTTGCGAGTTGAATCGGTATCGCTGAATGCTGCCGAGGAAACAATTCATTCGGGGCTCTGATATTGTTCGAATTGGTCTGGGCAAGATTACCGAAGATTTAAAAGTTTCCCCTCGGATTAAAGTTGTTTCGCCCGGCCCCGGATCGCCCTGGAGATTCTATTACCGAGGGGCTCCGTCGAGCGGAAGTTATTTGTAAAAACTACGGCCCTACGTGTGGAACTAGTTAAGCGTCTTAAATGTATCGACGTTCTGCCTTCTTGCACGCCCCGCCCCGCTTCTTTCCCTCGTTCCTCGAAAAACTTACTGGGCTGCGTAGGAAGCGTTTCAACAGCTATAGGGACGCTGGGATTAAATTGCGAGCGCGTAACGATTCGTGAAATTGATGGCTCTCGGGGAACGAAGTATTTTTATCGCGAGCTGCACGGGACACTCTGTGTATCGTCACGCAACCAATGGAAGATGCATCACAATGAAATGTTTGGAAATTTGGAAGTGGGAATTCTTTGGGAACGGAGCCTCGCGCGATCAAACTTTATTATACACATTATCCATTCTGTTTTCAGAGGGCAAATCACTCTCCTAACTGTACGAATTACAGGACACTGTGCGTATTGTTCAGAGTAAATACATTCATTAAGTAAGCTCAGTGGCGCACGCAGGGGGGGGGTGGGCAAGGGGCCCTGCCCCCCTCAAACAAAAGGAGAAACAAGGGAAAAGGAACGGAGTTGTATCAAACGCCTGAAAGAGGGAGCGAGACAAAAGTATCAACGAGTCGCCCCAAAATAAAATTCTGGGTGCGCCACTGAGTAAGCCTGTATATGAAATAAGCTTCTCTGATCAAATTAGCCCATAATCTCATATATTCATAGAACATACTCGAGGCAATTGGCTGATCCCTTAATTACTCTGAGTAATTTCGTTGTCTATGCACCACCTGCATAACGAATAAGCACAGAATTCCTAAGAGAAATTTTACAAATCTACAAGTTTACAAGTTGACAAGTCTACATTTACTGGAGAATTCCGGAATAATTTGACGGGCTGGAGGAGTGTGTGCGTATGTCAGACACGGGATTATTTCGTGCAGAAGCAATACGCTGGGAACGTCGAATTAGCAGGCGTATGAAACGAACTGTTAAATCCTGGCACCGTGAGGAATCCGTATCGAAACGCCCAGCGGCGAGGGAAACAGAACGGAAAATTCTTGGATCTCGGTAAAGGCGATTTCGGACTTCGTTCCCTACTTTGTTCCCAGATAATGCTAGCACGCTGTCGGGGTTAATCGACAGGTCGTTAAACGGGCCACAGTCGTATGGTTGCGGGTATCGGCGAACATCCTACTTCCTGGAGCGAAACCCCGACGATAAGCGAGACGGACACCGCCGGGCAGGAAGCACAATACTTGTGGAAATCGGAAGTCCGGGGGATGAGCCTGTTAGTAATGTACAGGGACCACTGATGGCTGATTATTAAATTATCGACAGGCTTAAACGCGGCTTAATTTAGGCGTCAGTCTCTATGGATCGAGCAGTTTGCGTACATCTTGAATAGTAATAGTAATAGGAAAGTTTGAAACGGATATAACAAACTTGACACTACTTAGGATTCACGGTACTGGAGATATACATTGCATCCACTTATTTTAATCAAGATATCGGACTCTGTAGGGTAAATCCGGGAGACGCGGTCGGGCCGGAGAGTTGGTCGAGTCGCTATATTTTAGACTCTCTACGTAAAAATGCGTTAAAGTGCAGACCAATTACTTCTCTAGAAGCCAAACAGTTGAGCGAATAGCGCCATTTCGCTTCCTTCTGTGGTTTTCTGGATTTATAGGCTATCGAAGATAAATTCAGGTTACATTTAACCTCGTTTGTCAAACTGCGGTGTACAGAATCGTATTTAAAATATTGTTGTAAGTTTATTTTCGTTTAATGTTTGGGATAAGAAGATAGTAGAGATATTGAGGGACAATGCAGCCCAAGTATTTGGCCATATTAACTCTTCCTCTCAAAGCTAACGAGAAGACCATTTCTCGCTGCAGAAAGGTGAGATGGTCGAGTTATGATTTTTTTTATTATTTTTGTTTATTTTTTCATTTTTTATTATTATTTTATGATTATTTTTGTTTATTTAGTTTATTTATTCACTTTTGTATTCACTTGCCTTGCTAATCACCAGTAGGTAGTTGACTTTTTCTTTGATGTGTTCTTTACTTGTTTAGCGTAAACAAATTAAATATCAATGAATCTGTAGTTGTATTCACTCATAAATAATTTTGCTTCGGCCTTTGTTAATTTTCCATGCATAATTTACGACGAAAACCATTTCTCCCGGCACCTCGGGAGGGGTGGTCAGATGTGATGACTTCAGTTTTCAACCCGATTTACAGTAAATATTGTCTTAAAGCAAATATCGACCAGTTTTTCTGAATCAGCATAAAATTCTGAACATATAGGTTTGTTCTGATAAAATAAGTAATTTCTATATTAATTTTTAATAGCCATTTTATATTAGGTCGACCGCGTCTCCCGGATTTACCCTATGCCTGGTAATGCCACGTTAAATTTTCGATTGATGCGATAAATATTTCCAGTATCCGTAGATATTATAATTCTTTCTAAGTAGTAGAATTATTTCTGTTACCCGTTCACGCTTTAAGGTGTAGGAACATCTCCAAGAGCGCGTGGTCCCATTAAGTATTACCCGCAAGTTATCAACTTTCTTACGGTTTTACGAGCGGCCCTCCACGTCGTGGCCTCGACTGACAAATAAAACGAGAAGTTGCAGGGTGGTGTCCTTAATCCCGAGTAACAGCCATCAAGAGCACAGCTCCGCGTGACCTTAGCACGCGCGGCTCTCGCCATTCACGGCTGTCCAGAGCTATCCGAGATGGCGGAAGGGGGTCGTGGAATTCAAATGACGAGCCGTTCCGGTGGGCAAACACAGCTCGATAAACCACCCCCTCCCAGAAAAGAAGGTCGCCCATCGTAATTGATCGTGCCGCGTGCTCGTCGGTGGTCGTTTCGTCTCGTAGGAAGCGCCACGGGGTCGGATCGCCCGCTGCTCGAAGCTGAGGGTATCGCGAGCAGGCTGCCATTAAACGGTAACTTGGACGAAGCGACGCCTGGAGCGGGGAAAGGGCGGAGGGGCAGAAGGAAGAAGAGGAGCGACTGGCGATAGAGGGATCAAGTAAGAGATCTTACCGCAGACATATCCCTTAATAGCGTCACGAGCCACGGCAGCAAACTTCCAGCCTTTGGTCTGTTTACCGACGAGAACGACCGTGTTCCTGTCCCTGGGATCAGAAGACGTGTCTTGCTTGCCTGACAGATACCGATGGGGATGCCTGGCCCAGCGGTGACTCCAGTCGCTTCTCTCTCCTTGGATAGCATCCGTTCACCTCGTATCATTTTTGCTGCGACCTCGGGTAGGCTTGTCGCGACTGCTTTCACTCCTTATGTTGAACTTGCTCTCCTGCGGGTCTGCAATCTGTTCGCGGCGCTGAGTTTCCAAGGAACAACGTACGAGTAACTTTGACGCCTCGAGTCATCCATTTTCCAACCTGAACCAACCACGCACGGTTCAAGATACTTTTCTAAACTAGCAGAACGAACGACCATCTGATCAGAAATCAAAATACGTCCAAGTGTTAAATCTCCCCATTACAGCAACTATTTACCTACCAACCAACTCAACACCTACTTCCTGCGCAACCCGAAACCCTTCAAGCATCCTCCCGGGCTTCCGCGTACGCCCCGTGTCGCTGCACACTTGGCCATCAGCTTCCCCGCGCGTCCATAAAAAGAACCAGGTCTTCGGGCTCGCCGAAACCAACGGGGATTCTAACTGCTAGAGAGTCAAGTCCCCTTATCCTACACTCCTGTGCTCGGTGGCTGGGTGACCAGAAAAACTACCTGCAAATCGCCGCCGCCGGGTCACGGGAAGCTGGGGAGCGGTCCAGCCTAGGCGTTGCAGCGCTGGCAAGGAGGGATGGTTTGCCGGGACGGCCGCGAACCTAAAATTTAGCACCCGCTCGCACCACGGCCATTACCATGCTAATGAGTGGTCCGTTGAACGCGGTCTCCTCTTTTAGAGAGGCCGCTGGCCGGACCTTAAGACAACACCGACCCACTTTATTTTCGCGCGTCGTTTCACCCCCAAACGTAATCCAAAAACATCCGGCTAACGGCAAGTTCATTATCCCGCAGCGTTAATAGCGTGTTTGCGCGCGGGCGGAAACGTAGCTAGAGTAGGTAGGTACGTGTACGTGTGCCGGCGGTAGATTGAACACGGCGCAAAGCCGAATTTCCGAGGTTGGCTTTCAAGCAGCCCGGAGAGGCTCGAATGTCAGGCTGGTCGCGTCTCCTCTGTCCTCGCAATTCAGCCCCGACCTCATCTGCGCCTCCTGTTTCACGACGAGGGCCTCGAACGACTTCTCTGTTGCTGGCTCCGCGGTCTATGAGGCGGTAATATTCTAGGAAGTGACACTTAAAGCGGTCGCTGTTCGAATTTGCATGAAATGGAGCTCGTTATTTGTCACGGCCCGTTCGAATGGGGGAGGGGGAGAGTCGCGGAGCCTGAGCCCCACCAAGAGGGGCGCCTCCCTTTTTTCTCGCGGACGTCTTACGTTTTACGCGAGTAATTGGGAATTGGAATTCGAGGATGCCCCGTTAATTAAGGGGTAAAGTGCTTGGGTTCGTTTGAGGGTGGGAAGGGGTTCTGTTAATTTGGAGGAAGTCGTGCGAATGGGGTAGTTTGCGTGTTTTTTAGACGGACAGTAGGGTTTATACGAAAACCGACTTTTGAAAACAAAACGGTTTCGAATTCTACTATGTCCAAAAAACCGTTTTTCAAATTTTTACAAAAAAAATATAATCAAAATAGAAAATAAATATTTGAACTTATTTAAAAAATTAAAAACTAAAAAATTAAAATAAAAAATTAAGAACTAAAATCCGTAAAATTTTTGAGTTCATTTAATATTAATGGATCTACAAAAGTATAACACAATAAAATATACTGCATACAAAACCATACGAAAAAAAATAAAATAACTAAAATCCGTACAAAATATAAATTATAAATCTTTATTTCATTTAGTATTTTTCGTCCGAAAATATGAACTCATGAAGATTAGTTTTACAGTCAACTGTTACCTACAACAATATGCTTGTGTCCGAGGCGATTTGAAGTCAAAATATTAACACGAAGGAACACGGAAGACAGAAAAAGAGAGACAGTATGCAGACTATGTAAAGGGGCGAGAGAGACGTTGGGTAACATGCTAAGTACAGGACTGTAAGGAGTTGAAACATGAAAACTCAACGATAAGAGGGATACTAAAGGGAGAAGTAGACGGATCGGAGTGGATGCGTATGGTTCTGGAAAAAAGGAGAAGAAAAGAAGCCCAAAATGAAGGAAGAAATCAAAACGAAAGCACAATCTTCAGTTAACAGTCACAGAAACACTTACACACACAACACACGGAACCCCATTTTGAGGCCGAAAGGCAAAAAATAAACCTATTTACTACAGTTATCGTTTTTAATTAAATAATTAATTCATTTTTACATATTATTTCTAGTATATAAAGCCGTTTTTCCTAAATTTAAAAACCGATTTTCGAATTTAAAAATTTATAAAGAAAAATAGTTTTTAAAAGCCGACAAACCCTAACAGACAGTTAGGGTGAGCGAAGGATTGAAAGATTCTTGTGGATGCTGCGTCTGCTGGTCGCCATCGTGTGGCTTTCTATTTGTTTTCAAATACCTGGAACCAGGTGGGTCGGCACGCTTTGGATTATTAGGGATTTCGCGGTGAATTCCTGCGGTGCCGCGGAGGTTCAGGAAAAGTGTCATCGGCCGGATTTCAGCGGGGGAGTAAATGAAAAAATTCCAGGCACCCCGCTGCATTATATCCATCAATCGGTTGGTGGGCTATTACAGCTACCTCATAGATCTCAGATGCCCCATAAAGGTTCATAAAATGTTACTACCCTGGTATAGCAAAATGCAATTTAATTCCGGCTACATCTTTTCAACATTACCTTTTCACCCTTCATACTCCTTTTTTAAAGGCATAATCGAGCACAGGCTTCTCCCTAAATCATTATCGAGCTGCGCGAAATTTCACCTTCGATCGCCGCAGCCCTTCTTTGTCCGAGCAACTGTGCGAGTGTCAATCTGTTCCAGTAGGATGGAGCCAGATCTCAATGACAGCTGAATTATTCCGAAGAGTATACCCCGCAACGCAATGCATTCCGTGGACGCGACTTTAACTTCAAATAATTACCAGCCCCTGCCCTGGACAAACAACGTTTTAATCCCCCTTCGAGACTGTCTGTGCAGCATCAACGTTTAATATTTTCCACGGCTCAGCGACGGGAGTAACGATGGTAAAAAGACAATGCCGAGGAGGCGGAAGGGGTTCCGTTGATTCCGCCAGGTTTACAAATACCAGGGACAGGTGGAAGTAAAAGGATGTAGGTACGGAGAGGGAAAAACTCTAGGGGGAGGGGCAGGGGGGGGGCGGAAGCAAATGATATAAATTACAGCCAATCCCCGGGATTAAAGTATCCAAAGAACAGACGCATTTGTTCATGGACCGAAGCGCCGGTCGTCGGATCGGGTACGAAGTGCCTCTGTTTAAACAAGGGATTCTCCTCGTCTCTCGCCCTCCGCCCTGACAGATCCACTGAGAGTTCGACTCTCCCCTTTCACCCCAGCCTCCCCCCTCCCCCCCCCCCCGCCCCGCTGCTCCGCCAGCTTCTTTTGCCTTCAACGTTCGGAATTTTACTTCTTATTTCGTGTCTACCCGAGAGGAAGCAGGGCGGCTAATCGTCGCGATTGTTTTTTACTATTAAGCCTCGAAAGCAAAGACCCTAGATGGAATTAGTGATATTACTGGCTCGGTTAGACACGAAACATGATCTCAGATCGCTGATGGAATTAGCAGATAACTATTAAGACACTGACTTACTCTGTGTGGAATAATATTAAATTCAATTTTAATTGGACAATTCTACTTTCGTTGGTATCTTCAGACTCGCAGAGTCGCGTCCAGATATAAGATGGTTACCTACTTGTAGCATTTCGTGCGAAGATAATGAGGTAGAAATTAATCGAAGATGAGAATTCAGCGGAGCAAAAGAAGTCGCACGCTCCTAGAAACTCTCGTGGCCTCAAGTTAGCTGGCATCGATAAGGAAACCTCAATTATTCGTAAATATAATATTCCTCGAGTTCCGCTTTGATGTTTACCCGCGGCAGGCTGAAACGCGATACGGTATTCGCCGCGATGCGATCATTTATTTTGCGCGTCGCAGAAAAATATTCAATTTTCGCAGTCGTATCGCAGCAAGTGGAAGTTTAAAACAGTTACCGAACTTCGGCGCGATTCTTTTTGCAGCAACCAGCAGACAGGGGGAGGGGCGGTGGCGGCGCGGCGCGGGGGGGGGGGGGGGGGTGGGGTTCGAAGGGGAGGGTTTTTTGTTAAAAAGTTCCGGGAAGTTATCCCGATAGACAGTTGGAAACGAGTTAGCGTTGTCTTTGTCCCTTTGGCTGTGCGCGCATTTCTATTTAGATCCGCGCTCGATCCGCGTTTCGAGCTCGAACTGCCACCGAACAATAATCAAATCGTCCTGCAAGTGGAATGAACTGCAATGTTTTCAGCTCCGTGTAACAAAGCCGCCTCTGTGCGCGCCCTTTTTCGCTTTTTCCCCTTGGCCCCGAGGACCGTTGCAGTACATTTATCCCGTTCGAACGTACAATCGACCGTTTAACACTTTCAAAATGAATCTCCTGACCATTTTGCTTTTTCATTAAGCTTGTCCTGGGCCTCAAATTCCCGTGGGAATGGAGATGTTTCTGATACTCGTACGTTAGGGAAATTATAATGTACATGTGTACAGGTGGATGGTTTGAAAAGTTATTGCACATTGAGATGGAGGGTTCTAATGGTTCTGCTTTCCTTCGGTAACAATTAGCGACAAGTGAAATAAGTTATCGATTAATTATCCCACTGTAGTCCCACTATCCATTAGGAATGGTGGAAAGAACCTTCCACTCTCTGTATATATAGTTACACACTTCCATTCCTATCGAAGCAGCAATTATGAATTGCTCGAATCGAGCAACAACATAACAGCACGGTGAACAATACAGTTTTCAGTACCTAACTCGTTAATCAAAGCAGCCACCTGCAGCGTTCGCACGCTTAAAAAATGAAGCGTCTAATCGCCATGCAAGTTCAGCCACATCCCACGATGGGTCACGGCGATGCTTCCAGCACACAATACGTGTACGTTGCGCGGAAAAACCGCGGATAAATAGAAAAAGTCGAATGTTCTCCGTGGAAACGATTTTCCCCCCTTCGAGCCACGTTCCATCTTTGCAAACTTACTTGTTGAATGCCATGTTGTTATTACACATACTCTGCCCAACAAACAAGGGAATATTTTGGTCAGATAATTACATTTTCAATTCTAACACATCGAAATCGGGCTTCTTGAGGCTGAGCATTACTTACTTATCAAACTTTTTACACTTTTAATGACTTTTATGAGTTAAAACCAGACCGTTAATGAATTCAAATTTTTCGCCACACTATTCAAAGATTTACTGTTTATTAGAAGCCCGCAGAAATTCCTAACTGAAAGCACTTGGTGTTTGTTTTAAGGCTGGGTTGAACGATCTCCGCCGAGGAAGCCAGTAACGTTCGAATCACCAGAATTAAATTAATTAACGCGTTCTGCGTCGGCCGGCGTTTCCACCGCGACGGCGGGGAAAAAGGTGTACGCCGGTAAAATTGGCCGCGGTGCAATTATCGCGTCTCTTCCGTGGTAAAGTTCGCCCGGCGCACCATCTTGGACTCAGAGCCCCGGTCGCTGTTGGTCTATGGGGCTCGAGACGCCAGCGAAATTACGGCGTGAGAAACAACGCTTTCGCGTGTGCATTATCGCCCCCGTCTTGCGTATAAATGAATAGCGGAAACGCATTATGAAACGGGCCACGTAGGCGTCATTAAATCATTACTCGGCCTGGATGGCCCCTGGAACACGCGGTCCTGCGTTTTTTCCCAGATGATCCCTTTCGAAGTGGTGGTGACGCCTGCTCGTTGCACGTCTGCCCTACGCTCCCTGTCAGGCGGGAGGATGCTCGAGGCAACATCCGAGTATAACGTTTTCAACGCGTTCGCCGCTGCCGGGGTCATTAGTGACCCACGCTTCGATGTTACGGCGACGGTCAGAGGGAAGTTTAAAAGTGACGTTTTCACGTGACTGCGCAAAGAAGTTGATAAGTCCAGTACTGGAAATATTTATTGTACCGCTCGAATAAACTTGCATCGAATAAGGTTATATACTTCTACACTGTCCCTAACACTTTTACTTCGATCTGCTTTAATGTATTACTGGTGCTTTTCTTTGTATATTTACTGACAAGGGAACAACGCGAACCCGGACTCACCGATTAGAACGCAACTTTGTGGGTTTTTAGAGTGACTCAAAACAAGAAAGTTTCATTTGGGCCCTATCGCCTTTTAAGGGGGTGAAAACTAACCTCAAAGTCAAATTGGCACTTCTACTTTTTCGCGTATAACTCTCAAAGTACAACAGACAGAAAAAAATGTTTCAAACAAAAGTTTATTGGTGCAATAAGCGCTGCAAACATGCGTTGACAAAATTTTGAAAAAAGTTTTTTTCGTTCAGGTATTTTTTTTTTTAAAACTATTTTCAAAATTTTGTTAACGCAAGTTTGTAGCGCTTATTGCACCATTAAACTTTTGTTTGGAACATTTTTTTCTGTCTGTTGTACTTTGAGAGTTATACGTGAAAAAGTGGAAGTGCCAATTTGACTTTGAGGTTAGTTTTCACCCCCTTAAAAGGCGATAGGGCCCAAATGAAATACACCGTTGTTCTTGTTTTGAGTCACTCTAAAAACCCACAAAGTTGCGTTCCGATCGGTGAGTCCGGGTTCGCGGTTTTCCCTTGTGAATAATAAAGGCGAGTAATAATAATAATAAATACGTTATTATTTATACCTCTCCAGTTATTAGTACTAGGAAAATACAATTGCAAAACTTAATTATCGCAAAAATCTGTCGCTCACTATCTTGGCTAAAATAGGTCGGACACGAAGTATTTTATCAATTTCACGAATCCCATCGTAGGGTCATAACAATTTTTTTCGCTTGCTTCCAAGATTTCGGAGACCTTCGAGATGATAATTCTGATTGGGCCACCCTGTGTAAGGGTCGCGGGAGAGCTGAAAGAACGTTGGCGATCCCGTCTTCCTTTTGACAGACGTTGCTGAAATTCAGAGGGCCCCGCGACGAGGAAGGGGACATTTTAATTAGCATCCTTTCCGTCTTTACGCGGCGCGTAAGCTCCTACTTGTGCGCTCTTATTCGGACCTGGACTTGTATAATGTTGATCGAACGTGCATACGTAATTCTCGCATCAAAGGCGCTCAAGGGCCTCTGTAAATGACTCGACAGTCGCTTCTGCGGATTTCCCACGGAGGATAGTTTTATTGGTGCTTTTAATGGCGAGAGTTATCGGGGCCGGATTATGCATCGCTCCGAATAATTAGGGGATCTCCTCTTTGTGATGCGAATGCAGCCCTGCAACTTGAAGGAACTCTGTGCGTTCGATATCGTACCGTGGGATTTTCACTGAATACATTGGGGGTATATTAAGCACAGCAGGGTAAAGGAAAGATGTCCAGCTAATGATAATCCGCGACGTGGCTCTGTTTCTCGGAGCTTAATTAAAAATATCCATTCATCTCGCCAATATCGACCAAATCGGGGTGCCCATGTTGAATAGCCGCCGTGGCATTTTAATTTCGATCCTGGAAATCTCCCTTGCGGGAATGCATAATAATTACAACGCATGAGACACGTTACATGAATTTTCGTTGGAATTAGCAGTCAGATAGGATACACATAAGTTTCTTTTAAAAAGAAGTGCTATCGTATGATAATAATAATGAAAATAATAATTTTTAACTGACTCGCGGTACCTCAAAACATTTATTAACGAAGTTCAGATTTTCGCAGCTTAAATAAGCGTTTTAAAAGGCAACTTTTGCCAACTATTAGAAGCCATGAATAATAAAAAAAAAAAAAACTGTGCCCCGGTATTTCGTTGCACCCTAGTGTACAGAGACACGAAAGGCAAGTGGAGGTAACCGTTGATGCTAATTGATATTAATTATATCCTCCACGGAGTGGCTGCGATATCGATGAGCGAATATAGGTACCTACCTACCCAGTTTGCGAGGCTTTGTCTCTGCGAAGCTGTCGTTCGACGCGTGGCGGGCAAAATTTCGCGAGGAGCCGGTAGTTTACTCCAATTAAAATTCTTGGTTCCGTGAAGGATAATTTTCGTCGTTATCGCTAACAAGCTGCAATCGCGCGGCCGCGTGGGCGTCGACGGGGCGTTGGAGAAAGCGGGCGGAACTTTTGTCAGCGTGGCCCCGCGACGGGAATGATGTTAATGACGAAGGTCAAAGTCAAAGATGCTCGCCGCGGCAGCAACGGGGAAAAAGGTCTTCGTAGCGCGGAAGCTCGTTAACTTGTAATTCGCGAAGCTTGATGTATCTGGGCGATAGCGCGGCTCTTGTGCCGTCCCGATTACTAAAAACGGAGGAAAGGAGGTTGAGAAATTTCATCCACTCGCAACGGGAAGCTGATGACATTTGTTCCTTCTATTCCCATCCGGGTACCTACTCGGACGATTAGACTTTTTGCCAGCAAAGAAGCTCGCTGCGAGGAGCGGCGAAGCTTCTCCACCCCCGTCGGATATTCAGTTTCTCTTCAAGCTAATTATCAGCGAAAGAAATGTGCGGAGCTAGTTTGCCCGCAGCTCGCGTTCGCCCGGCAGCCTAGGCAAAAAACGCGACAATGAATATTAATTAGATCCGTATATTAACCAGCTCCGCGAGCAAAGTATCCCGCGTTTCTCGAGCTTTCCTAGAGTTGCTGGTGCCGCTAACGGCCGCGGCATTAATATTAATACATTATCAAAAGTGGCGTGGCCCGCCTAATGCGTCAACCATTTACATGGAAATACGTGGCAGCGGACATTTTGGCGGGCGTAAATAAATTCCCCAAGTTTCAACGAATTCGCCGAGTTGCCGAGGAAGCTGGATGGGCGGCGGGTGGATCGAGTTGCGAAACTACCCCTGGTAACTTGGGGGAGAGCGAGTTGCGCGACTCCGCGAATCGTCGTCGAATTTATTCGCCGTCCGCGGGCACCGCCGAGGAATTGTAGGTAGGTACGTGTCAGGTGTCGTCGATAAAATTGCTTGGCCGGCATCGGGATCCCTCGCCGTTCGACACAGCCTGGCCGCCGTGTCCATCGGCCACGTAAACGCGTTCCCGTCGAACAGAGAGTGGCTTTCGCAGCGGTTTCCAAGTGACTCCCTGGTCGACACGGCTCGCTCGTCAAAACGTCTTAACGACCACGGCCGTGCCGCTGGAATTTCTGTTCCGCCGATTATTCGTTTACCGCGGGCAGAAAGCAGCGGAGTGATCGACGAGAGGGTGCCGTTAAAAGCAGGCGATCCGCGTTGTAAGCAGACGGGGAAATTAATCGGGAATGGATAGAAACGGGCAACGCGGAGCTCCTCCTCTGTTGAATGTTTTTCTGTTTGCTCCCGTTGAAACGGAGTAATGACGTGAGAGTAATAACAGTAAAAGAGCAATATGGATTTCGGATTAAAATAAAAGGGGAGTTAGTCGCGCGACTCCGGTATGAATTTTTCAAGCGTTTCCGGCACCGCGCGGAACCCCCGGCAAATATCAAGTGGCTAATTTTGGTAAACATAGGGTTTACGGAAAATTCTTATGAATATTGAACGGCTGCTAGGCTGCTACGCTTGTTTGTATAGGGAGGCGCGACCGTGTTGTTTCGTTTCCGGGTGTTTAAAGGGGAATATCGGTTTTGCATTTTATGATTGTGTTAAATAGCGGGGTAGGTTTGTGTTTAGTAGGTGAGGGTGCTTGTTTGGCGGTGGGGGATTCCGACGGGCTTGTTGGATCTAAACTTAACGCTTCTGCTTCGAGCAATATTGGCACTTAATATTCTCTATCATTCCTATAACTCTACAGGGCGTTTATAAAAATATGGGACATTTTTTCAGGTTCGGTTGTGCTGATCAAAATAATAAATAAGTTGGCGTACTTTTATATACAGTTCTATATTTCGCAAAACAGGGAATCGAAGCGCGTATTAAATTGGCATTTAACGAAGCCCAGCTGTGTTTTCGCGGATCGATATATCGATGATCATTTCGCTTTTTTATTTTTAAAGACAAGGGGTAAAGAATGAAAATACGGACGCTCCAGCCAGCCGATTGCCTTTTTCATAATACAGACATTCCGAGGCCGGTGTTCCGAGGCCGGTGCGGAATATAAAAATATGTACCTATAGGTACTATTTTTTTTATTATATTTGTGAGTAGAATCTATCCTGAAAGAATACGCCCGGTGTTTTATAAACACCCTGTACAATGCCATTCACCACAACTTCCTTGTTAATCCCACAGTCGTGCAACATCCTAGGATCACTGTGCAATTAATAATCCATTTTATATTTCTATAGGTACTTCTGCGCCTCCGAAACGTCCCCAGTTACAGCGCTTAGATCTCCCCGCTATCTTCTCTCGCCGAGTAGAACCATTCAAGAATTAGCGGTAATAGTACGACCATTACCGTGGCTAATCAACGCCAGGAAAGTTTGCGCTTACTTTCACGTTGCTAGATAACGCTCAGCATCGGCTACTTTGCTCCGTTGCCATCAGATACCGATTCCATCCCAAACAATTAAAACTCACGACGAAAGGGCTGCGCAGCTCGTTTCCCTTGCCCCGATAGAGCAAAAAGAACTCCCCCCCCCCACCCCGGAGCGACTCCGTCGCGGACTGCCCGGACACTCGGGGCGCGTAACTTTTTAAGAAGTACGTATGCACGGTCGGGCTGCTTCGTCGCGGAAACGCTGTCGTAATTAAGGCGATATCTTTATCGAGGAATTGTAGACGGAATAGAAGTAAAGATACCGGATGCCAGGAATAAAACTTGCCTCGTCAAACGAGACCGAGTCAGGGTGATTTCTCTCTTAGGAGTTCGCGTAATTAAAGTTGGAAATCCCACGACTTTTATCCACGCTGCTGGAAAATATCTCACTTTTATTGCCCCCGCCTCCCTAATAACGTACGAACGATATTACGTTTCTTGCGTCAAATACCAGATTCATCGTACCGTTACAGCGCGGCATGGCGACGCCGAGAATTGTTTGGAATTTTGCTAATTTCTGTTTTCTTAAGTGCTTGATATTCAGCATTCGGGATGAAAAGGAATTTTACCAATTCCTGTTGGTCTGTCGCCACAAAAAGCTGATGGAATTTAATTGAGGGCTTTGCAGCAAGCGGGGTGCAGCTCCAGTTTTCAAAGTTTATGAGTTACGACGTGTAATAGTGTAACGCATACAGATGTTGACCCCTATACAATGATTGACCCTCTTCCCCAAAAAGTAGGAAATATAATATAATGCTTTTTTTATATAATAAAATATACCTATATTTCGGTGGCCCAGATATTTTTGTTCCGAATACAATTATATTTTATTCTATAAATGTATCATTATATTACATTTCTTACTTCTTGGGGAAAAGGGTCAATCAATTTATAGGGATCAACATCTGTATGCGTTACCCTATATGTAATAAAGAAACCTACATTGTTTGGTGGATGCTTTATGCGAATCCGATTACAAATGAGCGATTTATTGCAAACTTTGAATCTGCACCCATTACTATTTTGCGCAATAGAATTTCGAAAATTTGACAAAAATACAAATAAAAACTTACCAACTGTTTATCGTTCTTTTTTTTAAATGTTAAGTCAAAACGCTGATTTAAACAGATTTTTCTAATTTAATTAACGTTGCTAACGATGGTGCTGCACCCTTCTTACTGCAAGGTCTTTAATTGTTACTTAAGTAGTATAGCTTAGCTCTGAGAAACTTTATCCCAGCTCGAAGCAACACGCCGGCACTTTAAATTGCAGCATTTCAATGCGAGCGCGTGCAATTATTGCACGATTTACTTATTCATTAATGAAGCCAACGCGAACTCGCATCTTCGCGGTTTTTCTGCATGTCACCCTCGGAATTAGACACGGAGGTGGCCAGATCGGGTAAGGCCACGGGACCCGGCTCGTTCCCAGCGTTATCTGCACACAATGAGGGGCAACCGTAGACACGAAGGGACGAATAAAGGGGGACAATGGCTGTTGAGCGTGCAAAAAACCCCCTTAAAGAGTAATCGCGCCGTCATTAGAGGCGGGCTCCCTAGGCGCGCAATTATACGTTACGCGCGTTACGCAAACTCGCCCAGGCCCCGCGATTAATTGAACGACCGGGCACATCGAAATTACGACGCGTAAGGAGACACAAAGATTCCCTTTTACAATGTGGACGAGCTATGGAAGAGGCTTCGTGCTGCAAACGGCCTGCTGCCCACGGGCAAGGAACGCGATGGGAAATTGCTGCCAGGGTTGGCGTCGTCGCCGCCATTTTATTCCGCCTCGCATTTTTCCCCCCTCACGATTATTGTGGAGCAGAAACGGTCGCTCAGGGTATTTCAAATTACTCGTGTTAATTAATGGCTTCCACGGATGTCTCTGAGGGCATTTAGAAACTCTGAGTACGCAGGTACTTGTGTTTTAAGTATCGGGAAGAAATAGGTTCAGAACTCGAGGTTTATTTCCGCAGCTCGCGGTGAAACGTTCTCAATACGAGAATCCTGATTTAAACGAAACTTCGCGTGAATGCGGAGCACATTGAAGTATGCAAGGAGCAATGCTTCCCTTACGCGATGATTCACCCCGAAGGGGTGATATCAGCTCTTAAAGTTATCTTGCTTTGGCATTTTTTTAATATAACTTTGTAACGCTGCGAGATAGAAGCAAATTTTAAATATAAGAATTGTTCAGGTTTATATGCTCCATCGTGTTGTCAAAAGAAAAATAAAGTTATATTAAAAAACAAACGGAAGCACGCGATAACTTTAACCCGAAGAGCTGAATTCACCCCTTCAGACTGAATTTTCATAGATAAACAGAATTGCTAGGGTGATATGTCCAGTGAATGAGATAATGAACACTTAAGCTGCATGTCTGTTAAAATTAGTATTCAAAAGTGGTTATTTAATCCCCTGAATGTTATTGCTATAAGCGAGCTGTTTTATTACTAAAGTCAGACGTCCCAGAACAACATTCTAGCAATGTTTGATACTCATAACTTTCATTAAAAGTTTGGCAGATGATTATTAAATAAAAAATGGGCCAATGACCAGTGAATGAACATAAATTTCCAATGAATGAACAGGGGTGCCCCGGCGAATGAACGGGATAATAACAGAGGTTAGGTTTCCAATGTATTTTAGACGATTTTTTGTATAAATAATTTTTCATTCTCCAATTGTAATAATATTATTGATTTGATACTTTACTAGTCTTATAAGATCATAATCATGCATAGTTGAAATTTGTTTTCTGGGGTGGGTTAACCTAATCTCCACACTGGCGGCGATAGTGTCAAGAGAAAAAAAGACCGGGTGAGTTGTTCATTCATTGGTAAAGTAAGAATTGTCCACGTTTGCCAGTGAATGTACGGCTGCGAGGACAACCGTTGAATAAATGGAATTAATGCCGTATAAGTTACAAGTAAAAAGAAAAACGCCTTTGCGAGACGTCTGTGGGTCCCCACTCTAAATTTCGGTGTAAGTTTCAACGTGAAATAAGCGCAATAAACCATAATATTTCATATTACATGAGCAACGTTCATTCACTGGGGGTGGTTCATTCACTGGACAGGTCACCCAACTTGCACAATTAAATGTGCTCTATTTTCGCACGATGTTTCATTAAAATCGGAATTCTCGGGTTGGGAATGTTCTCTCGTTGGTTAAGGGGGTAGGTCACCCTCGCTAGTCCTAAAACATGCCTTTTTTCAAACGCAAATTGTGAAGTGATAAATAACAATAGAGACAGCAGTTTTTTTTCTAGTTTTAATCGTTATTCTATGAGTTTTAACACAAAAAAGAAAAGTCTAAATACCTCTATAAAATCTCGAAAACCGCTCCAATTATTTCGATGAAAATTTAATGATAGATGCAGAAAAACATTCCCTAAGATGTGCCGGCAGCAGAATTTCGAGATAAGTTCTTAAAAAGAAGATAAAAAATATTTTTCATACAAGAAATCGATAAAATCGTATTTTTCAACATAAAAATTGTATTATTTTTTTTCTCGAAAATCTGCTCCCGACACATCGTAGGGAATGGTTTCTGCATCTTTCATTAAATTTTCATCCAAATCATTGGAGCGATTTTCGAGATTTTATGTACACCATCAAACGGTGCACTGCGTACACGCCTTTACGTTTTTACTCACAACTTTTATGTACATAGAGATATTTAGACTTTTCTTTTTTTTGTGTTAAAGCCCATAGAATAACAATTGAAACTAGAAAAAAAAACGTTGTCTCTAATGTTATTTATCACTTCACAATTTGCGTTCGGAAAAAGGCCTGTTTTAGGGCTATCGAGGGTGACCTACCCCCTTAAGTGAACACTATGTACGTATACAGAGTGCACCGTGTAACTATCATATCTTTCATAGAAGGAGACCGAAAAGAAGCCTCGTCTTGAATTTCGACGAGCAGGCCAACCAGCACGTTGCATTAACCAATCTCCACTGATCCAGGCGAAGCGTGCACGCGAGATTCATCCGTGAGGGTTGTGTCCGTCTCCCTTCTCGCGCCCTGCACACCGAACCCCGCCGCGTCACGCTCGTTCGTTCTGGAAACAGAACGCAATAAGGGTGGCGGTGCGCACCCCTGCACAGCGCAAACAGTCTCGAAGACTGCGGCGTCCGCATTGTACGCCGCTCGAGCGGAACGATACGGACGAGACGGGACGAAACCGAGACGTCTCTCACCGAAAGGGGCGCGTGAAGCAGGTGGTGTTGCAGGTGCTCTCACCCGCGGCCCTCCCCCCCTGCCCCTCACAGACTCGTGGAATTACCGAAAGCAAACTTTCCGCGTTTAATGCGGTTAAGCCATAATCGGATCTTCCTGCTCGATACGGAGCGTTGGCTGCGCGGCGCTCTTTAGGGGCTCGTGCCGCCAACGTCGTCGCGAACCAGACCCTCCAACACGAGCTCCTGCCGCGCGACAACGACCACGGGACTTAACGGGTCGCAAGGACGGTTACAAAGAATCGGAAACATTTCTTTTCCCACGAAAGGACAGTTTGGACCTTTGTAAATAGTGCGAGACAAGTCACGCGGAACAAGGCACTACTATTTTTAGGCGCATTTATTTTACGTTACAAATCAATATAAAATTATATGATCCACCCAGATCGTTCAGGAAGAAACCTGTCATAAAACTTACAAAACGAAGTATGGATCTTCTGATCTCGATTAACCGATTACTACAACAAGCAAACCTTTACGCTGATTCGATTGATTTTTTTTCATGAATCGGTGGACGTATTGAAGAGGAAAACACACAGAATCCTAGGTGCGAACGATTAAAATAGCTTGTAATCCGTTAACGCGACTAAAACTGAAACTAAATGGTATACTGGTACATTTTTAATTTCACCTATCACTTTAAACTTTTATTCTATTTTTTTGATATATATTTTCTATTTTCATTTTCATTCACACTTTCATTCTTATTTTTATTCTAATTTTTTTTTGCATATTTTTCATTTCTCATTTCCCATTTCTTATTCTTCACTTTTATTTTTCATTTTTCTTTCATAGTTGGGTATATTTTCATATATTATGAATTTATGTAGATTTATTTTCTTATTCGATCTATGCGCACACAAAATGTTATGTACTCTTGTTATGTAATGGGTTTTAACCCGTTTATGAATAATAATAATAATAATATAGACATTTGTAAAGAATTATTCTTTAAAGTTCGGGAAATGCTTTATCCGCGCTGAAAAGGTCATTTCAACTGAGCGCATACATTTTCTGTAACAGAATCATGAAAACACTGGTCAGCGTGGTGTAACCCCTTAATAATTCCGAAGACGGTCCTTCGGTCGGTCCTCTGCGCGTGGGCTTTGCACGCCGTGCACGGTATTGGCGTCCATTCCCGTTTATATTATCTTGACAGCATCGACAGTGCTGCTCGACTGTCCCCGAAACTTTCTCGACAGTAGCGACCACTCCGGCAGACTTCACCGGCTTAAATGGCCGATTTCCGAAGCCTTGCTTCACTGACAGTGTTAAAGATTGCACATCCCACTCATGCTCATTTTGCGAACGATGAACCGCGCCCCTGCGTACTCAGAAAGGAACGCTTGCTTTCTGAGCGCACGGGGAACCAGGGGGCCTCGGAAAATCGTTCTATATTTCCCCGAAAATGGTGGAATATTGGAAACCCTTTGAAAAAAGAGAGACGAACTGCGACTGGTGATGATTGGAACTGCATCGGCGCGCGTTGCATTTCACGCGTTCGTAACTCGTCCGTTGTTTTCGTCAGCCGGTCGGCGACGTTCCGCTGAATTTTCCATTCACCGCTATCGAGTCGCGGGATCGCGCGAACCCCTACCCCATCGGCCGTTTCGGACGGCTCCTTTTCCTCCCCTGCAGTGCCAATGCAGCTGGAGGTTTATTCGATTGTAAAGGATCCCGTGATTAAAGAGTCCGGCAAACAGTGGAAATTGGTTTTCTGCGTGGACGTTCGCGCTGTAAAGTGGCCGCCGGCATAATTAACGGCGGACGGGCACGGTTATTGTGCTTTATTGGTGGCGGCGTGACCGATCGGCGATAGTAATTACCGGCGGACTAACGGGATCAGTGTAGATTAAACCGCGTTAAATAAGCGATTTCGCCCGCCGATATTCTTCGATCGTTGGCGGGCCCCGGCGACGACTGGCGCTGGTACAGACTAATTAAAAGTCGAGGACGAGCGGCGAAATTCATTACACCGAGTGATAAATGAAGCTCGGTTTGGTACGTGGCTCCGACGTCGGAGACGCACCGAGCTGGGAGCCTCGACGAGTGGGCTTCTTTGTTCCAGGTGAGAAAAAAAATTATTTGTAATTGCCCTGGGTAGGTTAGTGGGTCGAGGTGTTTTTTTGTATTTGATTCTTTTGTGGCTGTTTGGCAGCGATGAGCGGGAGGCTTCGATTATTGTAATTGTGACACTTGAGAAGTGGAATAAGAACACCCAAAGTGGAAGTAGAATTATCAGGCAATTTTTCCGAGATATTCAGTGTATAACGGGGGAGCCAATACTTTGTGAGAAATCTGATGGATGAGATTTCGTCTTCCAATCTCGAGTGTTATACATATGTCGCTGGGTGTATATAAAATTTCGTGTATTAAATGTGTGGAAGCGAGCTAGATCGTCAGGTTAAGGAAGAATTCAGTAATATGCTCGCCGTCGCGTTTTGGTCAACGACTACTTGAATAGTTCTGAAGGTATATATCCCGCAGAAATCGCCATCTTTCTTTCACTATTACCTTCTTTTAAGAGTCGTTAAAATGGCTGCAGACACGTAAGGAGCTTACGTCTTGAATCTACATGGCGAGACGGGAATGGCGAAATGGAGTTTAAGAGGCTACAGGCATAAGAGGAGAATCTCGTAGCAATTAGCTGAAGGGATTACATGAAGATTTGAAAGAAAACAGGCCAATGCTCGTGGCCGGGAAGGGGGTAGTTAAAACTGTCACAGGCTTCCGGACGTAAGCCACGTCCTTTGAGGAAGTCATTCCTACATTTCCAACCATTCGTGTCGCAGTCACTCCTAATCGAGACCAGGGATTGCAATACTGGCAAACCGATTTGCCGGTTTACCGACAAATCGCGAGAAATACCCTAAAATTTTTTCCGGTAACTCGATAAATCACGTACAGCAATATAGGGCATATATGTGTTCATTAATTCTGTCGATATCTACTATGTTATGTATCACTGAAAAAGAAACATGAATAATTACTAATAATGACGAAAACCGCAGTAGGTATCTCATGGAGAACCAACTCTGATCCAAAAGAAAACTTAGAATCTGAATCAAGTCACCAAAAATTGGACGCATTTTCAAGTAGAAAAAGTAAGGAGGAAGTATATACAAATGGCATATTATGATTTCTTAATGAATACCCGACCAAAAAGTGTAGAATATGGCTGGATTATTTTGTAGAAAAACTAGGTCGCGATCAGGAAACCAAAATTTAGACAAATTATGTTTTTTGCGTGCTTATTTGTTAAAAAGAATTATTAAATAAAATAAATATTTAAGTATGTATGTAAGATTTGATTCTTTTCATCGTTTTCCTTTTGAAGATCCATATTAATAAGTATTGCCAATAGTTATACAAATATATCTATGTATGTTGTGTTATATCATTTTATATTTTAAGTTGAGAATAGTTTCACTTGCATATATTTTTTATAATGCTCGATTAGAGTTCTTTTGTTATGTTTACTCTTATATTTTACGTCATGTAATACCATAAAAAAATACCGGTTAATTACCGGTAAACCGGTTTTGATTGAAAATTTTACCGAATTACCGAATTAGAAAAATTACCGAATTAGTTAAATTTGCAATCCCTACTCGACACTCCAGGGCACACTGACACTGAAGCCTTGTAAATATATATGTTTCGTAAAATGTTTATATCCCACGCGATGTAGAGCATCGGTGGAGCTAAGCGCGATGCTGGCAAAACGTCAGAATCTTCCGAAAGGACATAGCTTACGTCATAAAGCCATTAAGAGCTTGAACCGCGTCTTTCACGAAGAAAGTAGCTTCATTCAGCAGAGAGAGGTTGAGAAGAAGTTTGGGCAGAGCTGTAAATTAGGCAGATCCCGTTTTCGGGGGACCTCCTAATTCGGATGCTTCCATGGTTAAGTTCGGATGCTCCTGTATCTAGGATTTGGTATTTTCGTACCTAGCTTTTGAGTAGCTCCACGCTTAAATTTACGTAACTCAACATGTAGATATGCTCCACTGTCTGCTGGATCTCTGAGTACCTGAAAAAAATAGATTACCTTTGTATTCATTCCTCAACTTCGTTACTCAAGTTAATCGGCTTTTTCCTGGTTATTTTTCCAAATAATCTGATTACACACGCTCCGAGCATCCCTTAACGAAGTGACTGTGCTGTAGCTAATAGCTTTTCAAAATGATTTACCGCACATAGAGTAATGTGAATACGGCTCACAGATCTTGCAAATATCAGGAGGCACCCAAAGTGGAACTGTTTAAGAAATTCTACGAAGAAACGCAGCTTGTTGGCTAAGTTGAATCTGTAGGAGAATGGCAGAGGAATTTCTTTTGTTTCTCTGGCCGGATCCCCCTATTCCGCTCTCTAATGATAGGGCCCCTGGAAGGAGATGCTATCCATGTGGCGAACGGTCCTTGTACGAATTCGGTAGGGATGTTCGGCAGCAGCTTGTGGGCAGGTGAATCTCTCACCTGCCACGCACCTGGCAGGTACTTTTTCGTAGCTGTCGAGGAGCCATAGCTCGTGCCACGGGTTTCCAAAGAAGTCTCAGGAGGCACGCTCCTGGCACTCGGCTTATACCCCATAAACACCCGTCGCACTAAATGGTTCCACCAACACAGTGCGGTATAAATAATTCTTAAGCCCATAATAACGCATCGACGAAAGGTTTCACAAATATTTTCTCAGCCCCCATTTCACCCAAGCCCGAAGAAATTTTTTCTAGCAATTTCACCTGCGATACAAAGCTAATAAATTGTTTTATTTTAATTACGGAACAGTATTTCTAACGCGAAGGGGTTCCTGAAGATAGAATACTTAAAAAAACGTATTGGAAATTCAGGGATATTGGACGCCATAGCAAAGATCCTTTTTTTTTTTTTTTTAATAATAAATCGCGGCGTTTGCTTGAAAAGTTTTATTATCAATTATATTTTCGATAGATTCGGAGAAAAGGGGATTACGATCCGGCGGGACCCGTAACTCACTGCGTTTAGTGGCGATGATTTATCGCGGCGATATTCGCGTTACAGTGTGCGAAGCTAGTTTCAGTTCGTAACTGATATTATCTGAGCCGTTAAGCGTAAAAGGACATAATCCGTTTCTGCTGCACGTGAACAGTTTAACCGACGTTCATGCACCTAATAAGGTTAAAAGTTGGACTTAATTGGTAGATGAATAGATAAAGAAAATTATAACGTGTGCCCACGGGTAAATCTACTTTCCCGCGTCGGACACGCTTTGTGCCGTTGTTGAAAATAGTTGTTAATAATATACGCGCATGCTTGTCAACTGGAGCCGCGCGCTTTAATCACAATTCACTAAGCCGAAGCTTTGTCCTCTAATTTAAATTCTGCTCGTTACCAATTGAGCGTGTATGAGATTAAAAGTGGGCACACTAATTGTAGAAGCGGAGATCTATATGTAATAATTATCAAATTCTGTTTTATCTTGTTTCATTGAGCGGGATTTACGTTTTCCTCGTTTTTCCCCCCCATTGGCTCTGTCACCGTGCCACTCGATAAATCAAATTCTGGATCAAGGCGCGTCGTCTCGCAGCGCGAGCCGCGCGCAATTTTCCAAAGTCGCCATATTTCACGAGAATCTCGCGTAATTTACCTTGGCGAAATTTGCATCCGCCCAATAACGGGAATGCTAATCAAAGGATCCTCTTTCTGTTTCAGGTAAGCGATAAATTCATCGAGACTGTCTCTCGTGGCGAGCTTGGATCCGTTCCGTGCACTCGAAATTCTTTTCCACGTCTGACGGGCGCCCCTTCTTCCCGCGCTAATTACAAAGCGACCGGGCTTCATCTGTTACGAGTAAGTCAGTTTCGTCTATCGATCACTCGCGTGTCATTCGTGCAAGGTTCAATTCGGCACAGCTCGCAGCTCTTTTAAACATCCCATTCGAAGTCAATCTTTCAAACTACCTATTCCTCATATTTTAAATTACAACTTTGACAATCGGGGGTACGTTGCCGCGTCATTCAAAAAATTCCATTTCCCTACAAAAAAGGATAGCACCCAATCTCCTCGAATGGGGCACTGCCACCGCCCCCCAAACTCAAGTACCACAAACCCCTAAAAAAATTCCGCCACGTCACCCACAGAAAGCCTAGCAAAAATCATCACAAATTTCCTTTGACCCCGAACCACAGTTCAGTCCCCCTAAAAAAAAAAAAACAACCCCAACGTGTCTGCCCTCCAATCGCCATCGATCCACTAGAATTCGTTGGGCTGGGAGCGTGTTAGCCCTTTCGCTGGCGGCTCAAAGCGATAATGTCCCGGTGTCGATCCTCGAACTCGAAAGCCGGGGGGCAAAGTGTACCCCTCTAACGAGCGTTTCGCACGGATCTCCCCTTTAATCGGCGTCGACGCGTCTACGCCCGCCGAAAGAGGCGGAGAAGGCCGTTAGGACGCCCCAGTTCTAACGCTAAACGATTGATATCGATCGAGAGGAGTAGACAGAGAGAAATTGAGAGAGAGAGAGAGAGTGAGAGGGAGCTAGCAAGATAGGGGCCCGATGTGTAGGGGGGGGCGGGCGGGGGGTATGAAGAGGGAATAGCTTTCGAATTAATCGCCTCTAATTACGGGAAGTCAGACTGCACTATTAGTAATTAGTCGAAATTAATTAACGTTGCTTTAACGATCACGCTTGGGATAGGCACGACACAGAGTTAGGTTCTTCCTGGGGCACCGCACGCTTTGATTCTTGCCTGCCCTTTAATCCTGTAAACCAGGCCTGATAGACGTGCCACGGGAACGATGTGACACATGCCGTGTTCCTCAAAATCTGTTGATCATCATGGTTATCCGCTAAGTGCACGGTACACGGTCCGCGCGTGCAACGGCGATGGCACCCGGAAACGAGCATTCGCCGGAGGGGGGAGTCGTGGGCACAGAGGGGGGTTCGGTGATTTTCGCCCCGGCCCGTTGGATCTCGGATCTCGGGCTACAAGCTCTACTCGGATACGAGCTGGCTCGTAAAATCCCAGTTTAGGGGGTAATTTTCATTTATGGGGCGTTTGATCTTGTACTTGATACCGCGTTACGCGACTCGACCAGGATTCATGCTGTTTTATTAACGTCGAAAATTGCCGTTCCGTGTCCGGCGGAACCGTTAAGCCGGGCCCGCTTCGACCCTGAAATACCTTCGCGGGCTCTTCGAGGCGCGTAACTTTAACCCGTTCAAGGGGGAGGGTTCGGCAATTCGTCGATGGGGAATTTGTTCCCGCTGGGCTAGACGAGTGGGTCCCACGGCGACATTGGAAATAATGAAAGGGTGATTATCGTTGTCGTGTTAATGGAAAGCTACTTGCGACCACCTTAGAAATTCGAGTGTCCCTGAGGAGGCGAGTCCGAGATGGCTTCCGACAGCCTGGATCTCCCACCGTCGTCCGCGGCTAGATATCCTTCGCAGGAGCGAGGGGGATCCCGGCTATTTCCCTTACGTTCCGCCCTTCGCTCTTACGGGCAAAACTCGCCGAGAAGATTCACTGCGTCGGCCGATCGTTCGCGTTCACCTACCCCCGGCTCGAGTTCGCCAACAGCGATCTTGGACTTAGAAAGTTTTACCGCCCGTGTTCCACTGGATTAACGTGGCGCGGCGGTGTCTCCGCGCGGGTCCACGGATCCATGGGTCCCGACGGTGAACCCTGCCAAGGAATTACAATCGTGACGCCGATATCGCCGGTCGACCCCGCCCGCCCCTCTAGCCAGGCCACCCGGTGGGACCTTTGCATAGGTCGACGTCGATGATCGACGGGCTCGTTCGGCCAGCCTCGCTCGACTTTCGGGGGAATAGAGTTGCCCGGTCGAATAAATTCAGCCCGTAACGTGAAAAAACTGGACATGCCGGGACGATAAAATTTGCGTACGAATGGCGACGAGCCTCCGCCCGATGGAAACGGACATTAGCCCTCCCTCTCGTTGGGCGATTTCGTTTCGACCACCTCGCCGACCGTGGAGATTTTGACAGGGGCGCGTGAATTAATGCGGGGCCCGGGGGTAACGAAGGCGGACACGGCTCCGCTATCAAGCGGCCCGGTTCTGTTGGTTCTGCTAGATCCGTTGGCCGTCAACAGGTGTCTTACGTGAGCCTTGGTCATTTCATCGAAACGGGCGGGTGGAGTCGCGGAGTCACGATGATTGATGTGCCGTGCGTGACCCGTTCGCCAGGGCTGCTCGATAATCGGCTGCTTTCATTCGCGTGACCTAACATCGCTCGGCTCGACGCAAGGACGACTTTGTAAAAAGGTGGAACGCTGATTGGGGGGAGAAACTGAACACGGAAATGTGTTCGCTTCCTGCGAAAAGGGGTACAAGGCTTTTTGCGGTGCTGGGAGGAAGCGGTTGGGCGATCTTGGATTTCTTTCTGTTCCGAGGCTGTGCAGCTCAATATAGGAGTAATTTGATTTTTCGCCTGGTGCCTTAGTGCTTTCAGATCCATGCGTGCTATGGTTTTGTGTCATGCTATAGGATAGGTGTTTGAGCTTGCGATAATGAAACGTATTGTAAGTCCGGGAGAGTTCGACCAGTTTTTGGAAAATAAATTGTAGCATCGTTGTTTTTCATATTTTTGTCGTTTTGTGCATATTAAAGCAAAGCCCAAGCAATTTAGGGTACATATATATTATAGTGTGCGATAATTTCAAATATTTATTTTCATTTTCAACCAAAAACATTGGCACTGCAACTGGTCGGTCTCACCCGCAGGTCGGGGTTAGACCGTCCACCCACTACGGCTGAGACCGACCTTGAAAAATAACAAAAAGTGTAGCTTATAAAAAGTATAATACACGAGTAAATTAATTGATATTTTATTTCTTCTTTAGTTTTCCACATAAATCACAAAAATTATCGTATTTGGAGCAACTATCATGAAACCAACCGCTGCAGCGTATACATTTAATCCAATCGTAGCTTTGCGAGGTTTCAAAACAGTTTTCTCCGCATCCCAAGCATTCATTTTTGTCCCACTCTTTTAACGACATATCACTATCTTGTAGAATGGAATTTTCGCAGGCTGAATCTGAATATGGGTCTACAATAAAAAAGACATGTAGGTAGTGTTTAGAAAACGTTTCGATGTCAATTACAAGAATAAGAAATAAAAAATACGAGCATGCTATGTCTCCCCCGACATCCTACAACTTTCGTCTGAGAGAACTTTTCGTACCATTCATATTTTTCGAGATAGTTACACTTTTTCAGATACAACGGACACACTTGTATATTTAACTAATGTGGTCGGACTATCCCATAATCAAGGGAGTGATCGACCACCTTGTCAAAATAAATTAAAAAGGAAAACATAGGGTAAACTGTACAATGATTGGCACCCTAAGCCGAAATCCCAATTGGAATGTTTATATTTTTTTGTGAAGTATGGGCTTAATTTTCAGTTATTATCAATGTTTATGGATTTCTTATTAAAATAAAACATCTTGAGTACCTATTAAGTCTTTTATTTTAAAAATATTCAATGAAAAACAAAAATAGGCATAAAAGTACAATCATTGGCACCCTAAAATTTGAGGTTTTATAGAAAAACATATGCAGTTAAAAAGGAAGTTTAAAGTGTTTAAACAGACTATTTCATTCACTATTAAATACCTACAACAGTTAGTAAATCTGTATTTCAATCCATTACTTAGTTATAAAGCGACAAAATATACTTACCTACCCCTTATCAAAATTTTAAGAAAACGCCTAACACTCAGCCCTTTGTCCCACTTTGTGGTGTTGCCAGATGTAGAATGTGTTGTTCAACTACTGGTCTTTGCAGTGTTGTAGTGAAAGAAAAATAAGAAATTGTAAAAAAGTACTTTCTAAGCTTGTACTTCTTAATATTTGACTTTTTAATCAGGAGTGCCAATGATTAGTGCAGTGCCAGCATCAGTACAGTTTACCCTACGTATTGTTGGGGTGACACTGTAGTTTTATACATATTATATCTCCCAATATCGGAATAAACTTACCTGTCTTTCAAATATCACCAGCACTGTAACTTGGTCTAAAAACTTTTAGACTCCCATAAAGTCTTAAAGTGTTTCTTATAATTTAAATATGGATTTTTGACAATGGTCAATGCGAGATCAACAACAAGTGCATTCATTTCTTTCGTGTCAATGACACAGAGTGCCCTCTCTTGCGTCAGTCTTAAAATGTCAACACTGGCCAGACTCTCCCGGTGGTCGAACTATACCGGACTTACCCTATAGATTTTGAAAGAGATCGCGTTTAAATTTGGGTTTCATTTGTGTTATGAATTTAAACTCTTTGGGTGACGCGAGCTGAGGGTATATTACGTAGCGAGGCACGTGGGAACGCGACTTAAGCCATCCGCGGTGAAACAACGACGTCCGTTGGTGTTTAACTTTGCAGTATGACGAATGTGTTTTTTAGCAGCAGTTTAAGGCAGTTCCCATTTAAAATGTACATTTCGATTCAAATTATACTGAACTCCGTGGTACTTTCCCGCCGGAGCAGCGAGCGCCGGCGAGAATTTAATATCCGGCAAGCTTTATCTCCGACTTGAATTAAAATTAAATGTGACTGTAAAAACAGCGATTAGTTCCACATTATTGTTACGGCTGAAACACCGAATGACTCGGGGCTCTGGGAGACCGTTTCCCCGGCAGTTTTAGTCGATAAATTCCACCACTTTGGGCAGCCAGTGCCCCCGAAAACAGCCAGCGCGAAATATCAGGGGTAATTAAATATTCCACTCGTATTTTCTGAAACGTTCGAATCAAAGGGAGAATCGGCTCCTCTTCGAATCGCGAGCATTTCAATTCTACAGCTTTCGATCGTGACTAACCGTCGATCGAGTAACTGGATCATGTCAAGGAAACTTATTATCCATTTTCATGTTGATGTTTCCTGGAAAGCATTTGGAAAATTCAAAACCTCACGCTGCTCCTAGTGTCGCAAGAAATATATACCTAATATCGATCTTAAATGTGTTTGCAAAAAGTTTCGAAATATCCTTTGTCACGTTTGCATTCTTTATGGAACCTTTTGTAGGATCGATCCAACAGAGAGCATCGAAAGCTGGTCTGTTTCCAGGGAATCGGTCTTTTATTGTACTTTTACCCCCGCTCAAAGCATGGCGCCGATTTTCCACAGCTAAACCGTGACCAAGTTTCGCTTTTAAAGCGTTTCTCCGCGCTAACTTTCCGGCTACATCGCAGAGACACGTTTCGGGCCGCGGCGTCTCTTGGACGGCCACTAAAATTGAATTTTATTCGTCCGTAACTCGACTATCTACACCTGACGCGACCGCCTCTACGACTCGAATTGAAAGTTTCCCTCGGCTGCGCGGGCTCGCCAGCACGCTTTACCGACGATTATGTTAAATCGCGAAGGCTGCTTCTAATGCTCTTTCGGTCACGCAGACGCTATTGTGTCTGCAGGGATTGCAATGTATCATAAATGCCGGTCTAAGAAAACGGTTGCCTCTGGATCAGGATATTTCCTAGACAAATTGATTAGCCGCGTTTCTTTGCAGAAAATTCTAATCCAAGGAATTCGCAATGTTCTGTTCAGGAACCGGGGCGACTTATTTTCACTTCTTTTTGTTCTCGAAATGTAGCCTGAAGATGAAGATTATCAATGGCTGATGCAAAAATACTAATGCCAGTGTGAAGATTTAAGGTCTCTACGCAAACATGTCAGTTCCGTGAATTTTCATTGAGAAGTGCTCCGTTCAGAAACAGAAATAATGTATTTTACCACTGACACTGACACCACTGAACAGTCACGGAACTGATATGTGTGCATAGATCTTGACGCTCAGTTTTTGAGAAAGTCTTCGTGAACTTGCAATAGTCAGCGTAAGGTCCGAATTAATTAATTAATTCCAGCCATCGAGAGTGGAGAATTGATGGAAACAATTAAACGATCACAGTTCTCAATTTCCCGGATGGCAAAATTCTGGCCGCATAGGTACTTAGCTCGTTTGTCCACTATTGTTCGGTATCGCTTTCCATTCCGCGCAATGCGTTCGGCCGCTGAACGAGGGCAACGGAGCACGATAAACTAATTTTTGTCGGTCCAAGTCGTTGGAATTCTTCGGAGTGCCTCGCAACTCGGCGCCACGGTATAGTGTGCTGGAGGGTTTCGTTTCAGGAGTGGAAACAAAGCTGGATTAAGAGTTCGGCCGGTGTAATTCGTTCCTTGAGTTCGGTATCTCGAGTGGCTTCTTAAGCGACCCTTTCGTTTGGGGGAATTCTCGCTTTGATAGCAGCTAATACGTCTCAGATAATGGACTTAATTCCTTATGATTTCCCGTGTCGTTTATTATCGCCAATTCGAATGAGATCTAGGTATTCGATATATTCCTTTCGCCATAACTAACACTTCCAACTTCCAATTAGTGGAAATCAGAAACTACTTAGGCATCGAGTCACTTGTCCAGTGAGTGAACACCCCCCAGTGAGTGAACGTTGCTCATATAATACGAAAAATTAACGCCTATCGCGCTCACTTCACGTTGAAACTGCCACTGACATATAGACTGGAGACCTACAGATATCGCGCAAAAGCGTTTTTCTGTTTAATTATAACCGATACGGTATTAATTCCGTTTGTTTAACAGTTGTCCTCATGGCGTCCCACAAGTTCAAGGCAAGGCTTGTTACGTGATGTCCACAATTTGTATATTGAGGTGCATTTAATGGTCCTATGATAAATTTGCGGTTATAATTACATTGTTATATGTTCCTTTAAAGAAAAATACTGTATAAAATAACGGATTTCTAAGAATTTGTCGAGTTTTTTAGGTGTTCATGCATTGGATGGGAGATACCAGTGAATACCAATGAATGAACGGCCGTTCATTCACTGGGCATTTCTTACTTTACCAATGAATGAACAGCTTACCCGGTCTTTTTTTCTTTTGACACTTTCGCCGCCAGTGTGGGAGGTTAGGTTAACCCACCCCAGAAATTAAATTTCAACTATGCGCAATTATGATCTTATAAGACTAGTAAAGTATCAAATCAACAATATTATTGCAATTGGAGTATGAAAAATTATTTACACAAAAAATCGTTTAAATACATTGGAAACCTAACCACAGTTATTATCCCGTTCATTCACTAGAAATTTATGTTCATTCACTGGTCATTTGCCCATTTTTTATTTAATCCTCTGCCAGACTTTTAATGAAAGTTATAACCATCAAACATTGCTAGAATTGTGTTCCGGGATGTCTGACTTTATTAATAAAAACAGCTCGCTTACAGCAATATCATTCAGGGGATTAAATAATAACTTTTGAATACTAATTTTAAGAGACATGCAGCTTAAGTGTTCACTCACTGGACAGGTCACCCTATTCACTTCAATTACACTTTGCAAGAGATTTTCGTATGTACACACCCACTCGAATATTACGAATGACAATCCAATGTAAAGAAACAATGTGTTCGCTCGAAAATCTATGGCGATCCAAGTGTTAAACTACTTGATCACCCTGAGGATATTCAAAAGCAACCAAATCGTGGATATTTCTAGCAATGAGAGTCTAAAAAGGAATCTGACTCTTGAAATCTCAAACCTCTGAACATCATAAGACTCCTTCATAGAATCGAGTCTTGAAATTTGCAAGCTTGTATCAAGTTTCTGTAATCCACCGTGTCCGTACCTCTCTTCACCTTGTCGGAGCAGTTACAATTTTTGTTGGACAGGGAATTAAACGGCGGCCGGAGTTGGCCAGCCGAGGACGTCGTGGGAAAGGAAAGGAGGCTGCAATTTGTCGACCCATTTATCGGGGAAACATTCCGACCGATGCGTTTGCCCCCGTTTACTTAATTTTCAAGGTTGAGTCAGAAGCGCGCCAGGATGAGGCGTGCGAGCTGGTAGCAACGTGGCGTCAAATTGCGCTTAAACGGTGATCCGCGATTACACGATGCACGATGAATAACGAATCGGCGCATGACGGTCCCGGTTCTGCCCGCCGTTTTCGCCTATCGCGAAATAAAATCGCGAGCTCGCGTGGCGTCTCTAAAAGGGACGTGCAACTGACACGCGCTTTCAGTTTAGAAAGAAAAAGTGAGCACAGCGGCTGTTTATTTGCATTCCTGTAAAGAAATCAGTTTCTTCGACCTGAAATGGCTGGTGTTTAGTCAAGTTTTCGACAGAACAAGGAAACTTTAGAAGTAATTCTTTCGGATATGTGTGTTGATAGTATACTGTCTCAAAGGAGCACATTCTTTTTAGTAACAGCAGCTCTTTGCTTGTAAGCATCGCGTAGTTTACCCTTTCAAAGAGTGCTCGAAAGAGTCTGTCTACTTTGAAAATGAAAGATCATAATAGGAGAAAAAAAAAACACAGAGGAGCTGTAGAGATCGTGTAACAAAGTGTAACATGTTTCTTGAAGCTGCAGTTCATATTTAATGTCAGATCGCGATGACGTAGCATTTGCTGGTTCGAGGGTTTGTTTCTCGTCGAGTAGGTTGTTTAATAATTAACTTATTAAAATCGTGTCTCACTGAATCGAATCAGAAAATCCACTCCTACCGAAATCTAACTTCTTTTTACATTGATATTTTCTTTTCTGTGGAATAAATGTTTATATCTGGAATTCTTTAGCCTGTTTATTTCCCTTCGTAGAAACGTTCTTCCTGCATCCTCGCAGATAGTGCCTATCGAATAACTCCTCGTCTTAGCGAGCATTAATCGCGCGCAGTGAAGTTGCAAATAAGAGGCACGACTGAGGAAAGCTGTTGCCCGGTATCCGTCCACTAACTAACCGCACGGTATTAACCATTTGCGGTTAGGATGGCTGTAATATTCTCCACGGCATACTTTCGCTGGCTGCGTCTTTAGCGTGGCTCTAAACTCTGGTTTATGGCTTCGAAGCAAGCAAGCCAGCCGCGTGTCCTTTGCGCGGCAAAAAATAGCAATTTATTGGAGTGAAGTACTAATTACGATTAATTATCCTGTAACAGAGTTAAGGATCAACGGGATGTCGGCGGAAATGTTATGATATGCGAATGGATGCGTAGTCGCAAAGGCGAATGGAGCCACGAAACAAAAAGCCTCGTGTCTGTTATCAAAGGAACAAAGTAATGCCACGAATTACACAATGAATGTCACATTTTTGGCGGCGATAGAATTCACCTCGACATTCCCTCTAATATTGCGAAAGGAAAATCATGTGGTTCCATTTACAAAATTACAGCTCACCATCGGTAATCATTTTCCAGCGGGGAACAATGAAGTGTCACTCAAAGTGTGTATTTGAAGGCAGTTAAGCGATGTTCTGAATTTCATGTTAAATATGAATGAAAGTGGTACTTCCTGTAGCCGTGGCGCTCGCTTGACACTATTTGCGATATTGCAAAGCGAAAATCATATCGTTCCAATTTGCCCTTTGCGCTCCCGCTTATCCACTCTCCCAGCGACCAGAGACAGTTTCGCTACAGGCCGAGCTTCCCGAATAGAGTATTTTAAGGTAGTTCCTGAATAATCTACTAAATTCACGAAGTCTTTCAAATTTCGTTCAAAACTAATTTGGAATACAAGAAACCCTTGTACAAACTTTAAAATCGATTTACCACATAGTTATCGAGAAATTGTTAATTAAAGTTGATGCATTTTAACACAGTGGCATATGGCAGAGTCGAAGAAAGAGGATTATAGTTTCAGTTTTTCTGCTGAAACA